>BSBM01000118.1:2787500-5187500 GCA_027924585.1 Larix kaempferi
ATCATCATCATCTTATATCCTCCTTATATCCAAAATTAGAGAAGCTCCCTATGATGATGAAAACGATTTAGATCATGATGATGATGATGCTGATGATCATCATCATCATCGTCCTCCTCTTCATCATCATTGTCATCTCTCCCTTCCTCATCAACATGTCCATCATCATCATCTTCTTCTTCATCATTATCATCATCTTCATCACCATCACCATCACCATCATCATCAACATCTTCATCATCATCACCATCATCATCATCAACAACATCTTCATCATCACTGTCATCTCTAGGTTCCTCATCAACATCTCCATCATCGTCATCATCTTCTTCATCATCATCATCATCATCATCTTCATCACAATCACCATCATCATCAATATCTTCATCATCATCACCATCTTCATCATCATCAACATCTTCATCATCATCAACATCTTCGTCATCATTGTCATATCTAGGTTCCTCATCAACATATCCATCATCATCATCTTCATCATATTCATCATCATCATCATCATTTCATCACCATCACCATCATCATTAACATCTTTGTCATCATCACCATCGTCACCATCATCAACATCTTCATCATCATTGTCATCTCTAGGTTCCTCATCAACATCTCCATCATCATCATCTTCATCATCATCATCATCATCTTCATCACCATCAGCATCATCATAAACATATTCATCGTCATCACCATCATCATCATCATCATCATCTTATATCCTTATTATATCCAAAATTAGAGAAGCTCCATATGATGATGAAGACGATTTAGATGATCCTGGTGAAGATGAAGATGATGATCATCATCATCATCATATGATGATGGAGACGATGATGATGACGATGATGGAGATGATGATGATGATCCTCCTCCTCCTCCTCCTCCTCCTCCTCCTCCTCCTCATCCTCTTCATCACCATTGTCATCTCCCCCTTCCCCATCAACATCTCCATCATCATCATCTTCTTCATCACCATCATCATCATCCTCATCACCCTCATCATCATCTTCAACATCTTCATCATCATCACAAACATATTCATCTTCATCAACATCATCATCTTTATCATCTTCATCTACATCATGATCATCTTCATTGTCATCACCCTCCTCCTCCTCATCATCTTGTGCACTTATGCACTTAGGGATCAATGTTTAGAAGAGGGCCTAAAGGTATTTATGGGGGAGGGGCTCTAGGAACAAACCGAAACATATCAATTTATTTGGCAATAAATGAAGTTAACGTTACCCACCAAACTATTTAACGTTCAACAGGAGCGTGCATGCGCTAGAAACACACACACGATTTTAGCGTGCATGCGCTAGTAGCGCCTGTGCGTCCCTATTGAGCGTAAAATTTAGAAAATAACCCGCGCTATTCTCCCTCATTTTTTCTCTCATTCCACGAATGTTCTTCGTTGTTTTGACGCACATTCCGACAACCATTTGCATCTTGGATTGAATTCAAACACCATTTGGTGTTTCTTTGGCAATTTGGATAGAATACACACCAAATTGGGGCTCTAGTTGGCTCTTTGGATTGGATACGCACTAGTTGGGCTCTAATTGGCTCCTTGGATTGAATTCTCATGCTGCTTGGACACACTTGAACTCTTCTTACATATATTGGATACATCAAAAGAGCATTTTACATTCGAAGCAAACAACAATCATAATCCTTAAGGTATGGTGATCTCTTCCTCTTGTTAAATGTATTTTAGTCTTCATTCACTTAGTTTGAATTGTATCTATTTTAGTTTTTATTCATGAATTGTATGATAGATGTATTTTAGTGTTCTTAATACTCAACATAGACAATAAAAACATCTTACCACAAAAAAATACAACATGCACCAAGCAATACTTTGAACCTTTCATGAAGATAATAAAAAAAACTTGCTTGCATCACCACCAATAAGCTTTCATAATCACATAAATCCATCTAGTACACAAACATTTGTTGAATTCCTCATGATTTCAGTACAACTACTCACACAAACACCTAAAGAATCAAAATTAAGTAATCTTTTGGGGCTATTTTCCCTCTTACAAAACATGAAAATGAAGTGAGTAGGAGCTTCTCCTTTTGTAGGAAATGTGCTCCTACTAACATATGTTACAAAGAAAACTTCCTATGGCTTGGGGAAAACTACAACAAACAGCTGACTTCCAAAAAATAACTCAATTCCCAATGCAATGCTATATAAATGACAATGCTAAGATAATGGAGAAAAGACCAACCTTCAACCAGATGTTTGAAGTAGATCCCCGTTGAGATTTCAACTTGTGCATTTGATCCTGCAAATTAGTCTCAACAACCAATACAACACAAGTGCATATAATATGTGAAAGACATTAACATAATCAATAGCAATGGTCCATTATATCATAAGCAAATATAACCCAATGTAATTTAACAATATTCACAACATCAATTGGACTAGAAAATGAGTATTTCCATTAATGAATAACAAGAAGTACAAAATACAACCTCTTGCTGGAAACCAATTTGAACCAAGAACTAGGTCTCTCCACTTGTGCCTCCACCACTTCAATCCTCCATACTATGGAAAAGTCAAACTATGAAAAGGAGTTTGGGAGGTGAACATAAGAAGTTCACAACAACAAGGATCATGAGTGTAGACTCAAGTCACGGAAAAAATCCAGTAGAGTTATCTTGCTCTCTCTTTCTCCTCCCTTCCACATGCCATAAGAGCTCAATATATAGCCTTCCAAAGGTAAGTGAAAGGACACATTGAGGCGTTTCGGGGCATATGGAGGGCCAAAGGTCACCCTAAGACCACGTTTTGGGAGTAAAAAGTAATTTTCTAATGATTTTTACAATTTTAGTTGGTACCCGCGGGCTATAGTAGAATAGCCTACGTGTACGCGGGCTAACATGGAACAGCTCGCGTACAAGAACAAAAATAGGGAAAATGTGTTCCTAGAGGAAAAATGATGAATCTGAGTCAATGAAATGGATCCTAGATGCCAATCAATATTGATGCTCACAAGGTGGAAAATTGCGCTGTAATAGATGCCCCCTAATGTGTGAGGTCAGAGAATGATGCTACGATGGCCAAAATACATTATAAATCTCAGAAGTGGAGTGATGGAGACACAAGTGGAAGGAACAATTCACTTGTCATAATACAATAATATCTCTGAGTAAATGTCGGTACAATACAACAATCTGATACAATGGCCATGAATAGGCAGTATATAATGAATACATGTCACATGTGATCATAGCCATAACCATCTATTGTAAGAGATGGTCTCCTGCTGAAAGGAAACAACTGGTGCAAACTGGAGGTACAAAATGTTGATGTATGAGAAATGATATCTTAGATGTAAAATCACGATCATAAGTAGAATATTGAATGCCACTATCGCTTGGGTCTTCTACACAAATCATTTATGGTGCAATTCCCATCAAGTGAATAAAGGTGTTGAGGTCGAACCTGATGTGACATCGTCTAATTACCGGTCAATGATGTATACCGTTAATAGATGCGAGATAACCCACCAATAATG
This sequence comes from Larix kaempferi, assembly GCA_027924585.1. NCBI lineage: Eukaryota > Viridiplantae > Streptophyta > Pinopsida > Pinales > Pinaceae > Larix > Larix kaempferi. The sequence continues at coordinate 2,791,052 of BSBM01000118.1, forward strand.
AAATGGGCATCAAGGCACATAGTACAATCATCAAAGAGTGAATAGATGTGTTGAAGTCGAATACTAGGATGAATCCATCGATCAGGGGACATTGATGTATTCCCAAAACTATTGATGGTGAGAGAACCTACCACTAATGACTGCAAGCTTCTAGGTACTCAACCGAACTCTAAGTGTCAAATTCCAGAATAAATGAGTTGAAGTCGACGGAATGAAACTCGCTGGAAGGAGGGCATTGTGAAAATCCTCAACGAAGATCTAAGAACTGATGTATACCTCGCAATGAAAGAATTTAGGAATAAGATTAAGAGTGGTCAATGCAGTAAAATGAGCAACAGAATAATAATATAGTAGAACTCAAATAGAAGCAAAATAACTTCACACACACTAATTCATTAATCATAAGTATGAACAATAAATAGTACAATGTTGGAGAGGATTCGAATGCCAAGGTGGCAATTCGAATTAGCCTCTCATAGAGTGATCATCAGATCAACTGAGTCATTAACATCATCAGTGGAATGTTAATAGTGCACCACTAGGAGTCCTAATCATCATCAGAGAGTCTCATCCATGCAGAAGACTAAGTCTAAATGAATGTAATAAGTGTAACACAAACATAATGCACTAATGTAGTGAAGGAGGCTCAAAGGAGGGTGTAATAGGAGCTTACTGGAGTCAGAACAGGCTGTCAGGGCTAACTGGAGGTCCATTGGAGTGTCAGAGAAAGTTAACTAGTCAATCTGTCCTCAAATCAAGGAGCAGATCCACAAATCACTCAATAAATTAAGTGTAACTGAATGGTAGGTGAGGGAGGGCACCTTTGTCAATTAGTAGGTGAAAGAAGGGCACCACACTGGCTAGGAGGGATGAAGCTGAGTAGAAAGAAGATCTTGGGGCTAGCAAACTGAGGACTAGGGGCTGGAGGACTCCATGATGATGACTGGGATGCATACAGTTTGCATGCATGCATGCAGAAGTGCATGCTGCATGCAGAAGTGCATGCACGGTTGAAAATGCAATTAATGGAAAATGTTGGTAGGACTAGGATGGAGTATAGGAATATCCTAACACCCCCCCTTAAGCCATCATGGGCCCTGGTAATTGATACCAAAGGCCACCCAATACAATGAATAATAATAGTAAATAAACCGAGGAAATGGGGAAAACCTCATGGGAAAAATACCCCCCCCTCAAAATAGACTGTAAGGCACACACAAAAATAAATGCTCCAAACTCAAGCAGGGGTGATTCTTGGTCATATGTCTAGAGGTGTCTTCTTCTTGGCAAGAAGTGGTTCATGCTCAAAAGTCATGTGCTTGTACTTGCTCTTCAGATCGAATGTGATGAGAACAAATACAAAAGTATGAGGATGATCCTTGAAGCTGTGATTCGAATCAGCTGAGGTAGGATCAAATCTATGAATATGCAAATAGTCTTTTTTTTTTTCTTTGAACCATCATGGGTGAGATTATGCCAAAAAGAACCATCAAATATCAATGATTGCTTGGAATCCAAATCAGATCCAAGACTTGAATCACGGTTTCTTAAGATCTCCTTTGAACCATTTGAGGTGAGATCTAAACCAGTAAATGCATGAGAAATTATCCCAAGCGAATGGAAATGGCCATCATCTTCAATAACCTTCTGAGAGCATGAAATAATGATCTTACAATAGTAAATAAGAGGTTATTGATCAAGGAGAACGAATGACTTACCTCCAATGGCTGATTTAACCTCTGAAACATTCATGAGATCATGATGCAAACCAACAGACTCTAGTGCAAGAGAGGATTTAGGAACCTCTGCAATGTCTAGAGTTTGAGCTGGCACAAAATTCGAAATAGAAGGAATTTGGAGCATGAGTGTAGAATCTGCAAGTTCTTCTTCTTTTTGGACAACTTCAATATGAGATATGAGATATTCATGATCAATGAGATCATCAAGGAGGGCGAATGGATCACTGGGCTTGCGCTCGAAAGGGTTTGGACCAATCCCTTCATTCTGCTTTCCAGATCTTTCATCCAATTGGGCCCATAGCTATTTTGGAGATTCAACAAAATCAATGAAGTGGGGTCTCATGCATCGAGACATAGAAAACATCATTGTTGCATAGAAACTATCACCTTTATTTAACCAATCAATCTCTTCTTCAGAGAATTCGAACTCTATTTCAAAACAATAATCCAAGAGATCATGGTTCTTCAAATATGCTATCATTTTTTGTTTCCATTTATCATAGTTGAATGGAGAAAGAGGATGAATTTATTCTGAATACATGGAAGCTGTAGAAGACCTACAAAAACAATAGAAAAGTCTGCAACTGCTACTGCTGCAAAAGTGCAGAAACTGCTGCAACTGCTGCACTTGAAATATTGATAATAACCTGCAAAAAAATCTCAGGAATGGAGATAAACAACACTCTCAACATGCTTTGATACCATGTGAAAATCCTCATAGCAGATCTAAGAGCTTCTGTATACCTCACAATGAAAGAATTTAGGAATAAGATTAAGAGTGGTCAATGTAGTAAAATGAGCAATAGAATAATAATACAGTAGAACTCAGATAGAAGCAAAATAACTTCACACACACTAATTCATTAATCACAAGTATGAACGATAAATAGTACAATGGTGGAGAGGATTCGAATTCCAAGGTGGCAATTCGAATTAGCCTCTCATAGAGTGATCATCACATCAATACAGTCATCAACATCATTAGTGGAGTGTCAATAGTGCACCACTAGGAGTCCTAATCATCATCGGAGAGTGTCATCCATGCAGAAGACTGAGTCTAACTGAATGTAATAAGTGTAACACAAACATAATCCACTAATGTCATGAAGGAGGCTCAAAGGAGGGCACAATAGGAGCTTACTGGAGTCAGAACAAGCTGTCAGGACTAACTGGAGGTCCATCGGAGTGTCAGAGATAGTTAACTAGTCAATTTGTCCTCAAATCAAGGAGCAGATCCACAAATCACTCAATAACTGAAGTGTAACTAAATGGTAGGTGAGGGAGGGAGCCTTTGTCAATTAGTAGGTGAAAGAAGGGCGCCACACTGGCTAGGAGGGATGAAACTGAGTAAAAAGAAGCTCCTAGGGCTAGCAAACTGAGGACTAGGGGTTGGAGGACTCCATGCTGATGACTGGGATGCATGCAGAATGCATGCTGCATGCAAAAGTGCATGCATGGCCGAAAATGTAATTAATGGAAAATGTTGGTAGGACTAGGATGGAGTATAGGAATATCCTAATAGGCGTTAAGGCATCCCCCATCAACCAACACGATGTACCAGTTACATTGAAAATATTTGGAAGAACTCAGGTGAAACGAACTGACTCAATAAGGATGGCCAACATGCAATAGTCAAGAGATCTGAGGAGTGATCGACTCTAGTTTTAGGACTTCCTCTGAACAAGAGCATGAGCGGATGGATAGACTCAGGCAGCATAGACTCAAATACTCAGTGATAATGACACTGTGCGATGCAGGAGGCATCAACAAAGGGATCCATAATGACTGGAAGCTTAACCAGCCGGTGTAGTAACAACTGAGAAATGAGTACAACTCCTAAGGTCCTACTAAATTCCTAACTCATAATGGATGGAGTGGAATAAATGCTCTGTTCAAAGGTGACACAACAACTACCAACAATAAGAAGTAAATATTCTCCCCTCCATATTTTTGGAATATTTGATTTTTTTGGTCTTTTTCATATTTGGAAAGCTTGAAAAAGAATAAAATTGCTTATAGTACAACAGGTGAGGGAACGAGTGTCAAGTAGTGAGCAAACTAGTTCCAAGTAGTGGAACATACCTATGATAAATGCAAGGAAGCATGTACAGGATCTGGACACTCAGGGGGGTGGTCCCTCAGGGTCAAGAGGTCATCAAATTGTGAAAGGAAAATGTAAGCTCTGCAAGGCTCAACAAGGGAAGTGCTTAGGCACCAGGCTAACAATTGAGTAAGCGGGAGCCGGCGCAAGGCTCAGGCGGCAAGCAAGATGATGCGATGCAATCACAACTTGATAGAAAATGGGGGGAGTCTTTATGGGAGATGGCTAACATAAGACAAAGTAGAGTATGAATCTTTATCACAAAGTCATGGAATAACTATGAAGGACTCCCGATCTTAAGGAAAAAAAATGGCATGGGCACCATAAGGCAAATAGGGTTCTAACTAGGGTACCCATGTTCGAAAAGGCCCTACTACCAAATAACGACACTTCTATAATAGTGTGAAGGCTCCGTGTCAGTTAAGAAGCGGGGTTGCACCTATGGTTAATGAAAACGGTCAAATGGTCAAATGCATAATGCATGTGAAAATGACATCTAACCTATATGCCAGGTGTGAAATATACCTGTCATAGGCGTGAAACGGTAAAAAAAAAAAACTCTTGTTAAAGAAATATGTCCAAAACAACTTAAAATGGAAAAAAATATAGACAAGTGGGTTTCCAAAACTATAAATAGTAATAAAAAATTAGAATTTACAATTCATTTTCACTTTTTACCCAATTTGGAGTTTTTGGTTAGTTTTCACCTTGGATTTCAGTCACTGATTCTGGGAGATACAGGAATCCGTTTGTCGAGCAATTTGGAGTAGGTTAGCTATCTCATCCTCCTCTTTCATTTAGTAGTTTTTATTTCATTTTTTCAGTGGTCAAAAATTTTAAATGGCCAAGCCCTATTTGGTCACGGCGCTGTATGCAGGCTACAAGTATACGAGTAGCAGGTAGGGCCTGGTACCCATGGTCAACGCATGTGTTAACTGCGGGTACCCTCCTCTATTTGCTAAATAGCCCATGGGTATAACCGTGAGGTTTGTTTTTTAAATGTAAAAGACTAAACTCTTTGTGTTTCTTCCTCCAGGATGGTTCTAGAATGGAAGGAAAGGGAGCATGACCTTGTGGATGAGGCCATCTACAATGATTTTCCTGCACAACAAGCATTACAAGCATGTGGGATTTTTTAATTTTGGGGCATTGGGGGTTTGAGGGCCCAAAACCAATTGCTCCGTCGCTTGATAGACTACTGGGACGTAGATGCACAAAATTTCAACCTGGATGGTCAAATACTCTCCTTGGAGGTAGATGACATATATTTCATTATAGGATTGTCCCATTGAGGGGAAGTGTCCAGTCTTCGGTCTCGTACTATAGGTGGTGGGATCACCATCCTCGACTACATAGAGCGGTACTGTCTTGCCGATACCTGGAAGGTGGGGAGTGAGGTACCCATTAAATCCATAGTCTATTTGAGCATGAAGATCATAGTCGCTACCCTCATCAGGATTATAGGTTCGACAGCTCTACACCAGGCTTCAAGGCCAGTGATGTTCTACACCTCACAGTGCATGCAACCCATTAAATATGACTGGAGCACAACATTACTGGGGTCTATGAAGGCCCAGTTAATGGAGTGCAAACGTGGGGAGGCAAAAAACTTTGGATATGGTAGTATACTATGCAGCTTCTTCTTCGAGAGGGTTCCGAGGCTCAGTCCGAGGGTTGAAGTCCCTCCTCATAGTCTCCGTGACCCAGCCTTGACCCGATAGACAAAGGTATTGACACGACAGGGTGGTGGCCGACAGGAATCACCATACACAGATGAGTTCTTTCATTGGTGGGACCGATAGGTCATAGCCATTGATGACTACCCCTATGCAGGGATAGACTTCCGTGGTGATCGCGACATGACGCTTCCTCCAGGAACTGCATTCAGAGACATCAGTATGTTACTCTTTTTATGTTTTCTGTATTAAATTTTTTGGGATTTTTTATTATATATGGAAATGCAAAAATATTTTTAGTGTGGGATCATATGTTGACATTCTATTGTTTGCTCGTAGATGCTGGTCCGCAAAGACCAGATGGTTTCCTGAGACATCGTCGACAGGGCAGGGGTGGAGAGGTAGTTGGTGCTATAGCAGAGCGCACATTAGAGATAGTGCGGGTCAATCTGACCCGAATGACCAACAGGGTAACCATGATCGAGGTAGAGAGGCTACTAGAGGATATGTAGCGCCATGTTGTGGGAGTATCGGGAACCTGGGTGTGGTTATTGCGGTGCATAGTGCAAGCAGTGCATTATTATTATCAGACACATCATGTCGAGGCAACTAGGCCTCCTAGGGGATATATATCTCAGGCTTCCATATTTTGTATCGATATGTATATTTTTGAGAGCTACAGGCTCCAGTTTTGTACTGTGACACCACTTTTGGACATGTTATTTATAAAAAACTATGATTCTCCGGTTCTACTATATGTGTATGTACAAATGTATGAATGTATGTTTATTTGTGTGCTTCATTATGAATGTGACAAATGCCAATATAGGACATAGTTAGCATATGCATCAGATACATGATTAAAACTTCTCGGAACATGAATGTACATAACGGAAACAAAATGACGTTCCAAGAGACTTACCCTTAAGAACCTCTGTATTAAAGTAGAATCTCTCACACAGTACTGACCATTTAACCAAGACACAACCAGTTGTGAATACAGGCAGACTTCCAAGGACTAGATACCATGTGAAATGGCATCACGAAGTAGCTCGACAATGGAACTGTACTCGGCCACATTGTTGGATGTAGGACCGATACAAGCACCTCCTAAAGACAGAATCTGATAGTAAGGTCAATAAATAAACCATGCAGTAGAAGTAAGTCTCTGCGTATGATGGATAGCGCCATCCACGAATCCCAAGAACACAGGAGATTCCGCTGACATCTGCCAACCAAATGGAAGCGAATTAGCAAACCCGAAGAACCAAAAGAAATCTAAACTATGTACAGAAGCAACTATAAAATAGAATTTAAAAGTACTAGCTCAAACAAGAAGTTCAAGTGTAATACCGCTTGAGGTAGAGCCCATTTCTAGGCTCCTTCAAGGCATTCCCTTCATAATCTTCCAACTCGTAGGCTCCTTTTTCCAGGACACACCTCACTATGTAAGGACCGTGCCACATGGGGTTAAACTTTCCTACCCCCAGGGGTTCCTTAGCTTGGCCATACAAAAGGAACAAGTCACCTTCATCATATTGTTGGGGACGGATAGACCTATCGTACTGAACCTTAACACGACGTTTATTGGCATCTATAGCCATGGTGACATCTCGACGTTGCTCGTTAAGCTGCTCAAGGTGGATCAAACATTTCTCAACATCTGAAGTGTCAGGAAGCAGCTCTATGGTTAGTTTTAACGAAGGGATTTCACATTCAATCGGTAATATAGACTCCACACCATGAACTAGCTGAAATGGTGAGAAACCGATGGCAGTCTTAACTACGGTTCGATATGCCCACAAAGCAGGGTATAACATAATATGCCAGTTGCTCTTGCTTTGCTGGATAGTACATTGGAGAATGGTTTTTAAGGACTTATTGATTGCCTCAACTTGACCATTCACTTGGGGGTATTACCAGGAGAAGTACTCTTGACGAAACCCAAGCCCGAGTGACAAATCTGCCATCATTTTGTTCTAAAAGTGACTGCCATGTTTAGTGACAATCTCTCTCGTAACACTGAACTGAGCGATAATCTGATTGAACATGAAATGGGATGCTTTAGCACCATCGGATTTTACTATAGGCATGGCCTCATCTCATTGGGAGAAATAATCCACGGCCACTATGATATGGTGATGCGCCCCAGCCGAAGCTGGTTTGCAATCCATGAAATTCGCCCCCCACTTGGTGAAGGGACCGATGGTGACGACTGAGTGAAGGGGCGTTGGATGCGAATGTATGTTCCGAGAAAACACCTGGCAAGGGTGACATCTCTTTATGGCATTCATACAATTTTTAAAGATCAAAGTCCGAAAGTAACCAGCTCGCATAATGCATTGGGTTGTTGCAAGCCCAGATAAGTGACCACCACACGCCCCAGAGTGGCAATCATCAAGAACATGCTCCACTTCTTTGTGAGTCAAATAACGACGAAGGATATAATCCTTTCCTCGATGATACAAAGTGTCTCCAACGATGGTATAATATTTTGCATGATGTTTCACATGCCGTCGTCTCTCGTGAATAGTGCGAAGAAAACTTCAAAGTTTGAAGATATAGAATGATATCCCCATACCAAGGGTCCACAGATGAGATAAAGAATAAGTGTTCATCCACAAAGGAATATTCATGGACAATATCCTCATCAATCCATGGAAGGTCCGACATGAGCTCAACAAAAACCAAAGAATTCACTGACTTCATCGAAGCAAAATCGAGATCAAAATCCTGAAGGATCACAATCCATTTACTGTACTTACCCCCTATAAGACATCGTGATAGCACGAACTGAAATGGATTGATATGCACTATGATTGTGGTTTTCCTAAGCATGATGTAATGTCATAACCGTATATCTCAGCTCAGCATCTACTAGATTTCGACTAAGGTAATAGATCACATGCTCCACGAGCACATCATCAACCTGAACTAAGACCATGCCAATCGTCTCTTGAGACATAATCACGTAAAGTATAAAATCTTTTGGAAAGTCGGGTGGACTAAGTAGAGGTGTTGATACCAAGGATTTTTTCAAAGCGTGGAAAGACTGCTGGGCTCACTCATCCCAGATAAACGGTGTGTCTTTCTTCAACAAGTGCACGAAACCTTTGGTAACACTAACATAATTCACTACAAAGTGACATAGAAAAGTATCTCTCCCTTGGAGGCTCTGAAGTTGGAACAAGTTGCGTGGAGGAGGCAATCGAAGTATTGCCTCAACTTTAAGAGGATCGACTCTGATACCCTCTTTCGAAACTATGAAACCTAGAAGGCGACTTGTTCTGACAACAAAGATGCACTTATTGGGATTCAACCGAATCTTGCAGCGTATGCATCATTCTAGAATCAAACAGAGGTGCTTGGGGTGGTCCACTCTCTTGCGAGAATGGCTAGCAAGATCATCCAAGTAAGCCTCCACTATACGTTTAAGGTCATGAAAGGCGTAGGTCATAACATGTTGAAAAGTAGCTTTGGCGTTTTTAAGGCCGAAGGGAATTTCTCAGTATGCAAATGTACCCCAAGGACAAATAAAAGCAATCTTATGTTGGTCCTCAGGTTTTATCTGAATCTGGTTATAGCCTGAAAATCCGTCCATGAACGAAAATTTTTTGGTTCTCACACAAGCATCCAAGATCTGATCTATGAATGGAGTGGGGAAATTGTCTTTCGGACATGCGCAGTTCAGGTCTCTAAAATTAGTGCATACACGGATAGTTCCCTGCTTCTTATCCACAGTAACGGGGTTTGACACCCATTCGCTAAGGGGAACTTCATAGATGAAACTGGCCTTAAGCAGTTTCTCTACCTCTTCCTTGATCACGGCTGCCTTCCTAGGGTTAATAGCACGAAGACACTGTCGAACCGGTTTAGCATTGGGATATGTTCTAATCTCGTGTTCGACAATGCTGTGTTAAATTTTCAGAATTTACTTCAATCTGATCTAGGATCTTAACTGAGAGAACAACATGTACAACATATCTACAGCATATCAATCATGGAGACAATAATGCAAGCACACAAGAGACACAAAGATTTACTTGGGGAAAACCATAAAGGTGAAAAACCCCAATAACTTCCTCAGAGATAGATAGAGCAATGATACAACCAACCATGAGAGATAGACATAACCTAGCAGCAGATCCTCCTCCTCCATAAGTGCGCCACTCCTCCTTGAGTGCATGAGTGAGAAGTGAGTGAGCAAATAGAGTGCCTCCCGCACTCTATTTATACTTGACTTGACTTGCCTTTTTACCTAACTCATGTAGGCTCAAACTTAACCACATAACATAATGCTGACTGGGCCGACCCCCAATAGGGTGGTCTAATAACCCTCTGACCCACATGGCCGACCCCCAATAGGGTGGTCTAATAACCCTTCGACCCACATGACTTATACAGGGCCGACCCCAACAAGGTGGTCTAATAACCCATCAAGTATAAGTTACAATACTTACAATATAAATGACGACACTTCCGTATAGAGGAATAATACCATCTCTATAGGAGTACATACAACATACATATATGTGAAATACATTCTGAAGTTACATATACATCAACACTCCCTCTTAACTAGGAAGGTATTTCTCAGCACAGTTCTTCTAGCACAAGTCATCTTCTCTGGATCATCGTCACTGGATAATCGTCATCGAGTCATCATCATCGTCACTACTGCTGCTATCTCAATCAATCTCTGAATCTAATCGTCATAGGAAGTTCTACAGAGCCAGTCCTTTTTCATACTGGATGTAGGCCCACCACCTGCAGGTCTTCGTCATCACTGGCCATACTGTGGAATCCTCAGGACTTATTACGTGCATCACAAAACCTTGAAAGAGCATCCCAGGCTGTTACGAGCACACAACTCTACCTATAGGATCTCCCAGGGCGCTATTACATGTGACCCCACCACAAAACCTCGCAAGAGCATCTCAGGATGTTACGGGTACACAACTCCGACCTGAAATCTCCCAGGGTGCTATTACATGTGGTCCACCACAAAACCTCGCAAGAGCATCTCAGGATGTTACGGGTACACAACTCCGACCAGATATTTGCTTTGTGGTGAACACATTGAGCCAGTTTCAGCATATTTCAGGTCGGAGTTGTGTACCCATAACATCCTGAGATGCTCTTGCGAGGTTTTGTGGTGGACCACATGTAATAGCGCCCTGGGAGATTTCAGGTCGGAGTTGTGTACCCGTAACATCCTGAGATGCTCTTGCGAGGTTTTGTGGTGGGGTCACATGTAATAGCGCCCTGGGAGATCCTATAGGTAGAGATGTGTGCTCGTAACAGCCTGGGATGCTCTTTCAAGGTTTTGTGACGCACGTAATAAGTCTTGAGGATTCCACAGTATGGCCAGTGATGACGAAGACCTGCAGGTGGTGGGCCTACATCCAGTATGAAAAAGGACTGGCTCTGTAGAACTTCCTATGACGAGTAGATTCAGAGATTGATTGACATAGCAGCAGAAGTGATGATGATGATGACTCGATGACGATTATCCAGTGACGATGATCCAGAGAAGATGACTTGTGCTAGAAGAACTGTGCTGAGAAATACCTTCCTAGTTAAGAGGGAGTGTTGATGTATATGTAACTTCAGAATGTATTTCACATATATGTATGTTGTATGTACTCCTATAGAGATGGTATTATTCCTCTATACGGAAGTGTCGTCATTTATATTGTAAGTATTATTCCTCTATACTGAACCATGACTATTCAGGATGTTACGGGTACACAACTCCGACCAGATATTTGCTTTGTGGTGAACACATTGAGCCAGTTTCAGCATATTATTGTGTCCATGATTGATATGCTGTAGATTTGCTATACATGTTGTTCTCTCAGTTAAGATCCTAAATCAGATTGAAGTAAATTCTGAAAATTTAACATGGTATTAGAGCTAGCCTGAAAGAAGGCATGATATGGGATGTATGACACTTGTTGCACTTACGATGCTAGGGCTTGATATAGCAAAAACCAGTCATCATAGAACTTTCGCTATAAATCCGTTTTGGCAAAGTTTTCAGATCTGAAACTTTTATAGGTCGAATACCAGATCCCCATGTATCTCGTGTCCAAAGGATACTAAACCCATCTCTAAGCCTCGTTTTCAGCAGTTTCAGTGAAAGTGGCATTTTTACTATGCAGAGTCATAATTTTCAAATGATGATTCTGAGAGACTGGAGAATCATTCTTCAAAATGCTCAAAGTTTTTTCAGCCTAACATGTCAAAGAACAATAACCTCTCTCAGTTTTCCTACAGGTGTCACATATTGGGAGAATCAAATGCATCTCTGAGCCCCATTTTTCAGCAGTCTGGCCAATTAAAAATGATTTTTCTTGGTTTGTTGAAAAACATTTTTGGATTTTCCATCTGGAGTAAATTCGACCCAGCTTCTTAGGATCTGGGGAGATGTTGTAAAAGCTATAAATCCTGGAACTCATGTAGAACAAGGGTTCGATTTTGGAGAGACTTATTGATATTTGTATTCTCAAACTTTCAGTGAATTCTCAGATATATAAGCTTCTTTTACTATTCGCTTTCAAATTTCTTCTCCTCATATTTCTGTACTCCCAATGGATGGTTTATTTCATGGATGTTCATTTGTCTATGCTGTTAAATTTTCAGAATTTACTTCAATCTGATCTAGGATCTTAACTGAGATAACAATATGTACAACAAATCTACAGCATATCAATCATGGACATAATAATGCAAGCACACAAGAGACACAGAGTTTACTTGGGGAAAACCATAAAGGTGAAAAACCCCAATAACTTCCTCAGAGATAGATAGAGCAATGATACAACCAGAATACAAGAGATGGTCTTCTCCTAGCAGTAGAGCCTCCTCCTCCACAAGTGCGCCACTCTCCCAAGTGTGAGTGAGAGAATAGAATGTATAGAATGAGAGAGACACACTCTTTATTTATACACTAACTTGACTTGACCTTTACTCAACTAGGTTGGCCTCAACTTAACCACTTAACATAATGCTGACTGGGCTGACCCCCACTAGGGTAGTCTAATAACCCTTTGACCCACATGGCCAACCCCCAATAGGGTGGTCTAATAACCCATTGACCCACATGACTTATACAGGGCCGACCCCAACAAGGTGTTCTAATAACCCATCAAGTATAAGTTACGACACTTACAATATAAATGACGACACTTCCGTATAGAGGAATAATAACATCTCTATAGGAATACAAACACTTCTGTATAGAGGAATAATACCATCTCTATAGGAGTACAAAATACATATATGAAATACATGGGTGAAATACATTCCAAAGTTTCATACACGTCAACACTCCCTCTTAACTAGGAAGGTATTTCTCGACATAGGTCTTCTAGCACAAGTCATCTTCTCTAGATCATCGTCACTAGATAATCGTCATCAAGTCATCATCATCGTCACTACTGCTTCTATCTCAATCAATCTCTGAATCTACTCGTCATAGGAAGTTCTACAGAGCCAGTCCTTTTTTATACTGGATGTAGGCCCACCACATGCAGGTCTTCGTCATCACTGGCCATACTGTGGAATCCTCAGGACTTATTACGTGCGTCACAAAACCTGGATGCATCATCCCAGGCTATTACGAACACACATCTCTACCTGTCAAATCTCCCAGGAGCACATTACATGTGACCCATCACAAAACCTGGCTGAAGAATCCCAGGCTGTTACGAGCACACAGCTCTACCTGTCAGATCTCCCAGGGGCACATTACATGTGATCTCACCACAAAACCTAGCTGAAGCATCCCAGGATATTACGAGCACACAGCTCTACTTGTCGGATCTCCCATGAGTACATTACATGTGGTCCACCACAAAACCTGGGTGAAGCATCTGAGGCATTTTTCATCCTGTCCAGATCTCCCAGGAGAAAATTACATGTGGTCATGGAAAAACCTAGCTGAAGCATCTGAGGCATTTTTCATCCTGTCCAGATCTCCCAGGGGCAAATTACATGCCATAGGACAAAACCTCGCAAGAGTATCTCAGGATGTTATGGGTACACAACTCCAACCTGAAGATCTCCCAGGGCACAAATTACATGTCCTCCCAGAGCAATGTCTCGAAAGAGCATCCCAGGCTGTTACGGGTACACAACTCCGACCTATAGGATCTCCCAGACATGCTCATCTGCACAACCTGATCCATGGCCACAAAGTATCATCCTGATACTCACCATACATCATCCTGATGTACACATGATCATCCTGATCATCATCACTGCAACATCGTGCTCCATGTCATCTGGAGAAGCTCATCATCCATGATCATCCTGATCATACAATGCATCCACCTGATGCATACCAAGTATCTACCTGATACATGTCATCATACATGATCTACCTGAACACACAATGTATCCACCTGATACATACACAGATACATGATCCACACAATGTATCCACCTAATACATGTCAACATACATGATCTCAGTATCCACCTGATACATATATAGATACATGGTTCAAGCATCCAACATGATGCATATACAAAATATATACAAATGATCCAACTGATCATATCCAACATCCAACATGATGCGTACATAAATATAAATGATCCAACTGATCATATCCAACATCCAACATGATGCATATATATATATATATACAGAGTAGTAACTGGAGCATCGTCCTGATGCTCATCATCCATGATCCTCCTGATCATCATAGCATCGTCCTCTTTAGATCATCTCATCATCCACGAAGCACAGCCTAGATGCACATCATCCAGCACTTACACCACCGACATGGGAGAAAACATCTACCACCATTTAGGGAAGGCTCCAACCCTTACTTTTTCACCATGGGAGAACACATCTACCACCATGTGAAAAATATCTTAGCAATTACATCACGACCAAGGGAGAACATATCAACCATGTTAGAAAAGCTCATGTGCATCTGCATCTTTTGGACTCATCACTTCCCTTTGGAAGGAACCTTGATTTGAAGTGCACCAAACCTCTCTCTGAAGTACTCAAATTGCACTCTGGCCAACGACTTGTTCAATACATCCGCAACTTGCTCATTCGTTGCAACATACTCTGCTCTGTATTCAGTGCTACGCAGGACTACTTCCTGCTAGACTAAGAGATCACACCTAATCCCATACTGAAGCAGGACCCAGAAGTGTTCTTCCTATCTGTAGCACTGCATGCCCAATCTGAATCAACATAACCCTGCGGGTTAAAATTTTGATTCGCATCGTACTTGAGCCCATAATCAACCGGATCAGATGGAGCATCACACAGAAGCTTCAGGTTCAATTCCATAGGTGTGGCCATAGCCTTGTAGTCCATCATCCCGAACCTCTTCAGGATCTCTACTGCATACTTCCCTTGTCCAAGGAAGATTCCATCTACACTCTACCACACCTTCATGCCAAAAACACACAGTGCATCATCCCCAAGTTCTGCACACATATATGACTACACCATTCAAGAAAGTTGTCTTGAAATCCATCTGGTGTATCTTCTATTTCATCACTTTTATATTTGTCTATGCTGCCATCTGTAGCATGCTTGATCTGATAGTTCGATTTGGAAGTCACAACAGACTTCCCTTTAGCTCTTGGGACCGCATCCCAAACATCGTTCTTCATGATCGACGGATCATGGCATTCTTCCCATATCCTGGGAACTTCAATATCTTCAATAGATAATTTTGTTGCTTGAACAAATGTTGTAGCCCTTCTTTTGTAGGTGAAGGTATATTGTCTTTCCTACAAAACAAGTTAAATTGCATGATTAGAAACATCTCATAATTTTTAGAAAAATTTTTACACATAAAGAAATATGTCATATAGTCATGCAATTATCTTAGCCAATGCTTGAATACAACATTCATCCATGTTCCACAACTTTCTAGATGCCTTCCAGTCTCTACCAGAACATTGTTAAGAGTTTGCACTACTCCCAACATGTCAGCAAAGAGGTTTCATTCTAGATAAGTAGCAATGGAATGTTGTACAGTGCCATAGGCCACTTACCCATCACATGCATATTAGTAGTATACTGCTCATTAATGCAATCATTCTAATATGCACAATACATATCCTAAGTCTAGGAACATGAGCATATACATCATTGAACAATTTTATTTAACCAAACAGATATGCAAGAAGTGATAATAAAAATACTTATCTTTGTTTGATTATTGGGTTGACTCCCTCTCAATCTTTGATTCTTTTTCTGCAACTCCATTCTGATGTGAATTGTGAGAAGTCGTCAACTCCCTCTGAATATCTGCATCCTTGCAGAAACTACTGGAGTGTGCTCCCTCTTGATCTTTGCTTCCTGGATTACCTATTCTTGAACTTATATTTATTCTCGATCCCTATGCATGCTTGTTAGTATCACCATTGTGTTATCCTTGAGGACTCATACATAATCACACATTTATTAGTATAATCTTAATACTAACACAATAATCTTAAGCATGTATACTAATGATCATTTCAAATATAAATAATAAGCATTAGTATTCAACATTTTAGGGAAGTCTTCTTTTACTCATGCATATTCTTATTTGATCATAGAACTCTTCTGGTTAGTTAAATCATCAATCAAGATAAGAGATATAATATGCATAAAACCCATGATTACTCAAACCTATACCTTCATGATTCTTCTGGTTAGTCATATCATCAATTATGGTAAGAAACATAATATGCATACAACCATGACTATTCAAACCTATGACTTCATGAATAATAATTATTATAAACGAAACAGTATAAGATCCTAACACAAGGTAGGATTCTAGCTTGATATAGGAAAAACATACTTGGATTAGCATGCGATCTACTTATGTCTAACATACCCGCATAATGTCTACTGGTTCTCTTCAGTGACTTGTGCTAGTAACCTGCATGTCTCATAAGTTAACCATTGTAGAACCAAGTTATACATACCTCGTAAGTAGATCTTCTATGTGATCCATGACAACGGATGAATCTTTGTCTTCATGTGACCATGATCATATGTTCTTGATGTAGAACATGATTTGTCTTTCTTGGTGTACCTTTTATGTTAGCGAACAACATAAACCTCATACAACATCACAATGCATTAGTACATTCATAACTGTCAAAACCTTAATCAATGAACATCTTCTATTAAGGTGATACGACAAGTCTAGTAATTAATCAAGATTGTACTGTAATCATCAACATATGATAAGCTTAACCATGAAACATACTTGTAAGCCATACCAGTCAAGATTGCTTGTAATCTTCTTATGGAAGGCCTTAGCCTCATCTCCCTCTGAGACAGGAACTTCTTCACTTATGCAGGTGACCAATCCATCCTCTTCTGGGATTAACCCAATCCACTTGATTTGTAGGGACTGCATCTGGAGCTGTAATAGGGTTTGTCAGAAAAACACCAAAAATTCAAACTTTGAACTTCAAACTTCCGAAAGGATAGAAATATGTGCCTTGATGAGCTGATCAAGCTGGTATATTCAGAATTTGAAAACTCCAAAGTTTCACTCCTCAATTTTTCCTTTGAAACTTTTGGATTCACTGGACATGACCTTGAACTAGGGTTTGATGAAGCCCACTCTTATGCCCAATCAAAATATTTGATCCAAATCTCTAGGCTTCTATTTTTATGAGGAGCTTCCAGCTGTGGTCACAGATCTCAAAAATTCCCATTTTTGCAGAAGCCCTAATTTTCCACTTTTCTGATCAAAGTCCCGAACTAGGGTCTGATCAAGCCCGACCTTCTTCCCAACCAAAAATTCTGATCTTGGTCTTTAAATTTTGATTTTGATGAGTAGCATTCAGCCATGGTCTCTGATTACAAAAATTCCAACTTTCTCCGAAGCCCTAAATTTCGGAAGCCATGATTGAAGGTGCTAAAAAATAATTCTGATTTGATAGAAATATGTACCTAATTGTTTCTGGTGTAACTCCTAACTTTTTGATCCACAGGGTCTGAAAATCTTTCCTGAGATAACATGACCTATTATCTTTCCATCCCGATAGGTCTGACCTCAATTGGATTCTCTGAGAGAGAGTTATTCCAAGTGTCGCAACATGACCTGTTTATGGGATAATACAGGAGAGAAAACTTGTACGGTGTTCCACATGTCACTGGTTCAACTTCGGCCTCTGAAAATTTTTCTTGAGATAGTACAGTCTGTGTACTACCTATCATGTTTTACAAAATTTAATTTGGAGCTTCCTAGCCCAAGTTATGAGATTTTTCCCAAGGTCACCTGATTTTGACTCAAATCTGGAAGAGGCAGAAACCCTATATTGTATAGATCATAAATCACAAAGTACAACGAATTAGAGGTTTTCCTTTGGACACGAGATACACGGGGATCTGGTATTCGACCTATAAAAGTTTCAGATCTGAAAACTTTGCCAAAACGGATTTATAGCGAAATTTCTATGATGACTGGTTTTTGCTATATCAAGCCCTAGCATCGTAAGTGCACCAAGTTTCATACATCCCATATCATGCCTTCTTTCAGGCTAGCTCTAATACGATGTTAAATTTTTAGAATTTACTTCAATCTGATTTAGGATCTTAACTGAGAGAACAACATGTATAGCAAATCTACAGCATATCAATCATGGACACAATAATGCAAGCACACAAGAGACACAGAGTTTACTTGGGGAAAACCATAAAGGTGAAAAACCCCAATAACTTCCTCAGAGATAGATAGAGCAATGATACAACTAGAATACAAGAGATAGTCTTCTCCTAGCAGTAGAGCCTCCTCCTCCACAAGTGTGCCACTCTCCCAAGTGTGAGTGAGAGAATAGAATGTATAAAATGAGAGAGACACACTCTCTATTTATACACTAACTTGACTTGACCTTTACTCAACTAGGTCGGCCTCAACTTAACCACTTAACATAATGCTGACTTGGCCGACCCCCACTAGGGTGGTCTAATAACCCTTTGACCCACATGACTTATACAGGGCCGACCCCAACAAGGTGGTCTAATAACCCATCAAGTATAAGTTACGACACTTACAATATAAATGACGACACTTCCGTATAGAGGAATAATAACATCTCTAGAGGAATACAAACACTTCCATATAGAGGAATAATACCATTTCTATAGGAGTACAAAATACATATCTGAAATACATAGGTGAAATAAATTCTAAAGTTACATATACATCAACATATGCTAGAGAGCTGTAATCCTGTCTTTGTATTTGAGAACTGAACATACATGTTATTTATTTGTTGTGCTTGGCCATTTATATACATATTTCTGTGTATGAGTCTGCTAAACATGATAAGGATTCACTCCCTTTATCTTTTATCAACCCTCTTAACAGCCGTAGTCAAAGGCTTTTCTGCCTGAACGTCTCTATGTATGTTTTGAGCATGTAAATTTTGATCTCTGTCATCCAACTTGATCCAAACAAACCCCTTCTTTCAAGATAAGTTTAAGTTACCATGCATCTCTGAAATACGACCTAGGAGAGCTTCCTGGATAAGTTTAAGTTACCATGAACCTTGCTGGAAATAGAGGCTGGAAATCAAGGTCATTCATAAAGCTACCATAGTGGACTAGTTTGGATCTACAGATACCATGAACCTTGCTGGAAATAGAGGTTGGAAATAGAGTTTTCTTATAAAAGCAAGGTTTTTCCCCTTCATTTCGACAGATGCAAGGAACCTCTACTCATATATTATTTCATTGTTGCTATTGTGAATAAAGTTGAAGGCTTTGGAGGCTCATGAAGTGTAGCAAAGTTGTGCATGTGTTATTGTAAATGAGGTAATATTGTTGCAATTTTCTTTCTTTGCATAGATCAGTAATTAGTCTGGCTTAGAGGGCTCTCTGTAGCACATAGGATAATCATTTGAGGATTTCAATTTGCTTATTTACTGCTTTATTTGTAGATATCTAAGAGTTTATGTTTTATTCAAATATATTCCATGATATTTTGGGTTTCTAACTGTGGGGTGTACCAAATCTAATCTAGTTTTTACAAGTTTGATAAGTTGTGTAGATTGCTATTCACAAGTGAAAGGTTGAGCTCAGTTGCATCTTCCTTTCCTTTGGATTCTATATTGAATGAAAACAAACTCTTCTTGTTCCAATCAACAGTTCTCCAAGTTTGCAAAAGGATTCGGAACGTGAGTAGGATCTTTCTTCTTCTCTCTTTCAAACTTCAAATCTTTTCTTCTTGGTTACTTTTTTCTCAAGTAAATAAGATCTAAAAAGTTTTATCATATTTGTTTACTTATTTAAATTAGATCTAAAAGAGCTTCAATTTTTCATGTTAAGTTTAGATCTAAAAGCTAGTTTCTTTAGTGCTTAAAGTTGGAATTAACTATTTTTGGTTATTAGTGGACTTGAATAAATATTCCATTTGATTCCATGACATTCTATGCATATAGAGCCTCTTGAATTTGTTTGTTAGCATTCCTCAAAGTTTTCATACAATAAATTGTTAGTAGATCCAAGATCCCCAAGAATGTAGGCTCAACACTATTTATCATCCCTCTATAATGAAACATTAAGTCAACTAAAATGTTTAGCATCTACATTTTGAGGGGATTTTCTTGGCCACTTGCCCTACAATCTACAAACACCCCTCTTTGCTGGTTTTGGCCCTCATTTATTTGTGAATTTTTGGGCTAATATCTTCAAAGTTTCAAACAAATTCCTCTATATACATAGCATTTTAATTACTTTTACCTTTTCAAATATGTATGACTTTCAAGACAAAAGTGTGACAAGATTTCCTACAAGGTGCAGATGCCTATTACCATCTTTACTTTCCCTTCATCACTGAGACATCACTCCTCCATTTAAGCTAGATTTCTCCACCTTTATGGCAATGGATATCTCCTTTTCCATATTGTATAGCAGAGAATCCATAGCCGCATCCTGAATGTGAGGCTTTCAACCATTGACAAACTGAATTACACAGTACCTCTAGACAAGATTTTTCACTTAACGAAGCCTCTTTTTGTTTTGCCAAAATATTTATCCATTGACTTTATATAAGCTTCTTGTGCATTTAATAATTTATTTTAATGCATAATAAAATGGGCTCTAGCATTGAGAATCAACAAGGAGCAGGTCTAGGGGTCTTTTTGTTGGATCTAGTCAAGGAACATGGGGTAGCGGTAGTACAGGATGTCTTTTATTTCTCTCATAATCCCACTCAACAAAGCTGAAGGGAGATTTGGGGGTGGGGTCCAATAACTTTGTAGAATTAAGGGCTTCAAGGTTGCTACTTAAAGTAGAAATGGAAAAAAATGTGAGGTAAGTTAAGGTAAGATAATTCTATTGATGTCCAGCAAGGGAGTCGGGACAATAAATAGATCAAAGGGACTGAAAGCTACAGTAGAAACATTACATGGTGGGAGTGCAAGTACAACTCCTATAAAAGTATATTTATCCTCTGAGGTCAAAGACCTAAAATCTAAAATCTGCCCTCAAAGAAACAATATAATATAAAGCGGGGAGTCCTAGAGTAAAGAGGAAAACTCTCTGGAACTGTTACACCTAAAATCTTCCCATCATGAGATTCATTGTATACACCCCTAGAGTTACCTTGACTAAGTGATTAACCTGGAATTATTTATACCCATTTGTACTGGGTTTTGAGAGGTCGTCACAGGTTGCACTCATGCAGCATGCAATGTCGTATCTTTCTCTATTGTAGGGTGTGTCGATGTCAGTTAATGGACAAAAATAGCCCTTTGAGCCCCTTCTTGAAGCTTGCTGACTTGGGACCCTATCCCTGACCTCTTGGGGGAGATGGCACTCGATTCCTATCACCTCGGAAATATCCCTTAAGCCTCTCCTATCATATCTAAACCTATCCTATCCATACCCTATCCACTTAGTCCTATTTAAATGAAGCTCACTCCCATCCCAAGAAGAGGAAGACTATGGTACTCTTATCCCAGTGAAATCAAGCTCAATAGATCTAATACTCTAGCTTGGGGAACATCCACTTCTCTCTAGGAGCTCTGGCATGGCTTGTCGGAAGGAGCTTGCAACGTTAAGGCAATGGTTGTAATCTTCTTTTCTATTGTACTTCTCCACTCTTCAATACAGTTAATATAATTGCTTTCCATAAATGTTGTCTTCTTGATGATGTTTACAGCTTTCCTCCTTAAATGTTAGCTTAGATCTGTCATATGAGATATATGCTTTCACTTCTCGTGGTATGTCACATGTTCAACAGGGTTTAGCTACTTGCAATCTGGCAGCGCCGAGGCATTGGATCAACAGAGGAGAAATCAATCTATAAATCTAAGGTAAACGATCTAATCTTACATTTGTACTCCTATATGATCTAGGAAAATATTTTATGTTCTATCCTATTTTTTCTAGACTTACGTTAAGCTAGGGAGATCAGTCCTTGAGTCCACTCTCGGTAGATTGTTCGCAAAACAAATCTGGCAACCATACTGGGGAATACATCTTGTTCTGTAGTTATCAATATGGGACCTTTTATTTGTCATTTGCTTCTTGAGTTGATTTCACTATCAGATCTTCATCTTAAAGACTCGGATCTGCTTCCTCTAAGTTTGTACTACTCATTTTCAAACCATTTCATAGTTCACTGCTTGGGGATTTGATTCATTTTTGAACTTAGATCTTACCTGATGCACCTGGTTAGTGAAAACAGAGTGTCATTGTGTCTCTGTTATTTGTCTATTAGCCACTCATCATAGTCCTCTCACTGTTACACTGCGACACCGTCGCACTCCCCGCATTGGTGGACTACGACGTCACACCGTGCACAAGCACAGAGTGCACCGATTTGTCAAATTTGGCATGTAGGCATCCCATCTCCATTTCTTGATCTGAGCTTGGTTTACTGTATGAACTCCCTCTGTGCTACAATATCTAGCCAGAGATCCCATCTTTGATTTGTGTGTTGAGTGTTTGGTCTTGTTTGGATTGATTTTGGGTTTCGTCTTGGACAAGTCTGAGAACTAGTAGTGGTGGATACTCTTGTCTCCCCCACCTTCATCCGCTCACCCTTGCATTCCATCCTCTCCTTAACTAATCCGGTTACTACATCATATTAGCTCCCAGACCTCATTTATATTATTGTTTGAGCTTTGCTTGCTTGGTTTGCTAGGTACTATCTGACTTTGAGTCACATGTGTCTTTTAGTTTGATTGAATGCTCGCCTTTTCTTGAGTTTTCTGAGTGCTGCAAGTAGTGTTTTATTTTCATCATTTATATCTAAAAGTGTAGTTGTTATCAAGTTAACCTTTTGATGCATCCATTGAAAAGCTAAATGTGCCTCTTTCCCATCATTTCTCAAGCATTGTTGAAGAAAATTGTTCGCGCATTGGAATGTTTTGCTTATGCATTTTTGGAAAAATTGAATGAATGTGTGATCGCTTGTGTTTTTTTGGAATTATGAGTGTGTCATTTTCTCTAAAAATCCAAAGTTTACTTTAGTTTTTGCAAAATTAGTTCCATGCTAAGGAAAGATAAATGCATTTTTAATTCTTACTGCTTTTAGGCCATTGAAAGTGAAATTGAAAAGCTTGCATACTCCATCTTAGAATTCTCTCTTTTCATTACCTAGCATCATTTTCGTTTTGGAAAGGAAAATAAAAGGAAAAAATGTTGTGATTTGGATTAGTGGTGTTGTAAATTTTGCGTTTCGCACAAAATGAAAAGAATGCTTTCATGGTCAAACTTGTTTGAATTGGGAATTATTGCATTGCTTTTGTTTTGGTAAAATTGTTGGAAAGGAAAAGATTTCTCCCTCCCATAGGTACCATTCATCGAAAAAAAAGGATATTTCGTGCATGTAGCTAGGACTTGCATTATGCTTCCGATTAGGTACTCACCTCATGCATTCACCTAACCGTCCAGATAAAATTAACGGTGGAACTAGGTAAAATTTTTAGCAACTTGTGTTTATGTTAGAGACATGTTCTGGCATCGTTAAGAATGGTAGCTGTCATTATTTGCCAGCACTGTATCCTAGGGATATTGTAGTTTTCCACGTACTTATCGGTATATCGAGCTCCTTCACGTACCCACCAAGTACCATAATCCGTACTTGGCATATATTGAAGGGTGTATCACGTACTCAGTAGTATATTGGAAGGTCTCTTGCCGAATGGTTGTGCATTAGACAACACCACTACGGATTTGAGCTCCCACGTACCTTGTGTATATCGAGAGACACCACTAGGATTCCTGAAACCAACTGAGTTAACCATTTGGCCGTCTTGGCAAAGAAATACACCGAGAACAACACTCGGGGAGATTAACACGCACATACTATCTAGGTAATCGGGTATGCAAGCAAGGGTACGACTCCAATCCTCATTGTTGCGTCATATTGTTGGACCCTGCAGTATATAGTGGTTTGTAATGCCTTGATAATCCCGTGAGGTTCCAGACTTTGAATCCACTCTGTCACATAAGTCTGCTTGTTGCTATAGTTTGAGTAGGTTTTTCTGGATTTCTTTTCTTTTGTAGCATACCCTTAGGAGAAGCACTATTTCAGCCACCCTGGCTGATTTTCCTGACGCTCTGGAGGATTTTACCTGGAGAAGATCCCGTAGGATCTTAAAATTATCACCCGAATATCCCCTTAATCCGGAGGTTATCTCGAGGGTAAGAATGGATCAACATGACACGGTCGTAGTTACTGAAGTTGAAAACCCCACCCTGAATGTTGGGGGACTTTTGTTTCCCCCAACTCCACCAGATTCATCCACCTCCAACCCCCCACAGGGTGAAGAGGTGGACATTTCTACTTCGCAAGATGATACCCTCCCGATAGTTATGCCAGGAGAGCCTAGATCGTTGGAATGAATAAATCAACCCTAAGACGACCCCTCAACATCTGCTAGTCTAGTTGCAGCCTATTGGACATCTTCTACCGGTCACCCAGTGGCTCATTTTTCCATCGCATCCCCACCCAACTGGACTACTCTAGAACTCTCTAGACCCTTCTACATGCCCGACCTTGTCGAGATTTTTGGCCCTATTCATGATTGTCTGGAACGATTATGTGTTAGGGGTGATGAACTTGGAAGACAAAGTCTCAAGCAATGACCTAGGTATAGAGACACCTAAGTTCATCCGATATTTTTTGGTTCACTCGAACCATCCCTCTACAACCTGACCATTAATGATACTTGTCAACCCTCGCAAGAGTCCAGTCCTGCACTTCAAGTGAACCAAATGGTTGAAGGACAACATTCCAACACACCTGTTACTACCACAGTTACTTTAACAACTCCTCCCCCACCTCAAAATTCAAGGGGAGGATACTCCATTCCCCTGAATTATCTCATTGGTAATGTTATTACTATGGTAGCTAATCAACAACCTATGTTGGTTCAACCTTTGAATAGTGGTCAGCCTATTGTGGCCAATGGGAAACCCCCGTTTCCTAACCAGCATGTAGGCGGTGGATCCCCAACGGACCTCCCGTTGGACCTCCCCAACCTAGTAGACCATCCACCATGGGATTATCCCATGTTGGGGGGCCATCCAATGTACCTCAACCCTCATGGAGTCAAGCGTATCCAGGTTCTATTAACCCTACGCCGGGACAATCTAATGCCGGAAACGCACCATATGGGATACCCTATCCCTAAAATCCCTACAATCTATGGGGTCAACAACCCGTTTTACAACATGGACCCCAACCAACTATCCCTCAAGCACCACCACCCCCGATTGGTCCACCCCCACCTATTCCTGGAGGCGGTGGGAAGCCACCTAACTTTGGAGGATGCGGACCTCTCCGTTCTACCGGAGGTCCAACTCATTTTACCAACAACGGCCCCCACCCTTCCGATGGTGGTGGGAATGGTCCACCACCCTCCCTAGGCAGAGCCAGCGGAGGACCACCCTATTATGCTGGAGGAGGACATTTCCCTTTGGGAGGTGGAGGTGGTCCACCACCCCCTCCAGGCGGAGATGGTGGCGGATATAATTATTATGGTGGCAGTGGTGGTGGTGGAGACCCTCATCCTTCCGGCAGTGGAGGTGATGGGGTCCCCCATCCTTCTGGAAATGGATGTGGTCCACCACCCCCTCCAGGAGGAAGTGGTGGCGGGACACCTTATTATGGTTATGGATCCCACCTCCTCCTGATGGTGGTGGCGGATCTCCACCTCCTCCCGGTGGTGGAGGTGGACCCCACCTTATTGGCATGGACCACCTTATCTTCCAGGAGGCACACCCCCCTATAGTCAGTTTCCTCCTTGGTCACCCTTTAATCAGTCACTACGAGGTCCTATCAGTCCTTACATGCCTTACCAGTACTACCAGTACTGGCAACCTAATCAACAGCTGCCCTTTTTGGCTACTTTGGACCTACCTGATCTATCCCGACTAACGAAGAACCCCATCTACCATGGAACTAACTGGCCCCCGATTCTGGTGAAACTTCCATCGGATATCCCTAAGTTTGACAACAAGCCAGACGAGGATCCCAAACACGATATGCTGATATACCATTTATGGTGTTCATCCAACTCCCTGATGGACGACTCGATCTGTCTAAGATTATTTCAATGGAATCTCACTGGTTCGGCTACCAAGTGGTATATAGAACTACCACCTCATTCTTTTCATGATTTCAGTTCTCTTGCTATGAACTTTTTGACTCACTTCCAACTGCCTATATGGTACGAAACTGGTACGGACCTTCTCACCTCTCTCCTCCAGAATACCGCTACTCATATCTCTACTCATATACATGAGTGGTGGAGGAGAAGATGTTTGATTAAGGCTCCCATTCTAGACCAAATCCTAGTATATTGGTTTTACGATGTCTCTCATCCCTCACATAGCTCGAGATGTCGCCATGGGCGGTGCTGTCACTGAAGAACAAGCTATTGCTCGATCCCATTACCTAGACTTGGTCTATGCTCAATCAGGCACGCTGTTTGAAATTCATCCCGATGCACCCCGCGACACTTATGACCCCACGAAACCTCCTAAGGGACCCCAAACTGATGGCATCATTGGATCCCTTAACACCCAACCTGCTTCTAACACTGTTGGAGCGTCGAACCTCCATGGTTCCTCCCCTTACCATCTCAGGCTAGGCACAACATCACCAAATTGACCACTCCTGCTATAGTTGAAGAGGTGAATTCTATCCAATCAGCTTCATCTCAGAAGTCCGGCAGCAAGAAGAAGAACAAAGGGAAACCTAAGAAGTCTTCTGCTCAGCAGGAACAAAAGAGCACTCCTGACGACACCAAACAGAAATGGAAACTAAAGTATCCTTTTCTACTATACATAGACGATCACTTTTCCAAAGAGTGTCCCCATAGAGACGAAGTTCAAAAGTTTCTTAGGGGTAAACCAACTCCCACAGTCCTCAATGATCCATTTCCCACTCAAAATCAACAAATGATTTCTCAACCCCCCCCAGCCCAAGGGGAACCATCCTATACCATGCATGTTCTCATGGTGCGTAATGAAACAATCAATTTGAACACTCGCTCGTGATCATATGAATTGGTCCCTTCGAAGGAACTTGTTGGAAGTAATAATGAAAAATCTTCCAACTCCTTACCAGATGTCACTGTACCATCGACTTCTCTCACCATAGAGAAGCCATCCTTAGATTTGATATTGTGACCACCCTAAAGCACGATTCGAAAAGTTGTTTTCAATCCTAATGCCCGGGCAACACATAATTACAATATCGTAGAAGACTTGGCACAAGATCCTTGCGCCATGTCCACGTTGGAAGTTTTGCAGAATTGTCCTAATCAACGCAAAACTCTCCTTGCAGCAATCGGTGCAGTCGACCCTAACTCTTCGAATACCATCATGTTCCGACTTGACTACGCTAAATCGAGGCTTTCCCATCAGCTCGCATTTCAAGTGGCTATGAACATTGCTGGGAAAATTGTCCATCGTTCCATTTTGGACGAAGGAGCCTCTACTTTTGTCATGTCGATCACCTGTTGGAGAGACATCGACTCTCCTAAATTGAATCGTTCTCCTACCACGTTGAAAGCATTCGACGGGCATGGATTTCAACCTCATGGGCTCCTACAAGCCCTCACAGTTGAGTTGGGAGGAAAGACCGTAACCATTAATGTTGAAGTGATCTCGACCCCGATAGATTATAATCTCTTGCTTGGTCACAATTGGTTTTACGCCATGCAGGCGGTAGCCTCTTCAACCTTCCGCATAGTACAATTCCCCCACCAAGGATGAATTGTTACTGTTGACCAATTATATTTTTGCACACCGGACACTACTACTCATCCTGGTGACCATGTTCCTTCCATTGGACAAACATCAAAATAGTATGAGAGTATAGGGGTTGGCCTTTTGAAAGATTCATCTTTCATGGGCATTTTTCCAATTTTAGACCCCCTTAATCATGTTTCCTAGGTGAACATGATCTCCACAGAGATTTCATCTCACTCCATTGATACTTGGATTGTACCTGACGAAGCCACAACACACCTGATTGGAGATGCAATGCCTCTTTCACCCACTGAACGTATTTACGAGGCTATCCAGTCAGCGCTGGAGAACCAATTAACTGTGACTTCCCCATTCTGTTCTCTACGACGGGCATCATCTCTACCTGATCTCTTACTTTGGACTTTTCATTCAAACGAGTCCATCATGGAAGTTATGAATGTTGATGATGGTCTGTGGGATAACCTCCACCATAGGTCATCTTTTCATCCTCTTTTGGAGTACATAGAGGACAACATTAGCACCATATTTTCACCTAATATCTACCCGTTCCCTCATTCCCCCATACTCACATGTCTTTTGGACACTGAGGGCAACTTGGACAACATTGAGGCTACCACCCTGGTAGACATCTCGGTGAAACCTGGTGTAGTGGAACACATTCACATAGGCCAGAAGTGTTCCCCTGAAGAAATAGCTATTGGTATGGCCTTATTCAAGCGATTTCGAGATGTATTCGCTTGGTCCTATGAGGAGATGCCTGGGATAGACCCTACGATTGTTTTTCATGAAATAAAAGCCTCTTCCAACATCAAACCTGTATGTCAAAACTCGCGACCGGTACACCCCCGGAAGACTACGGCGATCAAGGCAGAAATTGATAAGCTTTTAAAGGCTGGATTCATCTATCCTGTCCCGTTGACAGATTGGGTCTCAAACGTCAATTTGTGAACAAAAAACAAGGTACCATTCGCATCTGTGTCAATTATCGGGACCTTAACAAGGCTTGTCTGAAGGAAAACTACTCGACCCCATTCCTTGACCAGATCATCAACAATTGTGATGGAAGCATCATCTCTTCATTCATGGATGACTTTTCTGGTTACAACCAGATTGAGATCAACCCAGCCGACCAACATAAGATGGCTTTCATCTATCCTTAGGGAACGTTTGCATACCGCAAACTCCCGTTTGGCCTTAAAAACGCTAGCGCCACATTTCAGCGAGCCATGTCATATGCCTTCCATGACATTAAGGACTTTGTGGAACCTTACCTAGAAGATCTCCCTGCTCATTCAAAACAGCATGAGTTCCACATGGACCATCTAACGGCCATTTTCCTTAGATGAAGACAGTACAATATCCATCTGAATCCTCATAAGTGTATCTTTTGCGTTAAGTCTGGATGCCTCTTAGGGTTCATTGTCTCGAAGGATAGGATCCACATCGATCCCTTAAAGGTGGAGGCCATTGTCAACCTACCACCTCCAACTGATGTGATGGAACTTCAAAGTCTCCAAGGGAAGGCGACTTATTTAAGGCATTTTGTTTGTAACCTCGTGGAGAAGACTAAGGGGTATATGAAACTTCTTAAGAAGGACATACCGTTCATTCTGGATGATCAAGCTCAAAAATCCTTTGATAGCATCAAACATGCTATCACACATGCACCCGTAATCCAACCACCAAACTATTTTCAAGATTACATCTTATATCTCACCGATTTTGCTACCACTATCGCCATGGTCCTGGTACAGGAGACTCAAAACGCCCAGGAACATGTAATATACTATGCGAGTAAGGGTCTCATTGATGTCGAAACTAGATATTCACATGTCGAGAAGCTTGCTCTCGCGGCCATTATCGCCCTCCAAAAGTTCTGACACTATATCTTGCTCCGCACCACCACCATCATCGCAGACTTGAACCCCATGTACCACGTACTGACATGTCAGGTGCTTGGGGGAAAGTACTCATGCTAGATTGTGATACTGCAAGAATTCAACCTTCTTTTTTAGAAAGCCAAGTCTAAACCGTTCTGATGTAGAAGTTGAGCACAATGACTCTTTTCCAGCTGAATCGTTTTTTCTCATCAATATGACTGATCCGTGGTATGGAGATATTTCGTTATATCTTCAAACCCAATGCTTCAACCCTCAACTCTCTCGCGATGACCATCATCGAATACGTCACCATGCGAAGTATTATCTGATCATCAGTGATACTTTGTACCGCCATGGCGTTGATTCCATTCTCTGACATTGTCTAACTCACGAAGAGGTTGAATGCGTTCTGAACGACTGTCACGCTGGGGCATGTGGCAGTCACCTCTGTGGGATGGCTACAGCCCAGAAGATTCTACGTGGAGGATATTATTGGCCTACTATCTTCAAAGATTGTATTGAGGCCGTGAAAAGATGTCCTCCATGTCAACACTTCCATACGAAGAAGCGCACCCATGCCGCTCCGTTACACCTAGTTATTGCCATGGGACCCTTCATAAAATGGGGCATCGATTTTATGCATTGTAAGACTACCTCAGCCGGGGGGCATAGTTATATCATTGTAGTTGTCGATTACTTCACAAAGTGGGTCGAGGCAATGCCTACATACCAAAACGATGGCAAAACCGCTGCACTCTTCATGTTCAATCATGTAATAGCACGGTTTGGAGTTCCTTAGGCGATAGTTACCGATCATGGTTCTCATTTTCAGAAGCATATGGTTGATGAAATGAGTGATAGATTGGGGTTTCACCATGAAAACTCAACACCTTACTACCCGCAGTCCAATGGACAGGTCGAGGCCATTAACAAGGTCTTGAAAACAATGGTCCAAAGGATGGTAGGTATGCATAAGTCCAACTAGCATAATATGCTCTTTTAAGCATTATGGTCCTACAGAACTTCCATTAAGACCACCACAGGTTTCACTCCTTTTCAATTGGTGTACGGATTGGAGGCTGTCCTTCCTATAGATTGTGAAATTCCGTCTCTACAACTCGCTATCGAACTTCTTCCTAACATTACTGCCAAGGAAGAACATTTCCTATACTTAGCAAAAATTGACAAGTCCCACCGAGATGTTGCTCTTGCTAATGAAGCACACAAGAAATGCATCAAATCTCAATATGAAAAGTCAGTTGAACCTCGTATTTTCAATGAGGGTGACCTGGTCCTCACATACGACCAGAAACATGACAAACTAGGCGCGGGAAAGTTCGAGTCCATGTGGCACGGACCTTACATTGTCAAACGTGTTTTGGAAAAGGGATCTTACGAGCTTGAAGACTATGACGGAATATCTTTGGGTGAACCCCGTAATGGGCTTTACCTGAAGAGGTACTATGCCTAATCTTTTCATGCATAGACTTTCTTATATACTGTACATGGCGTGTTTGTGTGTTTTTGTGTGGTGTGACGCGTTTATTTTTTAGTGTCTTTAGATCTTTTTCCCGCTTCTTATACCATGTTCTATCTGCATGTGCAGATGGCAACATGCTACAGATTCGCAGATGGCGCCAGCCGGCATACTTGTAACCTTGCCTCAGCAGCCTAGGTACTGTATTCCCTAACAGGTGAGCTCATCAGCTCAGGAGGAAGTTGCCTTAGATTTGCAACCAACAATGTCGCAGAGTATCAGACGGTAATTGGAACCTTAACCGATGTTATTTCCTTGGGTATGAACCACATTGTCATCCACATGGATTCTCAACTAGTGGTTTCCCATCTCAACCGAATCTATGCTATCTGCGATCCTACCCTACTCCGTCTCTTTAGGCGAGTTCGTCTCCTGGAAAGGTCATTTGAATCCATTCAATACTTGCACATTCCACGATATTTAAATGCAGTTTAGTGACTCGATGGCCAACTTCATTCTAGATTGGTACATCCCACACACATAATATTAATATGTAAAAGCATTCACAACATGTAAATAATACATTGTATGAAAAGTAAAGCATATGAACAAGATCACATCATTCATCATTCTTAAAGCACATAATGTATAAATCACCGGGAATGTCTATATATATATATCATCAAAAGTAGTGCTGGTACAAAAATCTGAAGCACGATGGATTTCAGTAAGTCTCTACAAAATCTGAAGCCTCGTAACTTTTAGTAGTACAAAATCTAAGGCCTCTAAGCTCTCAATACAAGTATAATAATGTCACCAGGCCTAATGCCTAGCTCATACAACCCTGGGACGGATAGCTCTCTTTCGTTGAGAATGGAAGCACTCCACTGTCCTCGCTACCTTGCGGAGTAAGGCGTTGAAGCGTATAGACTCTCCAACTCCGAACCTTTGCATAGGTCTTGGTAAGTCATCTACTACTGGCTTAGGAACATCCACTGTCAGCTGGGACAAGTTCCTGTACACATCCTCCATCTCCACAATGGTAGCATGAGCACCTAGGGGCACAACTACTTCCCCACCTCTATCTCTCCTTGCCAAAAGAGAGACTCCTACGGGTCGTATGGGACCCACATATGCACACACATGTTATATACTTGTCAGGACTACAACAAAAAAATCATAAATACACACAACTTAAAAAATACAAGGGTTTTTTTCTCACCGATGTCTCCCCATGTTGTACCCTCGAGCAGCACTAAGTTGGGATCCTCTCTGAAATCCGTACCGCCATATGGGTAGTCCTCAACCATGAGCAACTGGCCTTCCAACTAGCTGAAGAAATCGACACCAAAGTTGATGATAGGGCCCCCACCATGATGGGCCATCACCTCTTCCCATCTAAGCATGTAAGGATCCCTAGGATCCCTGTCATCCAGTCGTACCTATGGGCGCAAAAGAGGGATCTGCTCCAAGAGGAACGATATCACTATCGATCCATATCCAAACTGCTTGAGCTCTCCCGACCGACACTTGGTCAGCTAAGCTCGGATGTTTGCAAGGATACCCTCGCACCAGTTAAAGATC
Organism: Larix kaempferi; assembly: GCA_027924585.1. NCBI lineage: Eukaryota > Viridiplantae > Streptophyta > Pinopsida > Pinales > Pinaceae > Larix > Larix kaempferi. Next base: position 2,823,737 of record BSBM01000118.1, read on the forward strand.
TTGAGGGACATACAATCCTCCACATAAAGCATCTGAGCCCGAGTGGCTATGTGTGGGGCTTGGCTCCCTGCCACTCTAGTAATAGTGAACAATATGGTACACAGTGGATAGTTTACAACATCCCTAATGGGAATCTTCCCACTAGAAGACCAAGCATGAGCAGTACAATGTTGTGTCACCATATCATCGACAGTGTGATCACTAGCTCGTGATCTGGTAAGAACTATAGGGTCCCCTCTCTGGGACAAACTGGTAAGAAAATAGATGTCCTCAACATATATGCTGAGGATGTGCTCATTGATCACAAAGTGTAGCTGGGTCGCATCCCAGCACCGCAGCATATGTGACAACAACAAGATTTGGGCCCTCATGCCCTGAATCTCAATGAACTTGAACAAATCACAGTTTCTCAAAGCATTCACGGATTGTGGATCATTGGCGGCTTGTACATCTTCCGCCTTGTGTTCTCTTTCCCGCCACTCTAATACCATGTTTACTTGCTTTCAACCTACCAAAGTGGACATTTAAATACTGTTAGACCTCACTTCAACCACAGGAAGTCCACCTTTTGGGTTTAAATTGATGGTTTGGATATGCATTTCCGCCATTGCATTGTGCTATTGTACACAGTGCGATGACATCGCACTCCATGTTTTCGGGACTTGCACTGAGTTGGTATTGTTGCAGTTCTCGAAAGGGAAAACCACGACGAGCCGAAGGCGAAATAGCCCCCCACAAATCCATACAAAAAACTAAAATCAAAATCTAATCCACTACAATTTTGCTGGATGAAGTTTAGGCTTACCTACTCCAGACGGTGGGTGAAATGGTGGCTCGTAGCTCCCAGAATCGAGAAGTGAAGTTTTGGCTCCAAATTGGCACATGGAACAATGGTGACTATATTTGACCCATTTTTTCTATTTATAAATGGAATAGAATATTCATTTTTCAAATATTTGATGCTTTGAGGTCATTTGCTATCGTTTTAATCATCTTTTATCATATTTGGAATATCGGTTGACTATTTGACCTAGTTTCCAAGTGTGCAGGAGTTGTTTGTTGGCAATATGGCTGTTAACACCCAAAAAGTGTTCACTACCTCATCTACCACATTATATGGCTCATTTGTCCATTTCCCTACCATATTTCCCTGAAAAACCCCAAAAATCCCATTAAAAAGCCTCCAAAAGGCCACAAAACCATCAAAATAGCCTAAAAAAGGCTAAAAAACCCCCTTTTCCTCCAAAAATAGCAAAAATCCCCTAAAAAGGGAATAAAAAATATAAAAGAATGAGGAAAAGGAGGAAAAAACCCTATACAACTGCTCTAAACCATGTGTTTCCTAAAACCATGGGTCAGCACTCCACCACCAAAAAACTATAAATAGGTGATGGAGATCCCTTATTCCATATCCACAATCACAAGCACCCTTACTCTGCCAAAATCTCTCTCGAAACCCTAGTTCACCATCGAACTACTTTCACCTTGAGAGCCACCTTTGGCCCATCACTACCATTGGAGAAGGAGAAGGAGCATATTGAAGCTTGGAGCATCCTCTTGGACACTGCAAAGGGCTTCATCAAACCTTTACATTGAAGGTAACATCAATACAAAAAGCCATTCTTTCAATTTGATGTTTATGTTTCATGCTTGTTTTAGAAGTAATTTAATTTCTGTTTTAGCTTAATTAGTTTAATATACTGAACTGCTACTAAGGAGTCCATTCTCCTTAGTAGGTGCTCATTGGCACAAGCTAGGGGTAAAACCCTAGCTACAGTTTTGGCGACTCCGCTGGGGATTTTGAATTTCTGGTTTCCGTTTTGAATTTTTTACTTTCGGCTGTCCCTTTCGGCCGCCGCATACCGCGTCTTTTCCCTCTGCAGTCGCGTCCCGACCGCGACTTTCAGGCCTTTACCTGCGATCCGACCGTGGCTCTCAGACTGCTTCCGACGCCCAGCTGGCGGATTCAAGTCTGTTACCTGCGATCCGACCGTGGCTAATCGGCCTGTTTGCCGCGATATGACTGCGCCTGTCGGCCATTTTCCCGCGTCCCGACTGCGGCTCTCAGCCTCTTTCTGGCATCCCGACTGCATCTGTTAGCCCTTTTTCCGTGACCCGACTGCATCTTTTTCCCTATTTCCTGCGTCCCGACTGCCTCTGTTGGCCCGATAGCCGCGACCTGACCGCCGTTGTTTCCCTCAAACCCGCGGTCGGCCTGTTCTGATTCGCCACAGACCCGCGGTCTGATTACTGCTCTTTTCCTGTTTTGAGCCCAGCCCCTTTTGCTGCAATATTTTCTGCATCTGAACAGCCTTCTATCCCACCTGCAGCCTCACTACCTTACAGCCTTTCTGCAACATAATTTCTGTTCCTTTTACAGATTTCATTTTACAAATTTCAGTATTCAGAAAATTTTGCAAGTTAAACTTTCAATTTCAGCATTATTGATCGTTGGAAGTTGCCCCCCTCGTGGCACTTCTATATTTTGGGTTCATCACCTCACGAGCACACACTCTGTCACATAAATCAAGTGAGCCTTAAAAAGTACCTAATTGAACCAACATTCTAACCCCACTTGGGGAACACAAAAGAATCATTGTAGTTAGGTAGGATCAGGGGGATAGGCTTCCAATAACACCCCTTGGTTATTTAACTTGAGACATAGTTGTTGTCCAAATAGGGAACCAAAATCCCCTAGTACTTTTTGGCACGGTCACGACCAGTTTATCAGAGGGCCTCTTTCTTAGGAGGGTTGAAGTCGGGAGACTGGTTCCGGAGGCCTGAGTGGAATACCGCACTCCATTCAGTAACCGAAGGGCTACCTTTCGTGGTTCGCGGGATATCCCTGTATAGGGGTATTGCGGTCAACGAACTAAACGGCAGATTCACCTTTCTGGACGTGTCATGAACGGGGTATCTTAGTTTCCATTCTTCTAGGATTGACTACCCGGTGTCCCTCCCGGTAGGGGGATATCATAGCCACTTGGATTTCCTACTCATATTGTCTGACTTGGATTTCATCACCTTGCAGAGGATATGTTTAGTTGAGTCAGAATACTTTTAGTTAGGTGTTTGCATGCTCCTTTACCTCCCTTTGGTCTAGTGAGTCCACCATTTTTTCTTTTTAGGAAACCTGCTGCTTGTTGGTATTCTGACCATCTTTGTTGTTACTCCACCCATTGTAGCACAGCTGTTGCAGTGGGTGTTTTGAGTTGGTTGTTGGCCTGAGTGCCTTGTTTTTTTTAGCTCTCCTCCTGCACACACGGTTGCATTAGGATTTTTTGAGCTGTTTTTATACTCACCTCAACCCACAGAGATTAGACACCATCTGTCACCATTGAGTCCCCGAGACATTCTCGGCGCCTCAGGGGCGAGCCCCCACAGCACGGTTCTCTTGACACCACTCGTCATAGATTCCGATCATCATCCGTTGATACCACCCATCACAGATCTAGAGCCTTGTCACTTGACTCCACTCGTCAGCGACGTAGGTCTCCGTCACCAGATAGTGACGCACCTTACTTTACCTCCGATTCTGAGACAGAGTCTAAGAACCCTATTTATACTGCCCCTACTAGCCCCATGGCTGGCACGACTTCCACTCTGTTTGTCATAGGGACCATTGGTGGCACATCCACCACCACACCAGTTACTACACCTGTTTTAGGTATGCCCTCCATGGGGCCCCCATCTACCGTTCCCCTCACGGTACCAATTCCCGCAGCGGGAATCCCTATCCCCACTACATCAGTGGCTCACACTACCAATGGTGGTGCTGGACCATCCTCCACTACCTCAGTTCCCCCACTTGGGGGCACCACCTCACATCTTGTCCCTCCACTTGGGGGCACTGGCCCCAACTTGGTCCAACCCACTACTGTGTCACATCCTCCTTCCAGTTTGCCATTCATGGCTAGCCTCAACCTACCTAACCTGGCCAGATTGACCAACGATCCTATTCGACACGACCCTACGTGGCCTCATATGCCTACCAAGCTCCCCTCTGATATCCCTAAGTTTGAGGGGAAGGCCGGTGAGGACCCACAAAACCATATCATGTCTTTCCACCTATGGTGTTCCTCTAACTCCATCGTGGATGACTCTGTTCGCCTCCGTCTCTTACAGCGCACCTTCACTGGCTCTGCAGCCAAATGGTATATCGAGCAACCTCATGGGACCCATGCCACCTTTGCTTCCCTTGCCTCGACCTTCCTGCAGTTCTTCCAGTTGCCTGTCCGCTATGACGCGGGCGTTGAGATCCTTCTATCTTGTAGACAAAACACGGCTACCCATATCATGGACCACATCCATGAGGGGCGTCGACGCCGTAGCTTATGCAAGATTAAACTAGACGACCGTATCTTCCTAGATTGGTTCCTCAAATCCCTTCTCCCTGTTATTGCTAAGGATGTGGCCTCAGAAAGACCCCAGTCTGAGGAAGAGGCCATCCTTAAGGCTCAACAGTTCGACCTCATTTACACCCAATCGGGTTACCTTTATACCATTATACCTGATGCCCCTCGCGGTGAGTCCTCCCAGCATGATGCGCCGAGGGCATCCCACGCTGCAGATGGTATCATTGGCCGTGTTTCTTCGCATCCCCAACCATTTTCTATAGCACGTCCTACCCCTGGCCCCGACCTGTCGCGGGCTACTTCACAGTCTGGAGCAACCAACTCGTATGCTCCTATGACACATCACCATTCCCATGGACCCTCATGTCCACCTCAGTGCCTCGGGTATGCGACTCCTGCTTATGCTCCTCCAGTCGCCCCTCAGCCTTACTACCATCAGCAGGCTGCCTCAGCTCCTGCGCCTTCACAAGCCCCACCAGCTTATTATCCGCCACAGGCAGCCCCTGCGGCACATCCACAACCTGCTCTGCAGTCCTATCAGCAACCCCCTCAAGTTGCTGCACCTGCTCAGCCTCAACCTACATATCATCCTCCGCAGCCTGCTCCAGCACCTGCGCAACCTCAAAATCCACCTGCTGCCCAAGGGCAAGTTTACGCCCAACAAAACCCGCTGCAAAACCAGAACAACCAACGCAACCAGGGCCAACAGAACCGCGGCAAGGGCCGTAATCGTGGAAACAACCAACCTGCAGACCAAGCTGGTCAACCGGCTAATCCCCTCGACAACAACAACGCGGCCCCCGCTAATCAAAACCCTGATCGCCCACCCAAGCAGGCTAAAAACCCCAATTTGCAAACAAACCATCCTTGTTCTATTTGTGGGGTCTATGGCCATTACACACATGCTTTCCCACACTTAGAGCGAGCTTGGCAACTCTGGGTTGACGAGGCCTATCGCCAAGGGCATGCGGCTCCCCAAGCACCGCCCAACCCCCCCCAACCTCAACAACCCCCTTTGGTGCTGCAAAACCCCTTACTGACCCAAGGCGTAGTGAACACTCAGTCGTTGGCTCCCCCTCAAGCCAACGCGCCTCAACAACAGCAAATCACGTACGCTGCTCCTGATCAACCCATGTTTGACTCAGGTACCCACCACTTACTGATGATGTCATCTGCTGACGTCAACCTTCAGACCCGTCAGAACCAATACGGCTCCACCTCTGAAGCCCCTCCCACGGATAAAACTACTACCGCCCATCCCACCGACCAGGCGTTACGTATACCTCCACCTCCCATAGACGGCGCTGCCAAAGCCCCTCGTTTCCCACTTCGCCGAATCAACAATAACCCTAATGCGCGCGCTGCGTCAAACTACAACATTGTAGATGACCTAGCCCAATCTCCCGCAGCCATGTCTGCGTTAGAAGTCTTGAAGAACTGCCCTTCCCAGCGCAAGACTTTACTTTTTGCCATTGGGGGGATTGACCCAAATGATTCGCATTTGATGGCATTTGATTTAGACCAGTCTGAACCACGCCTACCTTCCAGCTTAGCATTCCAAGTTACTGTCTCCGTTAGGAATCTTGTCATCCACCGGTGCATCATCGATGAGGGTGCCTCCACATGCGTTATGTCTACATTCGTATGGCAGAAGCTAGGATCCCCTCCTCTCCAGCAGTCCACCACTGCGTTACGTGCCTACGACGGTCGTTCGGCCCAGCCCCAAGGCCTCCTACCCAACGTACCCATCCAGTTAGGTGGTAAAACCGTCCTTATTGACATAGAGGTAATCAATGCCCAATTGGATTACAACCTTTTACTTGGCCGCAGCTACATGTATGCCATGCGGGCGGTTGCCTCTTTCGTCTTTCGCACCATGATGTTCCCCCATGAGGGACGCGTGGTTAAAATTGACCAGCTCACAGACTATGATCCCAGTGCTCCCGCGACACCTGAAAACGTTCTCCCCATGGTTGAACAACCTGTTTCTCCTGCCACCACTTCGTTTGTTTCCTCTTCGGGGCCTGGAGTCTACTCAGATGCACCGATGACCTCCACCTTTCAATCCATTCCTCTGCCGTCATCTACGCCCGAAATGTCCGACTTATGTACCTTGTCCCATGACAACCTACCACCTAATACTCAACCACCCTTGTTGCCTAAACCACCATTGGTACCTAGCCACATTGGTCTTACACCGATCCATACGATCCCCTTCCTAGTCCCTCCATCGGGAGTAGTAAGCGCCCCGGTCATGGCTACCCTTAGCCTCCCTGGGTTAACTTTGGGATTACCTGTATGGTATCTTTCGCCTCCCGTTCGCCCGACGACACCAGATGTCGTCCTCCAACCGGTGCAACCCATGGCTACTACCACTCAGCCACCTCCCGGTGTCTCTACCCCTTCATCCTCCACGACGCCCCCTCCTCCTCCCCAACCCACTGGGGGAAGAGGTCCACAACCTTACACTGCTGTACCACCTCCCAAGACAGTAAAAAACCCTCCAGTATTTCGTGCTCCTCCCAAATGCTCGCTGTGCGATGAGTTAGGCCATGCCACTCACCAATGCCCACAGTTACCAGCATTACAGAAGCACATGCAGATGCTCGACGATGACCCTAACATCCCAACTGTCGAACTCAACCCCACTCCCAAGCCTAAAGATAAGTCCCTACGTACCTACCACTCCTGCGCCATATGCGGTATTTACGGGCATTATTCACATCATTGTCCCGATCTCCCAGATTACAGAGCGGCTCTCTATGAGATGAACAATCTGGATCTTGAGACGACACCACCTACCATTGAGGAGATCTACCCCCCAGACTCTTCACCTTCTGGAGAGATTAATACCATCTATATGATCTCTTCCACCACTCCCCCCTCGTCAACCGATTTGACGACGCAAACTTTCCGAACTGATGAGGAGATTCTTGAGGCCCTTACTGCCCCAGATTACCCCTGGGATGATATGCATCATCATTCCTACTTCATCCCAGAAGAATCCTCCTCTAGCACAGCTAACCAATTCACAGTTGAATCCAAAGACTTCCTCCCCACCAAGGTCGACTGGTTCAAGGACCCTATTCCTGCTCCTGACGCCCTCGAGGAGGGTAACATGGCCAACATCTCACCTGTCATCCAAGTTGATATCGCTGCCCCAGGACGTGCCCCTGAACTCATCACTTTAGGAGCATTCTGCAGTAAACAAGAGATTGAGGACTACATAAACCTTTTTAGAGAATTCCGTAATGTCTTTGCCTAGTCCTATACCGAAATGCCTAGTCTTGACCCTGCAATTATAGAGCACCACATTGACACATGGCCTGATGTACCCCCCGTTCGTCAGAAACAGCGTCCCATTCATCCCTCAAAGCTCCCAGCTGTTAAAGCCGAGATTGAGAAGCTGCGCAAGGCATGGTTCATTTATCCTATTGCCTATACCACTTGGGTTTCAAATCCCGTTCCCGTTAACAAAAAACAAGGCACCATTCGAGTATGCACTGACTTCCGCGATTTAAACCGCGCTTGTCCCAAGGGCAATTTCCCCACGCCATTTATTGACCAGCTCATTGATGCGTGTGCGGGGCATGAAGTCCTCTCCTTCATGGATGGTTTTTCCGAATACAACCAGATTCAGATCCGTAAGGAAGACCAGTACAAAACTGCCTTTACTACCCCATGGGGCACCTTTGCCTATCGCGTCATGCCGTTCGGCCTCAAAAATGCTGGTGCCACTTTCCAGCGGGCCATGACCTATTTCTTTCACGACTTGGTCCATATCCTATTAGTCTACCTTGATGACCTTACAGCTCGTTCCCGGAAATGATCAGACCACCTTAATGACCTTCGGCAAGTTTTTCTGCGTTGTCGCAAATACCAAATCCGCTTGAACCCACACAAGTGTGTCTTTTGCGTTCCGGCAGGCCGGTTGTTAGGTTTCATTGTTTCCCAAAAAGGAATTACTGTTGACCCTCTAAAAGTCCAAGCCATCTTAGACCTTCCTTCTCCTCGCACGCTCCAGCAACTCCAAAGTCTGCAGGGGCGATCCAACTTCCTTCGACGCTTCGTTCCTGATTACGCCATTACCGTTCACGGTTTCTTGCGCCTGCTCCGTACCCACATACCTTTCGTCTGGGATGAGCAAGCAGAAGCTGCATTCGAAGCCCTCAAGAAGGCTCTCACACAAGCCCCTCTGATCTCCCCTCCGGATTTCTCCCAGCACTTCATCCTATACGTTTCGGCCTCCGAGCATGCCGTGTCTGGAGTCTTGGTTCAAGAAGACGCTTCCCACCAGGAACACGTCATTTACTATGTCAGCCAGACTTTGTCTGGTCCACCACTACGTTACCCATATGAGGAGAGACTTGCCCTAGCAGTGGTCTTTTCCGTCCAAAAATTGCGGCACTACATCTTAATGAGTCATACCACAGTCGTCGCCGACTCTAACCCTATGGTATATCTGTTAAACCGGCGGCTTCTGCAAGGTCGTGTCACTAAATGGGTCATTATCCTCCAAGAATATGACCTTACCTTCAAAACACCTAAAAACACTAAAGCCCTCGCGCTTGCCCAGCTCATTACCGATCTCCCTTCCCTTCTCTCGGCCAAACCAATCTCCGATGAGTTACCCGACAATCACCTGTTCACTATCTCGTCCGATGACCCATGGTATGGTGATATCTTGTTATACCTGCGCACGCAGAAGTTCAGACCCAAAGTTACCCGTAATGGACGCCGTCGCATCCGTCACCAGGCCTCTCGATATCTCATCTTAGGCGATGTCCTCTACCGGCGCGGAGTTGACACAATTCTTCGTCGTTGCCTTACACACGAGGAAGCTGAACGTGTCCTTAATGACTTTCATAGCGGTGCCTGCGGAGGCCATTTCTCAGGGATGGCCACTGCCCAAAAGGTCGGACGCGCCGGATACTTCTGGCCCACACTTTTCACCGACTGCATCACTGCGGTCAAACACTGCCATAATTGCCAACTTTTTGCCCCCAAGGCCCGGACACCTCCTGCTCCATTACACTCAGTCGTCACCGTTGGTCCCTTTTGTAAGTGGGCCATCGACTTCATGGAATGTAGACCCCAGTCTGCCAATGGCCACAAATATATTGTTGTCGCTGTTGATTACTTCACCAAATGGGTGGAAGCCATGCCTACCTTCAATTGTACCGCTGACACTGCTGCCCGCTTCTTTTTCAACCATGTCATCGCTCGATTCGGGGTCCCTAAGCAGTTAGTCTCTGACCATGGTTCACACTTCGAAGATGCCGTCTGGCGTGAGTTATCCACCCTCCTTAAATATGAGCACCAATTTTCCTCTGCTTACTACCCCCAAGGGAACGGCCAAGTAGAAGCCATCAATAAAATCCTCAAAACGATACTCCAACGAACGGTTGACAAGCATAAGTCCAATTGGCACCACATGTTGTTCCCTGCCTTGTGGACTTACCGCACATCCACTAAGACCGCCACTGGTTTTACACCATTTCATCTAGTTCACGGTATAGAGTCTGTTCTCCCCATCGAGTGTCAGATTCCTGCCTTACAGATCGCCGTTGAGCTTCTCCCTGGCACCTCCCCCATCGAGCAGCGTTTGCTGCAACTCGAACAAGCCGATGAAGACCGTCGGGCCACTCTCCAGAACATCGAAGCTGCCAAAAACCGCTCCAAAGCCGGTTATGATAAACATGTTCACCCTCGAACTTTCCATGAAGGGGACCTCATCCTCGCCTATGACCAAGACCATGACAAAACCGGTAAAGGGAAGTTTGAATCTATGTGGCAAGGCCCTTACGTCGTGCAGAACTGCCTCGGCAAGGGGGCATACATCTTAGCTGACTCCGAAGGCCGTCCTTTACGCAACCCTCGTAATTGGTTGTATCTCAAGCATTTTTACCCATAAAAGAAACCCGCGGCCTCATTGGTCTGCGTTGTACAGTACTTTCGTTTTGTTTTAGTCCGTTTTACGAACCGTTTCCACCACTGGAAGCAGCACGACGAGACCGTCATAATGGTCACCTCGTTGCATTATTTTCGTTTCGTTCTTTTTTGCCCATTTTTCAGACACCACTAGTCGCCTCGGTTTGCGTGCCACATCGGCCGTTCTCCGTTTTTCACATGTTTTATATCATCGGATTCATTTTTCCGAGCCGGTGATGACGCTTGAGATCATTTCTCGCTCTCACCTCCAGATTTTCTGGGCTTTTTTCCAAAATGACCATGTCACCTCGGTTTGCGTGCCACATCGGCCGTTCTCCGTTTTTCGAATTTTTTATATCATCGGATTCATTTTTCCGAGCTCGTGATGATGCTTGAGATCATTTCTCGCTCTCACCTCCAGATTTTTTGGTATTTTTCCAAAAACGCCCTCGTCACCTCGGTTTGCGTGCCACATCGGCCGTTACCTGTTTTTGACATCCTTTATATCGCCGGATTCATTTTTCCGAGCTCGTGATGATGCTTGAGATCATTTCTCGCTCTCACCTTGGTACAATTTTCAACATTGTGTCCCGACACCTTGCTGCCTCGGTTTGCGTGCCACATTGGCCGCTATTGGATTGTTCCACTTTTTTACATGAGCCATTCACTCCTGTCATACTGCAAATGTCTCGTTATTTTGCCACCATTTCATCTACCCCGCAAGGAGGCCCACCAGTGTTCCCCACCACCCTCGTTCTTGGTCACCATTATTGATCCTTGATTGAACACTTCCTCCTTGCCTGGCCATTCCTTTTGTTCGGTATAATTTTTATCCCTTTTTCGGGCCGAACAAGTCCTTTACGAAAAAGGCACTTAGGGAGTTTCCGTTAAGCTCTTTTCTGACTCCTAAAAGAATGAAAAGATCGTCGAGCAATCTTGCTTCCTTTCATGCTCGTTAAAGTACCTGAAAGGGCGTCTATCTGGTATAAGTTTAACCCTTTTCCGGACCTGGTAGACTAATTACGAAAAAGGAATACTCTAGTCACACCGGCTAGAAGAGTTCTTCATTGCATCCTTTTATGCTTCTTTGGGCCTTGGAGACTAAATCTACGAAAAAGCAACCCCCTGGAGTCTTCTTACTTGCTTTCAGACTCTCTAAAATTGAAAGCAACCACGAGCATGAACTATCCTGGGCTCATAAAATCCACACGATAGTACCATTCCACTACTTCAGAGTCTCCTTATCGCTTTCAGACTCCTTAAAATTGAAAGCAACCACGAGCATGAACTGTCCTGGGCTCGTAAAATCCACACGACAGTACCATTTTACACACACTTCTTCTAGTTCCTTAACCCATGAAGAAGTTTTTCCCCCGTGCCTCCTGGCACTTTGATCTATCATCTCGGCAGCACCCCCAATCAGGTCGCCTTTGTTCAGAGTATTCTGCAGTCTTCTGCCATTGTACCCCAGCTTGAGTCTCCCTCAGCCCAGTAACCTTCCTAGATCCCATACAGTTATGATCCCTCTCCCCTTAGTCAGTTTCATATGCTACCAGATCATTCCCATTATCATACTCTGAACAAAGGAAGTTTGAGTCCACCCACTCTACTTGCCCAGTTGTCCCCCCCACAGTTTATCAGTCCTGCCATCAGCACTATCACATTTCGGTCTTGTACCTCGCACTCCTGTCAAGGAAACATCATTGCCTTGATAGTTGCAGGTCTCCCTCTGTCGACGACAGCTCCTCTATTCCAGAGGATAGGCCCAGAGGTCCCTACGCCTTGGACTTATCACCATCTGTGGTAAGTGCCTACGGATCATTCTGAGAGGAGACATCATTGCCTCTCCGAGTGGTTGTTCCTCACATGCTCGACTTCAGCACCTTGATCGCATCGTTGAGGATCGCGTAGGATTATATCCCATCAGTTATTAGTCGAAGACCCCGGATTTCCCCCGACTCTAGCACATTGGTGAGTCACTTTGGAACGCCCAGTTATATGTTCCCGTGGATGTCCGGGCTGCGTTGGCGATTGTATTCGGAAGCCATCCAGTTCTATGCTTCCTTGAGTACCCAGGTTTATTCCAGTTCAGTGTACCATTGTGAGTGTACCCCTTGACACTCTGATCCAGCAGCTCATCAGCCCCTTTGGTACCACACTCAGTAGCACTGTTGATTGTTCCAGTGTATCAGTTTTTCAGCTCAGACATGGTCCGCCCAGCAGTATGTCCCAGATTTTGTGTCCCCTCTGGACTCTTATGATGTACACAGTGATCATGTATCTTACAGGTCCCCCTTTTCGGGCCTCACAGTTATGTTTATGTATCTTGATACGAGCATGGGTATGCCCGCCTCGTCCATATATTGAGATTATTCCTCAGTCAGTATTTGAGGTCATGTATATTTCAGGTCCCCATTTTTTGGATCCCATTGTTATTATGTTATATCCTGATACGAGCATGGGAATGCTCGCCTCGTCCATATGATCAGATGATTCCTCATCCATTATTGAGGTTATGTACTTTTAGTTCTTGCAGTTGTTCGGGATCGTTGTTCCGGGCTCCAGTTTGTTTCTTCTCTTCTCTCCACATCCCAGGAAAACCATTCATGACTTATGATGTCCATCGGCCATACGATGAGCTCCTGACCTCGCACATCAGGGGGCAATCTGTTAACACCCAAAAAGTGTTCACTACCTCATCTACCACATTATATGGCTCATTTGTCCATTTCCCTACCATATTTCCCTGAAAAACCCCAAAAATCCCATTAAAAAGCCTCCAAAAGGCCTAAAATTCCTCCAAAATGCCACAAAACCATCAAAATAGCCTAAAAAAGGCTAAAAAACCCCCTTTTCCTAAAAAATAGGAAAAATCCCCTAAAAAGGGAATAAAAAATATAAAATAATGAGGAAAAGGAGGAAAAAACCCTATACAGCTGCTCTAAACCATGTGTTTCCTAAAACCATGGGTCAGCACTCCACCACCAAAAAACTATAAATAGGTGATGGAGATCCCTTATTCCATATCCACAATCACAAGCACCCTTACTCTGCCAAAATCTCTCTCGAAACCCTAGTTCACCATCGAACTACTTTCACCTTGAGAGCCACCTTTGGCCCATCACTACCATTGGAGAAGGAGAAGGAGCATATTGAAGCTTGGAGCATCCTCTTGGACACTGCAAAGGGCTTCATCAAACCTTTACATTGAAGGTAACATCAATACAAAAAGCCATTCTTTCAATTTGATGTTTATGTTTCATGCTTGTTTTAGAAGTAATTTAATTTCTATTTTAGCTTAATTAGTTTAATATACTGAACTGCTACTAAGGAGTTCATTCTCCTTAGTAGGTGCTCATTGGCACAAGCTAGGGGTAAAACGCTAGCTACAATGGCCAAGGTTGAATATTGTCATTGATGGCAATCAATATGGAAAAGGCTGAAGATGCAGGTAACTAGTTGATGACAATATGATGATGACAGAGCAACAAGCAAAGTGATGGCAGAGCAACAAGCATTAGTGTTGAAGATGATGAGGACGATGATGATTTGGGATTTGAATCAAAGAATCCTACCTTATAGGTGCGTATGGTGGCTCATCAAGGTTGCATAAATCGAACAGCAGCCATCTATTGTTGTAACATGGGATTTTAATCCACATTTGAGCTCTTTGGCAACATCTGATCCAAGGGTAAGCACATCATTGAGTGTTGCTATTCATCAAGCTCCGCTATAGATTTTTTGGTGGACACAAAAATGAGGGTTATGCATTATACTGGAGCACCTGGAAGGTTTCTTTCTAGTGATTACAAGGGATGCATACATCTTTGGGAACCTACATCTGATGCAAAATGGACTGTAGACAAAAGTCCTTTCAAGGGCCACACAGACAGTGTCGAGGATCTGTAGTGGAGCCCAACAAAAGCAATTGCCTTTGCTTCCTGTTATGTTGATAGAAAGAGAGCTATATGGGATACCCGAATTCGGGAACAACCAACACTCTCAATAAAGGCACATAATGCAGATGTCAATGTTATATCATGGAACTGCCTGGAAAGCTGCATGATATCCTCTGGAAGTGATGACAGAAGCTTCTCCATTTGGGATCTAAGATCATTCAAAATAGATAATGCAGCAAATAATACAATTGGAATTGTCAAGCTGTCAAATATCAGTGGTAAGAAGACCAAGTTGCTGCCTGATGTCGTAGAACTTGGATGTGAGGATGCTTTGGTCCATTTGATGAATTATGTATGGCCTAATATATTTGAGACATCGCCTCATGTCATAAATACTGTCATGTTAAGATGGATATTGGAGGCCATTCTTGATTCAAATGTCATCGATGATAAGAATTATGTGGGTAATAAATGACTGGAGCTTGTGGGTCAGTTAATTGCTTTGCTCTTTGAGGATTTGTTCAAGCGTATGAACTCAGATATCAAAAGAACGGTTGATGCTACATTTTCAAAGCAGATTCGGGAAACCGGGGTTTACAATTGCAGAGAGGAAGGTCGTGTGCCTTTGTGGAGGACAAAACCCTCAAAGGAATACTGAGTTACAGATTCAATTGGCGTGTGCTCTTATTGCATTAACGCAAAACAATAACAAATGGATGGAAATTTACCTGAAGATGATGGTTGCACCAGCCGCATTGTCGAAGGACTTAAGAATCTTGGTAATACGTGTTACTCCAACTCAATTATGCAGAATTTGCTTGCAATAGATGTGCTTCGTGATCATTTCATGAAACCCACACAATACATTGAAGGCCCAATAACTTCAGCTTTGAGGAATTTGTACACTGAAACAAGTTTAGAGGGATCGACGCAATGTGATGGCAATGATGATGAAGTTGAACTGTCGAATATTAGAAATGAGGGACTCATCCCCAACGTTCTTTTAAGTGATATTCATGAAAGGAGTCCTCAGTTTAAGGGACCGACCCATTGTGGAGTGAGCCACGACTTTGGAAGCAAGCCGAGAGCAATTGTGGAGGGGACGAGTGTATTGTGGAGAAGGAAGAAGCGTTTTGTAGAGGAGATGAGAGAATGCCTATGGAAATCTAGTAATAGAAGCTTTCGCAGGAGATGACTCAGGAGCCGTTTGATCATGCCAATCAACGGTTACGACGAGTTTCTGTTTTGAGTGTATCCCACATTGGTTGTGCAAACAAACTTGTATGGCTTTATAAACGCCGGTCTTCACTAACTCATTCGACATGTAGTGCAAAAGATAGGCAGGGGTGCTGGGTGTATGGACTCCATGAGAAGATCACCAGCTCGGCACCCGGGATGAAATATCAGGGCCCCTATCCTTTTGGTACACGTGGCAACTCAATTATTGAGAAGGAAAACGATGTGGCAGTACACGTGGCAACTCAAAATCTTGGCAAGGTTAATGACGTGGTAGTAATGTGTTAGCAGACATGTCACTAAGATGGACGATGGGATGGCAATAGGAATGGTGATGTGTCACCGATATGGAAATGGTCACAAAACCAAGGTTTCAATGCTATGTGGAAATGATTAAGTGAAGAGTTAAAGCCAAAAGAGGGCTAATGCAAAGAGCCAAAGCTCTTAGAGCGCTAAAGCAAAATAACCTTGGTTATATACATTAAGTTTGGTTATTAAAATATTAAATATAACTTAGTTTAAAAATTGTTAGTGGAAAGGGGTGATTCTTTTTTAAAAGACACATTGTTTTATTTTTGAATATGTGAGTAATATAAAAACCCCAAGTGAGTTCAAATGATGATGCTCTCTTAGTTCTTTATTATGATATCCAAAGAGAAGTAGAAAAGAGACCAAGAGTGGTGTAACTGCAAGTATGTATTAGAAGCACAAGAAGAGGATGCATTAAAGATCAAAATCAGTTGCATTGAAGTTCATAGGCAGATGCAGAATAAGCAACAATCCAAGATGTTAATGAAGAAATCTAATTAAAGGGTGGAAGGGTGGAGCTAGGGCAGGTTGGTGCCTATAGAAGGGGAGTTGGTGCTTTCCTTGTCAGTTATAGCTAACTAAACAAGGGGGTTGTAGCCTCCTACCAGTTGGTGCTAGTGAATAAGGGTGTCGGTTCATCCTGATTAGTTGGTGCTAATCAAATTCTATTGTAATGTGTAAAAGCAATTTTGCAGATTAATAGACATGACTTTGTGGCTTTCCCTTAGGGTTCCACGATAAAATGCTGTGTCCATTTGAGTTTATTGTTTAATGAAATGTTTAATATGTGTGCTTAAAATAATTGGAATTAAAAAGAAAAAGTTTACAATACTGATTCACCCCCCCTCTTAGTATTGTTGATATTCCATCATTGTTAAGTGGTCTTTTGTGTGTTGTTTCTCGCGTTAAAATGGTCACTTTAGGTATGAACACTTCCTTGAATGTTTTGTCATAATTTCGCGATAGTTAGATTGTAATTATTTTATGATGACGAGCTTACTCTTCGTTTGTTCTTGTGCTCTTGAAACTATGAGAATAAGTACCGAGTTACGATTTATCACTTTTCTAGGCTTGTTAAACTTCTACAAAAAAGGATACCCCCCCGGAGTCTACCTTGAAGCTCTTTTCAGGCTCTCGAAAAACAAAAAGATTGCCAAGCGAACTTGTCGCTTTCATGCTTAATAAAGTATTTGAATGGTCGTCTTCCTGGTGATAGTTTACCCATTTTTTGGACTAGGGGGAAATACTTACAAAAAAGGTATACTCCAGCCAATCATGACTGGAAGAGTCCTCTCCCACGTTGTTTTACCCTTTTTCGGGCGATGAGGCTAACTTTATGAAAAGGGACCTTTGGAGTCTTCTTTAGTTCTTTTTAGACTCTCTAGACATGAAATGACAACTAAGTTTACCTTCTATGGACTCGTTAAACTCTTACATTGAAGGGCCCGCCATGGGACGAACCCCTCCTATCTTAGGTTCGGAAAATATTTGGGATTGGACTCATCTATGAGATGAGCTATACCGAGCATCTGGTGACCCCCATCAAGATCGTAAAAAACACATGAGGCACTCATCATTCATGATGGGAAAAAAAAGAAGGCGTTTATGTTACACACCTTGTTAGTGGCAGTACGTGGTCATTCTTGAACATGGCACTCATCTGCATTTGCATACTGTACTTGGGTCATCCATTTGTCCTCAAGTTTTACCTACTTCCTGACTCTTGTTACTCCTTTGAGTCATTCAAAAAAATATTCCCTTGTCAATTGCATTAGGAGTTAGTGTCGTACTCATCATGTCAATTATGCCAATTCATGCCATGCTCATGTCCGAGAATACGTCCACCATTTATCACCTGCAGTCAGTATACCTGTCACCATGACAATCTACTCTGAGTCAGTCTTGCATGTTACTGTACCATCCGATCTACTCTACACATTTTCTGTCATGTTTCATGTTGATTGATGGGGGATTCGTCATGGCCCTCCTTCGATGGATTTTTCTTTGTCGACATCATCTCATCATCCGAGGATTGAATCTAGAAACCAACCAAGTACCTTGGCCCTGCATGCCTCAATGGCAGGTTACCACGCTTTCAACATGAGTCTACATCATTGAATTTTGATTGAAAGATTTCATCTTGTGTTCGACTTCAACTCACTTATTCACACTTGGTGATATGTACTGTGATACCTTGGGAATCATTGACATTAATGGTCATCTCCCTCGTGCTTGTTAACAGTTTACATCAATGGCCGGTAATCAAGTGGTTTCTACCATGTTCGATGTCAAGACCTTTGTAATCACATGGATAGATTTGTATCATTGCGGGTTTAGCTTGAAGACCCTGGGAAGTCATATTTTACCCAGGTTGAGATGGAGTTTGTATTGAGTTATATCGCACAGATCTACATTTGTATTGGTCATGGCTATGTTATTATCTCATCATGGATCTACGCTTATGTCTAGTAGCCATGATTGTGTTCATTCGATCATTACTACCATGGATCTGCATTGTATTGGTCGACAACCATGTTGTGAGTCATTTGAGACTGTGTGCTTAGAGTCAGTTATACTGCAGCAGCGTCCTTCGTTCGACAAGTCTTGCCATTCCTTCTATCAAAGCATTTCACCTGTCTATCTTTCAACAATTTCATGCTTTGGGGGGGATTCTGTTACACCTCAAATATTCCCATCATGAGATTCAGTGTATACACCCCTAGAGTTACCTTGACTGAGTGATTAACCTGGAAGGATTTATACCCATTTGTACTGGGTTTTGAGAGGTCATCGCAGGTTGCACTCATGCAGCATGCGACGTCGCAGCTTGCTCTATTGTAGGGTGCACCGATGTCAGTTAATGGACAAAAATAGCCCTTCAAGCCCCTTCTCAAAGCTTGCTAACTTGGGACCCTATCCCTGACCTCTTGGGGGAGCTGGCACTCGATTCCTATCACCTTGGAAAGATCCCTTAAGCCTCTCCTATCATATCTCAACCTATCCTATCCATACCCTATCGACTTAGTCTTATTTAAATGAAGCTCACTCCCATCCCAAGAAGAGGAAGTCTATGGTACTCTTATGATGGTGAAATCAAGCTCAATAGATCTAATACTCTAGCTTAGGGAACATCCACTTCTCTCTAGGAGCTTTGGCATGGCTTGTTGGAAGGAGCTTGCAGTGTTAAGGCAATGGTTGTAATATTCTTTTCTATTGTACTTCTCCACTCTTCAATACAGTTAATATAATTGCTTTCCATAAATTTTGTCTTCTTGATGATGTTTAGAGCTTTCCTCCTTAACTGTTAGCTTAGATCTATCATATGAGATATATGCTTTCACTTCTCGTGGTTTGTCACATGTTCAACAGGGTTTAGCTACTTGCAATCTGGCAAAGTTGAGGCATTGGATCAGTGGAGGAGAAAGGGATCTATAAATCTAAGGTAAACGATATACTCTTACATTTGTACTCCTATATGATCTATGAAAGTATTTTATGTTCTATCCTATTTTTTCTAGACTTACGTTAAGCTAGGGAGATCAGGCCTTGAGTCCGCTCTCGGTAGATTGTCCGCAAAACAATAAATCTAATTCAAGTTATTGTTCTGTTCTATTAAATTAACTTTATCACCCATGGCATGACTTCCCTTGGACATCTTCAGGAGTAATTGTCTTCATATACATACGAAGACCCTTCCTAATAACTTCGAGATTCACCCTACCTTCCACCATCTGATGGACCTCTTTAGATAACCTATCAGCCTCATAATTATGTTCTTGGAATACAGGATTGAAATAAATCTGATTCAAGTTATTGTTCTGTTCTATTAAATTAACTTTATCACCTAAGATTTTGGGATGGATTTACAGCAATTGCCCTGTACCTTTCATCCAATTAATCACTAAATATGAGTCTTCATAGATCTGAATATCCCTAACATATTAGCAGGCAATGGCTCCTCCAGTACTTGAGCACTTCCCATGGATACAATTCTTTCGGGTTCCAGAGAGTTTTCCTCTTTTCTCTAGGATTCCCAGCTTTATATTCTTTTGTTTCTTTGAGGGTAGATTTTAGATTTTATGTATTTGACCTCAAAGGATAAATATACTTTTATAGGAGTTGTACATGCACTCCCACCATGTAATTTTCCCATTATAGTTTTCAGTCCCTTTGATCTATTTATTGTCCCGACTGCCTTGTTGGACAGTAATAGAATTATCTTACCCTAACTTACCTTACATTTTTTTCCATTGCTACTTTATTTCAATCTAATTCAAGAAATGTTTGGGGGTGGGGTCCAATAACTTTGCAGAATTAATGGCTTCAAGGCTGTTTCTTAAAGTAGCAATGGAAAAAAATGTAATTTAAGTTAAGGTAAGATAATTCTATTAATGTCCAACAAGGGAGTTGGGACAAGAAATAGATCAAAAAGACTGAAAGCTACAACATAAACATTACATGGTGGGAGTGCAAGTACAACTCCTATAAAAGTATATTTATCCTCTGAGGTCAAGGACCTAAAATCTAAAATCTACCCTCAAAGAAACAAAAGAATATAAAGCTGGGAGTCCTAGAGAAAAGAGGAAAACTCTCTGGAACTCGAAAGAAATGTATAGATGGGAAGTGCTCAAGTACTGGAGGAGCCATTGCCTGCTAATATGTTAGGGCTATTCAGATCTATGAAGACTCACTTTTAGTGATTAATTGGATGAAAGGTACAGGTCAATTGTTGTAAATACATCTCAAACGACTGGGTGATAAAATTAATTTAATAGAACAAAACAATAACTTGAATCAGATTTATTTCAATCCTATATTCCAAGAACATAATTTTGAGGCTAACAGGTTATCTAAAGAGTTCCATCAGATGGTGGAAGGCAATGTGAATCTTGAAGTTATTAGGAAGGGTCTTCATATGTATATGAAGACAATTACTCCTAAAGATGTCCAAGGGAAGTCATGCTGCGGTTCTATTTTGTTTCTTGATGATATTTTGCTCTTTTTCTGTTTGTTATTAAAAATTCAGAGCTGTAAATTGTTCTCTCAAAAGACAGTATAGGTGGCAGTTTTGAAATATCATTGGGCCAAACAAATTGAATAAATATCATGGGTTAAGGATCACTACATGTTTTGACTCTTCCCCTCTGTGGGAGATAGTGGCCGGTTTCATCTAGATCAGAAATTATCTTTTTTGAGCTGATAACTGGCTTTTCTTAGGGTATCTGAATAGATGAGGAAGAAAGGAGATTTGTTATCCTTCTTATCTATTGTTTTGTGGTGCCTTAGCATATTATGAATGTGATTTACGTTCTACTTGAATAGAAATGATGATTTTTTTGTGGGAAAAAGAAACTGGCTCCCTCTTGGTACTTATTAGAGGTTCTGTGACATACATATCAGAGTATAGACCTAGGAATTGGCTCATCATGGTGATAACACCTCTGGATTCATCCGTGAATAGTCTGGCTTTAGTTGGGAAAGCCTGCTCTTGTATTTGGACAGTAGGATTCACACAGGACCTTTAGAAATTATATTTTACTTCAATAGGGGATTGTCTAAAAAACGGGATTAGGGCTTCCTTCGTATACCCTATAGCTTTCTGGCAAAACTCTTATGGGATGGACAGGGTTTTTCTAAGGGTTTGGGGATCGATTTTGCAAAGGATTTTGGAATTGGAAGCATCCATGATTTCCCACTCAATAGAAGAGTAGTTAGAGGTGAAACATTCAACAAATTTCGAAAAAGCAGGGGTTTGGACGATTGTAAACAGATGGAAATAGGACTGGTGTACTTGGTGCACATTTATACCTCGCTCCCTAACCAGTTTTAGCTTTTTTTTATAGTTTCCATGGGGACATTGGTCATCATAGTGTTGTAGACCTCTACGTCTCTATCTATCAATACCGTTTCTATACTTTGAAGCTAAAAAATAGGGGTTTCTCTATCACTCAATTCAGACATTAAATAGTTTAGTATAGAGTAGAGAACCTACCTGGTTTGTTGAAGGTTGGATTGGGACCCTGGTTGACCTGTCTGTTTTTGCATAGCTTGCTCTTGTCCCTTTCTAACGCAAAATAGGACAGATGGAATCCAGCTCTCCGTGTAGGTGAGTTTTCTACATTATTTATCCTTTGCTATCACCCCTGCATCTCCTACTGTGTGGAAGCTTCCCTACTCGTCTATTTTCCTGATCCATTCTAGGTCATGGATCGCTATTGCTTTCTAACTCTATGATCTCTAGTGGCCTAAAATCCCATGCGACTTTTACCAACTTCATGGATCTGGCTTGCATTGATTTTTCATGAAAGTTAGATCCACAATCAAAACCTCGGCCATAGATCTCGGCCTCGTCAGATCTGTGCCATCCAAACCCACGGGCCTCTACCAAAAGTTCACGGTTCCGAAAATTTGTTTGCTCCGTGCATGTCGTATCAGAGAAATAATTCCTGACCGTCGATCTGCTCCATTGGCCATTGATCTGCTTCTTAAGATGCTTGTGGGATAAACCTCCCGCTTCCATCTAAAACACCTCACCCTTTTTTCCCGACTATAGCTCTTCACCACTATCGATCTAGACCGTTTATTTGCACAGATATATAACCAGAGGTAGACCTCTTCAATTTAATTCTCCTTGCAAAGTTTCGGGGCTTTGGATTTGATCATTTATCCTTTCTTTTTAGAAATTGAACCTCCCACTTTCATCCAAGACAAAGCTAGTGCTAACACTGACTAGCTAAACGGGCGAGCTAAACTTCATTTAAATCACCTAGTGTAATCTCATCTATAGGATCAAGATAAATCGACGGTTAAAATGTAAACAGGTGGGAAGTTATAAGATATAAAGTTGTTTTTGTGGATTTCTGTTTTCCGACAGGAAGGATCAGCCGCCCCTTCTTTTTGTAGTAAATTGTGAAAACTATTATGAAAAGAATATTGGGAATAAGAAGGGTTGGTCGGCCCTTCATTTATGAGGGAATTGTAACAATAGAACACCTTTGGGAAAGAGCGATTGCTCTTTCTTTGAGAATATTTTCACTTGCCAGCAAAGTCTTTGAAGCAAAACGTCTATAAATTTTGTTGTTTAAATGTTGATATCCAATATCCCAGGGTGACATGTGGCATATTTGATTTTGCACATTGAATATTAGAAATATAACTTAATTATAGTATTGGCTCGTATAGAATATTTTCTCCTATGAGCACCGCTGAGTTTGGCACTTTGAGTATAGCGGATCATATTTTAGTATTTAGGTAGTTACTCTGAGTATAATTGCTAGATTTTAAGTGCAGCGGATAAACCACTTCTAAAGGCCAATTATTCTTAAGCACAATTAACTAGTAATTAAGGCATTAATTACAACACTTAACGATAGTAAGTGCGCAAATGATGACAATGATCACAAATCCAATTTTTTAACAGATAACCATCCATTATCAATCCCAATGGCCTTTCCTTTTATAAAAGTTTAATGAAAATGAAAAAATACAAATTAACTTTAAAGAACATTGATGTATCAGTATAAATTACGCTATAAATTTGAATATATTTAATCTACGAAGGCTATGTTGACAATTCCTGACTTCCGAATTCCACTGTAAATAGTCCTAACATATAAAAATGTTTGTCTCGACTTCCATTTTCCGAAGAGAAGGATAGGCCGCTCAGTCACCCCTTTGTTTAGGAGATAATTGTGGACAACTATATCCATCAATTCACCTATATCCATAATGGTGAATGAAAGATGTATATACCAACCCTTCTTTCATTCTAGAACACCGGAAGAAGGGTCGGCCACCCCTTCGTTTAGTAGATAATTGTGAAAACCTTTATCTAGAAATTGAACGATATCCAAAATGGTGAAGATGAAGAAGGATCGTCCACACCTTCTTTTACAAAGGAATTGTAAAAATAGAACTTGGAGAAAGAGCGGCCGATCTTTCTGTGTGCATATTTCCACTTTCCAGCAAAATGTGCGAAGCAATGTTCCTATGAAATATGTGTTTAAAGTGCCGATATCTACTTTAGCCACTCCGAAAAACTCATCCCTGGGGGAAGGAGCGGACGCTCTTTCTCCTCAGCATCTACTTCCAAAACCCCGAATTTGAACAACCTGACGAAAGGGTGACCTCGCTTTCTATGATGAAATTTTGACTTGACAACAAACTCTAGTCTCCAGGATGACACGTGGAACACTCAGATTATGCCACGTGGCTTTGATTATTCTAGAATTGATCTGTGCTACACTCGGTGAGGTAGAAGGTTCTATATCATTCACCAATTTCTCGGGAAGAGTAGACCCAAAAGTAGATTGTTTGAATAATATAAATACCTGCCAAGTGAAAAACTAGCAGTCAATTCTTCAAACCAATCTTACTGCTCTTCCCTCCCAACACTCTTCTCGGTTCCACCTTAGCAAACACAAACCTTGTTCCTAAGAGAAAACAGAGCAGCTCCAAACTGGAAAACACATAGAGTTTGAACTTTAAGTTTCAATGTAGGCAGTGGGCAGGATATCATCATAGTATCAACGAATAAAATTTCATGAAATTAATTATCATGGTGTGGTGGGATATCATCTGTATGTCATGACACATAAACACAATCCATCATAAACGCAATGAGATTATTCACATGAGTGATACAATCCATCATTTACCATTGGTGCCATCAGGGTCAGGATCACTGCCAATGTACAAACCATTTTAAATCGTGGAAAAGATCAACGGTCCCATGTTCGTTCCGCATCCCCAACATGCGTGCTAGGACGGAGGGATGGGTGGTTGTGGAATTTGAAACCTCTCCCTGCATGGCAGCACCACATGATTTCGCAAGTTGGAAGGGTGGTAAGGAAAGCCACCTTCGCCCATGCAACTCCTCCATGTCTGGGATCTTGCCCACGTGTCTTCTCCACAGATGAGTGTATTAATTGTGAGGCCAGCCATGCGACGTCAGGTCGCTAGGATATTTAATTCCCCTTCCCCCAATGTCGCCTCATCCTTCCTAGAAACAATTCACATGGATCTCCGGCGTGTGAAGATCGGGCTGCTAGGTTCACGCTCCTATGTTCTGTCATGGCCCTCTGCGCTATGCATTTGCACTCACCTGGTTCCGCTCCAGGCTCATCGTGCTCCAGTTCTCCTCACGCTCTCACTTACCTGCACTTGTAATATCTTCTCATTGGATCCCATGGGCAGGCCAAAGGGCACCAAGACCAAGAGCAAGCAAAAAGATGTAGCTCTGGAGATGAGTCACACCACATAGGGCTACGGTGCTGAAGTCTCCATTCAAGTCCATTTACTGATTGATAACCAGGAGGCGAGGATAATTGCAGACATTTTGGCTAACAGGAATCAGGAGCAGACCTGGGACCCCTATTGGCTTGTGACGAACATGTTAGGGTAGCTTATGGAGGACATGCAGACTAATTGGACACCTACTCTCCATGCCACCCAAACTCTGCGGGATACTCTGCCAAACTTGGTTGCCACCCTCTGCACACTGGAACACACGCTCAGTTGGGACATTTGTCCTGGGAACAATACACTTGGCACCACCATGTCTGCTTTCAGACTTGAAGCCACCCTTGGAACTCTGGGCACTCCTCTTGGCATGGATAAGTCCAACCCAGGGGGTAGCATGTTAGTTTTGACATGCAGCAGGAACCTTATAAAGGGAAAGGAGAAACCACACACCTCCTTCCTCATCTCATCCACCTTGGGCCCGATCTTGGCCAAGCGTACACTTAATGAGCCGACTGGTTTCATTCCTTTCATGCCCCAGAAGACGACACCCTTGCCGATCAAGCTCCCTGCTCAGGCCACTCATCCTTCTGCGAAGACTACTTTTCCTCCTGTGAGAGCTACGTCGACACCTGGGATTGCTGCCTCGAGACCTGGGAATGCTGCTCCAACACCTGCAAGCGATTGGAAGGACATGGATTACTATAGCTACCCAATTCTAGAGGAGACACTTTCTGATGCAGAAGGGGCCTCTGCAACTGGTTGAGGAGGTTCTTCTGATGTCTCTCTTACTTTTTGTTTGTTTTGGTTATGGCAGCCTATGACTGCCAGTTTTTTGTATGCCTCTATGGCCATGACTACTCCTGAAATTCACCCTGGTTTCCCTACAATGTCCAGGGTTTTTTTGTATAGTTTGATTTTGAATCGCGACAACTCTATTGATATCTATGGCTGTCACCTCTGGATAAGACCACCGCTGACTATAATCTCTACTGTATTTCTATTAGCTTAATATAAATTCACATCTTTACAAAAAAAAATCTCTCTCCCATTACAGTCAATCAATTTTGATTATTACAATGTTTCCTTTGAAAGATAACATTGTGGACTTCTGACATGATGTTGTTCATGAACTGAGCATATTCTGTGAGTGTCTCCTGAGTCAACCAATTTTGATTATTACAATGTTTCCTACCTCAAGGCTTTTGATATTGAAGGGAAGGTTGTTCATAGGATAGGTGTTTTTAATGTTCGATTAAAACGCATGCGATTTCTTTTGGAAGGTGTCAACACGCAACTCATGAAGAATTAAGGTATATGTATTAGGATGTGCGAGACAATTGTTTTATAAATATATTATGTGGGGGTAAATATAATAATCTTGTTTTTTAAATGTGTATGTGTATTCATAAAATAAGTAATAATATATTTCTGCTTTTTTGTATCTACTTTGTATTGGTCGATCTCTGAGTCATGATGATCAGATAGTTTTGGATGAACAGTTTGTTTTTAGTTTTCTATGTGGAAGCCGAAAGACATGATCCGGAAAAGATCAGATATGTTTTTGCACTTTTTGATTTCCTCGAAATAACACAAGTATGTTATTTTTCGCTGGAAAAAAAAGAAATATACCATTATATATATATATATATATATATATATATATATATATATATATATATATATATATATATTTATATATAAAATAAATAAGTATATTGAAATTTCATTTCAATCATTTCTAAAAAAACTTTGCTTCTCATTCGAACAGACAATTTATGTGAAAAATATTTAATTTGCCGTCTAGATAATATTTTTTTACATAGATTTAATTTCCTATCTAATTAATTTTTTTTTACATATGTAAATTTTAATAATAACCTTGATATGAATTAAATTATGTATTGAACTTGTCAATGTTGAAATTTGGCATCTACCTTTTCTTGTCAAAAATAAAATTTATAATACATAATTATTTTGATCACCCCTGATTCTACTTTCACACAAATTAATACTGTGTCAATTTTAAATTGACGACATCAAAATCGTGTAACATTATAATTACAATGATAACATGATTGATAATGTTCAATCAATATTTATATATTAACTCTAGGATCATGTAACATTGTAGTTATAACTATAACATTATTGATAATGCTCAATCAATTGTTGTATATAACCTTTTGCGTTGCAACAATTCTCACTGGTTATTTTTATTTCATGTAATTAATGGTTTTTTATTCCCTATAATTGGATTGAAATATTGTTAATTTGCTACCCTTTATCCATATGCAAAATGCAAGGCACTATGGGTAATTATAATTTTTTTCATATTGCTTGAAAAGGAATTTCATAATTAGTATATGCCAACCACAATGTAGTCTTGATAATTGGAAAATTTTCATGGAAAACCATGGCTAATATTGGTGTAGGCTTGAATTGTGGTCATGTTATGATAAACGACCTCCTCCTAGTGGATAATTGGGTCCCTTACTTATGTCCTTAAACCATCTGATCCCTTCCCCCTTGCACCCTTGTAACCTAGGTCTCACCCTTTTGATGAACTGCTTTAATGGACAAATCTCCTTGGGATTATCTCTCTCCTTTCAAACGTATCCTTGTCTGAATTGGTGGCCACCCTTGACAGGCTCCATCTGTCTCGCATGCAGGAGATCGATGCAGACTAGTCCCAAGGTTTTCAGTGGTTATTTCATGCACGAAGGTGGCGCACTCTGTATCTCGCATGTCTCTCTCTGTGAAGGTTCTCCCAGGGATTTTCTCCAAAGTATGTTGTTTGGTCTGAATATGGAGGATACCAATTTGTGTCTGTCTGCTTTGCAATGTTGCAAATGTAAGAAGTCTTCCCAGGGGCACTCCGGGGGGGTTGGCTCAAAGCGATACCTCTCTGATATTTTTCATGGACACAACACTGGTGGTAATGAAATCTCTCGTAGTGGCCAGACAAAGAAGGCTTGCCACGGCCATTCCAAAGATGAGGACTAGGGCAGAGAAAAAATATGGGTTCCTCTCGACTTTGGTTAGGGTCAGGGAATCAAGGGCCCTGTCCAGCATTCTGGCTACGGTTTTGATTCTGGAAAATTGTTTGACACTTTATTCAATATCAAAATTGCTTGACAATTTATTCAATATCAAAATTGCTTGACACTTTATTCAATATCAATTAGCTTACGATCTTTGATTATTTTATTTGTGCACTGCAATTTCATATCCAGAGATCCCATTAGACATCCCTTGGGTCTTCTGCTCCAACAAACAAGGCCTTAACCCTCCTTTCATGGACCTAACCCTGTCAAATCGTCTAGGGAAAAACTGATGTCAATAGTATGATTGTAGCTTAAGGATTGAAGCACATACAAGATTATCCTGTTATAAAATTCTAACTGAAATATTGGCATGAATTTAATGTTTCCGCCATCTGCAGTTAGGATAAATGACAACTTGGAGAAAGAAGACAAAGTCGCTCTTTCTCTGAGAATATTTCCACTTACAATGCCCTGCGAAGGCTATACCATCAATTCATTTATATCCAAAACGGTGAGCACTGGAAAAATACTTACCACAATAAGGGTCGGTGGACCCTTTATTTACGAGTGAAGTGTAAACATATTTAAGCTACGACGGCCAAGCAGAGAATTCTAGACTTCCAACTTCTGCTATAAATAGTAGGGATCCGCCCATTCACTTAGTAGATAATTGTGACCACCCATATCCAGCAATTGAGCTATATCCAGATTGGCGAACACAAGAAGGATCGACTGACCCTTCTTTTATCCTAGAAATTTTATGAATAGAGTGATGGGAAAAAGAAGGGCCGGCAGCCGCTTTATTTATGAGGTATTTGTAGAAATAAACAACTTGGAGAAAGAGCATCCGCTCTTTCTCCGAGAATATTTCCACTTGCAAGCAAATTGTGCGAAGCAATGTAAAATTCATCTATATCCATAACGGTGAACAATGGAAGAATAATTTCCACAACAAGGGGTGGCCGCCCCTTACTTTATGAGGGATTTGTAAAATATACAACTTGGAGAAAGAGCAGCCACTATTTCTCTAAGAATACTTCAACTTGCACACAAATTGTGAGAAGCAATGTAAAATTATTCAACCTACAAAGGCTAGACTGTCAATTCATTTATATCCATAACAATGAACACTGGTAGAATGCTTACCACAACAAGGGTTCGGCCGACCCTTCATTTACGAGATTAGTGTAAAAAAATTTAATCTACGAAGGCCATTCTGAGAATTATAGACTTTCAACTTCCGCTATAAATAGTAGCGATCCGCCCCTTCGATTAGTAGATAATTATGAGCAACCATATCCATCAATTCACCTATATCTAGAATGGTGAACACAAGAAGGATCGGCCGACCCTTCTTGCATTCTTAAAACTATTATGACTAGAGTTATGGGTAGAAGAAGGGGCGGCTGCCCCTTCCTTTATTCTAAAACTAGACAACTTGGAGAAATAGCAGCTGCTCTTTCTCTGAGAATATTTCCAATTGCAATCAAGTTGTGCGAAGCATTGTTCCTATGAAATTTGTGTTTGAAATTTTTGTTTAAAGTGTTGATATCTACTTTCGCGAGTCCTACAAAACATCTATGGAGGAAGGAGCAGACGCTCTTTCTCCTCAGCATCTAATTCCAACAGCCTTTCAGTAAACACAAGTTTCAACTTGCCATCAAACTCTTTCGAGGAATCTTTCTATACATTTTGTTGTTAAAATGTTGAGATCTTGCTTGCAGGGTGACACGTGGAACGCTCAAATTGTGACACGTGGCATATTTGATTTTTCCATCGGTTTTTCTATTGTTTAAAAGAATATTATGGATCTTAAAGGTACCATTTCAATATAAACCTATGGATTTAAGTTATAGTAATTCCAATGCAAGCGTAGAAACATCGAGGGAAAAATAATGAAATACATGACCTTCAATAATACTCTTTTTATAATAATCCTATTGATAATGTTTTATTAAAAATTATTGTTTTCAAACATGAAATTTAAGCCATATTTAGATATTAACCACAAACGTTATGCAAAGTAAGGTAAGGTAATTTACAAACATTAGTACTTTGAAAATCAACACAACTCCATTTTCAAATCTTATACAAAATAGCTAAAATGCACTTCCAAGATAAATATGGTTCCTCACTCAATCTGAAAAAGGAAATAAAATATGGTTTGTTAATGTGTCTCCTGGAGTTTTTTTACATTCAAAGAGTTCTTTTCGAGTAAATAATCACTATGTCGAATTGGTGGCCTGGATTTTTGTTTTCCATTATTTAACCTATCATCCAAATGAAATTCAAAACTTTATCTAAATTGAAACAGAATAGATAAATCCAAACATAATTGATAAATAATAATCAATAAATAAGAGAGGTTAAGAATTTAGAGAAGACCAAAGAATTAAGAAAATTAATTAAAATTAATATTAAAAAAACTGCATATATTTTATTCAAGTAGGATCGGGACATATCACAGAGTTTAAATTTTTCAAAATGTAGGGCATTGGACAAAAGCCCTCCCTTAAACTAATAGAAAAGTAAACCTAAAATAGTTTCCGATACAAACTGAATAGAAGGGACGAGGAAAAAAACCCTCCCCTAAACTAACACAAAAGTAAATCTAAAATAGCTGCCAATACAAACTGAATAGAAGGGCCTTGGAAAAAATCCCTCCTCTAAACTAACAGAAAAGTAAAGCTAAAATATTAAACTTATCAGTAAAATAACATAAACCGTGGTGGTTGGGCTGCATGGTTCTCTCAGGAGTCAATCTCCATTGGTCTCACCCCGCCGGATGATCTTGAGGGAGTTGATGAGGGAGTTCCGGCAGTTGGACAGGACTATCTAGAACCTACCGAAGTAACTGGGCTCCCCTCATCATTACCTTGAGCTCCAGGGGGTTGATTTCGAATGGATTCGTCATGCTCACGGAAGACGGCTTGCATTGTCTCCATAATTTCAGTTTGGTTTCTTTCCATTCTTTGCTCCATCAAGTTTAGCCTGGTTTCAATGGTTTACTCCATTGAGTCCATGTTCTGTTGAATCTCATCGATCCGCCTTTCCAACTTCTCCACTTTGATGCGGGTGTCTTCATTGGTGAATCTGGTCGTTTTGCGAGTGCTACCTTCCACCATTATAAAACAAGGAGACTTTCTTGAAGAACTGCTGTAAGAAATCTTTCCTAAAGAACTGTTGTAAGAGCGGCCGCTATGCAGAGCATTGGTCAGAATCCAGAGACTTTCCTTTTCTCCATCTTTAACAACCCGCCATTTAGGAGGGCTAGTGGACGGAGAAAAGTCGAACACAGAGCTAATTTTGAAAACGTTTTCGGCAAGCTAGATCAAACAGGAGCAGATCCTATTTAAACAAGTGGAAATGATAAAAAAAACCAGAGCATGCTCCCAAACTAGATCTCGAAATCGCAGGAAATCTCAGAGCTATCGGAATTAAAGATCAAAGGAATTGAAATACTGTTACAGTGGGTTATAGGACATTAAGGGTCAAAGATGTTACCCGAGAAATAGCAGACTTTACCCTTTGATTTAATTGATGGGACATATTGACGGCAAGGGTTCATAATTGGGCTCATAAACTTTTGAAGTCCACCATCGATCTTCGGTGGGGCAATCCAACGCTACAGGATAGTTACGCTGGGTTAAGTTGTGCAATGTTTAAAGCACAACATATGATGCGAATTCTTTATGATATCTATCTAAGCACATGTTAAAACAAGATTGAAAGACTATGAAGATCAATGATGAATCGATGCCATTATAAGGATCCAATATTTTTTTTATGAAGAGGCATGATTTTCCTTGATAAAGTTCCCAAATAATAAAGTTCTTTGAAAATATATATAACCATACATGTCAAATGAATGAAGAGGACCATAGGTGTCTATGAAGTTTTGGTAATTGCATATCAGAAGCAAGATCTGAAAAGCTGAAGTTAAAACTATTATAAATTAGAGGGTTGTTGGGTGGTTCTTGGGGCAGGTTCAGGCCTTCTAAGGGAATTGTTGCCTCCTTCCAGTCGTGGGTAGACATTTAGGGTGGTGGGCCATCCTTGTCTATTTAGTAGGTAGAAAACCAGGGGTGTAGGAGCATCCTTTCTGTAGTGGCAGAAGAATCCATGGGATTAAGTTCTCCATCAATTTCGTGCTTGTAGAACAATTTCGTATACGATTACCTCATTAATAGGAAAGCTTTGTTGGTTTTACCTTTGAGGTTTCCATGATAAGTCACTATTTTCAAATTTTTAATTGTCCTATTCACATTGGGAATGATTATTTAACTTGTGCTTAATATTAATTTTATATAAAAGGCTTTAAAAAGGCAATATTGATTCCCCCCCCAGCTCTTAGTATTGTTGGATGAACCAACACCTGCCGCATAGTGCCCTCATCGTCACCTAATGTCTTGTGTCGTTGATGCTCTAGTGCCTCTGCTTAATATTTTAAGTGCTTGGGCCTATTGGCATAAGTTTGTAGGCCCCCTAAGGTAAGCTTACTTCCCTTATACTTTCTAAGCCTTCTTTGGACTCCAAAGCTCACACTACTACATATGGTCT
The DNA here is from genome assembly GCA_027924585.1 of Larix kaempferi. Lineage (NCBI taxonomy): Eukaryota > Viridiplantae > Streptophyta > Pinopsida > Pinales > Pinaceae > Larix > Larix kaempferi. Next base: position 2,856,314 of record BSBM01000118.1, read on the forward strand.
AATTTTCCACGAAATTGCGTTGTAATAGCCACAAATTTTCGTCCCTGTTGCAATGATTGGGGGTTTTTTTTTTTCATGGAAAGAGATCCATGGATATAGGGACGATAATTACACGTCGTGGCAATAGCAATGCTTCATTCTTTCCATGTTTCAACAACACAATAGTTCACATATCTATGGAAAATGAATCCTTCCACACAGTTTCGTCACTATATCGATTCACAAAACCTATAAATTTCCACATAGATGCGGAACCTACCACAAATGTTCGTCGCAGTATCCACGCATGGATTCCCAAACTTTCGTGGTAGGTTCAACATCTGTGTGGAAGATATTTTATAGTTCCACGAAACATCGTCACAGTACCCACGTTGGCATTCACAAACTTTCGTGGCAGGTTTAGCAACTACGTCAAAACATTTCTATAGCCTACATTGATGTTCGTCGATATAGAGACGATACCTAGAAGTTTAAAAAAAAAAATTGAATGCATTGATATAGTCATAGATTTGCTTCAGATAGACTAAAAGCACTTCTCATGAACTAGCTCTTACATCTACAATCAAATCCTTATCAATTATTCCTTTCAAATCTGCAAACAAGTCTGCTTAATGATGGTTTCCAATTCTATCAAACTTCATCAAACAAATAATCTTGCATTGTATTCCTTAAAGTAGTAATTACCAAGTCTTTATGATAAGCACTAACACAAATAAAATTTGTTCAAGTAGTTTTCATACTTATCCCTTTTCAACAATCAATTCTTCAACTTCAAGTTTTGTCTTTTAATGGCACAAATATTCAAACTCAAACTCAATTTGGTCACAAAGAATAGGCTAGGTGTTCAAGATATAACTGATGTTCTCCCATAACACTATTCAAACTCAACTTCAATTTGGTCACAAAGAATAGGCTCGGTCTTCAAGATATAACTGATGTTCTCCCATAACACTATTCAAACTCAACTTCAATTTGGTCACAAAGAATATGTTCAGTCTTCAACTTATAACACTGCAAGTCCTTCAAATATGCTATCAATATGTTTCAATGCTTTGCAAATTGTTCTTCTTCAAGCTCAGATTTCACATCCTTGTGTCCTTTGAATAATCATAAGGCTTAAACAACATTTTGCAATGTATGAGCTCAGTCTTACAAAGAATTATACCTTAGCTCTATTCACTTCTTAATAAAAATTTCTCATAGTCATTTATCATCAAACTTTTCATGAGCTTGTAAAAAACAAACACAGTCCTAGATAGATATCTCAAGAACTTGAACTAAATGTATAAACATGAAGAATTGTAAGCCCCAGTATTAAGCACATGTGGATAGCAGTTGAATGCTGATCCGATCGCCATCGAAACTCCAACTTTCGGTAACCACCAAAATCTCCTCCTTGTCACATTCTGAACCCCACATCTGGGTGAACGGTCATGCCTTCAGCTTCTCCCTCAGGCCCTTCTACCTCTATGGTAATATATAATTAAGGATAGAAGACTTGAACCAACATGAAGATAAATGGCTATTTGTTGGGACTTGAAGGATTGGAACTCGTACCCAAACATTGGGCAAGCATTAAATGATGAAAATAGAAATCCAAGTTCACTATATCTAGTCAATAATGATCTCTACTTACGCATTCAATCTCTTCAAAAGCACTCTCTTTTGCAATAGGGCTTCAAAAGAAAACCCTGGTTTGTTTTCAATGGATGGTTTTTGTTGAAATGGAGTGTCCCTTGTTCTCTTATTGATTTTTGAAAAAATATGTATTAAGTAGAGCTTTAGTCTTTAGGTTGTGTTTCTTTTAAACGACTTTGTGAATTCAACCCTCTATTGTTAAGAGAGGACGAACCTATTTTGAGTGCCTGAATGAACATACAAAATGTATTTTTGATGTTTCTATATGAAGTGAAAAATGTACGAGATTTGACTTTATAGAAATGTGACCTTAGTGTACATTTTTCATTAGTATCTTGCATTAAAGCAATGACATGATAAAGTTTTACTTTAAACCCCTAAAAGGAAATAAGATCACAATTCTACTTGTCATGAATACCCTATAGGAAAAAATTGTTCCACAAATTCTATCATTTGAAGTTTGCAATGCTACAGTTTTCTATTCTCAACACTCACTGCATTTTTGAACAAGAAACTCTTTGTAGGCTTATTGAATAGAAAATAAATAGAGTGGAACCAATTGTTGAAAATATTTCTAAATAAACTTTGAAGTCAATTGATATAATGAATCTTACCTCTACCAAAGCCTTTGTTTACCAAGCCTCCTAGAAGCACACTAAGCATTTAGCAACACACAATTATTTAAGTTACAACAAAGGAATCCAACCAAAATAAATTTTAACTTGTGCAGATATGAAAAAGGTGGGAAGCAACGCATCAAAAAGAATGCATAGAGAAGGCATGTGCAGGTTGAATGTAGAACCCCAAAACTACATCACTCCACAAGATAACAAACTTGCAAAATACTTGAGCTATGGCACAATAGAAGAGCGCAACTTAGCTTCCATGTTAGAGGCCACCTGATCCAATGAATGCACCAACCCAATATAAACCAAAACAAATAAAGATCCCAATTGCAAATTTTTATGAGCTGCATAAATTTTCACCGTCAAGTGCACTTTATGTAAGAGGATTTTCCAAAAATACCATAGAACTATATAGGCACCACATGCAAACAATGAAATTTCCATGCACTCAAATGGGAAGATGTATTCACTTAAGACCAAACAACTTCAAACAAAGACAAATTACACAATTTGACATGTAGCACAACCATGTTTACATCTCCCATGCAAATATTTCTGACTCCATACAACACTTCATGGAGATGGGATTTTCTCCATAATCTATTGCCATCTTCTTATGTGACACATGAAACTTCTCTACACTTGCTGTTACCCAGAATTTCGTTTGATTTCATGCCACCTTCTATATATTTTCTAGCTGAATATGCAATCACAAAGAAATCAACATCATCATGTGTTCTACCACAGTGTCTATATCTCATTCTATGATCATTCTATGTCTATATCTTTGTCATTTTCATTCAAAGGTTGAACTACTGGTGCATGTTGTTTTACCTCTTAATATGCTATTCTTTGCAAATCAACATGTAGTTCACTGTTCATCTATAGGTTGTATGAGATCCAAAAGTTGTAATAGTGTAGTCTAAACCAACATCAATCTAAGGTCCCATGTCTGATGCAAGGGAAAGCTGATAACTCAGAATGCATATTATATAGTCATATCAAAAGCAAATAGTTGCTAGCATAGTCTAAATCAAGTTTGAGATGGAAACACTTATTGACTTTATAGTTACAAAAATGTGTTTGAAGTTTATTTAAAACAGAGAGCACATGCACATGTGATAAAGTAATAGTGTCCCAACTTCCATGCAGTTAGATGTTGTGATTACAGTGCAAGGTTATAAACTTTTCTTGAATGATGTGAGCAAAAAGTCAATGTGCAAAAAAACATTTAAAAAAACAAGAATGACATAACAATCAAACACCTTTAAGGTAGTATGTTCCCTCCCTGTATCAGCTAATAATAGTGAACACAATTCACATTAGTTTCACAACACAAATGCCAATAGAAACAATAAAAATAAATTTCCAGAAAAAAGTATTCCATGGATATACATTAGTCAGTCTAAAATATACTTACCTCTTGAAAACAAGAACTCCAAATGTACAACCCATAAGTTCTTAACACAGGTTCTTTAGTTCCACAACACAAATAAGTTACACTAACAAGCAAACTAAACCAATAAACTATTAATATTTAGTAACATGTAATAAAATAAACATATATATCATATAACAAAAATAGAGATATAGTTTAAGATACCAACCTGGGTGTGAAACTATTCTTGAAAATATATTCAGAAGTGTTACTTTCAAAAAATATTGTTTGTGCCTTGGAGAGGCCAATCTTCTCTAGGAATTAGCTGACCCTACAAGAGGGTGTGTACAAACCAGAGAGAGAGAAATGACAGGATTTGATTAGGTCAATGACAGTCAAGCACAGTACATAACTCAACATAAATAAAGTCACAAAAATTATAAACTTCAACCAAGTCTCAGCATAAAAGAAGTGATTATCAGCACACCACAACTGATCACAGGTGATCAAAGTCAAGTACTCTATAAGACCAAAAATTCAACAAGGTGGTATAAAAAAATGAAGGAGGGTAAATGTCCACATTAATGACAAGTCAAAGACAAGGTACCAGTAGTCCAATAATAACTCAGTCAAGGTGGGGAAGGTACAACAAGTATTTAATAACTCAATCAGTAACAGGTAATAAAATATACATATCAATCATATAACAATAAGAGAGGTATAGTTGAAGATCTCCACGTCAACATTAAACCAAAAATACAACAACATAGATGTCGATGGTAATCTGTTCCATCCAAACCTATCAAGTGTACTTTTAGGTCAGCAGTACTCTTTTCTCCGAACTGTAGCAGCTGTTTTGCCATTATCACAGGGTCAAAAATGGCCAAACAGGGTCAAAATGGCCAAACAACTGCTACAGTTCAGAGTCAATAATACCGCTTACCTAAAAGTACACATGATATGTTTGGATGGAAACCATTTTCAATGTTTATGCCACTACCCTCCTTATTGTCTTACAAAAAGGCATGAAAATGAGGAAAAAGACTTAAAATTGTGGACTTCACCTTCAAAGAGTGCCTTACAATCACATTGTTAAGGACTTCGCCTGCGACCTATGTCTAGTCCCAAGGATACCACCTTCAGGATTGAAGTGCAGCTGATAATGGAAGACACAAGTGTAGTTTATTACCACCACGCAAATTTAATTTGACCTTTCAATTCCCATCACCATTTCCTCTCCTATGACGTCCCACAACCATTTCTCTTGATACCCACTCTTCATTCATTCTGTATGCATTTCACTATGCAACCGTCTCAGATTCTCACTGCATTTTCCCTCAATTAGTTTGTCAATTCAATATGACCCACGCCCACCGTCCGAGGAGTGTTTCCAATGGTCTTGAGTTTCATCCTGGCAATGGTGACGATTCATGGTATTATGTTTAATCCCTTCGACTGCAATATGGCAAACTCATAGTTCACTATGAAGGTTTGTCTAACAAATGTGATGGTTTGGGTTCCATGCCCTAGGAGCGATTCCTCAAAGTGTCCCTGAATGGAACCGGGGTTACGGAACCCAAACCATCTAATTTGTCAGACAAACCTTCGTAGTGAACTTTGAGTTTTCCATATTGTAGCCGAAGGGAAACATAATACCATGAATTTCCATCGGTGCCAGGCTGAAACTCAAGACCGCTAGCAACACTCCTCGGATGACGAGCGTGGGTCATACTAAATTGATAAACTAATTGAGGAAAAACGCAGTGAGAATCTGAGATGGTTGCATAGTGAAATGCATACAGAATGAATGAAGAGTGGGTGTCAAGAGAAATGGTTGTGGGACGTCGTATGAGAGGAAATGGTGATGGGAATTGAAAGGTTAAATTAAATTTCCATGGTGGTAATAAACTACACTTGTGTCTTCCATTGTCAGCTGCACTTCAATCCTGAAGGTGGTAGCCTTGGGACCCATGACCCTTAGAACCAAGGGTATGCTCCAAATGTGGCCAAACAACCATAGTACTCTATAAGAGAAAAACTTCGACAAGATGGTTTTAAAAAAGTTACTCAAGGAGGGTAAATGACCCCATTAAACACAAGTGAAAGATAAGGTACCACAAGACCAATCATAGCTCAAACAAGGTGGGGAAGCTACAACCAATCATATCTCTATCAAATGTACAGCCGTCCAATATAACCCGAAAGTTCATCATCATAGTATAAGGAAGGGTGGTGGGATGCCAAATAAAAATATCCCTCATTTCTCTCTATTGATCAAATAACAATAAGAGAGGTATAGTTGAAGATCTCCACGTCAACATTAAACCAAAAATCATATCTGAAGTGTGGGTACAAATATAGTACCTTATACTATAGAAAATAAAATCCACCTGTGTTACCTTTCAATTTAACAATATGGTCTACAGAATCAAAATTTTCTCACAATTACCATCGAAATTTATGACTAGTGCTAAAGCAACAGTAAAAGATTTTATAACATAATTTTGATCTCTATCAACTTCAGCATTCTTGTGTGGTCCTTGTGCTGAAGTTGGTCCTCGAGATGTAGGTTGCTTACACAGATAACCATTGCATGACTGCACAATCTTCTAAACACATATAAAGTAGACAGGAAACACCAAACATTAAATGTGATACATACCCTGGCTTTGTCTTGTGTATTTCTTTCCTATGGCATAATTTATGAGAATGCATGCACTGTTATAGTCTTATCCTGTAGCTAGACGATTTGGCTATTGAATGATAGATTTGTATTTCGTTGATACCGGTGATACTTTTATCCTGAGTCTAAATTGTCATAAATGATCCTGGGCAAGATGAGCTACTCCAAGGGTTTCATACCTAGACTTGTGGTTTATCAGTTTTTGGAAAGTATGGGCGCCTATCCTAGGTTATGAGTTTTGGAACCATGAACTGGGGAAGTACCCATTTAGAGTTTTCAAGCTTTATGATGTAATCTTAAGCCTGGGTTTGTACTCATGTGTAGTCATGGCCTTCGTAAGTCTGCTATGTGTGAGGTTAAGACTTTAAAGTGGGAATAAATTGTGTTTGTTGAAGTATGCCGGTGGTATCGATTGCGTTTGACTTTTGTGAGTCTTTAAAGAATGAAATCCCAATTCCTCCTATGAATTTCTATTTTACTGTTTAGAAAGATGAATGATTTGGATAACATAGGATCCATTTAAGGTTACTTTGTATTTCAATAGATTTGTTGTGATGTGATGCGCCCTTGATTGGGGATGGGGTTCGATCCATGAAATTTGGGATTGGCACCCATAAATAAAATGCAGATGACAATTGAATTATGGGAACCTATGTGTGGATATGCAAAACTATGTTTTCGGAATACAAATGTCTGTAATACTTGATGCATTTCTTTTGATGTAAAGTTTGACAAATGGTTGAATCGTAGGGACGTTTTGATAATGAAAAGTGTAGTGTGGCTGGAAGTTTTGATGTTTGGTTGTAGATAAATACTGCAACATTGTCCATTACCAATTTTTTTATCAACTTCGAGGTTCTACCCAGAATCTAGTGGAGGGTCTAGCAGGTCTAGCCAAGCTAGCCTGTGCTAGACAACACCCCAGGAATAAATTTAGAGTTATTATCTTGTTTTAAATACTTATATTTTTTTCTATCTGAATTTTCTTACTAGTTACTGTGTAGGGATTTCTTAGGTTCTCTTTAAAACATTTAGGGTTGTCCCTTCTTTATGTTGGAGAATCACCAAATAGAAATGATAACAGTGGCAAACAATCATCTAATATCCTAGATACACCACACATCGATTAGGGAAGGAGACTACAATAGTATTACTCATTGTTGATCTTTAAATCTAGGTGTACTTTCATACTATTAACAACTATACGATATCTAACATCGACCAACTCATTATAAAGATCTAGTGCTTCAACCATGTCAAGGAAATTATGATTTGCAAACGTAGACTCAGGCATTCCATTCCTTTTACAACTTTAACGAAAATGCAGGAGGTTTTTACACAATCATCTTTCAATCAAATGAATTAACAATCATCAACACCACAACCATCTTTCATCAAAACTGCATACATTAAATACAAACAAGCATTGGGTTTCAAACACAGGAACTGGGATCAAATCCCTTTAACATTCCACCCATTTAAACTCTTTTGTATCTCCATTTATGAAATTCTAGAAACGCATTAGTAAAGAAAGAACCAAATCTCATAATTTAAATCACTCAGGAAATCAATTATGGGAACATTACATAGTAAACACGATTTATTGAAACCATATCAGAACACAACAGAACCTTCAAGGATTATTATTGCTCAATCCCTATGGACGTAGACTCTAAGGTTTATATTGCAACTCTAGAAACTTGATGGAATCCAAGGATCGAATCCCACATTGACACCAAGAAAACGATAGATGCCCAGGTCAAGTATCGAAACCCCAAGTAGAATTCCAAAAGCCCGGGTCCCATGAAAATAATTTATACATGAGGCAAAATTATCTTGGGCAACAAAAATGTTTAAACTAAATCTCCTACATAGAAGAACAAAATGATTTTATTTAGTATGGAATATCTATCAGCAGTTACCATTTATAGATTCTCATGCTACAGGAAAACAGGGCGACCTTCTTAAACCCCATTTCTTATATGCATACACTTGGATCTTATACATAGGAAAACACAGAGATTAAATAGGGAACCAAACATTCACCATTTTATATAGAAGGTAAATCCCGGGCCCTTTTAAACAGACATAGGTTTTGAAAGCAAATCCCAGTTCATATTGGGTGTTATTATTATTACTATTTTATCCACAAGCTTCAACGAAATTTCAGACATTGAGCCAAATGACCCAAAATATTCCACTAAGACCTTCTAGGGCCTGCATTAGACAATAAATACATTTCATGCAACAATCCAGCCAACGACGATTCCAGGAACTCAATGCTAGTCGCAGTGAACCCAATCAGGCTCACAAGGTTCCTCATAGAAAACACAAAACACTCCATAGAGGCGAGAGGAAGAGGTAATGAAATGTGGACTCTGAGCTTACCAATTGAAAACACCTCCAAGTCTAAACCTATACCATCAACCAATAACCATGCAAATGGAGAGGGCCAAACTATTACCTGCCAAGTAAGTAAAAATATATTGATCAGAACATGAGTTTGTATTCATATCAATTCAAATTAATAAAAAAGACAAGAAGGGTACTACCTGTGTGTGTAGTTGTCACCATTCCTACATATGCAACCTTCATGGTGGGTTGACCATGAGCTAAGCTCAGGTCAGACCACGAAACCCTCTGGCGCATCCAACATACAGACTCCAACAAACAAACTATGACATCTAAACCCTCGATGGTGTAGAAACCAAGAAGAAAACCCATGGCTTAGCTGGCAACGTGACCATGTGCTATGGTAGAGTTACTTTTAATATTGCCCTCAACAAACCAAATTTTAGAAACAAGTCATGATCCCTATAGTAGTGGAGCACTCACGACAAATGAAGTAATTGAAAAACGCGAGTATTATAAGGACCCCAAGTAGTGTGTAAAGGAAACAAGTAATGGCAGGTTCAACATGCTTTGAAAGCTCAATAAGGACTTTAACTTCCAACAAAGCATTTCAAGGTGATAACCCCCAAACGTTACAAACATTAGTATTATTTAAGTGCGAGACTTGCGAAAAGAACATCATAGGTAGACACCCCCGTAGGTACACCTGCAAACCAGGAGCACACAAGCACATAATATAATATGAATATCCCATAATATTTTGTGTTGATTTTGTTGTAGGTCAAGTGGAATGTGCAACAAAAGAAAAGAAAGTGGAATGGACCAAACAAAACATGAAACAATGATTTTGCCAAAGTGAATAAGTTGTTGAGATGAAAATGCAAAGTAGTAGAGAAATCTTGAATAGGAAGATGATGAAGGAATACACAACGTGTTTGTCATGGAATAAGATGTTTAAGTGAAAATGCAAAGTAGATAACTAGAAATCTTGAAGATGAAGATGATGAAGGAATACATGATGTGCTCATCATGGAGAAGTAGAAATTTCTCTGGTAAGAAGAGTTTATGTCGATGAATAGAAAATATGAAGAATATGAGAAACAATTTGAAGATCATTGCAATAGAGGAGTGGTTGCACGGAAAGAAAAGTATAATGAAAGCAAAGTATAATGATGAAAAAATTTCGTCCCTATATCGACGAAAGTTCGTGGAACATTACAAAGTGTGGATATTGCCACGGTTTTTCCACCCTGACAAACAAAATATATAAAAATTAATTTTTTTAACCCACAAATGTTGAAAACGTGGAAATATTTCATGGAACAATCCGCCCATATGTAGTAGTGTCATGAACTATTTACCTGATCTTTTTAGGTAATTAGGACAAAAATAATGCTAATAATTGGGTGCCTTTGTGCAAAGATTTTGTACCTTGTCCCACCTAATGAACACCTTCCAAATTTATCTTTCACATGATCATGTATTCCATGCAACACGATATCCATTTCCATTTCATTATTATTTGTTAGCTCCTTCATGGATGCAGTTTTTTGTAGTCTTTTTAGAGCGATGTAAGCATTTAGAACAGATTTCCAGATATCAAAACCTTGTGCATTTAAATGGAGTCTCATTCTTATAATCCAATCAAATCATAATTTGATCCATAGAATAGTCGAACACCATTTGCGGAGTAGAGACTTTCATGTTCGTCCATGTGCTCTAGAGATCTTCGATCCAGCTATCAGAATCTCTCGAAGGAATTGAGTCCCTGATTTAACAACACCAACTGGAAGGAGGCTCGAAACCTATGGAAGCTCCAACTCATTGGTTTACTAGCTCCATATAGAACGAGGCTACAACCCCTTGGTTGTCATAATTTCATACCTATAGATAGGACTCCAGACGTCAATAAAGTCCAACTCAATAGTTTTACTAGCACCAACTCGATGGAATCCCCAAATCCCTAAGATCACAAGCACCAACCCAAAGGAGACTTCAAACTCCTATCCTTGCTCGATCCTGCTAGCCTAATATGAATAAGAAGAACAATATTCCACTTCCATTGTATCATGGTTTCCATCAACCTATAAATGTACCTATGTCCTTGTACCTGTATCATTGTCCATGTATCATTGTATTGATGTCACTATCACAATCCATGTTCGTCTATGTCACAAGGACACAATTATTGTCTATGTTACAAGGCCACAAAAAATACCGATGTCACAATGTAAACTTGTACATGCCCCAAATATGTTGTCCAAGAATGGCAACAAATCCTTCCAATATATACTTCAGATGTATAGCAAGACCATAAAGATGCCTCCAAAGAGTGTAATAAAATGCCATAAATAATCACCAATAGACTTCATCTATTTTCACCTTCAAACCCTTACATCATAGACCTCATAGTACATTCCAAAAGCTTACAAGAATCTCATGCCAATATCATTACCATGGAATATTCCAATACAATAACCAATAATATCTATGCCATTGGAGAGTGGTTTTTGATCATTTCTCATTTTGCCCAAAAAAAAAAAAAAACTAGTTTGATTTCGTAGGCACCTGCAAAAAAACTAGTTTGATTTCACAGGCACCTGCAAATATTATGCAGCAATATTATTTTTCAGAAATAAAGGAATCTAGAAGTAACTCTCGGTATAAGTCCAGATTTGATGTCCTTTCACAATATACATCAAAGAAGGAGCAGTCTTCCAAAGAAACTAAAAAATTGTACCCTCAAGTAAGAATGTTGGTAGAACAAAATGTTTCTCTTCTTACAGCTATGGATCCTGGAAGAAACACTATAAGGTTTGCAGTGGTAAATGATGAGAAAGTTTCTGAAATGGAAGTTAAGCTTGATGCGATTAATATACCCGATAAGATTCAATTACATAAAAAAACAGGAGATGTCTTGTATTCTGATTTATTGCAATTCACGTTAAAAATTTCTAAATTGTAGTCTGTGATAGCAAAGCTGGAGAGTCAATTGAGGCAAGAGAAGGAAGAAAACAAAGAAAATTCGATCCAGATTAAAAGACTACAAGTGGACCTTCTGACCGTGGCAGCCGAGCTAGAGGACAACCAGTCTATCAAAAGGCTCATTGATGAAAAATAAAATACCATTCAAATTCTTAAGAAAAAATTGAAGGTTCCAAATAATCAACATGTGCAATCTCCAGAGTTGACAGCATTACAACAAGAAAAGGTATCCATATATCAAGAAATGATGGATGACAAAGGTAAAATGTCAAAGTTACAAGATGAAATGCATGCTTGGGAAAAACAAAGGATTGAATTGTTGTCACAAATTTCATTGTTGAATACCAATCAGATTGAAACTGTGCAAGCTCTAGAGAAGCGAGGGGATCAATCTCTATCTACAGATGAAGGACAAATGGAGAATTCCTCCATTGAGGAACTGACGAGTGCTATGTCACAAATTAGTCTAAAATATGTAGAGATAGAATAGTTGAAAGTGGAAAACCAGAAGTTGAAAGAGGAAGTAATTTGAAATTCTAGACCAAAGATAAAGGCTTTGAGTGATAGAAATCAACTGCAAAAGAAAGTTGATGAATTAAAAGATAAATTTATAGGTCGAATTCCATTACACGGAGCTAAACAACTTATATGGGACGCGATATCAGTGGAAGTCACCAAATTCTGGTCTTATTTGAATTTTATAGCAGATAAATATGCTATAACAAACATAGCTCTCCATAGGTGTAAAGTGGAAAATGAGACAATACGCAAAAGTCCTTCAGAAACAACTCAAAATATAGTCAGTTTGTTAAAAACTCTAACCCAATTAGATATGCAGAGTTTTGGAATCAAAGACAGACCATCAATCATCATTTTGGCAAGAAGAGTTATTGTCAAGCATGATCATGTTAAAGAAGTAGAAGACATGGCGCAACAGATGGTCCTTGAAGTTCAAAATTTTAAGGAATTATTTTGGGGGACTTTTGAATGTGGTCTACCTTCTTTTTCGAGAGCCAATGGAAAATTAATGAATCAAGAAAATTATCACAATTTGATAGTATAGGATCATTTGTATCACTCGAAATTTGAAGGTTTGGTCAAAGGATTAACTGGAAAGACAATAATTGATAAATTGACTGATGATTTTGTAATACTTGAAAAATTTGTAATGATTAAGAAGGGTCTGCCAGATGTATGTTACATAGAATGCATAGAATTGGAGGTGATGGTGAAAGAAATGATGAATTATGGAATCCCAACTCAAGAGCAATGGAAAATTGTTGAAAGATTTGGGAAACCAAAACACAGGTTATGTCAGGAATAAATATTTAGGTGTCTTAATTTTAAATGACATTGCGGTTCCTTTGTTAACTGCCTGAGTGTTACATCAGCCATATTTCTTCTTTTAGCGAAGAATTCAAAGAACGTTTTGTATAAATTTTGATTTGACATTGTAATAGGGGTTGGATCCGAAACAGATATTCATATGTTGTTACTTTCTTCAGTCTTTTAATTTATCTTTTGTGAATGTGTTTCGTGTTACAACATCTTATCGCTTTGCCTCATAGTTGATTGTAATATCTGAGTTAGAATTCATTTTATATGCCCTCATCCACACATTTAAATATTGTTAGTCTTCTTTCTTCCAAATTAATACAAAATTCATCCTGGAATGGAGATTGGCTCAGTTATAACATATAAACAATATTTATCCCGACTTTCGACCTCCAACAAGAAGGGTCGGTCATCCCTTTGTTTATTATAAAATTGTTAACAACTATATCCAACCATTCATCTGTATCCAGAATGGTGAACACAAGAACGATCGACCAACCCTCCTTGCAGTCTAGAACTATTTGAACGGAATACTGAGTAGAAGAAAGGTCGGCCGACCCTTCATTTATGAGTGCATTGTAAAAATATTCAACCCGCCTAGGATAGGACAACAATTCTAGATTTCCGACTTCCGCAATGAATAGTTGGGATCGGTATATTGGCTAAGTTATAACATATCAAAAATATATCCCGACTTGTGACAAGAACAATCCGTCGCCCCTTCGTTTAGTCGACAACTGTAGACACCTATATGTTACAATTCACCTGTATCCAGAATGGTGAACACAAGAAGGATCGACCGACCCTTCTTGCAGCCAAAAACTATTTTGAACATAATACTCGGCACAAGAAAGGTCGGCCGACCCTTCATTTATGAGTGAATTGTAAAAATATTCAACCCGCCTAGGAAGGGACAACAATTCCAGACTTCTGACTTCTGCAATGAATATTTGGGATCGGTATATTGGCTAATTTATAACATATCAATAATATTTATCCTGACTTGCGACGAGAAGAATCGGCTGCCCCTTCGTTTAGTATACAACTGTAGACACCTATATGTTGCAATTCACCTGTATCCAGAGTGGTGAACACAAGAAGGATCGACCAACCCTTCTTGCAACGTAGAACTATTTTGAACAGAATACTCGGCACAAGAAAGGTCGGCCGACCCTTCTTGCACCCCCCATGAGGATTTCATCGCCTTTTCCGAAGACACAAATATATTGCGGATTGCACATACCTAGATTTCTTAAAAGGTTCCATCAATTCTGCTATCCCGCAACCCGCAATGCAGATTGCAGGATGGGACAACAATTCCCGACTCCCAACTTCTATAGTAAATAGCGGCGAGTGGAGATTCTCTAAGTTATAACATGTAAACAATATTAATCCCAAATTCGGACCTCCGACAAGAAGGATCGACTGTCCCTTTGTTTAGTATAAAATTGTGAACACCTATATCCAGGAGTTCACCTCTATCTAGAATGTTGAACACAAGAAATATTGGCCGACCCTTCTTGCAGTCTAGAACTACTATCAAAAGAATACTTGGTAGAAGAAGGGTCAGCCACCCCTTCAGTGCATGGGAATGTTTAACAAAGGCAAGGTAGCCATTTAGTTACAGTCAAAATGATTTGGTCAAGTGGAAAAGAAAAGATAAGAAACAATCCAATCAATACTCTTTGATCAGTTTTATTTGTTATCTCTGTATGATTTGTAGAGCTTTCTTGTCCAGTAATTTTCCAAGATTAATTAAGGTTGCCATCTATTCAATGCATGTAAATTGAATTTTTAATACCAGAAAATCTTTTCAAATTATCGGGTGTCCTGCATATACTTTTGTCCAAATATTCAACATCCGAAGGCGAGGGTGTCAATTCATGTATATGAAGAATGGTGAACACTGAAAGAAGACTAAGCACAATAAGGGTCGGCCGAAAACCCCTTTCACTGGCCCCTATTCACGAGATAAATGTATACACAACAAAACCCCTTTCACTGGCCCCTTCGGCATCACCTTGTAAACAGGTTGAAGTCTAACCCGAAGCGAATATGGTGGTTGCATAATCAAGATTCTATTAACCATGGGGATGCATAGATGTCGTTATGATCTTCGCATGTGCATTCGATATCTCATGGATAATGCTAGCAGATTTGTTCTTAATCAATCAATTGATTTTGAAAATGAGGTGTCGTTCCTTAACCATCGATCATTAGCATGAACATTTGCAAGTATACATCTAATATTAAAACACTAATTTATAATTATAGACATTGTATGCATTCTTATATTGACTACTTAATATTGACTATTTTGCAGATAAAGCATGGCTACGTTGTTGAGCCTCAGTAACTACCAGGAAATCCCTCTCTTTGAATTGACAAAAGAACATGACCATCACCTGTTCACAAATGGCTGGTATGTTGAGATGGAAGAACCAGATAATTTGTACTCGGATTTATATCTATTCTACTTGGATTACGAGGGAGCTCAAACTAAAGTTGGAATATTGACATATGCGGTTCCTGTTGAATCTGATGAAAAATTGCGAGTTCAAGTTGAAGCGGTCAATGGTGAAAAGTGTTTCCTTCTATAGCTTGATCTTATGGTTTCTAATTATCGACCAGATCTAATGAAAATTGTTTCCGATCTCGATCTGATTTCCTGTGCGAAGCAAGGGTGAGTTTTTCCCTCGTATGATGTTTCTAATCACTCCGGAATTGATACCACATCATCCTTGAAGAAGGTAATATTGTCGGTATGGAGGAAAATAATGTTGGCTGGGAAAAATTCCTCTATATTGCATTACATGAATATTAATAAGAAGCCAATAAAGGTATGCCATGAAAAGATTCTTACGTACAACAGAAGAGTATTTCTCCAAAATATTGTAAAAGATGTGGACAAATGTTCCTTCAAACAACTCAAAGGAAGTCCTTCTAAAGCGATGCTGCGTAAAGCGACTAAGAGCTTCAAAAATTCAAAAGAAGTTCAACAAAAGTAGATCAAATACTTTTTGTTCAATGAGAACGTTTTTCCCATTGACGTAACAATATGTATTGTTGCACCTCCGCACTTACAATATTGAAAGGTTGATGAGGAGGTCATGAAAAATATGGTTGTATCTCTTGTCCATACATTTACAACAACATTGAGAGATGCTATTCTTTTGTTGTTCCATAAGGAGACCACATTGGCCTTTATTCTTGCAAATGTAGAAGAAATTAATTTTCCATCAGTAAATTTTTATATATTGGATGGGTGGCATACTATTTCTGCGCAAAAAATAATCACTGCAGATGATCGATATAAAGAGCTCCATTCAAGGTATCGGCATCGAACAACTCGTCTTATACATAGAGACGTTCCTCAGAACATTATCAACAAATTATGCAAACAACAAAATTTGTCAAACAAGGAATTTGCAAACACTTCATTCATTTCTCAAGTTGAAAAAGCAATGGAGAAATGGATATCCTGCGGTACTCCATCCCGCCTGGGAAAGGGAAAAGTTTCCAATGATGCTTGGCAGGTTTAGAATTTTTCTTCTTGTCAATCAAAGTCTTTAGATTGCTGGCTGTGTTATGAAATTAGCAAATTAACTGGAATATTCAATTTTATATGTTTGTAGTCTTTCCAAGATGAATGTATGGATATATTTCTTGTTCAAAATAAAGAGAGCCTTAAAGACAAGCTAACTCTTGTTTTGACATTGGATTGACTGTGGAGAAAATGGCAGTCTATATTTGAGATATACCAAACTGTCTCCTTGCCATGCTTGCCCAAGAGCATCACTGAGGATGATTTTGTTCAAAATAAAATAAATATTTATGGCTCTAATTTTTTTAGAGCATTGCGTGATCTTGATGAAGATGAATTGACCGCTGTGGTGTACAATATAATCAACGGATTGGTTTGGATGAGCACATCAGTCGATAAAAAAATTTGTGCACAAACTTTAAATCAATATTGCAAACGAATCAAGGACGAGAGGTCAACTAGGCATTTGATCATTGAATATTTCAAAGTTAATGATGTTCAAATTGATCGATCACAGACTGTCACTGACGATAACATCATTGAAATATATAAAATGGCACCAAACCATGTCCAACAACTGTGTAGTATTTTATGCTCTAGAAAGCAAGCAAAATCTCTGAGTAAAAAGAAAAAGAATGAATATGAAGTGGATAATGGTACCAAAATACCAATTGATGCTTAGAAAATATTGAATCTATATATCAATAAAGAGAGTATGGGTATGCCCATTGATGACATTGAAAATAGTTCACAGTTTCCTTGTCAATGTTTTTATCCCGAATATTTGGTCAGCACACTAAGATTAATTCCATTCTTTGGTGTGACAGTCAGCTGTAAATTTGTTGCTGTGGATATGTGTAATTGTGATAGTCCATGGACAGAACAAGACATGCTTGAGTTTTTGTACTACTTAGAAACAAATGAAGAGGCATGTACTTGTATTTTTTTAGCTGATATGGAAAACTCTTGTATGATTTCTAAAGCTTTCACAATTTTCAGCAAGAAATAAAAAAAACATGTTACACAAAATTATGCTACAAAGGGAGTTTATAGAGAATTCTTCAGGGACTTGTTTATAGGATTCTCTATTATACAGTGTTGGAGCATTGGAAGGGATAAGGATATTTTATCTATTTCTGAAATTGATATGGATTGGAAGGATGAGGGCCTACCAATGATTGATTTACCTCAACCCAAGGTTGACAACGATAGTGCGAGAAGCCATGTGTTTGCAAAAGAAAGGACACAGGAATTCTGGGATCACATAGTTTCCAGACAGGTCACTTCTCAAGGCACAGTTCTTTCATTGTACGCAGGAGGTAGGCTTCTTCGTTCGTTGATGAGGGCTCAAGAAAGAATAGTTATTTCTATTGTGGAGATAGTATAGCAAGAGCTGTTTATGAACAGTTTCTATCATGAATTGGGTGTAACACAAGGTATTTGTATGAACTTTTTCAGATGTCTTTGATTTTATTTTACTTTTCTAAAACAAGGTATTTCTATTAACATTTTCAGATGACTTTGATTTTATTTTACTTTCCCCGGTCAGTTATCTTCAATAACTTCTTCAAATTCCTATTCTACTACAGCTTCAAATAAAGAGCACACCCAAGTATTTTCCAATCAAATTGTACTATCTGATAACAAAAGTGAATGTGATAGAGAATCCACTGCGAACTACCAAAGAGGAGCACAAATAGGACAAGAAGGTAAAAAATTATTTTTCAAATATCGTGCTTAAATTAAATAAATTATGAAAGGGGATAATGACCTTGAATACTTGCAAAAAATTATATAAAATGTATACCTACAAATTTCCAGGTGAACGTGTGAATCATCCACAACCAGAGATGGCATCGACGATGCCCTTGGATATTGGCCAGCAAATCATATTGGAGAATAGTGGACCAAGCGAGAGCTTGGTGTCAAAATGTGGTGTCTCCAGTGATGTTACTCACCAGTCAAATGTTGGCCTGCCATTGACAGGTAAAAGACAAAGAATATTTTCTACTTAAATTTGTAAAACAAATTTATCCCGAAGTATATAATGACAAGCAATATTTTTGTACAACTCCCCATACAAAAATGTTATTGATATTAGAAATGGAAGGTTTTCTATTTCGCAAGAAAGCCATAGAAAATGACTCCAAAAGAGAAAAAAAAAGAAAAAAAAAAACGTTGTTGGAGGGGAAAAAGTAAAAAATAGGGAAGAGATTACTAATGGTGAATTTGAATTTAAACATAGAAGAACTTCATATGAGTCACGATCAAATGCCATTGTATTTTTGGATTTACTTCTTTCCAAATTCAATGTTGGGATTTGGTCATCTAAATGTACTGTCAATGAGGGGAAGCCACTGCTTGCAAAATTTGGGATGGCATGCGGTAAAGATAAATCATGAGCAAATTTTTTTATTTATTTGGTTTCGAGAGAGATGTACCTACTATCAAGAAGGAAATAGACAAAACAATATGGAGAGTGTGTGGACGGAGTTCCCAATGAAAACTTTGGAAATTAATACATCAATGATTGTTTTGGAGGGTGACGGTGAGAAAGCACTTCCATTTCAAAACTATTTTTTGAGTAAGCCCTTTATTGAATCGCCCCTTAGGATACATACTAAATTGGTACATGGACTTTGGTAGCATTTTAGTAAAATGCATGAATCAGCTGATATCAGAACCTTCAATGCCTTCTCCCAGTTGAATCCTGGTTGAGTGACAGCCATCAAATGTAACCTATCATTGCCTGTTTTAAATCATTCAATGTGTTTTCTGTTTTTTCCCGAGACGTTGCTATTTTCGTCTGAATGTAACATATTATTAGTTTTGTGTGATGCTTTTATTAAATCAATTGAATCTGTGAAATTTTGGGTGATTTTTGTATTAATATTTGGAAATCAACATCTTCATGTACAGTTGCATGGTTGCGATCATTAACTTCATGAACAAAGTGTTGTTGTTGTTGTTATATATATAGTTACTGTTCTTGTATGCAGTCAGGATATCACCGCAAAAGAAAATATTTGTCCTGGGAGTAGAGGGATTGCTCTTTGGAGTTCGAATGTTATCCAACATTGGAGATTCTTCCAAATGACCTCATTTTGTCCATAATTTCCATCGTCATTATACACGCATGTTCAGCACTGAAATTATCAGTGCTGCCAGAAAGCATTTCGACGTTGCTCTATGGTTTTCCTCACTCAACAACATGGAAATTAAAAATTTCCTTGCTATATTTGAATGGTTGAAAAATGAAGATTTTGTATTTATTTGGGGTCGAGAGCAATGTAAAGTTAGTACTATTTATAATCACTCAATGTCTGCATACTATAATGTTGGTGAAGTACATAACATATACAAAAATGCATTCAAGGATGTACTTATCCAATATGGAGATATATATAAACAAATAGACATGTTGTTTATAGATGAAGAGCAATATGAATCAGCAGACAATTGCAAGGAAAACTACTTGAAAATGCCAACTAGTTGGAAATTTGACGGTTCATAAGAGAGAGATATAACTATAAAAACAATGTTGTGTTGTCTTTTGAATTATCTCGGGCCTCGTTCAAAAATGGGGCATTGGTTAAACACATTGAAATTGAAATGACCGTCATATTATACAAAAAAAAAATCATTTAGTGATTTGTATATTTTTTACAACTCCTGCATTTAATTGATGTAAAGTTCTCATATTATTTATGGACATTGTACCATGTATCTGGCAATGTGTTTCAAAAATGGTTGAACATGAAATCAATATACTTAGAAACATTGAACCATCATATTTTATTGACTGGGTTGTGTGTGTGTTTTTTGTTTGCAGATAGTACTAGAATATTTGTTTCTAGTAAACCATTGATAATTTTTTATTTCAATGGCGTTTTATTACACGCATTACATAGAAAATAGAAACCCCGATTGTGATGACCACTGGACATCGAAACATCAACAAAGTATTATTTTATACGGCCATGCTTAAGCGAATTTTTTGAAAAATGCTTTACTATTTTTTAGGTTGGCGTATGGACATCTACTCAATGAAAAAACATTGACGAGTTTTTGCATAGATGATTAGAAAGAACAGGATTGAAAAGGGAACTATTTAGATTAATTTTAATACAGGAAAATTGTTCTTCTGTAGCCAAAGAGGGTTTTCAGGGTGATGGAAATCCTAATGTATTTCGCAAGCCTTTGAGTATAGTTTGGGACACTTTGATCCATCGTTGTTGGGATCGGACAAATATTATGATTGTGGATGACTCCCAAGAAAAACATGTTTCTAACAAGGAAGGAAACTATATTATAACAAAAGCTTATGATTCTGATGATGTCAATGACACATTTTTGATAGATTGATTATGGCCTTGCTTATTGCAGCTGAATGGCATGAGCGATGTGAGGCCAATTGTGAATAAAATGAAAATGAAATTATTTTTTTAAATAATACACATGAATGTTTGTTTGTACTAGTATGTTCAATTTCACTGTGATTATAATTCTTGTAAAGTGCCGAGTTTGGTTTCTGAAAATGCAAAATCAGAGTTTGAAATTTCTAAAATCTGTTTTAAAATTTCAAGTTTAAGTATTGGATTTGTAAAAAGTATCCTTCCAAAAGGGAAAATGGCAATCTGCCCTTGGCAAATCAAATGAATGGGGGAACCATCGAAGGAGAGAACTAGAGAAACTATGTACTTGGAGAATTGTAATGCTTTACAATCTTAAAATAATTTCAGTTAGTTTCTCTTTTCGTTTCTTTTGTTGTGTATAAAGTTTCCTTGATTCATTTTGTTTTTTCATACATACATCTAGTACCTCTGTTTAAATTGTATTGTTAAATCATAAAACATATAAATCCACGTTCTCTATTTATTATTCATATGATTTATATGCAGGTTATGCATCAATAAATTTCTTTACTTGATGCATATTGTTTCACATTCTGCAATTGCATAACAATCATTATCATCATATTAAGTTAATTTGCTCAGTTAAGTTATTAAGCATCTAATTAACAGCTCCTTAACTAGGCTTATGGCTATCATTCTAAGAACATACAGGAGGCACCCATCCATCAATGAGGTTATGACATGGTGTTCTTGGTTATCACTCTGTGAAATGGTGTTCTGTTGAATCGCTGCCAGTCCTCTAGTTTGTAGGTTAATAATTCTTTGTTGTACTATAGCAACACTATCATTAGAAATTTTCAATATTTGTTCAAGTGAAAAGGGTCCTCTAGTAGGTGATATGATAAGGATATCCCTTCTATTTTCTTGCTAAGGTGCAAGTGTACCAGGAATTACAGTCAGTTGTGCGTCTATTTGTTGTTCATAGGTAGATGCCTGTGACTGGCTACGAGTGAAAACCGATGATGTTCTTGCTGGAGGAGGTTTATGAGTGTTCTGTTTAGGCTTATTTTACTTCAATCCCTCCTTCTAGTACCATTTGTTGAGGCCTCGAGTGTGTATGTGCTAGAATGGGTTCCAAATCTCTCAACAGAGGGAGAAAACCCAGTGAGAGGCTTTAGATAATCCTGTGCAAGTATTACCCTATCCTCGAGTTGTTTGGGATGGTGATCTCCCGCGGATACAAAGACCTCCGCTGGCACTTGTGGTTTTGATCCTAAAAGGATCTATTTTCCAATGAATGAAAACAAAGTGTGTTCAGTCTGAAACAAATCTACCTAGGAAGGAAAATCTAAGCTAAGTTAGACCTAATCTAAAAGGTGTCTTATTTAAATGAAAATTAACTTGATGTGAAAATAAATAAGTACAATCATCCACTTAACAGAAATGTGAAGAAGATCAATTCCTTATTTGCTTAAGTTACAATCAATCAATTAAAATTAACTAAATGCAATATTAAGTGTTTAAGCTCATTCAAGATTAACCTGTAACCAATATGTGAATTGAAAAATTAACATAGATTATAGTTTACTGTAAATTATTTGCAGAAATCGATAAATATTTTAGTTGAAGAAATTCAATTAAAGCATAATGCATACACAGATCTAACATAAGGAAATATCCAGATTAACAATCTCTGCATGATATAATATTTGCAAAGGATTAAACAACATAGATAATAACCTGAAGTAGAAATCAATATTTACCAAAGACATTTGATCAATGAACAAATATGATGCAAGAGAATAGCTTTACTGTATTAATGAAAGTCTATAGGAAATTACAAGCTCAGCATAGAACAGAGCATCTCCAGTCTTCTTTTGTCAATTTATACTCCAAAAATGATCATCCCTTGCCTAAGCGAGATCTACCCCTTAAATAATAAATGACAAAAATAACACAAAGGATAAATTCCCCTTAAACAGGGATTACAAAATCAGAATATTCTATTAGTTAGAAAATCTTCCCACTTGTCCTAAACTTCTATCAATTCATCTATATCTCGATAACAAGGAGATTCGAGCCCTAGCTGGGCATCACACATGAATCCTTCAATCTCATTTTTAGCTATTTTATGCCACATGCGGATAAAAATATAGATCTTGGCCTCCAAGGAAACAAGTTGCTTAATCAACCAATCCATGTCTTGAATTTGGATATGCTCAATCTGTAGGATTTTCTCCTTGACTTGAGCACAATGGGCTTCGACCTGTTCTATCATCAATTTTGGTGGATCTTCCCCCTCAGTGAGCCCCATTGTAGGGAATGCTAGTATCTCCATGAGATTGTCTGAGGCATACCATCTTCTTCTGCAAAGGGCTTGAGCCTAGTTGATAGTATCTTGTACCATGTCAATAACATTCTCCCAAGGTCGCACAACAGCTCAGATCCTTCTGAATTTGAAGTTGTCCAACTCAGGGATATCAGCTGGCTTATATTCAATATAGTACTTCTACCAGCGTACTTCTACCAGCCCATGATGTCTTCTACAGCTTTAGAAACTTGTTTTGTTTCCTTTACTTGCTGGCCTAAGGTGCCAGCCATTTTGTCAAATACAATGTAAGTCTCATGGATTTCACCCAAGGTAGTAAATAGCTTATCTAGAAGATGATAATGCTCCAGGTTGACTTGATTGGATAGGTCCTTGAACTCTTACTGTGGGAACCTAGAAAATGCAGAGGAGGCTGCACTTGTAGTTGCATCCTTTAGCTGTTGTTCAAGTACAACTATCTTTTCAGCATTGGAAGTGTCCAAAGCTTCAACATCTTGCAATAGGACTTGAAGAGAAGCATTCTGTTCTTGAAGGTATTCAATCTTATTTTCAAATGCTTTTATCAGTTCACGAATGTCAGCTTCATGTTCTTCGTTGGCCTTAACCAACTACTCTTGAAGTTTCTTGAGCTCTTCCTTCTTGACATCAATTCTTTATTCAATGTGATTATTGAATCAAAATTGGCACCTGCAAAAGCACCCATGGCAGCAGTAATATCCAGTGCTTCTTGTTGTATGTCATTTGATTGCTTGGCCCAAATGATTTGATTAGGAAAGGGGCCCTGCAACACATCCTAATCTCTGCCTCTTTTATGACCCTTCTTCACCACTTCCTTAGCCTTTTTTCTATTAAAATTATCTCCAAAGGAGGTTACAATATATTCCTCATAAGTAGCTACCAATTCAGTGGAAGATGTAGCCACATCTCCTGTTGCAATTATTGGGGCTGTCCAAGTAATAGTGGTATTAGGTATTGTCATAGTAATCTGAGAGGTGGTTAGTGGAGAAGGGTTAACTTCAAGGACTGAGGGTAAAGAGGTTGGAGTAGGGATTGAAGTAAAAAATTCAGGAAGTGCAAAAGATGCACTGACAACTAATGGTGAAGACCAAATAACTAGGATTTGGACATCATTGGATGGTGGTGATGAAATAGATGATGGTGGTTGCAGAGAGATAGTTGAAGACTGAATCTCTACAACTATTGATGGTGGAATGGAAAGTGGAACTGACAGGGTTGGATATGGAACAGTAATGGAAGTTATTGCATGAAATAACTGGGATATGGTGGATGGTGGTGTTACCCCATAAGATAATGTGGAAAGAGCTTGAATGGATGAATGTAAGAGTGCTGAAGTTGTGGTATCAACAACAGTATTGGTTTCAAGAGACTATTGATATGGGACAAGATCATCCATGACTATGGCATCCAACACATCTGCGATTTCTTGAGAACTTTCAGTTTCTTCCTGCACCACAGTCACAAAGGGAAGTGTTTCATCTTCCACATCATTGTCCTCAATAGTAAGAGTAGGAATCTTAGAGGCAAAAGTTTGAATTTTTTGTCTTTTAGCTAGTTTGCTCATAGCAATCACTTGAACATCACTAATCATGATGGCTATAGTAGCCACTTGAATATCAGTAGTGGGTTTGGGTACTGCAATCACTTGGGTATCCAGCACCGAAAATTTCATCTGTGCTAATTTTTGCTTGAATTGCTGAGATGTATGCATTAATATCTTTAATTCTACAACAGTTTTCAACTTTGGAGTATCCTCCATAAGGCCTTTTCCTTTATCTCCATCCGGGTAGGTCAGCATCAATGGACCACTGTCTTTGTTAGATTCCTTTTCTTCCCTATGTTTTCTTGTTTGCTCATCAAGATGGAGTTCCATACTTCTATATCTCAAAACCTTGGTTTTAAGCTCCCGCTGATACTAAAAGATATGGCTATGTTCTTCTTTGCTCTTTGCCCTCAGCAGGACTTCAGAGAAAAGATTAACTCCTTGATAAATAGATTCATCAGGGATGTGTTGATGTGTATAACCAATCCTCATATGTACCTATTTGAAATGAGCCTCCATAAATCCTATGGGTTCATGAGTTCTTTTGGGAGCAAATCCCAATTTCAAAGAAACAATCCTGCCTCCCAGTGTTGCAACCCAAGTTGAAGTTGGGATAACCAAAGGCCCAAGGTTTAAAGGGAACTTAGGCCATCCATTCCTTTTGGGACCAGTGAGCTTAAGGTAGACACCATCTATAACAGTCTGATAAGATATCTCCTCAAGTAACAGTCTGTCAGGGACAACTCTTGGTAGAAAATGTACAGTACTGATTCCCCAGACTCTAATGTAAGAAAAGGCTTCTCCCACATACCAGTCACCTAATGTAGGGATGAGAGTTCTGGCATCACGATAAAAGGTAGGGGCATATTCCCTGAAAATTTGCTGGTAAATTGTACCAAAGAAATGGTCGCAGATGTCATAGAGCAAGGGAACAAAATTGCTTTCCCATAAGGCAGAACAATAAATATGAATAGGGGGTGAGGAATTAGTCCAACTCCACCTCATGGTGGGATACTGAAACTCTATATAGAAAACATCAATTACAAATGCAGAGAAAAAGAAGTATGGCTTCCTTGTAGCTAATGTTTTCTGATATTTCTCAATGGTTGTCTTTAACTCTGCTGATAAAATTGAAGCCCGAGGGAATGACTGCCCCGTTGTTAGAACATGATGGCTGATAGGAGCCCATTCAACTTTGAATACTGAACAATTATGGATACCATAAAGTCTACATAACATGGTTTCCATAAGAGAATAAGGTTCTTTGAACCAGGAAATTGGGTATAAATTATCAGCCCTACGCATGAAATTTGTCGGTCTATGCATCCAAGACTTCAGCATTTCATTGAAATTGTACCTAGTCTATGATGACTCAAGGAATGCAACATTAAGGGGTTGAACAACTCGTTTTAGGGCATAAGATCTGGTAAAAACCTCAACCCGAAAAGTAGCCAATTGAGACCCTCCACTATCATTGAAAGAGCGTTCCTTACGGTTAGCATGGTCTATAATCCACTTAACTGCATCAGTGTAGGGAAGGATAGCAGGTCTGGAAGCTATAGCTTGGATTTGTGAATCACTAATATTTTCATAGGTGAGACGGTCACTCTGAATATCAGTTAGGTTGTCGTTGTCAAAGATGGAGTAAATTTTGGACCAATCCATTTGGTATGTCTCAAAAACCTTATCACTGGTGTCGGCAAGGATGCCGAAGTTTGGGTCTTTGTTCAAAAGATCTTTCTGAGGATTTTTGCAGCGAGTGTTGCGAGACGTGTTTGAAAAACTGGAGAAATTTTATGAATAAATAAACACCAATAAGAAAAAAAAAATCAAAATAGCAAAAAACCTTGAACAATTGAATAAGAAAGTAACACGAAGCCAACCTGTGCAAGTTGGAAAAAATGGCGAAAACGACCCCTGGTAAAAAGTCGCGAAAACGACCCCTAGTAAAAACTCGCGAAAATGACCCCTAGTAAAAACTCTCAAAAACAACCCCTAGTAAAAACTCACGAAAACGACCCCTGGTAAAAACTCGCAGTAAAATATGCACAAATGGCGAAAACGACCCGTGGTAAAAACTGGCAGTAAAATCCACACAACAGGCAATTTTTGAAAATGAAAAATGATAAAAGAGAACAGAAACAAAATGAACATATTTATTAATTCCATTGGGTTACATCTGGGCCGTAAGATTAAGACAAATCGATGACTCAGATCTAATCTGAGGCTCACATGTGTGAGATTTTGGCCTTACAAAATAGAGATCAATTCATGTATGAATGGTCAAGACCGGAAAAATATAAATCACAAGAAGGGTCGGTAGATCCTTCATTTAGTAGATAATTGCGAACAAGAATATCTAGAAATTCACCTATATCCAGACTAGTGAACACAAGAAGGATCGGATGACCCTTATGGCACTCTAGAACTAATGGGCAGAAGAAGGGTCGGCTGCCCCTTCATTCATGATAGAATTGTGCAAATATTCAACCTTTGAAGTATAGGATGTCAATTCATGTATATCCTAAATGGTGAATACTGCAAAAATACTAATCACAAGAAGGGTCGGTCGACCCTTCATTTAAGCTGGAAAAATGGAGAAAACGACCCTGGTAAAAACTTGCAGTCAAATCCACACACCAGGTAAATTAAGGTTGCCATCTAATCAATGCATGTAAATTCTATTTTTAATATCAGATTTTTTTTCAAATTATCAGGTGGCCTGCATATAGTTTCGTCCATTTTTAAGTCTTAGCTCATTTGATCTCATGGAGGAAGAATATACCTTTGGAAGTGGGAATTTTTCTTGCATGCATTGGAGCAAGCCGAAACCCCTATATTTGCTTATATATCAAAGATTCAAAATGATTATAACTTTGTTGTACTTGGTCCCAGACAGAATGTGCAGTCAACAAGGTGCTAGATTCTATTTGATTCTATCTAAATTAACTTGCCCCATTGACCTCGACCAAGGGGGAAAGGTGACAAATGAATCATACAGTACTCAGATCCCCATGCATTCCATTTTTTATATTATCTATCCTTTCCTATCATTCTTGCACCTCTAGTGATAAAGGAATTTCTCTAAGCCATCCATCTTGCATGATTGATCTGGCCCCTATCCGCCCTTCCTCGCACCTTAGATCTTCGTAGTTTTTATCAACTGTCGATCTGGCCCCTATCCGCATCCTTACCATCCAAAGGTGCAACCTTTACTGAGGGTCATGAATTTGGAATGTGGCAATACTTCGTGCATGTTCAATCTACGAACTAAACCTCCACGGCGTATGCCTATCCTCACCAGATCTGCACCGTTGAAATGCGGTCCCTACCAAAACTTCACAAGTATGAAAAGACCATTTCCCTATGCATCTGAAACCACTGAAGTACCTGTCGTCCATAGATCTGTCCTTTCGCCCATTGATCTAATTTCCAACTTGCTCGCGGGCTAGAAACACTCTTCCCACGTTTAAACCGTCCTATCTTACTTTTGCGAACAACGGTTGTGGCCGTCTATCTCCGTCAAGATTCTGTAACCATAACCATCGATCTTCGTCAAGCTTCTGGCAGTCTAGAACTAGTATGAAAATAATAGTGGGAAGAAGAAGGGTTGGCTGGCCCTTCATTTACGAGGGAATTGTGCAAATATTCAACCTATGAAGTATAGGCTGTCAATTCATGTATATCCTGAATGGAGAAGACTGCAAAAATACTAAGCACAAGAAGGGTTGGCTGACCCTTCATTTAAGCTAGAAAAAATAGCGAAAATGACCCCTGGTAAAAACTCGGAGTAAAATCCACACAATAGGTAATTTTTGAAGATGAAAAATAATGAAAGGAAACAGAAACATAATCAACATATTTATTAATTCCATCGGGTAAAATATGGGCCATAAGATTAATACAAATCGACGGCTGAGATCTAATGTGTGGAATGAGGAAGACGAGTTGCGGGCATTTAATTTTTTGGAAATATATACAAAACAAACCTAAGTTTCCACAATCCGCATTGTGGGTTGCAGGTTGTGGAAATGCATGTCGCAAATCCATTATTCAAACACTTCCTGCAATCCACAATCATGCATAACTAGATAGCCACTTGAACAAGCTATAGCATGATATGATGGTACGTGCAGTTTTCTCAAACCATGAATTATGGCAAGCATTCTCATACATGCGATGTCATCACTTCCTATCGTGTGAGATGTTGGCTTTCCAAAATAGAGATCAATTCATGTATAACCAGAATAGTCAAGATTAGAAAAGTATAAATCACCCTTCTTTTAGTAGATAATTATGAACACCAATATCCAACAA
This sequence comes from Larix kaempferi, assembly GCA_027924585.1. Taxonomy (NCBI): domain Eukaryota; kingdom Viridiplantae; phylum Streptophyta; class Pinopsida; order Pinales; family Pinaceae; genus Larix; species Larix kaempferi. The sequence goes on from BSBM01000118.1 coordinate 2,885,417, forward strand.
TTCACCTGTATCCGGATTGGTGAACACAAGAAGGGTTGTACGCCCCTTCATTTATGATAGAATTGTGCAAATATTCAACCTACAAAGTATAGGCTGTGAATTCATGTATATAATGAATGGTGAAGACTGCAAAACTACTAAGCACAAGAAGGGTCGGTCAATCCTTCATTTGAAAGAGAAATTCCCCAGAATATGGTAGGGATCGGGACATTGCCTTTGTTATAACATGTAAGCAATATTTATCTCGACTTCATACTACCAACAAGATGGATTGACCACCCCTTCTCTTAGTAGAAATTGTGAACGCCAATAAATGACAATTCACCTGTATCCACAATGGTGAACACAAGAAGGATCGAACCACCCTTCTTGTAGTCTAGAACTATTATGAAAATAACAGTGGGCAGAAGAAGGGTCGGTCTGCCATTCATTCATTTATCTCGAGCCTCATTCAAAAATGGGGTGTTTGTTAATGACATTCAACTTCAAGTGAAAACAAACCAAAGTTTCTGCAACCCACATTACGGGTTGCGAAAACGCATTTTGAAAATTCATTATTCAAATAGTTCCCACAATCCGCATTGTGGGTTGCGGAAATGAAGAATGCAAACATTTACAATACTCTTCCTGCAATCTGCAATTGCAGGTTGCGGGTTTCGGGCATAAAAATCCCCGATTATTAGAAAACATTTACAACCGAAAACCAGAATGATCAATCATGGAAGAATACTAAGGCTAGGAAATCCACATTGCAGGTTGCGGAAAGGAAGAACGCAAACATTTACAATACTCTTCCCACAATCCGCGATTATGGGTTGCAGGTTCCGAGCATAAAAATCTCCGATTATTGGAAAACATTTACAACCAAAAACCAAAATGATTAATCATGGAAAAATACTAAGGCTAGGCCATCATTTCATGTATAACCAGAATGGTCAATAATGGAAAAATCCTAAGCACAAGAAGGTTCGGTTGACCCTTCGTTTAGTAGATAATTGAGAACACCGATATCCAGCAATTCACCTGTATCCAGAATGTTGAGCACAAGAAGGATCAAACGACCCTTCCTGCAGTCTAGAACTAGTATTGAAATAATACTGGGCAAATTGCATGAATGGGGGGGACCATCGAAGGAGAGAACTGGAGACACTCTATACTTGGAGACTTGTAATGTTTTACGATCTTTAAGGAATTTCAGTTAGTTTCTATTTTACTTTCTTTTGCTATATGATTCAAATTTCCTTGATTCATTTTGGTTTTTCATACATACATCTACTAACTCTATTTTGTATTGTTAAATCATAAGACATATAAATCTATGTGCTTGATTTATCATTCATATGATTTATATGCAGGTTATGCACTAGTCTATTTCTTTCCTTGATTCATATTGTTTCACATTCTGCAGTCACAGCACAATCATTATTGTCATAACTTAATTTATTAATTAGCTCATCATTGACAGGACATCCACATTCTATTTAATCCTTCGAATAAAATAACACAGGAATCTTTACTCTTGAAAATATGCATCGACTCTGTTCGGGAATATTATTTTAGAATTAAAGGGCTGAATACAAAATGAGTATAATATCTTCACGATTTCCAACCCTTACTACATTGCCAAAAAAAACATCTAATCCTTTGAATAAAATAACACCGGAATCTTTAGTCTTGAAAATATGCATCAACTCTGCTCAGCCATCTTTATTCAAAATTGAAGGGCTCAATACAAAAAAAATATCTCTTCACGAGTTCCAACACTTACTACATTGCCAAAAATTGTCTTTTATACATTGTAAAACCTCTCAAGGTAAAACCCTAACTGCTTCATAACTAAAAATAGAAAATTGTAAACTAACTATTACATTCCATTTTGGTCAAAATTTATACAATTTCCAAAATTTCTCAGAATATAACAACTGATGTCTTTCTATTGGTTGCAGGTACTGACAGGTCTTCTTTCTCGAACAGTATTCTTCAAGTGTGCTAGGTGTACTTCATTTTCCCATATCTCTCCACTGTCTTCCATTGCTCTATATAAGGTACCTCATAACTAGTCATCTCCTTGACCAAAACTTTCATCTCTATGTGCTCTGCAATGGAAGTTGGAGGAATCTTTTTAGCTATCATGGCCAACTGCTTTAGAATTTAAAAGTCAGGGGATAGTTTCTTCAGTAGAATTTTCCCTGTTAGAACATGAGTCAAACCTTGAAATTTATCATGGTTCCTCCCAATGTTATATAGTAAATCCTTATAATTGTACTAGGAAATTAATTCATTATATTCATCCCAAAAAGAAGGTAGTCCCTTTTGTATTACCTTTTAAAATCCCATTTTGAACGCTTCAACCTGTTCCTTCATCTGTTTTGCACTAGACTGAACATTCTCAATCTGAGAATGTTTGCCAAGGACTCTCCTAGCCAAAGTTATGAATTTTACCCTATTTTCGATAGCCATTGCTTTCATATCACCTTCTGTCAGAGTATTTAAGAAACTTATGGTACCATGGGTTGTATCTTTTGGTATGTTATCTAAAACTTCTCTCATTTCTTTATAGATTTGTAAGCTATCATTTTCTATGGCTTCCTTTGTCTTCATAAAATCTAAATAAGACCTCAATTTTGCAGCCTCATAAATGATTGAATCCCAAATCAAACCCTTTGCACCTTGCAATGCTAGTTGTCCCGTCACTTGGCCTATCATCCTCTGATTTCTACCTACCAAATCTTTATTGTTTTTTGTCAACTCTTTTATTTCATTTTCCTTTTTCTGATTTTCCTCTTCTACTCTTTTTTTTTCTTCTTTTAGTTCTATGATCTCCACCTCTTTGAAGCTAACTTGGGACATTGCTTGAACTATTTCATCTGTTCTTGCTTCTTTGTTGCCTTGATCTGTTCCTTGCTTCTCTTGTGCTGTATTTGCCAATTTGTCCTTTAGATCTTCAATTTCCATCTTAAGACTCGATCTATCTTTCTCCCAACTTTCCTCTTTTTCCTCAAACTTGAGCAATTTAGAAAGAAAGTCATCCAATTCTCGAGATAAAGTTTCCTTTTCTTGTTCTAACACAGCTAATTCAGAGGCTTGAGTTATCCAAGTTGCTGGACTTCTGACCTTTTGCTGAAGTAATTGGATATTCTTTTCTTTCTCACCTAAAATATTTTTAATTGCCTCCCCTCTATTTGGTTCATCATTGCTCTTCACCAGGTCATCTTGCAATCTTTTTATTTGCAGCTAATGAGCTTTGTTCTCTGTTTTCTCTTACCTCAGCTAGATTTGCAGCCTGTTCACTATTTTCTGTAGTTTTTCCACTGTTAAAGTAGCTTTCATCATATCAACATAAATCACCTTTCCAGTCTATCTGTGTAGGTGAATTTTATCAGGGACTATTATCTTCTGCAAATTCAATTTCATTTATGTGACCTTATAATCAAATGATACAACCAAATTCAAAGTATTTTTGTCTAGATCGCTGCTAGTCATCAGAGTAATTTAAGAATCAACAACATTCCTGACTTCTGGAAACAACTTATGCATTGCTTCTACTGTTGTTTCTCTGTCTTTTCCATATTTTACACATATTTCATCTCTTGAATGAAATTTGCTAGAATCACCTGTAGCTCTTGCCTCGTCAAATTTGTATTCTTGTACTTGAATTCCTGGCCCTTGGTATTTTTCTTTGTCAGATACAACTACTTCATCTTGTTGGCTTGATTTTAATCTTTTGGCTTCTCTTTCTTCCTCCACCTGCATATCAGTACATTCATAAAAAAATATTTTACTTGTTGCTTCAACCTTTCCTGGGGTAGGTACCATCTTAGGTACCAACTCGGCTGAAACTTTATCCAAGGTAGAAGGATTAGTGTGTGAACTTCCTGAAACTTTTGTCTATGATTTATATTGTAGTAAATTTGCCATCTTCGCCAATCCTTCAACCTCTTGGTGATCAAAGACTCTATTTTTGTTCTCTTACCTTCTGTCAGAAATAACATGACAAGGATCATAATTAATAGCTATCAATTTCCTAAAACTCAGTGCTTCTAAATGTTTTTGTACAAAAGGGAGAGCATTCTTGTTCTTGATGATAAAAGGACCAATTTTTAAAGGGAACTTTATATCTGTAGCTTTCTTCAAATGTAGAAATGGTCATTTTCTACTGTCAATTTTTGTCTGATAAACTCCAAAGCAAAAACTATTGGAGTCAAAAAGGCTAGTAGAATATAGGGCTCCCTAACAAATCCATAAAGTCTGATTACTGTATCTTGCTTCCCTAAATACCAGTCTTCAATTGCTTTTTTGGGGCTTAATTGCATCAGGGTCTTCATCTCTGATAATACTCTAGGAAAATGTTCTCCAAACATCAATCTGTATACTTCTGATAAAATAAAATTCATAAAATTAAACATACTATCTTCCACTATTTCTGAAAATACAGATTGTGGGAAATGTAAATCTTTTCGATTGCTAAACAGGAGCATTTTCATCAGGTGTGTCTGGAATCAGAAATGTCTCGAAGTGTGGAAATTCACTAACTAAGAGTGGATGTTCCGAGCCATGAATTCATCAAATTTAAGGTAGGGTACTTTATTGTAATCCATTTCTAGTTTATCAACACTTAATCTAAAAAGAAAACTTAACTAGACCTCTGTGACCTTGGAATCATCATCAAACCCTAAAAAATGTGAAATGAGTGACAAAACTAACTGTGAATTTTCATCAAAGAAATTAATGTCAAGTGGATAGGGGGTCTTATCAATGGCAAGGCCAGGTTTCAAACAACTAGTCATGAAGGTTTGTTTGGTCTCAGGAGATGACTCTCTCTACTGGGTAACTAGGGATTCTTCGACAAAATCTTCCTAGTGGTGGGAGGAAAACATGGGTACTATTAGAGCTTTCCTAATGGTAGACACATTTACACAGCAAAGAATTTTCTTTCGTGATGAATTCATAATGACTCTTTGACTCTGAGAATAATTTACTGCACACCACAAAACGAATTCCAGAAACCCTGAAGGTTGTTCGGGACAGAAATGGATAAAACGAGAATTATAAACATTGTGCACATCCAAAATTTTGTTTATATAAACACTCCAACTTGCTTTTGATTTCTGAAACCGAGAATTTAACCAATATGTTGTCATGAATGTCACTATCTCTGTCCACTAGGGTTTCTCCTATCCTCATAGTTTCAACATTCTGACAGATAGTTTCACTACTTCCTTCCATTATGTAAACAATTCTAGTTACTTTCACGAGTTAAGAGGAACTACCTAGCACGGACAAGATGAATAAACTATGCTCTGTCTCTTTCGAGAAGCACATACATGTTCCAATACTCTTTTGTTCTCAACACAAAATTCAATTTTTGACGTTCCCTTCTCTTTTATACACCACCGAAGGTGGCTTTGCAATGCAGGATGGTGGTTTTCCTTAACGCTTTCTCTGATTGTAGAATGAGGTGGAGACGATATGCGTACAACGGTATGCTATGTCGCAACTGCTCAGACCTCCATTACATCGGGCATGTTGGCGGTGCGGAAATATTATGGACCGTTGATCTAGATGCCCTTTATCGAATAGCCATTGATCTAACCGCCCTTTTATCATTCTCCCATGAGGTATGGCGGGCATTTTCCCAAGGCCACCTGAACCCATTTTGCAACACTTGGTCATTTCCACGATTTTCTCCAAGGTTGATGTCAGATTGAGACACTGACTTAATGATAGCACCAGAACACCATCATGTGTCTTTCCAACCTCATCACACATTCCATGTCATCATACATGCCATTTCATCACTTCATATGGTGTCAGTTCTCTCTTCGAGGCTCACACGTGTGAGATTGTGGCCTGCCAAAATAGAGATCAATTCATGTATAACCAGAATGGTCAAGACTGGAAAACTAGAAATCACAGGAAGGGTAGGACGACCCTTCCTTTAGTATATAATTATGGAGACAAATATCTAGCAATTCACCTGTATCTAGACTGGTGAACACAAGAAGGATCAGACGACCCTTCTTGCAGCCCAGAACTAGTATGAAAATAATATTGGTCAGAAGAAGGGTCGACTGCCCCTTCATTTATGAGGGAATTGTGCAAATATTCAACCTATGAAGTATAGGCTGTCAACTTATGTATATTCTGAATGGTGAAGACTGCAAAAATACTAACCACAAGAAGGGTCAACCGACCCTTCATTTAAAAGAGAAATAAAAAAATATTTCTTCTAAGAAGGTTGGGATGACAATTCCCCACTACCAACTTCTACAGTATTTGGTAGGGATTGGAACATTGCCTAAGTTATAAGATATAAACAATATTTCTCCAGACTTTCGACTGTCGACAAGAAGGATCGACCACCCCTTATTTTGGTAGATAATTGAGAACACCATTATCCGACAATTCACCTATATCCAGAATGGTGAACACAAGAAGGATTGAACCACCCTTATTGATGTCTAGAACTATTCTTTAAATAATAGTGGGTAGAAGAAGGATCGGTAGACCCTTGATTCATCTATCTCGAGCCTCATTCAAAATACATTGTTGGTTAATGAACTTCAACTTGAAATGACCGTGATATTATACAAACACCGATTCATTTGATAATTTGTGCATTTTTTACAACTTCAAATGACCGTCTTAATTATCATATCAGAACACCGCAAAAATCAATTCAAAAGTGGCAATATCAAAAGAAAAAGTCTCGTTTTGGAACCTGGATTTGGCACTTTTGGAAAAGGATTTGGTAGTTTCAGAACCGATTTGGTCACTTTTGGAACCGGATTTGGCACTTTTTGGAACCGGTTTTGGCTATTTAGTAACTGGTTTTGTCACTTTTGAGACCTTGATTTGGCACTTTTGGAATCAGTTTTGGCACTTTTGCAATCGGTTTTGGCACTTTTGGAACTGGTTTTGGCACTTTTGGAACCGGTTTTGGCACTTTTGGAACCTTGATTTGGCACTTTCGGAACCGGTTTTGGCATTTTCAGAACCCGATTTGGCACTTTTGGAACCGGTTTTGGCACTTTTGGAACCCGGATTTGGCACTTTTGGAACCGGATTTCGCTTGATTTTGGGGTTTAGAAAGGCTATTTTTGACCCCTCTTGAAAGTGACTTGGACTGGAATAAGTCCAAGTTTAATAAAATTGGCATTATATATATGATCTTGTATAGCCAGGTAAACATTTCTGTAGGCATATCATGGTTCCCTCCTTATTTTTGTAATTATCCAAGTTATCAAACGACTACTTGTTGGAATATGACCGTAAAATGCATTTTTGCAGGACACATCTACATAGTTGTCACCCCGACAGACAGTGCAATTGTGACAAATTATTGGTTGGAACAATGCATCCAGGGGAAGCAAACCCTCCCCGCATCATTAACCAATAGTGAAGGGATTACCTTTCCGACTGGCTTGATGGTTGCTCAGGGGGAATATCTTACAGTAGATGGAAAGGGACCAAAGAGCAATGGCTACACATACACGGATTATAGACCAGGTTCATAGGTGTATCACTTTATTCACTTGATCGTTGGTACAAACATCCAACCGCAAACAATGTCAATGAAGACATCAAACAAAACACGCTACTTACTACCTCATGTAGAGCATGAGAGGTTGTTCGAGACAATAAAAAACCAAGGGGATCCAGAAAGCCTAATTGATTGAGGTACATAGTATAGCCATGTGATTGTTTATTCATGCATGATTAATGTTATTCATGTTAGATAGTTTATTTGATATCGTTATCTTATATCATTTATTTGATGTTTGAGTTATGATTAAGTTACTATTACAATACATTGATGTTTTACACCAACCACTCCAATTCATTGGTCCCATGGTCAAGGTTTAATTGTTTGACCATGTTTAGTTCCATAAAACCCATACTGAGTGCTAAAATACTCCTAGTTGCACCCATATCTATCCCTAAATTATATATTCAAGGAAAAACACATGATATTCATCCATGGAACATCATTCCCAAGGCCCTAATACATGTAAATACTACTTAAACCCACCTAATGACACCAATATCATGAATAACAAGTTAATGATATTGTCAAGAGGCCATATGCACTTAGTGGAGGAAGCCTTCTTATCGCTAAATGGATAGAATATCATATTAGGGCCTGAAGTTCAAGTCTCCTCCCATGATCATGTCTAGGGCCCCAAGTCCTCAAGACTTGGATACATAGCACCATGGATACCAATGCCAAATTGTTCATAGTGACTTGAGGCATTGTTAATGGCTCTAGATCCTTAATGGTTTCTTTAGGTACAAAGACAATATCTTATTCGACATAACATCATTCCAAAGGCCCTAAGACATGTACTTATTTCTCAAAAACACCTAATAGAACTAACATCCTCAATCATAGGTCAATGATACCCTTAGGAATCCATCTTTGGTTGGTGGAGGAAACATTCTTAGTCGTGGATGGATAGAAGCATACTTTATGTCCCAAGGTTTAGTTCTAATATATTGACCATGTCGAAGGCCCCAAGGTCATAATACCTAGAAACACAGTACCATAGATACCCCTGTGAAGTCATGCGTGTTGCTTCAATGAATTGTTCATGGATTTGGATGCCTCAAGAATACTTTTAGGGCTAATGGAATGGTTCAATGACCATGTCTAAGGCCCTAAATCCAAAAGACCAAGATACATAGTTACATTGATACCCCTACAAATTCATGCATGATGCTTTGGAGCATTGTTCATAGCTTTGGATGCCTCAAGGGTTTATTTAGGGCTAAAGGTATGGTCTTCTTCCTTGGAACATCATTCCCGGTGCCCTAAGACAACTACATAATACTCAAAACCACCTAATGGCATTGGCACCCTCAATCATAGTCCAATGATACTCTTAGTAGGTCATGCATATTTGGTCGAGGAAACCATCTTAGACCTGGATGGATGGAAGATTCCTTTGGGGATCATGGTTTAGGGTTCATCCATTAACCATTTCCAAGTCTCGTGCCCACAAGACCTAAATACATAGCTCCATCGATACCCATAAGAAGTCATGTAAGGTGCTTCAATACATTGTTCATGTGTTTGGATGCCTTAATGGTTTCTTTAGATATATAAGCATGGTATTCTTCCCTAGAATATGATTCCCAAGGCCCTAAGACATATATTGAAGGCTCTTGATTTCCACTAATAACTCCATTCAAGGAACCAAACCTGTAGAAAAGTGTATGTTCTTCTGAACATGCATGTGTTCCTACATGAGTGCATTCATGAAATCCCCATTGCCACTTTTGAGGCCACCAACTCTGTGCATCCATCCATGTTCTTTCCACATGTTATGCAATACTATGTTGCACAATACTTTAATTTTATGATGGATTACCTCTTTGCAAAGGATGTCTTTGTTGTATAATTCATAGTTATTGGGAAGAGACATTATTCAAAGTATTTCAAGGAATGGATTGGTGTTAGGAAATATTGTATTTAGTCAAATATTTGTCTCAAAACCTTGGATTGAGAATTTTTTTCTTGAGATAGCCATACAAACTAATGGTGAAGATATAGAACTCAAGTAATTTGGTCATGTATATGAATGATAATAATGGTTATTAAAATCCTCACTAAAGTGATGGAATTCTATTGAAAAAATCCATGAATTCCCTAGGATATGTTCCAAGGAATCTCTAAGCTCATTTTATATTTAAATAAGTTAATGTAGCCTAGGATAGCTTATCCAACAAGAGCTAGAAAGTAATAGAACAAGTTTTGTTTCAATTGGTACAATTTAATTTGAATTTTTAGATAGTGTAAGATAAAATATTTTTCTTTAACTTGCTTGATATGAATAGTGCTTCATTTTGAGGGATTCAATAGCTTGTTTTCATCGAAGTAAGTCTCCACTCTATAGATAAAACTAGTGGTTGAATCCCATTTATTCATAGATTAGATTGCTTCCTATTTATTTTCACAATGCCTATAACTTTCCTTCAATGTTTTCTTGTATACTCTGTCATTTTTATTGCATTCTATAACTGTATTTTTTAATTAATTCACGGGTTCTCTATCCAACAAAACAATGACATGTTTGTGGCTAAAAATATCATTTTTCTGTATATGCTTATGTTTTCCATTGATTTTGTAGCTATAGTTACTTATGGATTTCTCTTTCATCATTCTACAACATGTTGTTGGTTGAGGAATCAATGTATTAGTTTGACGGGTATGTTTTATATTTTATTTCTTTCTTTTGGTAGATTTCTTTCTATAAATGTTATGTTCCAGCATTCCACAATCATGTGGTTGCACAAAGAATAAATTTACTTACCTTCTTTTTATTATATTTACTTTCTACAAGTGTATGACTCACTATTCAACACGTATTGGCATTAATATTCCACAACATCCATAGAATAAGGGAAAACACATTTCAACAACATGTTCATCCTTAATGGAAGTATAAGCTAGGGGATTCAAAACCTTATAATATCATGCTCTAATTGAAATATAAGCTAGGGGAATCAACAACTCATAAATTGTTGTAATTATTTGGCAAAGTGTTTACATTAATGATTTTTTGTTTTTAACAAGAGTAGAAGAGATATCAATGTATATAAGGTTGATGTTCCATGAATAGAGAAAGTACTAATTGCACATAAAATTGATGGAGTGTGAATTCTGCTCGTCGGTTTGGGTTCTGTGCCCCTGGAGAAATTCCTAAAGGTGTCCCTGAATGGCCCCGGGGTGACGAACCAAGATTCCCACAGCACTGAAACCATGGATCCAGTCATGAATCTCTCGATTATGGTGGATCCATGACATTGGGTTTCAGCTAGGGGACCCCTGAGAGCGTGCCGCCAACCCTCGGAAACCGTGTTGTTGTGCCATCTCCGGAGCTAGGGTTTTTCTCAGTGAAGGTCTTTCAAATATTGCTCAAGGGGGTCATTTCTCATCCACGTGCCACTGGGCGTGTGTGGCTACTGTGGAAATGTCCACAATGTCCATATGTAGGTGTGGGAGCTGACGGAACCCATGTCCGCTCGTTGGTTTGGGTTCCATGCCCCCAGAGCAATTCCTCAAAGTGTCCCTTAATGGCCCCGAGGTGCCAGACCAAGATGCCCGCAACACCCAAATTGTGACTCCGATCGCGAATCCGTCGATTCCTATGGATCTGGGATGCCAAGTTTCAGCTAACCCCCCCCATAGTGTGCCGCCAACTCTCGGAGACGGCGCTATTGTGCCATCTCCGGAGTTAGAGTTTTCCTCAGTGAAGGCCTTTTGAATATTGTTCAAGGGGGTCATTTCTCGTCCAAGGGATCCTGGGCGTGCATCGACACTGTGGAAATTTCCACAATGTCCATACACATGTGTGGGAGCTGACAGAACCCAAGTGTGCTTGTCGGTTTGGGTTTCGTGCCCCTAGAGAAATTCCTCAAAGTGTCTTTGAATGGCCCCAGGGTGACGGACCAAGATGCCCACAGCACCCAAACCATGGCTCCGGTCATGAATCCGTCAATTTCAGTGGATCCAGGACATTGGGTTTCAACTAGGCCCCTCCCCACAGCTTTCCTCCAACCCCCATAAATGGTGCTCTTGTGCCATCTCTGGAGCTAGGGTTTTGTTCAGTGAAGGTCTTTTGAATATTGCTCAAGGGGGGCATTTCTTGTCCAAAGGATTTCGGGCATCCATGGCCATTTTGGACACGTCCACAATTTCCATACACATGTGTGGGAGGTGATAGAACCCATGTCTGCTCATCGATTTGGGTTCCGTGCCCCCGAAGCAATTCCTCAAAGTGTCCTTGAATGGCCTCGGGGTGTTGGACCAAGATGCCCGCAACACCCAAACCATGGCTCTGATCGTGAATCCGTCAATTTCAGTGGATTTGAGACACCCCGTTTCAGCTAGGGGACCCCCTAGAGCGTGCCTCCAACCCTTGAAAATGGTGATATTATTCCATCTCTAAAGCTAGGGTTTTTCTCAGTGAAGGCCTACTGAATATTGTTCAAGGGGGTCATTTCTCGTCTGAAGGCTCCTAGGCATGCATGGATATCCTATACACATCCACAATGGCCATACACATGTGTGGGATATGACGGAACCCAATTCCGCTCGTTGGTTTGGGTTTTGTGCCCTCTGACCAATTCCTTAATGTGTCTCTGAATGGCCTCGCAATGTCAGACTAAGATGCCCGCAACACCCAAACCGTGGCTCTGATCGCGAATCTGTCGATTTCGATGGACCTGAGGTGTTGGGTTTCAGCTATCCCCCCCCCCCCCCCCCCCCAAGTGTGCCTCGAACCCCCTAAAACAGTGATATTGTGCCATCTTTAAAAATAGGGTTTTGCTCAATGAAGAAGCTAGGGTTCACTGAGCAAAACCCTAGCTCCAGAGACGGCACAATAGCACCATTTATGAGGGTTGGAGACACACTGTGGGGGGATCCCTAGCTGAAACACAACATCTAGGATCGACTAGAATTGACAGATTCATGACTGGAGCCATGGTTTGGGTGCTCCGAGCATCTTCGTCCGACACCCCGGGGCCATTCAAGGACACTTTGAGGAATTGGTCTGGGGGCATGGAACCCAAATCGACGAACATAATTGGGTTCCCTCAGCTCCCACACGTGCATATGGCCATTGTGGATGTGTCCATGGTGGCCACACATGCCAGGGAGCCCTCAGAGGAGAAATGACCCCCTTGAGCAATATTCAAAGGGCCTTCACTGAGAAAAACCCTAGCTCCAGAGATGGCACACTAGCATCAATTCTGAGGGCTGGAGGCACGTTGTGGGGGGTCCCATAGCTGAAAACCAATGTCCCAAATCCACCAGAATCGATGGATTCATGACCAGAGCCACAGTTTAGGTGCTGTGGGCATCTTGGTCTGCGACCCCGGGGCCATTTAGGGACACTTTAAAAAATTGCTCCAAGGGCACAAAACCAAAACCGACGAGCGGAATTGGGTTCCTTCATCCCCCACACATGTGTATGCCCATTGTCGACATGTCCACATTGGCCATGCATGCCTGGGAGACCTCAGATGAGAAATGACCCCGTTGAGCAATATTCGAAAGGCCTTCACTTAGAAAAACCCTAGCTCCAGAGATGCCATAATAGCACTATTTCTGAGGGTTGGAGGCACACTGTGGGGGGACCCCTAGCTAAAACACAGCATCCCGGATCCATCGAAATTGACGGATTCACTACCGGAGACACAGTTTCGGTGCTATGGGCATCTTGGTATGGCATCTCGGGGCCATTTAGGGACACTTTGAGGAATTGCTCCGGGGGCACGAAACCCAAACCTGTGAGCAGACATGGATTTCTCAACTCCCACATGTGCATATGGACATTGTGGATGTGTCCACAGTGACCATGCATGCATGTGATCCCTTGGAAGATAAATGAACCCCTTGAGCAATATTCCAAAGGCCTTCACTAAGCAAAACCCTAGCTCCAGAGATTGAACAATAGCACCATCTCCGAGGGTTGGCGGCACACCATGGGGGGTCCCCTAGATGAAACTTGGCATCCCTGATCCATCAGAATCAATCGATTCACGATTGAAGCCATGATTTGCATGCTGCAGGCATCTTGGGCTACCACCCCATGGCCATTCAGGGACAATTTGAGGAATTGCCTCGAGGGCACGGAACCCAAACCAACGAGCGGACTTGGGTTCTGTCAGCTCCCACATGTGCATAAAGGAGCTTTCAAACTACCATATATGACATGTCTTAGGTTTGTTTGGATTCTATAAAATATTCTCAAAATTCCACACTCAATTAACTTAAAAACCCTTAATATTGGGACCTTGGGTGGTGTTCCCATGCAAATCATGGAAAAACACACATGCACCATATTATAGAATACAATTTAGATGCACAGATCTATCTTTATGCCCTAATGCGATAATCACCAAGTGTCCTTGAAAGGATTTCGGAGGTGACCTGCAACTCGACATAAGATTATGTTTGTCATTCAGGTCAACAAAACATCAAATCCATTAGGTCTATGATAATGCATTCCATACAAGGGCACCTCTATCCCATGGGTCCATCACCCTATGCTCATCTTGTTCATTGACCTTAGGAAATAGGGTTTTGTTCAATAACTCACTATGCACATTTTGGATGATTGGGTCAAGTATTGATCCCCTCAACCTTGGGACTATGGGTTCTGTTATCATGTTGGTAATGGCCAAGCACACATGTAGTATCTTATAGAATTCAATTTTTATTCCCTAATGATAGAATCACCAAGTATCCCTTAAAGCCTTTAGGTGGTGGCCTGCAACTTGTCGTAAAATGATAACCGTGGCTCAGATCGACAAACCCTAAACTATGTTGGGTCCGTGAAAATGAATTCCATTAGGAGGAACTTCTCTCCCATGGGTCCATCACCCAATGCTTGTCTTGCTTGATTTATCATAGGAACTAGGGTGTTTCTATGTAAGTAGCTTTACACTTTTTTCATGGTTTGGTGAAGTAATGAAACCCATTGACCTTTGGAGTGTGCCTGGTGTGTCCATGTCGAGGATATCTAAACACACATGCAAGAACTTATGAAACTCAATTGCGATGCCTGGTTAAATTTGTATTCCCTAATGACAGAATCACCCATGTGTCCCTAAAAGGATTTAGAAGGCGACCTACAAGCTGCCATAAAATAATGACAGTGGATCATATCAATGACCCATCAAATCCATTGGGTCCATAAAAATGCATTTGATCTAGGGGAACCTCTCTCACGTGGTTCCATTTCCTAATGATCATCTTGCTCATGCATATAAAAAAATAGTGTTTTTCTAGGGATTGTGAGGTCTTCTTCAATGATATGAGAAACTATTTTTTCTTATTTTCTCTTGAAAAGAGAAACTAGGATTAACCTCATGTGACACGATGTTTGTTTGGAGACGGAACAATCCTTAGAAGGAAGACCATGGCTCAGATTGACAAACTGTTGACTCCATTGGATTCAGGATGTCGGGATAGTGCTAGGGGTTCCCCTATCCTGCGGTCCCACACCCTAGGTATCATCTTGTAGGTCCATTTAGGAAACTAGGCTTTTTCTCAGTAAGGGAGTGTGCAATTTTTGCACATTGGGGTAAAATTTGCAAAATCGTTGACTAGGCACTTATGGCTAGCATTCCCAGCTGGAAAATTCCTACACACACTTGTCGGACTGCCCGGAACCTGTTTTTCTTGCACGGTTTGAATTCTATGCCCTTGGTAGGTATCCAGCACGTGCCCCTAAGGGCCTTTTGGATGCGAGACAGAATGAGCCATAGAATGACCACCATGGATCAGATCGTCAAACCATTGACTCTATTGGATTCAAGACATAGGGATAGTGATAGGGGTGCCCCTCTCCTCCAGTCCCATTGTTCAGGTACACAGGGTACTCCCAAAAGACCGAACACCTAGAGAAACCACTTCACACAAACAGATCACAGATCAGCACACTAATGTTTTGACGTGGTTTAAATCCTCGTGAGGGAAACACTCCACGGCCCCGACCAAATAGCTTCTACAGGACAATTTATTATGCAAAGAAAGAAAGTTACAAATGAGCTTCTCATAATCAATCAATTAAACAATGACCCTCCATGCTCTTTAAATAGAGATTATGGACCAATCGGGTGTTAAGCCACGAATCAAGGTTAGGTATGATCTAAGAGCAATTGAGCCATCGGATCACTCTATGTCGAGAACATATCGTGACCGCCGGATTAAGTATTTACAAATGCATACTAATGCATACTAAAGAAACACACTTTCCTTGACGGATATATTACACAAGTTGATCTTAACTAACTCCTAAGTGTCTAAATATACTAACATCCCCCCTTAAGAACAACTTGGGATAGGATTGAAGGATTTACAAAAGTGACACTATTAGGAAAAGGAAGGAGGAATTAGAGCCTATCCCCCCTTAATGACAAGTTCCTGAACTCCTAACATAGATCGAAGTTTAGAAAAATTTGCTTTTGTAAGAGACTTGGTGAAGATGTCTGCAACTTGATCATCTGTAGGGAAAAAGAGCACTTCAAGAACACGATCATGCACAAGATTTCTGATGAAGTGCATATGTAGCTCAATGTGTTTGCTGCGTTGATGTAGAATTGGATCTTTGGCAAGCTTGATGGCACTTTGATTGTCGCACCAAAGTGGAGTAGGATGATGTTGCTCAAATCCAAACTCTGAAAGGATCTATTGAAGCCATAAAGCTTCTTTACTGGCATTAACTGTTGCTCGATATTTTTCCTTTGCTGAAGAAAGAGCAAGAGCTTGTTGTTTCTTACAAGCTCAAGTGACAGGTCCAGATCCCAAACTGAAAACATAACCTGCAATAGACTTTCGATCATCAGGATCACCGGCCCAATCTGAATTAGTGAAACCAACCAACAAAGGTTTTCCTCCTGTATTGTAGTGAATCCCAAACTGAATTGTACCTTGAATATATCGAAGTATTCTTTTAGCTGCTTTCCAGTGACTTTCATGAGGTGTTTGCATATAACGGGCCACACGACCAATGACAAAGGAAAGGTCAAGGCGGGAATGGGTCAAGTATAAGAGACTACCAACAAGTTGACGATATAAGATGGCATCTACTTCAGGTAAAGTAAAAGTGGCAGGAAGTTTGACTCCAGACTAGAAGGGAGAAGGGGCTGGTGTGCAATATTCCATGTGAAGGCGATGAAGAAGGTCACAAGCATACTTAGATTGAGAAAGAAAGATTCCTTCTTTGGTTTGCAGGACTTGGAAACCAAGAAAATAATGCAAATGTCCTAAGTCTGATATTTCAAAAATTTGCTTAAGACTAGATTTCACATGGGTTATAAGCTTAGGGTCACTACCAGTAAGAATATGGTCATCAACATATAGAACAAGTATGATGAGATGGTTTCCTACTTTCTTGGTATAGATATTGGGGTTAGAATGGCATCTAGAAAAACCATTGTCAAGGAGAAAGCTATCCATTTTGGCATACCAAGCTCTAGGAGCTTGTTTAAGGCCATATAAGGATTTCTTAAGGTGGCAGACAAGGATAGAGTTATTATGAACATAGCCAGGAGGTTCCATGTAAATTTCCTCCTGTAAATCACCATGTAAGAAGGAAGACTTGACATCCAGTTGATGGACTTCCCAGTTATGTAAGGATGCAAGGGAAAGAACAAGGTGGATGGAGATCATTTTTGGGACAGGAGCAAAGGTTTCATTGTAGTCAATCCCTTCAACTTGGAAAAAACCTTTGGCAACTAACCTTGCCTTAAGTCTTTCAACACTTCCATCTGATGCATACTTAGTTCTGTAGATTCATTTACATCTGACAAGTTTTCTTCCTTTTGGAAGAGGTACAAGATCCCAAGTATCGTTCACCATTAAGGAACGATATTCTTCATCCATAGCTACATCCCAATTCGGATTTCCTGAAGCTTCTGCAAAGGTTTCTGGATCATGATTCTCAAAAACTTGAGCCAAAAGAGAAGAGGGTCACTGAAACTGAGAATGTGTTCGACGTTGATCTCTAGGATCACCGAAAAGATCACCAGCTACTTCACATGTTGAATGGACCCATCGAGGAAGCACTTGTGTTGGTGCACTGGAGGAACATGAGCAGGCGGAGGTGTATTTTCATCCTCACTGTCATCATCAGAAACTAGAGTTGGAAACCTATCAAGGAAGTTGGAATAAGAAGAAGGCACAATCGTCGAATCAGACTCGCAGGCCAAAGATGGCACAATCACCGAGTTAGACTTGTAGGCCAATAGATTTTCATCAAATTTAACATCTCTCCTAATGATTACATCACGAGAATGTGGTTGAAGAAGTCTATAACCTTCTACATCTTCAGAATATCCAACAAATATGCACTTTTCACTTTTAGGCTGTAATGCTTTCCATTTTTCATCCGGAATGTGAGCCAATGCTTCACTACCAAACACACGGAAGTGACTTACATCAAGCTTAGTTTTACTCCATGCTTCTTCCGGTGTGATACCTTGTAATGCTTTAGTGGAGGTGTGATTAACTATGTAATTTGCACAATAAATGGCTTTAGCCCAAAATTGAAGACTTAGTCCCTTAGATTGGATCATACAATTAGCCATTTCTTTTAAAGTGCGGTTCTTCCGTTTAGCTACAACATTTTGTTGTGGTGTATATGGAACAGTGTGTTGTTGTTGGATTCCTTGTTTAGTGTAGAAAGTAGTGAAATTTTTGTTAACATATTCTCCTCCATTGTCAGATCTTAGCTTAATAATTTGATGACCAGATTATTTTTCAACAAGGGCCTTGTAGGCCAAGAACATGTTAAATACTTCGCTCTTAATTTTTAGGAAATAAACCCAAATGCATCTAGTGTAATCATCAATGAAAGTTAAGAAATATTTGAAACCAGAAAATGAAGTAGATGGAAGAGGACCACACAAGTCACTATGTACAAGCTCCAAGGGAACCAAGGCATGCCAAGAGGCACGTTTGTCAAAACTGTCCCGATGATGTTTTTCGAGTACACAACCGGAACAAACACTATCCTTGCAAGATACCATCGGAAGACCTGTCACCATATTGTATTTACATAGTTGTTGGAATGAGCGATAATTTAAGTGACCAAATTGCTCATGCCAAAGTTTGCTCAAATTATCACTATGAGCAACAAAAACTAAAGGAAAAGGTGATGACCTGAAGTTGTTAAACTTGTACAACCTAGTAATATCATCAACATTTTCGGTAGCTAGGACCTGCTGAGGATCTTTAAAATTCTCGATTACAACTTGGTGAGGTGTAAATGTCACAGTTTTACCTTCACTAGAATGAATGATTTGATAGACTGATAACAAATTGCAGGAAATTCTTGGAACACATAGTACATCATTGAAATGGCCATTATCTACTGGAACTATTCCAGCTCCTACAACACTTAGAGATCTATCATCACCAACAAATATTTGTTTGGTGTTACATTCATGCATAGTAGAAAAGATGGCTTGATCCTTAGCCATATGATAAGATGCTCTAGAATCAATGAGCCATTCATTTGAAGTAGAAGAAGAAGATGCATTATAAGAATAACCAGAAGCACAAAGTGCATGTCCATGAGAGGTAGATTCCTAAGGCAAATCTAGGTGGATGTGGTGCTTCTTCATTATTGCTTCCAAGGCTACCATCTTCTTAAAACACTTAGTTTCATCATGAGTATCTTTCCCGCAATAGTTGCAATGATGCTCAGTATTCTTGCCTTTTGGCTTGGATCCTTTGTCATTTTTTAAAGAACGAGTTGACTGAGAGGGTTTGGGACCCTTGTTTGACTTATTATTGAAAAAATTTTACTTCTTGGGAGGCTTGGACTTTTCTTTCTGTTGGGACAGTAAGGCTTTCCCAGATGTATCTGCATTGTTAATTATTCCAAGATGGATGAGCTTATCTTGCTCTCTAATCAAGGAATCACAAAAGGATTCAACACTAAGCTCCTGATAGCTAGCTGCATTCAAGGATTCTTTCATGGAGTAAAATGTAGATACAAAAATAGAATATGCAGGTCCAAGTTTTGAAAGAATTTGATAAATGCATTGTTTGTCTTCCCTCTTAATCTTGCATTCGTCACATAAGAGTTTAAGAGTTTTGTACTTAGATAAATAATCTTGTATGCATCAAAAATCACTGGGATTTAAAGAAATCAACTCATTTTCGAGTTGGTGACCTCGAATTTTATTGTGTTTACCAAACACAGATTCCAACTTGTCCCAAGCAACATCAGGTTCATCAATTCCAGATATGTGGAATCGCAAATAAATAGAGATTAACATCTCAATCAATCCACAAGCTATGTCACATCTATTTTTCCATTTCATTTTTTTAACATCATCAATAGGTTTTGTTTCTTTCCTTAAGGTGATTCTGAAAATTCTTTTACTTTGTAGAACATCTTCCATACAAGATTTCCATGATAAATAGTTGGAATTGGTAAGTAGAATATCACAAGAGGCGGCCATATTTGTAAATTAATGGCTTTAAAAGTATAACTCAATAGTCTAGATGTGAAGAGCTCGAAAAAATAGGTGGTTTAAAAAAAAATGGCACTGAAAACTGACTTCGAATGATGAAGTTATGCTTGAACAAAGAAACTATTGAAGATGTCCTAAAGAGTGACGTGACAGATAGAGAATGTCCAGCTAAAAAAAAGGAACCCCCCCCCTTCCCAAGATGAACCTTTTGACAATCACTTTAGAAGAAAGTTGCTTTAAGTGAATCACTTTGTAAAATAAGTGATTTCACTTTTACAATGATATTACTTTTAAATAGTGCAACAATAAAAAGGAACTTAAGTGACTCACTTTTTATTTTTATTTTTTATTATTTAAGTGAGATGCACTTTTACAATAAAGTAACTTGAAAATAGAAGTTGCATGCACTTTTTCTTTTAAAAGTAACTTCCTAAGACTTGAACTCAAGACCTATTAAGGAATAAAGCAACTTTGAACCAAGTGAACTAGATTAAAATGTATGTAAAATATAGGAATGAGGAAGAGGGCCCCTTTTTTTTTTTACTCTTCTTGCTCGGTTTTCGTGCTTGCCCTTTTTCTAGAAATCACACCACAAATCGAAACAAAAAAAACTTTTCCACAATATGGGGTTAGATCTCGGTAGGTTTCCCGAAGATTCTATGTTTTTTCTCTGTTTCTGATTTTCCGAGATCGCACAAGGTGCACGGCAAAGAGCATATGCAGCCAAGAAAAACCCTTTCCCTTTCTCTTTCTGATTTGTTGAGATCGCACAAGGTGCATGGCAAAGAGTATACGCAGACAAGGAAAGCAACAATCCGAAAAAAAAAAAAAATCTAATAATAAAAACTGATAAAATATGAGATATTTTTAAAACAAATAAAATGCATCATTGTAACATTATACCTTCAGATATGATGAAATACATGTTTCTGAAGCAATCGGAAACCATTTTCGATCAAATGAAAACTATTTCCCAATGGAAATGGTGCTCCAGACACAATGAAAGACCTCCCACAGCCCAGAAATGCACATAAATAGTAGAACCAAAAACCCTTTCAAGTTTCGGCAACAACAGTTCAAGATCTAGATCATAACCGGAAGCAGCCCTTCATAAAAGCTCTGATACCATGTTCGGGTACACGGGGTACTCCCAAAATCCCGAACACCTATAGCAACCACTTCATACAAACAGATCACAGATCAACACATTGATGTTTTGACATGGTTTAAACCATCGTGAGGAAAACACTCCACAGCCCCGGCCAAATAGCTTCTACGGGACAATTTATTATGCAAATAAAGAAAGTTACAAATGAGCTTCTCATAATCGATCAACTAAACAATGACCCTCCATGCTCTTTAAATAGAGATCATGTACCAATCATGTGTTAAGACACGGATCAAAGTTAGGTATGATCTAAGAGAAGTTGAGCCGTAGGATCACTCTATGTCGGGAACATATCGTGACCATCGGATTAAGTATTTACAAATGCATACTAATGCATACTAAAGAAACACACTTTCCCTCATAGATATATTACACAAGCTGAACTTAACTAACTCCTAAGTGTCTAAATATCCTAACACCCATGGCCCAAGTGTCATCTTATAGGTCCATTTTGGAAACTAGGGTTTTGCTCAGTAAGGGAGTGTGCATTTTTTGCAAATTGGGGTAAAATTTGCAAAATCATCGACCAGGCACTTATGGCTAGTGTTCCCTGCTGGAACCTTCCTAGACACACTTGCAGGACTCCACGGAACCTAGTTTTGTTGCACGGTTGGAATTCTATGCCCCCTGTAGGTATCCAATAAGTGTCCTTGAAGTCCTTTTGGATGTGAGATGGAATGAGCCATAGAATGACGACCATGGCTCGGATCGACAAACCGTCGACTCCGTTGGATTTAAGACGTCGGGATAGTGCTAAGGGTAACCCTCTCCTCCGGTCCCATGGTCCAGGTGTCATCTTGTAGGTCCATTTTGAAAACTAGAGTTTTTCTCAGTAAGGGAGTGTGCAATTTTTTCACATTGGGGTGAAATTTGCAAAACCGTTGACCAATTACTTATGGATAACATTCCCAAATAGAACCTTCCTAGACACACTTGCAAGACTCCCCAAAACCCAGTTTTGTTGCACGTTTGGAATTCTATACCCCCGGTAGGTATCTAGCAGGTGTCCGTGAAGGACTTTTGGATGTGAGAGAGAACCAGCCATAGAATCACGACCGTTGCTCGGATCGAAAAACCGTCAACTCTGTTCGATTTAGGACATCGAGATATTGATAAGAGTGCCCCTCTCCTCCGGTCCCATGGCCCAAGTGTCATTTTGTAGGTCCATTTTGGAAACTTGGTTTTTGTTCAGTAAGGGAGTGTGCAATTTTTGCACATTGGGGTCAAATTTGCAAAATCATCGACCGAGAACTTATGGCTAGCGTTCCCAGCTGGAACCTTCCTAGACACACTTGCACAACTCCCTAGAACCTGGTTTTGTTGTACTGTTGGAATTCTTTGCCCCCGGTAGGTATCCAACAAGTGTCCCCGAAGGTCTTTTGGATGTGAGGTGGAATGAGCCATAGAGTGAATATCGTGGCTCGGATCAATAAACCGTCGACTCCGTTGGATTCAAGATATCGGGATAGTGCTAGGATTTTCCCTCTCCTTTGGTCCCATGGCATAGGTGTCATCTTGTAGGTCCATTTTCGAAACTAGGGTTTTGCTCAGTAAGGGAGTGTGCATTTTTTGCACATTGGGGTCAAATTTGCAAAATCGTCGACCATACTTATGGCTAGTATTCCCAGCTAGAAGCTTATTAGACACACTTGCAGGACTCCCCAGAACCCACTTTTGTTGTACAGTTGGAATTCTATGCACCTGGTAGGTATCTAGTAAGTGTACGTGAAGGCCTTTTGGATGCGAGACAAAATGGTCCATAGAATGACGATCATGACTCAGATCGACAAACCGTCGACTCTGTTGGATTCAGAATGTCAGGGTAGTGCTAGGGGTTCCCCTCTCCTCTGGTCCCATGGCCCAGGTGTCATCTTGTAGGTCCATTTTGGAAACTAGGGTTTTGCTCAGTAAGGGAGTGTGCAATTTTTCCACATTGGGGTCAAATTTGAAAAATCATTGACTGGGCACTTATGGCTACCGTTCCCAACTGGAACCTTCCTAGACACACTTGCAGAACTCCCCAGAACCTGGTTTTGTTGCACGATTGGAATCCTATGCCCCCGGTAGGTATCCAACAGGTGTCCCTGAAGGCCTTTTGGATGCAAGACATAAGGAGCCATAGAATGAAGGCCGTTGCTTGGATTGACAAACCATTGACTCCATTGGATTCAAGACATCGGTATATCGCTGTGGGTTCCCCTCTCCTTCGGTCCCATGGCCAAGGTGTCATCTTGTAGGTCTATTTTTGAAACTAGGGTTTTTCCCAGTAAGGGAGTGTGCAATTTTTGCACATTGGGGTAAAATTTGCAAACTCATCGACCCATTACTTATGGATAGCATTCCCAACTGGACCCTTCCTAGACACACTGGTAGGACTCCTAGAAACCTGGTTTTGTTTCACAGTTGGAATTCTATGCCCCCGGTAGGTATCCAGCAGGTGTCCGTGAAGGACTTTTGAATGTGAGACAAAACAAGCCATAGAATGACGGTCGTTGCTCGGATCGACAAAATCTCGACTCCGTTGGATACAGGACATTGAGATAGTGCTGGGGGTGCCCCTCACCTCCGATCCCATGGCCCAGGTTTCACCTTGTAGGTCCAATTTGGAAACTAGGGTTTTCCTCAATAAGGGAATGTGCAATTTTTGCACATTGGGGTCAAATTTCTAAAATCATCGACCCATTACTTATGGATAGCATTCCCAACTAGAACCTTCCTAGACACACTTGCAGGATTCCCAGGAACCCAATTTTGTTTCACAGTTGGAATTCTATGCCCTCGGTAGGTATCCAGAAGGTATCCCTGAAGGCCTTTTGGATGCGAGACAAAACAAGCCATAGAATGACGACCGTGGCTCGGATAGACAAAACCAATGACTCCATTAGATTCAGGACATCGAAATAGTGCTAGGGGTTCCCCTCTCCTCCAGTCACATGGCCCAGGTGTCATCTTGTAGGTCCATTTTGGAAACTAGGTTTTTGCTCAGTAAGAGAGTGTGCAATTTTTGCACATTTGGGACAAATTTGCAAAATCTTTGACTGAGAACTTATGGCTTGCGTTCCCAACTGGAACCTTCCTAGACACCCTTCCAGGACTCCCGAGAACCCGGTTTTGTTGCATGGTTGGAATTCTCTATCCCCGGTAGGTATCCAGTAGGTGTCCATGAAGGACTTTTCGATTCAATATGGAACGAGCCATAGAATGAAGACCATGGCTCGGATCAACAAACCGTCAACTTCGTTGGATTCAGGAGCTCGGGATAGTGCTAGGGGTTCCCCTCTCTTCTGTTCCCATGGCCCGCATGTCATTTTGTAGGTCCATTTTGGAAACTAGGGTTTTGCTCCGTAAGGGAGTGTGGAATTTTGCACATTGGGGTGAAATTTGCAAAATCATCGACCGGGAACTTATGGCTAGCGTTCCTAGTTGGAACCTTCCAAGACACACTAGCAGGACTTCATGGAACTCAGTTTTGTTTCACGGTTGTTACTCGATGGCCCCGATAGGTATCCAACAGGTGTCCTTGAAGGCCTTTTGGATGGAAGATGGAATGAGCCATAGAATGATGACCGTGGCTCGGATCGACAAAACATCGACTCCATTGGGTTCAGGACATCGAGATAGTGCTAGGCATGCCTGTAGTCTCTAGTCCCATGTCCCAAGTGTCATATTGTAGGTCCATTTTGGAAACTAGGGTTTTGCTTAGTAACAAAGTGTGCAATTTTTTAACATTGGGGTCAAATTTGCAAAATCATTGACCACGCACTTATGGCTAGTGTTCCCAACTGGAACCTTCCTAGACACACTTGTAGGACTCCCTGGAACCCAGTTTTCTTGTATGATTGTAATTCTATGCCCCTGGTAGGTATCCAATAGGTGTCCCTAAACGCTTTTTGGATGCGAGATAGAACGATCCACAGAATGACAAACGTGGTTTGGATAGACAAACCATGGACTCCATTGGATTTAGGACGTCAAGATAGTGCTAGGGGTTCCCTTCTCCTCTAGTCCCATGGCCCAGGTGTAATCTTGTAGGTCCATTTTGCAAACTAGGGCTTTGATCAGTAAGGAAGTGTACAATTTTTGCACATTGGGGTCAAATTTGCAAAATTGTCGACTGGGCACTTATGACTAGCATTCCCAACTGGAACCATCCTATACACACTTGTAGGACTCCCCGGAACCTGGTTTTGTTGCACGGTTAGAATGCTATGTCCCCGACAGGTATCCAGTAGGTGTTCCGAAAGGCCTTTTGGATGCGAGACAGAACAGGCCATAGAATGACGACCGTGGCTTGGATCGACAAACATCGACTCTGTTGGATTCAAGACAGTGGGATATGGCTATGGGTGCCCCTCTCCTCCGGTTCCATGGCCTAGGTGTTATCTCATTAGGTCCATTTTGGAAACTAGGGTTTTGCTAAGTAAGGGAGTGTGCAATTTTTGCACATTGGGGTCAAATTTGAAAAATCATTGATCGGGCACTTATGGCTAGCGTTCCCAGCTGGAACCTTCCTAGAAACACTTGCAGGACTCCCATGAACTCGGTTTTGTTGCACGGTTGGAATTCTATGCACTCGGTAGGTATCTAGTAGGTGTCCCTGAAGGCCTTTTGGATGCGAGACAGAACGAACCATAGAATGATGACCGTGGCTCGGATCGACAAACCATCGACTTCGTTGGATTCAGGACATCGAGGTAGTGCTAGGGGTGCCCCTCTCCTCTAGTCCCATGGCCCAGGTTTCATCTTGTAGGTCCATTTTGGAAACTAGGGTTTTGCTCAGTAAGGGAGTGTGCAATTTTTTCACATTGGGGTCAAATTTGCAAAATTGTCGACTTGGAACTTATGAGTAGCGTTCTCCACTGGAACCTTCCTAGACACACTTGCAGGACTCCCCGGAACCCGGTTTTGTTTCACACTCGAAATTCCATGCCCCCGGTAGGTATCCAACAGGTGTGCCTGAAGGCCTTTTGGATGAAAGACGGAACGAGCCATAGAATGACAACCATGTCTTTTATCGACAAACCATCAACTCTGTTGGATTCAGGATGTCAGGGTAGTGCTAGGTGTTCCCCTCTCCTCCGATCCGATGGCTCAGGTGACAATGATAATGAACAGGAGGACGATGATAATGATGAGGATGATGAGGATGAGGATGAGGATGAGGATGAGGATGATGATGATGATGATGAGGATCATCATCATCATCATCTCCATCATCATATGATCATGATCATGATCGTCATCTTTATCTTCATCAACATCATCTAAATCATCTTAGTCATCATATGGAGCTTCTCTAATTTTGGATATAAGGAGGATATAAGATGATGATGAGGATGATGGTGATGACGATGAATATGTTGATGATGATGCTGATGGTGATGATGATGAAGACATTGATGATGATGCTAATGGTGATGAAGATGATGATGATAATGATGAATAAGATGATGATGATGGAGACATTGATGGGGATTCTAGAGATGACAATGATGATGAAGATGTTGATGATGATGATGATGGTGATGGTGATGATGATGAAGACGTTGATGATGATTTTGATGGTGATGATGATGATGATGATGATAATGAAGAAGAAGATGATGATGGAGATGTTGATGAGGAACCTAGAGATGACAATGATGATGAAGCTGTTGATGATGATGGTGATGGTGATGGTGATGAAAATGATGATGATGATGGAGATGTTGACGAGGAACCTAGAGATGACAATGATGATGAAGATGTTGATGATGATGATGATGGTTATGATAATGAAGATGTTGACGATGATGGTGATGGTGATGAATATGATGAAGATGATGATGATGAAGAAGATGATGATGATGGAGATGATGATGAGGGACCTAGAGATGACAATAATGATAAAGATGTTGTTGATGATGATGATGGTGATGATGATGAAGACGTTGATGATGATGGTGATGGTGACGAAGATGATGATGATGACGATGAAGAACATGATGATGATGGAGATGTTGATGAGTAACCTAGAGATGACAATGATGATGAAGATGTTGATGATGATGATGATGGTGATGATGATGAAGATGTTGATGATGATGGTGATGGTGATGAAGATGATGATGATGATGATGATGAAGATGATGGTGATGGATATGTTGATGAGGAACCTAGACATCACAATGATGATGAAGATGTTAATGATGATGATGATGGTGATGATGTTGAAGACATTGATGATGATGGTGATGGTGATGAAGATGATGAGGATGATGATGAAGAAGATGATGATGATGATGGAGATGTTGATGAGGAACCTAGAGATGACAATGATGATGAAGATATTGATGATGATGATGATGGTGATGATGATGAAGATGTTGACGATGATGGTGATGGTGATGAAGATGATGATGATGATGATGAAGAAGATGATGATGATGGAGATGTTGATGAGGAACCTAGAGATGATAATGATGTGTAAGATGTTGATGATGATGATGATGGTGATGATGATGAAGATGTTGATGATGATGCTGATGAAGATGATGTTGATGAAGAAGAAGAAGATGATGATGATGGTGTTGGTTGTGGTGCCAGATCTTCCAGTCTCATAGATGATGATTCAACCCTGTCCATACCCCAGGTTTGGTTATGATCCTGGCCCGATGCTCAGGGGGTCGAACCCCCCCCGGCTGGGGGGCACGGGGGCTAGCGAGTCCTCATCGGGTGTTTGGGGGAAGCGCCCCCAGAAAAGGGGGTTTGGGGGCAACGCCCCCGAGGAAAATTTTTGGGGTTGTTTTCGCCACTAGTTTTCGGGCCCATGGTTTTGGGTAACCCATGGTATTTTCCCATATAAAAGAAAGACATTGTAACATGGCTAGGGTTATAATGATGTATTAGGTTTTATGTATTGTAAAGATGTCTGAGATCAGAAGAGAGAGATTGTGAGACAGTGAAGAGGAAGTGTAGTGGTTGTGTTGCAGATTGTATCCCTTCACTTTGTTGGATGGAATAATAATAAGGACTGGCAACTGCAGTGTGGATGTAGCCCAAGTTGGGTGAACCACGATATATTTGTGTCTCTCTTGCAATGTGTACGTGTCATTATATTTGCATTTCTGTTTATTGTTATTGCTCTGTGATCCTACTTTTCTAACAATTAGTATTAGAGCCAAAGGTCTATTTGGCAGATAAACCCGCAGGAAGCTAGGGTTTCGGCTTCGAGTGGGAGTAATGGTGGAAGAAGGAAAGTTTAAGGTCGAGAAGTTTAATGGCCAAAACTTCCAGTTATGGAAGATGCAAATGGAGAACTATCTGTACTAGAAGGATCTATTCCTACCATTGGGAGGAAGAGCAAAGCAGTCGGCTGCCATGAAGGATGAAGAATGGGAGGTTCTTGACAGAAAGGCTCTGGGAACAATACGACTAAGACTGGCTTCATCAGTGGCTTTCAATATCTCAAAAGAAATGGCAACAAAGGGTTTGATGAGTGCACTGGGTAAGCTGTATGAAAAACCCTTGGCCTCCAACAAGGTATTTCTAATGAAGCGTTTATTTAATATGAAGATGTCTAAAGGTGGATCTGTTACTGATCATTTAAATGAGTTTAATACAGTTACAAATAAACTAAGTTCTATAAGTGTGAACTTTGATGATGAGGTTAGGGCTCTTCTAATCTTGTGTTCATTCCCGAAAGCTGGAATAGCTTGGTAATGGCTGCAACTAACTCTGTCTCTGGTTCAAACACCTTGAAATTTGATGATGTTATTGGTGTTATTCTTAGCGAGGAAATGCGAAGAAAAAGCACAGATGAGACATCAGGTAATGCGTTGACCATGGAGAGCAGGGGGAGACAAAAGGAGAGAGGAAAGAGCTAAGGTAATCGTGGCAAGTCTAAAACCGACAGATCCAAGTCTAGACTGGGAAAAATAGAGTGCTGGAATTATGGAAAGAAAGGGCATCTGAAGAAAGACTGCAGATCTCTAAAGAAGAAAGGAGATGCATAGAAGGAAACTACCCAGGAAGCAAATGTAGTAGGTGATGTGTTACAAGATGCTTTGATTCTTGCATTAGATAATACTAGTGATTATCGGGTAGTAGATTCAGGGGCTTCATGTCATGCTACACCCCATAGGAAATATTTTCATGATTATGTTCCAGGCGATTTTGGACATGTTTTATTGGGTGATGATGAGCCATGTAAAATTGTTGGAATGGGTAAGATATGGATAAAAGTTAAGAATGGAACTGATTGGTTGTTGAAAGATGTTAGGAATATTCCTACTATGAAAAGAAATCTAATCTCAACAGGGAGGTTGGGAGATGGTGGCCATCTATCTACATTTGGAGAAAAGTGGTGGAAGATCACTAAAGGATCAATGGTGATAGAAAAAGGAGAAAGGATAGGTACGTTGTATTTATGTCCTCATAACACTAACCATTCTATCTCTTTAGCTTCCACAGGAACAGATACAGCATTGTGGCATCATAGGTTTGGCCACATAAGTGAGAAGGGGATGCAGATTCTCCACTCAAGGAAGTTGCTGCCAGATTTGAAGCAGGTAAGTTTGGAATTCTGTGAGAACTGTGTTTATGGAAAACATAAGAGAGTCAGATTTCTCAGGGTTGGGAAACAGAAGAAGAATGAAAAGTTAGAGCTAGTGCATACAGATGTATGGGGACTAGATTAGGTACAATATCTTGGTGGCTCTCATTATTATGTTACATTTATTGATGATGCAACTAGAAAAACTTGGGTTTATTGCATTAGATAGAAATCTGATGTGTTTGCTACTTTTAAGAAGTGGAAATCTTTGGTTGAGAATGAGACAGGGAAAAGGTTGAAGTGTCTCAGATATGATAATGGATGTGAGTACTTTGGCAAGGAGTTTGATAGTTACTGTTCATACCATGGGATTAGTAGAGAGAGGACAGTCCCAGGAACACCAAAAGAAAATTGTTTTTCAGAAAGGATGAACACAACAATCATGGAGCATGCAAGGTATATGAGACTGCATGCAGGGTTTTCCTTACAGTTTTGGCCGGATGCTGTAAATACTGATGTTTATTTAATAAACAGAGGACCTTCTAGTGCTTTGGATGGTGGTATTCCATAGGATTCATGGACAGATAAAAAGGTAAACTACTCATTTCTGAGAATGTTTGGTTGTGAATCATTTGTCCATATTGATAAAGCAAATAAAACAAAGCTTGAAGCTAAACCCAAGAAATGTACCTTTATTGGATATGGGGTTGATGAATTTGGCTATCGCTTATGGGATTATGAAAATAACAAAATCATTAGGAGTAGAGATGTGATATTCAATGAAAAGATCATATATAAAGATCAGTTGTAAGGAAAGAAATAGGGAAAGGAAACCACAGAGTACACAGTACTTGATGAAATTCAAGAAAATGAAGTTCCAAAGGTGCCAGAAAATCAAGAACAATAGCAAGTACCTGAAACTCCTGCAACTACAAGAAGATCTACTAGGTTAACTAGACTCCCTAAATGATACTCTCCTTCAATGTATTATTTGTTGATGACTGATGCTAGTGAACCATAATGTTATGAAGAAGCAATGCAGGTGGAAACTAGAAAGAAGTGGGAGCAAGGCATGAATGAAGAGATGGACTCATTGGTAGGAAACCAGACTTGGGATCTAATTCAATTGCCTGCTAGTAAAAGAGCATTGTAGAACAAATGGATTTACAGGTTGAAGGAAGAAGAAGGAGGTAAGAAGCGGTACAAGGCCAGACTTGTTGTAAAGTGGTTTGCACAGAAGAAAGGTATAGATTTTGATGAAATATTTTTTCCTGTTGTTAAGATGACTTCAATTAGGACGATCTTAAATGTAGTGGCGGTAGAATATTTTCATCTTGAACAATTAGATGTAAAAACAACCTTTCTCCATGGGGATTTGGAGGAAGAGATATATATGCAGCAGCCACAATGTTAAATTTTCAGAATTTACTTCAATCTGATCTAGGATCTTAACTGAGAGAACAAAATGTACAGCAAATCTACAGCATATCAATCATGGACACAATAATGCAAGCACACAGAGACACAGAGTTTACTTGGGGAAAACCATAAAGGTGAAAAACCCCAATAACTTCCTCAGAGATAGATAGAGCAATGATACAACCAGAATACAAGAGATAGTCTTCTCCTAGCAGCAGAGCCTCCTCATCCACAAGTGCGCCACTTTCCCAAGTGTGACTGAGAGAATAGAATGTGTAAAATGAGAGAGACACACTCTCTATTTATACACTAACTTAACTTGACCTTTACTCAACTAGGTCAGCCTCAACTTAACCACTTAACATAATGCTGACTGGGCCGACCCCCAATAGGGTGGTCTAATAACCCTTTGACCCACATGGATGACCCCCAATAGGGTTGTCTAATAACCCTTTGACCCACATGACTTATACAGGGCCAACCCCAACAAGGTGGTCTAATAACCCATCAAGTATAAGTTACGACACTTACAATATAAATGACGACACTTCCATATAGAGGAATAATAACATCTCTATAGGAATACAACCACTTTTGTATAGAGGAATAATAACATCTCTATAGGAATACAATATACATATATGTGAAATACATTCCGAAGTTACATATACATCAACACTCCCTCTTAACTAGGAAGGTATTTCTCGACACAGGTCTTCTAGCACAAGTCATCTTCTCTCAATCATTGTCACTAGATAATCGTCATTGAGTCATCATCATCGTCACTGCTGCTACTATCTCAATCAATCTCTAAATCTACTCGTCATAGGAAGTTCTATAGAGCCAGTCCTTTTCCATACTGGATGTAGGCCCACCACCTGCAGGTCTTCGTTATCACTGGCCATACTGTGGAATTCTCAGGACTTATTACCTGCGTCACAAAACCTCGAAAGAGAATCCTAGGCTATTACGAGCACACGGCTCTACCTATAGGATCTCCTAGGGCCATATTATATGTGACCTTACCACAAAACCTCGCAAGAGCATCCCGGGATGTTACAAGCCCACAGCTCTACCTATAGGATCTCCCAGGGACAGATTATATGTGGTCACCACAAAGCCTCGCAAGAGCATCCCAAGCTATTATGAGCACACAACTCTACCTATAGGATCTCCCAGGGATAGATTATATGTGGTCATGGAAAAACCTCGCAAGAGCATCCCAGGACTTATTACGGGCACACAGCCCAACCTATCGGATCTCCCAGGGACATATTATATGCTATAAGACAAAACCTCGAAAGAGCATCTGCCAGATATCCCAGGGCACGAATTACATGCCATAGGCAAAACCTCGAAAGACTATCTGCAGATCTCCCAGGGCCAAATTATATGTCCTCCCAGAGCAAAACCTCGAAAGAGCATTTGCCAGATATCCCAGAGCCAAATTATATGCCATAGGCAAAACCTCGAAAGACTATCTGCAAATCTCCCAGGGCCAAATTATATGCTCATCTGCACAACCTAATCCATGGCCATAGAGTATCAACCTTATACTCACCATACATCATCCTGATGTACACATGATCATCCTAATCATCATCACTGCAACATCCTGCTGCATGTCATCTGGAGCAACATCCTGAAGCTCGTCATCCATGATCATCCTGATCATACAATGCATTTACTTGATGCATACCAAGTATCTACCTGATACATATCATCATCCATGATCCACCTGGTCATAGAATGTATCCACCTGATACATATACAGATACATGGTCCAAGCATCCAACATGATGCATATACAAAAATACATACACATGATCCAACCGATCATATACAGCATCCAACATGATGCGTACATACATATGAATGATCCAACTGATCATATCCAGCATCCAACATGATGCATACATACATACATAAAAATGATCCAACTGATCATATCCAAGTAGAAACGAGAACATCATCCTGATGCTCATCATCCAGCACTTACATCCACAGCCATGTGAAGGATCCTCCTTCCAACATACTTGGAATGGCTTCAGCAAATGTGTCCATCACTTCTTCCTCGAATTGTCCTCGATCTGAAGAACGCCAAGCCTCTCTATGAAGTACTCGAACATCACCCTAGCTAGTGGCTTCGTCAGCACATCTGCAATTTGCTCGTCTGTCGCAACATACAGGAGCTTCACAGCTCCTCTCTGCACCATATCCCTGATATAGTGATATTTGATCTCTACGTGTTTCGACCTGTCATGAAACACTGGGTTCTTGGACAGCTTCAAACAACTCTGGTTATCACAGAAGATACGAGTAGCATCCAACGGGAGAACAAATAACTCAGATAGTAGCTTCCGTATCCATACTGCCTCACAACTAGCTAAACAGGTTGCAACATACTCTGCCTCAGCTATACCCAGTGCTACGCAGGACTACTTCCTGCTAAACCAAGAGATCACACCTGATCCCATACTGAAGCAGCACCCATATGTGCTCTTCCTATCTGTAGTACTTGTTGAAATATTGTAACTTCAAAGAATATTATATTTGTATATTATTTATTCCGGAGATGTTCCATACCTCCGATGTGATTATACTATAAATCCGGAGATGTTTATTCCTCTGAGTTGGCTGTGGTAACTAGGGTTATTAGACCCACCATGTGGGGGTCGGCCCAGTCAGTTATAATGGGGTATTTAACCTAATGGTTAAATACGAGCCTACATGTACTTGTGTAAAATACATATCAGAGTAGTGTATAAATAGAGGAGGTGTGTTCCTCATTTAATACACTCACACACTTGAGGATAGCGCACTTGTGGAGGAGAGGTCTGCTATTGTGGAGGAGGAGATCATGTCTCAGGGTTTCATCTTTGTATATTGCTGGTCATCTATATTGAGGAAGCTTTGCTGGGTTTTCTACCCCATGAGGGTTTCCTAGGATAAATCTCTGTCTCTTGTGTTTATGCTGTGCTTCTTGTTTCTTCAGTGATCCTGTATATGCTATTATTGTGAAATGGAATGTAATGCTGCTATTTTCTGTCTTAGCATATTGAATTTTAACATGGTATCAGAGCTAACCTGAAGGAAGACAAGGTATGGCACTAAAGACACTTGCTTTACTTACGACAATTTGAAGGTTAGGGTTTTACATAGCAAAAACCAGTCATCGTAGCACTTTTTCTATAAATCCGTTTTGGCAAAGTTTTCGGGTCTGAAATTGTTGCAGGACGAATATTAAATCTCCAGGTACCTTGTGTCCAAAGGACAACCTCTAATTAGTTGTACTTTGTGATTTATGATCTGTACAATATAGGGTTTCTGCCTCTTCCAGATCTGAGTCAAAATCAGGTGACCTTGGGAAAAAGGTCATATCTTGGGCTAGGAAGCTCCAAATGAAATTTCATAAAAAGTGACAGGTAGTACACAGTCTGTACTATCTCAGAAAACGTTTTCAGAGGCCTAAGTTGAACCAGTGACACGTGGCACTCCGTACAAGTTCGCCCTCCTGTATTATCCCATAAACAGGTCATGTTGCGACACTTGGCATAACTCTCTCTCAGAGAGTCCAATTGAGGTCAGACCTGTCAGGATGGAAAGATAACAGGCCGAGCTACCTCAAAAAAGTTTTTCAAATTCCGAAGTTCAAACAGTGACACGTGGCACGCCATACAAGTTCTCTCTTCTGTTTTATCCCAAAACAGGTCACGGTGCGACACTTGGCATAACTCTCTCTCAGAGAATCCAATTGAGGTCAGAACTGTCAGGATGGAAAGATAACAGGTCAGGCTATCTCAGAAAACTTTTTCAGACCCTGTAGATTGAAAAGTTTGGAGTTACACCAGAAACAATCAGGTACATATTTCTGTCAAAACATAATTATTTTTGAATACCTTCATTCATGGCTTCCGGAATTTAGGGCTTTGAAGAAAGTTGGAATTTTTGTAAACGGAGACCACGGCTGAATGCTACTCATCAAAATAGAAATTTAGAGACCAAGATCAGATTTTTTGGTTGGGCAGAAGGACAGGCTTGATCAAACCCTAGTTCAGGACTTTGATCAGAAAAGTGGAAAATTAGGGCTTCTGTAAAAATGGAAATTTTTGAAATCTGTGACCATGGCTGGAAGCTCCTCAGAAAAATAGAAGCTTAGAGCTTTGGATCAAACATTTTGATTGGGCAGAAGAGTGGGATTCACCAAACCCCAGTTCAGGGTCACGTCCAGTGAATCCGAAAGTTTCAAAGACAAAATTGAGGAGTGAAACTTTGTAGTTTTCAAATTCCGAATATATCAGTTTGATCAGCTCATCAAGGCGCATATTTCTATCCTTTCGGAAGTTTGAAATTCAAAATTTTTGGGGTTTCTCTGACAAACCCATATCCAGCTCCAGGTCCAGTGGATAGGGTTAATCCTAGAAGAAGATGGATTGGTCACCTGCATAAGTGAAGGAGTTACTGTTTCAGAGGGAGATGAGGCTAAGGCTTTACATAAGGAGATTACAAGCGATCTTGAAAGGTATGACTCATTGAGGTATGTTTTGAGATTTGTTCATGATTAAGTTTATGGTATGTTTGTCTTCATGTTATTACGGTTAGTACAATCTTGATTTTAGATTTGTTGTATCACCTTAACAAAATTATGAATGCATGATAGAAGATATTCATTGGTTAGGGTGTTGACACTTATGATTGTACTAATGCATTATGATGTTGTGTGAGGTTGATGTTGTCTACTAACAAGATACAGGTACATCACAAAAGACAAATCAGGCTCCATGACCATGAAAACATGAAGACAAAGACTCATCCATAATCTTTGTTCTACTTACGAGGTATGTATGACTTTGTTATATTATGCTTAACCTATGAGACATGCAGGTTCTAGCTCAGGATCTCTAAATCATTGAAGAGATTGTTTAGGTATGTTGTACATAACCAAGTAGGTATACTAATCCAGGTATGTTTCCCATGAATCTTACCTTGTGTTAGGATCCCTTATATAAGTATACTTGGAATGATTGGTTATGCTTATTCATAAAGTTAGTAATCAAGGGATTATGCATATTATATCTTTTATCTTGATTGATGATATGCATGAGTAAAAGAAGACTTCCCTGAAATATTGAATACTAATGTTTATTAACTATAATCATGACTATACATTTTCAAGATTATTTAGTACTATAATGTGTTGATAGCATTTAGAATATACTAATGAGTGTATGTTTGTGTATGAGATCATGAGGATGACTCTTGAGCATGCACAGTGGTACAGAATGAATAGAAGTTCAAAAGACATACAGAAGATCAAGCGGGAGGCAGCCACACAAACATAAAATATAAGTATTTGAGTTGTTATTTGAAATAGTAATGATATTGCCTGTAATAGGTTGTATGCATATTTGTATTCCTATAATATATCATGCTGAGTGTAAATATTCATAGAACATTGAACAGTATACTACTAATATGCATATGATTGGTAAGTTGGACAAACATTCCATTGTTGCTTGTCTAGAATGAAACCTCTTTGCTGACATGCTGAGAGTTGTGCACACTCTCGATAGTATGTTCTGGTAGAGATGGAAGGCATCTAGATAGCCACTGTATGCATACAGGATATGGGAAAGTGTTGTGCCAAAGTATTGGTCAAAATAGTTGCATCACTATGTAAATGATATCTGTATGCATAATAGGTTATCATGTCAATATGATTTGATGATTATGAAGTATTACTAATCATGTACTTAATTTTGATTTGTAGGAAAGGTCATGAAGAATGATGGACACCGTACAAGTGGTGGATGTTCAAACAAGAAGATTTACAAATCAAACAAAATATAGAAGGCTCATGGCTAAAATATTCTCTTAGAAAGGGGAAGAGAATCACGACAAGATGTTTGCTCCAAGTATGGTGTAATTAAAGAAGAAGTGTGAATCAGGTTCTGTATAGGTACCTAGGATCGATAATAAATTGATAAGCTTAATGATCACCATGGGTGATGTGGATCTCAACCTTTGCTACAAGGTTGAATATGATTTCTATACACAAATGACATGGATGCAAGAAGGAACTCACCACAGAGTTCGAATGATATTAAGGCTCATATTAGTAGACCCATCTAACGAGAGATGGCACAGATAGATATGCAGAAGATCATTCAATGCAGAAATGAAAATGAAAGATCTCAATTTGACGCTTTACTTCCTAGGTCTGGAAGTATGGCAAGGCTCAGAAGGAATATTTCTCAACCAGGGAAAGTATGATGAGAAATATGACTTGAGGTGTTGGAATGGCCACTCTTATGGATTCCAACTTGAAGCTGTTAGGGGATAACTCATCAGAGTTAGTGGATATAACCCTGTACAGTCAAATTATTGGGTCATTGATGTATCTAACATATACTAGATTAGATATATGCTTTGTTGTGAATACCTTGAGTCAGTATCTAGTGGAAACTAGATGTTTTCACCTGATAGTTGCAAAGCATGTGATGAGGCACCTAAAGGATACGATAGACTTTGATCTGTGCTATCTTGGAGATCATGACTTCAGATGGCTACTCAGATGCTGATTGGGGAGAAAGTGTATCAGACAAGAAGAACACATCAAGAGGATGTTATTGTCTAATATTAGCCATGATCTCGTGGTTTAGCTGGAAGCAGTCTAGTGTGGCTCTCAACACAAGCAGAATATATGGCTGTTTGCTCTGCTAGTTGTGAAGAAGTTTGGCTTCAGGATTGTTTGACTTAGAGATAGAACCAACTGTGATCCTATGTGACAAATAGAGTTGTATCAAGATGACATAGAATCCAGTGTTCCATGATAAGTCAAAGATCATAGGGATCTAACAAGATATGACACAGAAAGGAACTATAAAGTTTGAATTCGTAATAGGTTACCGATGTACTAACCAAACCTCTACCTCGAGTGAAGAAGTTACCAACATACTAACCAAGCCTCTGTCTCGAGTGAAATTTGAATACTTTCGAGACAAGCTTGGTGTAGCTCAAAAGGACCCTCCTCGAAAGGGGGAGTAGTATAGTCACTGATGATGAGATTGTCTCATCGAACAACAAGGTCGATGATGAGGTAACCTGTTCTCTACACCTAGATACTTAGAAATATTTAGATTTAGGACTCGTATACTTAGAATACTTAGTTTTACTTATACATGCTTTTGATGTTATATGTATTAGTAAGAATACATGCTTTTGATGATAGATGTATTGATGAGAATACATGTGGGGATTGTATCATCCTTGAACACATGTTCTAAAGTGAGCCGTAGACGTATGGTCTCCGAAAATGAAGTCCTTAGTGGACAGGTAGGGATTGTATCATCCCTGGACTTCGGTCCCTGAATAGATCCGTAGATGTATGGTCTCCGAGAATGAAGTCCTTAGTGGACAGTTGAGGGGATTGGATCATCCCTGGACTTTCAGTCCTAAAGAGAGCCGTAGATGTGAGGTCTCCGAGAATGAAGTCCTTAGTGGACAGTTGAGGGGATTGGATCATCCCTGGACTTTCAGTCCTAAAGAGAGCCGTAGACGTGAGGTCTCCGAGAATGAAGTCCTTAGTGGACAGTTGAGGGGATTGGATCATCCCTAGACTTTCAGTCCTAAAGAGAGCCGTAGACGTGAGGTCTCCGAGAATGAAGTCCTTAGTGGACAGTTGAGGGGATTGGATCATCCCTGGACTTTCAGTCCTAAAGAGAGCCGTAGACGTGAGGTCTCCGAGAATGAAGTCCTTAGTGGACAGTTGAGGGGATTGGATCATCCCTGGACTTTCAGTCCTAAAGAGAGCCGCAGACGTGAGGTCTCCGAGAATGAAGTCCTTAGTGGACAGTTGAGGGGATTGTATCATCCCCGGACATAGGTCCCTGAATTGATCCGTAGACGTGAGGTCTCCGAGAAGTGGGGATTGTATCATCCCCGGACTTAGGTCCCTGAATTGATCTGTAGACGCGAGGTCTCCGAGAAGTGGGGATTGTATCATCCCCGGACTTAGGTCCCTGAATTGATCCGTAGACGTGAGGTCTCCGAGAAGTGGGGATTGTATCATCCCCAGACTTAGGTCCCTGAATTGATCCATAGACGTGAGGTCTCCGAGAAGTGGGGATTGTATCATCCCCGGACTTAGGTCCCTGAATTGATCCGTAGACGTGAGGTCTCCGAGAAGTGGGGATTGTATCATCCCCGGACTGCGGTCCCTGAATTGATCCGTAGACGTATGGTCTCCGAGAAGTGGGGATTGTATCATCCCCAGACTTCGGTCCCTGAATTGATCCGTAAACGTATGGTCTCCGAGAAAGTGATTTATGATGTGGTTACTTGTATCGGTAGGATACTTGTATTGATGATGTGGTTACTTGTATCGGTAGGATACTTGTATTGATGATGTGGTTACTTGTATCGGTAGGATACTTGTATTGATGATGTGGTTACTTGTATCGGTATGGATACTTGTATTGATGATGTGGTTACTTGTATCGGTAGGATACATGTATTGATGACATGATTACTTGTGTCAGTATGGATACTTGTATTGACGATATCTATACTTGTATTGGCATGAATACTTGTACTAATGATGTGGATACTTATATTGTTATGGATACCTGTGTTGATGACGATGCTGACGATCGTGTGATGACGATACTGATGATCGTGTGATGACGATGCTGATGATCATGTGATGACGATGCTGATGATCGTGAGATGACGATGCTGATGATCGTGTTATGACGATGCTGATGATCGTGTGATGACGATGCTGATGATCATGAGATGACGATGCTGATGATCGTGTGATGATAATGCTGATGATCGTGAGATGACGATGCTGATGATCGTGTGATGACGATGCTGATGATCGTGTGATGATGATGCTGATGATCGTGTGATGACGATGCTAATGATCGTGAGATGACGATACTGATGATCATGAGGATCCAGATGTTGATTTTGTTGTAGTTGTTCGAGTGCTGCAGAAGATAAAGACTCAGTACTGAAGATGTTGATGTTCCAGTATTGAAGATGTTCCAGTAACTGCTTGAGTTACTGATGATGTTGAGAAAGCTTCCAATGATTTATAGATGTATCATGTATGATGTTGATGACTCCTTGCTCATGCAGATACTGTTATAATATCCTTCTCGTTAAGGGGGAGTGTTGAAATATTGTAACTTCAAAGAATATTATATTTGTATATTATTTATTCCGGAGATGTTCCATACCTCCGATGTGATTATACTATAAATCCGGAGATGTTTATTCCTCCGAGTTGGCTGTGGTAACTAGGGTTATTAGACCCACCATGTGGGGGTCGGCCCAGTCAGTTATAATGGGGTATTTAACCTAATGGTTAAATACGAGCCTACATGTACTTGTGTAAAATACATATCAGAGTAGTGTATAAATAGAGGAGGTGTGTTCCTCATTTAATACACTCACACACTTGAGGATAGCGCACTTGTGGAGGAGAGGTCTGCTATTGTGGAGGAGGAGATCATGTCTCAGGGTTTCATCTTTGTATATTGCTGGTCATCTATATTGAGGAAGCTTTGCTGGGTTTTCTACCCCATGAGGGTTTCCCAGGATAAATCTCTGTCTCTTGTGTTTATGCTGTGCTTCTTGTTTCTTCAGTGATCCTGTATATGCTATTATTGTGAAATGGAATGTAATGCTGCTATTTTCTGTCTTAGCATATTGAATTTTAACAGTACTACCTGCCCAATCGGAATCAACATAACCCTGTAGGTTAAACTTTTGATTCACTTCATACTTGAGCCCATAATCCATTGTACCCTTCAGGTACCTCAGAACATGCTTTACAGCAACCAGGTGAACACTCCTTGGATCCGTCAGGAACTAGCTCAATGTGTTCACTGCAAAGCAAATATCTAGTCTCGTGTTCGTCAGGTACATCAAGGAACCAATCATCTGACAATACATAGAGACATCAACCGGCTCAGATGAAGCATCACAAAGAAGCTTCAGATTCGATGCCATAGGTGTGGTCATGGCCTTGCAATCCATCATCCCAAACCTCTTCAGGATCTCTACTGCATACTTCCCTTGTCCAAGGAAGATTCCATCTGCACTCTGCCACACCTCCATGCCAAAAAAAAATAGTGCATCATCCCCAAGTTCTTCACCTCGAACTCGACAGCAAGCTTCCGTTGCATGTCAGCAATCAATCTATCTTCACCTGTAACAAACAGGTTATCCGCATACAAAAGTAGTATCACTGGATTTCCTTCCTCAGCCTTGTAGTAAAGGTTGGAATCCGCTTTATTCTTGGTAAATCCCAAACTGGATAGAAAGCTGTCTATCCTACCATACCAAGTTCTGCACACATATATGACTACACCATGTTGTCTTGAAATTCATCTGGTGTATCTTCTATTTCATCACTTTTATATTTCTCTATGCTTCCATTTGTAGCATGCTTGATCTGATAGTTCCATTTGGAAGTCACAACAGACTTCCCTTCAGCTCTTGGGACCGCATCCCAAACATCATTCTTCATGATCGATGGATCATGGCATTCTTCCCGTATCTTGGGAACTTCAATATCTTCAAGAGATAACTTTGTTGCTGAACAAATGTTGTAGTCCTTTTTTTGTAGGTGATGGTATACGATCCTTCCTACACAACAAGTTAAATTGCATGATTAGAAAACAACTCATATTTTTCAGAACAAATTCTTACACATTAAGAAATATGTCATACAGTCATGCAATTATCTTAGCCAATGCTTCAATACAACATTTCTCCATATCCCATAACTTTCTAGATGCCTTCCAATCTCTACCAGAACATTGTTAAGAGTGTGCACAACTCCCAACATGTCAGCAAAGAGGTTTCATTCTAGATAAGTAGCAATGGAATGTTGTGCAGTGCCATAGGCCACTTACCCATGCATATTAGTAGTATACTGTTCATCAATGCAACTATTCTAATATGCATAATACACAACCTAATTCTAGGAACATCATTATATACATTATTGAACAATATTATTTAAACAATAAAATATGCAAGTAATGACAATTCAAATACTTATCTTTGTTTGTTTGTTGGGTTGACTCCCTCTCAGTCTTTGCTTCTTTTCTGCAACTCCATTCTTATGTGGATTGTGAGAAGTGGTCAACTCCCTCTGAATATTTGCATCCTTCCAGAAACTACTGAAGTGTGCTCCTTTGCTTTCTTGCAGGAACAACTAGAGTGTGCTCCCTCTTGATCCTTGCTTCTTGGATTACCTATTCTTGAACTTATATCCATCCTTAACCACTCTGCATGCTTATTAGTATCATCATTGTGTAATCCTTGAGGTCTCATACATAATCACACATTTATTAGTATAATCTTAATACTATCAAAACACAATAATCTTAAACATGTATAGTCATGATCATTCACAGATAATAAACATTAATATTCAAGGTTTCAGGGAAGTCTTCTTTTACTCATGCATATTCTTATTTGATCATAGG
Organism: Larix kaempferi; assembly: GCA_027924585.1. NCBI lineage: Eukaryota > Viridiplantae > Streptophyta > Pinopsida > Pinales > Pinaceae > Larix > Larix kaempferi. The sequence goes on from BSBM01000118.1 coordinate 2,928,042, forward strand.
ACTCTTCTGGTTAGTTGAATCATCAATCAAGATAAGAGATATAATATGCATAAAACCCGTGATTATTCAAAACTATACCTTCATGATTCTTCTGATTAGTCATATCATCAATTATGGTATGAAGCATACAACCATGATTATTCAAACTTATGACTTCATGAATAATCATTATCAACAACACAACAGTATAAGATCCTAACACAAGGTAGGATTCTAGCTTGATATAGGAAAAAACATACCTGGATCAGCATGCTAGCTAGTTATGTCTAACATACCCGCATAATGTCTTCTGGTTCTCTTCAGTGACTTGTACTAGTAACCTACATGTCTCATAAGTTAACCATTGCAGAACCAGGTTATACATACCTCGAAAGTAGATCTTCTATGTGATCCATGACAATGGATGAATCTTTGTGTTCATGTCACCATGAGCATATGTTCTTGAAGTAGAACATCATTAGACTTTCTTGGTGTGCCTTTTGTGTTAGCAAACAATCATAAACCTCATACAACATCACAATGCATTAGTACAATCATAAGTGGCAAAACCTTAATCAATGAATATCTTCTATTAAGGTGATACGACAAGTCCAGTAATTAATCAAGATTGCACTGTAATGATATGAAGACAAACATATGATAAACTTAACCATGAAATATACCTGTAAGCCATACCTGTCAAGATTGCTTGTAATCTTCTTATGGAAGGCCTTAGCCTCATCTCCCTCTGAGATAGGAACTTCTTCACTTATGCAGGTGACCAATCCATTTTCTTCTAGGATTAATCCAATCCACTTGATTTGCAAGAACAAGACCTGGATCTGGATTAGGGTTTGTCAAAGAAACCCCAAAAATTCAAACTTCTGAAAGGATAGAAATATGCGCCTTGATGAGCTGATCAAGTTGGTATATTCAGAATTTGAAAACTGCAAAGTTTCACCCCTCAAAATTGCCTTTTAGATTTCTGGATTCACTAGGGAGGACCCTGAATTAGGGTTTGAGTTTCTCGGAGCTTCACCCAACCAAAAGATTTGATTCAAAACTCTAAGCTTCGATTTTTCTAAGGAGCTTCCAGCCGTGGTCACAGATTTCAAAAATTCCAATTTTTGCAAAAGCCCTAATTTTCCATCTTTCCGATCAAAGTCCCGAATTGGGGTTTGATCAAGCCCGGCCTTCTACCCAACCAAAAAATATGATCTTGGTCTCTAAATTTTGATTTTGATGAGTAGCATCCAGCCATGGTCTCCGATTACAAAAATTCCAACTTTCTCTGAAGCCCTAAATTTCGGAAGCCATGAATGAAGGTACTCAAAAATAATTCTGTTTTGATAGAAATATGTACCTGATTGTTTCTAGTGTAACTCCAAACTTTTTGATCCACAGGGTCTGAAAATTTTTGGTGACATGGCCCGACCTATTATCTTTCCATCCCGATAGGTCTGACCTCAATTGGATTCTCTGAGAGAGAGTTATGCGAAGTGTCGCAATGTGATTTGCTTATGGGATAATACAGCAGAGCGAACTTGTATGGAGTACCACGGGTCACTATTTCAACTTCGGCCTCTAAAATTTTTTTCTAAGATAGCTCTCCCTGTTATCTTTCCTTCCTGATATGTCTGACCTCAATTGGACTCTCTGAGAGAGAGTTATGCCAAGTGTTGCAACGTGACCTTTTTATGGGGTAATACAGGAGAGTGAACTTGTACGGTGTGCTATGTGTCACTAGTTCAACTTTGGCCTCTGAAAACTTTTCCTGAGATAGTACAGTCTATGTACTACCTGTCACTTTCTACAAAATTTCAATTGGAGCTTCCTAGCCCAAGTTATGACCTTTTTCCCAAGGTCACCTGGTTTTGACTCAGATCTGGAAGAGGCAGAAACCCTATATTGTACAGATCATAAATCCCAACGAATTATAGGTTGTCCTTTGGACACAAGGTACATGGGGATCTGATCTTCAACCTGTCAAAGTTTCAGATCCGAAAAATTCACCAAAACGGATTTATAGCGAAAGTGCTACGATGACTAGTTTTTGCTATATCAAGCCCTAGCATCGTAAGTGCAACAAGTGTCATACATGCCATATCATGCCTTCTTTTAGGCTAGCTTTGATACCATGTTAAATTTTCAGAATTTACTTCAATCTGATCTAGGATCTTAACTGAGAGAACAACATGTACAACAAATCTACAGCATATCAATCATGGACACAATAATGCAAGCACACAAGAGACACAGAGTTTACTTGGGGAAAACCATAAAGGTGAAAAACTCCAATAACTTCCTCAGAGATAGATAGAGCAATGATACAACCAGAATACAAGAGATATTCTTCTCCTAGTAGCAGAGCCTCCTCATCCACAAGTGCGCCACTCTCCCAAGTGTGAGTGAGAGAATAGAATGTGTAAAATGAGAGAGACACACTCTCTATTTATACACTAACTTGACTTGACCTTTACTCAACTAGGTCGGCCTCAACTTAACCACTTAACATAATGCCGACTGGGCCGACCCCCACTAGGGTGGTCTAATAACCCTTTGACCCACATGGCCGACCCCCAATAAGGTGGTCTAATAACCCTTTGACCCACATGACTTATACAGGGCCAACCCCAACAAGGTGGTCTAATAACCCATCAAGTATAAGTTACGACACTTACAATATAAATGACGACACTTCCATATAGAGGAATAATAACATCTCTATAGGAATACAACCACTTCCGTATAGAGGAATATTAACATCTCTATAGGAATACAATATACATATATGTGAAATACATTCTGAAGTTACATATACATGAACACACAAGGGTATGAGGTCAAAGGTAAGGAGGATTTGGTATGCAGGTTGAAAAAGAGTTTGTATGGCTTGAAGCAAGCTCCAAGGTAGTGGTATTTAAAATTTGATAGGCTTATGACAAAACAAGGTTATAGTAGATGTCATTCTGACCAGTGTGTTTATTTCAAGAAGCTAGACAATGAAAGATATATTATCTTGTTATTGTATGTGGATGACATGCTTGTTGTAGGGTCTAACATGCAGGATATAAATGTACTCAAAAGGAAGCTAGCTAATTCATTTGCGATGAAGGATTTGGGTGCTGCGAAGAAAATCCTTGGTAAGAGAATAACGAGAGATAGAAAAAATCACAAATTGACATTGTCTCAGAGTGAGTACATACAAAAGGTGTTGGAGAGGTTCATAATGCAGAATGCAAAACCAGTAAGTACACCTTTGGCCAGCCATTTCAGTCTAAGTAAGGAAATGTGTCCCAGGACACAGGAAGAGACAGATTACATGTCCAAGATTCCCTATCAATTAGCAGTTGGAAGCTTGATGTATGCCATGGTGTGCACAAGACCAGATATTGCACAAGTAGTGGGAGTTGTGAGCATATATATGAACAATCCAGGTAAAGAACATTGGAAGGAAATATAGTGGATTCTCAACTATTTGAGAGGTACCACTACTCAGGCATTATGTTTTGGAGGTTTAGACACTGTTCTACAGGGATATGTTGATGCAAATAGGGAAGGTGATAAGAATAGCAGGAGGAGTACCACAGGGTATGTGTTTACTGTAGGTGGAACAATAGTAAGTTGGATTTTGAAACTACAGAAGGTTGTTGCACTTTCAACAACAGAAGCAGAGTATGTTGCTGTTACAGAGGCTGGTAAAGAGATGATTTGGCTATAGAGGTTTATGGAGGAATTGGGTAAGAAGCAGAAGGATAGCAGGTTTTATAGTGACATTCAGAGTGCCATTCATCTTGCAAATAACTCAGCATTCCATTCCAAGACTAAACATATATAGCTCAAGTACCATTTCATACGCTTTGCTCTGGAAGATGAACTATTGAAGCTGGAAAATATATATACTAGCTCGAATCCTGTAGACATGTTCACAAAGGTAGTGACCAGAGAGAAACTGAGTTCCTGCTCGGTTTTAGTTCGCCTTCTAGCATGAAGGAGAAGATGAGAAAGTTTCCAAGTCCAAGGTCCAACAAGTACAGTAGCGGTGGATTTGTTGTGATCAGTCTCTAAGTGGGAGATTGTTGGTTGTGGAGCCAGATCCTCCAGTCTCATAGATGATGATTCGACTGTGTCCGTACCCCAGGTTTGGTTATGATCCTAACCCAACGCTCAGGGGATCTGAGGGCAATGCCCCTGAAAAAGGGGGTTTGGGGGCAATGCCCCCAAGAAAATGGGGGTTCGGCGGCGTAGCCCCCAAGGAAAATTTTTGGGGCTATTTTCACCAACATTTTTCAGGCCCATTCTTTTGGGTAACCCATGGTATTCTCCCATTGTATTTCCCTTATAAAAGAAAGAAATTGTAACACGGCTAGGGTTAGAATGGTGTATTAGGTTTTATGCATTGTACAAATCTCTGAGATCATAATAGAGAGACTGTGAGACAGTGAAGAGGAAGTGCAGCTGTTGGCCCGGTTTTGCAACCAGGCTTAGTGCTATGGGCACCTGCTAACTAGTAGCAGCAGTTTCAATAGAAATAAAAACAATAAACTAAATAAACAATACTTTTCATGGATCTAAACAAGAATCTAAGCAAATAATGTAAACATTTCAAAATCAAGAACAAGAAACATAATAAATAATTTTTTGTATTGAAAAGTGGGGGGCAAGCAAGTGCTTGCGATATTACCTTCAATGGTGAAGGTTGATGTTGAGCAACTCCCAAGATGAGTAGCTCCAAACTCCAATAGGTCTCTTTCTCCAAGGTTGCTTCAATGGCTAAAAGTGCTCAGGGGAGATTTCAGCAGCATAAGGATGAGATAATGGAAGGATGTGAAATGAGGAGCCCCTACCACCTTTTTATAGGTTTTGGTGGTGGGAATACCATTTGTGGTTTTGTGGAAACCAAATGGTATTGACCAACATGGTTTAGGTACTTTTCCCTCCTTTTTCCTTTTTTGAATAAAAATAATATTTTAATTCCCTTTTTAATATTTTTGGGAATTTGGACCCTTTTTGAGGGTTTTTTATGCTTTTCTGGAAAAATAATCTTTTTTAATGGAAAAAGGGGTGTACCAAGGTCTTTTGGTGACCTTTTGTTGGTTTCAGAGGCTCAGATGGTGGAAAAGTGGACAAATGGGTCATGTGAGTAAGGGAATGAGCTAGTGAGCACTTTTTAGGTGTTAACAGATTGCCCCCTGATGTGTGAGGGCAGGAGCTCATCGTATGGCCGATAGACATCATAGTTCATTTGTCTTTTTCTGGGGTTTTAGTGGAGAGAAGAGACCGGTTGGAGACGGGAGCCACGGTCCTTGGAAGCTGCAAAAAAAAAAATATTACATGGCCTCAATATGAATGAGGTATAATCTCTGATAAAGGACGAGGTGGGCATTCCCATGCTCGTATCAAGACATATACAAAACAATTAGTCCCAAGAAGGGGGATCTAATACGTAAAGAAATATACTGGTACATCATAATGGTCCAGAGGGGACATTATTGTGGGATATACTCATGATCATGGCTGATCTCAATAACTGATACACTGGAATAACTGTTGAACTGCTGAAACTGAAGGTGTCCAACATCCGTATGGACTCAATGACTGTGAGCCATCTTTGGGAAGTATTTGTATTTGTATACTCGAGGGAGTATCAAACTGGGGTACATCTGAATACTGTCGCCATGCGCAACCCGGATATCTATAGAAAAAGTGTAAGTGGTGTTATCCATAGGAAGACTCTCAAATGTGGAGGAGTCAGTAGGTATCCGGGGTCTTCGACTAATAAGTGAAACAGACGAATACCCTGTGCGAGTCTCAACGATGCGATCTAGGTGTTGAAGTCGAGCATGTGAGAAACAACCATTTGGAGAGGCACTGAAGATTCCTCTCGAAATGATTCGTAGGCACTCATCATAAATGGTGATGAGTCCAAGACACAGGGACCTCTAGGTCTATCCTCTGGAATCAATGTGGTTGTCGTCGACAGAAGGAGACCAACAACTAACAAGGCAATGATGTTTCCTTGATAGGAGCACGAGGTGTAGAACTGAAGTGATGTAGTACTGCTGGTAGGACTGACATAGTTGTGGGGATGGGAAATAACTGGGTCAAAAAATGGGTAGACTCAAACTTCCTTTGTTCAGAGCATGATGACATGGTTGACCTGGCAGCGTAGGGGACTGACTTGTAGGTGTGGGGATCATCTTTTAGGGACTGAAGGGTATGTACTTACTCTGTGGGGGGAGGATGAGCTGATAGGTGCCGTCGAGGAATTGTCAAGGTGACATACTGCAGAATACTCTGAACAAAGGCGACCAAAATGGGGAAGCTGCTATGTGAGTAGACGTGATGTGTTGTAGCGCCAAGAGGCACCATTGATTCCTTCTTCGTGGTTTTAATGAGCTCCAAGAAGGGATAAAAGTATGCTCTGAAATGGTACGGTCCTGTGGATTTTGTGAGCCCAGGACGGCGCATGCTCATGGTTGCTTTCATGTTTAGAGAGTCTGAAAACGGTAAGTGGACTCTATTGGTGTTTCTTTTTCGTAAGTTTAGTCTCCAAGGCCCGAAAAATCATAAAATGATGTGGATGGAGAACTCTTCTAGCCGATGTGACTAGAGTATACCTTTTTCGTAATTAGTCTACAAGGTCCGAAAAAGGGGTAAACTTATACCAGGTAGACGCCCTTTCAGATACGTTTAGCGAGCATGAAAGGAAGCAAGATTGCTCGGCGATCTTTTCATTGTTTTAGGAGTCAGAAAAGAGCTTAACAGAAACTCCCTAAGTGCCTTTTTCGTAAAAACAGGGTTGCTCGGCCCGAAAAAGGGATAAAATTATACCGAACAAAAATAGATTGATGAGGGCGAGAAAAGGTCTCAAGCATCTTCATCTGTGCGGAAAACTGGATCCGGTGACATAAGGATTGTCGAAAACGGAGAACGGCCGATGTGGCACGCAAACCGAGGTGACGAGGGGGCGTGGAAAAAATGCCCGAAAAAACTAAAGGTGAGAGCGAGAAATGATCTCAAGCATCATCACGAGCGTGGAAAACTGAATCCGGCGATATAAGACACATCGAAAACGGAGAACGGCCAATGTGGCACGCAAACCGAGGCGACGAGGGGGCGTGGAAAAAATGCCCGAAAAATCTAAAGGTGAGAGCGAGAAATGATCTCAGGCATCATCACGAGCGCGGAAAACTGAATCCGGCGATATAAGACACATCGAAAACGGAGAACGGCCGATGTGGCACGCAAACCGAGGCCATGAGAGAGGCTAAAAAAAATGGTCAAAAAAATGGACCCCGTGAAAACGGGAAACGGAAGGAACGTCTATGAAGTTCTCGCTGTGCTGATCCCAACGGTACCAACGGTTTGAGAAATGGACTTCGTATGACACCGCAATGGTTGTTTGAAATTTGTGGAATTTCTATAAATAGGACGTGGGGCCCAATATGACTTGTCATTGTTACGGGCGAGTTTGATAGAGCTGTCAGAGCTCTTTCTTGATTTCCGGGAGATTTCACCGTTGGTTTTCGATTTAGCGAGTTGCAGGTAACTCTATTTGCCTTAACCTTGTCAATTATGTCTTTTTTGGTTGGCGGTGGGCCCCCGAAGGCCGCGAAACTCCACGTTGACTCTCCAACGTGGAACCGCGCGGGTTTCGGGGCTGAACCCGCGATGAACCACGCGGGTTTTAGAATCACAGTCGCGATGTTCATCGCGACTGTGAGGTCGGAACCCGCGATGTTCATCGCGTGTTCATGGGTGATAGTCGCGATGTTCATCGCGACTGTTTGGACAAAACTCGCGATGTTCATCGCGGGTTTTTGCATGAATCCCGCGATGGTCATCGCGGCTTTTTGTGGAAAAGCCGCGATGGGCATCGTGGCTTTTTGTGTAAAAGCCGCGATGGGATTTTTCTAAATTTTTTATGCTGGGGCTAAAAATTCCTTCTGTTTTTGGGCAGGATGTTGCGGAGACCTCAGTTTGTGTGGCGGGAGAGAGAGATTGATGGTGAGCTGATGCTGAGGATTGAGAATGATGGAGGGGTGAGACAAACCCTAGCCATGAGCGGACTCTTGAAGTTCGCTCAGATACCTCCTATCCGTTCAGTGAGGAGACTCCTGAACAAGCTCGTGCAGTGGTGGGTGCCGGCAGAGGGTGCCTTCATTATTGGTGGTGAGAGGTTGGAGATTACTCTCACTGATGTATATTTTTTGACCGGTTTGCCTCGCTTGGGTGAGGTGGGTGATATTTCTCCGAGGTTGCCTCCGGGTGTGGATATGGAGGACCTCTTACAGACCTTCTGTGTGGATGATGCTGTTTTGGTAAACAGCTCTATTAGTCTGAAGTTCCTACGTGAGTGGGATATGCGGGCTGTTGGTGCTTGTGTTCTGAGGGTTTTGGGTGCTGCTGCCCCACATCGTATATCTGGGGGGCAGACGATGATGGTGGACTCCGTTCTACGGGGTACTTACTACGCTTGGGCGCAGATGTTCTTGGCCGGTGTCCGGAGAGATCTGGACAAGGCCGTGAGAGAGGGGGGCGAGTTTTGTTATGCCTCTTTTTTATGCTGTTTTTTCTTCGAGCGGGTGCCGACCTTGCGGCCACACGTACCCGTTCGTGCTGGTCTGCCGAGCGAGCCTCGTATGATGAGGTGGGGGCAGATGATGCCCCGTGCTGGCGGTGGTATCCGTGGCTAATTCACAGAGGACTTTTTCAGCAGTGGGAGCAGATGCCTCTGGTGATCGAGGACTATCCCTACGCCGGCATGGATTACAGAGGTGACGCGGAGATGCCTCGTTCCCCAGGACAGGCCTGGGGCTTGGACGGTATGTTTTGTGTTTTATTTGATGATGTATCATATGTTGTTTGTTTTATGATGATTTTGTTATATAGTGTCTAATGGTTTACTTGCTTTGTGCAGATGTGGGTCCAGTGCCACCACCTGACTATGTGGCTCGGCAGGGGCGGGCGATGGTGGTCGCTCGTCCCCCAGTACCTGTACGTCCTCCGCGTGGTGGAGGATATGCAGATCGTGGGCGAGGGGTTGGCCCTGATGGTGACGCCATAGATGGTGTCCGGCGTACCTTTGCCCAGATCCTAGCTAGGTTCCCTGAGGATGGTTGGAGGGATCTGGATCGGGATGTTTTGCAGGGATGTCTTGGTGCGCCACCTGAGTGGCAGTCGCTCCTATTGAGGACAGCGGTGCTTGCGGCGAGGCACGGGGGTGGTGGAGGAGATGCTCCGGCAGGGTCGGCTCAGGGGAGGATCCGTTTGAGGGATGATCCAGCAGGGCCAGCAGAGCGGCGAGTTCGGGGTCGTCCTGACCCGGCTGGGCCAGCGGAGGTGGAGTCGGAGGAGGAGCCAGAGGAGGAGCCCGAGGATCCTGAGGATCCAGATGAGTAGACGACATTGTACTTGCCCCCAAATGCTCATGAGCATATGGGGAAGCATTTTTTGTTTGACAGATGTATTTTTTGTATATTGAGTGCTGGGGGCACTTATGACATGTTGACCATTTGTTTCGTATATATATGTGGATATATATTTTAGATATATTGTCGTGTATGCACGTGGATGCACATTTGTCTTTTGTATATGCCCGTGGAGGCAGTGTGTTTGTTGATTTATGTATGCCCGTGGAGGCACCTGTTATGCACATGGATGCATTATTTGGTTTGTTTGTTTTATGCCCGTGGAGGCACATGTTATGCACGTGGATGCAATATTGGTTTTTGTATATGCCCATGGAGGCACATGTTTTTCACATGGATGCAATATTGGTTTTTGTATATGCCCATGGAGGCACATGTTTTTCCCATGGATGCATTTTTTGTTTATGGATATGACATGATGTGATTGGTGTGCCAGTCGAGGACACTGTTGGCCATATTATCTGCTACACTATTGAGGTGTCTTGGGACATGTGTGAATGTAATGGATTCAAACTGTCTAACCATATGTTTAGTGCGCAGGAATTTTCTGAACAGACAGGGATCGCATACCTGGTAATCATTGTTGAGCTGGGAAACTAGGAGCTGTGAGTCCAAGAAAACGTTGAGGTGACGTATGCTCATCTGGAGAGCAGCGGCCAGGAGACCGGTCACGGCATCGTATTCAGCTTGATTATTGGTGGCGGCACCTAAACATACTCCATCAATGTGAATTAACTCATGTGAAGGGGAGTATATTACCCAAGCTGCGGACGCGAGATTGGGAGACCAACGGCTTGCACCATCAGCGAAACCGACATGGCAGAGTGGAAGAGGCTCCATCTGTGGTCATGCAGAGAAAACAAATATTTAGGTTTTTTGAAAAAAATTTTGTGAAAAAATGTATGCCTATACTAAAATGGACGATGGTGTCCATGAGATTTTCTATGGGTAAAATCTTTTAAGGTATAACCCGTTGCGTGGGTTGCGCAGGGTGTTGCCTTCTGAATCGGTCAGAATGTATGCCCCCTGCCCGAGGCAGGTGTGTATGATGTAGGGGCCTTGCCACATAGACACGAACTTTCCCTTTCCGGTTTTATCATGAGCTTGATCGTAAGCGAGGACAAGGTCTCCCTCTGAAAAGGTTCTTGGGTGGACGCGTTTGTCGTAACTTAGTTTCGATCGTTGTTTAGCAGCTTCCATGTTTTGAATGTCGGTGCGCCGATCTTCATCGGCCTGCTCTAGGAGCAGTAAACGTTGCTCGATCGGGGAAGTATCCGGTAGGAGCTCAACGGCGATGGTTAGAGCAGGGATCTGGCACTCAATAGGGAGGACAGATTCGACACCGTGAACTAAATGGAAAGGGGTAAAACCGGTGGCGGTTTTGGTTGATGTGCGGTAGGCCCAGAGTGCCGGGAAAAGCATGTGATGCCAATTGGATTTGTGCTTATCTACAGTGCGTTGGAGAATGGTCTTCAAGATTTTATTGATCGCTTCGACTTGGACGTCTCCTTGGGGGTAGTAAGCGGAAGAGAAATGGTGTTCAAATTTCAACATGGTTGATAATTCCTTCCAGACGGCATCTTCGAAGTGAGAGCCGTGGTCAGAAACTAGCTGTTGTGGTACTCCGAAACGAGCGATAACATGGTTGAAGAAAAACCGTGCCGCAGTGTCGGCTTTGCAATTATAGGTTGGCATGGCTTTTGCCCACTTGGTGAAGTAATCTACGGCCACAATGATGTGTTTGTGACCGCCGGCTGACGGGGGGTTGCAGTCGAGGAAGTCTATGGCCCATTTGCAGAATGGTCCAACAGTGATGACTGGATGAAGGGGGGCAGGGGGGGTTCTTGCTTTGGGGGAAAACAGCTGGCAGTTCTGGCAATGCTTGACTGCGGTGATGCAATCAGTAAACAATGATGGCCAAAAAATAACCGACGCGAATGATTTTCTGGGCGGTAGCCATGCCGGAGAAATGGCCTCCACAGGCACCGCTATGACAATCATTGAGGACTTGTTCTGCCTCACTATGGGATAGGCAGCGGCGTAAGATAGTATCAACGCCGCGTCGATAAAGTACATCCCCAATAAGTAGGTATCGGGGGGCGTGGTGTCGTATGCGACGGCGTCCATCACGATCGATGTGTGGTCGGAATTTTTGCGTACGAAGGTAAGTCAAAATGTCTCCGTACCAAGGGTCGTCAGACGAAATGACGAAGATCTGCTCGTCAATCAGGTCCGTTTGGATGACGGGTGATGTTGAAGAGGATGGGAGATCTGTAATGAGGTGAGCAAGCGCGAGGGCCTTGGTGCTTTTGGGAGTCTTGAAAGTAAGGTCATATTCCTGGAGGATAATGACCCATTTAGCGACACGACCCTGAAGGAGCCGCCGGGTGAGGAGGTAGACCATGGGGTTGGAGTCGGCGACAACCGTGGTATGACTAAGCAAAATATAGTGTCGCAGTTTTTGTACGGAAAAGACTACAGCTAGTGCTAATCTTTCCTCATATGGGTAACGTAGAGGTGGGCCAGATAAGGTCTGGCTGACGTAATAAATCACATGCTCTTTGTGGGAGGCATCTTCCTAGACCAAAACTCCGGACACGGCATGTTCAGATGCCGAGACGTAAAGGGTGAAGTCTTGGGAGAAATCCGATGGGGATATCAAGGGGGCTTGTGTGAGAGCTTTCTTGAGGGCTTCGAATGCCGTGTCTGCTTGCTCGTCCCAAACAAAGGGTATGTGGGTACGAAGTAAGCGTAAGAACCCGTGGACTTTGGTGGCATAATCAGGGACAAAGCACCTAAGAAAATTGGACCGCCCTTGCAAGCTCTGAAGCTGTCGAAGCGTGCGAGGAGGGGGAAGTTCTAAGATGGCTTTGACTTTCAGGGGATCGACAGTGATTCCATCTTGGGAAACAATGAAACCCAACAACCGGCCCGCTGGGACGCAAAAGACACACTTGTGTGGGTTCAAGCGGATTTTATATTTGCGACAACGCAGGAAAACTTGCCGGAGGTCGTTAAGGTGGTCGGATCGTTTTTGGGAATGGGCTGTGAGGTCGTCAAGATAGACTCGCAAGATATGGACCAAGTCGTGAAAGCAATAGGTCATGGCTCGCTGGAAAGTGGCACCAGCATTTTTAAGGCCAAATGGCATGACGCGATAGGAAAAGGTGCCCCATGGGGTGGTGAAGGCAGTCTTGTACTGATCCTCCTTGCGGATGTGAATCTGGTTATATCCGGAAAACCCGTCCATGAAGGATAGGACCTCATGGCCCGCACACTCATCAATGAGTTGGTCAATGAATGGCGTGGGGAAATTGTCTTTTGGACAAGCGTGGTTTAGATCGCGGAAGTCAGTGCATACTCTAAGGGTGCCTTGCTTTTTGTTGACTGGAACGGGGTTCGACACCCAGGTGGTGTACGGAATAGGGTAGATAAAACCTGCTTTTCAAAGTTTCTCGACTTCAGCCTTAACAGCGGGGAGCTTGGCAGGGTGAATAGGTCGCTGTTTCTGACGAACAGGGGGTACTTCCGGCCATGTATCGATGTGGTGTTCAATAATGGCGGAGTCGAGACCAGGCATCTCGGTATAAGACCAGGCAAAGACGTCTCGAAACTCTTGAAAGAGTTTTTTGTATGCCTGAGTTTCTGCTTGAGTGCAAAATGCGCCCAGCGAGATGAGCTCAGGTTTCCCTGGTGTTGTGGAAATGTCTATCTGTATAGTGGGGGAAATGTTTGACATGTTCCCTTCTTCAAAGGCATCCGGTGCTGGGATAGGGTCCTTTAACCAATCGACCTTAGCGGGTATGAAGTCTTTCGACTCGACTGATAGCTGGTTGGATGCGGTGGAGGTAGATGTTTCCGGGAGAAAGTACGAGCGATGATGCATATCATCCCAAGGGTAATTGGGTGCAGTGAGTGTCTCCAAAATCTGCTCATCAGTATTGAAGTAGTCAGACCATAAATCAAGGGGTTCTGGTTTGAAGGTTGTTGAAATCATATATATCGTATTGACTTCTTCTGACGAGGATGATGGTGGGGGGTGGATCTCCTCGATAAGGGGAGGAGATATCTCTAAGTCGGCATTGTTTAACTCGTACAACGCTGCTCTATAGTCAGGTAGATCAGGGCAATGGTGAGAGTAGTGGCCGTAAACACTGCATATCGCACAAGGATGGTTAGTGCGCAGTGATTTGTCGCGAGGCTGTAGAGGTGGCTCTAATCTGACTACTGGGATGCCGATGTCATCGTCCAACATATTCATATGCTCTTGGAGTGCTGGTAAATGTGGGCATTGATGAGTTGGATGGCCAATTTCATCGCATAATGGACATTTGGGGGGAGCTCGAAACACCGGTGGGGGTTTGGCTGCCTTAGGAGGTGGTATAGCAGTGTATGGTTGTGGACCTCTGCCCCCAGTGGGCTTAGCAAGAAGAGGGGGATCCTTTGACGTCGAAGCAATCATGAGGCCAGGAGGAGGTTTCATTGACGACGAAGGGATATTGAGGTTAGGAGGAGGTGTCGTTGACGACGAAGGGATGGCGACACCAGGAGGAGGCTGATTTGTGGTAACAATAGGTTGTACCGGTTGGAGGATGACGTCTGGTGTCGGTGGTCGAACAGGAGGCGGAATATACCACACGGGTAATCCCAATGTTAGCCCGGGTAGGCTAAGGGTAGCCATAACCGGTGCGCTTACTACACCCGAAGGAGGAAATAGGAAGGGGATGGTGTGGATGGGTGTAACACCAATGTGACTGGGGATCAATGGTGGTTGACCACTAAACGTTTGCGTATTCTGCGAAAGAGTACAGAGGTTTGCGACTTGGGTCTCCGGTAACGGTGGTGGAATGGCCTGAAATGTAGAGGTCATTGGTGTATCCGAATAAAGTCCGGGTGCCACAGAAGACACAAAGGAGGTAACTGCACTAGAAGCGGGTTGTTCAATCATGGGAAGAACATTCTCGGGTGCTGCAGGGGCGTTGGGATCATAGTAGGTGAGTTGGTCAATTTTGACCACGCGTCCCTCTTGGGGGAACATCATGGTGCGGAAAACGGAGGAGGCGACCGCTTTCATGGCGTACATGTAACTGCGGCCAAGTAAAAGGTTATAGTCGAGCTGGGCGTTAATGACCTCTATGTCGATGAGCACAGTTTTCCCACCTAATTGGACGGGTACCTTGGGTAATAAACCTTGAGGTTGAGCTGATCGGCCGTCGTAGGCCCGCAAGGCAGTGGTGGATTGCTGGAGAGCAGGGGATCCCAACTTCTGCCAAACAAAAGTGGACATGACGCATGTGGAGGAACCCTCGTCGATGATACATCGATGGATGACAAGATTCCGAATAGAAATGAAAACTTGGACCGCTATTGTAGAAGGCAGCCGTGGTTCAGATTGGTCTAAATCAAAGGTCATCAAGTTCGAATCATTTGGGTCAATCGCCCCAATGGCGGAAAGTAAAGTCTTGCGCTGAGTAGGACAGGTTTTTAAGACTTCTAACGCAGACATGGTTGTGGGAGATTGAGCTAAGTCATCTACAATGTTGTAGTTGGACGCAGCCCGTGCATTGGGGTTGTTGTTGATTCGGCGTAGGGGGAAGCGAGGTGCTTTAGAAGCGCCGTCGAGTGGAACCTGAGGGATACGCAATGTTTGATCAGTGGGATGAGCATTAGTATCCTTTTCAGCGGGGGGGGCTTCAGCAGTCGGTCCGTATTGGTTTCGACGGGTTTGGATATTGACGTCGGCAGTGGACATCATCAATAAGTGGTGGGTGCCTGAATCAAACATGGGTTGGTCAGGAGCTGCGTAGATAATTTGTTGTTGTTTCACGTTGCCCTGTGGGGGGGCTAACGGCTGAGTGTTCACCACTCCTTGTGTTGGAAAAGGGTTTTGTAGTACCAAAGGTTGTTGTGGAGGTGGTGGGGGGTTGGGTGGTGGCTGAGGAGCCGCCTGCCCTTGACGATGGGCGTCATTTGTCCATAGTTGTCGAGCTCGCTCGAGATGTGGGCAAGCGTGGGTATAGTGGCCATAGACACCGCAAATGGAACAAGGATGGTTTGTTCGTAAATTAGCATTTTTGGGTTGCTTAGGTGGCCGATCAGGGTTCTGATGAGCGGGCGCCGCGTTATTTTCTTGCGGAGGATGGGTAGGTTGTGGAGCTTGGTTACGGTTTTGATTGTTTCCACGGTTGCGTCCTCTTCCGCGGTTTGGTTGCCCACCCTGGTTGCGTTGGTTATTTTGGTATTGTGGCTGATGTTGTTGTGCATACACATGCCCTTGAGCATTGGGGGGATTCTGAGGAGCCGCAGGTGCTGGAGCAGGTTGCGGTGGATAGTACGCTGGTGGAGCTGGAGGTGGTCCAGTTGCCTGCTGGGGTTGTTGGTACCCCTGAGCTGGTGGAGGTGTGAGGTTAGCCGGTGCAACCGGTTGTGGGTAATGCATGGGCTGTTGTTGGAACTGCATGGGGTTTTGTACCGTAGGTTGAGCATAGTATGTAGGAGGTACATATGCTGATGGCGCTTGGCCATAACAATGTTGTGGACAAGAGGGTCCATGAACGTGATGGGTCTGGTTTGTTGGAGCATAAGAAGTTGTCGCCCCGGAGCTAGATGTAGCCCTAGAAAGGTCTGGGGCGGGCATGGTGCTCACCATACTGAAAGGTTTTGCTTGCGGTGTAATTTGGCCAATAATGCCATCAGCGGCATGTGATGCCCCCGGTGTGTCACCGCGTGCAGAGTCACCTCGTGGGGTGTCAGGTATGATTGTGTATAGGTAACCTGACTGGGCATAGATAAGATCAAACTGTTTGGCCTTAAGGATGGCCTCCTCCTCAGACTGGGGTCTTTCAGATGCTACATCCTTCGCAATGAGAGGAAGGAGGGATTTAAGGAACCAGTCTAAAAAGATTCGGTCGTCTAATTTGATCTTGCATAGGCTTCGGCGCCGACGCCAATCATAAATATGGTCAGTGATATGCGTGGCCGTGTTCTGTCTGCAAGACAGTAGGATCTCGACGCCCGCATCGTAGCGGACAGGTAGCTGGAAGAATTGTAGAAAGGTCGAGGCAAGGGAGGTAAATGTGTAATGCGTCCCATGGGGTTGCTCGATGTACCATTTGGCTGCGGAGCCAGTGAAGGTGCGTTGTAAAAGCTGTAGGCGGATTGAGTCATCCACTATGGAGTTGGAGGAACACCATAAATGGAATGACATGATGTGATTTTGGGAGTCTTCTCCGGCTTTACCCTCAAATTTAGGGATGTCAGAGGGAAGCTTAGTGGGCATATGGGGCCAAGCAGGATCATGCCTGATGGGGTCATTTGTGAGCCTAGCTAAATCTGGCAGGTTGAGACTTGCCATGTATGGTAGACTAGCGGATGTGGTGACCGGAACCGGGACCTGCCTATCCATTGTGGTATGGTGTAGGGGTCCAGTAGCGCCTATATGTATGCTAGGTATGGAGGGTATGTGCCCTCCAAAAGGTGTGGCCTGATATGGGTTAGCGCTCCCAAGTGCAACTTGGGTTACACTTGGGTTAGGAATCGCACTAGGGATTCCTGGTATAGCACTGCCAAGTGCAACATGAGTTACACTTGGGTTAGGAATCGCACTAGGGATTCCTGGGATAGCACTCCCAAGTGCAACAGGAGCTACACTTGGGTTAGGAATCGCACTAGGGATTCCTGGGATAGGGTTTGTGGAACCCGAAGGGGGTATGACCCCCATGTTGGGCATGCCCATGACAGGTGGTGGTCCTGTGCTAGGCATTCCTGGATGTGGAGTGTTACCCATATTGGGCATACCCAAGGGGGTGGCTGTTGCCGTTGATGGTACTCCCGCAGAAGGGTCTGCGGATGTCTGACCTATGGTTAATGTATATAGTGGATCAACTGGTGTTCCAGACATAATTGTGGTTGGTGGTAACTCGGTGGGGTTTTCGGATTCTACCTCCAAATCAAAGGTGAAGTGGGGTATGTCAGAATCGGATGACCGTCTAATTGATTGACGATGTGTCGAATCAAGGGATAATGCTCTGCGTCCGTGACGTGGAGAGCCAAGTGGACTAAACTCTGGGAGTTCGCCCCGTAGATGACGAGAACGTCTAGAATTCTCAATGGTGAGAATATGTTTTTTATGTAAAAAATTGTTTTAAGTATCAGGTGGTGATATATATGTAAAAGACTCAAAACCCTAATGCAACCAAGGGTGCAAGAAGGGGAGTGAAAAAATAAGGCTCACAGGCAAAAAAATCAATCCTCAAAAAATGCACTTATCCTAGCAGCTGTGCTACAATAAGTGGAGGAATGCAACAACCGGTCAGAATACCAACATGCAAGCGGCTCCTAGAAAAAAAAAATAGGTGTAACTAGACTCAAAAGGTGGTAAAGATCATGCAAACACCTAATCTAAAAGTATTGTGACTCAAACAGACGATATCCTCTGCAAGGTGATGAAATCCAAGTCAGACAATATGAATGTTGAGACAACGGCTAGATATCCCCCTACCGGGAGGGACACCGGGTAATCAATCCTAAAAAGACAGGCTACCAGGATACTCCGTTCATGACGCGTCGAGAAAAGGTAAATCTGCCGTTTGGTCCTTTGATCGCAATATCCCAATACAGGGATATCCCGAGAACTGCGAATGGTAGCCCTTCGGTTACTGAATGGGTTTCGGTATCCCACTCATGCTTCCGGAACCATCCTCGCGACTTCAACACTCCTAGGGGAGAGGCCTTCCCACAAACCGGTTGTGACCGCGCCAAAAAGTACTAAGAGATTTTAGCTCCCTAATTGGACAACTTCTATGTCTCAGATGTATGAACTGAGGGGTGTTATTGGAACACCTATCCCCCCAATACTATCTAGCTACAAGAATTCTTTTAGTGTTCCCCAAGTGGGGTTAAGAGTGTGTTCAATTTAGGGTACATTTTAAGTCTTAGTTCAATTAAGTGATCGTGTGAGTGCACGTGAGGTGTTGTAAACTGAACTTGAAAAAATTAAATGCTTTAAAGGAAATTTTCAAAAAAAAAATAAAGGACTTTTCGAAAATACAAAGCAAATATTTAAGACTTTTTTCACTAAAAGGAATTAATATGCTTTTCAAAAAATAACTCAAAAAATAAAGGATTTCTTGGATTTATGAAAGCAAATAATAAACTCCTTTTTAAAAGAAATAAATGGATTTCTTCGTTTCAAGAAAAATTGCTAAGGGCAAGATTCTAAAGAAGTAAACAAGAAAAAATTTGAATCTAGATGAAAATGCAAAATGAGTCTTTCTTTCACTTTCTTGAAAATTTTTAAAAAGATTTCTAGGTATGCACTTTTAAATAGTAAAAAAAATTTTCAAAGCTGTAAAATATGCAGAATTTAATACTGTAAAAAAAAATGTGCTATGGGCAGAAAGTACAGTAAAAAATATTTTTCAAAATCGGGATGGCCGAATGAAAAATTCAGCCGCGCGGGTTTTGGACGGACAGCCGCGATGGGCCGCGCGGGTTTTGGGCCGAACAGTCGCGATGGACCGCGCGGGTTTTGGACGCACAGTCGCGATGGACCGCGCGGGTTTTGGGCGCACAGTCGCGATGGACCGCGCGGGTTTTGGGCGCACAGTCGCGATGGACAGCGCGGAAATAGGCCGCGAAGCCGCGGTGTGCAGCGCGAAAAAACACAGAAAAGTCGCGATGGACCGCGCGACTGTCTGGAAAAAGGCCGCGATGGACCGCGCGGAAAAACGCAGAAAAGTCGGGATGGACCGCGCGACTGTCTGGCAAAAAGCCGCGAGGCGGAAGCCGTGCACGGAAACCGAGAAACGAACCCGAAAATTGAAAATTTCGGGCTGTTTATGGGGCCAAATCTTAGAACAGCAATGGATCTGCTGTCTAAGATGGTAGATCTATGGATCTAAAGGTTAAAAACTCATAAAAACTAAGATTTAAGGGCAAAACTAGAGATCTAAAGTTCAAACAAAAGCGGAGTCACCAAACACTGTTGGCCCGGTTTTGCAACCAGGCTTAGTGCTATGGGCACCTGCTAACTAGTAGCAGCAGTTTCAATAGAAATAAAAACAATAAACTAAATAAACAATACTTTTCATGGATCTAAACAAGAATCTAAGCAAATAATGTAAACATTTCAAAATCAAGAACAAGAAACATAATAAATAATTTTTTGTATTGAAAAGTGGGGGGCAAGCAAGTGCTTGCGATATTACCTTCAATGGTGAAGGTTGATGTTGAGCAACTCCCAAGATGAGTAGCTCCAAACTCCAATAGGTCTCTTTCTCCAAGGTTGCTTCAATGGCTAAAAGTGCTCAGGGGAGATTTCAGCAGCATAAGGATGAGATAATGGAAGGATGTGAAATGAGGAGCCCCTACCACCTTTTTATAGGTTTTGGTGGTGGGAATACCATTTGTGGTTTTGTGGAAACCAAATGGTATTGACCAACATGGTTTAGGTACTTTTCCCTCCTTTTTCCTTTTTTGAATAAAAATAATATTTTAATTCCCTTTTTAATATTTTTGGGAATTTGGACCCTTTTTTAGGGTTTTTTATGCTTTTCTGGAAAAATAATCTTTTTTAATGGAAAAAGGGGTGTACCAAGGTCTTTTGGTGACCTTTTGTTGGTTTCGGAGGCTCAGATGGTGGAAAAGTGGACAAATGGGTCATGTGAGTAAGGCAATGAGCTAGTGAGCACTTTTTAGGTGTTAACAGCAGCGGTTGTGATGCAGGTTGTATCCCTTCAATTTGCTGGATGGAATAATAAAAAGGACTGGCAAATTCAGTGTGGACGTAGCCTAAGTTGGGTGAACCACGATATATCTGTGTCTCTCTTGTAATGTGTGTGTGTGATTATATTTGCATTTTTGTTTATTGTTATTGCTTTGCGATCCTATTTTTCTAACAGATGGAGATGTTGATGAGGAACTTAGAGATGACAATGATGATGAAGGGTTTTGATCAGTAAATTTATTAAGCTTTTGAGTTCACGATAGTGGCACCATTGTGGAGAGGGTGAGGAGGTAGTGTTACTTGTAGGGAGATTGGGACATATTGGAGGAAGTATATAAAGGGGACAGAGGGTTTAGTGGTAGGGTTTGGATGAGGGTTAGGGTTAGAGTTATGAAAGGAAATTGAATTAGGTCATTTCTCTAATGTACATTTTATATTAATGGTATGGCTTGGTCTAAGGTGGTGCTCTCAAATAGCTATTTGATTATGAAATATTTAGCAAGACATGAATTAAATTTAAGATAAGTGTTTCTTTAGAATCCTAAGTTTAGTCAAAGATTAGTAAAAACCTCTATTTATTGTTGTATACTTTGTCTATAATCCTATCACAATTGGAACCACCTATTTATTAAGTTTGATTCATAACCTTGAGGATAAAAATTGTCCTTTCAAAGCCTAACACAATGCATCCCATGTTATGTGTCATGGTGAAGATCACTAGTCGATTGTTCCTCATTGAATTTGTTGTAGATATTTGTAGTGTGGGACTAGCATAGGATTGGACAAGTCACTCTAAGTGGTTATCTATAGTAATCAAGCATCAATCTTCAACCATAAATGAGCATGTTTTAAAATAAATTGTTAGGTTACATATCTAAGAGTCTAGAAGACCTCTATGCATTTGTCCACCAAATTTGGTCAAGGAGATTCTGGTATTTAGTTATAATATATTAGTGGAAACCCTAGATTTATGACACGATGCTTTGATAAGGGCAAAAACCCAAAATCTAGCTAGATTTGGGTGAGCATTGAGCATGGGGAACCAAATCTATGAATATGTGTATTGTTAAATATAATTTTGTTTGGTGAAGGCAATAACCAACATAATCAACATAATATAAGAGTTTTTGGGGTTGGGGATATACCTCAAGGTACGCAAAGCATGAAAAAAGTTTCGGTGGGCACAAAACCAAGAGAACAAAAAATGTTGAAGAGGACATGTGGGGTGGGAGGTCGACCTCCAAAAACTAAAGCATTGACATGAGTGAGGTAGGTCTAAAGAAACTTCTCTCACACCAAATGAGAGAAGTGGTAGGTAGGTATCTAGGTCTCTAAAGCAATTTATCTCATACCAAATGAGGTAGGTCTAAAGCAACTTCTTTTGTGGAGTGGTGTTGCATTTTAAAGTTCCCTTGGCCATTGTGTTCTAGTTGCATTATTGGATTTGGCTATTTGTTCCCAATGTTAGGATTTTTTCTTGTTTTTTATTTAACTTGTGCGTAGAGCTCTAGGCATCAATGATTGCTGGGTGTATCCCTAGTGGTTCTATTCACATTGCCTTCCAAAGTGCATGGCCACAATGAATGCAATATGTTATCCTTCAGTGGTTGTGCTTTTTTCTCCTTGGTGGTTTTCACTCACTGATCCCCGTGTTTGAAGTTCTTCCTCTATTTTAAGTGGATTAGGCATCAATTGTTGGTGGTTGCATCCTCACCAATTTTTTTTCTCATTTCCTTTCGATTTTGGTTCTTTACATTGTTGGGTCACTTGTGTTTTTGAGGATTACATTGGTGGTTTTGGAGGACTTGTTCCATGGCCATTATGTTGTTTTTGTTGTCGATTGTTGTTCATGTTGTGATATTGCCTCTAAATCAGTGCATGGAAGGGCCCCCGTTTTTTTTTCTGATAACTTTGTGGTTCATGTTGCTTGTGTTGTGGGTGGTTGTGAAACATGCAAGTAAGGGAGTCAATATCGAGTGTTTAGTGCTTCTTTTTTATCTCACGGTTCCTTGTTATGTAAGGATTAATAAACCAATTTATACTATAATTCATCTAAAGTGAATTTATTTAGAACTATTGGACACCAAAATGACCATTAAATGAAGGCATGCAAGGATCACAAGATCAAAGCATGCATCACTCATCCACAACATTCCCTTTGATTGTTGAGATCCATAATTTAGTCTTTACATGGTTTTCTATGTATTCAACTCCAACACCCCAAAATTTATATGTTTTCCTCTTAAGATAGGTTGTTGTGAACATTGTGTTGTGGGTAGTTATAGAGTGAAAAACACTAAAGTGCATTGATTACACATCTAAAAATACATCTTGTTTGAAATTTTGGCCTTAATAATTGTTGTCGTTGCAATAAAAACCCTCAAATGGTTCTCTAGGTTTCATCCAAAATAGCCATGACATACATTTGAATCCAAATCAATATACACATATATAGAACAAAACTCATACAAAACTATATATAAATACATGAGATAAAACCATAGTGGAACAAAACTCGAACAAATATATAAATTTTCAGGAAAACAGTGGAACATGATTCCCAATCTACATACGATGGCAAATCATGCCCTATACAAAATCCGACAACTCGTGTCGTAGATCCAAAATACATGGAAACTAGTGCCCTATATGTAACATCACCCAAATAACCCAATATTCACTGCCTTGGAGAATTTTGGGAAAAAAAATCACCTTACAATGAATACTTAATGTTATAAACTATATTCATATCACAACACCATACAGGTTTTATAAGAAAATATTGCTATCTTGAATATCTCTAAACTTATAATGGAAATATTTATTTTTAGGACCATAATTCCGCCATCCTTGCATCGTCATGATCGTGACTAGCATCCATAAAAGAGAATACATAGTCACTTATGTCAATCATTCTCATAATTAATGCTTTGATAAAAAAACATACTTGTGTAATGCCAAGGTATTAATAATTCAATCATCTAACATGTTATAACAATCATCTCAACAACTTCTTCTACTTCACTTAAAATAATGTCATAAAAATAGTAAAACATTTCGTTGTATGCCATATCTATTCTTAGTAAAATGTTCCATGCAAGTAATAGTTGTAGTTGTATAAATAAAAGGTTCATTTAACACAATCACTTCCTATGCAAACATTACCATAATTTCCTTGCGTCATCATTATGAAACTTTTACCCCTTAGTAGTAAACTGAGATATGCCGAAATTTAAACATTAATTATATCCATATGGTCATCACATCAACGATATTCAATAACAGGAAATACTTTACCAGAGAGACATTCGACATAATAAACTTATAACTTGATATAAACCAGAAAGTCGTCAATATCATATATAAGACACATGAAAGAGGGACACCAATGTACGTGGTTCACCCTATCCTTGTGCTACATCCACCAAACCTTCTCATCTTGTTCTATTACTCCAATAGAGAGAATTACATCATGTCATGCAGTTATTACAACATCTACCTTCTACTTCCTTGAAGTCTTTCTCCTAGAAGGTATTTACAAAATATAGTCCATGCTAACATCAACATGGTAATAAAGACCTATGATAACTTAAACTGAAGCCTTTTCAAGCCTTCAACCAAAACCTAGGTTGCAGAGATATCACGAACTATGTAAACAAGAATTAAAAGGGGCTTCCCCAAGTATTTACTGAAGATCAAACCCAGATCAAAAAATAAATAGATATTAACTAGTTCAAATAGGATTCCACCTTAAAAATCTACACCTTCTTGCTTGCACGCAGGGATTTAACAAAAATCCACAGAAGGACTTAATGAGAAAACAATCCTATGATTCGAATGTAGAATGCATGCAATGCAGAAATTACTTGACAGTGTTCAACATCTACCTCTCAGTTCAATAAAACATACATAGGCTTATCCAAAAAAACCAGATATAGAAGCTATGCATTTTTCTGAGGTCTTTATAATCTAGCATAATATAATAAAATACACATAGAGATCATGAACGACAAAAATCTCATTGAGTGCATACCAACAGAGATATTTGACAGCCTACAAGATAAACTTAGCTTTTCCCAAGCATTCACGATTTCAGAAAACACATAGAGACATGAAAGTACAGATATCTGTGATTCATGCAACAGGAGTTCTCCACGATTTCACTTCAGCATAAAATCTAATCTATCATTTTTACTCAACATTCCCTCCACATACAGGTCGGTGTTAGCGTTTAAATTTATGCATCGCCAGAGCCATGTACACACGGTTTCATTATAACCATAGAGATCATGAAAATACAAAGATCTTTACCGCAATTCATGTAACCAGTTGTTCTCCACGATTTCACTTCATTATCTCGATTATGGTTACAACCATCAGTTAGATATTGGGTTAGTTTGCATACCTTATCAAAGGTATACACTATAGAGATATCAATACTATAAAACTCAACAAGAAGCTAATCGATGATCAAGCCTTTCTGTGAGATGTCTGTGCAATCGACTAGATAGGGAATCCTAAAAAATACAAACCAACATAATACTTTTGGCAATAGCACCAGGAACTAAACAGGCCTTCAGCACTTACGTTGTCCCCTTCTAGAGCATTATGTGAAATTTTTGGGTCGTAGCAATATGTATAACCAAAACAATATAAAATATAAATTCAAGCAAATATCATAAAAATGCTTAAAGCAATTTCCAGCATCACTCTTTCAAATTACGATTCCATATACCCTAACAATCAAATTGATAAATCCAACATGGTAATTAACCTGCTAAACTGAAAGACAAATTCCAACAATTAACATCAAAATGAAAAATGTGATTTCCAGCATATTACGAATGCAAAATCAATAACCCCTAATCTCTGTTTCCACCAAGTATTTATGTAGATCGAGAGCAAGGCATAACATACTATAAGATAAAAGTACACAGAGTGTAATTGACAGAGAAAAGATTACTAACTCATTCAATAACATACGAATTTCTCTTTGACATATAAAATATATATGCCGAGAAATAAACCCTAAATGTGTCTTAACCAAGGCTTCTTATAGTGTATTCCCCTACTTTGGTATCCTGGCATAATAATATACAAACAAGAACTAAAACCTTGATCCAGCCCAATACGGTGAACTATCCATTCTATGGATACTATTTAAAATACACAAAATTTAAAATATTAGGGGATCAACGCATTCAATACCTACAATCTCTAGTATGGTTCCTACAGCAGGGTTCAAGATCACATCACTTGCGATCTGCAGTTCTCTCAACAGGTTTCAAACCTATACACTCTGCGATCCAAGAATCTAATCACAAAGCTAGAATGATCCCGAGATCTCCTCATTTCTGCCCCCATTTCCCCCCGATTTAACTGTGGGCATTTGTTATTGGGGAGTCCATCCATCCTACCAGTGTTCCTACACGTGGTGTTCCAACAAAACAAAATCATTCCAAGTGGTTTGCTTGTGGGAGTAACTATTGTTACTCAAAGGGAATAGTTCCCCACCAAAACCTCCAAGGAGATTCCTTAACTAGATAGACGAATATTTATGTTTCGATTGGTATCTTTTGAGTATTTCCTCCCATAGTGTTTTTATACAAGAATATCCTTGTAACAATAACTTAGGTTTTTCTTTAATATTTAACCATTAATCATAAAATGACCCTAATATAGTTATTACAAGGAAGCTTTTATCTTCCTACTAGTTTTAGAGATAGCACTTTGGCAATCTATGCCTGTTTATGGAGGGCTTAATCCTAAATATTACTAAGGTTTTCCTGTAACCAAAGGAATCCTTTTAAGTGCGGGTCAGTGACCCAATTGTGGAAGAAAAGAACATCTAACCAAAAGACGTGAATTGAATTCATTTTAGATATATACAGATATATAGACTTCAACAAATGAACATCTAATAATTAATTCTACCTTCCTTTCTCATACAATCCTAGGCGTGTATATAGTTAGATGGACAATATCTTTTAGTTATATTTTCTCACCCATACCTATACAAATATATAATATATCCATATTCATGCATATGATCAGACCTCCAATGTTAAAGTTGTAATATTAGTTCCTCGTATGTAGATGTAAGGTCCTTGTTTTAGCCGATAGTACTAACACTTACTTTACCATTTTTCTTATAAGTGGCTCTAGCTTAGGATAACACCTGTTGTAATGTTTATAGCCATCAACCTCACGCCCTAGTGGAGTCAATTTCCATTCATCTAGTTGTGTCACTATTTTTAGTCTCTGAAATTTATGACTTAGCGATTTACCCATATAACTTACAGTGTTTTTTGGTGGGGCATTTGCCTTGATCTCCTCACCAGAACACAAGTACAATATTTGATTACAATTTACAAAACAAATAGGGTGTAAAGGAGGGATATCACATCCTCCTCCCCTTAAAAATAACACCGTCCTCAATGTTTATATATTTTAGCAGTTCATCTTCCCCTCTTGAATCAACCTTTTGTTTGTTTCATCATTTTGGTTTTGACCTTTTTTGAACTTCCATAAATTTCGTAAGTTGTTATTGCTCACATCCTTCATTTTTTACTACAAAATCGGGATTCAAAGAAAATTTGTTCAGTAAAACCTATCATCAATTCCATAATCAAATTTAGAAACATAAACAATGAGCTCCTTTATTGCAACATAACATTTGCAATTCATCGAATACATTTTTTCCTTTGTTTGTGCCTCTATTATCACAAACACACATAAATCCAACGTTCCAAGAATGTAGATTGTTATTTAAAAAAAAACACACCATTCACTTGATCTAGGAAATTCTTTCCTAACACCTCAGTGCTGACACAACAATCATTTCTCCTTCGTCTTGCCTAACACCTCAGTGATCACACAACAATCATTTCTCTCATGTATTTTCTAACACCTCAGTGCTCACACAACAATCATTTCTCTCACGCATACTAAGCAACGTCCTACCTCCCTCATATGCAGTTATTTATAGTTTGCATAGGTCTTTACAGCCATCCCATTCTCTCGAGAATCCTGGCGGATGTCAAATCCCTGATGCTAGGGAGTGTTTCAGTGCCATTACTACACTCTCACATAATTCCTCTCAAGCCTTCTCACTTGAGTCCTGGAATTTATTTCCTCAAGCCTCCTTGCTTGAGTCTAGAACAATCTCTTTCAAATTAATCAATTATTTCGTCATTTTACATTTTGTAACCATACGGTTACTCTGACCAATGCATGTTGATTTTTTTATTCAACAACTTATCAAAATTTAAAAGAATAAAGAACAGTTGTGATGTGGATCTCAAATCCTCACCCCCTTATTTTACCATGCATAATATTTATAGCTCTCACCTTTCAACAAGCTCCACAGAAATTTGACTGTCTGCCAAATTTCACTTGTTAGTATCACTTTAAATACAAAATCAAATATTATAAGAAGATCCCTTCCTTAAATAGAAAATCATCTTTATTACTACAGTATCCATACGTGATCATCTAAGAAATCCTTTCCTACTACACATAGATAGCTTATAGGCTTACATAATGCTTTGAACATGATATAACACACCATTCCTATTTTAGTTATACAACCTTTCTTTGTATACACTAACATCATATAAGAATTAACCAATTGTCAAAAACATACTTGCGTACCTTATAAGGATAAGCATATACCTTTTTAAGGGCGACTGCATATCTCCTTATTCATAAGATCCTCATATGCTGAGGTACTAGGTTACTTGTATCCTCACATGTTAGTATTACACTAACTATGAATCCATATGTCCCACATTTACCTATTGACAATTGTAAGGCAGTGATGTGTAGGAAATAAAATTTGTTCAACACATTTAGAGTGTTAGTCGTGTTAAATCATAAGAAAAATTATACATATAACATGTGTCCAAACATCAGTTTTACTTGTTTCATAAAAGCTTATACATCGATTATTGTTTTAAAGATTACTTCTGATCTACCATGGAAATTCTATGTCATCAATGGTTTCCTTAACTCATAATAAATATAAAATAGTCATTCCTCGTGCCAACATAAAGATGTCAGAAAATTACAGTGTCCTACTAACCTGTATCACCATTTCATGTGGGTTGTAGATTTCCAATACTCTTATTTGTACCACAAAACCTACTCTTTTGACAAAACTTGATTTGCATCTACACTGTCATTACGTGAACAACTAAATTTTATCCCTTAACAAAATAATCATTTTGACAAAACATATAATTTGTACATGGATAGCAAGTCATCATAAATCTGGAACATATAAAAGTATAACTTTTATAACCATCACTCATTGTTTCCCAACATCCATCTTAAGGATTACTGGAATAAGAAGATATAAAATGGAACCATTCATTTTCATCATATGCAACCTATTAACTAATAGAATACACAAGTATACATTTTAAGTGTTTATAACCCTTTTATCCCTTTGTTGAACTAACAAGCAAAGGTACAAGTATGCTCTAATGTCACACTTTTAGTATGGTAATCACTTATCCTATACCTTCATCTACTAAAATGAAATTGATTACCAAGGAGACTCCTAACAAATTTTCTCTTTGACAACTCCAGATAAAATATAGTAAAGAAGAATATTCATTTGTGTAAGTACACTAAGGTGAAGAGCATGCTAACTTCCTTCTCAAGGTAGTAAATGCTTAGACTACATTCATG
Organism: Larix kaempferi; assembly: GCA_027924585.1. Taxonomy (NCBI): domain Eukaryota; kingdom Viridiplantae; phylum Streptophyta; class Pinopsida; order Pinales; family Pinaceae; genus Larix; species Larix kaempferi. Next base: position 2,956,875 of record BSBM01000118.1, read on the forward strand.
CTTCGTTTTTCATTCAATCGACCAAGCGCGCTTAAACTTCCAAAATTTGTAAAAAAACAAATTACAATAAATATATCTTCGTATAAGAAGAGGTATAACTTTTTACATCATTTCCTATCAGTGTGATACGGTTTATAAGAAAACCACACATCTCCATATTCTAGTTATCAGAATACTTTTCTAACCTTCTTATCCTTTGGTTTTATTTAAGAAGGGTATCATCCCTTTAGAAAGAATATCTATTGTAGTTGTCAAAACAAGATAATATCTTCATATATTCTATATATTACTTAACCGTTTTCTACTCAAACACCGAGGAAGAAATTTACCAACTTCTTTACTCATTTTCACCCTTCCACATCCATGTGGTCAATAATCTAACAAATTCTTCTTTGTATAATATTCTTCTTGGATGTCGGATCATCAATTGCTTTTCTCTAACATATGTCTGTCTATGTAGTAAAGAAGACCATTTTCTAGGCATCGAACACATCACACCACTAAAGTTAATCCCTTTAACTTTTAATTCTACATTTGTCTTTCATAAAGCGGATGATCCTTTGTTACTCTATTTACTTCATCATACACGACAGTGGATAATCAACATCGTCGAATCCAATAAACTTTCAATTTTCAGTATGTAATATAGCACATCATACTAGACCAAAGATGAAGGTACAACTCGTATACTTATAGTTTAATCGGACGAGTTTTTTTTTTTGTTTGGAAAATCACAATACCTTACTTCATCACGATATTTTCATATTCCCTTAGTTTCCTCTTGGAGAACTCGACGATTAATTCAGATAGTATACTCCTGTCCATTCGTTCCATGCATTCAAAACAACAATTTGTTTGTTAGTTTCGAAACCCTCATGTTCATTTACCTTATTTTGAGCCCCTATAGGCCCGAGTGTTGAAACCTCACCTCTGATACCATATGTAACATCACCCAAATAACCCAATATTCAATGCCTTGGTGAATTTTGGGAAACAAAATCCTCTTACAATGAATACTTAATGTTATAAACTATATTCATATCACAACACCATATAGGATTTATAAGAAAATACTGCTATCTTGAATATCTCTAAACTTATAATGGAAATATTTATTTTTAGGACCATAATTCCGCCATCCTTGCATCGTCACAGTCATGACTAGTATCCATAAAAGAGAATGCATAATCACTTATGTCAATCATTCTCATAATTAATGCCCTAATAAAAAACCATACTTGCGTAATGCCAAGGTCTTAATAATTCAATCATCTAACCTATTATAACAATCATCTCAACAACTTCTTCTACTTCACTTAGAATAATGTCATAAAAATAGGAAAACATTTTGTTGTATGCCATATCTATTCTTAGTAAAATGTTCCACGCAAGTGATAGTGAGAGTTGTATTTGTATAAATCAAAGGTTCATTTAACACAATCACTTCCTATACAAACATTACCATAATTTCCTTGCGTCATCATTCTGAAACTTTTACCCCTTAGTATTAAACTGAGATATGATGAAAGTAAAACATTAATTATATCTAGATGGTCATCACATCAACAATATTCAATAACATGAAATACTTTACCAAAGAGACATTCGACATAATAAACTTATAAATTGATATAAACCATAAAGCCATCAATACCATATATAAGACACATTAAAGAGATAATGAAAGAAAGAAGACATGTGAAAGAGGGACACCAATGTACGTGGTTCACCCTATCCTTGGGATACGTCCACCAAACCTTCTTATCTTGTTCTATTACTCCAATAGAGAGAATTACATCATGTCATGCAGTTATTACAACATCTACCTTCTGCTTCCTTGAAGTCTTTCTCCTAGAAGGTATTTACAAAATATAGTCCATGCTGACATCAACATGGTAATAAAGACATGTGATAACTTAAACCGAAGTTTTTTCAGGCCTTCAACCAAAACCTAGGTTGCAGAGATATCACGAACTATGTAAATAGGAATTAAAAGCGGCTTCCCCAACTATTTACTGAAGATCAAACCCAAATCAACAAATAAATAGATATTAACTAGTTCAAATATGATTCCACCTTAAAAATCTATCCCTTCTTGCTTGTGGGAAGGGATATAAAAAAAATCCATAGAAGGACTTAATGAGAAAACAATCCTCTGATCCGAATGCAGAATTTACTTGAGAGGGTTCAACATCTACCTCTCGGTGCAAGAAAACATACATAGGCTTATCCAGGAAAACCAGAAATAGAAGCTATGCGTTTTTATGAGATCTTTATAAGCTAGCATAATATAATAAACTACACATAGAGATCGTGAAGGACAGAAATATCATTGAATGCATACCAACAGAGATATTCAACATCCTACAAGACAAACTTAGCTTTTCCCAAGCATTCACGATTTCCGAAAACACATAGAGACATGAAAGTACAGAGATCTGCGATTCATGCAACAGGAGTTCTCCACGATTTAAATATTATCTATCATTTTTACTCAGCATTCCATCGGCATACAGGTCAGTGTTAGCGTTTAAATTTATGCATAGCCAGAGCAATGTACACACGGTTTCGCTATATTAACCATAGAGATCATGAAAATAAAAAGATATTTACCTCAATTCATGCAACCAGGATTTATCCACGATTACATTTCATTATCTCGATTATGGTAACAACCATTAGTTAGCTATCGGGTTAGTTCACATACCTTATGAAAGGTATACAATGTAGAGATATCACTACAGCAAAACTCAACAGGAAGTTGATCGATGATCAAGCCTTTCTGTGAGCTGTCTGCGCAATCGACTAGACAGGGAATCCTAAAAAATACAAACCAACATAATACTTTTGGCAACAGCACCTGCAACTAAATGGGGCGTTAGCACTTACGTTGTCCCCTTCTAAAGCATTATGTGCAATTTTCGGGTCGCAGCAATACATATAACCAAAACAATATAAAATATAAATTCCAGCAAATATCATAAAAATGTGTAATGCAATTTCCAGCATCACTCTTTCAAATTACGATTCCATACACCCTATCAATCAAATTGATAAATCCAGCATGGTAATTAACCTGCTAAACTGAAAGACAAATTCCAGCAATTAACATCAAAATGAAAAATGTGATTTCCAGCATATTACAAATGCAAAATCAGTACCCCCTTATCTCTGTTTCCACTGGGTATTTATGCATATCGAGAGCAAGGCATAGCATACTATAAGATAAAAGTACACAGAGTGTAATTGACAGAGAAAAGATTACCAACTCACTCAATAACATACGAATTTCTCTTTTAACATATCAAATATATTTGCTGAGAAATAAACCCTAAATGCGTCTTAACCAAGGCGTGTTATAGTGTATTCCCCTACTTTGGGATACTGGCATAATAATATACAAACACGAACTAAAACCTTGATCCAGCCCAATATGGTGAGCTATCCATTTTATGGATACTATTTAAAATACATAGAATTTAAAATACTAGGCGATCAACACATTCAATACCTGCAATCTCCAGTATGGTTCCTATAGCAGGGTTCAAACTCACATCACCTGCGATCTGCGGTTCTCTCAACATGTTTCAAACCTCTACTCCCTGTGATGCAAGATTCTAATCGTAGAGCTAGAATGATCACGAGATCACCCCCTTTCTGCCCCCATTTGTCCCCGATTTAATTGTGGGAATTCGTTCTTGGGGAGTCTGTCTATCCTACCAGTGTTTCTAGACATGGTGTTCCAACAAAAAAAATCGCACCAAGTGGTTTTCTCATGGGAGTAACTATTGTTACTCAAAGGGAATAGTTCCCCACCGAAACCTCCAAGGAGATTCCTTAACTAAATAGGTGAATATTTATTTTTCGATTGGTATCTTTTGAGTATTTCCACCCATAGTGTTTTTATATGAGAATATTCTTGTAACAATAACTTAGGTTTTTCTTTAATATTTAACCATTAATCATAAAGTGACCCTAATATAGTTATTAGGGAGGGAAGCTTTTATCTTCCTAGTAGTTTTAGAGATAGCACTTTGGCAATCTATGCCTCTTTAAAGAGGGCTTAATCCTAAATATTACTAAGGTTTTCCTGTAACCAAAGGAATCCTTTTAGGTGTAGGCCAGTGACCCAATTGTGGAAGAAAAGCACATCTTACCAAAAGAAGTGAAGGGAATTCATTTTAGATATATACATATATATAGAGAGAGACTTCAACAAGTGAACATCTAATAATTAATTCTACCTCCCTTTCTCATATAATCCTAGGCGTGTATATAATTAGATGGACAATAGCTTTTAGTTGTATTTTCTCACCCATACCTATACAAATATATAATATATCCATATTCATGCATATCACACCTCCAATGCTAAAGTTGTAATATTAGTTCCTCGTATGTAGATGTAAGGTCCTTGTTTTAACCGATAGTACTAACACTTACTATACCCGTTTCTTATTAGTGGCTCTAGCTTAGGACAACACCCATTGTAAGGTTTCCAGCCATCAGCCTCACGCCCTAGAGGATTTTGTTGCCATTTATCTAGTTGTGTCATTGTTTTTAGTCTCGTAAATTTATGACTTAGGGATTTACCCATATAACTTACAATGTTTTCTGGTGGGGCCTTTCCCTTGAGCTCCTCACCAGAACACAAGTATAATATTCGATTACAATTTACAAAACGAATAGGGTGTAAAGGAGGGATATCACACTATACAAAATCCAACAACTCGTGTTGTAGATCCAAAATACATGGCAAAACATGCCGTAGATACAAAGTACACGGCAACTAGTTCGCAAAGGTGCCACATCGTGTCTAATGTAGATAACATGGCGTGTCACGCATTGTGACCACCTCGGTCACTCCGTGGTGCATCTCCAAAATTGATCTTTCTCTTCTTGTAGATACTACTACCTCGGGTCTTCTTCCGCCTAGGACTAGGCCGTCTCTCCACGCTCTAAACAAATGATATAAGGTACCATTATTTTCAAGCATTTGTAACATTTACCACATTTATAAAATCAATGTACAATTCAAATCTTAAATAACTCACCGATGATGCGAGTGGGAGACGAGAAGCAGGTGTCCTAGATCTACTGAGCCACTCAGCAATTCCACCCTACAACATTTACGACAATCATTTCATTGAAAAATAATAATTGCTTAAATTAATTTTGGTTAATGCATCAAAACATTTTCATAAATTAACTTGATTCTCACTTTGAACATCCCCCAAAATGGGGGTGGTTGAGCTTCTTGGGTAGCAGATAGAGAAGTTGGATGGACAACCTACTCCAATGTAGTGATGGGGGGGGGCACAGATGTAGGTGGAGGAACTATGGGTGCGACCACATTAGTTGCCACAATAGTGGTAGGAACTAGAGATGATGTGGTGGAAGAGGACATGGTGGTATGGGGTGGAGGAGGATTTCATGGACGATGAACCCCTACCGGCTATACAATAGGGGGTATCAACCCAAAAGGGCAAGGGACGATGTTGAGGTATGGTGAATCGGAGGTCGGTCCTGCATAGAGGGAGGAGGATAGATATAAGGGAGCTTGTGGATGAAGGGGAGAACCTGGATGGAAGGGGGGCATGGAAGAATGGGGGAGGATGGATAAACAGGGGGGAGTGGATGAATGCAGGAGGATGTATAGATGGGGGGCAGTGGATGAATGGGGGAGGATGGACGAAGGGGGGAGTATGGACAGAGAGGGGATGGCAGATGGAAGGGAGGGGGTGGAAGGAGGGAGGGATATGGATGGAGGTGAGGGGGGAGAACCATGGGAGAGGGTGGAAACATGGGACTAAAGAGGCCTGCAGCTGTTGGAAGCCCCTGCATACAAATTAATAATATCACAGTTTAGTAAATTAAAAAAAATTAAACCATAGTATATCTTAAAATTTCAAATTAAAATCGTGCTTTTATCTACACATTGTACTTGTGTATAAGGTGATATGTCAACCCATGGCGGAGATGGATGGTCATCGTACTGTGTGCATGCCTGTGGACACCAAAACACATGCATGTTATAAACATATTAAACCAGTAATTATTCAGTCAATCAAAATATTAAAAATTATTGTATGAACTATCATCATGTATGTCATAAATATGAATACATAAAAATAGAAATTCCATAAGTAGGAAGAATATTGTGTGGGGTACTAAAAATACCTTTGTGTGAGGTGTCGCAATCTCAGTTGCAGCTGCCATTGTTGCATCCAGGTTGGGAGATGTTGCATTCTCCCATGATGGTGTCTCAACTCTAAATAGATGTACATTGAAATAATAGTTTATGTCAAGCACAAATACTTTAAAATTACATTACAAATTATCAAGTGGTGATTGAAAACACATTAAAAAAAGTGCTAAACTGCTCCATATAGCAACCCTCGATCGAGCGAGGACAAATGTGCCCACAATGGGGGCAAAGATGTGGCATTGTCCCTGTGGAACCAGAAGGCCCAACATGGCTACCACTGGTCATAGGTCTGTCATGTCTCTATCGAGAAAGGCCTGCATCGACGTCTTTATCAAGGTCAACCTATCTCTCCACTATAGTAGCTTCTACAAAGATAGTGTCTAAGTAGGTCACGTGCAACACTCCTCATCGCGTCCTCGATCTGATCAAGTTTGTGGGGTAACTGAGGTGGATAGGGAGAAGGGTTGGGATCATGCCTAGGAGCTGGAGGCCCTCTAAGTGGGTTCCTCCTAGCAGCAGTTTGATCTTGGGAAAAGCCAGGCCCAAAACCATGGAACTCGGTTATGTCAAAATAGTTGACATGTAAACCAAAGGAAAACTCAGCCCACAGTTTCCAAAGGAAGTACTGTGGAACCTCCCTATTATTGCAGGGAGGTTTATAATAAACCATGAACCACCTTTGCATCCAATTGTCCCTCCATGGTTGGAAATGACACCAATCCATGCAAACACGTGGCTTTTTAATGTCTCGTGGTTGTTGTGTTCTTTGATCGGTGAACATACTATACAATTGGGCCTTTGTAATATTTAAATCTTTTATTTCCTCCTTGGAAATGCCCATGGAATAATACTCCCGCATCCTAGCTCTAAATTCAGTCATGTCTGGCAATGTGCATGGATGATTGAGTCAATTGAGCTCTCAATTCAGGTGGCAAGGGACACTCGAGATGGTTCCCCTATGTTTCTTAGTTCTTGAGTGTGCACTCTCATCTCATTTACATAATGGTTCAAGTCATCTTGGTCAAAATGTTGTTGGGGGTTTTTATTTTCTTAGGCATTTGGATTTTGTTGAGGGTTTTCATTGCTTCCACCGGACTCCATGTTAACATTTTGTTCATTCATTGTGTAGGTTTACACTCTGCAATTGAAAAATTCTTTTTTTCTTTTGATAATTTGGGGATTATTACTAATTTAATAAACAAACAAAAATGAATAAAATGACAAAAACAATGAATAAAATGACAAAAACAATGAATAAAATGAAAAAAACAATGGTATTTACCTATCCATTGCAATTGGTGGACGGATGAAGGTGGTTTTTTGAGTGGAAATGGTCACTTGGGTTGCTGTAGCTCCGTGCACATGGTGGTTCATCCATGTTCGGTCGGAATGGTAAGAATGAAAAGAAATCGGGTTTGTTTTTTTTAAACCTTAATAGGGGCGCGTGCACGTATTTTTGCATGCACGCGCTAGGAACGTGCGCGTGCCTCAGTTTGGTATCGAACCTAGTGGCGCGTGCACGCTACCTTAGGCATGTGCGCATTCCTATTTTTTATCCACTAGCATGGTCTCGTTGCAATAGTTTTGGGGAGCAACTTTGTGTGCTCACCCATAAGGTACCCATATATGCATTGATAAACATATCAACCATTCCAAGCTTTTATTTACCAACTAAAACCATCTACATTAATGATAACCTACAAACCTTCATGAATTCAACTACTTATGTCGAGCTTATGAGAATCTTCTCATGCTATTATTATTCATAACATTTAGTTTATGCATTTCTATAGTTTTCTCACTAATACTTTAATATATCAACTTTCCTCGTGCATTCAACGCCATGCATTCAAATAGTTTAAAAATTTTATTCGTCTATAAAGATAATTGCATGTCGTGACTTTCTACTCTTAAAAGGAAGTAAACACTTCTACCTTTACAAAAAATATTTCATACTTTGCCTAAACAGACATTTTCGACATCGTGCTTATCACATATTCGAGTCTCAAAGCTTATTTTTATGATTCTTTAGTACTTACGATTTTATGAAGAAACATATGTGATAATAAACTTGAGCATTGTTTCAAATACTAATGACTAATACACCTAAGATGCAACCACTAGTCATGTTAGGTTTTGTAACTCTACATTTCTATACATAATATAATAACTATTACTTTTGTGCATTCATACCTCAAGAATTCCTTGTCATAGATGAAGCGAACATATTAATTTCCTTTTATCTTTAGGTTTTATTATGCTAAAGAATTAAATATTTATCATTTACTTGGATTTTATTTCGATGATAGAAACATAGCGCTTTTAAAGCATATTACTTTTCTACTTGCTTGACTACAACATACAAAACTACTTTCAATGATGTACTAGGTCAACTTTGCTATATCATGCATGTTAATAATGTAAACAAATACCAATAAGGTAAATTACTACGGAAACATCTTTCTTTTAGATACTATATAGGGTACACAATGCACTTGCTCGTTTGGGAGTCCATAGGCCGTAGTGTTGTAACTCGGCTCTAATACCACTTGTAATGCCTCTCAAAATACACGCTAAAAAAAATAATCTTAAGGGTCTCTATAATGTCGTAGAACTCACGTTTACTTAAATTAACTTCATCACCGATCACTTAAGTGACGTTCTCCTTATACTGAGTAAATTAACTTCACTACTAGTGAGTTGTTTGATGTTTCTTTTTGTTGGTTTCACTTACATCTCAGTAGTTTATCCCAATAGTTACTTTATACCAATCAAAGTACATTCACCTCGTACACATTTCAATGATAAGAAATGATACCTTCACAATTACAATTGTACTTAATTTACATTCCAACCTTTAATAGCTAAAAATTTAAATATGGTATCCCTATTGGTTACGTAGCATAGTCATGAGTATCTTGTTTTTATTCTCTTTTCAACGTATGAATGTTCATAATCATAATCATTCTTAACCGACATAATACCCTTAACAAACAAAAATACCTAATCATCACATTCAAGGATTCTTTCAAGCTCATATGGGTGTAACTACCCTAAAATGAAACAATCATAAATTCGATACATTAATTATTTCGAAGTATAAGGAAAGTATTCTATTAACACTTGTAGTCCTTCTCATAAAGCATGGGTTTAAATATTGGATTTAATTTATCAAGATGGAAAATAAAACTCTTTTAATATTTTTCTATAGGAGTCTCGCAACCACATAATAAAAATGGCTATCCCATTATGGAAGTACCTCTTCCCATAAGTATCATCACATTGTACATGTCACACCCATTTCCATACCATATATATCCTACATGTATGTACTAACCAGAAAAGGACCAATCATAGTCTTTTAGTTTCATGGTTATTAGGTCTCATCGTTTACACAAGCATACATAGGACAAGTGTATAACCTTTTTAAGATAGGAATCAGAAACATCCTATATTCATCATGTCACAAGGTAGATACTACATGATCCTATAAATTAGTATTTGAACTCTATCTCTCTAGCTCTTTCAAAATGTTAGGGTAGATCTATTTTCACATACCTATGATCCAACATATATACAAACCCGTCAATATATGTCTCTACGTTTAACCAATAATCTAAAATGTTAGTCATATATATAATCACTTAATTCATTTGTTGGAACTTAATGTAAAACAACCTATATAATATATAATATAATATATATATATAACCTTTTAATTCCTTATCTTTTAATAAGAGAATCATGTATATTTATACATAAAATAAGCCTTCTCTCCACTTTAGGGTTCAGCTTAATAACAATATATACTTATAATCTAATTTATATATAACTATTAGTCCCTTTATTTTTCTGAAAAAATAACATATTCCAAACTATAAAATATATTATAGGCATATATCATAAATTACCCAAAATATTTTCATTATAATATAATGCATATATCTTCGCAACCCTTTCTGGTTATTTTCAATGTAATCGAACATATGCTTCATAAAATAAGTATATATAATCAAGGAGTAAAGCCTTTAACAAATTCCCAAAAAGAACTTTAAACTATTCAATACGATATATAAAGCACTATATCGAAATAAGGGATATTTGAAGGATATGAACTATTCCGCTGAGAATGATGTCATGTATGCGACAATAATGTCTCATCTCTTTAAATGGATCACTAGTTGGATGTGTATGCAATAAAGTATGATTATCACCGTAATAACCAATTGTACATGGCACTAAATCAAGTCTACCGAAAAGGTGAGTAATCAAAGAATGGCCATAGTGGCAATACAATAATAAATAGCATTCCCACTCAGCTAACAAATAAATTAACTTCAGACGGATCTACGTAATTGTTAAGGGTTAGAAACAACCGGATCTACTTGACTAAAAGATAGCTTATTAAACTTATGGTTGGATTAATGTTTATAAAAGGGATTGGTCATGTAGACCACTTATATAACGCGCAAATTGCATAGACCAGACAGACTTAACTAGTTGTTTAACATGTCATCCTATTTAGCAATCATATCATTCTAAGCTATGTGGATGACTACTCATCTATTTGACTTAAAGCTAGTCTATTCATTTGATATCATTAAAAATGTAATACGCAGACCATTTATTTACACAGATGAATCTTATCAAATTAGTTAATATGCAGACCTCGCAGTCTACGCAGGCCACACAGATTTATCAGGTCAACATGCAGATCTCGTAGTCTACGCAGACCTGCGTAGACCATACAAGCTATCTAGTATATAATCGTGTAGACCATGCAGAGTCACCTTATATGCTGATGTTAGGGTATATTTTACCTCGTGAGTCCGGAGCTTTCGAGGAGAAGGGTTACACCAAAGCTGTCAAGCATAAAACCATTAGGAACTACAGCAGTAACACATCGAGCTCACACTCAATAGAAAAAATCCTTATAAAGGGAAATGTTACAGGTCTAACACGTCAAGAGTTTTTTAAGATCAAAGTGTCTATATGGAATAATTAATACGAAGACATACCTATTGCATTCAACCAAACAGATAGTGATTTATAACACAAACAAACATTAACAGGGACACGATCTGGAAGTACAGAGTTTAGTGATGGTATAGTTCGATGGCAGAGATCGTGGGATATTGGATAAAATACAACAACAATAGTTGGGGATTAACACCCCACTGCTGCACATATACAGGGTTTTATTTGGCAACTTACAATTTCCCATATTCACTTACCTATAATTTTAAAACACAACTCAATGGAGGAAAATACGAAGATCTCGTAATTCGAGATCAATCCCCACAAGATTGCTATTCCTTGTTTTCTTATCAAGAGGAGTTCTCACCACGGTGATCATGCTAACTCTGTAAAATTCGGAAGGCCAACACTACTCTTACAGAACCCATCTAAATATATATATGAACGCAACAATTAATGTTATATTGTTGATAGAGGAATTGATTTCTATACACAGTCATTTTACGAAATACGTAACTCTATGTATAATAGGATAAACATGGGACCGATCTTTGTATTGATCTACTTTAATGAATTATATATTTCGATTTATGTATTACCTTAAATTCATATATCTATATAACTTGATACTCTACAATAGAGAACCGATCGTTATGTTAGTTCGGTTATGTACATTAAGATAATTTTCTTGAACCCTTACAGTGATCTAAACTGAGTAATGATCAGTAATATATATAATATTTATACCTTAAAACTGTTGGGCCTGGCCCAAGGGGGTCAAATTTTTTAACACATTAAGCTTTTGGGAACTGCGAAGCTGATCGCAGCATGGATGGAGACCTTTTGTGAAAATCAGTTTTGGAAGCTGCGAGGATAAGCGCAGCACAATTTTGGTATGCTGCGACGTTGCCCGCAGCGCAGTGTCGGAAGAGCTGCGAAGTTGGTACTGCGAGGATTACAGTGCCGTGATGTGCCACGTCAATGGAGATCCAGCTAAGAAGACCATTGGATGGATGACGATAGTTATTTTGGTTAGGTCACACAAGACCTATTTTGGCAAAGATCGTCGATAACTACCAAGCGGTGGGTAGATGCAGATCGAGATAGAACACTGGTCACACAAACAGAGAACTACTAGTTGAACCAATTGTCAAAGGTTGTGAAAGAAGGAACAGCTTGGCGGAAGCAAGCTGTTGGTGCGCATGACAGGGGAGTGGATAGCAACGTGTCTTCACAGAGGATAGCCACAACTGAAGATCCGCTACCACACACCAGCAGTCTTGTTTTGGGAAAACCGTGACAGTTTTGTAAACCTATGGGTTTTTCCTTCATAATGTAAAGACATGACCTACGGGCATGATCTAGATATAAGGCATTTTTGTATGGGAAAGGATTAAACTTTTTGTAATTGGGTATTATTGAATATTGTTAGAGTCTTTTGAGCAAGAAACCATTGTAAAGGCTGCGCAGAGACCTAATTTTGAGGAAGAAGCACGTTTGCAGCTGAGTGCGCAGACGAAGAACTGTTGCACCATTTCCTAAGATAATAAAACAACAGTTTTTGTGGACGTAGCTTCCCATCCACGGGAGTGAACCATGTTAAATATTGTGTTATGTGATTGTTGTGTATGGTTTCTATTATTTATCAGTTGTTTGAATTATTTACAGTATGAATGCTTGAGATTACCATTATCTGATATGTGTTTGCATTCATCTGTATTCACCGCGGAAGGGATGGAATAAGATGTTATGTAGCTCATACATGGATGAATGTTAATGATCAGTATCTCTAAATAATTGGATGCATGAACCTGTTAAATAATCATAGAGTAATTGTAAAATTTGATAGCGAGATCAGAGCATGCACCATTGTGCATTCATTTATTTATATAAGAAAGAAACATCAATCTGTCTAAGTATTGATTGGGACAAGTAGAGACAAAGAAGTAAGGTTGACTAAAAGTGAACAAGTCTTGTAATCATTGCGTGGTCTAGTAGCGCGTTGATATCCTGTCATCGTAAGTTGGAAGTAACCCCACTGTATAGTCTGTGTATGCGTTGATTGTGCAAGCATCATTTCCTGCTGCAGTAGTCGACGCAAAGTAGAGGACTTCACGCAATCATTGGCAACGAAACGCGGCCTGTCACTGCGCTGTGCATTAATCAATTTAAACACTCGCACCACAAGGTTGTGGAAACCTGCTTCTCACACCACACTCTCAGCTTCGCCTCGGGTGAGACCTCAGGCTGCTTGCAGTCTATTGCCGAAAGGGCCACTGAATAGGGGTTTTGTTGGTATCTTGTACCGCGAAGTACCTGGGTCTACATTGGAAAACCTCTAGATCAGAATAAACACCAACAAATGGTTCCGTTGCCGCGCTAAGACTGAGTGATGCGATAGTGTGTTTCAAAAAGTAATGTGCGTATACGAATACAAGTTCCCATCAGGGTTAGATAACTGGCATCTAGAAAAGAAAGAGATTTGGGCTTGGTGTGATAAGATTGAAAGGGATTTTGCAAAGAAATAAAACAAACACACGCATCTATCTGACATACAGTGGTTGAACAAATACTTGTGGAGGGACATCCACGAAATTTTTTGGGCTTCGTTTCCGAACGAGATACAAGAGTGGATATTGTGCCTAGCAGAAAGAAAGAATTGTTTTCAAGGCGGAGTACCTATGCAGTGGACTCCAGAGCTTACTGAACAACTCAAAGCAATACACAGCACACTGTCGCGAGTAGTCGACTTCTAGTTCGATAGCATACTTGAGGGATTTGTGACCAAGTTTGTTGTAGATACGCTGAAATCCTACAGCCAAGCCGAAGCATACTTTTTTGAAGGATTTAGAGGTAAGTTCATGAAAAACCTCAATCTATACATTAAAATGCTTTTAGGTGAGAAAGGTGTGTTAAGAATGCAACAATAATTCTGAAGCTATCATGGTAGAGAATACACACATTGATTCTGATGAAGAAAACCATACTTTGAGAAGTGGAAAGAGATATAATCTTACTAAGGAAAAGAATCCCAGACAATCTAGAAACCGTATAGATACCGAAATTCCATGTGACCTCAATAATAAGAACACTCAGTTATCAGCCACAATCCAGCATATTACATCTCAGAATCCATTAGTCCAGAACCCACCCGCTGTGAGCATTGCGCAACCCATCCCACAAATCAACAATACTAGTAACACCGTAGGAGCGAGTGCTCACAGCACTATGAATCAGACCATTCCATAGAATACTATCCCTAGCAAAATCTAGCAACCTGCATCTACTTTTGTCACAGGGAATCAGTCCCAAAACCATACACAATCCGGAAGGAGAATGACTGATAACGATATAAAGCTACTGATATTCAAAGGAATGGGTCTAGAAGACCCTGATCAGCACTGGTTTCTATGCGAAGCCGTGTGGAGTGTCAAGCAAGTTACAGATGATGCTATAAAAAGAGCGCAGCTCATCACTACTTTTAGAGATAGAGCACTGCATTGGTTTATGAAGTATTCTCAGGCACAGCCAAGAACTCTAGCAGACATCAAGACTGTGATTGTAGTAGAGTTTAAGAAGCCCAAATCAGAGTCACAATGCATAATATAGTTGAAAGAAATTAAGCAGAAACCTACTGAATCAGTCTGGGAATTCGACCAAAAATTCAAAACATTGTTGGACCAAGCGAGCTTTGTTATAGCTCCGCAACAACATCAAGAATGGTTCATTGCTGCGTTGTTGCCCCATATCAGAAAACCATTGATGCAACATAAGGTTGTATCTCAAGCTGAGGTCTTGGAGATCACGATGAAGTTGGAAGCTTCACCAATTGGAGAAAGTATTTCTGGGATGATACAGATCCAGAACCAGTTGGCTACCTTGACATTAGAATTACAAGGTATGAAGAATGGAAAGGAACAGAGACATGAACAAAGGCATGAAGTTTGGTGCACAAGATGCAAAGGAGAGGGCCACACTAGAGAACATTGCCCCTTATTTCAAGATTATCTTAACAGTGGTGCACCAAACCCAATGAATATGAATCAGAACCAGTAACCATGATGTGAAATTTGTAGAACCAGAGGACACCAGCCTTAGGATTGTTACCTCATACAGAAATATGTCAAAACGTCTAAAAACTTATACTGTAATTTCTATAAATCAGTTGGACATGATTAATCTAACTGTCGCTCTTATGAGTTGATGAATGAAAGAAAGCGAGATATGGAAGCAATGCGAGGTGCTGGAATGTACTGCGTCCAAGAAGAAAATCAACCAAAGAAAGAGAACACCCACTATGATCAGGGAGGATATAGAGGCTGTGGTGGTGGATACCGAGGGAGAGGAAGAAATGCTATCCAAGCTCAAGGAAGAGGACGAGGCCAGGTAATATGCTATAACCATGGCCAGCCAGGTCATGTATCTAGAGAATGCACTAATCCATGCACCACATGCAACTACTGTATATCATTTGATCATGCGATTGAAGACTGCCCCGTGCTTGAGGTAGAAATGCAGAAGCGGAGAAGGACATAAACACATAACACTAACATTCAGCTGATCGCAGCAGAGAACAGACCTACAGGTCAGAGTGTAAATGTCGTAACGCGAAGTGGCGCTGATACAGGAAGAGACAATAGTGCAGAAGCCTCGACTTCTGGAACAACTGATCCTAAGAAAAAACCAGGAGAAACAGTAGGGATTCGAAAAGCTCCTGGGAAAGCACCTCCATTGAACTTACAGAAAAAGAAAGAAATATTTAAAGAAGCGCAGGACATGTTCAAACAACCACCACATACTTCACCAAGGATCCCATTGCGAGGTCAAGTACCGCAGATAGAAGATATGCCACTGGCATATGATCAGATGCATGCTGCACCAAATACATCCATTTTTGTTGCACAGTTCCTATGCAGCTGCATCAAGTTATTAAAAAACAAAGACACTCTTATGGAATTTGAAAAACTGATAAATTAGTATGAATCATGCAGTAAGAAAGGGACTGCACATGGTGCAGTACATAACATTAGGAGTCCCAAAAGAACCAGGAGGGAAATACGGTTCACTGCACAGACAAGAGACAACGATATGGACGAGATCATTCTCGATCTCGGATCTGAAATAAATGTATTGACCAAGAAGACATGGCAAGTGATGGGGAAACCAAAGTTACAATGATCTCCTATACAGTTAAGAATGGCTAATCAAGGCATAGTTGTACCACTAGGAAGGTTAACCAATACCATTGTCGACATTGATGGAGTGCTAAGTTATGTAGACTTTGAAGTAATTGAAATCGTGGATGATAGCAATCCTTATCCATCACTACGGGGTATCGATTGGGCAATGACGAACTCCACCATCATAAATATGAAGACAATGAAAATGATACTTGAAGGCAATGACATAAGGGTAATCGTACCATTGGATCCTTCACAGGGGGAGCGATATGTTGAACCAATTCAAGAAGAGTACAGAGCTCAATATCTCAACCATATCTATAAGATGACAACAAATGCTGCGGTTATACTCATCCTACTGCAGATGGAACGCTCAGGTGGTGCTGCGATAGTTCTTGCATCTCAGATTCTAAGGCAGGATTAGAAAACTGGAAACAAAGAATGCATGAAGTATCTGCCAGGAGATGCGCGACAATTACAAAGTCACTCCACTGGATTGGAAAGCAAGTAAGTCCAATCCCCACTTATGATGGTACAGCTAATGGCTATTCATTTATCAAATAATACACTGCAGCAGTTGCAGACGAACATCGCGTTTCAGCATTAGACATAGCACTCCGCAAGACACCTGCCAGATTGTGGGATACACATAAAAGGACATTGACAACTTAGGACCAGTGCAAAATAACACTGCAGATCAGATTCACTGATAAGGTTACACTACCATTTGAGAAATATAATGGCTAGACAGGTACAAAGGATGATATTGTAGCCTATGCAAAAGCTTGGGAAGAAAGACCACAGACAGAATGGGTACATCAGCCTATTCCAAAGAAATGGTACCTAGAGGAAAAGCTGTCCAAAGGAACCACGGATTGGTCTATCCTCACTGCGAGCTTCCGAAAGGACTTTAGCTTTGAAGACGACCATCCGACTATCCATGACATGCTGCAGCTTATCAACGAAAATATATTTACACCAGATTGCACGGATGAAAACATAACATTCAAGGAGTTTTTTGAAGCAAACAACGTACTTGCGAGTCTACAACCAGATTGGACAGAACAAGTAGAGCAAGTCTTGGACTATTATAACCTAGCTAAAAAAGATGAAGATAAGGAAAATAGCGATGAGGAAGACCCATGCAATATAGATATCCTTGAATTCGAAGGAACGCGAGAGGTAGAAGGACCTCCATTCGAGATTCCAGATATGAGTGGACCGGTCAAAACAAAGAAGGTGAACATCGGTACCAGTGAAGAGCTGAAGTTCGCAGCAATAGGAGACTACTGGGATGATGATAAAGTTGCGGAGATCGCGGCTATATTATAGGAATATTAGGAAGTATTCCCGACGAAGTTCACAGAGATGAAAGGCATCCTAGGAGACTTAGGAGTGATGAGAATTCTTCTTAATCCTGGAGTAAAACCTATCAAACAAAGGCCATATAGACTGAATCCATTCTACAAAGAACGAGTTAAAGCAGAACTCGACAAGATGCTCGATGCAGGGATCATTGAGCCTATTGAAGAATCTGAATGGATAAGCCCGATGGTCGTCCAAGACAAGAAAACAAAGGGTGAGATTAGGATCTATGTTGATATTAGAAAGCTGAATGATGCCACGATGCATGACCCATTTCCTACACCTTTTATTGATGAAGTACTTGATAACATTGGAGGGAATGAGGCACAGTCTTTTACTGATGGATTTTTTGGATACCATTAGATAAGAATTGATCCGGCCGATAGGCACAAAACCACTTTTGCAACAAAATGGGGGTCGTTACAGTATAAAGTAATGCCTTTTGGTTTGAAGAACGCACCAGCCATATTTTCTAGAGTGGTGATCGCAGCATTTAAAGAATTTATCCACAAGTTTTTAGAGGTTTACTTCGATGATTGGACCATTTTTGGTCTACCAAAGAACCATGTCGTGAACCTCAGGATGATGCTGGAAAAATGCAGATAGCATCAGATTTCTTTGAATTTGAAGAAGTGTATTTTTTGTGTTCCTTATGCGATTCTGTTGGGACACATTGTGTGTGAGGGATTGATGGTTGACCCTGCGAAGATCGCAGTTACTGTAAACTTGCATACACCAAATTCAGTTAAACAATTGTGAACTGCACAGATAACCGCAGCAATGGAGAAGCTTTTAAAAAAGGATGCATCGTTCATTTGGAATGAGGACTGTGAGAAAGGATTTGACAAATTGAAAGAGAAAATGGTCACTGCACCGATCCTAGTTTTTCCAGACTGGGAAAAGCCATTTCATGTACATGTTGATGCTTCATGTATAGCATTAGGTGTTGTTCTTGCGCAGCCAAGAGAAGGAGACATCGATCATCCCATTGCGTTTTCGAGTAGAAAACTGTCATCTGCTGAGAAGAACTATACCACTACTGAAAGGGAAGGACTCGCAATGGTATATATGTTACAGAAGTTCAGACACTACTTGCTTGGCGCACACTTCTCAATGTTACCAACCATTCTGCATTGAAATACTTGGTCAATAAGCCAGTGTTAGGGGGGCGGATATGCAGATAGTTGTTACTCTTCCAAGAGTATGATTTTGAAATAGTGGTTAAACCAGGCATGTTAAACTGAGGAACTGATCATCTATCCAGGATTGAGTCAGGGGAAGAGCCTATGAACCTTGAAGACAATCTTCTTGATGCACAGTTGTTTGCTATACAGGTCGCTAATGAGTATTATCAAGACATTATTGGCATTCTAACTACAGGGTTCGCACTTGAACAATTCACTATGCAGCAGAAGAAGCAGCTGGTAGTGTGAGCTGTGGATTTCACCATTATTATAGGGAAACTATACAAATTAGGACCTGATGAAGTATTGCGAAGGTGCGTATTGGAGCATGAGAAGCCATATATATTGGCCTATGCACATTCTGGAGCAGCAGGAGGACACTACGCAGGAAGGGCTACTATGCAGAAGATATTGTGCGTAGGCCTATGGTGGCCTACAATTCATAAGGACTCCAAAGAACTTTGCCAGAATTGTGATTTCTATCAGAGGACAGGGAAATCGTCAAGAAGAGATGAAATGTCGTTGAACCCTCAGCTAACCTTGCAGGCATTCAACAAATGGGAAATCGATTTCGTGGGACCTATTAACCCACTAGGAAAAAGAACTGGTGCGAGGTACATTATTACTGCAACTGACTACCTCACCAGATGGGCAAAAGCAAAACCAGTGAAAAACTGCACTGCAACCACAGCTACTGAGTTTATCTTTGAGAACATCCTTACATGATTTGGATGCACAAAGATTTTGATGAGTGATCAAGGCACTCATTTTCTGAAGAGAACCATTGAAGCTTTGACCAAAGAGTTCTACATCCATCATCAGCGTAGTATGCCTTATCACCCACAAGCGAATGGAACTGTTGAAGCGTTCAATAAAGTACTTGAGAATGCGCTAACCAAGATTTGCAATGTAAACCGTGATGACTGGGACTTGTGCATTCCATCTGTATTATGGGCATACAGAACGACATGCAAAAAATTAACTGGACATACACCTTTCATATTGGCTTATGGGAAAGAAGCAATAATTCCAATGGAATATATTATTCCCAGATTGAGAATAGTTGCATTTACAAAAACGGCAAATCGCGCAGCACTGGAAGAGAGGCTGTTACACTTGGTTGGGTTGGAAGAAGATCGCTTCATCACAAGATTCCACTAGCAAGTGCAGAAAGAACGAGAAAAAGCATGGCACGATCGCCACATCAAGAATAAGTCTTTTCAGGTAGGTGATCTAGTCCTCCTGTACGATAGTAAATTCATGAAGTTTCCTGGAAAATTTAAAATGCATTGGCTTGGCCCATATACAGTTATACAGGTTACTAATGGTGGTGAAGTCCAGTTAGCTACCATAGCTTGTGATACATTACCCAATCTGATAAATGGAAGCAGACTAAAGCTTTACTGCGATAGTCCTGCTTTGCAGAATCCTGTATGATAAAAAACAAGGGAAAAATTCTAAGTGTGAAGAACAGTTGAAATTAGGCACTAGAAACTACTGAGAGTCTGTACATGCAATTTATTAAGAAAGGTCTCTGTACCGCATAGCACTGCTGAAGCTGCGTGTGAAAAAAAAAAAAACAGAACCGTGCTGTTGCAATGCTCAAAAGGAAACCGCGTAGAGAAAAGAAATGAAACACTGTGAAGTAACTGCGTAGGACCTACGTATACCTGCTGCACAGTTTAATGTAACGCTCGAGGAAAAATAGCTGTTATAGTGTCGATCGAAAATATAACCGTTATACAATACTTTCCTATCAACCGCTTGGGCATTTAAAGCACATATAACCGTTCTGAACAGGTTAACGACAGAAAGGAACAATATCTTTAATAGATTTGGTTAATGGTTACAACAATTAATGCTTATCTAACTGTTAAGAGGAGCGAAGGGAGGCTAGCTATGCCTATAAATACCATTGTATTTTGTCTTGTGGGCATTACCAAACACTTTGAATTCCCTGCGGACATTATTTTCTGAGTTATTCTGTAAGCTAGAAGGTACCTTGTTGAGAAAGTCCCAAGTGAATGTCTGAAAGGTCTTCGGTAGAGCAAGAACTCACGCTCCTGGTGTTGATGTATATGTAACTTCGGAATGTATTTCATCTATGTATTTCAGATATATTTATTGTACCCTTATAAGAGATGTGTTATTCCTCTATAAGGAAGTGTCGTCATGTGTATTGACAAGTGTCGCAAGTGTGTGTACTTGCCGATGGTTTATTAGACCACCATGTGTGGGGTCGGCCCTGAAATATATATTATATTGTGGATGTACCTAGCTAGACAAGTCATCCCCATAGTGTAACTGGGCAAACAGGTTAATTATAAATAGAGATCGCGAGATCTCTATTTGATCACTCGAAAACTCACACTTCTCTCACTCAGAAAGTGGCGCACTAGTGAGGAGGAGGATCGTCTGCTACTAGGAGACTATATCAGTGTATTTTGGTTGTACTTTGGTTGAGCTATTGCTCTCTCTATCTCTGAGGAAGTTGTGGGGTTTTTCACCTTAGGCTTTTCCCCACAGAAACTCTGTATCTCTTGTCTCTCATGCTTTGATTCTTGTGATGCTTGTCATGCTTATTGTGATTGTTATGCATTGATATACTGTATATGTTATTCTCTCAGTGAAGATCCTAGAGTATTGTGAATTAATGCTCAAAATTTAACATGGTATCAGAGCTAACCTGAGAAGAAGACATTGTGCAGTGAAAGAAACTAGGGTTTCTTGTTTATTGGGTTTCTCTCCACAGATTTTGGAAAAGCAGTATAGTAGATTGACTCTACTCATCAAGGAGAATCTATCTGTCCAATCAGAATTCAATTATGAGCATTTTCAGATTTGGCCCTAAAAATTAGGGTTTCCACAAAAATGGAATTTCTAAAATCTGAAGACATAGCTGAATGCTCCTTGCAAAAATCGAAGTTTAGAGCTTTGGATCGAGATTTTTGGCTGGGTAGATCTCTGGGAAACTCAAACCCTAATTCAAGGCTCTCCCTAGTGAACCCGGGAGGACAAAAAGGCAAATCTAAAGGGTAAAACTTTGCTGATCTCAAATTCTAAATACACTAGGCTGATTAGCTCATCAAGGCGCATCTTTCTATCCTTTAAGAAAGTTTAAATTCACATTTTGAATTTTTAGGGTTTTTCCACAAACCCTAATCCGAGACGAGATCCAGTTTTCAGCATTTCAAGTGGTAAGACCTAAATCTTTTCTATTTCCATTTGAAGTACTCTTTAAGATGTCTCACCACACCAAGCTTGAGGATAAGCTTGAAGGGGCTGATAACTTCCGATCTTGGAAGTATAGGATTGGGTTAATCCTGGAAGAGAATGAATTGGACTCATATATAAAAGAAGACATCCCTATCCCAGAGGATGAAGAGGCTAATGTATTGCATAAGAAGAACTTGGTCAAGGCAAAAAGAATCATTGCTGATTCTATCAAAGACCATCTCATACCCCATGTGTCTTCTCTAAAGACGCCCAAGGCTATGTTTGACTCTTTGACCAAGCTATTTGAAGGGAAGAACATAAATCGGAAGATGACCCTGCGGAATCAATTGAAAGGGGTCAAGATGTCAAATGGAGAAACCATTCAATCCTATTTCTCCAAGGTCTCTCAGATCAAGGAACAACTTGAAGCTGTAGATGAAATGGTGGAGAATGGTGAAATTGTTATGAACACTTTGAATGGCCTACCTAGATCATGGGACTCTTTTATCCAGGGGATCTATGCCAGAAAGAAATTAATCTCCTTCAGCAGATTGTGGGAGGAATGTTCTCAAGAAGAAGCAAGGCTTGTGGAAAGAGAAGAAAAGATGGGGAATGAAGATCAAGCTCTCACAACTCACACTAAAAAGGGCAAGTTCAAGAGGGAGCCATCCCATTACAAGAAAAAATCTTCTCATCATTATCACAAAGACAAGAAAAATCTAAGGCGTTTCACCTGTAATGAGAAGGGTCACTTTGCTTCAGAATGACCCAAGAACAAAAGGGACAACCACAACAACAACAACTCTAGCAAGAAGAAGAAGGGTAACAAAAGAAGGTACCATGCTCATGCTACCGAAGATGATGAACCTCCAAAGAAGAAAGCTAGGGAAGAAAGTGAAGATGACTCATCAAGTGAAGAAGAGTATGTCCTAATCTCTGCTCTCACAGGTACAATCTCCCATGGTTGTAATGATTGGTTAATTGACAGTGGGGCTTCCAAACACATGACTGGGTTTAAAGAATCTTTTGTAAATCTGTCTTAACATGAATCACCCCATAAAGTGAAACTTGGGGATGATTATCAATATCCCATCAAAGGAAGTGGTGAAGCCTCCTACAACCTAGATTCTGGAAAATCTTTGAAGATGAAAGAAGTCATTTATGTACCTGGGCTCAAGAAGAACCTACTCTCCATATCTGCATTGGATGCAAAAGGTATGAGGGTTGCATTTGTGGATGGCCAAGGCCTGATGTGGCCAAAGGGTAAAACAATCGATGATGCAGTAGTGATTGGAGAGCAAGAGGGAGGATTGTACAAATTAAAGGGACAACCCGAACATGCTATGAAGACAAAGATTCATTCATAGTCATGGATCACATAGAGGTATGTATAATTTGTTTTTGCAAAAGTTAACTAATGAGTTATGCAGGTCATTGAAGAGAACAAGAACACATTGCTAGACATAACTAGCAAATATGATGACCAGGTATGTTTTGTTATATATATCGTATACTTTTGTATGATTGATAATGATTACTCTTGAAGTTACAAGTTTGAGTAATCTAGGACTTATGCATATTATGTTTCTTACCTTAATTGATGATATGACTAACCAGAAGAGTCATAGGTTTGAGTAATCATGGGTTTAGGTATATTATGACTAACCATAAGAATGCTTATTATTTCTATTTGAAATGATCGTGACTATACATGCTTGAGATTATTGTGTTTTGATAATATTAAGATTATACTAATATGAAACCTCGAGGATAACACAATGATGATACTAACAAGCATGCATAGGGATCGAGAATGAATATAAGTTCAAGAACAGGTAATCCAGGAAGCAAAGATCAAGAGGGAGCACACTCCAGTGGTTTCTGCAATGATGGAGATATTCAGATGGAGTTGACCATCTCTCTACATTCCACAACAGAAAGGTGTAAGAAGAAGCTACTTCATATTAGGACTCCAGCAGCTCCTGCAAGGAAACAAAGACTCAAAGGGAGTCCACGCAACAAACAAAAAAACAAAGATAAGTATTTTAATTACCAATTCTTCAATATTTGTTTGTTTAAATAAAATTGTTCAATGATGTATATGCTTATGTTCCTAGACTTGGGATATGTATTTTGCATATTTGCATTAATGAACATGATACTACTAATATGCATATGATGGGTAAGTAGCCTATGGCACTGTACAACATTCCATTGCTACTTATCTAGAATTAAACCTCTTTGTTGACATGTTGGGAGTTGTGCACACTCTTAAACAATGTTTTGGTAGAGATTGGAAGGCATCTAGAAAGTTACGGAATATGGTTAAATGTTGTATTGAAGCATTGGCTAAGATAATTGCATGACTATATGACATATTTCTTTATGTGTAAGAATTTGTTCTGAAAACTATGAGATGTTTCTAATCATGCAATTTAACTTGTTTTGTAGGAAAGATCATATACCTTCACCTACGAAAGAAGGACTACAACATTTGTTCCAGCAACAAAGATATCTATTGAAGATATTGAAGTTCCCAGGATATGGGAAGAATGCCATGATCTGTCGATCATGAAGAATGATGTTTGGGATGTAGTCCCAAGACTTGAAGGGAAGTTTGTTATGACTTCCATATGGATCTATCAAAATCAAGCATGCTGCAGATGGCAGCGTAGAGAAATACAGGGCAAGATTCATAGCTCGTGGCTTCTCTTAGAAAGACGGAATAGATTATAATTAAAATTTTGCACCTGTAGCCATGTATACTTCCATCAGAACAGTACTTTCCCTTGCTGCAGCAATGAAATGGAAAATACACCAGATGGATGTCAAGACTACTTTCTTGAATGGTGTGGTTGAAGAGGAAGTATATGTGGAGCAGCCACTCGATTTTGAAATACATGATAGGGAGTCATATGTGTGCAGATTGAAGAAAGCCTTGTATGGCTTGAAGTAAGCTCTGAGAACTTGGTATGGTAGGATGGATAGTTTCCTATCTAGTTTGGGCTTTACCAAGAGTAAAGCGAATTCCAACCTTTACTACAAGGTTGAGGAAGGGAATCCTGTGATTCTACTCCTGTATGTGGATGGCTTATTTGTAACAGGAGATGACAGATTGATTGCAGATACAAAGAGGAAGCTTGTTGCCAAGTTCGATATGAAAGATTTGGGAATGATGCATTATTTCATAGGTATGGAGGTGTGGCAGAGTGCAGGTGGAATCTTCCTTGGTCAAGGGAAGTACATAGTAGATATCTTGAAGAGGTTCGGGATGATGGATTGCAAGGCCATGGACACACCTATGGCATCGAATCTGAAGCTTCTATGTGATGCTTCATCTGAGCTGGTTGATGTCTCTATGTATCATCAGATGATTGGGTACTTGATGTACCTGACGAACACGAGACCAGATATTTGCTTTGCGGTGAACACATTGAGCCAGTTCCTAATGGATCCGAGGAGTGTTCACCTGGTTGCTGTAAAGCATGTTTTGAGGTAGCTGAAGGGTATAGTGGATTATGGGCTCAAGTATGAAGCGGACCAAAAGTTTAACCTGCAGGGTTATGTTGATTCAGATTGGGCTGGCAATGCTGCAGATAGGAAGAGCACATCTTGATGCTGCTTCAGTATGAGATCAGGTGTGATCTCTTGGTTTAGTAGGAAGCAGTCCTGCGTAGCACTAAGTACAACTGAGGCAGAGTCTGTTGCAGCCTGTTCAGCTAGTTGTGAGACAGTATGGCTTCAGAAGCTACTGTTTGAGTTATTTGATCTCCCGTTGGATGCTACTAGTATCTTCTGTGATAACCAGAGTTGTGTGAAGTTGTCTGAGAACCCAGTTTTTCATGACAGGTCGAAACACATAGAGATCAAATATCACTATATTAGGGATATGGTGTAGAGAGGAGCTGTCAAGCTCCTGTATGTTGCAACGGACGAGTAGATTATAGATGTACTGACGAAGCCACTAGCTAGAGTGAAGTTCAAGTACTTCAGAGAGAGGCTTGGTGTCCTTCAGATCGATGACACTTCAAGGAAGAAGTGATGGACACATTTGCTGAAGCCATTCCAAGCATGTTGGAAGGAGGATCCTTCACATGGCTATGGATGTAAGCGTTGGATGATGAACATCAGGACGATGCTCCAGTTACTGCTCTGTATACGCTTCATGTTGGATGATGGATATGATCAGTTGGATCATTTATATGTATGTATGCATCATGTTGGATGCTGGATATGATCAGTTGGATCATTTATATTTGTATCTATGTACGCATCGTGTTGATGCTGGATATGATCAGTTGGATTATTTATATGTATGTATGCATCATGTTGGATGCTGGATATGATCGGTTGGATCATTTGTATGTATTTGTATATGCATCATGTTGGATGCTTGGACCATGTATCTGTATATGTATCAGGTGGATACATTGTATGATCAGGTAGATCATGTATGTCGATATGTATCATGTATTTGTATTTGTATCAGGTGGATACACTATATGATTAGGTGGATCATGATGATGAGCTTCAAGATGTTGCTCCAGATGATATGTACCATGATGGTACAAGTGATGATGATCAGTATGATCATGGGCATCAGGATGATGCCTCGTGCGATGATGATCCATTGGATCATGAGTATCAGGTTGATACCTGGAGGTCAGAGATGATATGTGGAAGGTTGTGCAAATAGCATGTAATCAGTCGTGGGAGATCTTGTCGGTTGTGCTGCGGCACATAAATGTTCCTAGGGTACTCTTTCCGGTATTGCTATGTAGTATGTAATCAGTCCTCAGATATCCGATAGGTTGAGCTGTGTGCTCGTAATCAGTCCTAGGATGAGGTATTACTACGGAGACATGTAATCAGTCCTAGAGATCCGAGAGGTTGAGCTGTGTGCGCGTAATTAGTCCTGGGATGCTCTTTAGAGATCTTTCCGATTGTGCTGCGGCATATAAATGTTCCTAGGATGCTCTTTAAAGGTTTTGTCTATCCACATGTAATCAGTCCTGGAGATCTGAGAGGTTGAGCTGTGTGCTTGTAATACATCCTGGGATGCTCTTTAGAGATCTTGCCGGTCGTGCTACGGCACATAAATGTTCCTGGGATGCTCTTTAAAGGTATTGTGGAGGAGATGCATCTAATCAGTCCTAGGAGATCTTGCCGGTCGTGCTTAGGCACATAAATGTTCCTAGGATACTCTTTCTCGTATTGCATCCGCACATAAAATTAGTCCTGAGAGGCCACCTCTATCGGACCGTTCGCATAGATGATGAAGACCTACAGGTGGTGGGCCTACATCCATTATGAAAAAGGAATGGCTCTATAGAACTTTTTATGATGAGTAGAGTCAGAGATTGGTTGAGATAGTAGTAGTAGTGACGATGATGATGACGATGCATCGATGACGATGATCCCGAGAAGAAGACTTGTCTAGCAGATCTATGTCGAGAAATACCTTCCTAGTTAAGAGGGAGTGCTGATGTATATGTAAATTCAGAATGTATTTCATCTATGTATTTCATATATATTTATTGTACCCTTATAAGAGATGTGTTATTCCTCTATAAGGAAGTGTCGTCATGTGTATTGACAAGTGTCGCAAGTGTGTGTACTTGCCGATGGGTTATTAGACCACCATGTGTGGGGTCGACCCTGAAATATATATTATATTGTGGATGTACCTAGCTAGACAAGTCGGCCCCATAGTGTAACTGGGAAAACAGGTTAAGTATAAATAGAGATCGGGAGATCTCTATTTGATCACTCAGAAACTCACACTTCTCTCACTCAGAAAGTGGCGCACTAGTGAGGAGGAGGATCATCTGCTACTAGGAGACTATCTCAGTGTATTTTGGTTGTACTTTGGTTGAGCTATTTCTCTCTCTATCTCTGAGGAAGTTGTGGGGTTTTTCACCTTAGGCTTTTCCCCACGGAAACGCTGTGTCTCTTGTCTCTCATGCTTTTGATTCTTGTGATGCTTGTCATGCTTATTGTGATTGTTATGCATTGATATACTGTATATGTTATTCTCTCAGTGAAGATCCTACAGTATTGTGAATTAATGCTCAAAATTTAACACCCGGAGGATGTGAAAATATTTCAATATGGAGGAATTGAAGGGTTAATGAGAATCCCCGTAAAGAATATTGTCAAAGATAAGACCGAACCATCCCAAAGATCACCGACACACGCTGTATCCATGGATCCCAAAGGAAAAGAACCGGTGCAGAAGGTGAAGTTAACAAAGATAAGTTCGGTATTGCCGAAGGGTCCGCAGACCACTAAGGAAATTCTGCTCAGGTTCATGCTTGACTATATCTCGCCGAGGGCATAGGGTGTGCCAACACTAAAGCTACCAAAGAATATGAAATACAATATTCCACTGTCACCGATCTCAAAACATGTGAAGTTGGCCGATAATCTCCTCGGCAAAATACAAGAATGAAAATGGGAAGACTATGACCTACTACAAATACAGAAGGAGGACAATGAACCAAGGTTTCAACAGTTCCAACCAAATAGGTATATGTGCTGGAAGAAAGATGTAAAAGGAAACCAGAACTTAGTCGCACAAAGCTGGTTATATGGAGTTGCGAAGTCGGGACTGTTAAATTTATTACGACTCCCGCATTTTGACAAGTCGCCAGAAGTCAATGCGGTGGTGTGAACCTTAATGGCGCACATGCACCAAGGATACCTGTGGCTCGACCGTAATGTAGACTTGAACATTGATTTGATCCATCACATAACAAGTTTGAGCAAGAGAGGCGCAGATCCAAAGAAATTATTCCAAGGAAAAAGTAAGAATAAAGAAGTAGCCACATTAATGAAACAGACTACACCTGCCGCGACGGGAAAGAAAGGTTTTCAGTCTGACGATATAAAGGAAAACGCAACAATATTTGTCACACAACTATTAGATGGTAAAATTATAAGGAAATGTAGACCGTTGGAAGTAACTGTGGGCACTGTATTGCTGGGTGCAAGTGTCGCAGAAGGAGAGAAGTATAACTGGTGCCAGTACCTACTGAATGAATTCCTCGATGAACTGCTTGAAGTATACGTAAGTGTAACTTATTTTCACTTCACATGGCTGATAGTCCTAATGGCGTTCGTCAGTTGGAAGGAACCAAAGGATTACGTCGGTGTGATCATTGATAAAGATGACTGCAGAGGACCATGCTATCAAAACCTATGGGTGAACCTATATCCGCAGAATAAACATGCAACGAATGAGGTGTTCCACACCTACTATCATTAGCTGTGCGATGTCATCATCGTCATGTCGTGCATATCAAAAGAGGTAACAAGGAAATACATACAAACTGTAAATTTTTATGCTAACATGCATTGCATTGAAATCTCAGTAAAGCCACAAAGGAAGAACATAGAATGGTTCACGGGAAACTATCACATGACAAAGGAAGATATTGATTTTCTCATGAAAGAATGGCCTGCGTAGTATCGGGTCGAGATATTTGATGTACTAAGCGATGATGGGGAGGACAATCCAATTCCATGCCCCATTACTGAAGAACCACCAAAGAGGAAGGAACCTGAAAGTCCACTACACCTGAAGGGACCATGGAAAAAGTCCAAAGCAAGTAAGGAAAAGATTGATATAGTCCTTAAAGAGGACGATTATGAAATAATCGCTCAGGTCGTCAATGAAAAGATGGAAGACATGATGATCGAGAAGGAGAAGAAGGAAAAGGTACTTCATGAAACCTTGAAGGAGAACATTAATAAGTTGTAGGTGATTACGGAGAAATTTGAACAAGTACAACAGAGATTGCCAGCACAGAAAGACTCAGACTCCGAGGTGAAGTCGGGAGGCACTCCGCAGAAACAAACATCACATTTGACTCAGGCGGCACCGATGAGGTCCTGCATTGTACATTTACAGCCATTAGCAGTAAGATTGCCGCTAACTGTTGAAATAATGTTGGATACAAAGGACGTAGAGTGCGTGGAACTCGATCTTGCGAAGATCCCATTTCCAGGACTACATTACTTGCAGTTGCAAGTTTTTGAAGAGACGCATGACAAAACCACTGATGCAATGAAAGGGGAAGCAGAACTGTAGACAAGCTACAAAGAATTGGAGGAAACTAGCTCGCAAAGAGCTATGGAGCTACAAGATGAACATGATCATCGGAAAAGGATAGAATCCACGATCACCGCTGTGGCGGATGAGATACTAGAATTTGAAGTACAAACGGAGCCCACAGAGACTGTTATCAAGATGGGCTAGATGGTGAACAAACTTAAGGAAGACATAGACGATATGGAGATCAACCATGAAGCTGATATTTCTGCATTAAAGGGTCAACTTGAGCAAAAGATACTACCGACCGAGGCAGAAATAAGGGCAAAAGAGGTAAAAGCCACAACAAAAAGCATAGAACACATATTTCATTAAATTTGGAATTATACAAGGGATCTAGAATTTAGAACTTCAACAAGATTGAGTTTTCAAAAAATGAAAAACCAAAAAATTACTTAATTCACTCATTTCAATCTTTATATTCACCATTTTTTTATAATATTATCAATATAAGCTATATAAAATCAAATTTATATAAAGTTGAAGCATATCTTCCTAATATTAAACTTAGATTCCTTACATTATTTTATTATTATAATTTTTTAATTTGTATTAATATTTGAGTTGATCAAGGTTTACCTCATCTCATGAACAATAGATGTTGCAAGAAATTTCTTACCTATTAAGTTATCTAATGGCATTATTTGTATGTTGAAATTATTAACCATTTTATTTATAATTTGATAAAGCATATATTGTGCATGTGTTGAATTACCATATTAGTAAGAGATTGTCTCCATTTTAGAGTGACCTACAAAGTTATTTAATGATATAGCAGTCAATGTGTTTGTTACTGTAACAAATTTATGTATTGGCATAGTAGCTTATTAATTCCCAATCTTGATAATGGGTGGGTAGAACATGGGGATTTTTTCTCAACTTCAAGAAACAACAAGAACTGGAAATGCCTAGGAATTGGCTGAAACCTCTAATACCATGAAAAATTATTAGCTCATATAGTCACTGTAATATTGAACCTGTGGATGAGGACACTACCCCTAATCATATTTAGAATATTGAATAGAAAAACAATTAGTAACATATACACAAGCAACAACATGGAAAACTAGGTCATACTCTATTTTATTTTCTTCCCTTTATATGTATTGTCGAGTACGGATCTAGAATTTAGAACTTCAACAAGATTGAGTTTTCAAAAAATGAAAAACCTAAAAATTACTTAATTCACTCATTTCAATCTATATATTCACCATTTTTTTACAATATTATCATTATAAGCTATATAAAATCAAATTTATATTAAGTTGAAGCATATCTTCCTATGCTTAAACTTAGATTCTTTACATTATTTTATTATTATAATTTGTAATTTGTATTAATATTTCTTACCTATTAATTTATCTAATGGCATTATTTGTATGTTGAAAGTATTAACCATTTTATTTTTAATTTGATAAATCATATATTGTGCATGTGTTGAATTACCATATTAGTAAGAGATTGTCGCCATTTTAAAGTGACCTAGAAAGCTATTTAATGACATAACAGTCAATGTGTTTGTTACTATAACAAATTTATGTATTCGCATAATAACTTAGTAATTCTCAATCTTGATAATGGGTGGCTAGAACATGGGGGGTTTTGCTCAACTTCAAGAGACAACGAGAACTGGAAATGTCTAGGAATTAGGTGAAACCTCTAATACCATGAAGACGTATTAGCTCCTATAGTCATTGTAATATTGTACTTGTGGATGATGACACTACCCCTAATAATCTTTAGAATATTGACTAGAAAAATAATCAATAACATATCTACGAGCAACAACATGGAAAATTAGGTCATACTCTATTTTATTTTCTTCCCTTTATATGTATTGTCTATTGTATGCCATAGGACATTTTTGTCAAGTATATAGCACAATAGGTACTTAGGCACTTCACTTTTTCCCTTCATTTTATGGGATTATTATGAGCCCACAAGTTTCTACATGTTTTGGACATTGTTAACTATCAATTATTACTTTGGATTATGTTGATTGGTTAAGCCTAGATTCCATTTTATAATATAAATATAATCATCTAACATTTAAAGAAATATTCATTATTCAATACTATATATTATGATATGTGGTTGGCACTATTTTAGAGCCAACAAGAGAAAATATTGTATTAGATAAAGTCTAAGTATACCAATTAAGGTAAAAAAAAATTATTAATTAGAATATAAATTTTATAGTACAATTGGTTTTTTTTCAAATACATGAAGAAAGAGGGAAAACCCATTCTAGTTATTGCAAGTGTCCAGTATTTATTTTTGAAATGTTTGAACATATTACATTGAAAAAACATTAACTAGCTACTCCCATAGTAAAGTTTTTATAGACAAAGTCTATAATATGTTGTATGTCCAGTATTTATTTTTGAAATGTTTGAACATATTAGATTAAAAAACATTAATTAGCTATTCCCATAATAAAGTTTTTATAGACAGTCTATAATATGTTGCTTGTAAGTGCTTTACTGGACTCGATTAACCAAGTTTGATGGATCGAGAAGTGTGGTACATTTGAAATCAATGAATTAGAATAGAAACATTGAAGTACATTTTTGTTTCTTACAAATACAAAAGTGAAAACCCACTAAACTTATTAAAAGTGCATTTAACAATCAATTTTTTTTATAAGTATCTGTGTGTCATTTAACAATCAAAATCAAATTATTATGAATTTTTATTGGTAGTGCATTTAACAATCAAAATATTTTATAAGTATTTGTGTGTCATTTAACAATCAAAATCAAATTATTATGAACTTTTATTGGAAACATTTTACAGATGTCAAAAGAAAATATTTTATAAGTCTAGGCGTGTTTTTTAATGATCAAAATAAATAATTTTGTTATGAATTGGAATAGAAACAAAGTAGTATAGTTTAATTTATTTTATTATAATATATATTCATGAAGTGTTTGAATGTATTATATTGAAAAGAATACGAATTAGCTAGCCCAACATTATCGTTTTAATAGATCGTATCTAGAAGACGATGCTTTTAAATGTATTTTTGAACTTGATTATCCAAGTTTGATGGAGTAAGAAGTTATGTCGATCTAGACAAAGCATTGGAATTTGTAATTTCCATGTTAGATATTGTTTGGTGTTTGAACGTATTACATTGAAAACAATGCTAATTAACTCCAATATAGTTTTAATATGCCAAATTAACTCCAATATAGTTTTAATAGGCCAAAACTAGAAGATATTGATTTTAAGTGCATTATTGGACTTGATTATCCAAGTTATGGGAGAAGTTATGTTAATATAAACAAATCATTGAAAGTTTAATATTTCATGGTGTCATGTAATTTGCATGAAGTATCGTCACATGAATACATTGCAATTTAAACAAAATTTTCATATTTGTACCAAATAATATAAAACTCCTCAAATAAATTTTAAGAGAATATTCAATATACAAGAAAAATTGAAAAATGTTTCTTCATGTATTAATTGGTCCTCCAAAGAACAAAATTACATCCATGAATCATCTCCACCTAATCTCATGTTATTCGTTCAAGTAGGTCAAGGACAGCTTGTACACCATGTTTATTTATCTTGGCCTTCTTGCAATGTTCTTTCTTAGCCATCCATGCCCAAACTATGGTATCAATTGGAATAGATCCAAGCTCTATGTCATCAGGACTTGGTACCCAATATTCTTCTAATACTTTTCCATTGTATTTCCCTGAACCGGGCTTCCACCAATCAACTTTAACATGAAGAGTATCACTTTCATCATCTTGAAATATATTTGAGGTGGCTTTTGCCATCCAAATCATCTCCCCTTCATCCTCGTTTCCTGATCTAACTAGCAACATCTTTCCTTTCTCAACATCATTAATAGGGTTGAATGTTGTCTTTGGCTTATTGCACTTGGGTCCAACATACACGGGTTCACCTGTCATAGTATCAAAATCCCCATCCATAATATTTGAGATTGCATGAAGCGCATTACGACCAACATTTGGAGTTTGCCTTGTCTTGGGCCAGAAATCGTCAGAAGATGAATCACTTGCATCCACTATTGTATGATCATTGTAATCTTCATATAAAGTATCAAGAACTCTTTCCCAATACTCTACCTTATTTTTCCATTCTGGTGTAACAATTGGCAAATCCTCACCACCCATTGTGTCTTTCCACATTTTTATGTATGATGCTGTTCCTTCTTTTAGTTCTTTTCAATAGATTTCATTCTCTTTGGGATGTAAGAAAGATGGTTTCCCTATGGGAAGTTTAGATCGACCTTCATCGTCTGTATTCCATAACTCAACTGGTTCTGACCACTCAACATCTCTTATGGATTCTTTATACTTTAATACCGGAACATCATTGAGTACAAGAAATTGGAAGTACTGAACATTAATATGTCAAACTAGTGCATTTTTTCCTTCCTTGATGTATCCATTAAGGAAGCTTTTGAAGTCATACACATTATCAATCAGTTTAGGTGGAAACACTCTTTTTTCTTCAATTTTGCGATATGTATCCATCATCTCAGGTAGAGAATATATATCTTTACTTTCCAAGCTGGAAGACATTCTCCCATAGGTCCCGTCTATGTCTTCATGGGTGTGTCCCACGAGCAAGAACCCAACCTCAATAGTGATGAAGACACCAAGTGCAGTGAGAAGTGATAGAAACATGAAAAGATAACGATTTTTATTATCACTTGCTGCATTATCCAATTGTAACAATAAATGTGGAGGAAGAGGTTTAAAATCGATATCTTGATTTTCTAATCTTCCATGAGATAAAAATTCATCCTTGTACACTCTACATTTTGAGTAAATAGAGATGTCAAGTAATGCATTTGAAAGTGGGTTTCTTGAACTTCCACTCTCATAAAGAAGATCACCATACATATCAAGATGTGGGTCTTCAAGGTCCCTTAAGCACTTAGCAAGTGATGTAATGCTAAATTGTGATCCCATATGTACAAATGGTAGGGAGAAATGACCAAAACCTCTTGTCTTATGCCCATGTGTTAGCATACCTGTCAATGACAAACCCAAGTTTATTCCTACAATAGATTTTGATTTGACGCGTAGCCTTGGAATTGAAGTCTTTGTTTTATCCATTTTATCATCGATAATACTCAAATACTCCTTTGGAAACCTCTCTGACATGATTCTGTGGGCATAGTAGCAATGTCTTCCGCACATAACGATCTTGTTATGTTTGTTCAATCTAGCGCGTTCCGTTTCTTCCAACTCTTTTGTAGTTGCTGACTTCATTTGTGCTTTCAACACAATACATTCACCACATTTACTGAAGTTGGTGTTCTTTGAGAATGCCACGTCTCGAAAATGAGTGTTCCAAATCTTGCTCATTGTTGGTTGTGATATTAATGGACAATTGAGCTTTTCCAAACCCACATTGATCTCTTTTAACAAAGAGCTTTGTGTGTAAGTCGAAGGCAACAATCTTAGAGGAGAAGAAGTTCCATCTGCTTCGACTTGACGTGTTTGGTTTGGCAAAAAATCTGAATTGTCCATTACAATTTTATGCAATATTTCTATGGCCGCCACAGTATGTGCACGTGCTTTACATGTATTGGTGTTACCATGGATGGATTCCATATGTCCTTGTTCAAAATTATGTTGGTAGCTATAGAAGGTGCTTTGAGGAATCTTATGTATCTTGTACCATGCTTTCTTACAAATAACATTACCATCAAATCTCATGTCCTTTACTTTTCTAATAATAGGAGGTAGGCCATGGCCATGGCTCTTTGACATGATAGTGTTTGAAACAAGTGAATTCAATACAAATTCCCTGATACCATTTTTGTCTTTGCATTCCATATCCCTTCTAGCATTTGCAATGGCATTCATATCCACATGTTGAAGACAATCTTGTTTACAACATTCATCTGCAGCCAAAAGTCGGACTTATT
The DNA here is from genome assembly GCA_027924585.1 of Larix kaempferi. Classification (NCBI taxonomy): domain Eukaryota; kingdom Viridiplantae; phylum Streptophyta; class Pinopsida; order Pinales; family Pinaceae; genus Larix; species Larix kaempferi. The sequence continues at coordinate 2,993,038 of BSBM01000118.1, forward strand.
TCTCTTTATCTATCTTGGTTTGACATTTTGCAAATTTTTCTCTTGTCATATCTCGTTTAATCTTTTTATATGGCCTCGATGCATTAAGAACATTGACATCTTGATCTTTTTGATTATAAAGATCCCCATCCCATTGGTATAAAGGACTTGTATCCTCTATAACATCCCATATCAGCATTTCCATGGGTGGCTCTTTGTACTTTGTCTTGACCCTTAACATCTCACCTATGTTGTCCACCAATTTATGTATTGGCCATCTAACCAATCCATGTATAGACTTATCCCCAATCTTGCATCTTTCACAATACCCATGTATCTCTTCCACAAAAACACCAAAGTTATCTTCACCTAGTGTTTCACCCACAACCATGTCATCCTCACGGACATTAACTATCATTCCTTTGGCAATGCACATAATTGTTCCTATGCATCCATGTGTAAGAGAAACCCTTGTACATGTGAATGCAGCCCTATCTTGTGGAATATTTATAGGTTGATCTTCACAATGAGGTTTCAAATCTATTTCTAGCCAAATCTCATAAGATTCTATTGCACCCCCTAGTGTTTCCTCAAATCCAGTTGGATGTGGTAAAGGAACATCATTTTTTAACACCTTCTCAATTCTAACCACTATGCATCCTTTCTTTACAATCTTTCCATGAACCTTATTCCCAAGCTCTGTATTGAATATGGAGCCCTCACCCACCTTCACTCCATGTTGTAAAAGATCTACTTTGTCTCCAATAGAAAATGTTGAACAAACATTTGCACCCGTACACCAAACATAACAAACTTAGTATTTTCTCAAAAAAACATTCAATAAACTACGAATAATTCTTAACACATGCTTTTGTATTTGATTTACCTATGGTGTGCCTCAAATCTGTAGTCGTCCATGGATGTGTGTCCCCTTCATCAACATATTCCACAATCAAATGTGGTTGAGTGACATCAATTATCAAAACCATAACATAACCTGCAACAACCCTTCCTCCACCATAATAAGTTCCAACTTCTGTAGATTCAACCTTTCCTAGCCCAATAACTTGACCATTAACCAGGAGGTCAACATAGTCCCCTTTTGTGAAAATTATACTTTCCATTGTCGCTCCTACAAATTCTGTAACACACAATTGAATTATAATTTGTAGTTAAGGTTAAACCATGTAAAGTGTGCTCTTGTATTTTAGGCAAAACACAATCTACAAAAAAATAATGTACTTGTAATAGCTAAAAAGGGTATGGCATCATTTTGTTGTGCAAATTAAACATTTTTCCCCAACATTTAGTCCCCACCGCCAAAAGGGACTTTACATATAAATTATGATGGAGCTACAAAGCGTAATCAAAACAAGATTGGTTATCAATGTATATAATCTTAATACAAACACAAAACTATTCTTAGAAAAACTTGTAAAAATGTCTAAAAATTCTCCATACTTAAGAACTTGTAATAGTATTGAAGGTAGTTATTAAGTAGGTTGGAATCCAGCCATGATTGATCATGCAATTTTGTATAATCATGGAACTTGTAATAGTATTGAAGGTAGTTATTAAGTAGGTTGGAATCCAACAATGATTGATCATGCAATTTTGTATAATCATGGCTCACTGAGATTTATTTTTTGTATCAATTGTTCAAAGTAAATTCAAATATCCTTGATTGGAGTCATCCCTATTTTAAGTACTCCCGAAAATAGTTATTTGGTGTCATCTAAACCTATATTGTAGATTAGTGAAGAATAACATCTATATGGAACTAGAGTAATACAAAATCCCAAGCAATGCTACCTGATGCCACTATTAGTATACTAATACATAGTAGAAGTTTTTTGAATTATAAGCGACTCCTAGCTTAGCGACTACTAATACATAGCGACTACTAGCTTTCCTTCTAGCATAAGCATTTCCTTCTAGCATAAGCACACATGCTTATGCTAGAAGAAAAGCTAGCACTCATTAGCTTTCCAGAAGAAAAACCCTGGGCATGGTGATTGGTGGTTGCTAGGTTATACCTTGGTCTTGTGCCATGTACTCTATTTTGAAATAAGCACATGGCACAAAATCAAGGAAAGCTAGTGACTCCTATCTTTCGTTCTAGCCTAAGCATTTCCTTATAGCATAAGCACACATATTTATGCTAGAATGAAAGCTAGTAGTCGCTAGCTTTCTAATAGATAAACCCTGGGCATGGTGATTGGTGGTTGCTAGCTTATACCTTGAGCTTATGCCATGTGCTCTATTTTGAAAGAAACACATGGCACAAGATCAAAAAAAGCTAGCAACTGCTATCTTTCTTTCTAACATAAGCATTTCCTTCTAGCATAAGCACACATGCTTATGCTAGAAGGAAAGTTATCAATCGCTAGCTTTCCAATAGAAAAACTCTAGCCATGGTGATTGGTGGTTGCTAACTTATACCGTAATCTTGTGCCATGTCCTCTATTTTGAAATAAGCACATGGCACAAGATCAAGGAAAGCTAGCGACTGCTCGCTTTCCTTCTAACATAAGCATTTCCTTCTAGCATAAGCACACATGCTTATGCTAGAAGGAAAGCTAGTAGTCGCTATCTTTCCAATAGAAAAACCTTGGGCATGGTGATTGTTGGTTGCTAGCTTATACCTAGAGCTTGTGTCATGTACTCTATTTTGAAATCAACACGTGGCATAGGATCAAGGAAAGTAGCGACTGCTATCTTTCCTTCTAGAATAAGCATTTCCTTCTAGCATAAGCACACATGCTTATGTTATTGGAAAGCTAGAAATCACTAGCTTTCCAATAAAAAAACCCTGGGCATGGTGATTGGTGGTTGATAGTTTATACGTTGATCTTGTGCCATGTGCTCTATTTTGAAAGAAGAACACGGAACAAGATCAAGGAAAGCTAGCATAAGCATTTCCTTCTGGCATAACCACACATTCTTATGCTAGAAGGAAAATTATCAGTCGCTAGCTTTCCAATAGAAAAACCCTAGCCATGGTGATTGGTGGTTGCTAGCTTATACCTTGAGCTTGTGCCATGTGCTCTATTTTGAAAGAAGCACATGGCACAAGATAAAGGAAAGCTAGCGACTGCTAGCTTTCTTTATAGCATAAGCATTTCTTTCTAGCATAAGCATAAGCACACATGTCCTTATGCTAGAAGGAAAGATAACAATTGCCAGCTTTCTAATAGAAAAACTCTAGCCATGAAGGAAAGCTAGCAGTCGTTAGCTTTCCAATTGATAACACTGTCCATGGTGATTGGTGGTTGCTAGCTTATACCTTCAGCTTGCACCATGTGCTCTATTTTGAAATAAACACATGGCACAAGATCAAGGAAAGCTAGCGACTTCTAGCTTTCCTCCTAGCATAAGCATTTCCTTCTAGGATAATAACACATACTTATGCTAGAAGGAAAGCTAGCAGTCGCTAGCTTTCCAATAGAAAAATCTTGTCCATGGTGATTGGTGGTTGCTAGATTATACTTTGAGCTTGTGTCATGTGCTCTATTTTGAAATAAGAACATCGCAACAAATCAAAGAAAGCTGGCGACTGCTAGCTTTCCTTGTAGCATAAGAATTTCCTTCTATCATAAACACACATGCTTATGCAAGAAGGAAAGCTAACAGTTGCTAGCTTTCCAATACAAAAACCCTGTCCATGGTGATTGGTGGTTGTTAGCTTATACCTTGAGCTTGTGCCATGTACTCTATTTTTAACGAACGCTACCTTTCCTTCTAGAAAATGCATTTCCTTTTAGCATGACACACATGCTTATGTTAGAAAGAAAGATAGCAGTCGCTAGCTTTCCAATAGAAAAACCCTGGGCATGGTGATTGGTGGTTGCTAGCTTATACTTTGAACTTGTATCATGTACTCTATTTTCAAATAAGCACATGGAACAAGATCAAGGAAAGCTAGCGACTGCTAGCTTTCCTTCTAGCATAAGCATTTCCTTCTAGGATAATAACACATACTTATGCTAGAAAGAAAGCTAGCAGTTGCTAGCTTTCCAATAGAAAAATCTTGTCCATGGTGATTGGTGGTTGCTAGCTTATACCTTGAGCTTGTGCCATGTGCTCTATTTTGAAATAAACACATGACGAAAGATCAAGGAAAGCCAGCGACTGCTAGCTTTACTTGTAGCATAAGAATTTTTCTTCTAGCGACTGCACACATGCTTATGCTACAAGGAAAGCTAGCAGTCGCTAGATTTCCAATAGAAAAATAATAAGAATCTCTTTAAGTTCACATTTCCTAAAGATTCATAATAGCCTATCCCATAGAGACCATCATTTAACTTGTTAGATGAATAACTTTTGGACATGTCAACATGAGAGAATAAGTGTTTATAAATGACAAGCTTTAAAAACTTAGCATCTTCTTCCACATTCACCTCATAATAAAACTTCCCATTACATAGAATGCCAATCTTTTCTCTTGTTACATGAGAATTATGTCCAAACACAATGTATAGTTCAATGCGCTTTGTGTCAGTGATTATTTTAGCACCCATCTGCATTTCATAGTTCAATACATCTTCCATCCTCTCAAATTCTTGGTGTATTTTCTCTATATCTAAAAAAATTGGATTTCTCTTTTATGATGGTCTACCTCTATACCAAGCCGGTAGATGTTGCAAGTTTGTTGAATTGTAGCAACAAGGGAATGCAAATTGTAATTATTCTTTCCACGGAACCTCTTCAAGAGACAACTTGAAGTTTTTATGATATCATCTTTACATCTTACCATGGATTTGGCATTAATGTTATTTTCCCAGCACCATTTCTTCCTTCTGAATTTTCGTTTATCCTCCCACTTCTTGTAAACTGAGAGAAGAGTAAAAAGGTCTCCATCGAGATGGAAGAAACAAAGTTTTAAACAATCGGACTCTGATTTTTCTACCTCTGTACCAACCTTAAAAAATATCCTTCTTGCAATTTCCATCAAAGCTCCAAGTACAAGGCCCTCCTTACATAAACCATGATAAAAATTGTCCAAAGTAATCGTTCCTAATCAAGGTTGGATAACCAACTTCACAAGTTTCAAACATAATTCAGTTAATTTCAGAACTTCCTGGCCACAAATCATTACACCTAACTGCACTAAATATTTATCAGCCATACCAATTGTCTCTTGGCTTGAAGATTGAAAAAAATCCAAAGATTCAAGATCGTGAATGGGAGACAAGAAGGACATAAGATATTGAATAAGTGTACTTCTTTTCGAGTATGGGATTCGTTGGTCTGTATTCAAAGCCACGTTCAACTACATATGTTTCAAATCACCAGAAGAAGCCTATGGAATATTTAAAGTGCCCAAAATTTGCTTCATTTTTTCTTCAATTAACCAATCCCATTGAAACTTCAAGTCCATCGAGTAAGAGTCACAAATTCGCTTCTTGTTGCGCACTGTCACCATCAATACTTCACCTACGCCGCTTGAGACCTTCAAAATATTATCTTTACGAATATCGAATTCTAAAGAACCTAAATCAATGAGAAATTCCTTTATCCTACTGTTGGCCCAGGTGCTTAAATTTATTTCATCCCAAGTTCCTGCATGATTCCAGACTGATCCCAAAGGCGCTGATTGTTGTTGTTGATTTGATAAATCCTCCACCGAGAGTTTGCAGGGAGTGAAAAGTTGTGTCGCTTCGGTTGTGGTCATTACTAAACCTTGTTTTCCATAATTATTCATTTTTACATTGTAATGAGGAAAATACCTTGCAATGCCTAGAGTACCATCCATTGCTTGAGTCCACGTTGAATTCAAATATATATTCTCATAACACTCTACTTCAACATGTCCATATAATATTTTACTAGAGAAAACCGTTATGTTTTCGGTGCTAAATCACAGGATATTTCTGGGGGTGTGGTTGGAAGTTTGGCTTCTACCTTCACTCTTTCTCGACCACATGGATCCTCTACAAGCTGCTTTGAAGCAGTGGCCGTGATGTTTTCCACCTTCTCATCATAAAACATGAGCCATTGGTCACCTCTCTTCACTATAGAAATGTAATTCCCATCATTAGCCGTGCATCCCACATGCACCACAACATCAAATGAAGAATAAAAAAAATCATCTACTTCTCCATCTCCACAATTGTTAATTAGCAGTATGTACTCCATGGGGAATGCAACATGATAGAACAAATTCTTGAATCCCTCCATTTCACCTTCATGTACTATGTATTTGAAACCTTTTAGCTGGCAAGTGAGAACTTGAGGTGCAGATTTGACCTTCAACTTCTTCTTGGCATCTTGCAAATGGCAGCAGTTGTCACACCAGCACTTGCTTTTCCCACTCAGTTTCTCCACGACGCTGAAAGAACTGAGATAGCTCAACAAATAATAATGTTGTTGTACCTCCACACTTAGATACTCGTCTCTACATGTTACCCTCTCGCAATAGGAACATTGAGTTTCATTGCCGGAAAGTGTAGGGAATTTGAAACATTTGAGATTCTTGAATTTATCCCAGATAGAGATAGAGAAGTTACCTAAATCATTGGCTCATGTACGAAGCCTCCTGTTTCTTGATGTTAGTGGGTTCAAACATCTATGTGAGCTGCATTCGGGCATAGGTGAACATAAGTCTATGGTATATATGAATGTGAAGGGCTGCAAAAATTTGAAGTCGCTGCCTGCTGGAATATCGAAAATCATATGTCTACAGTCGTTGAAAGGTGTTGTTCACCTCAAGGATGGGACTTTTGGGGCTATGAAAGAGATGCGAGACCTCTCCTTCAAATATATTGATCCCTGCAGCCTTCTCAGTCTTCCCAAAGACATTGGTGTCATGAAACGCCTTGAAATTCTTCATCTAGGTGGCTGTGAAGTCCCGAAATGGATCTTTCACCTCCAAAACCTCATGGAGCTGAAGTTAGTTGGTGATAATGATTCAGAACATTCACCTCGAATTTTGAATGTTCTAAAGCGGGGAAATTGAAAATTTGAAACTTCATGGAGTTGAAGTTACTTGGTGATAACGATTCAGAACATTCACCTTGAATTTTGAATGTTCTGAAGCAGGGAAATTGGAAATTCAAATTCGAATTTTGAATGTTTGGGGGGAAATGAAAATTCGAATTTTGAAGGTTTGCGGGAAATGCAAATGCAAATGCAAATTCAAATTTTGAATGTTGACTACCATTCAAAAATACACATATTAAGAGAGTGGTTGCAGGCAAGTGCATGTAAAAAGCTTGGATGCACCACTTTCAAAGCCCTCAGCTATTGAATATCTTTCTGCAGTCACCTGTTCTCTTCTATAAGGGTTTCGTGGCATCTCTTCAGATATTAACAGTCCACTTCTTTCTGCTTCATCTTTGTCATATCATATATACATAAAAATCAATCAATATTCAAACTTCAAATCCATCCATCAGACTTGATTGGTAAAAGAGGCTAACCTGGCTCTTCTGTTATGGAACCATAGACTTCTACTTGACGCGGGCGAAGGTTAAGCTACTCGGCTAATGCCAGCTTTTGCTTCTGCAATTGAAAACGCTATGAGTAACAGATTGTCTTTATCTTGTGGGAATGCAAAAGACGAGGTATTAGGCGCACGGAGGCTTACCGAATTAAGGGCATTGTGCTCATTAAAGCTTTCTTCTAAATAAGCAGACTATTCTTTGGAAAGATGGAGCTTTTTTCTACTAGTTCTCCCGTCTTCTTCTTCATCGCTTGCTCTGGAGCAAGCTCTATCCAGTTCATGGTCGTTAGCGTTGTTATCAGGATGATCGTCGTCTCTCTCCCTCTTCACAGCACATGTCCCATTACAAATGGCGAAATTCATCTGAAAAGATGATAGACGCCAACGCGGTGGCTCCTACACCTTGACCACAGGATCAGTTTCCTGCCAATTTTATCAATAGAAAAAAGAAACATTAGATTAGATAAGAAATGGACAACCATTAAACCTGAAAGAGATCGGACCATGAGTGAATGAACCAACATACATACCATCGTTTTCAGAGATCGGTGGTTGGTACATTTTAGTGTTGAGGTGCCATGTAAAACAGCGCGGAACGGGAGCTAAAGGAATCAGATCCGGCTGAATGGGAGGGTTGGGATTGGCTGCGGTTTGCCTCTGTGAGCCCAGTTCTAGTCCCAGTCGCAAAACCAGTTCCGTATTCTGTAAATAGTCGGAGTGCCCACCGATAATTTCAAATTCGTGCTGCGCATGCATTTCAAATTCGTGTTGGGCATCGGGCAGGCATTTCAAATTCAAAATCCCTTATCGGGAATGGTGGCACAGGGTACAATTAAGTTGATGTGCAATGTTCATGCCACAGGTTCATGGGAATGATGGGATATGGTATCCATGAGGGATCAAATTTGAAGGGTAGGGTCCCATTTCACTTTGAAGGTTGTGAGAAATTGAACCCTTCAATGTTGACATGTAAAAATAAATCATTCTTTTATGGGAGTGTATAACAAAATTTTATTATTTATTAGAAATAGTATATAGGAAAAAAATGACAATAAGACAAAATTTCGAGTGACTCAACATTTACATGGCATTAGTGAGGTAAACCATGTACTCTCTCGGTCCTTGGAGCATATAGTTTATTGAACTTAGATAAGGGACAATTCTGTCAAGCCGGTGAAATACTCAATTGTTGGGTCGTTGATAAAATAAGGCATTGGAATTTGGAAGGACCTTTGAATGGGGGATTGTTTCAGCTTGATGGTGGCTCTATTGGTCAAGTGTGATTGGACCTACCTAAAAGAAAAACCACAGAATACAATACCTAATGCTTTTACGAAGAAACTTTTTTATTAACCCTAAATTCAGCAGTTATTTTTAGAATTGAATCATGTCCTCCCCACATGCTCAAATCAAAGTGATCAAACAAAGGCCCCAATTTTAGGTGGATTATGGATGGTTCCTCCAATGTATATCAAGTTTATACCCCAATTCGAAGTGATCAAACAAAATCTCCAATTTTAGGTAGATTATGGATAGTCCCTCCAATCTATATCGAGTTTACCAGCCCTATCAAAAAGGTTAAATATTTATTAGTCCACTATAAGGAAGAACTTTTAATTCTCCAACAAATTTCACTACAATTTGGGTGTCCAGTTTCTACCAAAGTCAACAAGGAAGACGAATCATAAACACATGTTTGCGAGGTTTGCGACAATGAGGATGTCGAAATCATGTTCTTCACTAGAGCATTGCACTCCGAGTCCCTCATTCATGAACGTCGGTCGAGGGATTCCCTTGTCCAGATATATTGGTAGACAATTTGTACTTCTTGTTTCCATTATTCGAAGGTTGACAGGAAAACGAAGGGGTCAGAGTCTATAACATTTACAGTGTCGGTTGTTAAATATTTTATCCTTTCAACTATTAGATTTCATTAAGGAAATTGGAACAATTCAAACACTTATATTCAAATATTGTTCTTTCTTTCAACCTAATGTTTACAATTCATGGCAGATAAATAGCATTGACAGATTTAGAACTCAAATACAAGGCTCTTTCTTCTTGCTCCTCCGCCCAAACAAAGTTGTGGTCCTAGACTATGAAAAGTATACATTATTTTGGTTCTGATTTCATTAAAATACTAGGTTTTTTTAAGGTTACATCTATTGAGTATTCAAGACTTAGTCTGGCGGAAACGCAATCACATAATACATTACAAATTTCAGACAACATTTTGGATGGCGAAATTTTAAACCCTTATTTTTATAGAACCAGAAGGAACTCCAACAAGAAACACATTTAACTTTTATCCGCATATAAAATGTTACACAAGTGTAAAATGCTATACATACGTGTAAATTCAGGACAACCAAGTTGACAGCTTAGCTCTGCATAATCTTCTAGAGGAAATAGAAATTTGGGAGACACTGAAGCATAGAATTGGAGAGTTGAGAGTCTAAGTCCCGACCTCCAACTGTCCTATACTCGTAAACCCAAAATAATGTTTTTTTTTCACAGACTTCACCAATCTCTTTAAGTTCAGGGAAGCTCAATCCAGCCTACCCAACGTTCTAACTTTGCTTCTCTTGCTCCTACCTGTGATAAAGGTCGAACCTTCGAGTTGCCCACCACAGAAGACAACGAGGAATTAGAGTCTGCAACCGTTTCCTTCTACAGAAAGACGATTGGAAGCAACACCATGTCAATTCAACATCCCGTTGCTCCTGAGTTGGTTTTCCTTGCCCGAGGTAGGCGAATGCATGCGAAATCCTTGTTGGCTAGTACATAGTTGCCCTAGATTCGTGAAATGAAAGACTTTAATCAAATCACTATTTCCCCTCATCCCTAGGTTTTCTTTGTGGTAAGTGTTGGTACCAGGATCTACTCCATAAAAAATTTTAGATTCCGACAACGTACATATAAAGAGGGACCTCGATTTTTGCTGCCGGAAAGTCTACTAACATTTTTTCCAAAACCATGAGTGTTCTAGTCAGCTTGGTCAATTGTCTTTATCTCAAATCTTTAAATCTTGGGATTTGTCCTCACCCTTTGACATTCAAAATTTCATTAACCAAAGTCTCCAATTTTTCAAGTTAACTTTTGCTTCACTTAATATCCGAAGTTTACATTTGCCAAATACCCTTACCATGTTAAAATATAACCCAAGTATTTAAAAAAAAAGGAATTACTAATTATACAATAAATATAAAATATAATCTTGTTAAAACTATATAAAATAGTATAAAGTATTCTTTTAAAACTCTTTTATATAGTTTTAAAAAGATTTTATTTTATATTATTTTAAAATGGGATTATATAAAACAAAAGGTTTTTGTCTTATTAGCAATCCACGTAAAGCTTATTAAAGCTTATTAGAAAATTTTATAAGGGTTTGTGGTTCATGAGTTTATTTATGTCCATTTCAAGCCAACATCAAAGCCCAGCCTTCATACTTACCGCCTAGAGTCATCAACATGCAAGTGCCAAAGCACACTCATGAAAGCCCACGGGTCCCCAAGCCTTGCACTACGCGTCGAAGGGAATGCCATATTCCACCGTGTATAAACACTTACGGTTTTGATTGTTTAATCCATGTGGTATATTGTTCCATGCACAGAAATATAAAGTGAAGCACTCATCAAGCATCCAGGTGTCTAAATTGTTGGCCAAGCTCATTAATTCAAAGGTAGTGATCAAGCGAAACACCTGTTTATGTTATAAATATGTCAAGCTGTTACAACAAAATGAATGCATCCAAGTGTCCAACCCAAGCTCCCAAGTGTCAAAAGCATTCAAAGGTGAACGCTAAGGAAGGTATCTTTAACACATTGCATTATGCGTTAATTGCCATCAATAGAATTATAGTTCATGCTCAGATGAAGATATTTTTATCATTCCTCCCATATATTCGATGTCTCATTATTGACATGGTATTCATACACACATCTTGGCCTCCATTTCTACTCTCACACTTGAGCTCCAAACCATTCTGCTACTTGACTTCAGGCAGAATAAAACCGGGTTTCAGTACAAGAGGAAAATGCAATATATGGAAAAGTTCAAGACAATGGCTAGGCTCACGAATTCAATAAAGAACCGATCACATGGGATATACTCAATTAATCAGCAAGTGGCAGATGATCCAAAAGCAGGGATAGAAATCCTATTTTGGGAAAATTAAAGACTGTTAAAGTATCAGACATTTTCAAAATTTCATGTTATTAGAAAATCAACTCCATAAAAAATAAAGCAGGTTAGTGTTCGAGATTTGAGGTGAGAGATCAGCAAATAGAGGATTTGTTTCTAGATTTAAAAGCATTCTGACTGTCAAAAATCCTAGAGATTTATCCGATTCTTTTCCCAGTGTAACAGTTTTCTCTATTCTCAAGCATCAAGTATATCAAAGCATTAATGAAGCTTATCTCTAGTTTATTTAGTTTCAACACTTGTCAATTACTTCTGAGACTGCATGAGATCTACGAGAGGTAGAAATTCGAATCAAGGCAACTGTATGGAAACAAAGCATTGAATTTCCATCAGTTTTGATCTATCCACATCAGCTTTAAGTTAGAATTATTTTGGGAGAAAGGATCATTGATCCTAGAATAATGCAATTCTCTATTTTTGTAATATAGTTAGAATGATATGTTATAAATATGTAGATTAGAGATTGTAATGGGTGTTCCGTTCCAACCGAGAGCCTGAAGAATATTGTGAAGGGTCAAGAGCCATACCCTGGAAAGTCTGAGACTTTTGCTCTGTAATTTTATGTTAAAGACCTGTAATCTGAGATGAGATTCTGTCTGTTATGAGCCTGGTTTAAAATGTATTTAAATCTGATGCTATGCATTCATTTTTAGATTGATCTTTTTTATGAAACCTTTCGTAATGATGTCTTATGATTAGAATTAGTATGATAGATTTCATGTTAATGTGTGAATGAACTGTCTGTTCCACATGTTATCAACAACCTTGAACCTGAGCCATCATTGATATTTCTTGCTTTAGTATGATCATCCACTACTAATTGCAGAGCCTGATGTTTTCAGCTGTCTTACACTTTCTCTGTCTGCAATATTCTCTTGACCCCTTGCACTATGTCTACAATATTCTTTTGACCCCTTGCACAAGCTACCTTAAAAGCCAAATTCAACCAATCGTTTTTCCCTTAGCATTAAGATGTGCTAGTCATGCTATTGTAGCAGTCCTTGAGCAGATTCCAGCGCCAACAATAAGTATGGCTGAAAGACATCCTTGGAGAAGATGATGCGGAGGAGAGAGTAGTTGAAAGTCTCATGAACTCTTTGAAGTGTTCATATAAGCAAGTGGATGTGCTGACAAAGGAATCAATAGGGGCCGAAGAGCCTAATATTTTTGAAACTGATAAATTGTGTGTGTTTGCAGGAATAACAGGAGATGAAACATATGAAGCTGTCATAGAGATACAAGAAATTGGAGGAATGTATCTTCGAAGTGTTGGAGAAGTACATCCCCAAAGTATGTTGGTAAAGGAAAAAGAGCAGTTATTGAATACTGTTGTGAAAGGTAAAGAAGATATGTTTCTTCCAGGCATGAAGGCAGAATAAGATCAACATCTTGTTAGAGTAACTGAAGATGGACAATCTTCTACAACTGTCATAAAGATTAAAGAAGATTGTAAGGTTAGGTATGATAAAGAATGCCTCTTAGATGAAGGTAGTTTTGAACTATTGCAGCAGAAGAAATGCATAGATGCATTACTTAACAGAGGAGAAGTTTAGTATGAAGATCAAATTGATGAATCTGATACAGGGAAATAGGAGCATAATAAACTTTATGTTTTAAAAGAAAGCAGAGGAATGAAGACATAAATTATTCAAGGAAGAAAATTCAAGGAGAAAGACAAGGCAGGAAATTTTTTTCCAAACTTAGGACATCATGAAGATGATGAGGATTTTGCAAGGTTGAAATGACAAACCAAGAGAGTTATAATAGTAACCAGATAGAGATGAGGGAACCGTCTTTGGATGAGGAAAAATGTCACAAAATTTTGGAAGATGACTGTAGTGATAAAGCTGTGATGGCCAAGGAACATGGCATTAGATTGGAACAACATTTACAAATTCATGGAATTGACAAACAATTAGAAGGTATGAGTTAGTGGTCATATGTTGTAGCATTCCATCATCCATGAGGTTGAGAGAAATTTTAAATGTGTTGATGAGATGATGATTTGGGAAGGACAGTTATGTGCCCCATAGATTTGTGAAGAGAAACTTGGTGATGAAAGTAGGGATGAAATGAAAATAGTTAGGTAGCAGGTGGGTTATCATGATGAGATTATGGGGTTGCCATGTGCTTTACTGGAGTATGAGGAAAAGCTTGGAAAGAATAGGAGTGAAAAATATTGAGATTATGTCATCTGCACATCAAGAAAACGCAAAGAAAGAAGTTACCTTGGAAGGCAACAAATAGGTTGAGAGTTTGGAGCGTGATCAGCAGGCTACAAAGGAACAAATAATATGTATGAAGAAGGCAACAAACCACACATATGTGGCAGACAGAAAGGGGGGACAACAAGTAGTGTTGGCAGTCATTTTTATGGCTAGGAAAGAACCTATGCAATGTGAGGAACAAGTTATTTTTATTGATGTGATCATACTTTGTGCAAGCGTAGAGAGAAGTATAGTATCTGGAGGTGGAAGCAGTCAGTCTTCCACAAATATGTTGGAAGAATGGGAAGAAATAATGGAGCACAAGACAAAGGACGCAGGGGATGAAACACTAGCAATAACCATAATGAATTTTTATGCAGGAGCGAAGCAACAACTGCAGGACAACATCATAAACCAGCAGAGGACAGAGTTGGATCATGAATTGGAAGAAGTATTGGTCCATTTAAAAAGGTTTCCTGAATGGAAGAAAAATTAATTAAAGTAGAGAGAAAGCAATCGCATGAATACAAATGATAAATAAATACAACAGCAACGTGGAAAAACAAATGGGCGTCAGCAGAAAAAAATTTGGGAACCAGGAAGCATACAAACAATAGTAGCAGTTATGAAACAACAAGACAACCAAGTGAATAGAGAACTACAACACAAAGTATGGGAGCCTGGAGGACTAAAAGATAAATGACACATGAGAAGGAGTTCATGAAATCTTTCTACTGTGGGAGTATGATGCAGGAGCATCTTCCCACATCAACAATTCAAGCTATTGCTCAGACCTTAGACTCTTAACACTTAACCCAAGGAGGGATTTGACTGTAATTTTTTTATAAAATATCATTGTAAATCCCATAGTTTACAGGTTTTGGTTAGGAAGTTTCGAAAATAGGATGAGGTGTTGAGTTAAATGATATGTGTCAATGTAATTAATGAGTCATTGTAACCAACTCCACGATTGTTGGCAGCATCCTTATGGAGCTTTAAATGTCTACATCAAGAGTAATCTTTTAAGATAGAGTCAAATTATATTTGAGAGTTAGTTGCAGATATGTAGGAGGTTGTTAGGATTGTATTGATCATATTTTATGTAAGCCTACAAATCAGAGAATGGAAGAGCCATAGGTCGAGTGGGTAAGATAGGAGGAAGGAACAGGGCTGCGTGGCCTTATTGTGTAACAGGCCATATATCTTGTACTTCTAAATTTGGTTAATAGATAGCATTTCATGTTCTTTTGATTTAAAACATCCATTTCTACGTTAATTGATACCTCTGTATGAGTGTATGGTTAATGTAACTCAACAAATGTTTGTGTAATCCATAATTTACATATGATTTATGTGATGGAGTGACAAATGCAGGGGTTCAGCACTGGAACAAGAGAAAAGTATAAAGACCTTCTCAACGAGAGATGAATTTCAGGGAAAGAGAAAAGTATAAAGAGAGCGCAAAGATCAAACAAGAAAATTAAATTGCTAAAAAGAAAAGAAAAGCAGGGAGAGTCAAAAATACCGTAGAATCCCAATAATTTGAAATGCAGTAACAGAGGATCCCTGGTAGAAATATGTCACAATTTATATGATCTATTCCATTGAAGCTACAAACCACCTGCTAGGGTTTCAAAATCCATAATAGGAGGGAGACTTGAGATTTCACCGACAACTCAAAATGCAAATGAATGCTTTGTTACAGTGGGGATACTCGATTTCGCGGGCATTTCAAAATTCAAATGAATACTTTGTTATGTTTTGCTAGGGTTTTTTGTTTTTGTTTTATATATCTTTCTTATTTGTGTTTTTATTTTTATTTTTTTAAAATATATTTTGTTATTTATTTTATATGTCCATGTTTTATATATTTTTATTATTTGTGTTTTCTGTTTTTGTTTTATATATTTTTGTTATTATATATATATATATATATATATATATAATCATATTCAAGGAGGGTTTTGAACCCTTTGAACCCAAGTCTCCACATTAATATAAGCTTGATCACCTACCTATTTACCGATAGACAACACTTTAATGGTATAATAGTATATTATTATTAACCATTTTTTTAAGTAAAAAAGGAGAAACTTTATATTATATACTGGTAAAATATTACATTCGTTTGCTTGTCACTTTGCACTTCTTAGACAAAAAAATGCCACTAAGAGAAATTCCCATGACTGCTACTAGATTTAGAGACTGAAACATAGAATGCATTGTTGAATGCCCTTCGAAAATTGGCACAGAAAGACCCAGAGTTAAGAAATTGTTGCTCATGTACATCACAGTGTGCCTCCATATCCAAAAAAATAACACCTAGTAGACTAATAGACTCGGTATTATGTCGAAACAGGCTAAAAACTGAAAAACTTCTAATATGACAGAGTAAAACCCTATACCCTCCCAGAAATAAGCAAAAAGGCCCAGAGAAGTTAAACAGAAAAGCGAGGACCTTCATCTTGAGTAGGGGCCTGTGGAGCCATGGTCATCGTTGGCTGATTGCTAAGGATTATCACTTTGGGCTGAGTTGTAACCTTCGGTTTCGTCAGAAAAGAGATGCCAATATTTTCAGCTATGGCATCCAGATTCATATGCATGAAGTTGGAGTCTTCAACGTGATCTTTGACCATCGCATTGTGGTCCTTGAACTTCTACGAACCAATGAAAATGTCAGCCGTAGCCTCCATCAACCGAGCAATCAAAATCTTCGTAACCCAGAGCGTAACCACTGCATGGTTGTAAAGCGCCATCCTACCTCTGGTATTCCTAGGGTCTTGAGTCCAATCGACCATTTCTACTACCTCTGGTGGGGGTCTTCCTCCCCCACTCGTAGCCATAGGTTTTCCTCCAAATCGTCAATATCGTTATGAATTTCCTGTGGAAACATTCAGTGAAAGAACAAAGTTGTGGTAGCCGCATGCCATTTGTCCCGACTAGGACCTCCCTATTCCTGGTGACCACCCCTGATGGTCTCATGCAGGAGAATCATGGGATAAATATTTATCGCCATCCTCGCACACCCCCACCTCCTGTAATAAAACTCAATAACTAGATGAAGGGATGGTGTGAGCATGCTCAATTAATATAAACTTTGGTCTAGGATCCACCTATCCACATGGTAACGTGAAGGACTCGGGGCGTGACATCACAAAACTCAAGTTTAGATTCCTGAGGATAGAAGAGGGATCCTGGGTCCTCATTTCGGTGCTTTCGATCTGCATGCAGTTAAGTTGGCACATTTCAACAGGAATGTCATGTAATGATCCTTCCCATCCGTCCCTATTTCCTGTAGAGCCTTGGTTAGCGAGACGGTCCTCCAGAGTGTTTGCTTGACGGCGGACGTGGTGGAAGGTGACAACATTTATCAAGGCTAGGATATCTCCAAGACATTGGGTGCGGAAATCAAGACGCCAGGATGGCGCCATCTTTGCAACTTGGGACCCGTGGAATAATATGATCGCGAGCTAGAGTACCACCTTTGAGTCACCTTCCCCTTGCAGTCTGGTGTAACCACGTCATCTTGCCATGCACATGCCCTATAGGAGAGCTTCAATTTGATATGAAACATTACACCATGGCGAAGAATGGAGGAAATTGGTGAGGAACCGTCCTTTGGGCATAATTCTATGAAATCATATTTATGCAGACTAAGTACAATGCTTCGAAAGATATAAGTTGAAAATAGAAAAGCACTACAAACATAAAAGTTGAAACAATTTTAGAGGGCATACAAAACCAAATTATAATAAGGGAATTTCTCTACTCATTTTCATTACTCAAACATAACAATATATATACACATTTACAACATTTGCCTTACCACTATGTTTGAGGTCCATGGTAGACTCTCTCAATTGCCATGTCTCAAGACCATCTAGCTAACCCCTCTCAAATGACAACCATTTTTTTATTATTCATGTTTACTCATGGTGCAGCTTCCCCTACACTTCATCCATCTTCAACTACTCTTTAACTTCCATATGACTACTTGAGCACATCTTTGTCGCTTCAACTTCCACATTGATATTTCATCTTCCCTTAGTGCACTTCATATGTCATGCATAGTTACCCCATGCTCATCATGTGCACTCATTGTCATGCACATTTTTGCTCACATGCACTTGACTCATAGTTGGAATAACTAACTTGCATCCTCCTTGGATGCACATTCCACTTGAGCACACCCCTCAAAGTATCGCATGTTTTTTTTTGTTAATCCATGCATGATCGACATTATGTTATTTTCTCTTGCCGTACCACATTATATCTTCTATGTTTTCTTTTGTATCAAACTTGCTTGTGTAACACTAGCATGTACCAAGTACTGGTACATGCTAAGTACTGTACTTCCTTGAAGCCTGTACCAAGTCGCTTAAGTAGTCCTAGTCCCCTTGTTGTTACAACTATGTTTGAAATTCATGCAGGCAAGCATTCTTTGACATTGGTGTTCGTGGAAACAAAAAAGGGATCTGATTCATTGGAATACTAGTTGTGTTCCAATAGGTTTCCACTGTTCCAGCAACCAGTATTCATGGAGACAGAAGCCAAAGGAGCGTGAGAAAATGACTTCAAGCATCGAGCTATTGACTCATCAACCGTGCGAGCTCCATCGACCATTCAACCAATGTTACATAACGATGTGCGGGCTCCATCGACCATTCAACCAATGTCACATAACAATGTGCGGGCTCCATCGACCATTCAACCAAAGCCTGTTTGATAGTGCACAGAGTCACATTGTATCGTTTTGTGCAGGCTCACAGTTATGATTGGAGACTAGTCCTTGGAGGGTGCACAAAATGGTACGTTGTGCAGCCCCTCCGCCATGCCAAGAGTCAAGACCATGATCTGTGCACAAAACTAAACTCGTTGTCCCATGTGCAAGCTCGACTCTACATGCGACGATACACGTTTGATGGTTGCACCATGGTATTGCGGGCTCATCATATACACATTGGCCAGTGCAAAGGCGATTTGTGCGAGCTCACCATCATAATATGTGACTGGTCTTAAGAGGGTGCACAAACTTTGCTTCGTACTTTGTGCAAGATCTCATCACATGATGTTGCAAATAAGATTGGATGCACAAAATGTATGATATACCATATGATATAACCCATGTAACATTTCATCGTTTTTCACCGCTTTTCATATGCCATTTCCGATATGTTACATGGGTGTATAAAGCTATTTTTCCAAAATTATTTTTCCAAGGACGCTTCTTCGAAAAAAATAAGTCTTTTCTTATTTTTCTTTTAGGTTCACTCTTTGGATGGTTTAGGGGTGAAACAAACTGAGGGTTTTCATCAAGTGGAATTTAAGCTTATGGAATCAGGGATAGTTTTCTCACTCATATTTTGTCAAACTTTTCAAGGATGAATTGCTTGTATAGAAAGAATAGGCAGTAAGGGCAGGGGGGGTTTACTATATCCAAGTGTATGGCATGATAATAAAAAAACCTGTAAAGGAGAAATATTAGACATGGTATGATAAAACATACCTTATAAGGACTCCGTCCAAATTGTAGTTGTATAGACATCATTACAGAGTAACAACACTTGGATCAGTGGCCTTTAGCTCAAAATTTCAGGTGGGGCCCCACATCACATAACTTGGGGAGTTGTTGAGGGATCAATAGATTATTACATACGCCAAAGGAGAAGCTCGAACTAGGCATAAAATTACTTGTGGAAGGTATTCCAAGACTAGGAAAACGTAGGGTTGGAATGTGTCTGCTAATAGATGGCATTATGAATGAAGAGACATTGGGAACATGTGGCATATGGGTAGAAGAAATGATTTTGATAACTAAATATACATAAGAAGCATTAATGTTTCCTCAAAAGACACTAGGTGTAGTGGAAGTACATCCCATGCTTGTTAGATTAACCATAATTTGGTTCTAGACATATTATGTTGTACATTTTGAACAAATTTAAAGGGATCTATGGGAAAAGGTACATCTAGTTGTATCAAGACATGATCGTCAGGTTGGGTCAAGGGAGGATTATAATGGGTCAGTGTCTAAATGTCAATAACTTCAATTTTAGGTGTCCCTAAATATTCGGTTAAGTTATGTTCAGTGTATGTATAAATAGGTACTTCTCTTTCAAGTCTCTCTCAATCAATGTGTGATTGTTTCTCATCTTAGCCTATGTTATAGTTATTTAACCATTTGCAGGTCAGAGGTGGTTTGACACTTTTGGTCGGAGACCTTCTTAACCCCAAGACTTACAAGTTAGATAGTAAACCACATTTGCTTGTTTTAAGTTTAACCAAATTTGTCTTTTATGTAAGAACAAACAAAACTAAGGAATTTTATGACACAAATCAACAAGAATAAATAACATGTGCAATAATTCTACCAACAGCAATAAGAAAATAGAGTAGGGAACCCTCCAACAATTAGATTGGAAGTATGAAGTCTTAGGACCAAAATGTGAAGGTGAGAATGATGCATTTACGGTAACTCTCACACAACTCTCACACAATATGAAAATACTCTCATGAAGACAAGTACCCTCCAAGTGAGTTGATATGGTCTTTACAAGTCTACCTTAGGTATCGCAAGCACGCCCCTCTTATAATCATTTGTGTGAAATTAGAAAAAACCATTAAGATTACCATTTCACATATCAATGGTTGAGGGGAACAATTGTGGGTTAGGTGTTTGGATATAGCTAGGGAACATGGGATGTATGTATCAGGCCTAAGACTCTAAGAGAATTGGTGTCACCTTAAGGAATTTTCAATTATATCAAAGCTCCTATACATGCTTAACTTACTAGACATGCAAGAGGGGATAATCAGGTGGATTTTATGTGTACTTCAGATATACGAGCATCATATAAATACCCAACTTAAAGAAATAGGCACAATCAAGCTAATGTGAAGTTTAAACTCAAGCGAATATGTCAATCGAAGGAGGAAACTGTTGTATTGCAAAGAAGCTCTGAATCACTAAAAAAGGAAAATGTGGCCTTCCAACGCAGTAGATCAACGATGTAATAATTTGCCATAACATTCTCCAATTATTGTTTATGTTTAGATATACATGTTTCAACCTTCTCTGTTTAGATAACTGAATAAATAGATAATTAGGATGATAGTCGGAGCCAAAAATCTGTAAAGGCTTGGAGCGACAACTCTGCCTAGGGACAGTTAAGGGAGTTGACGGTTTTTCTTTCTCTCACATCCTACATCCTACATCCTACATCATACAATTAAGTTCACTGAAACTCTTTACGAGTTGTTGCCTGTGAGTTCTATGCAAAGTCCTAGCTGGCAATATGAATAGATTATACCCTTGGGAGGCCAAGCTATATCCATTAAAGCACATTATAGTGTATAGTTCAATCATGTTACATAGTAGAACCAAACCTAACAAAACAAATTCCTGAATCATTGTTAACACGGATCTGTTCTTGCCATTATTTTTACCAAATCGTTGGAGGTTTGTTGGTTAATAGTGTAGAGATGAAGTATTTAATCTTGTGGTTTCCAGTATAGCCATGAATATTCAGTTCTGGATGAAGCAATAAAACTACTGATGATATGCATTTAGATATCCGTTCATGATTGAAGCCTAGTCTAGTTAGAAATTAGAACACAGAGTTTAAATCGTTTACACAAACTACAACATCGTGGTCATCATCATCATCATCATTCTTCATTTTCATCATGGTCATCATCATCATCATCATCATCATAGTCATCATGCTCAATATCATCATCATCATCATCATTGTCGTGGTCATTGTCATCATGCTCAACATCATCATCATCATCATCGTCATCATCGTGGTCATCATCATCATCATATTCATCATGCTCAACATCGTCATCATCATCATCATCATTGTTCATCATCATCGTGGTCATCGTCATCATTCTTCATTATCATCAACTGCATATGGTCTACGGACACGCATTAATAGAAAGGTCAGCTTTAAAAAGAAAAATACTTAGTTACCACATGGAAGAAGTGAGCCCCACTAGACTCCACGCCCTAAAGCACGAGGATAAGACTTTGAAACATGGACTAGCTAGCCAATCTTGATTTCCAATGCCCACTACCAACCAGCAAAGAAAGACCATGTCCTTGCATGTAAAGTCAACATGTAATTGATTAGATAGACGCTCAAGTCCATATGCATTAAAGAATCAGGTAAGATTTACACATTCAATAACTGTCAGTCCCAACTAGATTTTCGATATCACTTATTCTTGTCATTAGTATCATCATGTTCAGCTCCATGAGCTTATCATGTATTTCCCTTATCTCTTTGTTTATGTTGTCATAGGACCACTTCGACAGATTCATCAAGTCGCACAAAGTGTCTTCTTAACCCCATCAATTTCCATCTCGAGGGCTAGTTGTCATTTTATCATGTTTGATTATGACCTAAGGTTAGCTTCATTGCGTTCTATTTATTATGCTAATCGTCTCCATACTTCTTTTTACGAAACATTGCCTTCATTTGACCATTTCGATACCATGGTTAAATTTCAAGTTCGTAGTCATGAGTTTTCATAAATGGTTTTGTCGTAATGCAAAATGCATGTTGTTGAGTTCAGCTCATCATACCAATCACATTGATATCTCGTTTTCAAATTTTAAGTTGGTTTCTCTTCCTCAACAATCCGTCAAAGTCTCGTCAATCTGAGCATCTTGGTGTCTTATCATTTAAAATTGATCAATTTTTCGTCATTCAGCAAATCCACCGATTATATCCGTCCACTTGTTTTCTCATCATGGCTATGTAGAAAAAGGTTTAAAATATCGTTGGTCTTTGTTCCTTTCTCCGAGTAGATTTTTCTTAAAATACAATTTTACGTTATTGATACCATCTCTATTTGACAATTTAATGCTCGTAGTTAGTGAATGATTTTTTTTTTTCTTCTTCTTTTTATTTTTTATTTTTTATACTATAAGTGTGTACTCCTAAGTTATAGTTCCTTGGCTTTCCAAAGCATTTGTTCTGGAACAATTATTCCATATGTGAATTGGCAAGGATCTCTATCATAGTTGAAATATATCTTAAATAAGTAGCACTTGCAAACAGAAACCCTAAGGGTACAATTTGACAAAAAGGAAGGCTATGTCTTTAATCTTACAACCTACAATCCCCTAAGTGAACTGTGAAATATAGGCATGTGTTAACTTTTCATCTAGTTCATTTTATAACATCAAGAAATATCATAACACTATCTTATCTTTCAACCAGTTCATATTATCATATAAACGTAGTATAAATATAATAATACATTAGCCTTTCATAGTATCCCATAAAATAATTATGAACTATAAACAAGGCATTAACCTTTCCTTTACATCTTGCTATCCCATTAACGAAATATGAAATATGGTGATGCATTATCCTAAATTTACCTAATTCATTTCATCACATAAACGTAATATAAAATATAATATAATAATACATTTAACTTTTCAAATTACATAAGAAAGTACAAAATATTAATCTTTCTTCTACTTCCAGTTATCCCCAAAAAAATATGTAATATCACACTACTTTATACTATCATGCATAAATAAAAAATATTACAATATCTTTCAACTAAATCTTATAATTATAATAAGGTATTATAAAATATAATAATACATTAACTTTTCATCCATGCCATAAAGAAATATGAAATAAGAACATGCCATAAAGGAATATGAAATAAGAACATACCATACATTATCATCCATTTCATGTCATTGCATAAATGAGAAATATTGCAATATCATTCAACTAGTTTTTATAATTATAATAATGTATTATAATTATTGACGTAGTACCACACGAAGCGCCACACCCTGGTGATAATCTTTAGCTTTATAATGACTATAATGGCAGGTTCTAGGCGAGTAGCGAGGCAGGTTGGATTTCATCTGTATGGTTTATGTGATTTGAAATAATTGAATGAAAATTTTAAAATTGAAAACCTTGAATTTTTGACAGTCCCGTCGAACCTGTGTGTAATTATATATGTAATATAAGTAACTACCCCACCCCACCCAACTCCACGATGAGAGCTAGCGCTATCCAACCTCCAACCAAGAATAGTGTAACGATCCGAATAAAGATAAATATATATATAATATCTAATATATCCATTCATCGATTCATCCCATGTAGCCCTCCAACAATTCCAGCAATCTGTTCACCCCGCCCCGCCCGTACAATGACTTATCCATAATCCCCGACCGGCTCATAATCAAGCTATGAGGTCGTAAGTCTTCCATCCTTTAATGTGATAGGTAAGTAGGATAAATGTAATATGGTTCCTACCTGACTATCCATCTTATTCTATGAAAATATCAGAGTAACATAAGCACGATGAAACTGGGCCAGCCGGCCTGCCAGCCTTCTCTTCTCTCTCAACAGCCAAGCAAGCGGTCTCTCTCTAAACAATGTGATTTGAAATAATTGAATGAAAATTTTAAAATTGAAAACCTCGAATTTTGGACAGTCCCATCGAACCTCCAGTAATGATCCCAATAAAGATAAATATATATATAATATCTAATATATCCATTCATCGATCCATCCCATGTAGCCCTCCAGCAATTCCAGCAATCTGTTCACCCCGCCCCGCCCGTACAATGACTTATCCATAATCCCCAGCCGGCTCGTAATCAAGCTATGAGGTCGTAAGTCTGCCATCCTTTAATGTGATAGGTAAGTAGGATATATGTAATATGGTTCCTACCTGACTGTCCATCTTCTTCTACGAAAATATCAGAGTAACATAAGCACGATGAAACTGGGCCAGTCGGCCTGCTAGCCTTCTCTTCTCTCTCAAAAGCCAAGCAAGCGGTCTCTCTCTAAACAATGTGATTTGAAATAATTGAATGAAAATTTTAAAATTGAAAACCTCAAATTTTGGACAGTCCCATCGAACCTGCAGGTTGATCATGAGGCAGCTGCAGCCATATCCTGTAGATCTCATCATACACAGTCTCGCTGCCGCCATATCCTCAAGGTTCAACGCCCATCTACCTGCATTCAACGCCCATCTACTTGCATTCAAGGCAGTGCAATCCATTGCAAAATGCCAAGAGGCCTAGTCCTCATTCTCCTCCTGCAAATTCCTATAGCTGGAGCTGCTGAAACATTGTTCTTGTCCTCTGCAAATTAGAACCTGAATCCTATTGCGAGCAGCTGGAGCGGCTGAATCGTCCTCCTGTAAATTAGAACTTCAGGTACTCCTCGTAGTCGATTTCATAAATTGAAACTCTGACCTTTCAAATTATGCTCTCCTTCATGTCAAAATTTAATTGTATTATGAAATTTGTAATGTGAAATGTGAATAGCTTCCTGAGTCTCATATTTATTGGCATTTCCAGCTTGCAATCACAAATCGAATTACTATTTTAAACCTTTGTGTGTCGATTTATATTCCTTAACATTTCTAGAACGGCAAGTATGAATTGATCCCCAGTTTTACATTTGAATTTTTTCCTTCTCATTATTTGGTATGCGTTGATTACCGAAAGGTAGGCGCTGTCCAGATGGAGTTATAACTACTATTTCTCTATTGTTCATAGAAATCTGCATTTGCCATTCTTGGTGTTAACTCAAGATTTCAGTTAATTGATTTATGACCATGTTGCCTTATCTGGAGGAAGGGCCCATTCTGAGACTTTATATTGATCCCACAGTAAATTTTAATTGGTCCTTAAACCCTGCTTTTATCCATTTCAGCGTGGGTTTCCAGACTCTACAGTAGTTTTAAATTTTGTTCTTAAAATCCTGCGTTTCAGATCATGGCATTGATTCTAAACTCAAAAGCTTCCAAATCTAAATCTTGGCATTTGAATTCGAGACACATAGTATTTAGATCTGCATCAAATAATACTTTTCTCTCTGCGTTTCCTCATTTATTGACAGAAATTCCCATTGTTTTCCTCTATATTAATTCCAGATTTCATTTAAATGAGTTAGACCCTGTCGCCAATCCCATAATTGTTTTATTTTTTGGGTGTTTCCAAATTCCGCAGCCGATCTTAGCTGTTTTCAAATCTCAGAACCCCTGAAGTGAACCCATCTTACACTTATATTTTAATCTCTGCGCTCTATTTCTACAATTAGCTAAGATCTTCTTTGATAGAGATCTACATGAGCTAATCCTTGGCGCTTAAGAATTTAAAAGTTCATAGCATTAAACTCCAGACTTAGTGTTTTAGTTTCAATTTCATATAGCATTTGAATCCATCTTGGCGTATGATTTCCAAAACCCAAGCATTTTGCACTTGGATCTCTTGGATCTTGGTGTGTGGTTTTAAATTTTAATGACATTTCGATTTTGGGAAATTGATGAAAACTTTGTTGAACAATTATTGAGACTTTCATAAATTCACTATATGAACTGGAACTGTATCTCTGTGGTTTTAATCAATCTGGATAACAGTCTACCACCTATCACCGTGGATGAATCTAACCCATGTAGATGTCCTCGGTGTAAGCAAAACTAATTTAATGATCCCTTATGAGCCAACTTATGCATGATTCTCTCTTGGGAGATCTGTCAACAAAGTCGACATTCAATAAGTCAACCTCCTGCATCTAGTTCGACCATGTATCGGTACAATGTAATTACTCCTTGTGATTTCGTGATCAATATGTGTATGTCCAGTCATTGATTGACTAGCATTATAATGCATTATAGTGGAAATTTTAGAGTTGTAATATGTGAAGGTCGATAATGGTTCATGAATGTGTTGTAGTATTTATATTATGGAAGGTATGAATGTGTAAAAAGTATTAGTTTGTATTACCATGGATGCATATTAATTAAAAGAAGAGTTAAGTGTCAGTTGAAGGTATGGATGCTTATTAAATAAAAGAATTGTTAGGATTTAGTTGAATTTAAAGATGTATTTAAGTTAGAAAAGTTACAATCAATTGTCATATATATTACTTAAATATGTTCTTTTTGCAATGCATGTATAGGTTCCTATAAAAATTATCCTAGTTAAACATTTAAGAATGTCATTTCACTTATGAAATTATGAATACTCACTAAACCCTTGGAGCGTCCCTTGAAATTGTGGTTGTTTAGGAGTGACAATTTTGAAACTAAGGCATCCCAAAGGGTTTCCATTCCTCTTGAGGCCCCTATAGAACTGACTGCAACACCTTGATTTCTTTTCCATAATATTTCCATCTTTTTTAGGACCTCATGTTCTTCTTGTTTTGTCTTTTGAATCAATAGGACAGTTGGTTTTCCCATCCTAATGAGGTATTTTAGGGATTCATTTTTTTTCCTTCTTCCCATATCCATACTATTCCAAAAGATGATCTTCATCATTTAATAAGGCTACTGATAGAACCTCTTCTTAATTCTGTAGGTTATTGTCTTTTATTTTTTTGGAACCTTGAATTACCTATATCAAACATGCTATAATAAAGCTTGGGAGTACATCCCTTCGGAGAGCTTCTATAAAGCCCTTGCAAAATTCATGGTAATTTACCTTGACCTTTGCGTCGTTTACATAGCGGAAGGGTGAGGGTCTCATTAATCTCTTTGTTGATTAGTCGTGGAATATGCTTGAGTGTTTCCTAGTGGAATTATTCACTCTCTTCTACTTCTTCTCAGTACAACTTATTGAAAATTTTCCACCTTTGCACATTGTGTCCAAAAGACAAAGCAAAATTAAGTGTTGTGTAAAAATAATCCATTAAGTGTTGTGTACAATTTCTTTGTCTTTGCAAAAAAGAAATTTTAGTTGTGGAAACTTGATGGTGTGTGAAACAGTAGGCAGGTACTTCCAAACCTGATTGAATTTTGTGGATCGAAATCAGGTGGAAATAGTTATTATATTTCATTTCTGTTGACTCATAGTCACTATGTTGAGGTCGTGGATACTCCAGTTGGTTGAATTCATTTTCTTTTTAAGAGTTTAAACTATACTGAAATAGAAAACATACCTGTAGATCGAACTCGTTATCTTTTAGGATTTTAAAACTGTGCAAAATCATTGATACACCTGCGGATCAGAATCATATTCTTTTTAGGATTTTAATATACTGAAATTGTGGACGAATTGGCTTATCAGATTTTGTTTTACTTGAGTTTTCAATCGATCTGTAGTATCCTTAAATTTTGTCCGGTCAATTTATGTATGGATTGATTTTAGCATGTTCAAACCCATGTACTCTTTTATTTAAATGATTTATTGTAAATTCATTTGGCATCCTAGGAAATCAAAATACACCCAAGGGTTTTGTTGAATAACCCAAATCTTGTTTATCATAAAAAAATCTGTTCTGAATCTTGAAGAAATAAATATCTTAATCATGAGCAGGATTATTTGGATTGGTTTTTCCCTGTGCGTTATCATGCCCAGGTTGTACTTAATCCATTCTCCACTCTGTCCTCTCCATGATCCCGGTAGTAAACTCTCATTCGCCACAATCCGACTTTTGATCTCTGCACTTTAAATTTCCAGATTATGGTACATTAATTTAACATCATAGATTGCGGTCAACTGATTTCTACCAGTTGAACGGATCACTAGCCTCTTTTCTCTGTCATTTCAAATCATGTATGATCTCTATTGAGATTGTAGTATATGATTCATTTATGTATTTGAACCCTGGAGTCATCCTCAACCGCTTTATCACTTAATATCTAATTGAAATCTAAAATCCATCTGTCCGCAACCTCTACTCTGTACGTTTTATATAAATCTTTGTTTGCTCACACCAGCATATACATGAACTCTGGTGATATTATAACTTAGATATTGTTTATTCGAATCCTGGAGTTATACTCTATTCCATTTTAGTTTGAACACCTCTAATTTAGAGTTGGATCTCGAACCCTGTAAAAGAAAAGGGTCAGTAAACTCTATAGATCGAACTTCTCTGCAACCGATTACTATGTTAACAGGTTAATACATGCCCATATTTACGGCTTGATTCACTCTCCAAGAGCAGAACCAGATCATAGATATCACTCCAGTCGACTGTTGATCCATCGTAGTGTTAACGCGATTATGGAGGAAGCTTAATTAATACTGATTGTTCAATTCATAGTTCACAAACTGCGAATTCGATCATATCTTAACACTCAACACATTCTGAGAAAAGACTTACCTGGTCATCTTTACACCTCCATGGATTGTATCTTGTTGACAGATAAACCCTTTGATTAGCTAGGTTAATGCCTTTCCTTATAAAAGCAAGTTCTATTTAATGTATGTAATGTCCACCTCCATCGAGATCGTAGGCATGATCCATCGGTGGCCATGCGACAGATCTCTCTCTCTCTCAAATGAAAAACTCCTCTTAATTCTATATTCAAGTTACATTAAGAGTTGAATTCAATCGTTGATCAAGTAAGGCATCCATTATTAAGCGATATGTTACTTTTATTTTTATTACTTAACGGAGTGGAATTAATTCCTGCTTTTAGTATCTTATAATTATACCATGATTTAGATGGAAACGAGTCAAACATTGTATTATACATTTAACTTAGGAGTATTAAATCATGGAAATGAGTCAAGTATTGTATTATACATTTAACTTAGGAGTATTATATATAAACACGTGTATACATATATATATTTATTTTGGAGTAATAAATATATATATTCCACTCACTTTATTTAAGAAAGTTTAATGTTCATATAAAGTTATTATTTGGACAAAAGAAATGTTCACTGTTTATTAATACCTTAGAGAGTAATGAGCAATTCTTAAGTAATATAAATAATTACTTTACTTAGAAAATGAAGTCAACACTATGTATATCATGTAAAAGATTATAAGTAGAAATCAAGCTACATATTCTTAACTAAGAGTGGGAATTCACTCAATATAAATATCTAGGTTTTAGGTAAATATAAAATAGGGTGAATTAAAGAAGATCGGGTCATCACTAAAAGAATTGTGAAATTATTGGTTGGCAATTAATAAAATCCTAATATTTATATGTTCACATTTCCTATGAAATAGGAATTAATTAAATGTAGTTTAATTCTATATTATCATGTGTTTATAGAAATGGAAGAAATTAATTAAAATATTAAATATTATCATGCAATTGCATGTTATAAAAGAGATATATGCATATGCATGTATGTTTGGTTATATACATTTAATTAGATATAAATTATGGTGTTATGCATTTGTCCTGTGAGAGAAGGGGTATGCATGTACATATATGTGATTAATTACAAACTATATTGATCATACAATTGTCTTGTTTTAACATGGGTATGCACATATATATTTGAGTAATTATATACATTTAGAATAAATATAAATTATAGTTGTTATATTAAGTTATAGAATGGGTTATGTACATTCATGCTTGAGATAAATAGAAATTGTAATGGTACACTCTATTTTATTAAGGGATATGTTTATTCATATTTGAATAAATACAAATTGTGTTTGCTATGCTAAGTATTATAAAACGAGATAATCATAACCATTAGTATATATGCATTAAGAGATTAATAATTATTATTTATCACATTAACTATATAAAAAAAAAAAAATCACTTGTTTAGGACCAAGTCCCTACAACATATCATCATTCAATATGGAATATCAGAGATCCATATCATAAAATAAATAATAATATTCAACCATTACATATTTAATTTTTGGAGCCTGATGTTTGTAGTGATAGAGATAATTATTTTGACCTTCCACAGTGAGCACCATATTGATGATATTTAATCTCACCGGCATATAAGGTATAACGCGTAATGATCAAATCTAGGTGCTTCGGTTGATTTACACTAGTGTTTTGTAAAAGGCCAAGTGTAAATTTGCTAAAATGGCTTACTAAAATGCATGCCACAGTATTTACATTGGTAAATAATTGGAAGTGAAACCAAAGTCTTGAAGTAAATCCAATTTGAAGATGAATTGTTTAACAAAGAAAACATAATTATGTATATTCTATCCTTCTCGAAACATTTGATTCAATCAATATCCTTTTATACTAAAACTATACAAACCATGGATTCACAAACCTTGTATACCCATCTTCATTTACATGTTTTTTTTACGAAAATGATTCAAATTATTGACGGGCTAAATTAATCAACAATCAATATTGTATCATGTCGGGACAAGACACCAGCAAAGGTGTTTTGATGGAATATATAGAGAATCACCTGGTTTCTAAGGAATTCTTCCAGCTCTTTTGAGCATGATTTTGAAAGTTTTTTTCTGTTGGACTTGAAGTCTTTGTGTATCTGAAGGGCATCTTTTTTCCCTTTCATGTAGATGTCTCATTTGCAAATTATAGTGCGTCTCCTTTGAATGCAGATCAAAGTGTGATTGGCTCTCGGTAGATGTGATTTTGTGGACAGTCCACATCACATGATGAGACAGTATTCTGATGGGTTATTTTTTGGTATTATGTGCCTTTCCCCCTGTCTGGAACTCTAGACGAGTTGTTATGAAATGTCATGCTGAAGCAGATGTATGTACTAATGGCCTTTGATTCTATTGAATAACAAGGACATGTTTTTTTCACTTGAAAAAAAATTGTCCTTTATTTTCAAATATGGTTTTATATTTTTTTTGAAATTTATAGTTTTTGATGTTGTAAATTTAGAATTAGCTTTATTTTAATCTGTATTTTAATGGTATAAATAGATTCAGCATTTTTTAAAAATTTCGAAACATCCAAAAATTCCACTTAACAACTATAATCTAGATTTTGAAAAATTACAATAAAATTTTTTCAAAATAAAAATCATTCTATTTAAACCTAAATAACTATTTTAAATAATTGCCAATCATTTATTTGAATGTTGTATTTCTAAATTTCATTTTGTAAACCTCCATGGTATAATCAACTCTATGAATGTATGTAGGATGTAATATATGGCATTACTTGTACATAAAAATAGCTATCAACTCTATGAATGTATATAAGTATATGGCATTACTTGTACATAAAAATAGTTATCAACTCTATGAATGTATATAAGATGTAATATATAGCATTACATGTATATAAAAATAGCTAAATAGCTAGTGTTTTTTATATTTAATTATTTGATATAAGTTTGTAACTTTTTCAATATATTGTACAGTTTCCATTCAAGTAGTCTTGGCTTCATAGCCTCTAGATTATTGTCTATCAAAGAAGCAAGACCAACTAAGATGAAGATGAAGTTATGGGGAAAAATGGCATTGGCATTGGCATTAGCTTTAGTCTTAGACAAACAAAAAGTAAAGAAGAAGACTGGATTAAAAAGAGGTTGAAAATCTTGGTAAGTTTATAGATTTTTTTTTACTTTTACAATTTTGTTTATAGATTTTTTTTTATTTTTACAATTTATTTTATTTAGTTTTTTTTACATGGTTTATTTAGTTGTTTTTCTATTAGGTTGAGTTGCATTATTTTCATTTTAAAAGAAAAGCCTTTTCATTTATATGCAATATCTCATGTGTGCTCAAAACCGTCACTTTCTTTGATGCACACACACACACACAAGAAACTCTCTCGTCACTCACTAAGTTCAAAAATAGCTTAAATCTACTCACTTAATACCTCCATAGGAGGGCACAAAAGAATCTTGTAGTTTAGGTAGGATTTTGGGGCTAGGCATCCAAAAACATAGTTGTTGTCCTTAGGGTGCTATAAAAATCCTTCTAAATCAAGTGGTCGTGTATAGCCACACGGGGCAAGTGAAAGAGCGGCGCCGCGCCATAGGAGGTCAAACCCAAGGTTGCGGGTGTATGTTCTCTCAAGTGGGCTCACCACCACTTGTTGAAAAGGAGACGACCCAATACCGTTCGAGGGATAACTGCTCTTTCTCCACTTGACGAAGGTACTTACTGACCAACTTAGGATGTCATTCCTTATAGGTGACTGTCGTGGAAGCCGACAGTACCTGAGATAGATTTTGTCACAAGATCAAGGAAAGCACACCTAACAAGATCAAGGAAAGCTAGCGACTATTAGATTTCCTTCTAGCATAAGCATTTCCTTCTAGGATAAGAACACATACTTATGCTAGAAGAAAAGCTAACAGTCACTAGCTTTCCAATAGAAAAATCATGTCCATGGTGATTGGTGGTTGCTAGCTTATACCTTGAGCTTGTTCCATGTGATGTATTTTGAAATAAGCACATGGCAAAAGATCAAGGAAAGCTAGAGACTGCTAGCTTTCCTTCTAGCATAAGCATTTCTTTCTAGTATAAACACACATGCTTATGCTAGAAGGAAAGCTAACAGTTGCTAGCTTTTCAATAAAAAACCATGTCCATGGTGATTGGTGGTTGCTAGCTTATACCTTGAGCTTGTGCCATGTGCTCTATTTTGAACGAATGCTAGCTTTCCTTCTAGCATAACACACATGCTTATGTTAGAAGGAAAGCTAGCAGTCGCTAGCTTTCCAATAGAAAAACCTTGGGCATGGTGATTGGTGGTTGCTAGCTTATACCTTGAGCTTGTGTCATGCACTCTATTTTCAAATAAGCACATGGCACAAGATCAAGGAAAGCTAGCGACTACTAGCTTTCCTTCTAGCATAAGCATTTTCTTCTAGGATAAGAACACATATTTATGCTAGAAGGAAAGCTAGCAGTCGCTAGCTTTCCAATAGAAAAATCATGTCCATAGTGATTGGTGGTTGCTAGCTTATACCTTGAGATTGTGCCATTTGCTCTATTTTGAAATAAGCACATGGCAAAAGATCAAGGAAAGCTAGCGACTGCTAGCTTTCCTTCTAGCATAAGCATTTCCTTCTAAAATAAACACACATGCTTATACTAGAAGGAAAGCTAATAGTCGCTAGCTTTCAATTAGAAAAACCCTGCCCATGGTGATTGATGGTTGCTAGCTTATACCTTCAGCTTGTGCCATGTGCTCTATTTTAAACGAATGCTAGCTCTCCTTCTAGCATAAGCATTTCCTTCTAGCATAACACACATGCTTATGTTAGAAGAAAAGCTAGCAGTTGCTAGCTTTCCAATAGAAAAATCATGTCCATGGTGATTGGTGGTTGCTAGCTTATACCTTGAGCTTGTTCCATGTGATGTATTTTGAAATAAGCACATGGAAAAAGATCAAGGAAATCTAGCGACTGCTAGCTTTCCTTCTACCATAAGCATTTCCTTCTAGTATAAACACACATGCTTATGCTAGAAGGAAAGCTAACAGTCGCTAGCTTTCCAATAAAAAACCTTGTCCATGGTGATTGGTGGTTGCCAGCTTATACCTTGAGCTTGTGCCATGTGCTATATTTTGAATGAATGCTAGCTTTCCTTCTAGCATAACACACATGCTTATGTTAGAAAGAAAGCTAGCAGTCGCTAGCTTTCCAATAGAAAAAACTTGGGCATGGTGATTGGTGGTTGCTAGCTTATACCTTGAGTTTGTGCCATGCACTCTATTTTCAAATAAGCACATGGCACAAGATCAAGGAAACCTAGCAACTGATAGCTTTCCTTCTAGCATAAGCATTTCCTTCTAGGATAAGAACACATACTTATTCTAGAAGGAAAGCTAGCAGTCGCTAGCTTTCCAATAGAAAAATCATGTCCATAGTGATTGGTGGTTGCTAGCTTATACCTTGAGCTTGTGCCATTTGCTCTATTTTGAAATAAGCACATGGCAAAAGATCAAGGAAAGCTAGCGACTGCTAGCTTTCCTTCTAGCATAAGCATTTCCTTCTAAAATAAACACACATGCTTATACTAGAAAGAAAGCTAACAGTCGCTAGCTTTCAATTAGAAAAACCCTGTCCATGGTGATTGATGGTTGGTAGCTTATACCGTTAGCTTGTGCCATGTGCTCTATTTTGAACGAATGTTAGCTCTCCTTCTAGCATAAGCATTTCCTTCTAGCATAACACATGACCCTTATTATACATGACCCTTGAACTTGTGCCATGTACTCTATTTTCAAATAAGCACATGGCACAAGATCAAGGAAAGCTAGCGACTGCTAGCTTTCCTTCTAGCATAAGAATTTCCTTCTAGGATAATAACACATACTTATGTTAGAATGAAAGCTAGCAGTCGCTAGCTTTCCAATAGAAAAATCATGTCCATGGTGATTGGTGGTTGCTAGCTTATACCTTGAGCTTGTGTCATGTGATCTATTTTGAAATAAGCACATGGCAAAATATCAAGGAAAGCTAGCTAGCAATTGCTAGCTTTCCTTCTAGCATAATCATTTCCTTCTAGCATAAACACACATGCTTATGCTAGAAGGAAAGCTAATAGTCGCTAGCTTTCCAATAGAAAAACCCTGTCCATGGTGATTGGTGGTTGCTAGATTATACCTTGAGCTTGTGCCATGTGCTCTATTTTGAACGAATGCTAGCTTTCCTTCTAGCATAAGTATTTCCTTATAGCATAACACACGTGTTTATGTTAGAAGGAAAGCTAACAGTCGCTAGCTTTACATGGTGATTGGTGGTTACTCGTTTCTACCTTGAATTTGTGCCATGTGCTCTATTTTGAACGAATGCTAGCTTCCCTTCTAGCATAAGCATTTCCTTCTAGCATAACCCACATGCTTATGTTAGAATGAAAGCTAGCAGTCGCTAGCTTTCCAATAGAAAACCCTGGACATAGTGATTGGTGGTTGCTAGTTTATACCTTGAGCTTGTGCCATGTATTCTATTTTAAAATAAGCACATGGTACAAGATCAAGGAAAGCTAGCGACTGTTAGCTTTCCTTCTAACATAAGCATTTCCTTCTAGGATAATAACACATACTTATGCTAGAAGGAAAACTAGTCATCGCTAGCTTTCCAATAGAAAAATCATGTCCATCGTGATTGGTGGTTGCTAGCTTATACCTTGAGCTTGTGCCATGTGCTCTATTTCGAAATAAGCACATGGCAAAAGATCAAGGAAAGCTAGTGACTACTAGCTTTCCTTCTACCATAAGCATTTCCTTCTAGCATAAACACACATGCTTATGCTATAAGGAAAGCTAATAGTCGCTAGCTTTCCAATAGAAAAACCATGTCCATGGTGATTGGTGGTTGCTAGCTTATACCTTGAGCTTGTGTCATGTGATCTATTTTGAAATAAGCACATGGAAAAATATCAAGGAAAGATAGTAACTGCTAGCTTTCCTTCTAGCATAATCATTTCCTTCTAGCATAAACACACATGCTTATGCTAGAAGGAAAGCTAACAGTCGCTAGCTTTCCAATAGAAAAACCCTGTCCATGGTGATTGGTGGTTGTTAGCTTATACCTTGAGCTTGTGCCATGTGCTCTATTTTGAACGAATGCTAGCTTTCATTCTAGCATAAGTATTTCCTTATAGCATAACACATGTGTTTATGTTAGAAGGAAAGCTAGCAGTTGCTAGCTTTACATGGTGATTGGTGGTTGCTCGCTTATACCTTGAATTTGTGCCATGTGCTCTATTTTGAACTAATGCTAGCTTCCCTTCTAGCATAACCCACATGCTTATGTTAGAATGAAAGCTAGCAGTCACTAGCTTTCCAATAGAAAACCCTGGACATGGTGATTGGTGGTTGCTAGTTTATACCTTGAGCTTGTGCCATGTATTCTATTTTCAAATAAGCACATGGTACAAGATCAAGGAAAGCTAGCGACTGCTAGCTTTCCTTCTAACATAAGCATTTCCTTCTAGGATAATAACACATACTTATGCTAGAAGGAAAGCTAGTCATCGCTAGCTTTCCAATAGAAAAATCATGTCCATTGTGATTGGTGGTTGCTAGCTTATACCTTGAGCTTGTGCCATGTGCTCTATTTAGAAATAAGCACATGGAAAAAGATCAAGGAAAGCTAGCGACTGCTAGCTTTCCTTCTAGCATAAACACACATGCTTATGCTAGAAGGAAAGCTAACAGTCACTAGCTTTCTGTAATGCCCCTAGAATGACTGTGGACCTTAAGGGCACCTGTCAAGTGACCCGGCTGAACAACTTCGATATAGTGGTCTCTTGAGCCTTATTATGTCTTAAATGATTGAGGAAAACCTGAAGATGTGAATGACGATAATAATTGATAAATGAATTAAGGAATTAAATTATATTGTGTGGGGTGGGATAATTGATTGATTACATCTTGCTTAATGATTAGCACGGATTGATCAAGTCAAGTGTAGTGGGATATTTATAGTCCTAGCTGTGCGACTTGGGAGGACGCAGCTGAGATGCATCATAGATTTTCGCATTTATTCTGAACTTTGGGACGAAGTTCTAAATAAGTAGGGGTGTATGTAGTGCCCCTAGACTACTGTAGAAATTGAGGGCACCTGCTGAGTGACCTGACTGTTTGAAACATTAATAAAATAACCCTATGATTTTATTTTGAGTATATTTATGATTACAATTGATTGATATATGTGCATTTGGGTAGTTATTGTGAATGGACGATTTCATGTTGTTTAACAATTAACTTTGATATGAAAACTGTACATATGAATGGTGCTTAATGACTAGTTGTGCAATTGATTATGTGATTAGACGAATGAGTAACGATTGAGTAAACTATGGATGCTTAATGAAGCAACAGATTTATAAATCAAAATGTGATTATTGAGGACATTGCTACTAATTTATGTTTGTGAGAAATGTGTGTAGAGACAGGTGAAACAGTTCACCGACGGACACACAAAGGAATATCAAGGGTCATAGAGTACGGGTAAATCACACACAGGGAGAGCGATGACGGTGTCGACTTCTGACGGAATACCACGCTTGAGCAGATAAGCATTGATTCGCTTGCTCAAGAGGAAAGCGTGAGGGCGTACGAGGTGGGCCACGACGGAGCTGGTCACGTACGAGTTGGGGGGCGCGTAGTGAGAACAGACTCACTCCTTAACGCCATTAGTCCCTAGATAGCATGTAGACGGAGGATGGATGGTAATGATTCCTAAAATCCCTACAAGAGTTCCCGCAAGTCAAAATGGAAATATGGTGGCAGAAGGACCCGACGATGCGGTACCCTATCGAGAACGGAAAGAATGGACGCAAGGACCCAATGATGCGGTACCATGCCAAGGAATGGAAACCATGGATGAATGGACCCGACGGAGTGGTGCCATGTCAGGGAATTAAAAATTAAGGAACTAGGAGCCCAACGGCGCGGCACCGTGATCCTAGTGAGTTTGATTGTTAAATTTAACTGCATAAAAACTTATGAGAATAACTCTAGATTATTACTTAGCAAATGCATAAAAATAATTTAGGCATTTGCACATGAATAGTTATTTTTGTTGATCATTTAAAATAATATAAATCATTATTTAGGAGCAAAATAGAATCCTAAGATTAGACACCTAGTCAACTAAAAGCTAGGAGTTAATTAAAATATCTGGGGGACAAACTGGAGCAAACTTAGGGGTGTTGGTGCACTTCCTAGAGAAACTGACACTTGGATGGGTGAGTGTTTAATTAAATAATTAATTAAAAATATTTAATTATGCATGAAGCGACATGTGTCGCATGAGATTTTCCTTTATAAGGAAGGCTTGGGGAATGGGTAAAGGGCCCATAATCTGGATGATTGTCATAATTTTCGAATGCCTCAAAGACTTGCTACTATCTAAGGGTTGGCTGAGAAATCCTGGTGGGAAGGGAAGCCCAAGCTGAATTTCTGAAATATATGTGTGAACTCTACGACCCGAAGCTCGGGGGAGGCCATGCGACTGAAAGCATGAGCCTATGGTTGGGTGGCGAAGCTAACGGTTGCTTCGTCAATGGTTAAACGAGCTTCTGCTGGAGGGGCACAACGAGCAAAGCGAATTTCAAGGGAAAGCGGGATTGGACTGACGACGATGACTACTCCTCCAACAACAGATTCAGGTATTGTGTTCTTGTTAGTTCTTGAATTTGATAAGTTTTATTAATAATTATGCATCATAATGGTTATATTGTATTTTAAGTTTCTAATAATTTTTTAAGTGAGTAAGTCCAAAAAGGAGGGTCCCTACACTTTCCAATAGAAAAACCCTGTCCATGGTGATTGGTGGTTGCTAGCTTATACCTTTAGCTTGTGCCATGTACTCTATTTTGAACGAATGCTACCTTTCATTCTAGCATAAACATTTTTTTCTAGCATGTCACACATGCTTATGGTAGAAGGAAAGCTAGCAGTCGCTAGCTTTCCAATAGAAAAACCCTAGGCATGGTGATTGCTAGCTTCTACCTTAAACTTGTGCCATGTACTCTATTTTCAAATAAGCACATGGCACAAGATCAAGGAAAGCCTTGAACTTGTGCCATGTACTCTATTTTCAAATAAGTACATGGCACAAGATCAAGGAACGCTAGCCGCTGCTGCTAGCTTTCCTTCTAGCATAAGCATTTACTTATAGGATAATAACACATACTATGCTAGAAAGAAATCTAGCAGTCGCTAGCTTTCCAATAGAAAAATCTTGTCCATGGTGATTGGTGGTTGCTAGCTTATAGCTTGAGCTTGTGCCATGTGCTCTATTTTGAAATAAGCACATGGCAAAAGATCAAGGAAAGCTAGCGACTGCTAGCTTTCTTTCTAGCATAAGCATTTCCTTCTAACATTTTTAAGAAGGAAAACTTTTCTTTTTAATGAGTCTCTACTTGTGCTAGATGCAATGGATTTTTAATTTACTTGGTTAAGTTCTTTTGATTATGAAATTGTTTATAAGCCAGGCTATTTGAATTGTTTGGCTGACATGTTAACCAGGGAATCAGCGCAGAAGCAGCCGAAGGAATTGAAGATGTTTTCTGCTGGTAATAGCAGCTCTGGAGCAGATAACAATGATCCAGATCCTCCCA
Organism: Larix kaempferi; assembly: GCA_027924585.1. Taxonomy (NCBI): domain Eukaryota; kingdom Viridiplantae; phylum Streptophyta; class Pinopsida; order Pinales; family Pinaceae; genus Larix; species Larix kaempferi. The sequence continues at coordinate 3,032,628 of BSBM01000118.1, forward strand.
GGGATCCTGCCAAAGGAAAAGCTCCAATGACAGAGGACCAGATGCGAAAAGAAGTCTTTGAAAGACTTTATGGCCGAAACAGCCCTCCAACTACTGCAAAAGTAGTTGCAGCAGAAGAATGGATAGCTCGTCAGCCGAAGACACCAGAAAAGCTAATCCAGAAAGAAGGATTGTTCTTCCTGCCTTGGGACAATACCTTCCCCAAAGAGGTTCGCATCCAATCTTTGGAACATGCTTCCTCAGATGAAGCAAAAAGATTTCTGCAGCTCACCTTCATAAAGAACATCCAGACATCGCCATGCAAGTTGCAGATCCTTGAGCGATGGGAAAAAGATGCATTCCAAAGCTTCAGTAATGCATACCCGAAGATTTCAGAATGCAAAGAATTATGGTTAGGTGAGGATAAAAATGGAGAAAAATATGTTGATCTGTGTGATGGCCGTCTCACCTGGACATCATACAACCTCATCCTCCAATACTGCAGAGAAAGAGGCAGTATCATCATCTGTGCAGATCCAGCTGACCTTGCATATAATCAAACATGGTCTGGATGGATAGATGTCTTCTTGGATACCTTCTGTCTAAGAACAGATTGGGAGAATCGACGTACAAATTTCATTCTGCACCTTAAAGCCGATCTTGAAGTTGTTCATCAGAACTTCCAGTGGTTTAAGTTTAAACTGATCCACGAAGGTGGAACCTATCAACCACTTGAGCACATAATTTATGCCCAGTAAAAATTTATCCGAAGATCTATTGCTGGAGAACACATAGAGTCCAGAGTTACAACCAGAGAGATTCCACTGGACTATAAAGTAGAATCACATTTCAGAGGTGAATTCCGGTGAGAGCCGAATCCTTTGTTTAAAGGCTCCGATATTGAAAGATGTTTCTCTCAGTTCCTATATCCGCCTCCTTCTCCTGTGCCATATGAACACGTGGACGAAGATGTATTGTTTGGTCATCATGCATATGACTCAGATGATTTTGAAGAAGAGTGGCTGCAAGGACGTGATCCATACGACTGAGCGAAAGCAGCGGTGGGCCCCTTTGAAGGTTGAGTTGGCCAGCATGGTTGCCAACATATCACCCATCGTGGGTTGGAAATAACTCCACAGTGTAATAGTATAGGGAATAAACTGACGTGGGCCAGTTATGATCCACAGTGTACTTGTGTCTAGAGTCTGTCGGCCATAACAGAAGATTCCGGGTCTAGTTTGAACGAATGCTACCTTTCATTCTAGCATAAACATTTTTTTCTAGCATGTCACACATGCTTATGGTAGAAGGAAAGCTAGCAATCGCTGGCTTTCCAATAGAAAAACCCTAGGCATGGTGATTGACGGTTGCTAGCTTATACCTTGAACTTGTGCCATGTACTCTATTTTAAAATAAGCACATGGCACAAGATCAAGAAAAGCTAGTGGCTGCTAGCTTTCCTTCTAGCATAAGCATTTACTTATAGGATAATAACACATACTATGCTAGAAAGAAAGCTAGCAGTCGCCAGCTTTCCAATAGAAAAATCCTGTCCATGGTGATTGGTGGTTGCTAGCTTATACCTTGAGCTTGTGCCATGTGCTCTATTTTGAAATAAGCACATGGCAAAAGATCAAGGAAAGCTAGCGACTGCTAGCTTTCTTTCTAGCATAAGCATTTCCTTCTAGCATTTTTGAGAAGGAAAACTTTTCTTTTTAATGAGTCTCTACTTGTGCTAGATGCAATGGATTTTTATTTATCTTTAAGTATTTAATATGTTTCCAGGACACATGACCCTTATGTTGTTTAATGAGTTAACAAAATGTAATGATAAAAGAACTACTTGGTTAATGACATAAAAATATGATGATTTAAAGGTCTTCTCTGACGGACAAGGGCGTTCGGTGCTCCATCAGGAACTGTTAGTGCTCAGTTGCATCCTTAATTGCTCAGCGCGTGAGGGTTCGTGTAGTAATTTAACTGCTGATTCTTTGCTCAGGCAGTTTGACTGTCTTGTTATTTCCTCTGATTTTGGCAGAATGGCTCAGCCAGGGGACAATACCGGCATCCAGGACATCAAGAAAAGTTTGAGGTGGCTATATGAGATAGTCTCCATAGGAATTATGGATAACAGGGAGATAGCCTGCGTTATAAAAAAGATGGAGGACACTGTGAGCTACACTTCCCTTCAAATCAGCAACCATGACTCCAGGATCGATGATAATGAAATCTCCTTGCGCGAGATGATGGGGAAGGTGGATATGATCCAAGAGGACCTTGCGCGACTCATTTCCATGAACCAAGGCAGTAGGAACAATGCAGTAACTGTTGAAGGGGAGCGTCAGATGGAGGAAGAATCAGTGGTGCAGCCAGTCCACTTCAGGGGCCACCTATAATCTGGTTTTTATGGATATATGTTTTTTTGTCTTTTATTATGTAAGCAATATATAAGGGTATATACTGCCCGTTCTGTTAGTCATCATGGAAGAACTCTGTATATAGTTTTTTGGACCCTTTGCAGGCTTAGTCTACAATGCTCTATCTCTGCTCTGCAGGACTATCCTTCCTCTCTTTTTGCTATGTACTGAATGGCTGTGCACAGCCCCTTTATAATATACTCCTTTTTAGTTTCTGTTCAAAAAAATATATGATGATTTATAGTCTATCATATATATGGGTTCAATTTATTTATTTTTTTGTTCACAGGTCTTTAAGTAAACCAATAAACTTAATTTGGTATAAAAGCTATAATGAAGGAGGTCTTCTTTATGTATATTTTACTATGTTTATGTCTATTTCCGCATTAGAGGTAATCTATATGTAACATTTAATTGTTATTAGCAATAGAAAACTAGAGGTAGTGTCTTTGTATAATTTACTTGTTATTAGCAATAGAAATTATCTTAAAAATTATATTCTTGGTGTAGCCTCCAAGCTTCACATGAGGTCACAAAACATAAATTAGTTAGGTAGGATTGATTGGGCTAGGCATCCATTAATGCCCTCCAATCTACTTTCATTAGGTATATTTTGAAACATAGCATTGTTGACTTATAGGGTGCTTTATAAATCCTGCTATAAGCAAGTGTTAAAAGAAAACTCGGATCAGAAGTGCGCCGTGCCCAAGGAGGTTAAAGCCGAGGTATAGTTTCCCTGCTCTCCCCTACGAGTCACCCAACTCGTTGTAGGGAGACGATACTATACCGTACAGGCCGAACCACTGATCCACACTTGACGCAAGGTATCTTAGTGGACAAAGTTAGGAAATCACCAAGGAGCACTTGTGGGTGCAATTGACTCCTGAAGTCAGCTATTGCCATTGGGAGGTGTTGCCAAGTCTTCTAGATTGGAACATTTGCCCCATCGCCAGTAGAACTGCCTCTTTCTTACCTTCACTAGTCAATTGGTGTGTGGACTCCATTGTTACCATCAATTGTGCTTTTGGAAGGCCCAGTTACATATCCACGGAAAACCACACACATTTTTTATATTTATATATTCAACCTACCAAACTCATAATTAAACATAGTCTACATTTTGTGACTCTTTCACTAAACCGACTTTGAACATATCACTCACTTGTTGCACCTTTTACACTTATTTGTAGCTTGTGATTTGTCTTGTTCATAGTCCATTAACCATGATAGATTAGAGTGGGAACAATAAAAATTCGTAGTAGAATTCTTTACCCACACAATATGTGCAGTTTTGAAGAGCTGGGTAAACATGCACTTGAAGTTGTTTTTTTGTTTTGCTTTTAAATGGTGAAACTTAGGACAAACATAATTGCATGTTTATCAAGTCCCCACATCTTTATAATCATTTGGAAGGTCTTCTTGTAGAAGTTGATAAGAATTTCTAACAACAAAGGTTTTTAAATTTTACATTTTATTTTTTACAATTTCAAATATTATGAGTGATTCAATATCAAGTACTTATATTGAAAAATCGATGGAAGTACATCCCACTGGAGATTCACTTCTCGTCAATCTTTTTTTCTCTTCGTCTCATTCTCATCCTCCTCTTGATTATTTATCTCCTTTGTTTAAGAAAGAGGGTTCGTGAACACCCCAAACATATTAATGAACTCGGCACAAGTCCTCTCTAAATGATTCACATGATATTAATTATATATTTCTCCATAAGTATAGTGAAAACTCACATGTCTTTTCATTTAAGTCATGACTTTCCATTTCGAGCCTACATGAAATACAATGGGCTCTATTTTGCCATGTGCTCTATTTTGAACGAATGCTAGCTCTCCTTCTAGCATAAGCATTTCCTTCTAGCATAACACACATGCTTATGTTAGAAGAAAAGCTATCAGTCGCTAGCTTTCCAATATAAAAACCCTGAGCATGGTGATTGGTGGTTGCTAGCTTTCCAATATAAAAACCCTGAGCATGGTGATTGGTGGTTGCTAGATTTCTAATATAAAAACCCTGAGCATGGTGATTGGTGGTTGCTAGCTTATACCTTGAGCTTGTGCCATGTACTCTATTTTTAAATAAGCACATGGCACAAGATCAAGGAAATCTAGCGACTGATAGCTTTCCTTCTAGCATAAGAATTTCCTTCTAGGATAATAACACATACTTATGTTAGAATGAAAGCTAGCAGTCGCTAGCTTTCCAATAGAAAAATCATGTCCATGGTGATTGGTGGTTGCTAGATTATACCTTGAGCTTGTGTCATGTGATCTATTTTGAAATAGGCACATGGCAAAATATCAAGGAAAGCTAGCAACTGCTAGCTTTCCTTCTAGCATAATCATTTCCTTCTAGCAAAAACACACATGCTTATGCTAGAAGGAAAGCTAACAGTCGCTAGCTTTCCAATAGAAAAACCTTGTCCATGGTGATTGGTGGTTGTTAGCTTATACCTTGAGCTTGTGTCATGTGCTCTATTTTGAACGAATGCTAGCTTTCCTTCTAGCATAAGTATTTCCTTATAGCATAACACATGTGTTTATGTTAGAAGGAAAGCTAGTAGTCGCTAGCTTTACATGGTGATTGGTAGTTGCTCGCTTATACCTTGAATTTGTGCCATGTGCTCTATTTTGAATGAATGCTAGCTTCCCTTCTAGCATAAGCATTTATTTCTAGCATAACCCACATGCTTATGTTAGAATGAAAGCTAGCAGTCGCTAGCTTTCCAATAGAAAACCCTGGACATGGTGATTGGTGGTTGCTAGTTTATACCTTGAGCTTGTGCCATGTATTCTATTTTCAAATAAGCACATGGTACAAGATCAAGGAAAGCTAACGACTGCCAGCTTTCCTTCTAGCATAAGCATTTCCTTCTATGATAATAACACATACTTATGCTAGAAGGAAAGCTAGTCGTCGCTAGCTTTCCAATAGAAAAATCATGTCCATTGTGATTGGTGGTTGCTAGCTTATACCTTGAGCTTGTGCCATGTGCTCTATTTTGAAATAAGCACATGGCAAAAGATCAAGGAAAGCTAGCGACTGCTAGCTTTCCTTCTAGCATAAGCGTTTCCTTTTAGCATAAACACATATGCTTATGCTAGAAGGAAAGCTAACAGTCGCTAGCTTTCCAATAGAAAAACCATGTCCATGGTGATTGGTGGTTGCTAGCTTATACCTTGAGCTTGTGCTATGTACTCTATTTTGAACGAATGCTACCTTTCATTCTAGCATAAAATTTTTTTTCTAGCATGTCACACATGCTTATGGTAGAAGGAAAGCTAGCAGTCGTTAGCTTTCCAATAGAAAAACCCTAGGCATGGTGATTGGTGGTTGCTAGCTTATACCTTGAACTTGTGCCATGTACTCTATTTTCAAATAAGCACATGGCACAATATCAAGGAAAGCCTTGAACTTGTGCCATGTACTCTATTTTCAAATAAGCACATGGCATAAGATCAAGGAAAGCTAGCGACTGCTAGCTTTCCTTCTAGCATAAGCATTTACTTATAGGATAATAACACATACTTATGCAGGAAAGAAAGCTAGCAGTTGCTAGCTTTCCAATAGAAAAATCCTGTCCATGGTGATTGGTGGTTGCTAGCTTATACCTTGAGCTTGTGCGATGTGCTCTATTTTGAAATAAGCACATGGAAAAAGATCAAGGAAAGCTAGCGACTGCTAGCTTTCCTTCTAGCATTTTTGAGAAGGAAAAATTTTCTTTTTAATGAGTCTCTACTTGTGCTAGATGCAATGGATTTTAATTTATCTCTAAGTATTTAATATGTTTCCATAACACATGACCCTTATTATTCTTGTGCATGTGAATAAAAGACATGTACTAGAATATTGTTTGATAATGCTCATTATTTCATGTATTTTTAAAACAATTTAAACTTATAGTCGACTATTTATTATTGTTTTTAGAAGCTATGGACTCTGGTGCAATGACAATTCCAAGGAATAATTTGAAGAAAAAACGAATTGCAGGTGACACACATACAACGTCTCCCCCATGTGGTATGCTGGTTTTAAATATTATTCTCTCATTTCTAAATGGTTAGACTAGAAGACTATATGGTAATATTTGTGATTTTGATTTCATTTTATTTATAGTAATAATTGCTTATTATTGTTTTTAGAAGCTGTCGTCTCCAAAGCAAGTAAAATGCCACAATCAGCATTCAAAAAACAAAAGCGTCATTCAACTCAGATTATAAATTCAACAATGGGTTCTAATATTGAAATGATTAAAAAGTTCAAAACATCTGCTGCATATGAGTATGTCGAAGATTGGTATGTTGAGATTGAAAGTCCCATGAATATGTTTCCAGATATATATCTATTTGGATCCATGGATGGAAATGATATACAAAGGCTAGGGATAATTGTTAGTTGCTATGCTCTCAATCATAGTCAGATCGATTTTCAAATGGAGGTAATTGAAGAAAATGAAGTGAAATTATTTTCTTGCCAAGTTGATTACACAAAATTTAGACCAGATTTGATTGATACTAATATAGAATTTCCAGAGTCAATAAAAAAGTCACAGTTTAAGTTGGACAGTTTTGAGAGCTTCAATGAATCTGGTCTAAAGAGTTGTGATGATCTTGTACAACGTATTACCAATGTTATGAAATATCGCTATGCGAGATGTAAGAAAACATCATTCGTGTTTCTTTATTTGCAACAAAAAGGTAAACTACTTGATAAAATACCAGATGATAAACTCGAGGCTCAATTGCTTGCTTTGAGAAGGGTATATTTAGCTGAGCTAGAACAGAGCATTAAAGAAAGTGAGTTCATGCCTACTACAGAGTTTGTAAAATCCCAAAAAGAAGACTCTCAGATAGAGAAGCTTGTTGACTAATGCGATGAAATCCATGAAAATTTTAAGGACAGTTATTTATTTTCAAGCTCTTTTACCATGAAGGTGGATGTTCGAAGATGTGTAGAAGCACCCAAGTTATATAAATTGAGATCACTGGATGATATAAATGTTCGAGTATTAGTAAAATCATTCCTACATAAATTTCAAGCATCATTGCCTGATGCTCTTCTGATTCCATTTGACACAAAAGAGTCTGATCCGATTGGAAACCCTGTGAAAATCATGAATGAAATGGATATAAATGCCAAGAACATCAATTTTTGGATAGTTGATGGGCAACACACCATTCAAGCAGCAAAAGAAATATTATCAAATCCTAAATTCAGTCTATCTGGGGAGGCAAAACAGAAGTACAAAGAACGTAATGCTCGATTCTTAGATCCATTAGTTGCTCCCAGTGTGGTGATTCGTATTTGCTGCCAGTTAAATTCTGTAAACAAAATGTTCTTCAAAACTCCATTCATTGATTCTGTGCGATCTGGAAGACAATTCCTAATTGCCACAAATAAATTAAAGAAACAAAAATGTGGGAATTCTAAGACGGCTGAAGACAAGGTATGCAATTTTTTTTTTTTTTGCACTTAGTTTATATTGTTATAACTAAATTCATGGCTATTTTATTTTTGATATCACATTCTTACTAATTTATATTTGTTATTTTTTAACAGGTTGATGATGAAATGTTGTGCTCTTTCTTCGATTGTCCACTAACAAACTTTGCTGAAAAAAAAGTCTTGTTATATCTTGATGATATTACTTGGGATAAATGGGAAGTTGTTTTTAATTGTTACAAACTAGGGACATTAATGTGTTCTCCGAACCAACCTAAGGATCCAAACTATAAGACAAATAGTCTGAACAGTTTGGTATCAAGTTCTTTCCGTCCCCTTCAGGGACTAACCGCTAAAGAAATGTGTTCTGTAGCAGATAAACTATTGGATGGAACTGTCTGGTTTTCTATTCCAGTGAACCATCCAACCAATGCCATAAAAATGAAAGATTATTGTTCACAATTGAAAACCAAAAGAAGAATTTTGGAGGCAATGGTAACATATTGCAAAAGTCATGATAAGAATCTGAATGATAAGATTCTTACAATATCCAATATTCTTGAGCATTATGGAATTACTGATATCATATTTGCCAACTTCTGTAAGACAATGGAAGGGTGTAAATATGTAAAAGGATCACGAAATATAGAAATAGAGTCCCTTTCTCCACAAGCCTGTGTGGTCCTTGATAGAATAATTGATGCATCGATAGATATACAGGAAATTGAGAACAGTTTTGAATTCGGTTGTCATTATGGGGGTCCTAGCCTCTTGTCAACACTTTTGCACTCTTTTCCTTGTCAGTTTCAACCAATGTTATACACTGACTTTGTTGTGTTGGATACATTGGCTTTGAAAGATGAATCATTCCTTAAGGATCACTATATTGAATTGTTTCGATTTTTAATCGAAAAAAATGGGTTGAAAGATTTTACTATGATTATCTTAGTAGAAATTTGGTCTTGTAAGGATGTACGCCAAGCTTTGGAGATTGTTTTCAAGGACTCAAATGTCAACTATAAAATGGCTACCGGTCTTTATGAATATAAAGAACAAAATAACTATAGTTATGATATAGTTTTAACTATACATTTCTATAGTGAAGAGTCAAAAAGTTTAGAGGCCTCAAGATACTCTCACAGTTTTAGAGACATATCTGATGAAAAGGAGAGAGATTTTGAATTCTGGGAAGAATTATTGCAAATGCATCAACAACATAGTGATCTAAATTTGATTATTTCTCTTTATGCGGGGACAAATTTACAGCAGGCTTGCTGTACATATGGAAGAAGAATGGCATGTGTCGTAGAAAACGAGTTACAAAGGACTACCATGCTGACTAATCAAGAATCCTTCCAATTGCAAAAACCAATGTCTAATATATTGCTGTTGGAATATTCAGGTATTGTACTTGTTTTGTTCTTTCTCTAGTGATTCTTTGGATTCTATGCTATTTATAAATCTTGATTAACAAGATGTTTACTATAACTACTAATGGCGGAAATTGTAAAGAAAACAACGACGACACTTTGCAACAAAGCAATGATCAACATAGTGTGCACAATGTCGAAGAAGTTTTCGAGATGCAAATACAAGACGAAGAAAATACCATACCAGGAACATAATTTATTTTGTTTCTTTTGTTGTATTGTACTTGTTTTGTTCTTTCTCTAGTGATTCTTTGGATTCTATGCCTATTTATTTAATGAATTTCATTAATTGATACATTTTATAACATTTCATATGTTTATTATAGTGGCAAATGAGGAGAAAAAAGACAGTGATCAAGGGAATGTGACAGAAAGCCATAGTCAAGAACATGATATCATATCAGGTACTTCACATGTCTCTTATTTTCAATTAAACATAAAATATGTCTTATAAAAAAAAAATTGATTTAAAGAAGTATTATTGGTATTTGATTGAAGGTTTGTTATTTTGGCTCTAGGTTCTATGAAGACAATACAAGAGAAGTGTGGGTTATCAATAACTAGTACAAAAAATACTCAAAGTGAGTGTATTTCTTCAACAATTTTTTTTAATAATAATTTATGTAGCATGAATAAAATGAATTTACTATCATATCCATTATTGTTTTGCAGCTATTATAAGTCAAAAGAAATTAGTTATTTTTGAATTGAATAACATTTTCTATCAGAGCGTTGACGGTAATGCATCACAAAAAGAATTTATCGAGAAAATGGGAAGGGCCGCAGATTACACGATAGAGAAAAAATCATTTTGGTTTCGTCCACATGCAAAAACATTTCTTGAAATGTGTTCCAGAAAAGAACTTCTTGACATTGCAATTTGGATGACATCTTTGAAACAAAACACAACAAGAGTTATGAAAAAGCTGGTTTCAGAAACATTACAAGCTAAATTTTTGTTTACATGGACTGCTTCAGATTGCAAACAACAAAAGGGAAAAAATGACATTGATAATTCAACACAAGTTATATACAAAAAACATCTGAAAAAAGTGTGGAGAATGTATTCTCAATATGATGCTACTAACACTATTCTAGTGGATTGTTCAATGGAGACAAAGAAAGAAAATCCCAAAGAAAATGTGATTATTGCCCCTTCGTTTGATGGAAAGAATGAGGATAAATGGTTGCTCGCTGATCTGTGGAGCTTATTGAATAAATTCTACAAGGCACCCGATGTTCGAGATATTTTGAAGAGTATTCAATGACTTTTAATAGTACATTAAGATGACTGTTATTCATTTCCTCTATAAACAAAATCTTGAAGTTTATAATATAAATTCTTGGTCATTGTACATTTGATGACTTAATTCTACATGTGATGTGTTATTACTTTGTTTTATTTTATTATCAATTTAATGTCAATATTATTTCATAATACTCATATAAGGATTGTTGTTGTGTCATTATTATAAATTAACATATTATTATTTTGTTTATTTATATTGAGATATTGAGTTATAAAAAGTTAGTGATTTGAATAATAGTCTTATGTGTTTGCATAAAAATGTAGTATTCCATATTAATTAAATAATTGTATTAGGTTGTATGTATAAATTAACGTACAATTACTATGTTTGAGCAATTGCAGTTTATTTATCAATTGCGTCTTAATTGATCATTATAACTCTTACAAATCAGTGATTTGAATGTTAGTTCAATGTTATCATATGAAATTTTCTTATTTCTTAGAAATTAAAAAAATGGAAAATCATATCAGGTTGTATGTAAAAATTACCTATAATTAGCTTGTTTAATTGAAATTTAAAAAATTGTAAATCTAGGTGGTGTGTATAAATTAACATATAATTGGTTTGAATTGGACCATTGTAACTATATTTTTAAATTGTGATTTGAATTTCATTGCAATGTGCTTATATGAATTTTTCTTATAATTTCTTGAAAATTAAAATATCGTATCAGGTTGTATGTAAAAATGAACATATAAATAGTTTGCTTGATTTAAACTTAAAAACTATAAATTTAGGTAGTATGTAGATATTAACATATAATTAGTTCAAATGAATTCGACTATTGTAATTATATTTTTAAATTGTAGTTTATCTCATTACAATTCTTAAAAATTAGTGATTTGAGTAGTAGTTGAATGTGTTTGTATAAAAAAACTATTCCACGGAAATTACTTTTATTTTTTTCATTAAGTTGTTTGTTTGGGAGTGGAAATAAATTGGATATGTTTTGATGCCATTAAGCAATGAAGTTTTGAAGTGAAAATATGTTAATGTTATATATGTGGCAGCAATGCAGATGGGAGTTAATATCAGTCGGAAGATCTTGTTGATCTTTGAAATGGAAGGAGTATTCTTCTTGTCGTATTCCAAAGATGAAACGAATTGTCAAATTCAAAGAAAACCAGATTGGGAGCTTGGTGATAGATCCTAATTTTGTAGGCCTTTTCAATTAGAAGTATTAAAATACTGCCTAAAACATTATGATGTTGCGATATGGACATCAAATGTTACTAACAAGTACATTTGACAAGTACTTGAAAAATCAAATATTGATACAAGTGACTTTGAATTCATATGGGATAGGTCCCATTGTCACTTGCAAACAAAATCCAAATCATGTAGTATGATACAGTTTTATGAGAAAAGGCTAAGCGACGTGTGGTCCCAATATGGAAATAAGTACACAGAATTAAATGTATTGCTAATAGATACATCAAAGCCTACTTCTCAATTCCTCGGATATCGGTCAAACTGTATCTTAATAAAAGCTTATATAGGACATCAACACGATACTTGGCTTGTGCAAGTTCTATTCCCCTTTTTAAAGACACTTCATCGTATCAAACAGAAACGCAACTACATTCGAATGTTCAATAGAACATTGAGTTCTTTGTATTAAGTGAAGATATTATTTTACGGAAATTTGTTGACGATTACATTGCAATATTTCAATACAAGTTGGACACATTTTTTGGTGAATTAATTTGTATGATTTTATAACTTTTATAGATAGATGATAATTGACAATGATATATAAATACAATTATTAGTATTATTTATGATTGCTTTTAGATTGACAAGTTTTTGCATCATACAACACTTGATTTCCCCATTCAAAATATTTTCTAAATTTGTGCTCTTAAATCAACTATTTGTAATTTAAATCATCTCATAAAAGCCAACAAGGCATGCAAGAAACTCTCTTTAGTTTTATTTATCTATATGTATTAATACAAGTGCATTACAACACTTGATTTCTCTATTCAAAATATTTTTTAAATTACATACTCTTAAATCAATTATTTGTAATTTAAATCAGCTCACAAAAGCCAACAAGGAATGATGTTCTCTTTAGTTTTATTGATCTATATGCATTAATACAAGTGACACACAAATTTTGAATTAAACCTCCATCTATATAAAAGCACATTTCTTACAAAAAATATTACTTCAATGATAATGAGTGCTAAGTGTACTAGAATTTAGATTAAAGCATGATGAGTCATAGATGAATGATTTTGAAAGCTATAGGCATTTGATTTCCCAATCTATAACTTATTGTAAATGTGTATTCTTAAGTTAATAGTTTATAATTGCAATAATCTCATATAAACCAACAAGACATGAAATAAATTATTGACTGTTATTAGCCTATATTCATTAATATGAGGAGTTTATCAATGCAATATGTAATTTTTGAAATAAAACCCCATATAATTGAAGTTGCAATTGTTTTAAAACGCAAATGAGTTCTTTGTATTAAGTGAAGATATTAATTTATGGAAATTTGTTGACGATTACATTGCAATATTTCAATACAAGTTGGACACATTTTTTGGTGAGTTAATTTGTATGATTTTATAACTTTTATAGATAGATGATAATTGACAATGATATATAAATACAATTATTAGTATTATTTATGATTGCTTTTAGATTGACAAGTTTTTGCATCATACAACACTTGATTTCCCCATTCAAAATATTTTCTAAATTTGTGCTCTTAAATCAACTATTTGTAATTTAAATCATCTCATAAAAGCCAACAAGGCATGCAAGAAACTCTCTTTAGTTTTATTTATCTATATGTATTAATACAAGTGCATTACAACACTTGATTTCTCTATTCAAAATATTTTTTAAATTACATACTCTTAAATCAATTATTTGTAATTTAAATCATCTCACAAAAGCCAACAAGGAATGAAGTTCTCTTTAGTTTTATTGATCTATATGCATTAATACAAGTGACACACAAATTTTGAATTAAACCTCCATCTATATAAAAGCACATTTCTTACAAAAAATATTACTTCAATGATAATGTAGTGCCCCTAGACTACTGTAGACATTGAGGGCACTTGCTTAGTGACCCGACTGTTTGAAACATTAATAAAATAATCCTTTGATTTTATTTTGAGTATATTTATGATTACGATTGATTGTAAATCAATAAAATAATGATTTATGTTTGTGAGAAATGTGTGTAGCGCCAGGTGAAACGGTTCACCGAAGGACACACAAAGGAATATGAAGGGTCGTAGAGTACGGGTAAATCACACACAGGGGGAGCGACGACGATGTCGACTTCTGACAAGAATACCACGCATGAGCAGATAAGCACTGATCCGCTTGCTCAAGAGGAATGCGTGAGGGCGTACGAGGTAGGCCACGACGGAGCTGGTCACGTACGAGTTGAGGGGCGCGCAGTGAGAACGGACTCACTCCTCAGCGCCATTAGTCCCTAGATAGCATGTAGACGGAGGATGGATGGTAACGATTCCTAAAATCCCTACAAGAGTTCCCGCAAGTCAAAACGGAAAGATGGTGGCAGAAGGGCCCGACGATGCGGTACCGTGTCGAGAAATAAAAGAATGGACGCAAGGACCCAACGATGCGGTACCATGCCGAGGAATGGAAACCATGGATGACTGGACCCGACGGAGTGGTGCCATGTCAGAGAATTAAAGTTAAGGAACCAGGAGCCCAACGGCGCGGCACCGTGATCCTAGTGAGTTTGATTGTTAAATTAAACTGCATAAAAACTTAGGAGAATAACTCTAGATTATTACTTAGCAAATGCATAAAAAAAATAGTTTAGACATTTGCACTTGAGTAGTTGTTTTTGTTGAGCATTTAAAATAATAGAAATCATTATTTAGAAGCAAAATAGAATCCTAAGATTAGACACCTAGTCAACTAAAAGCTAGGAGTTGATTAAAATATCTGGGGGACAAACTAGAGCAAACTTAGGGATGTAGGTGCACTTCCCAGAGAAACTGACACTTGGATGGGTGAGTGTTTTAATTAAATAATTAAATAAAAATATTTAACTATGCATGAAGCGACATGTGTCGCAGGAGATTTTCCTTTATAAGGAAGGCTTAGGGAATGGGTAAAGGGCCGATAATTTGGACGATTGTCGTAATTTTCGAATGCCTCAAAGACTTGCTGCTATCTAAGGGTTTGGCTAAGAAATCCTGGTGGGAAGGGAAACCCAAGCTGGATTTCTGAAAAACGTGTGTGAGCTCTACGACCCAAAGCTCGGGGGAGGCCATGCGACTGAAAGCATGAGCCTATGGTTGGGTGGCGGATCTAACGGTTGCTTCGCCTATGGTTAAACGAGCTTTGCTGGTTATGGTTATGGTTTGTTTTAAATTTGCTAGTTTATTCGTTTATTTAGTTTATTTATCCAGTCATTATGCTTTCTAATCTCTTTTGTATCAAGTGGTTGAGTTTCAGGTTAAACAGGAAGGACCCTAATAAGAGGGGCTCTACATTTGGTATCAGAGCCGGTCGAGCCTTGAGGGCACCAAACTCATATTTTTATCAGAGGGGTTAGTCGCTGATTCGTGGAGGCCGGACGATGGAAGTGACGCTGGACGTCCGAGGAATTTCACTATTAGCTAGAGCAGCTACCTACAGGTTTTTAATTACTACAATAGTTTGTATCAATTTCTGTTTTATTAGAGATTATGGACTTTAGATCTCATGCAAAAGAAATTTGAAGGTGATTGCTTTACAACGAAAATTTATCATCATTATATTGTATATTGATTACTGTTTTGCTAATAGAAATTGTTATATAATTTAAATTTCTGTTCCGATGAAGGGAGGAGAATTATTTTAATTTCTGGGGCTAGAAATAATTCTATGATCTGAGATTTCTTTCCAGCGATTGATATGCCATTCGATCGTATGGGATCTCCTTTGGAAAAAAAACAAAAACAAAACAAAACGTCTATGGGCAGTGCTATTGAACTTCTTTCTTTTATTTATTTTATGGAACAGAACCTGATTGGGGTTTTCTGTATAGACATGGAAGGATTCCTTGTGTTTTTGGGATCTGCGTGTGTGGGAGGGTATTGATTTCCTTTTTTTTCTTTGCTGATGGCGTGAGCTTCTACCTTATTGATGGCGTAATCATCAAGGTTGTAAACCATTTTTTGTTTGATTGCTGTTTGTTTCCTTTTATGAAGGGAGTATGACCTCGATTCCATTCGAGCGTTGGTGTGTCAATACAGATATTTATTTATATTTTGCTTTGGGGAAAGTATGATCCCGAGACACAGCTTCGGATATCTATTTTGTTTATGCTGGATATCAAAGGAGATTTGAACTCAGCATTAAATTTGTTGATGAATTAGATTTCTGAATGGTGGATCTCGATATTATATGAACGTATAGTAATCTTGTTCGCTTCTTCTCTTGGGGCTCGGTTCATGGGAATCGTTAATCAATGGCGGATCTCTGTAACCCCGTGGAATCCTTACCTACGCTGCTAGAGCATTGGATTGTTCGTTTTTGTATTTTAGATGCTGCTGTAGATGTTGTTTTTAGAATGCGTTTATTATAGCCGAAACGTTGTGCAGTACTGGTTAACTCTGTCGATTTTCCCTCGTGGAAATTCCGTTTGGTGACTGGGTGTATGTTTGTGTGTATGAAGTTGGAGATCTCTCGATCTCCCTTCTGGCTTTATTGTTTGATGATTTTCGATTTGAAGTTCAGATCTATCAATGCTTCCGATTGGTTGATCTTCTTGTGGCTTTTTTTTAATTGTCGATGACTGCTGCATTTCACGATTGGTTGAGTGTTGGATTTTCTGCTCTACTGAGATCGTGTGATAGCTGCATATTTGCAACAGAGGATATTAACGCCAGTCGAACTATATATATAAATTGGAAAACAAATGCTGTCTCTTTTTAAAATACACTAATTGTCTATTTTATAATCGCTAATCCTTTTCATGACTAGTTAATTAAGGTTCTAAATTTCAAGTTCCATCTATATATTTAAGATCTCTGTGTTATTGTATGCACACCGCGTTCTGCAATTCTAGTCTTTTTGGGGAACGCCATTCTTTGGGATTTCAGGGAAACATCTCTGAAAACAGTTCCGTAGAAGATTGGGGAAGGGATAGCGCTTGCGCTTGATCCCTGTAATTTCCTGTCGGGGGGTTCACGTGGGGATCTCGTTTTGGGATATCTCTGTCCTTAATTCATTTGATTTTTTTTACTTATGCGCTGGGGATTGATTTGCTGTATTCTTCTTTTGGTGTAAAACATGGTTTGTTGATTAGAGTTGCTCCTGCCAAGACCAGTAGTGGTCTCTATTCATTCACGCCTGCGCAGACCATTATATTAATCATGCTGATAAATAGAGTTAGGCCTCTGCTAAAGCCAGGATTGATCAGTTGTGATACCTGCTGCTTGTGTGGCGTGGAAAGAAACGGCTGGGAAGCCCATCCCCAAGGTGTTAACATCGCCGTGTGTATAGATTCGGCTGCCACCGCAGGTTAATACTCAGTCAGCTCCGTGTTAAAATCGTTATCTTTGTGTGAAGATGCTTGGACAGAGCTCCAGTATCTCTCTCTGTCATCTCTGCGTTTTCTTGTTTAGCTCAGAGAGTACAACTTCCTGTAGGAATGCGTTGTCTTTTGGTTTGAGAGAACGGATCGGTGTTTGATCTATGCGCTTTGCTTTTTTTTCTTTCTCTGTTTGAGAGTAGATCTGTGTGTGTGATCACTGTGTTTTATTGATCAGCTCAGACAACACAACTTACTGTATGAATGCGTTATATTTCCTGATTCGAGAGTAGTCTGTGGGTGAACTCTGCATTTTCATATTTTTTTTTTTGTTTTTCTTCCCAATCAGAGAATTCTCGGGAGGAATGCGCCTTCCTTTTTATTTCTGCTTAAAGTTTAGACCTATGCATGACCTTTGCGTTCTCTGTTTGTTCTAGATCAGAGGAAGGATCCTGGAAAGTGTTAACTAGACCCTAGCGTAATTTATTTTAATTAAAAAAAAAAAATAAGCTCGGAGTGTCACGTTTGATAGAATGTATGTAAGAGTATAAGTTCCTCCTGCTTAGTTGCATTTAAGATAGGATACGAGTATTTTATCATTGAAGTTGCATTCGGTTAAAGTAATCCTAAATAGGTATAGGTTCTATCGGATTATTTAGTATTCATTTATTAGATCTTTTTTTTGTGTGTGTCAAAATCTAGTCTTATACCTATATATTTAAAAGATCTCTGTATATTATCCATTTTTAAAGATAGCTGTACTTTTTAATTTTCGATGTATTGAATTCGTTGTGGACCCTGAATCCCGCCATCCATGTGGAATTGATCTAGCTTGATGAAATCGCTATGGATCAATCTCCTATTCAACTCTGTAATTTTTATTGCTCCTGAAATCAAGACTGCCATCGAACCCTCTCTGTCAAGTCTCCGTGGTGACTGGGCAAATGCTTCAATTTCGAGAAACGTATAATAGATAGATCTGCCCAGCTTACACATGGTCGAGCTGTCACTCTTACTAGCATGAGCCTGCGCAGTTTCCTTCAGTAGGCAGGTTTAACTCCAGAATTTATCCCTCATCGAATTTGGGATCTAGAAATTTAGTTACAGGGTTGATGGTAGTGAATAATGTCTATATTTGGGATTCCTTATATCTGAGTTTTTAATTATTTATGCTGCCCATTATCTCGCTGTCACGCTGTTCCGAACTTAGACTTGAAATCTTTTAACCACTGTCTTTTAATTGAGTTCGCATTTGTTTCAAGATATGGTCTTTAAATGTCATAAAACGCTTGTATGGGTTAATGAAATCGAGCCGAGCCTCTTCCAACAGCTACTTGATGCTCTTGAAACGCATCTACTACCTCCGCGATCCTTGGACGCACTTATTCGGATCCTCCCGAATTTACATATGCCATGTACACGCTGTTTTCTGTCTCTCCCTGATTTCCAGTAATTAATTAAGTTTGCTGTTTATTTTATTTGATATTGTGTGCACGAGCTTGACCGGTGTATTGGCGTGAAATTAAATTGCCACGTCATATTATTAGCTTGACTTTTATTCATTGTATTTATGAAATTGAATAAACTATTACATAGGTATGTTGTCAAATCGCTCGGGTGGGACTATGCTACCATTATCTTTCATAACGGATGCATTGATCTACTAATAATTCTTTGCTTAGTAGAGGATGTAATTTGACTGCTATACCTCGTAATCCATAATTCATTAATAGTTTTTTTTTTTTAATGAGAAATTGGAAGGATACTTTATTTATAATTTTTATAAGTGAAAAGTTACAATACCTTTTTGTGATTCATAGTTCACTACTAGAATGTCATTAGAAGTTGAAATGGTATTATTGTTTATAATTCTTACGAAAATGGAAAGTCACAATGGAAAATGAATGCTTAGTTAAATATATGGACATGTGTACGTAGGACACTTGAAAACTTAAAAAAAAAAAGCCTATGCTGATATATATTTACATTTTTAAATGAATGTTGAGTTAAATATATATGCAAGTGCATCTTCTTTACATAGGATTCTTGAAAAGGTAAAAATGCTTATGTGGATATATTTGCACTGAAAATGAATGATTAGTTAAATACATATACGCTTGCATCTTGTTACATAAGACACTTGAAAAGTAAAAATACTTAGGATGATATATTTATATTTGAAAGTGAATACTTAGTTAAATGTATATATACGAGTATAGATCCAAATTCTAGGCTCTATCAAACCCTGAGAGGGATCAAATCTCCCGAAGTGTAAACATTTCCTTCTTTTGAATAGCTCCTTGAGTGCAATACCTGAGCCACCTAATCCTAAGCTCTAAAGTCTCTAGTTTAAGTCTCATATTTACTTTTACTTTGTATTATTCTTTTTTGTTTATGGCCGACATAATATTTATTACTTTTTACTTTGTATTATTATTTTTATTTCTTTGTATTATTTTTTTACTAGACAAACACTCGACAAACACTCACATGTTACAAGATCTCCCTCATACTAGGCTGTAGAGCGCCTCTCAGCGCAATAACTAAATGTATATATATGCCATGCATAAGTCATAAATATCTCAATGTAATTCATACTATTGATATAGTGTGGACACTTTTCACAAATTATATTAAGGTGTAGCGTATGAAAAATAAAAGATAGACATATGTGATGATAAGTTTTTTTTTTTTTTATATTATCTTATTCTGTCGTTTATGTAAATATGATCAAATTGATGAAAGTAAGGGATATATAGGAAGGTAGTAAAATGCTTAGTGGAATGCTAACACTTATTTCCTTAGATTATAAGAATTTATGAAATAGTGAGGTGTTGATGTTAGCATAATCATATTAGAATTGAAATAGAATGAATTTGACATACAAGGTATATATCATAAGGAACACATGAAATTGCATTCTTCATCGGTAATGGAATCTGGCTTGGGAGTACATAGAATGTTTTAGTCGATTGTTTTTATACACTTAGAAAAAATGAACTTATAATATTCACATGATGATCTAGTTAGACTAGAATAAGAGA
The DNA here is from genome assembly GCA_027924585.1 of Larix kaempferi. Taxonomy (NCBI): domain Eukaryota; kingdom Viridiplantae; phylum Streptophyta; class Pinopsida; order Pinales; family Pinaceae; genus Larix; species Larix kaempferi. The sequence goes on from BSBM01000118.1 coordinate 3,052,788, forward strand.
AATAGTGTTTACTTGAATACCAAATAATACATCACCTTCTTTACTCTAGTTTCTTTACAATGCATAAGTCGATGCATATAATAATTCATACCTGACAATAAAATCATAGAATGTGTAGTCTTAAATGGGATCATTCTAACAGTAATGTATACCTAAATTGAGATGGGAAGGTAGAAAGAATAAGTTCACACTACTAATCGATCTTTAAAATTGAAGGAAATAAATAGTTGTTCTTAATGAATATATGTTATGAGTGTACACATAAAAGTCGAGCGGAATGGTTGTAGATGCACAATAAATATTGGATTGATCTCTAATTAAATTTGACCTAGGGCAGAAGCTTAACTTGGAAGATATGTAATCTTGGGTATTTAAAAACAAAAAAAAACGCTCCCAACGGGACCCTACGACAACATAAAGGATGAAATGATGTAAGAACATGATGAGATCCTTGATTTGGACATGAAGGTAGCGATGAAAGGACTAAGAGATAAACTTTAGTACATTCGACTCAGTCGCTAAGTTATGACACTTTCGTATCATATCGAGAATCGAACTTATGGAATTGGAAGTACTCTTTTGGGAATTGGATTTTGGAATATTTGGTAGTCGCTCCTGATTTGTTAAATCCGTGATTATATCTTACCTACCTATGTTTGACCATATGTCGTATGATGTCTACCTTCTCGTCTTGGAGGGAGGATAACCATTTAGATGGGAATCCTTGCTTATATTTGTTATGCTGGATGATGATTTGATAAACTTTTGGGTGGCTATTGACGTAGTGCAGCTTGTTGGAAAATTGGACATCGTAGACCCTCATGAATGAATAAGAGATGTAGGAAATCCAGTTGGGACTGGAAATTATTGAATGTATTATTGGATTGATACCATACGAAATTACGATTAAGTTCCTGAGAGTGTATTGGAACCATACTAATGATATAGAAACTAATGATTAGAACCACTAGTGCTTATGGCCATGATTCGTTGAGAAAAGAGAGAAGTTAAACTTACATTGAATTATAGAATCTTAGCTATACTTGAGTTAGGAAGAGGAGAAAAATTTACATAACTTTGTTTATAAAAGTCTGAGATTATACTTTTAGATATACTAAGTAAATGGAACTCCAGTATTTAATTATACTTTGGATTATGAAAAGAGAGAGGTTGCATGTAAGATTAGTTTAGGAATGGATAAGGTGTGTATTGAAGAACATAATTCGGAAGGGTTAATTCTTATTTGAAAACTCAGATATTGTTTAAAATATATGATAGTTGTACGTAACCATAGAAAATGAAGAAATTGGGATTGAAGATTTTATTCCTTATGTGGAAATGTGTTAGTGCTTAAAGGAGCTACATAAATGATATATTTTTAGTTTTTCCGAATGAAAAGAATTTGTTATAGACGATTTCAAATTCGGTTGCAATTAATGAACCAATAGAGGACTATTGGGGGGATTGCTACACTATCAAAGGTATGATTTAGTTATATTGTCAATTATGAGACATATACTTATATGATGCTAGAAAGGAAGAAATGAAATTTTATTATCAATTGTGGTTATGTTGAAGCAATGAATGTCCAAAGAAAGAGAACTCACCATGGAAGTACATGCGACTTAACTTCGGGACGAAGTTCTAAATAAGTAGGGGTGTATGTAGTGCCCCTAGACTACTGTAGACATTGAGGGCACTTGCTTAGTGACCCGACTGTTTGAAACATTAATAAAATAATCCTTTGATTTTATTTTGAGTATATTTATGATTACGATTGATTGTAAATCAATAAAATAATGATTTATGTTTGTGAGAAATGTGTGTAGCGCCAGGTGAAATGGTTCACCGAAGGACACACAAAGGAATATGAAGGGTCGTAGAGTACGGGTAAATCACACACAGGGGGAGCGACGACGATGTCGACTTCTGACAAGAATACCACGCATGAGCAGATAAGCACTGGTCCGCTTGCTCAAGAGGAATGCGTGAGGGCGTACGAGGTAGGCCACGACGGAGCTGGTCACGTACGAGTTGAGGGGCGCGCAGTGAGAACGGACTCACTCCTCAGCGCCATTAGTCCCTAGATAGCATGTAGACGGAGGATGGATGGTAATGATTCCTAAAATCCCTACAAGAGTTCCCGCAAGTCAAAACGGAAAGATGGTGGCAGAAGGGCCCGACGATGCGGTACCCTGTCGAGAAATAAAAGAATGGACACAAGGACCCAACGATGCGGTACCATGCCGAGGAATGGAAACCATGGATGACTGGACCCGACGGAGTGGTGCCATGTCAGAGAATTAAAGTTAAGGAACCAGGAGCCCAACGGCGCGGCACCGTGATCCTAGTGAGTTTGATTGTTAAATTAAACTGCATAAAACTTAGGAGAATAACTCTAGATTATTACTTAGCAAATGCATAAAAAAATAGTTTAGACATTTGCACTTGAGTAGTTGTTTTTGTTGAGCATTTAAAATAATAGAAATCATTATTTAGAAGCAAAATAGAATCCTAAGATTAGACACCTAGTCAACTAAAAGCTAGGAGTTGATTAAAATATCTGGGGGACAAACTAGAGCAAACTTAGGGATGTAGGTACACTTCCCAGAGAAACTGACACTTGGATGGGTGAGTGTTTTAATTAAATAATTAAATAAAAATATTTAATTATGCATGAAGCGACATGTGTCGCAGGAGATTTTCCTTTATAAGGAAGGCTTAGGGAATGGGTAAAGGGCCGATAATTTGGACGATTGTCGTAATTTTCGAATGCCTCAAAGACTTGCTGCTATCTAAGGGTTTGGCTAAGAAATCCTGGTGGGAAGGGAAACCCAAGCTGGATTTCTGAAAAACGTGTGTGAGCTCTACGACCCAAAGCTCGGGGGAGGCCATGCGACTGAAAGCATGAGCCTATGGTTGGGTGGCGGAGCTAACGGTTGCTTCGCCTATGGTTAAACGAGCTTTGCTGGTTATGGTTATGGTTTGTTTTAAATTTGCTAGTTTATTCGTTTATTTAGTTTATTTATCCAGTCATTATGCTTTCTAATCTCTTTTGTATCAAGTGGTTGAGTTTCAGGTTAAACAGGAAGGACCCTAATAAGAGGGGCTCTACAGATAATTAGTGCTAAGTGTACTAGAATTTAGATTAAAGCATGATGAGTCATAGATGAATGATTTTGAAAGGTATAGGCATTTGATTTCCCAATCTATAACTTATTGTAAATGTGTATTCTTAAGTTAATAGTTTATAATTGCAATAATCTGATATAAGCCAACAAGACATGAAATAAATTATTGACTATTATTAGCCTATATTCATTAATATGAGGAGTTTATCAATGCAATATGTAATTTTTGAAATAAAACCCCATATAATTGAAGTTGCAATTGTTTTAAAACGCAAATGAGTTCTTTGTATTAAGTGAAGATATTAATTTATGGAAATTTGTTGACGATTACATTGCAATATTTCAATACAAGTTGGACACATTTTTTGGTGAATTAATTTGTATGATTTTATAACTTTTATAGATAGATGATAATTGACAATGATATATAAATACAATTATTAGTATTATTTATGATTGCTTTTAGATTGACAAGTTTTTGCATCATACAACACTTGATTTCCCCATTCAAAATATTTTCTAAATTTGTGCTCTTAAATCAACTATTTGTAATTTAAATCATCTCATAAAAGCCAACAAGACATGCAAGAAACTCTCTTTAGTTTTATTTATCTATATGTATTAATACAAGTGCATTACAACACTTGATTTCTCTATTCAAAATATTTTTTAAATTACATACTCTTAAATCAATTATTTGTAATTTAAATCATCTCACAAAAGCCAACAAGGAATGAAGTTCTCTTTAGTTTTATTGATCTATATGCATTAATACAAGTGACACACAAATTTTGAATTAAACCTCCATCTATATAAAAGCACATTTCTTACAAAAAATATTACTTCAATGATAATTAGTGCTAAGTGTACTAGAATTTAGATTAAAGCATGATGAGTCATAGATTAATGATTTTGAAAGGTATAGGCATTTGATTTCCCAATCTATAACTTATTGTAAATGTGTATTCTTAAGTTAATAGTTTATAATTGCAATAATCTCATATAAGCCAACAAGACATGAAATAAATTATTGACTATTATTAGCCTATATTCATTAATATGAGGAGTTTATCAATGCAATATGTAATTTTTGAAATAAAACCCCATATAATTGAAGTTGCAATTGTTTTAAAACACAAAATTAATTGCTAATGAGTGCTAAGTGGTATTAAGGGTAGTACGAGATTGGTCATAAGTGAGTGACATTGAACTATAAGAAATTTGATTTCTCATTTCATTTTTTTGTAAGTTTGTATTATTAACTCAATTACGATTAATTGAAATAATCTCATAAAAGCCAACAAAGCATGAGATACGCTCTATCTTTTATCTTCTTGTATGCATTAAATGAATGTATAAATGTGATATGTATTTTTTGGAATAAAATACAATGTAAAAACATTCAACAAGTAGTTGAAAAATCAAATACCGATACAAGTGACTTTGAATTCATATGGGACAGGTCTCATTGTCACTTGCAAACAAAATTCAAATAATGTAGTGTGATACAATTTTATGAGAAAATGTTAAGTGATGTGTGGTCCAAATATGGAAATATGTACGAAGAATCAATGATATTGCTAATAGATACATCAAAGCTTACTTCTCAATTTCCCGGATACCGGTCAAATTGTATCTTAACAAAGGCTTATATAGGACATGAACTTGATACTTGGCTTGTCCAAATTCTATTCCCCCTTTTTAAGACACTTCATCGTATCAAGGAGAAATGCAACTACATTTGAATGGTCAATAGAACATTGAGTTCTTTATAGTAGGTGAAGATATTAATTTTTAGAAATTTGTTAACGCGTACATTGCAATATTTCAATACAAGTTGGACACATTTTTTGATGAATTAATTTGTCTGTTTTAAAAACTTTTATAGATAGATGAGAATTAACAATAATATTTAAATACAATTATTAATATTATTTATGATTGCCTTTAGTTTGACATTTTTTTGCATCATACACCACTTGATTTCCCCATTCAAAATATTTTTTTAATTTGCGTTCTTAAATCAAATATTTGTAATTAAAATCATCTCATAAAAGCCAACAAGGAACGCACAAAGTTTTGTAAATGTGTATTCTTAAGTTAATAGTTTATAATTGCAATAATCTCATATAAGCCAACAAGGCATGAAATAAATTATTGACTTTTATTTGCGTATATTCATTAATAAGAGGAGTTTATCAATGCAGTATGTAATTTTTGAAATAAAGCCCCATATAATTAAAGTTGCAATTGTTTAAAAACACAAAATTTATTGCTAATGAGTGCTAAGTGGTATTAAGGGTAGTACGTGATTGGTCATAAGTGAGTGACATTGAACTATAAGAAATTTGATTTCTCAATTCATTTTTTTGTAAGTTTGTATTACTAACTCAATTATGATTAACTGAAATAATCTCTTACAGGCCAACAAAGCACGAGATATGTTCTATCTTTTATCTTCTTATATGCATTAAATGAATGTATAAATGTGGTATGTAATTTTTGGAATAAAATACAATGTAAAACCATATAATTAATTGATAATGAGTACTAAGTGGACTATTTAGACTCATTCGATATGTGCCATAAATAAATTCAAAAGAGCATGGGGTCATATATAAAGTTCAACTAAAAGATTTGAAAAATATGTTTCAACATGTATTTCTTCGACATTTAAAAATCTTATCATTTTCTTTGCCTTTTGGTGAAAGTAATTCTCGGCCATGATTTCTTAATTCAATTTCTTCACACTTTCATTGTGTATGTATAATGTTGTACCTAACAACTATCCCAATTTTGACGAATTTATAGTTATTATTTGGTTCGACATCAATACATTTCTTATAATTTATTTTATTTTAATTTAATATTGTGATTTCCTTCCAATCATGCTATATTATAATATGTTATTTAACAATAAAAATATTTAATATGATACTTTGTTCACTTCAAATATAGATAGAGATCTTCTTGTAATAAAACATGCAATTATGTGTGCAACTTAACTTCATTAATCCTACATTTTATACCTTCATGAATATTTTTTCTCACGATTCAACAAATTACAGATTTTCATATACTCCTCCTAATTTATGGCATACCGAACTAGTTATAAATGATACAACATTTCATTTTTTATGATTGTATATTAAAAACACTTGGAGTAAATAAAATTTGTGATCAATAAAAACATTCTTTCTAGGATTAGTTTTTCCAATTTTAATGGAATATTTCTTTAATGCATAATTTTTACAAATTAAATGAAATAAATAAAATGTTTACAAAAAAATTCAATGTCATAGAAGTCCTTGTAATAGAATTTTTCTAGATTTCTTGAAATATGTGTTATAGCCAGGGAAGTATTTAAATGCGAAAGTTTATTAGAGGTGGCTTCTAAGGCATTCACTACCCTTCAGGAAGACCCGGAGTGGCTAGAAGCAAAGAGTGCTCTCAAAGCTAAGCAGACAGAATTCAACAAGTTGGATGACGAATTTAAAGCGTTACCAGCCCGAGAACGACTCCACAGATACAAGGAGGTCAATGCGTTGAAGAAAGAAGTACATAATTTAAGAGAGAAAGAGGCTACAATGGGGGATAAAAGACAACCCTTCCTGGAGAAAGCCAGTCTCATCTCACAGGAGATCGAGGACAAACTGAAAGAGTTGTGAGACGGTCAACAGTAGGTGGAAGAGTAGGAAGGAAAAGAGATAACACCTGGAATGCTCGACACAGTAAGGAAAGTGAAAAAGAACATGAAGGAAGCAATCAAGAAGTTGATTGTTGAATACAATGATTTCGCTACATCGACCGGTCCACCGGAAGAGGAACCGCTAGAAGATTCCGAAGTTGCAGGTGGCTCGAGGACGAGCCACATGTAAGTGTTAGGGTCCTGTTGGGCATGGCCCAAGGGGGTAAAAGTTTTGAACACATTAAGTTTTTGGGAACTACGAAGCTGATCACAGCATGGATAGAGAATTTTTGTGAAAATCATTTTTGGACGCTGGGAGGATAAGTGCAACACAGTTTTGGTATGCTACGACGTTGCACGCAATGCAGTGTCGAAAGAGCTGTGAAGTCGGTACTGCGAGGATTACAGTGCCCCAATGTTCCACATCGACGGAGATCCAGCTAAGCAGAACATTGGATGGATGACGACAGTTATTTTGGTTAGGTCACAGAAGACCTATTTTTGGCAAAGATCATCGATAACTACCAAGCGGTAGGTAGGTGCAGATCGAGATAAACAACTGGTCACACAAACAGAGAACGACTAGTTGAACCAATTTTCAAAGGCCGTGAAAGAAGGAACAACTTGGTGGAAGCAAGCTGTTGGTGCGCATGACAGGGGAGCAGATAACAACATGTCTACATAAAGGATAGCCACAACTGAAGATCCGCTACCAGACACCAGCAGTCTGGTTTTGGGAAAACCATGACAGTTTTGTAAACCTATGGGTTTTTCCTTCGTAATGTAAAGACATGGCCTGTAGGCATGATCTAGATATAAGGAATTTTTGTATGGGAAAGGGTTACACTTTTTGTAATTGGGTATTATTGAATATTGTTAGAGTCTTTTGAGCAAGAAGCCATTGTAAAGGCTCTGCAGCTAAGTGCATAGAGACCTAATTTTGAGGAAGAAGCACATCTGTAGCTGAGTGCGCAAACAAATAACTGTTGCACCCTTTCCTAAGATAATAAAACAACAGTTCTTGTGGACTTAGCTTCCCATCTAGGGGAGTGAGCCACGTTAAATCTTGTGTTGTGCGACTACTGTGTATGGTTGATATTATTCAGTTGTTTGAATTATTTCCAGTATGAATGCTTGAGATTACCGTTATCTGATATGTGTTTGCTTTCATCTATATTCACCGCGGAAGGGATGGAATAAGATGTTAGGTAGCTCATACATGGATGAATGTTAATGATCAGTATCTCTAAATAATTGGATGCATGAACCTGGTAAATAATCACAGAGTAATTTTAAAAGTTCATAACGAGATTAGAGCATGCAGCATTGCGTAGTCATTTATTTATATAAGAAAGAAAACATCAATTTGTCTAAGTATTGATTGGGACAAGTAGAGACAAAGAAGTAAGGTTGATTAGAAGTGAACAAGTCTTGTAATCATTGCGTAGTCTAGTATCACACTGATCCATTAAGAGTGTTGCACGATAAGTTGTTGATATCCTATCGTCATAAGTTGGAAATGACCCCACTACAAAGTCTATGGATGCGTTGATTGTGCAAGCATCATTGCCTGCTGCAGTAGTTGACGCGAAGTAGAGGACTTCGCGCAATCATTGGCCACAATGCGCAGTCTGTCACTGCGATGTCCATTAATCAATTTAAACACTCGCATCACAAGGTTGTGGAAACCTACTTCTACAACCACCCCCTCAGCTTCTCCTCAGGTGACACCTTAGGCTGTTTGCAGTCTATTGCTGAAAGGGCCGCTGAATAGGGGTTTTGTTGGTATCTTGTACCGCGAAGTACCTGGGTCTACATTGGAAAACCTCTAGATCATAATAAACACCAACAAAAACAAAATACAAAGATCAATTTTGTTCAAATAAAACTGGTTTGATACCAACATACAGATAGAGGTCAGATTTAACATTTAAACTAATGTCCAAAGGGCTCACTGTAAGACCCCTCCTTTAGGGTCCCCTTGAACTGAACCTGAAACTTTAAAAACTTCATACAAACAAATTAGCCATTATAGTTATTGGAAAAATAAAATAAAAGAGTGAATAAATTAACAAAAAATAAGCAAACCTTAACCTGTCAACCCGATCCAGCTGGTCCATTGTTGTCTGCGTCTTCCGTAGGATCCCTCCAACAAAGCTCGTTTAACCATAGGCGAAGCAACCATTAGCTTCGCCACCCAACCATAGGCTCATGCTTTCAGTCGCATGGCCTCCCCCGAGCTTTGGGTCGTAGAGCTCACACAAGTATTTCAGAAATTCAGCTTGGGCTTCCCTTCCCACCAGGATTTCTAAGCCAAACCCTTAGATAGCAGCAAGTCTTTGAGGCATTCAAAAATTACGACAATCGTCCAAATTATGGGCCCTTTACCCATTCCCTAAGCCTTCCTTATAAAGGAAAATCTCATGCGACACATGTCGCTTCATGCATAATTAAATAATTTTAATTAATTATTTAATTAAAACACTCACCCATCCAAGTGTCAGTTTCTTTGGGAAGTGCACCTACACCCCTAAGTTTGCTCTAGTTTGTCCCCCAGATATTTTAATCCACTCCTAGATTTTAGTTGACTAGGTGTCTAATCTTAGGATTCTATTTTGCTCCTAAATAATGATTTCTATTATTTTAAATGCTCAACAAAATAACTATTCATGTGCAAATGTCTAAACTATTTTTATGCATTTGCCAAGTAATAATCTAGAGTTATTCTCCTAAGTTTTTATGCAGTTTAATTTAACAATCAAACTCACTAGGATCACGGTGCCACGCCGTTGGGCTCCTGGTTCCTTAATTTTTAATTCCCTGACATGGCACCACTCCGTCGGGCCCACTCATCCATGGTTTCCATTCCTTGGCATGGTACCGCATCGTTGGGTCCTTGCGTCCATTCTTTCCGTTCTTGACAGGGTACCGCATCGTTGGGCCCTTCTGCCACCGTCTTTCCGTTTTGACTTGCGGGAACTCTTGTAGGGATTTTAGGAATCGTTAGCATCCATCCTCCGTCTACATGCTATCTAGGGACTAATGGCGCTGAGGAGTGAGTCCGTTCTCACTGCGCGCCCCTCAACTCGTACGTGACCAGCTCCGTCGTGGCCCACCTCGTACGCCCTCACGCATTCCTCTTGAGCAAGCGGATCAATGCTTATCTGCTCATGCGTGGTATTCTTATCGGAAGTCGACATCGTCGTCGCTCCCCCTGTGTGTGATTTACCCGTACTCTACGACCCTTCATGTTCCTTTGTGTGTCTTTCGGTGAACCGTTTCACCTATCGCTACACACATTTCTCACAAACATAAATCATTATTCGATTGATTTACAATCAATCGTAATCATAAATATACTCAAAATAAAATCAAAGTATTAATTTATTAATGTTTCAAATAGTCGGTGACTCAGCAGGTGCACTCAATGTCTATAGTAGTCTAGGGGCACTACAAAAACTAGTACCTCATTATTCTAAATAGTTAAGGTACTGAGGCGGGCATTGCACTCACAACATATATCAAGAATGAAATAAAAAAATTGGCATTTAAAAATACTTCATGCCATTGATAACTACTTTCCCACAAAATAAAACAGAATATCTTGCTCGAAAATAATAAGAAAATACACTTATCTTAGCATTTAGAATTGGGCGACTGAAAACTTGACTGCAATGTTCCTCCCTTCCAAACTGATCTCTGTCCGACATAGGTTTTCCTTTCAAGAGACCACCCCCGAGATGGGCACGGATCCACTAGGGTATAAGAGTAAGGCTTACGAACACAATATTTGTTACAACGTATTTTTCCACCTTGTGAGCATCAACAATTATTGGCCTTCAGTATCCATTGTTTTGATTCAGATCCATGATCATCTATTCAGGAGCCAAGTTTCCATATTTTTGTTCCTATACGCTTGGTGTTACACTATAGCCAACGTACACACAGGTTGCACCTCATTAGCCAACGTACACCAAGTTGCATGGTAAAAAGTAATTAAAACTCACTTTTTACTCCCACAAAGCGGTCTTACGGTGACCTTTGGCCCTCCATATGCCTCAAAATGACTCCATTTTTCCTTTCACCTACCTTTGGAAGGCTATATATTGAGATCTTATGGTGTATGGAAGGGAGGAGAAAGAGAGAGCAATATAACTCTATTGGATTTTTGTCGTGACGTGAGTCTACACTCATTGATCCTTGTTGTTGTGAACCCCTTATGTTCACTTACCGAACTCCTTTCATAGTTTGAGTTTGTCATAGTATGGATGCTTGAAGTGGTGGAGAAACAAGTGGAGGGACGTAGTTCTTGGTTTAGATTGGTTTCCGACAAGAGGTTGTATAATGTACTTCTTGTTATCAATTAATGGAAATACTCATTTTCTCATCCTATTGATGTTGTGAATGTTGTTTAAGTTACATTGGGTTACATTTCCTTATGATATCATGGACCATTGATATTGATCATGCTAATGCCTTTCACATATTATATGCACTTGCTTGTACTTGTTGTTGAGACTAATTTTCAGGTTCAAGTGTAGAGGTTGAAAGCTCAACGGGGATCTACTTTGAACATCTGGTTGAAGGTTGGTCTTATTCTCCATTATCTTAGCATTGTCATTTATATAGCGTTGCATTGAGAAGTTGAGTAGTGTTCTGCAATCATCTGTATGTTGTGGTCTGCCCCATACCATACGAATTTTTTTTTTGTAACAGAAACGGCGACTCTGTTGGGGAGAGACCTCCATTTTGGTGATTTTTAGGCATTTTTCCTTATTTAGAGTTGTTGTTTGTCAAGCTTCTATGTCATTGATTTTCCATTGGGATATACTATAGAAAACTAGCTTTTTCTTGGCTGTTGGACTCTTTTTGGGCTCATTTTCCTTTCCTTGTACGTGGGTCAACCTAGTTTCTCCCGTGTCTACTCGACCCTGTTAGTATTGTAGCCCGCGTGTACCTGCTACTGTTCTACACACAATGGCATACAACTCCTAGATTGATTGATTTTTGACCTTGGATTGTTGTTCGGTTGGTTTTGAGTGTTCCTAAATCTTAGTTGGCCTAATTCCTGACTGTTCCATGCCTTGTTTGTGACCAGAAACTCCTCTTTTTTTTTTTTGAGCTTTTAGTTTCTCATCATTCTTTGATTTTATATCTCATTACATTGGCTGAGTCTTACTGTTTGGGACTTGCTGGGCTGTCTGAGTGATTTGCTTTGCATTTCTTTACCGAATAGTTAGATTTTGCTTTCATTTTTTCATTCCATTTATATTGAAAAAATACAAAAACATAGTTTTGCATTTTCCTTCCATTTATAAGAGAAAATACAAAAATATTTGCTTTCATGTACTGCATTTTTGCATCTGAGTGCTTATGATTTCATCTAGGGCTTGCTTGTGCATTGGAATTTTAAAAGAGTTTTCATTTTATTTTGAACTATTGGATTGATTGTCATATTAGTGGCATGCTTTATATTGGATAGATGAGTCTAGTGCTTTTCGATTGTGCATATCATTGAGTCTTATACATCATTAGTTTCACGACCATATCCTTTGAGTAATTATAGCCATTTAAAATCAATGCTTAATCTTAAAATTGATTAGAAATGATTTTCTTTTTATAGGGTGCACCAACTAGTATAGGTTTAGAGTCTTGGAATAGACCATTGTGAGTTAACAATACAAGACTACTAGACGAAACATTATGTGTCTGACCAAGGAGTGGTGAAACCCATTGTATACATCAGTGTTCTCAGGAAGCTATACTCAGACCAGAGTTAAGCACGAGGTCACGTTAGGTTGGTTGTGGAGATAGCCCTCCAATACTGGCTGAATGTGGGAGATATTTCCAGGATTTGTTCGTTTACGGGAGCTCTTGGGGGATTTGACCCTCTTTAGTTTTGGGCTTAGCTACCCTTCCCATACGACGGATCCCACCTACGACTGTCTTCCTGAGCATTGGTTATATTGTGGTGACCTTAATTGCCTTATCTAGGTATCGCATAGGGCATTCGTAGTGGTTATACTGTGATTGTCCTGAGTCAGATAGGGGTTGGGAAACACAGTTTCCTGTTGTATAGGGATTTGACCCTCTGCACGCAGTGAAGTATGGCAGTCATTATAATTGATTTCGTTACCTTTGGTTATAGTTTGGGAGTCTCAAGCATATCCTAGACGAGACATACCGGCTGTAGTGTTGGAAAGTCCCGTGAGCCAATCCTGTTTGTGTGCATTTGGTTGTAGTTTCTTTAGGTGTGTGCTCTTTGATCGTTAGGTTGGTCGTTAGGAGATGCTTGATTTATTGAATATTTGGAGATATCGTGGAGAGAGATCCACCTCTCCGTCAATCTCTTCGTTTGGCTGGTCTACCAACTGACGAGGTTACATGTCCTTTTTATAAGAGACTCCAGAGGATTCCTTTGGATCCTTTTGATGTTTCTTACCATGATCCGGATTTATGTGGGAACGAAACAAAAGATAGCATATACAGAATCATATACAAAGATATATTGCAAATAACACAGTGATACAGTAAACACATATTCTATTAAATAGCAGAAATAGAACAGACTGTAAAATACAATAACTAGAATGGTGGTAGCTATCTCTGAGAAGAGATGTGGCCGCTATGCTCATTCGTGCCAAGATGATATACAAAGAGAGGCCGAAATGCCTATTTACCATAAGCATGAGGGAAAGAATCCCAAACATCCAAAAACCTAACCCTAGAAGATGAACCGTCATAAAGTTTGTGGCCCCAAGGTGGTTAGTTGAATAGTCAACTTCCTGGGGTCATAACGTTTGCATACGATCTTCGTTTGGGGCGCTCGGTAGCCCGTTGGAAAGGTCTATAAGAGATTTACAACGTTTGACTGGAGCCAAATGCATGCCAATAACAACCATTTGGTTCCCCAAATCGCCAAAAGAGGTCGTTTAGGGCCTCAAAACAGCTCCGAAAGTTTAGGACCCGAAAAACTGCTAAAAATAGCAAATTACAAAAAGTGCTAGAAGACTGTTTTGATCCAGTTGGAAGAGGTGGGTCGCCACTGATATCCACCTGGATCATACCAACTTCAAGAAGCTCACATTATGACTAGACCTTCTGGCACGGGATGAATCCCCATGACTCCGTCGGGTAGAGTCGAAGATACTTCTGCTCCTGCCACCCCTAGGGGTACATGGGAGGGAGATTCACCGCCACCTCATATCCATCCTATTGTCTTTGGAATGAATCCACCCAAGGGTACATACCCATTCAATGGTACACACACACATGGTTTCCAATATGGGATGCCAGATTCAAGTAATACCATAGGCCCTACAACCACTAATCCATTTTCATTTGGTATGCCCAGTTTGAACACAGATGTTACTTCCACTTCGTCTGGTAGTCATGCCAGCACTAGTCATGGTGTTGGTAACACTGGCCTTGGTGTCGGGGGCATTGCAACCTCTTCCTATGCATTTCAGTTTGGGACTGGCCATATCCCTTCATACCATGTTGGGAGGGGGCCACCTCCTAGGACTACACCTACCTTTGGTGGAAACACTGTCTAGAATATGACTCATATTCAATAGTTTAATACACATGCCTCTATGCACATACCCGTGACCATGACCACTTTTGCTAACGTTAATGCCTCTCATAATATAGGGGGTGGGCACATAGGCTTTACTTATGGCCACCACATGACTGCTCCTGCTACAAACAATACTTATATAGGGGGTAGGAACATACCTTACAATTATGGTAATCACACTATGTTTCCCCCTGTGAGTAGTACTTATATGCCCCATAATTATGGTGGTAACCCCTATTATAACGCAGCCAGTTCTAGCACTTAGTACATCCCACCTCACTACGGTGCTCACAACACATATATACCTACATACCCTTACACGGGTCAAGTTCGAGGCAGTTATCATCACTATGGTCATGTTCATGGTCCATATTATCCTTCAGGTCTACAAGGTCAACCTCTTTTGGGAGCTTATAATCAAGCTTTGCAGCCGCAACTCCCGTTCCTTGCTCATTTGAACCTTCCAGATCTTTCAAATCTCACGAATGATCTAGTGTGTCATAATCCTACTTGGCCTCCAGTCCCTACCAAGCTCCCTTCTGACATTCCAAAGTGTGAAGGGAAAGGTGGTGAGGATCTAGGTGATCATGTTACAACTTTTCACCTTTGGTGTTCCTCAAACTCGTTAAATCACGATTCCATTCATTTGAGACTATTTCAACGCACCCTCACGAGGGAAGCCGCGAAGTGGTATGTTGAGTTGCCTAGGGGCACTTACAGGGGTTTTAATGAGATAGCCTTGGTTTTCCTAGATCATTTTCAGCTGTCGGTTCGCTACGATACTGTCACCGAAATCGTATCTACCTTCTGGCAGAATAAGGCCACAAACATAATTGACCATGTTCAAGAGTGGCATCGATGGAAGAAGCTAGTGAAAGCCAACATTCCTCCAGAGTTTCTGTTGGAATGGTTCCTTTTAAGGCTGAAATTGTTCTCATTTTTATCTGTTTCTTTTAGGATTGTTTGAACTTCATTTTCCTTTTATTTATCCATGATTTTGATTATTTTGTTTTCAATTTTTATTTATTTCTAATTTCTTTAGATTTATTTAGTTCAAAAACCTTTAAATGGCTTATGCAACATGTTATTTATCTCAAAGTCCTCGATTATATCTATTTAGCCTTATTATAAAGCTTATAACCAAGATCTAACCTTTATCCAAAATGTATTTGCTAAATTAGCTATGTGGAAAGATTCTTGCAGCATAAAGTTCAAAACAGACCCCTAATGCACTACAGGAATCCGATATGATGAAAATATCATGGTTATTCATGTTGAATGGTGGCTTGTTATCGGTTATGATGACTTGAGATGCTAAACCACATGTTGCGCAATGATGATAGTTGCAAGCTCTATTACATTCTATCATTGAGAGAGATCGGGGTTTGAAGTGCCATGAGTCCATTTAGGGATCATAAAATGAAAAGCTGAAGACATTTGTAGCTGAACACTGTTAGTCCTCGATCTTTGAACATTTTTCACCACTGTTTTTCTTCAAAAGCTCAATTAACAAACTTGCAGTTAAAATGGGAAAAAGTGGCAAGATTAAGAGGGTATAACCGATGGACACGAAGTGCGCTGCGCAATTTCTAAAATATGCAAACTTATTTAAAGCAGTTGGATGGTTCAATTTATTCGAGAAAGTAACTGGGTTTAATGAAGAGGATTTGATTTACTTTGCAAAGAATCTGACTGATGATTTTATTAAGTTCAAAACCTTAAGATTTCAGCTCACGGAAGTCTTAATTTATGAAGCTACTGCCATCGCCATAGACGGGGAATTGTGGTTCAAAAAAGTTCCTTTCAAGTTTGACCCAAATTCTTTCTTGGTACCAGGTAATGAAATCCTAAATTGGAGCAATGGGGTTCATATAACAAATTTTCAACTAGAATGGAGGGAGGTTCTTGGCATTATACAAGCCTACATTACATGTGAGGGCAGGTTCTCAATGGTTTTTAAATACCATGTTAGGTTTTGAATGCATCTTAAATCGCACTGTAAAATAAATTTGCCCTACTTCTTGTACAAGAGCATCCAAAAAATGTCAAATAAGGTGAAAGTGCATCCTATGCATACAAGGCAATCCTTATTTCATCATGGAAATATAAAGCTGATCATTCAAACAGTATTACAGAAGGCAAAGAAGACCTGGGAGCATTTTATATTCTGGTCTGGATTTATGGCTGAACAGGATGAGTGTATAAATAAGAATAGGTCTAAAACGAAAGGTAAAAACGATAAGAAGGGAGTTATGATACAAGAAATTTCCGAAAAGGCTCTGTTACAGGAAAAACCTAAAAGTCTCGAAAAGGAGGAATAGGTTAATGTTGTCAAAGAAAAACAAGAATACTGCCAAGAAAAACAAGAACTGGAGAAGATAATTAATCTTGCTGCTGAATAGGTTCAAAGTCCAATTACATCAGAACAAGGTATAATTAAGGACCCAGTTTTACAATCTTCTGCAGATGATACAAATGACAAAAGTTTGCAGGATGTAGACTTTCAAGCAAATGCAAACCTCCTCATGCAGTTAAGAGAATCAAGATGGAAGTTTAGAACAAGATTAGCTACAAAGAATAATATGGAAAAAAGGTTCAAGTTCTAATCAGAAGACATAACAGATAACATTAATTCAGAGTTCTTCAAGAGATGAAGAGGAGGAAGATAAATCAAATTCTCAGAAGAATCAGATGAGCATACAGCAGGATTGTACAATGGTAGAAGAAGCATATGAAGAAGTTAACAAAGTTGAAGAAGAAGAAACTATTCTCAAAATGGAACAAGATGAATTTGAAATTGCAAAAAGAATGGCAAAAGATAAATATGAAGAAAAATTAATCTTTAGAAAACTAGATATTCCACCTTTCACATCTCAAGACATTACTTTGCCATGAGAGGTAAACATATGCTTAGAGGTTGAAACTCTCAGAAAGGTTCAGGAGCAACATCAAGCAGAAATATTGTTTCTCAATGAGTCAAATGACAGGCTTACAAAGACTAATAAACGTTTAAGGGAAGACTTAGGAGAAGCTAATGCTCGTTATCAAGAGCTGGTCATTGTGTCCAAAAATGCTCGGAAGAGGAAAAGGGAAGCAGAGGCTCAAGTTGATGTCTTAAACAAGCTAGTGCAGAATGAGAAAGAGAAGAACTAGCTTCTATTTAAGAAAATCAAAGATTTAGAAGTAGAACAGCCTCAACATAACAAAAAGACTCATGCACTCGAAGGAAATTCCATGTTAGTGGAAGCTACTAGAAAGACTTCTTAGTGCCTAGTTTATTAATGCATTCTCATTTTTGTATTAAATATGTAATTGTTAATAGTTAATTTTTTAGAAAAGACTCGAATTTATCTTAATTATTTTATGTAACTGTTTTTGAGACCTAAACCTAAAGTAGTTACAAACTACTCTTTTTGTAAATGGATAAAATGGAGTAAAGGACGATGTATGGGGGTTCGATTTTTTGGTTTCAAGAAGCTATGTACAGTGATGATATTAAAGCTTGCAATACTCTCATGTAAGTCCTGAAGACTGAGATATACATATATGTGATATAAGCCATTTTATCTTATGTGATTGAATTTTTGTTTCTGATCAGTTTGGTCATTCAACATATGAATTCATTTTTTGTTTTATGTTTTAATCCAGTGAATGCTTATGTGTTGTAGATAAAAACCTATTTGTTTATGAATGTGATGGTTTATATTTACCTTTATGATTTCAGTTCTTCAATGAATTACATGATTTATTAACTTGTTTTAGTTTGATTTCCTTTTATTCTCTTGAAATTGAAACTTTCAAACCAACAAACTACAAAAACAAAACCCTATTTCATGCTTGTATTGTTGAGATTGTGTTATCTTGCTCCCTGTAGTCTAGGATCAATTTCTAGCACAAACATCTTTGGCGCCGTTGCCGGGGACGGAAGTGAAGTTTCATCTTCCCTGGGATATCTTTATTGTTCTGGTTTTGAGGTGAACAGGACCAGAGGTTTCAATTTCAGACTACAGTTTCACCAAAGTTGTGTTCCACAATGGCTTCCAGGAGGTCTGGGACTAGAGGGAAGCCTACTTCACCTTTACACCTAGGGGTGTCAGATCCAGAAAAGATTTTGAAGAAAGCTAAACAAGAGTTACATAATACTTCTTTTGCAAGATCCCAATCTTCCCCATCTTTATTTTCTCTTGGTCAACCATAGTCTTTGTCTTCATTTCTATATTCTGAACCAATTAGAAGAGGTACATATTCATATTTTTACCAGTCCATTCTCTCCTAAAAAGATCAAAATTGAGTTATTTCCCTTGTTACAGTCTAAAGCTAATATTCCTACCATTCAGCTCAGTTCAGTTAAAATCAATAAACCTTTGTCCTTAATCAGTCAGACTACTTTAAAAATGGCATCTCAGCAGTTGGATATGATGGATAGAATGATAGCTACTAGGTATGCTCCTTTAGTGCTTCCACAGCCTTTAAATGCTCTTCCAGTAGGTGATTATCAAAAATATTTACCTAGGTTTAATGGGATTGGATAAACAACCACAGAGGAACACCGGAATGCATTCCTAAGTTATGATGATAACCAAAATATAGAAGCAAAGGATGTCTGGATGCAAATGTTTATGCAGAGTTTGGATGGTGATGTTAGAAAATGGTTCAGGGAGTTACCAGAAAAATCAATAACCCTTATAGAAGAATTACCGGATGTTTTCATGAGACAATGGGGAGATACAAAGGATCACACATATTATATTACTGAATTTACAGCTTTAAAGAGAAAAAATGATGAAACAATAGCTAAATTTTCAAAACGCTTCAATAAAATGTATGGCAGAATTCGAGTGGAAATTAAGCCTTCAGAAACCTTGGCTAAACTGACATATGCAAATGCTTTTGATCATGATTTTTCTTTGCACCTGAGAGAGAGGAGACCTATAACATTATTGAATATGCAAGAAGCTTCCTTGGAGGTTGAATCCAATATTTTGGCTTCTAATAGACTTAGGGATCAGTCAGACCATCAGGTTCATGACCGAAACGGTAAGAATGTAGTAATGCTTGCAGCCACTACATTGAAAGAAGGAAGAAATTCAAATCAATGAAATTAATAAGATAACTAAAACCTTGACTGTAAAAGTGAGTAGATTGGAGTTGGAGAAGAACTCAAATAAACCTTTTCAACATGGAGAAAGAAATCCCAATCAAAATCCTAATCAATTCAGAAGACAATTTGTACCAAGATTCATCCCTCAGGAAAGGAGAAATAATGATTATCAGGAAGGAAGTGATCAACATCCTCAGGTTTCTGCTAATATATGTCAGATTGATCCAAAAAAGTCTTATAATTTGAGATCGGGCCCTAAATAAGTTGTTCAAATTCCAAAAAAGAAAATAGTTCCACCTGTTAGACAGCTACCTAATCAAACACAAGGAAAGAAACACGATCAAAGTGATCAGACCAAAGTAGCAAAAATTGAAGAAACCAACAAAAGTACACAAGTTTTTAACTTTGAGAATGAATTGTGCAAAATCAAGGTTCCAATGCCATTGACTGAGTTAATGAAGACTCCTTGTTTTCGAGATTCAGCATGTAAGTTGTTGAATGTTCCAGTTAATTCTTCTCCTTCAGATACAGTAAATTTACAAGAAGAACATCCAACAATAATCCTTGGGTCTGCTTCATCTAAAAATCCTGAAGGTGTTTCAACTTGTCCTCCACCTTTTTATATAACCTTGACTGTTCATGACCAAATGATTCACAAGTTCCTTCTGGATTCTGGAGCCTCACATAACTTGATGCCTAAAGCAGTCATGGAGGCCCTTGGTTTGAGTGTCACTAAGCCATATCATGATTTATTTGCATTTGATTCTAGAGCTGTGAAATGTATAGGTGTGATAAAATATCTTGTGGTTAATCTTTCTCAATTACCAATGAAGAGTGTTATAATGGATATTGGTAGAGTGTTATAATGGATGTAGTAGTTGTTGACATATCCCCTAAGTTTGGTATGCTGCTCTCAAGGTCCTGGGCAAAGAAAGTAGGTGGTACATTACTGATGGACTTGGCATATGTAACCATTCCAGTGTTTGGTGGGGAGAACAAAAGATTATACAGAGAATTACAATATGCTTTCATAGTCACAGATGATAAGAATCCAACTAATCATCCCCTTTATTCAGTAGATGAAGAATTGGGTTCCTGTATGCTTCATTTCAGTGATGAGAGTACAGCTGAGGTACTATAGGTAGAAAAAGAAGCATTAGTCAAACCTATTGTTGAACAAAATATTAATTGTGGTAGATGTATTTTGATGGCTCTTCATGTAAAGAAGGAGCAGGAGCTGGAATTGTTTTGATTTCTCCTGGTGGAGAGGTAATTAGTTTGATGTATAAATTGGAATTTGTCACTACCAACAACACAGCAGAATATGAGGCATTGATACTTGTTTTAAGAGCTGCAAAAAATTTGGGAATTCAACAACTTTCTGTTTATTGCGACTTCGAACTAGTTGTTTAATAGGTAAAGGGAAAATATCAGGTAAAGCAGGATTCGTTGAAGGTTTATAGAAATGAGGTTTGGGATATGCTTGACAAATTTTTCATAGCATTCAATATTTCTTTTATTCCTAGAGATCAGAATCAGACAGTTGATTCATTAGCATTGGCAGCCACACATTTCAAGATTCCAAAACATACTCAACTAAAATATCCAATTGAAGTTAAATATAGACCTTCAGTGCCAGACAATATAAAATAGTGAAGAGTTTTTGAAGATGATGTAGAGATTAAAAAATTCTTGGAATTAGCTGGAGAGTTTTCCTATTTTCTAATTGATCAAGATCAAGATGAGGAGATAGATGACACTATTGCATTCACAGAATACACAATTATTGATCACATAATTAGTGAATTGAAGGGGAATTTTATTCCTAAGTGTCTAGTCCCTCTTGAGAGAATTTTTTCCAAAGATGACACTCTGTTGAAACCTTCAATGCAATCTTCAGAAGAGAATGTCATGAGCTATAACATTGGTACAGAGGAACAACCAAGAATAGTGAAAATTTCTAAGTCTCTTTCAGTTGAGCAAAGAAACAGGTACATTGCTTGTTTAAGAGGTTTGTTGATATTTTCGCTTGGTGCTATGAAGATTTACAAACTTATGACACTAGTATTATTCAGCATAAGGTGCCTTTAAAACCAAATGTGAAACCCTTCAGACAAAAATTGAGGAGGATTAACCCAACTCTGCTACCAGTTATAGAGAAGGAATTCAAGAAGTTATTAGATGAAAAGATAATTGTTCCAAGTTATTAGATGCAAAGATAATTGTTCCACTCAGATATTCATCATGGGTTGCAAACTTGGTTCCAGTTCAAAAGAAGAACAGGGAGATTAGATTATGTGTGGACTTTCAGAATCTTAATAGAGCTTCATTGAAGGACAATTATCCATTGCCAAAAATTGAGCAAATTTTGCAAAAAGTTGTGGGAGCTTAGAGAATCTCCATGGTTGATGGATTCTCAGGGTACAATCAGATAGTTGTACACCCGGATGACAAGGAGAAAAAAACCTTCACTACTCCATGGGGCAGATTCATGTACAATAAGATGCCATTTGGATTGATGAATGAGGGTGCAACATTCCAAAGAGCTATGGATATAGCCTTTGTTGGAGAAAAGGAAAAATTTGTTGTAATCTACTTGGATGATATTACTGTTTTTTCTCAGTTTGATGAGAGCTTAAAGCATCTTGATCAAACATTTCTAAAGTGTAGGAAGTTTGGGCTGTCATTAAACCCCCAAAAGTCACACTTTGCTGTACAGGAGGGAAAACTTTTGGGACATCTTGTTTCAGCTGATGGTATTAGAATAGACCCTGAGAGAGTCAAAGCAATTATGAATATTACTATCCCAAGAAGTAAAAAGGATGTTCAATCATTTATCGAAAAAATCAATTTTATGATATGGTTCATCCTGCATTTTGCTGAGACAATCAAACACATTACATCTATGTTGAGGAAGGATCAGGAGGTGAAATGGACAACAAAAGCTAAAGATTCATTTGAGAAGATTAAATAAGCTTTAACAGAAGCCCCAGTCTTGGTAAGTCTAGATTTCTTGAAATATTTTCTTACTTTTTCTTTTGCATCCCAAGACACTAGAGCTATTGTTCTACTATAGAGGAATGCAGATGGTTTAGAGAAGCCTATAGCCTTTTTTAGTCAGACACTTAGATAGTCAGAATTGAAGTACAGTACACTTGAGAAACAAGCATATGCACTTGTAAAAGCCTTAAAGTTTTTCAGAATTTATATTTTGCATTCAAAGATAATTTCCTATGTACCTAATGCTGCAATTAAATAAATTTTAACCCAGCCAGACAGTGAAGGTAAAAGAGGTAGGTGGATTGCAAAAATTATGGAATAGGAGGTTGAAATCAGACCTACAAAGTTATTGAATGGGCATGGTTTAGCAAAACTATTAGCTGATTCAAATTGTGAGGCTTTGGATATCCATTTGCTGGCAAATCAGCCAACTCAGAAAGAATTGCAGATGAAGGAAAATGAAGAGCAGATTACAGATAAATATGCAGAATCAGAATGGTATGTTGATATTGTTTATTTTTTATTGCATTTGAAATGTCCAAATCATTTTGATAAGAAGGAATCTAGATCATTGAAATTAAAGGCCACAAAATATTGCTTGGTAAATAAGCAGTTGTTCTGGAAGGATCCAGGTGGAATTTTACTCAAATGTTTAGAAAAATCACAAGTGAAAGAGGTTATTTCGGAAATGCATGAGGGTGCTTGTGGCAGTCACAAGTATTGGAATTCTACTACGTACAAAATTCTTAGTTCTGGGTATTACTGGCCCTCTTTATTTTCAGATGTGTATTAACAGGTGTGAGTATGTGTTCAATGTCAAAATTTCGTTGGGAGGAAGAAGCTCATTTCTCTGCCATTAAATCCTATTGCAGTGGATGCCCCTTTTCAACAATGGGGATTAGATTTTATAGGAGAAGTAAATCCCGCATCTAGTGGACAACACAGGTGGATACTTACAACTATTGATTTTTTCACTAAATGGGTGGAGGCAATTCCAACTCATAAAGCAATTGAAGGAGTTATTATGAAATTTATACAGGAAAATATCTTGAGTAGGTTTGGTTGTCCATAGAGGTTGTTGACTGATAATGCACCAGCTTTCAAATCAAAATCCATGGTAAGTTTTTGTGAGCAGAATGGAATTGATTTGAGACATTCCACACCCTATTACCCTCAGGGTAATGGATTAGCAGAGTCCTCAAACAAAAACATTATTCAGAGTATTAAAAAGTTGTTAAATCAAAATAAGAGGTCATGGGATTCAATGCTTAAGTATGCATTGTGGGAAGATAGAATAACCGCTTAAGAAAGAAATAGGTCTGTCCCCTTTTCAATTGGTGTATGGTACTGATGCAGTTTTTCCTATTCAGCTAGGCATTCCAGTAATGAAGTTTTTCCAAGATAGTCAAGAAGAACCTAATGATTTTCAAAGAAGAATTTTCTCATTGATTGAATTGCAGCAAGAACGTGAGGCTATATGAGAAAGAGTTGATGCATACAAAAGAAAGATTAAAGTAGGGTTTGATAAAAAAAGGTAAAGGAAAATACTTTTTCTCTTGGTGATATGGTGCTAAGATGGGATGCAAGGATAGATTAGAAGGGTCGACATGGTAAGTTTGACAATCTTTGGTTAGGTCCCTTCATGATTTCAAATATTTTACAAAATAGCACTTTCATACTACAAACTTTGGAAGGTGAGGAATTGTTTACCCCAGTTAATGGATGCTTCCTCAAACATTTTTATAGTTCTTGAAGGTAAATAATGTCACACTCATTGTGCATACCGGTGTGAAATAAGACTCCATACCCAATGGAAGTTTGCAGAATAAAACAGCAGTTTTAGGTGACAAAAAGGCACTGGTCTACAAGTTCTTGAAACCTCACACGGAGGTCTTCATCTCGTAGCAGGAGCTAGATGTTAAGGCTGAAATTGTTCTCATTTTTATCTGTTTCTTTTAGGATTGTTTGAACTTGATTTTCCTTTTATTTATCCATGATTTTGATTATTTTTTTTTTAATTTTTATTTATTTCTAATTGCTTTAGATTTCTTTAGTTCAAAAACCTTTAAATGGCTTATGCAACATGTCATTTACCCCAAAGTCCTCGATTATGTCTATTTAGCCTTATTATAAAGCTTATAACCAATATCTAACTGTTATCCAAAGTGTATTTGTTGAATTGGCTATGTTGAAAGATTCTTGCAGTGCAAAGTTCAAAACAGACCCCCAATGCACTACATGAATCCGATATGATGAAAAGATCGTGGTTATTCATGCTGAATGGTGGCTTGTTATGAGTTATGATGAATTGAGATGCTAAACCACATGTTGAACAATGATGATAGTTACAAGCTCTATTACATTCTATCATTGAGAGGGATCGGGGTTTGAAGTGCCAGGAGTCCATTTAGGGATCGCAAAATGCCAAGCTGGAGACATTTGTAGCTGAACACAGTTAGTCCTAGATCTTTGAACATTTGTCACCTCTGTTTTTCCTCAGAAGCTTAATTAACAAACTTGTAGTTATAAGATGGGAAAAAGTGGCAATATTAATAGGGTAGAACCAATGGACACGAAGTGGGCTGCGCAATTTCTGAAATGTTCAGACTTGTTTAAAGTAGATGGATGGTTCAATTTCTTCGAGAAAGTAACTGGGTTTAATGAAGAGGTTTCGATTTACTTTGCAAAGAATCTGACTAATGATGTTATTAAGTTCAAAACCTTAAGATTTTAGATCACATAAGTCTTAATTTCTGAAGCTACTAGCATCGCCATGGACGGGGAATTGTGGTTCAAAAAAGTTCCTTTCAAGTTTGACCCAAATCCTTTCTTGGTACCAGGTAACGAAAACCTAAATTGGAGCAATGGGGTTCATATAACAAATTTTCAACCAGAATGGAGGGAGGTGCTTGGCATTATACAAGCCTACATTACATGTGAGGGCAGATTCTCAATGGTTTTTAAATACCATGTTAGGTTTTTGATGCATCTTAAATTCCACTGTAAAATAAATTTGCCCTGCTTCTTGTACAAGAACATCCAAAAAATGTCAAATAAGGTGAAAGTGCATCCTAAGCATACAAGGCAATCCTTATTTCATCATGGACTTATAAAGCTGATCATTCAAACAGTTTTACAAAAGGAAAAGAAGAACTGGGAGCATTTTATATTCTGGTCTGGATTTATGGCTGAACAGGATGAGCATATAAATAAGAATAGGTCTAAAAGAAAGGTAAAAAGGATAAGAAGGGAGTTATGATACAAGAAATTTCTGAAAAGCCTTTGTTACAGGAAAAATCTAAAAGTCCCGAGAAGGAGGAACAGGTTAATGTAGTCGAAGAAAAACAAAAACACTGTGAAGAAAATAAAGAACTGGAGAAGATAATTAATCTTACTGTTGAATAGGTTCAAAGTCCAATTACATCAGAACATGGTATAATTAAGGACCTAATTTTACAATCTTCTGCAAATGATACAAAAGGAAAAATTTTGCAGGATGTAGACTTTCAAGCAAATGAAAACCTCCTCATGCAGTTAAGAGAATCAAGTTGGAAGTTTAGAACAAGATCAGCTGTGAAGAATAATATGGAAAAAGGTTCAAGTTTTAATCAGAAGATAGAAGAGATAACTTTAATTCAAAGTTCTTCAAGCGATGAAGAGGAGGAAGATAAATCAAATTCTCAGAAGAATCAGATGAGCATACAGCAGGATTGTACAATGGTAGAAGAAGAATATGAAGAAGTTAACAAAGTTGAAGAAGAATAAACTATTCTCAAAATAGAACAAGATGAATTTGAAATTGCAGAAAGAATGGAAAAAGATAAATATGAAGAAGATTTAATCTTCAGAAAACTAGATATTCCACTTTTCACATCTCAAGACATTACTTTGCCAGGAGAGGTAAACATATGCTCAGAGGTTGAAAGTCTCAGAAAGGTTTAGGAGCAACATCAAGAAGAAATATTGTTTATCAATGAGTCAAATGACAGGCTTACAAATACTAATAAACGTTTAAGGGAAGACTTAGGAGAAGCTAATGCTCGTTATCAAGAGCTGATCATTGTGGCCAAAAAAGATCTAAAGAGGAAAAGGGAAGCAAAGGCTCAAGCTGATGTCTTAAACAGGTAGGTGGAAAATGAGAAAGAGAAGAACCAGCTTCTGTTGAAGAAAATCAAAGATTAAGAAGCAGAACAACCTCAACATAACAAAAAGACTCATGCACTCGAAGGAATTGCCATGTTAGTGGAAGCTACTAGAAAGACTTCTTAGTGCCTAGTTTATTAATACATTCTCATTTTTGTATTAAATATGTAATTGTTAATAGTTAAGTTTTTAGAAAAGACTCGAAGTTATCTTAACTATTTTATGTAACTGTTTTTGAGACCTAAACCTAAAGTAGTTACCAACTACTCTTTTTGTAAATGGATAAAAGGGAGTAAAGGAGGACGTATGGGGGTTCGATTTTTTGGTTTCAAGAAGCTATGTACAGTGATGATAATTTCCCCACTCCATTCATAGATCATATATTGGATGCTTGTGCAGGAAGCGAAGTTTTTTCATTTATGGACAGCTTCTCGGGATATAATCAGATCCAGATAACGCCCAAGGACCAACATAAAATGGCTTTTATTTGTCCTTGGGGTACCTTTGCATACCGAAAGATGCCCTTCGGCCTTAAAAATGCTGCAGCTACTTTTCAACGTGCCATGATTTACGCCTTTCACGACCTTAAGCACATAGTGGAGGAATACTTGGATGATCTTGTTGGCCATTCTCGTAAGAGAGTAGACCACCCCAGGCATCTCCGTCTAATTTTTCGAAAGATGTCGATGCTACAAGATTCGATTGAATCCCAACAAGTGTATCTTTGTTGTGAAAACGGGTCACCTTTTAGGTTTTGTAGTTTCTAAAGAGGGTATCAAAGTTGATCCTCTTAAGGTTGAGGCAATACTTCAATTTCCTCCCCCACACAACTTAATTCAACTTTAGAGCCTCCAAGGGAAGGCCACTTTCCTACGTCGTTTTATAGTGAATCGTGCTAGTCTTACCAAAGGTTTCACGCAACTTTTGAAGAAGGACACACCATTTATCTGGGATGAGTGAGCCCAGTAGTCTTTCGACGCTTTGAAGAAAGATTTGGTAGTGGCCCCTCTGCTTAGTCCGCCCGACTTTGCTAGAGATTTTCTACTTTATGTGGGCGCGTCTCAAGAGATGATTGGCATGGTCTTAGTTTAGGTAGATGATGTGCTCCTGGAGCATGTTGTTTATTATCTTAGTCAAAATCTAGTAGACGTTGAGCTGAGATACACTCGCATGGAGAAGTTGGCACTTGCAACTGTTCATGCAGTCCAACGGTTACGACATTACATTATGCTTAGGAAAACCACTGTCATAGCACATATCAATCCATTTCAGTTGGTGCTATCAGGATGTATTATTGGGGGGAAGTATAATAAATGGATTGTGATCCTTCAGGAGTTTGATCTTGATTTTGCTTTGGCGAAATCGATGAAATCATTGGTTTTTGCTGAGCTTATGTCGGACTTTCCGTGACTTGATGAGGATATTGTCCATGAATATTTGTTTGTGGATGAGCATTTATTTCTTATCTCATCCATGGACCCTTGGTATAAGGATATCATAGTATATCTTCAAACTTTGAATTTCCCTTCGCACTATTCGCGAGATGAATGACGACGTGTGAGACATCACATGAAATATTATGTCATCATCAGAGACACTTTGTATCGTCAGGGAAAGGATTTTATCCTTCAATGCTTTTTTACTCATGAAGAAGCAGAGCTTGTTCTTAATGAATTCCATGGTGGGGCGTGTGGTGGTCACTTAAATGGGCTTGTGACAGCCCAATGTATTACGCCAGCTGGTTAATTTTGGCCTTCGATCTTCAAAGATTGTATGAATGCTGTCAAGAGATGTCACCCTTTCCATGTGTTTTCTCGAAATATACACTCGCATCCAGTGCCCCTTCATCCAATTGTCACCGTTGGTCCCTTCACTAAGTGGGGGGTGGATTTCATGGATTGTAAACTAGTTTCAGTTGGGGGGAAACACCATATCATTGCGGTGGTGGACTACTTTTCCAAATGGGATGAGTCTATGCCTACCCTAAAAGCCGACGGTACTACTACAACCCATTGCATGTTCAATCAGATTATCGCTCGTTTCAGTATCCCAAAGGAGATTGTCATTGACCATGGCAGTCACTTCCAGAACAAGATGATGGCGGATTTGTCACTCAAGCTTGGGTTTTGTCATGATCATTCCTCCTCTTACTACCCCCAAGCAAATGATCAGGTTGAGGAAGCCAATAAGTCCTTAAAGACCATTCTCCAACGTACCATCCAACAAAGCAAGAGCAACTGGCACATTATGTTATATTCTGCTTTGTGGGAATATTGAAACATAGTTAATACTGCCACCGATTTCTCACCATTTCAACTAGTACATGGTGTGGAGTCTATATTACGGATTGAATGTGAAATCCCTTCGTTAAAACTAGCCATAGAGCTCCTTCCTCACACCTTAGATATTGAGCAATGTTTGATCCACCTTGAGTAGCTTTACGAGCAGCTTCGAGATGTCGTTGTGGCTATAGATGCCAACAAACATCATGTCAAGGTTCAGTATGATAGGTCTGTCCATCCCTAGCAATATGCTGAAGGTGACTTGGTCCTCTTGTATGACCAAGCTAAGGAACCTCTAGGGGAAGGCAAGTTTAACCCAATGTGGAACGGTTTTTTAGCTTTTTTACATCAAAAAACCACATCCACAGCCGTTTACGCGGCCTACAATTATCACAGGGGCATCTACCTACGGTCAATGCATGCATTGACAGTGTCCAGAAGGCCCTAGACGTGACCCACAAAACCTTAGCCCGCGTACAGTGCCGAGGAGGTGTATACTTTGGCTAAAATAAAAATAGACCATTGAAAACTGAAATAAAAGCTATGAAATTGAAGAGGAGGATGATATGACTAACCTGCTCCAGACGGTTCGAAGAATGGATGCCGATAGCTCCCGAAATCAACAACTGAAATCTGAGGTGAAAACTAACCAAAAACTCCTATTTGGGTAAAATGTGAAAATGGAATAGTAATTGTAATTTTTTTATTACTATTTATAGTTTTTAAAACCCACTTTCCTATAGTTTTTACCGTTTTAAGTTGTTTTGGACTAATGTAATGTCTTGGAGTAGCCTTTTGAACAGACTTCTTCAATGAGAGTTGATTTTTTGACCAATTCACACCTACGACAGGTATATTTCACACATGTCATATAGGTTAGATGTCATTTTCGTTTGCATTATGCATTTTACGCTTGAACATTTTTCATGAACCCTAGGTGCGACCCCACTTCTTAACCAACACAGAGCTTTCTCATTGTTATAGAAGTGTCGTTATTTGGCGATAGGGCTTATCCGACCATGGTCACCCTAGTTAGAGCCTTCTTATACCTTTTGGTGCCCATGTCGTTGTCTCTCTTTAGGATCGGGAATCCTTTGCAGTTACGCCATGAATTTGGAATAAAGACTCATACTCTATTTTGTCTTATGTTGGCCATCTCCCATAAGGACTCCCCCCATTTTTATCAAGTTATGATTGCATTACATCATCCTGCTTACTGCTTGAGCCTTGTGTCGGCTCCTGCTTTCTCGATTGATAGCCTAGTTCCTAAGCACTTTCCTTGTCAAGCCCTGTAGAGGTTTCATTTTCCTTTCAGAGTTTGATGACCCTTTACCTCGAGTGTCTACATCCTACACATGCTTCCTTGCATTGATCATAGGTATGTTCCACTGCTTGGGACTAGTTTTCTCTCTATTTGACACTCGTTCCCTCACTTGTTGTACTATAAGCAATTTTATTCTTTTTCAAGCTTTCCCAAATATGAAAAAGACCAAAAAAAAAATTAAAAAACTGAAAAAATCGGATGGGAAATTGGTTACTACTTCTTATTGGCAGTTGTTGTGTCGTCCTTGAATAGAGCATTCACTCCACTCCATTCATTATGAGTCGGGACTATAGTAGGGACCTTAGGAGCTGTACTCGTTACTCCGCCGACTGGTTAAGCTTCCAGTCATTATGGAGCCCTTTGTTGATGCCTCCTGCATCGCAAAGTATTATTATCATTGAGCACTTGAGTATATGCTACCTGAATCTATCCATCTGCTCATGCTCCTATTCAAAGGAAGTCCTGAAACTAGAGTCGGGCACTCCTCAGAACTCTTAACCATTGCATGTCGGCCATCCTTAATGAGTCAATCTGTTCTATCTGAGTTCTTCCAAATATTTCAGCGTAGTTGGTACCTCATGCTGGTTGATGGGGGATGCCTTAATTCCCTCCTTCCAACGAGTTTTGTTCCGTCGACTTCAACTCATTTATTCTATAATTTGATACTTAGAGTTCGGTTGAGTACCTTGAGGCTTGCAGTCATTAGTGGTAGGTTCTCTCGTCATCGATAGTTTTGGGAATACATCAATGTCCCCTAATCAATGGATTCATCCTAGTGTTCAACCTCAATACATCTATTCACTCTTTGATGATTGTACTATGTGCCTTGATGCCCATTTTCATTATTTGTGGGTTATCTCGCGTATGTTAACGGTATGCATCATTGACCAGTAATCAGATGATGTCGCATCAGGTGCAACTTCAACAACTTTATTCACTTGATGGGACTTGCAATGTAGATGATTTGTGTGGAAGACCCCAGGTGATAGTGGCATTCAGTATGCTACTTATGATCGTGACTATACTTATGAGATTCCATTTCTCATACATCAGCAGTTTGTACGTCCAGTTTGCACCAGTTGTTTCCTTTCAGCAAGAGATCGTCTCTTACTGTAGATGGTTATGGCTATGATCACCTATGACATGTATTTATTATGTACTGCCTATTCATGGCCATTGTATCCGATTGTTGTACTCTACTGACATGTATTCAGAGATATTATTGTATTATGACGAGCGGGCTATTGCTTCCAGTTGTGTCTCCATCACTCTACTTCTGAGATTTATAATGTGTTTCGGCCATCATAGCACCATTCTCTAACCTCACACATTAGGGGACATCTGTTACAACGTATTTTTCCACCTTGTGAGCATCAGTAGTTATTGGCCTTTAGTATCCATTGTTTTGACTCAGATCCATGATCTTCGATTCAGGAGCCAAGTTTCTATATTTTTGTCCCTATACACATGTTGTTACATTATAGCCAGCATACACGCAGGCTGCACCTCATTATCCAGCATACACCAAGTTGCATGGTAAAAAGTAATTAAAACTCACTTTTTCCTCCCACAAAGTGGTCTTAGGGTGACCTTTGGCCCTCCATATGCCTCGAAATGACTCTATTTGTCCTTTCAGCTACCTTTGGAAGGCTATATATTGAGCTCTTATGGTGTATGGAATGAAAGAGAAAGAGAGAGCAAGATAACTCTATTGGATTTTTTCCATGGATTGAGTCTACACTCATTGATCCTTGTTGTTGTGAACTCCTTATCTTCAACTACCAAACTCCTTTCATAGTTTGAGTTTGTCATAGTATGGAGGGTTGAAGTGGTGGAGGCACAAGTTTGGACCTAGTTCTTGGTTCAGATTGGTTTCCGGAAAGAGGTTGTATAATGTATTTCTTGTTATCAATTAATGGAAATACTCATTTTCTCGTCCTATTGATGTTGTGAATGTTGTTTCAATTACATTGGGTTACATTTTCTTATGATATCATGGACCATTTCTATTGATCATGCTAATTCCTTTCATATATTATATCCACTTGCTTGTACTTGTTGTTGAGACTAATTTGCAGGTTCAAGTGTAGAGGTTGAAAGGTCAATGGGGATCTACTTTGAACATTCGGTTGAAGGTTGGTCTTATTCTCTGTTATCTTAGCATTGTCATTTATATAGCATTGCATTGAGAAGCTGAGTAGTGTTATGCAGTCATCTGTCTGTTGTGGTCTACCCCATACCATAGGAAGTTTTTCTCCGTAACAATAGTGCCCTCTTTATAGCCAAGTTTATGTTTGGACTATCACAATAAGTTCTTGTTAGAACTTAACTTATTTTAGTTTTAGTTAATTTTAACTGCTCGACTTACTCAGTCGATCTTTAATTAATCAGTTAATTGATCTTTAACTTAGCTAAATTTAACGTATTTAGCTTTATTTAACCTTAGTTAGCTTTATCTAATTAACTTTAAGATGAATACATTATCTTACTTGCAACTCCTCCAATTTATCTCTTAAGCTTTATTTTCAACTAACTTTAATTAATTTACTTAAGATAATTATATTATTTGAACATAACTAAATGTAACTTATCTTTAACTTCCAATTTATATAGTTAACAAAATATTAATAGCTAAGATTTATCCATGCATACATATGCATTAACTACTAGTTAACCTTTACTTCTTTGGTAGATAAAATTTTATATCTTTTTAACTCTTTAAAGATTTTACTTTGAATCAAGGTCAATGACTCCTTCTTTAATCTTACTTACTTTATTTAACTTATTTGAAATAATATTTAAACAGTTATTTATAAATACCAATATGTTTTCTTAGTAATAATAAATCATTTTATATTTAATCCTAATTTATAATTAGGAAAATATTAATCCTTTTCCACTTAGGAACTTTAACCAAATATTTTGTCGAGGACAAGATGCCAATGTTGTTTAGGTTAACTCATTTCTTTTACTTAATGCACTTAGTATAGATTAGCCTCATGCTAATACTTAGGTCATAGGAACTTGTTACTGCCTTGCGACGACTAGAAGTTTCTTAGACATCCTTATCTAGGACTAATTATTAACACACTTATAAACATAAGTGTTTCCTTATTGAACATCACAGTTCACTTCAAGTGATCACAACACTAGGATGACCACTGTCATAAAAAATTGTGGCTATCAAACCATTCACCCTCTCCCCCTAGTGGATTCCATGCCCTATTCATTTCGTTGCGTCAAGCCTTCAGTCTCCTAAGTCTACAAATTCACTTTACACTTAGGAAAAACATAATCATACTTACAAAGTTTTACCCGAGGGGCTCCTGCAATGAGATCCTTGATGTTGGTGGGTACACATTTGTACTTTTTGTTGTAGAAACCCTAAGGGAGAAAGAGGGATATTACAAAAGATTGTGTTTCCAGATTTTTCCCCAAATTCCTTCTCCTTCTTGGTCCACGGTGTTGGTGAGGATCACATAATCTTATTTAGGGGATAAGTTCCCCTCTCCCTTGTATCCCAATCAAAAAATTTCAAATCATTATGGATTGGAATTTTCCTTGATTGAATTTCATCCTAGAATCCATCCCAGTTGATTTTGAACTTTGGTTGTCATTGATGTCAACTAATGTCAAAGAATATGTCAATTGATTCAGTTTGAGTCATTGATATCAATTGGTGTCAAAGTGGATACAGCAATCCCACATAAGTGTTAAGAAGTATATGGGAACCACTTTGAAGAAGTGTCTGCGCAAGATGGTTAAGGATATGGATTCTAGTGTGAAGAAGTATATCTAGATGATGCATCCATTCTGAAGATATGTTCCCAAGGATACATCATGCATGATCAGTGTGAAGAAGTAAATAAGAAAGGTACATCATGAAATGTATCCTACTTCAAGTAGTACCTGCGCAGAAGTCAAGTCCACCATGTCATACACTTTCATGGTAGTAGTCAAAATACTAGTTGGACAATGGTACATGTGCACAAGCAGCCAAGGAGTTTGTTGATAAAATAATACAAGTGTGCAAGCATGTTGAAAGAAGTCTCTGGTATGCACAAGCATTGCTTGGTTAAAGTTCGGAAGTGCACAAGAAGTAAGAAATAGAAAATGATTGGATAGTCCTGAAAGCACACAAGTTTATCCAATTAGAATATGCTTTCAGTTAGTGGAACACATTAAAGATCCTAGAAGGGTACAACAGTTGAAGTAAGTCTATGATAAAATTCCATAGCCAGTGGTACAACAGGTGTGCAAGTCCCACAAGTGATGATAAGGAAAAGGTCAAAGTCCCACCAATTAGAAGTTGGAGTATTCGCAGGTACCGTAAAGCATTAATGCACGAAATGTGCATTACCCACAAGGGATTGTATAGCAAGGGTCGTAGACTCATTAAGTTGAAGAGAAAGGATGCACACATACCTAAAAGAGATGGTATATCAAGAGTGCAAGAGTACACCAACAAGGTATAAATTCCCACTAAGTTGTGGACCATGAAAGCGCAAGACACACAAAGTATGGCACATCAATAGCGCAGAACATGACACATGGAAAAAGCATAATCCATGAAATATGGAAGAAGGGATGCTATGAGTAACTTGCGGACATACAATTCGTGCAGGACATGTATAAATAGAGATGCAATTATGATATTTAAAGTAAGATTTATGGATTCAGAGCATAAGAGCTTCAAGTGTTTGTTGCAGTTTGATATTCGAAGCATTAAAGGGATTGATGAAAGAACAAAATGATCTTGTGAGGAGGTGAGATCACACATGCAACAGAATGTAGAACTGATGGTGTGTAGAATGATGTTGTAGATCTGTGATGGATGCACAATTATTGAAAGGAAGAAACATTGAAGTATGTGCAAGTTCTTAATATTTTGAATGAAAATATTACTGACAGCACGTCGATAGTCATGGATGTTGTAAAGACATAAGCGTAGAGACAGAATTGAAGTATCTTATATGATGCGCAAATGTCTAGTTGATGCATATAACCATAAGTGAAAGTATGGGAAGTTGAAAACTTCATTTGGTGCATGATGACATAGCAGTAGAAGGATCCAGTGAGTGCGTCATGATGCAGATGATCTGATACAAGTGCGTTAAATCAAAAGGATGAAGCTATTTATGCATGGCATGTCAAAGATTGTCTAAAATATTGTGGCACTTATACATAACATACCCATCAATAAGTGTGCAGTTCCATATGTTACTAGTGCATTATTTGAGAACAACAAACTATCAGTTGAGAGCACAATATCAGTTGGTGAAAGAAGTAGCGCCATAGTAGAACGATATAGCATACCTTAGTGCAGACTGCAGTATCAATGAGCACACAATACATGAAGTAGGACATTAGGATAACTATGAATTGCAAGGAATGAGAAGTCAAGTGATGTATGCAACTCAGTGACAGAGAATCGACTACATACGAAGGAAGCGCATAGCAGAATTATCTTTACAAGATCAGATCAGTGCACGTAGTTGAATTTCAGTAAGTTAGAATCATATTTTGGATATATGGGTGGTAGGATGGGGAGAGGAGAAAGGGGTTTGCAGCCTCCTTCCAGTTGGTGCTAGAGAAACACGGGGAGTCGATGCTGGATTTAGGTCGAATCTTGTAAAACCAAGGGGTTTGTGCCTCCTTCCAGTTGGTGTTGGTAAATATAGGAAGTCAGTACTTCCTTGAATGTATTATTTCTCATTATAAAGAAGCATTCCATGGTTTTCTCCCAACTGGGTTTCCACGTCAAAATTCCTGTGTTTTGTGTCTTGGTGAAATTATGGATGAATGTTTTATTTATTGATGCATAATTGAAGATAAGAATTAAGTAAAGGATAATTTGTTTAAGAAGGAAAAAATTGTTGATAACTACGCTAATACTGATTCACCCCCCCCCCCCTCTCAGTATTAAATCAATTCCAACAATTGGTATCAGAGTGGGTTGATTCAATAAAAGACTAAAATCTGGAAGTTAGATTCTTGTGCATAACCCATTAGACATGGATTCAATATATGAACAAATGGTTGAAGTAGATTTTCAAGGATAATTATTCAGTGCTCTAGATGAACTAAACAAGTCAAGGAATAAAATCAATCTCCTGCAGGAATATCTTCTGAGATTGGAGGCAGACACCACCAAGCAGTTAAAGTTGAAGGATGACAAATGCAAAGGACTGGAATCCAAAATTGTTTCTCTGAGAAGCGAACTCCAAAAATTAAGTGTTCAACTGGGAAAGGAACAAAGATGTAGAAACACAATTGATGGATAATCAAACTTTGTTAATAGTTATGCAGATGATATCAAAACTTCTTTGTTAGATAATAAATGTGAGAGAAAACATAGAAGGCCAAATCATTCAGAAAATAATCCTGCACAGCATCGAGGTTGTTATCCTATCAGGTACCAAAATATTTCCTTGGGAAATTGCTATTACTGTCCGAACTTTGGTCCTAAAGCAATAAATTGTAGAGCTCAAGTATTAACATATGCCAGGAATAATCGTTTGTACAAACAAATGAATTATAAATGGAGCATCTTCAGAAAACCTCTTGAAGTTTTGAATGAAGACCCCAATCCCTTCAATATTTTAAGTTTGGAAGACGAATGCTATGAAAATCTAGAACATAATGCTCCATCGAAACCTACACAATTCACTCTGACAACTGAAGAACAAAAGGATCAAGTTCATCAGGAAGCATGCAGACTAGCCTTACATGCACAGAGTAAAAGGGGGTGTTAGCACAGTGATTGTGCTATGCATTTGAATGCGGGTTTTTGCAAAGTGAAGTTGCTGGATCACAAAGATCTCCAAAGGAATCCCAGCTCTTAGTCGGCAGCCCCCAAAAATGGCGAAAATCAAGGCCTCGTACAGTAGGCCTGGTCCGTAAACAAGAGAATCTAAGAAGGTCCAAGGCCTAAAGGTGACCAAGAGGACTAAGTATAGAGGAATGTGCCGACAATATTGGTTGGCACCCATGGACGGTCGAGATTAGACAGATAAAGATTGACGATTATAGGCCTCCATTACAAAGGAAGTTGAAAGTGGTATAAGCGCAAGGGAGGTGTTAACGGACGGACAAGTTAAATATTGATCAATGGCGGAGGATCCAGATTGACGACTAGTAATTTGTTCACATATTTGACATGAGAGGGAAAATCCAATTCGCAAATATGTGAAATTTTGGTAGAAGGGTGCAAGTTCGGACGGTTTGGATGCGATGAGGCTTAGATCTACGACTAAAATTTAGTTCGCAGATCTTACTTGTGCGGGCGATCAACTAACCCAAAATATGCGAAGAGTGGAAAAGTGCATCGTTGGACGAACCAGATGCATTCAGGGTTAGAGATCTACGGCGATGGTCTGTCCATGGTATTAGAGGCCAAATGGCATCTCTGGCGTAGATGAATGATCGACACTAAGACCGAGGCCACATCAACGCCATCAAATAGTTTTCCCTGATCCGGGAGGCACGGCTAGGCACGTTGCACGTCAGCTCAGACCTCAGGCATCATTGTCGCTCGAGTGGGGGGATTTGGGAAAGCCATCATGGAGAAAATGATCATGCATGTTGTCGTCATCGTCACGGCCATTATA
This sequence comes from Larix kaempferi, assembly GCA_027924585.1. Classification (NCBI taxonomy): domain Eukaryota; kingdom Viridiplantae; phylum Streptophyta; class Pinopsida; order Pinales; family Pinaceae; genus Larix; species Larix kaempferi. The sequence continues at coordinate 3,090,646 of BSBM01000118.1, forward strand.
GGCATGATACCTGCGTCATGTTCAGAATCGCTGCATGGGAAAGGTGGCAAGCTTGGCCAGTCAGGCATCTTTCAGTTAAATCTGGTTATGGAGAGAGATCAGGGAGTTGAGGTGGTTGTTGTACCATATCAAGTATGGTCTGAGGTGGAGGAGGAACACGTTCCCTCCTCTTTGCTAGTATTTGACCACGTGGAAGAGAGCTTGGCTAGCGAACCTGAGGAACATGAAGGCCGATAGAGGTGCAAGTGGGTTCGACGTCGACTGAAGGAGAAAGGATTGAAGAGGATGAGTGGGACGCCCTTCAGGACATGGAGATTATCAGAGATTGCATCGTCCCCACTAGAGAGGTGACACCTCCTCCTTCAATAGAAAAAGCATCGACGAAATATTCCTTGAGGGTATAAGACTTCTTCGATTAGGAGGGCCAATTGAAGGATCAAGAGTAAGGTGGCCGCTTGTTCATGTCGTTTCGTTTCCCCACCCGACAAGTCTATCTTTGGCTAAGTGTATGGATATCTTTTTCCTCAATTTTTGAGGCCCGTTAGGGTATATCCGTCATTTGAAACTATGGTGTTCTGCACCCTGCAAAGGTCACCTGTAGCATCGGTCATAGCTGGTCAGTTATTAGTCATTTTCATTTTGTAAATAGCTGTCAAGGGTGGCAAACTGAACCCTCTAGGTGGAAACATAGCATCAGTCATTTTCTAATGAAGCAATTAGAGGCTAATAGCCTATAAATATCTATGTAATTGAAGTAGAATGGGTTGGAAAATCATTTGGCTGAGGCCTAGGGAGGATTGAGCTCTGTTTTGAAGCACAGTATTTAGTAGAATTACAGTGTTTGAGTCTGATTTGGACTGAGATTCATTTGTTATCTAGTTTATAGTCGGTATCTTCTTCTTCTCATGCGCATGTGTGCCCTGTTATTTACTTCCATGTTGTTTTATGTTCATGTCTGAAACTAGTGTATGGTAATTGCAGAATTCTTTTCGTAAGATCTGGTTATCGTTTTAGACATCCACCAATTATTTCTTCTCAAGTTAGCAAAGAATTCATCCTTGGTAGATTCCCATGCTGATGGAATGTTCATTGCTTCTTCATTTATCACCAAACAAAGCATTTTGACTATAAATGGGTGGCTACCTTGCCTCTATTATGATATTTCATGTAGCAACACTGTTAATTTGTTTATGTGTTATGTTTGACTCCATTGCCCAATGTTTCTCTCATGATTATCTTACAAAACTTTAAAACCAATTTGTCCCAGTAGAAATCTGACCTTCTGAATATGCTTTGAATGATTATCTTGAGTAATAAGGATTTGTCTTTCTTCTTGATTATCTTCATTCCTTTTTTAAGAGAGATCCCTCTCTGACTATGCTAGGTCATTAGCACAAGTCTAAAGTGGTTTTGTTGTTACCCCGAGCTGTCCCTCTTCCACAACCTCGGTGGTCATTTTGGGTGCTAACAAATTGGCACCGTTGCCTGGCAGCAATTGTCTTATCATCCCTGGGTGAACGACAAAGTTTCAGAGCTGAATGTTGATGGTGAAAAGCACTCAGACGATTGAGAAGGTTGTATACCTTTCACTTGGAGACTCTACTCATTAAGGTTTTCAGTATTATGGTAGCTCCACTAGGAGGAACAGTGACCCCATATCAGAATTAAGACTTTGAAGGTCTCTTGCAGACTCCACTGGCGATGAGATTAGTTGTTTTGGATATGGAAAGATTGAGACCCAACTATCCGAACATTATTTTTCTTAAAGAGGTCTTATTCTTTTTCTTTGGTTTCCTTCTACCCTTATGTATTTATATCATGGGATTTCTTCTTCGCAGAAGAGATATAAGCTGAAGGAGAATTACCTTTGTATATCCGTCACTAGAGCTTACAGATGTGCATTCTCCTTTTAGCCCTAGAGTTGATCGATTTCCTTCTCTTGAGCCCTGTAAGGTCCCAAATCAGTCCTGCAAACCTCATGAGAGTGAGGCTGATGATGTTATCCTTGTACATACTCCTTTTCCTTCCAGATCTCAACTGAGATATAACCCTTTAAAGCTGCCCCATGTTCTTCATGACTATCCTCCCAAATACCATAAATACCTTCCTAGATTTGATGGAGAATCCAAAAGTCTCACTACTGAGAAACATCTTCAAGGCTTTGAACATGTTCTGGACCTCTTTGAAGTAGAGCATGATGATGTATGTATGAGGGGTTTTGGCCAATCCTTCCAAGGAAATGTGAAGAAATGGTTTAAGCACTTGCAGCCCAAGTCTATTGATACATGGGAAGATTTTTTTGAGGTTTTTTGGGGTTTTGGGGTAGGAGAAGGTCACGAGACCTAGTTCTTTCAGAGTTTTAATCCATGAGAAGTCAAGAAGAGGAAACCATGTCTAGCTTTAACATGAGGTTTGCAAGATTTTATTATAATATGCCAAAAGAAATTTAGCCCCTAGAGAATGCTGCTAAATTACACTATGCATCTATCTTTCCTCCCGATTTATCTCTTCTTCTGTTGGAAAGAAATTCTTCCACATTACAGCATATGTTCATTGATGCATTGGAGGTTGAAGACAATCTTAGGATGTCTGGAAAAATTTCAAACCAAGACATTAATGATGAAATGGAAAATAAGTTAGAGTGTGAAGAGAGACATGAGCAAGAAGAGCTTGCTCTGCATCCCAATCTTTTTCATGATGAGAAGAGAAAGGGTCAGCCCACCCATGTGTGAGAAAATGATAATGATGTTATGTTTTATGAGGATCGCACTCAGCATATTGAGAGTCTTATGGTGCAAAGTTTTGAAGAAGGGTTCATCCCACCCATATATGATGAATACAGAGATGAGGAGGTCATAAGATTCCTGGGAGTGGATGAGAAGAAAGATACATCATGCAGTTAGTTCCACTATGTAGAAGAGCTAGCTATGGAAAGGTGCCCAATTACAACTCTTGATTTCATCATTGAAAGCCATGAAAACATTAAGCCTGAGAGTGATGAAACCCTGCTTCCCGAAGCTGAATTATTCACCAAATTAAAGAGAATTCTTAAAGCTGTGAATGAAGAAAGCTTAAAGACCCTGCATGAAAAGCCTATCCCTCACCAAACCGAAAAGGAGGAAACCAATGAGAGTTTCCAGCAGGCATAATGTTTTCCCAGGGAGGAAGATGGAGCTGATTGTGAGATCCATGAAGAGTTTCTTGATCCTAACACACACATTCAGCAAGATGACCAGATAATAGAGGTGCTAGAGGAAAGACAAGATGGTCAACATAATTTTTATACAGGTTTTTCAAGCCTAGGATCTTGGTTTCAAGGAGAGGGTCCTTCCCTTGACCCTTTTGGAAATCACGGTGAGATTTATCTTGAAGCACCTAAGTAGAATCAGGTTTTTAATCCAGGAATTCTAAGAATCCAAGGGAATGATGTTATGAATAATCCCTATACTAACGCAACCTCTCATGTTACAGAGCCTCAGTCACAATAGAGAGTGGTACCCGAACCTGGTTGTTTTGGTCTTATTAGGTTGTGCAAGGATTTGAACATACATGATTCACCCAGTCTGAGCAGTAATAAAGAAGAGCATACTACTTGCTTCACTTGTGAAGTTGAATTTACTAGGATGCAAGCGGGACTGCGATTTAGTAGGGTGCCTGGCAAGCTCCATCTGGGGTTGTTTTGTGAGGGCAGAGGGATGGCAACGAAAGTTGAAAAATATCATATCCTTCATGACCCCATGGTTGATTACATGGAAGATTACTTCAGTTGGGGTCAACATTTTTTTTTTCCCGGGAAGATCACAATCATTGGCAATATTCTTCACCACCGTGTCTCGGTTCCCTGATTTTGGTTCGGCGTGAGGAGAAATTTTGCCTTTGGGATCAGTTGTTGGATTGGTTACATTGGTGTTTTCATATTACTTGATGAGGAAGCCATTGCAACAGCGTAGGGTAGAGTCATTGTGCATAAATAAGCTCGACATGGCGAGTACATTTCCAGTTTTTTGAGTTGCAGTAGTATGTGTCCTTTTCAGTTTTCTATGAGAAGCGACATGTTGCTAGTTTTGTGATAAGAAAGGCCCGATGGATAAAGCACTAGTCTACGGTGTTCTTTGCTACCTCACAGGGAGGATAGCATCCCCAAAAGGAGCCAGTTGTTAGCACTGTAATTGTGCTATGCATTTGAAGGAGGGTTTTTTGCAAAGTGAAGTTGCAGGATCACAAAGATCTCCAAAGGAATCCCACCTCTTAGTCTGCGGCCCCCAAAAATGGCAAAAATCAAGGCCATGTACAGTAGGATTGGTTCGTAAACAAGAGAATCTAAGAAGGTCCAAGGCCTAAAGGTGACCAAGAGGATTAAGTATAGAGGAATGCGCCCGCAATATTGGTTGGCACCGATGGACGGTCGAGATTAGACAAATAAAGATCGACGATTATAGGCCTCTATCGCAAAGGAAGTTGAAAGTGGTATCAGCGCGGGGGAGGTGTTAATGGGCGGACAAGTTAAAGATTGATCAATGGTGGAGGATGTGGATCAACGGCTAGTAATTTGTTCACATATTTGACATGAGCAAGAAAATCCAATTTGCAAATCTGTGAACTTTTGGTAGAAGGGTGCAAGTTCGGACAGTTTGGATGCGATGAGGCTCAGATCTACGACTAAAATTTAGTTCATAGATCTTAATTGTGCGAGCGATCAACTAACCCAAAATCTGTAAATAGTGGAAAAGTGCACCATTGGGTGGACCAGATGCATTTAGGGTTAGAGATCTACGACGATGGTATGTCCGTGGTATTAGAGGCCAAATGACATCTCTGGGGAAGATGAATGATGGCCAATAACACTGAGGCCACCTCAACATCGTCAAATATTTTTCCCCTATCCGGGAGGCATGGCTAGGCACATTGCATGTCAGCTCAAACCTCAGGCATCATTGCCGCTCGACTGGGGGGATTCGGGAAGGCCATCATGGAGAAAATGATCATGCACGCTGCCATCATCGTCACATCCATTATAGGAGTGATCCCTATGTCCTATTCAGAATCATTGCATGGGGAAGGTGGCAAGCTTGGCCAGTCAGGCATCTTTCAGTTAAATCTGGTTATGGATAGAGATCAGGGAGCCGAGGTGGTTGTTGTACGAGAGCAAGTTTGGTCTGATGTGGAGGAGGAGCATTTTCCCTCCTCTTCGCTAGTATTCGACCACGTGGAAGAGAGCTCGACTAGCGAGCCTGAGGAACACGAAGGCTAATAGAGGTGCAAGCGGGTTCGACGTCGACTGAAGGGAAAAGGACCGAAGAGGATGAGTGGGACGCCCTTCAGGACATGGAGATTATCAGAGATTACATCGTCCCCACTGGAGAGGCTACACGTCCTCCTTCAACAGAAAAAGCATCGGTTGAAGATTCCCTAAGGGTAGAATACTTCTTTGATCAGGAGGTCCAATTGAAGGGTCAAGAGTAAGCTGGTGGCTTGTGCATGTCGTTTCTTTTCCCACCTGGCAAGTCTATCTTTGGCTAAGTGTATGGATATATTTTTCTTCAAGTTCTGAGGCCGGTTAGGGTATGTTCATCGTTTGAAACTATGGTGATCTGCACCCTACAAAGGACACTTGTACCATCGGCCATAGCTAGTCGGTTATTAGTCCTTTTCATTTTGTAAATAGTTGTCAAGGGTGGTGAACTGAAACCTGTAGGTGGCAGCATAACATCAGTAATTTTCTAATGAATCAATTCAAGGCTAATAGCCTATAAATATCTATGTAATTGTAGTAGAATGGGTTGAAAAATCATTTGGCTAAGGCCTAGGGGGGATTGAGCTCTGTTTTGAAGCGTAGTATTTAATAGAATTGTAGTGTCTGAGGTTGATTTCGACAGAGATTCATGTGTTATCTAGTTTACAGTCTATATCTTCTTCTTCTCATGTGCATGTGTGCCCTATTATTTACTTCCATGTTGTTTTCTGTTCATGTCTGAAAATAGTGTATGGTAATTGCAGAATTCTTTTCATAAGCTCTGGTTGTCGTTTCAGACATCCAAAAATTATTTCTTCTCAAGTTAGCATAGAATTCATCCTTGATAGATGCCCATGCTGATGGACTGTTCATTTCTTCTTCATTTATCACCAGACAAAGCATTTTGACTGTAAATGGGTGGCTACCTTGCCTCTATTATGATATTTCATGCAGCGGCACTGTTAATTTGTTTATGTGTTATGTTTGACTCCATTGCCCAATGTTTCTCTCATGATTTTCTTACCAAAATTTAAAACCAATTTGTCCTAGTAGAAATCTGACCTTCTAAATATGCTTTGAGTGATTATCTTGAGTAATAAGGCTTTTCTTTTCTTCTTGATTATTTTGAGTCCTTTTTTAAGAGAGATCCCTCTCTGACTATGTTGGGTCAGTATCACAAGTCTAAAGTGGTTTTGTTGTTATCCCGAGTTGTCCCTCTTCCACAACCTTGGGGTTCATTTTGGGTGCTAACAAAGGGCAATGGTATGTAGACAACGAATGTTCTAAGCACGAGACAGGAGATAAAAACACCTCTCTCAAGTTTAGAGAAGACAACAAAGGCATCGTCTATGTAGGGACCCCTTTTCTAGGTCCTACTCAGAACAATTTTCCAAAACATAAAATAATCGATAAAGTGAATGATCAATAATAAACATCAATAAATTCAAGAATTTACAAGTAAACAGATAAACATAGAACCTGTACTGTAGGTCGAATATGCCATTGGAGGAGGATTTGTTGTTGTTCGATCATCTCCCAGCCTTTGAGGATTTACCGAAGACCCCTCAGCTGACCTCCTTACCATATCGGGGGTACTCTTCTTTTCCCCAAACCCTCAAGCAATTTGAGGTCGTAAGAACATACAATGCCATGGCTTTCCATTGGGATCTCCCAATCCCCGGTCAAGTTGTCAACCCAACTGCAAGGAATCACACTTAATCAAAATCTCTATTACGATGCTCGTCTAGCACTAGGAAGCAAGAGAGAGCCTCTCCTTCTCCTCCCTTTCTTTTATAACGAAAACTTCCATGACATGTGTCCTTCCATGCAAAAATAATCTTTAATTTCATCATTATTAATATTTAATCTCATGCATCAAGTGTCACTCTCACATGAGTGTGCACATAAAACCCTTAAGTATCTCTTTGTTGTCTCCCCAGTCAATTTTCTAATCCCTAATTTAGTGGGTTCATGTGGGGTTGACTAGTTAATGATTCCTAGTCTATATTTTGTTCCATATTTATTTATTCTCAATTATTTAATTGTAAATAATCATTTCATGCTCAATTAGTCTAGTGCAATTTCTATATGCCAAATACATAATTACAAATAGTCTTTTCATGAATAATTAATTTAATGCAATTTCTATATGAAAATACATGGGTGTTCATTTGAATTTATTTTATTTATTCATCTCAGCACCACATCGTCGAGTCCTTCTGAATTTCTTTCCTTAGTTGTCTAGGTACCACATCGTCAGGTCCTTCTAAATTTCTTTTCTTAATTATCTAGGTACCACCTTGTCGGGTCCTTCTGACTTTCTTTCCTTTTCCTCTTGTGGGGAGTACTATGTAGTGATTGGGGAATCACTACCATGATCTCTTGACTACACTTCCTTGGAGACTAAGGGAGGCTGAGGGATAAGGCTCTCCTTATCGCGTGCCCCTCAACTCATCGTATGTGACCAAGTCATTGTGGCCTCATCCGTACGACACACGGTTCCCTGGGTGAGCTTAACCTGCTTCTTACCTATGCGTGGAGTGCTATTTTAGGGTTGATAGTCTATTGTCATACCTCTATGTATGTTTCCCATTCTTATGACCCCTATAGTTCCATTGTGGGTCAGTCAGTAAATCATTTTACCTGCCACTACACACACTCAAAGCACACATTAGTAGCTCTACGCTATAAAATCTTTTCATCATTCTTCATAATCTCTCAGTAAGTTGAGCATGTCCATCATTCAATCATTTTCAATCATTTTCATTTCATAATATTTCAGTCAATTGATCATATATATCATTCAATCATTTTCATTTCATAATATTTCAATCAGTCAAGCATATCTATCATTCAATCATTTGCAATCATTTTTATTTCATAATATCGCGAATCATTAAGTAGATCATTCATTTCTTATTTTTAATCCAAGTATCCATTTCTATAACTATCATTCACTGCATCGTTTTTGTTTATCATTTGTCACCATGTAAATCATCATGTATTCTTCAGTTGTTCAAACATTTCAAATATTCAAAGGACCATTTACTAAATTTTATTCGGTTGGGTCACTTGACAAGTGTCCTCAAGTCTACAGTTAGTCAATGTACTAAGCTAGGCATTACATACACCCCCTCTTATTAAAACTTCATCCCGAAGTTAATTTCTGTTCTCGTACCTTCGATGCTAGGCTTTACTTTAATTTCCTATTCTCATCTTCTTGTCATTCTCTTCTATTTTCTCAAACAATCATGGCCATAAGCACTAGTGGTTCTAAACATTAGTTTCTATGTCATCTAGTATGGTTCTAATGCATCCTCAGGAACTCAATCGTAGTTTAGCGTAATGCAAATCCAATAATACATTCATAATTTCCAATACCAACTTAGATTTCCTATACCTCCTAGTCATCAACGAATATCCACTATATCCAAATTAACTACAAGCTATATAACATCAATATCCACATAATAGTTATCTAATCATCTTTTCACATAACAAATCTGAACAAGAATTCAAATAAATTGGATATCCATTTCCTCCAAGATGAGAAGGTAACTTCATACCATATTTAGTACAATACTGTCGGTAAGTCATAATCACAGGTTAACAAATCAAGAGCAGTTACCAAATAGTCCAAAAACCAATTCCCATAAATCTACTCCTAATTGTTCGAATAATGTTGGTTCTCAATTTGATAGAGTTTCAAGCGTTGAAACTTAGTGATTTAGTTGAACATATTAAGCCTTAATTTATATTCCTTTAATTAGTAACATCATGTCTAGGTTAGTGATCTTATCATGTCCTTATCTCATCTCATCATATATGTTGTCTTAGGACCACTCTGGTGGACTCTTCAAGTCGCAACATGTCGGTTTTCTTAACTTCATCGAGTTCCATCTCGAGGGTTAGTCGTATTTCCATCGAGGTTTGACGATGTCAATTGATTAGCATCATTGTATTCTACTTTTCGTGTCAATCGTCTCCATACTTCCTTTTACTAAAATAGTCTTTATTCGACCCTTTCGACAAGTTTGCCAAGTTATATTTTCCTTATTTCCATGTCATCTGTAACATACCCAATTTCCTCATTACCGATTCAGAAAGATGGAGTATAAAATTTTTCCTTTAATTCCACTCAAACATCCAAATATGTTGGTCCAAATGGTTACTTGTTATAATCCTCAAAGCACATTCATCTCATTTACATTTCGTTGTGTAATAAATAGGTACATTAAAATTTACAATTACACTTAGTCGACATGTTAACCTAGAAAAAATAATTAACATCATGAATCAAGGATGCATTAAAGCTTTCATAAGTGTAATGCTTCCATCAGATCAAATCATCCAGCACAAACTTTATACACTGGTTAATTTCTAAGCATAAGGGGGGGAATTAATCCATGGCAATTATAACATATGCAATGAAGCTATCCTGATAAGGTAAGATATGTCCTACTAAATTTCCAACCCTTAGTAGTTATTGTTATGTCAACTTGGAAGTACATCCTCATAATATTTCCACCTAAATAAACTTCTATGCACATCCTTTGATTGATCTGAGTAGCCTTAACCTTGCCACATTTATCTTTCAAATATGGAACAAGTAAGTCTTCTAGTTATACATGTAATTGTTTCGGTTTTGTTCAATCCTTGTCAGCGTATAAGTAGCATAATCCGCCTTTATAAATTCAACTCTTACCTATAACAAGTAGTACATTGCTTACAATTTGTTTTCATACGTACTTCAATTCATACATAGTCTAAGATTTTAATTCACTCCCTGGAAAAATTATCACTAAGAAAATAAAAATTCCTAAATATTTATTTTTCATGATTAAAGTTACTCATTTCAAGGTGAAGATTAAAAAAATTATAACACATTATAATATAAGACTCATTAACTTAGTGACTTGCATATGATCTTCACAACATTTTATCTATTTAGTATGACTACATTTATTTCCCTACATTAATTCCACAACCACTTTTCACTTAAATCTATCATCTAAATTTACTCAATACATAGGACTAACATTATAACTTTTTACTATCGTATAACAATACTCCTATTTCTTAACATATATATATATATAAAGTGAGATCACTACAATCACTAACAACATAGTACTCTTATCACTTGATTTTCATAACCATTATATTCGTGGATCCTTTATAATAATTTTAACAAGTCGTAAATACACAACTATAGTATAAATATATATATAGATATATATATATTTCAATACTCTACCATATCCACTTATATGACCATAATGTGAACGGTATTACAATTTCTATACTCCCATTTCTTTTAATTTAATAATCAAAAAATAAAAATAAAAAAATATGCTAATATCTATATATATATAAATATTATATGTATAAAGATACTAATCAACATCCATCCACTCTATCTTTTTATTTTTCTATTTTTATTTTTATTTTTCAAAATTTTCTTTTAACTCTTCTCAAAATATTCATTAATCATAGCCAATCATTATTGCAATCTTTGACTACCCAAATGGTATCTATCTAATCTGTAGTGCCCCTAGACTACTATAGACATTGAGGGCACCTGCTGAGTCACCTGACTATTTGAAACATTAATAAAATAACCCTATGATTTTATTTTGAGTATATTTATGATTACGATTGATTGATATATGTGCATTTGGGTAGTTATTGTGAATGGACAATTTCATGTTGTTTAACGATTAACTCTGATATGAAAACTGTACATATGAATGATGCTTAACGACTAGCTGTGCAATTGATTATGTGATTAGACGAAAGAGTAATGATTAAGTAAATTATAGATGCTTAATGAAGCAACAGATTTATAAACCAAATTGTGATTATTGAGGACAGTGCTACTAATTTACGTTTGTGAGAAATGTGTGTAGCGACAGGTGAAACGGTTCACCAACGGACACACAAAGGAATATGAAGGGTCGTAGAGTACGAGTAAATCACACACAGGGGGAGCGACGACGATGTCGACTTCCGACAAGAATACCACGCATGAGCAGATAAGCACTTATCCGCTTGCTCAAGAGGAATGCGTGAAAGCGTACGAGGTGGGCCACAACGGAGCTGGTCACGTACGAGTTGAGGGGCACGCAGTGAGAACGGACTCACTCCTCAGTGCCATTAGTCCCTAGATAGCATGTAGACGGAGGATGGATGGTAAGGATTCCTAAAATCCCTACAAGAGTTCCCGCAAGTCAAAATGGAAAGATGGTGGCAGAAGGGCCCGATGATGCGGTACCCTGTCGAGAACGGAAAGAATGGACGCAAGGACCCAACGATGCGGTACCATGCCAAGGAATGGAAACAATGGATGACTGGACCCGACGGAGTGGTGCCATGTCAGGGAATTAAAATTAAGGAACTAGGAGCCCAACGGCGCGGCACCGTGATCCTAGTGAGTTTGATTGTTAAATTTAACTGCATAAAAACTTATGAGAATAACTCTAGATTATTACTTAGCAAATGCATAAAAATAATTTAGGCATTTGCACATGAATAGTTATTTTTGTTGAGCATTTAAAATAATAGAAATCATTATTTAGGAGCAAAATAGAATCCTAAGATTAGACACCTAGTCAACTAAAAGCTAGGAGTTAATTAAAATATCTGGGGGACAAACTAGAGCAAACTTAGGGGTGTTGGTGCACTTCCCAGAGAAACTGACACTTGGATGGGTGAGTGTTTTAATTAAATAATTAATTAAAAATATATAATTATGCATGAAGCGACATGTGTCGCATGAGATTTTCCTTTATAAGGAAGGCTTGGGGAATGGGTAAAGGGGCCCATAATTTGGATGATTGTCGTAATTTTCGAATGCCTCAAAGACTTGCTGCTATCTAAGGGTTTGGCTTAGAAATCCTGGTGGGAAGGGAAGCCCAAGCTGAATTTCTGAAATACTTGTGTGAGCTCTACGACCCAAAGCTCGGGGGAGGCCATGCGACTGAAAGCATGAGCCTATGGTTGGGTGGCGAAGCTAACGGTTGCTTCGCCTATGGTTAAACGAGCTTTGCTGGAGGGATCCTACGGAAGACGAAGGCGACAATGGACCAACCGGATCGGGTTGACAGGTTAAAGTTTTGCTTATTTTTGTTAAGTTATTCACGCTTTTTATTTTATTTTTCCAATAACTATGATGGCTAATTTGTTTGTATGAAGTTTTTAAAGTTTCAGGTTCAGTTCAAGGGGACCCTAAAGGAGGGGTCCTACATTTGGTATCAGAGCCGGTCGAGCCTTGAGGGCACAATACTCTGATCTGTTGAAGATGACAGATGAGATTGCAGTGGTGGTGGATTCACCTACTTCAACGGTTTCATACATCGGCCACGGAACAGGTTCTAATGATTTATATTTTATATTTAATTTTATGTAAGTGGTATGAGTCGGATTATAGTTAGGTGAAAGGAATACTCTGCATATAAATTTATTTACTCGGTTGTTCTGAATATTTTGGTTAAAAAATCTCTGTAGTTATGTTGATTCCTGTGTAGTTTTAACTCTGTTTTAAATGCATACATAATTTTAGAATAATGGGAATGCGATGAAGAAATCGAATTCAATGTTTTCGAACGAATCTATTGTGATATCTCTGTGTATGTAAATCTCAATAGTGAAATCGTTGTGTGGTTTCCGATCTCGCTATTCCTGTGTAATAAAAAGAAACGGAGGAATAGTTGTGTGAAGTATCCATTGTTATATCCCTTCTGGGGTTAATACCCTCTGCACATAAACCCAATCCTACTTTTGTTACGACTGTCTTAACCTTATACGTGCCTGCGTATTGTGAAATCCTTATGTGAGGTTCTTGTTTTGGCTTAACGCCTTCTAACTCCCTTGAAAAGAACCTCTTACTCGAATCCTTACCTTGTATTCCTCTAAGCTTTCAGAACAAAGGACAGCGATCTAATCCTCAGTACTACAATCTCGGTTTTGTATTTTTTGTTTTTTAAATTTAACTAATCTCTGAAGCGTATCAATCAAAAAACGCCCATATCATGGCGTGTGTAACTCTGTTCTGCATTATAATTGACTTATGTAGTATTTAAACCCTTAAACACCCAATCGTCGATCGTGACATCTGTACCATCATTACTGTGCGAATTAAACTCAGAAATGCCCAACGTATTCACCATTGTATTTCTGCTTGCTCTTTAAAATCAGATCTCGGCCTTTTCTCTGGGAAGCGAATCGCATCTGAGTATGTTCCTTCAAACCATGTGATCGATTCATACATTTCCCTATAATTAAATGAAGATTTAATCACTGTCTTCATATTTATTTCGATGAGATTCAGGTAAGAACCAATTCATGTGGAATATCAATGGTGAACTCTGTGTATCAACCGGACTCTGTGTGATGTCTGTATTAACCTCTGTATTAGATCAACTCATTCACACCACCGATCGCTATCACATACTCTGCGTAATATATCTGTATTAAACTCTATATTTGATCAACGGCATAATTGCCCAGATCACGGCACCAATATCTCTTAACTCTGTATTTCTGCTATATGAAATATATGAAATCTCGGTGAGGGCTGAACTCCGAAAACGTTGACCGGGAGAGCAATTAATTTGCACTTGCTCTTTAATTTTGTGAGATGAGCATCCGATTCCATCTCCAGGGTTGTCGCGAAGATCAAATCCTGTCTCTTTAATTAAAAACCATGTCTTCAAAATTATTGAAGGGATAATGCGATATAGGTTCTCTGTATAAAGAAAATCGATACCTGTGTATATTCGATTCTCTCTCAGTCAAGACAGATGGAGGATAACTGGGAGTCTTGATTGGTAAGACGGTGCTATGATGTGCCTTCCCACGCTTAGGTTCTCTTAGTTGATTTAAAAATGCATTTGAAGTGTTAACATCATTTTTATTTTGCATTTTGATCTGAGATAGCGCAGAGCATAGATCCCTGTCAAAATCATATTTTGTTGGCATTTGATCTGAGATCTCGGCTGGTAAGCTAGATCCCAAATGCGGTCCTTATATTTTTATACTAATAACTGATCTCTGCGATCTGATCAGCAGATGTATGGTCTTATTGTTTATATATATTTTCAAAGAATTGGTAATGCATGCTCCTCGAGGATTGGTTGGGATTGAACAGTACTTTGAATTGCTCGACATCGTCCAGCTGATCATCGAAATCAGGTTTGTTCAATTAGTTTATTTGCTTATGAATTCTTTATTTTGAATAAGCTAATATGAGTGCATAATTCAGCCACAAAATCTCTGTGCGATTATGAAATCTGGGATCTCTATGGAATTATTTAAATGGTGAAGATCTCTTTTGATTATTTAAGAATTGAGAATTTTGTGTAAGTATTTTAGACTATGAAGATCTCTGCGTGATCATTTAAAAAACTGAAAATTTGGTGCCATGATATGAATATCTCTGTTTGATTAACATGAAGATCTCTGTTTTATTATTCAAAAACTGAGAATTTTGTTTAATTAGTTTACACTATGAAGATCTTTGTGTGATTAGTTAAAGTAGAAATTCCTGTGCAATTATTCTAACTATGAACTTCAGTATGATTATCAAACTTTTGAAACCTCGGTGCAATCGGTCAATCAATCCCTGCAGTTGCGAATTTATACTCCAATGTGGGTTTAGAATTTTATACTCTGTACTCTAATTCCGAAGTCGACATAAAACTTATACTCGTTATTCATATTCTGAATTAGAGGTAGGATGTAGAACTGACTCACGAATGAACCTTCCATTCTGCAACTTTATCCTTGGGATCTGGGTAAACTCTCCGCTGGGTAGACCTCAGACCCAGAACACTATCAGATAAATTCAGCATCGATGTACTGTACAGGGTTTAGTACCTAGTTTCCACCCCTGTGCCTATCCACCTGGGTAATGGAAATGTTTCCATACTTAACAGCTCTAACTGCAGCTTATTTCCACCTCAAGAAATTCACCCACCTTAGTTTGATCGCGCAGCGGCCTGTGGCGAGGATCCTTCTGATCTTGTTTTTTTTTGGATTCCTTTATGACGGTAATACCTTCACATGGTACCAACTGGCGTGATCCCGTCTTGGAAGGGTACCATTCAATACTCAGCGTTAAATCTAGATCCGATACCTACAGTTCAACAGATCGCCATCTTTTATATATCCCTAGTATTATGTTGAACTGTCCACCAAAACCACCACTTTCAACGGACGGATAGGTAACCCTCTGTACTGCTACCGCGCCACGTTACTTCCACTAGCCAGCCACGCAGTTGTTTCCAAATCGGCCAGTATTCTGTGGCGTGGAATGGTGGGATGTATGTCGATGTTGATTTAATGCTTTCAGTTAAACCGACTTTGTTGTGGGAACTATAGCTATAATATAGTTTAAGAACGAATTTAAAAGGCCACCATTGTGAATATTTCGATGGAAACACAGTTAAAAAAAAATCAGTGGGTAGGATAGATAAGGTCATTTAATAATTATGAAGTCCAAGCTTTTGGATCTAGTGACCTAGCTCCTAAATGCAATGTAATTTATTCTTGGAGATATAAGAATATATATTTTGTATTGCAATGTTTATCCAACCTTTTCTTTTATGAAGTTTATTGTTTCCAATAATAAGGATGTATATAATTATATACTTGAGTATGTGGTTATATAGATATAAATGGAATTATTGACCGTATTCCCATTTATTTTATTGTGAAATATACTTTATTACTTAAATTTGTGAATGTCATATATATATATATATATATATATATATATATATATATATATATATATATATGTATGTATATATTTATTGGTGAATATAAATGAATTGACTAAGTATTATAGCTCTAATTTTAAGTAGAATTAATGCAAAAAAATAGAAGAAAAATAAAGTATGTAAATATTAAATCTATGTGTTAAGGTATCATATTGGTTGTGATTTTTTAATAAATTATATGATGATGAAAAATAATTAGGATCATTTAATTCATAAATCTATGATTGGTTTTGAAAGTATATACCTATGCTTAATAAATAGAAGTTGTGAAAGGTAAGATAACCATGTCATTTATGGGGATAGGTATCATAATCATAGACTTAGAAATTAGGAGATTACTTCAATAAATTATAATTATCTCATCTCTATAGAGTTAGATTGTAACCTAGTACTTAAAATCACAAAGAAAAACGAAGATATATTCATTTCTAGAAATTGGAGGATGTTGGTATTTATTTATTTATTTTTTTCTTACTTAGGGAGCACCCGAAAGGTAGTTTATAAATTTCTAAACATAGCCATGATGAAAAGACCGATGGAAGATTCCAATGGATCAATTAATGAAGGAAGTAAACTTGGTGATTTGTAATTGTCGTGACACAAAATGCACATACTTGATGAGACTGCAATAGAATGTCTAGAAGGCCAAATGGACCTGGAATTTGGAAAACAATATATCAGTGTTACTAGCTTGAGGAGTTGAGCCCAACGAAACTAATTTTCTATCATGACAATGTTGCTAAAAAGGATGAAAAGTATGAACTTGATATGACCATGAACAAAGGTAAACGAAGAATTCTTGATTGGAAAAGTCCACCGAGAGGGCCAAATGAAAATGATTCTCATAAAACAAAGTATGGAGACGATTAGCATAATAAATGGACACAATGAAGCTAAACTTAGGTCATGATCAAACCCTGATGAAAATATGACTAGCCCGAGATAGAACTCGATGAGGCTGAGAAAACACACATAGTACGAATGATGAGTCTGTCGAAGTAGTCCTATGACAACCGAAATGATGAAATGAGGTAAGGATGTGATAAGCTCATCGACTTGGACATGATATTTCTAATGAAAGGACTAAGAGTTAAATTTCAATATGTTTGACTAAGTCACTAAATTTCGATGACTCGAATCCTATCTTATTGAGAACCAACATTATTAGTACATTTAGAGGTATTTGGAAGTAGTCTTATGGAATTTTGTTTTTGGACTATTTGAGGGTCTCTCCTGATTTGTTAAAACCGTGATTATATCTTACCGAATATTTTATGATGTTTACCTTCTCAGGAGGATAACCAAATAGATTTGAATCCTTGTTTGGATTTGTTATGTTTATAAATTATTGGGTGGCTTTTGATGCAATGGAGCTTGTTGAAAATTTGAACATTGTAGACCCTCGTGAAGGAATAGGAGATAAAAAAAATCTAGTTGGGACTGATAACCCGTGAATGTATCATCGGATCGATATTATGAGAAATCACGACTGAGTTCCTGAGGATGTATTGGAACCATACTAAATGAGATAGGAAATAATGACATGAACCACTTGTGCTTATAGCCTTGATTGTTGGAGAAAAATAGAATAGAATGACAGATAATGAGAATAGAAATTAAGATAAAGCCTAGCGTCGAAAGTACAGAACAAAAATTTAACTTCGAGATGAATTTCTATTTAAGAGGGGGTGTGTGTAATGCCCCTAGAATGACTGTGGACCTTAAGGGCACCTATCGAGTGACCCAGCTGAACAACTTCGATGTAATGGTTTCTTGAGCCTTGTTATGTCTTAAATGATTGAGGAAAGCCTGAAGATGGGAATGACGACAATAAATTGATAAATGAATTAAAGAATTAAAGTATATGTGTGGAGTGGTATAATTGATTGGTTAGTTCTTGCTTAATGATTAGCCTGGATTGATCAAGTCAAAGTGCAGTAGGATAGTTACAGTCCTAGCTCTGCAACTTGGGAGTATGCAACTGAGATGCGTCATAGATTTCCATTTTATTTTTTTTTATTATTCTGAACTTCGGGACGAAGTTCTAAATAAGTAGGGGTGTATGTAGTGCCCCTAGACTACTATAGACATTGAGGGCACCTGCTGAGTCACCTGACTATTTGAAACATTAATAAAATAACCCTATGATTTTATTTTGAGTATATTTATGATTACGATTGATTGATATATGTGCATTTGGGTAGTTATTGTGAATGGACAATTTCATGTTGTTTAACGATTAACTCTGATATGAAAACTGTACATATGAATGATGCTTAACGACTAGCTGTGCAATTGATTATGTGATTAGACGAAAGAGTAATGATTAAGTAAATTATAGATGCTTAATGAAGCAACAGATTTATAAACCAAATTGTGATTATTGAGGACAGTGCTACTAATTTACGTTTGTGAGAAATGTGTGTAGCGACAGGTGAAACGGTTCACCAACGGACACACAAAGGAATATGAAGGGTCGTAGAGTACGAGTAAATCACACACAGGGGGAGCGACGACGATGTCGACTTCCGACAAGAATACCACGCATGAGTAGATAAGCACTGATCCGCTTGCTCAAGAGGAATGCGTGAAAGCGTACTAGGTGGGCCACAACGGAGCTGGTCACGTACGAGTTGAGGGGCGCGCAGTGAGAACGGACTCACTCCTCAGCGCCATTAGTCCCTAGATAGCATGTAGACGGAGGATGGATGGTAACTATTCCTAAAATCCCTACAAGAGTTCCCGCAAGTCAAAACGGAAAGATGGTGGCAGAAGGGCCCGACGATGCGGTACCCTGTCGAGAACGGAAAGAATGGACGCAAGGACCCAACGATGCGGTACCATGCCAAGGAATGGAAACCATGGATGACTGGACCCGACGGAGTGGTGCCATGTCAGGGAATTAAAATTAAGGAACTAGGAGCCCAACGGCGCGGCACCGTGATCCTAGTGAGTTTGATTGTTAAATTTAACTGCATAAAAACTTATGAGAATAACTCTAGATTATTACTTAGCAAATGCATAAAAATAATTTAGGCATTTGCACATGAATAGTTATTTTTGTTGAGCATTTAAAATAATAGAAATCATTATTTAGGAGCAAAATAGAATCCTAAGATTAGACACCTAGTCAACTAAAAGCTAGGAGTTAATTAAAATATCTGGGGGACAAACTAGAGCAAACTTAGGGGTGTTGGTGCACTTCCCAGAGAAACTGACACTTGGATGGGTGAGTGTTTTAATTAAATAATTAATTAAAAATATATAATTATGCATGAAGCGACATGTGTCGCATGAGATTTTCCTTTATAAGGAAGGCTTGGGGAATGGGTAAAGGGGCCCATAATTTGGATGATTGTCGTAATTTGCGAATGCCTCAAAGACTTGTTGCTATCTAAGGGTTTGGCTTAGAAATCCTGGTGGGAAGGGAAGCCCAAGCTGAATTTCTGAAATACTTGTGTGAGCTCTATGACCCAAAGCTCGGGGGAGGCCATGCGACTGAAAGCATGAGCCTATGGTTGGGTGGCGAAGCTAACGGTTGCTTTGCCTATGGTTAAACGAGCTTTGCTGGAGGGATCCTACGGAAGACGAAGGCGACAATGGACCAACCGGATCGAGTTGACAGGTTAAAGTTTTGCTTATTTTTGTTAAGTTATTCACGCTTTTTATTTTATTTTTCCAATAACTATGATGGCTAATTTGTTTGTATGAAGTTTTTAAAGTTTCAGGTTCAGTTCAAGGGGACCCTAAAGGAGGGGTCCTACATAATCCTTCTTTCTATATGGATCATATATATATTTTAATAATCTGAAAGTGGAGATCAAGTTTTCCACATACTGAAATGGTAAATAAATAAAAAATGAATTTAATTTAAATTTTACATGTTCACCACACTTTTTGCATATAATTTTGAAGTTAAGAATAATTAAAATACAACTTTAGAAAAACCTCAAAATCATTCTTTTAAAAATATAAATATCATTTAGTGTAATATGAATTCAAACAAAAAAGAATTTCCAAAATTATATATGCATATATGTATGTATATATAAACCATTCATTTTTTTATTAATCCAACACATCATACATTTTTATTATTTGTTATTACTTGATATTAATATATTTCATACTTATTAAAGGCATTCCTTAACATCAATTCTTGGTAGTATAGTCCTTTTCCTTTTTAATATTTATTTAATAAGTATATATTATGTACCTTTACTTGGATTAAATCAGTCTAGATCCAAATCCTAGGTTTTATCAAGTGTTGAGAGGGATCAAATCTTCCTAGGTGCAAATCTCTCCTCGAAAAGCTCCTTGAGTGCAATACCTGAGAAGAGGTTTGCACATCGGGAAATTTCATCCCTCTCGGCGCTTGATAGATCCTAGGATCTGGATCTAGGCTAGTTTCAGTCATGGGTGGTGACACAATACTGGAGTTTGATCAGCATTGTAAGGAACAGGTTAAGTTGAAAACGCACATATATTTACGAGAATTATCATAATGTAAGTAATAAGTATTAAGGATTGAGTAAATTGTTAAACTGGAAAATAGAGACAATTCGCCTAACTTTTTTTTTCAATTCTGTTTTTGTTGATCTGCGTTTTGTTTTGTTTATTCTTCTCCTTCTTCTTCCATCATTTCGTACATTTTGATCTTTTTTTTGTTCTGCAAACTTATTTTTTTGTTCTTCCAATTGCTTCAACTTTCTCTCTCGATGCGCTCTTTGTTGATCAATGTTTCGTTTTCTTTGTTGTTCTCATTCTTCTGCTGTCAATTCGCCTAATTTTTCTTTTTGATTTTCTTTTTGTTGATCTGCGTTTTGTTTTTTTCGATCTTCTCCTTCTTCTGCTGTCATTTCATACATTTTGATTTATTATTTGTTCTACAACTTGATTTCTTTGTTCTTCCAACTGCTTCAACTTTCTCTCTCGATACACTCTTTGTCGATCAACATTTCATTTCCTTTGTTCCTCTCGTTCTTCTGCTGTCAAATCGGCTAACTTTCTTTTTCGATATTCTTTTTGTCGATATGTGTTTCATTTTCTTCGTTCTTCTCATTCTTTTGTTGTCATTTCGTCCAACTTCCTTTTTCGAAATTCTTTTTGTTCTTGTGCTTTTCGTTTCAAGTCTTCTTCTCATTATTTTGTCATCATTTCGTAAGATTTTCTTCCTTGATATGTTTTACGACGTTCGATGTTCTATATTTTTTGTTCTTTGCGAGTTTGTCTCATAGCATCTTCTGCATGCACATCTTCCATTTCTAGTTTAAACTCTATATACAAAAGTTAAACATTAACACATACACTGAAATTTATGCATCGATGAAATCCACACTAAAATTTATGCATCCAGGAAATCTACACTGAAATCAATGCATCCTTGGTATAACAACTACAATGAAAATTATGCAATAAAAAAACACACACTGAAATCTATGCGTCCATACGTTGAAATCAATGCATCCACAGAATAACATCTACACTGAAAAATATGCAATAAAAAAACCTCATACACTGAAATTTATGCGTCCATACGCTGAAATCAATGCATCCATAGAATAACATCTACACTGAAAAATATGGAATAAAAAGACCCCATACACTGAAATCTATGCTAGTATAAAACTAACCTTACATGGTAATGAAACTCAATTAATTTACGAAATTCTATATTTTTTTTGGAAAAGTAGGTGATCTCGGAGGATTGAACCTTGGACCTCACGCCCATTATCCCAACACCCTTACCACTATACCACATGTAGTTCTTATTATACATAGTAAATAACTTATATACTTATATGTAAATATTAATATATATTTAAATTTAAATTAAATGTTAATTTAATTTAATTTAGTTTAAATAATAAAATAATTATTAGAAAATAATTAAGTTTCATTGTAAATATAAATAGTGTTTGAAATAAAAAAAATTATAACAACTTAAGAGTTGTTGAATTTGAATGGCTAAAATGTTAATTTTTGGTTTTTAAGTTAAATTTACATTTTAAATGCTTCCAAATATACAACTTTAGAGCATTACATTAACAATGTTATCAAAACCCTTACAATGTTCCTTATGGTTTGAATAAGAAAACAACACATGTTTGAATCTGGACTATAAATATTACACTATATTTTAATTTTAGTCTATTTATAAATTTAAATTATAAATTTAATAAAAAATTTAAATTATAACTTTAATTCTAAATTTAAATTCTAAATTTAATTCTAAATTTAAATAAATTTATATTTAAATATAAATATAAATTATATTTTTCCCATACATCACCATAAAAATTATTCTGAAATTCTTACCCATATGACCCATACACTGAAATCTATGCATCCATAAACTAAAATGAATGTATCCACAGAATAACATCTACATTGAAAAATATGCAATAAAAAGACCCCACACATTGAAATCTATGCAAGTCTAAAACTCACTCTACATGAAATTCAATATATTTACGAAACTCTATATTTTTTTTTAAAAGTAGGTTATCCATATGACCCATACACTGAAATCTATGCATCCATACACTGAAATCAATGCAGCCACAAAATAGCATCTACACTGAAAAATATGCAATAAAAAGACCCCACACACTGAAATCTATGCAAGTCTAAAACTCACTTTACATGAAATTCAATATATTTACGAAATTCTATATTTTTAAAAAAATGTAGGTTATTCGAGACGATTGAACATTGGACCTGACACCCATTATACCAACACCCTTACCCCTATACCACATGTAGTTCTTATTATATAATGTAAAGAACTTATATACTTGTCTGTAAAAATTAATATATATTTTAATTTAAATATAAATATAAATTAAATGTTAATTTAAATATAAATATAAATATAAATTAATATAAATATTACACTATATTTTAATTTTAATTTAAATATAAATATAAATTCTAAATTCTAAATTTAATTTAAATTTACATTTAGGATTTGGATGTAACATGTAATGGAACAAACATTACATGTTACATCGTTACATGTTACAAGATCTTCCTCATACTATTACTTTTTATATTTTATTATTTTCGAACAAACATTACATGTTACATCCATTACATGTTGCAAGATCTCCTTCATACTGAGCTGTAGAGCGCCTCACAAATATCACATACTATATCCTTACCTTTCTAATTATTACCTTATAATCGCCATTACACATTCCTGCAAGAATAATAAAAATTCCAACCTATTAACTCCTTCCCACTAACATTAAAAAAATATAAACAATCGAGTGGAAATCTTGATGTTGTTATAAGTGTAAAGGGGAGAAGGAGTAACTCTCATGATACCATAAATTCCGACCAAGTTTGACATTTAAAGAATCCCTGTCAGATTTGGTGGATAAACAACATTATTTTAAAATGGAAAGTTGAGAACTAACAGTCAACGGAAAGTCAGCCACTACTCAGACGCTCTATAAACTCTACAGGAATCCGAACTTGATACAACAAAAAAAAATGAAAACAAAAAATAAAAATCAATATTATTTCAAGACTGTAACTTTGGCATTATTCACACGATTTCATGACTACAAAACAGAATATAAAATATTTTTCCCATAGTCCAGAGCGGGCAAACTTTAAAATAATCACTACGGCAAACAACGAAAAAGTAATCTTTATGGCAGAGAGTAAAACCGAGTAAAAAAATATTCATCGTAAAGAAGAACGAATTTGATGATACCCTAAAATATACATATATATAATTTTAGAAAAATTGATTAATATATTTTCCAACTTCCCTAGTCAATCAAATATCCCTGATCCAAACAACCTCACCCTCCCAAGATTAATAGCTAAAAATAGAACAAGACATAACGCTAAAAATAGATCCAAACAACCTCACCCTCCCAAGATTAATAGCTAAAAAGGAAATACGGTTCGGGAATGGTCACCACTCATAACGCAAGGCTTCACTATGGGACCGCTAAAAAGAATACGTGCAGCGCCGGAAACAATCTGACGTTAGTGATAAACCCATCACAAGAACTGCTCCAAAGAGCATAAACCGGATCGCATTACAGCCTGCGAATTGGAAACTCCATTTGGTATGATCATATTAATAAGGAAGTGGTTATAAAAGATACATAAATTGAAGATCGTTTTGGTCATAAAGAAAGTATAATGTAAAAATTCTAAGAGCATAAATCAAGATCTAAATGGAATGTGCCTTTATTAATACAATAATAAAAAAAATACTTTTTCTTTGTATTCAGCAAGGAAAACTACGAGTATGTAAAACAAGGGCGATGGCATCTCGAGGTTGGTCAAAGTCCCCATCACAGGCGTATTCATGACCCTAGAGTTCTCTTGAATCCAACCAGCTATCCATCCAAATCTCGCAATGAGCTCATTGGTAAAGATCAATACTGCATCATGTCCAACTAAATGTTGAGATTTCACATTTCAGTTCACGCAAGGCAACCAGTTCGCAAAATATCACGAATCATAGAAAGAGATAGATGGGTGGGCGGCGTCGATAGATTTGCTTGGTAAATACCTCAATGCAACATAAGAAGGTTCCATATTTGTCTTAATACATAGGAAACGTTGGTATTATATATATATATATATATATAAATCGATTCATGAATATGTACCGAACATTTTGCTGGGTGAATATATCAATGCTACAGAGAAAGCTCCAGATCTATTCTTATATATATATATATATACATACAGAAGAGGTACCGCGACTAAGGTCAGGAAGTGTCGTGTTCCCACAGGTGCAAGATCTAGGGCATCTTCTCAAGTCAGAAGGGATTTTATCCACACAGTCCCGTAGACACGGTCGTTTCCTAATCCAAATAATTTGCGGACATTTAGATCTAAAAGGTTTGTGTTGCACAGTTATGGAGATACATCGTTTTCACAGTTCGGAAGCTCGCGATTCTGTTCTTCTTGAGGATCTTATGCTCGATATCTTACATGAATATTACAGCGTCAAGCCTAGCTTTGTAACTTTATGTTATCAATACAAGAATATGAAATCGTTGAAGTTAGAGATTGTAATCGTTTGGATAATTTTAAATGTGTAAGGAAAAACATACAAGATGTAAAGTATTCTCGAGGTTTTAGAATGATTGCATACAAATTCATGATGTGTGTGGCAGAGATTCGACGACTGAAGGTCAATTCAGATCTAATAATATATATTGATGTTTTTTTTGGGGGGGGGAGATCAGTTCAGATCTAAATATATAAATCCCAACGTTTTTGGGAGAAGTCAGTTCAGCTCTATATAATGTACATCAATGTTTTCAGCAAGATCAGTTCATATCTAAATATATAATTCTTTTTGGTGCCCTCGAGCGTCCACCGGCTCTGATACCAAATGTAGGGCACATGTAGGGACCCATTTTCCAGGTCCTACTCAGAACAATTTTCCGAAACTTAAAAACATAAAATAATCGATAAAGAGCATGATCAATAATAAACATCAATAAATTCAAGAATTTACAAGTAAACACATAAACATACAACCTTTACTGTAGGTCGAATCTGTTGCTGGAGGAGGATTCGTTGTTGTCCGATCAGGTCCCAACCTTTGACGATTTACTGAAGAACCCTTGGTTGAACTCTGCTCTTCTTTCCTCCGAACCCCCGAGCAATTTGGGGTCGTCAGAACATACAATGCCATGGCTTTTCGTTGGGATCTTCCAATCCCTTGTCAAGCTGTCAACCCAAATCCGAGGAATTACACTTAATCAAAATCTCTATTACGGTGCCCATCCATCACTAGGGAACAAGAGAGAGCCTTTCCTTCTCATCCCTTTCTTTTATAAAAAAAATTCCATGACATGTGTCCTTCCATGTAAAAATAATATTTAATTTAATAATTCTTAATATTTAATCTCATGCAGCAAGTGTCACACTCACATGAGTGTGCACCTAAACCCCTTAATTATCACTTTGTTGTCTCCCGAGTCAATTTTCTAATCCCAAATTTAGTGGGTGCATGTGGAGTTGACTAGTTAATGATTCCTAGTCCATATTTTGTTCCATATTTAATTATTCTCAATTATTTAACTATAAATAATCATTTCATGCTCAGTTAGTCTAGTGCAAATTATATATTCCAAACACATAATTACAAATAGTGTTTTCATGCATAATTAATTTAATGCAATATCTATATGCCAAATACATTGGTGTTTGTTTGACTTTCTTTTCTTTGTTCGTCTCAGCACCACATCGTCGGGTCCTTCTAACTTTCTTTCCTTAGTTGTCTAGGTATCACATCAGCAGGTCCTTCTGACTTTCTTTTCTTAATTGTCTAGGTACCGCCTCGTGAGGTCCTTTTGATTTTCTTTCCTTTTCCTCTTGCGGAGAGTAACGTGTAGCGATCAGGGAATCATTACCGCTATCTCTCGACTACACTTCCTGGGAGACTAAGGGTGGATGAGGGATAAGGCTCTCCTTATCGCCCGCCCCTCAACTCATCGTACATGACCAAGTCATTGTTGCCTCGCCTGTATGGAACATGCTTTCCCGGGTGAGCTGAACCTGCTTCCAACCCATGCGTGGATTGGTCAGCAGTACGTTGTTGTAATCCTATGTATGTTTCTCGTTCTTCCGACCCCTATTATTCCATTATGGGTCAGTCAGTAAATCATTTTACTTGCCACCACAGACACTCAAACCGCAAATTAGTAGGGCTGCACTATAAAATATTTTCATTATTCTTCATAATCTCTCAGTTAGTCGAGCATGTCCATCATTCAATCTTTTTCAATCATTTTCATTTCATAATCTTTCAGTCAGTCGAGCATATCTATCATTCAATCATTTTCATTTCATAATATCGCTAATCATTAAGTAGATCATTCATTTCTTATTTTTAAGCCAAGTATCCATTTCTGTCAGTGTCATTCATTGCATCGTTTTCGTTTATCATTTGTCGTCATGTAAGTCATCATGTGTTCTTTAGTCATTCAAACATTTCAATATTCAAAGGAAAATTTACTAAAGTTTATTCGGCCGAGTCACTTGACAAGTGTCCTCAAGTCTATGGTAAGTCAATGTACTGAGCTGGGCCTTACAGTCTATTTTGGCGATAATGGCTCAGCCAAAAATCTAGGAAAAGGCGTGAAAATCCTAGGAAACAAAAGAACTAAGGTATAAAATGTTTTGTTAGTCAATAACATGAAGCACAATCTTCTAAGTGTCAGCCATATGTGTGACCAAGGACACACCCTCACTTTTGACTTAGAAAAATGAAAAAAAAAAAAAAGGAATACATGCAAGATTGTGGTAATGGCCTCCAAGACTCCCAACAATGTCTATATATTGGATGAGGAAAGAAAAGAAAAATGTTGCATGGGACAAACAAATGAAAGTTGGCTCTGGCACAGAAGATTGTGACACATCAATTTTTACAACCTTGTTAGAATAAGTAGGAAACAAGAATTAAGAGACATTCCAAGAATTATTAATCCATCAAAATCACTCTGTAAGCATTGTCTACATGGGAAACAAGCAAGAATTAAGTACCCCAAGAAAATAGACACTACCTCAAGACCCTTGGAATTGGTTCATTCATATCTATGCGGTCGAATGAGAACTAGACGAATGAATGGTGAAGAATACTTCCTTTTGTTCATAGATGATTTCACTCGAATGACATCGGTGTTCTTTCTTAAAGAAAAATAAGAAACATTCGAATGCTTAAATTTTTTTAATGAAGTAGTTGAGAATGAAACAAACTTAAGACTAAAGTGTTTAAGGTCTGAAAATGGAGGATAATATATATCAAACAAATTTGATACTACCATGACAAACATGGAATTAGAAGACAGTTTTCAGCGACTAGAACACCACAGCAAAATGGGGTGGCAGAATGAAAAAATGAGACTTTCCAAGAGATAGCCATAACAATGTTAAATGCATCAAGGCTATCATATATGATTTGGACACATTCCATTCATACAGTTGTAAAAGTTCACAATAGATGTCTCATTAGAACAGACAGTTGCACAACACCGTATGAACTCTGGAAAGGAATACTGACTACAGTTAAGCATTTTAGAATATTTGGAAGGAAATGGTACATTAAAAGAAATTATGATACTCTTGGAAAATTTGATTCTAGATCAGATGAAGGGATCTTTCTTGGTTATTCCTACAAGATCAAATCTTACAAGTGCTACAATTTACGATTCAAAAAGATAGTTGAAAGTCTAGAAGTAAAAGTTGATGAAGTATTGACTCATAGAAGAATTGAAGAAGATGATGATCTACCCTTACAAGAACAAAAAATTGAAGAAAATCAATCTACTGAAGTTCCACTGTAGGATGTGTATCATCACGAATTACAAGAAGGAAGACCAGACACAAAGGGTCCCTCAATATATGTCCAAAAAAATCATTCAGAAAATTTGATTATTGGAGACAAAGATGTTGGTATAAGAACTAAGAGGAGTCTAAGCAATCGACTAAAGAAGTGCATTTCTAATTACTGTCTCAAACAGAACTAGAAGGAATTGAACAAGCCAAAGCTGATGAAGGTTGGATGAAGGCCATGATGATTGAGGAATTAGATCAAATTAAAAAGAACGATACTAGGAACTTGTTCCAATACCTAAAAATAAGAATGTAATTGGAACAAAGTGGGTATTTAGAAATAAACTAAATGAATAAAGACAAGTTGTGAGAAATAAGTTGAGACCGGTTTGCAAAGGGTATGTGTAGATCGAAAGAATAGATTTTGAAGAAAATTTTTCTCCAAGAGCACGAATGGAAGTAATCAGGCTAGTCCTGGTGTATGCCTATGTAGAAAATGTCAAAGCATATTAGATGGATGTTAAATCAACATTTCTGAATGGAGATCTTGAAGAAGAAGTATACATTGAAC
Source organism: Larix kaempferi (assembly GCA_027924585.1). NCBI lineage: Eukaryota > Viridiplantae > Streptophyta > Pinopsida > Pinales > Pinaceae > Larix > Larix kaempferi. The sequence goes on from BSBM01000118.1 coordinate 3,119,552, forward strand.
AACCAGATGGTTTTTCACTTTCAGGCAACAAATATTATGTGTGAAAGCTAAATAAAGCATTGTATGGACTCAAACAAGCTCCCAGGGCCTGGTACTCATGGTTGGATAAATATTTGCAATGTCAAGGTTTCAGAAGAGGCAATGTAGACCACAATATCTACATCTAAATTGAGAATGAAAAGATGATAGTGGTGGAAGTATACATAGATGATATCATTTTTGGGATTAATGATGATAGAATGAGTTAGCAATTTGCAAAATACATGCAAAACAAGTTTGAAATGTCTAGGATAGGAGAATTATCCTTTTTCCTTGGGTTACAAATTTCTCAATTAAATGATGGAATATTCATCTCTCAATCTAAGTATGTAAAGGAAATGTTAAAGAGATTCAACATGGAATATTGCAAGCTTGTTTGTACACCTATGGTCATTGGGTGCAAGTTAAGTAAAGAAGATGAGGCTAAATAATTTGATCAAAGGATTTGTGGATCTATGATCGGCAATTTTCTATTTGTAACTGCTTCAAGACCATATATCATGGAAGTTGTTGGACCTGTCGCAAGATTTCAGTCAGCACACGAGGAAACACATGTTCAAGTAGTCAAAAGAATTTTTAGGTATTTGAAAGGGCCCATGTATCTTTTCCTATGGTATCCATGTGAGGCAAGGAGCCTTAGGAAACTAAGGTTCTTACTTAACAATACACAGGACACAACCACATTGCTTACACGAACAGGGTGTAAAACAGGATGCTGAAGTGGCTTATATTACTTCTCAATTCGGTTACAATGAAGAATAACTGAAATACAAATAACTACCTAACTAGTCGGCCTCAGCCATTACAATATTGAAGTAACTATGGTGTGCTCTCCCTGTGTGTCGACCTCACCCTCTCCTGGTTCGTTGCGGAACTATGAGCTATGGCTCAATTTGAACTGCTTGTTATCGTCATGTGTGACTCTTCTCTCTCACAACTTCAGACTCTACTTCCTCTGCTGCTGACCTCTGTCTGGTGCCCCCCTCAACTGATCCCTTTCTGCCGAGATTTCTACCATGCTACTATTGTTCCTGAGATCACTGCGATCCCAGAGACACGCTGTTGAATTTTGAGCATTAATTCACAATACTCTAGGATCTTTGCTGAGAGAATAACATATACAGTATATCAATGCATGACAATCACAATATGACAAGCATCACAAGAATCAAAAGCATAAGAGACAAGAGACACAGAGTTTTCGTGGGGAAAACCCTAAGGTGAAAAACCCCACAACTTCCTCATAGATAGAGAGAGCAATGGCTCAACCAAAGTACAACCAAAATACACTGAGATAGTCTCCTAGTAGCAGATGATCCTCCTCCTCACTAGTGCGTCACTTTCTGAGTGAGAGTGAGTTACTTTTCGGAGTGTGTAAAATAGAGATCTCCGATCTCTATTTATACTAACCTTTTTGCCCAGTGACCTTATGGGGCCGACTTGTCTAACTAGGTACATCCACATTATAATATATATAATTCAGGGCCGACCCCACATGGTGGTCTAATAACCCATCGGCAAGTACACACACATGGGACACTTGTCAATCCACATGATGACACTTCCTTATAGATGAATGACACATCTCTTATAAGCGTACAATAAATATATATAAAATACATAGATTAAATACATTCCAAAGTTACAAATACATCAACACTCCCTCTTAACTAGGAAGGTATTTCTTGACACAGTTCTGCTAGACAAGTCTTCTTCTTGGGATCATCGTCATCGATGCATCGTCATCATCATCGTCACTGCTGCTGCTATCTCAATCAATCTCTGAATCTACTCGTCATAGGAAGTTCTACAGAGCCAGTCCTTTTTCATACTGGATGTAGTCCCACCACCTGCAGGTCTTCATCATCACTAGCCATACTGTGGAATTCTCAGGACTTATTACGTGCATCACAAAACCTGGCTGCAACATCCCAGGATATTACGAGCACACAGCTCTACCTATAGGATCTCCCAGGAGCACATTACATGTGACCCATCACAAAACCTGGCTGAAGCATCCCAGGCTGTTACGAGCACACGGCTCTACCTATCGGATCTCCCAGGAGCACATTACATGTGATCTCACCACAAAACCTGGCTGAAGCATCTAAGGCCTTTTTCATCTTGTCCAGATCTCCGAGGAGCAAATTACATGTGGTCATGGCAAAACCTGGCTGAAGCATCTAAGGCCTTTTTCATCCTATCCAGACCTCCCAGGAACAAATTACATGCCATAGGACAAAACCTCGAAAGAGCATCTGCCAGATATCCCAGGGCACAAATTACATGCCATAGGAAAAACCTCGAAGGACTATCTGCAGATCTCCCAGGGCACAAATTATATGTCCTCCCAAGCAAAACCTCGAAAGAGCATTTGCCAGATGTCCCAGGGTACGAATTACATGCCATAGGCAAAACCTCGAAAGACCATCTGCAAATATCCCAGGGCACAAATTACATGCTTACCTGCACAACCTGATCCACGGACACAAAGTATCATCTGATACTCATCATACATCATCCTGATGTACACATGATCACCCTGATCATCACCACTGCAACATCTTGTTGCATGTCATCTGGAGAAACTCGTCATCCACGATCATCCTGATCATACAATGCATCCATCTGATGCACACCAAGTATCTACCTGATACATATCATCATACATAGTGTATCCACCTGATACATAGATACATGATCCACACAATGTATCCATCAACATACATGATCTACCTGATCATACCTGATACATATCAATATACATGATCTACTTGATCATACAATGTATCCACCTGATACATATACAGATACATGGTCCAAGCATCCAACATGATGCATATATATACAAATGATCCAACCGATCATATCCATCATCTAACATGATGCGTACATACATATAAATGATCCAACTGATCATATCCAGCATCCAACATGATGCGTACATACATATACATATAAATGATCCAACTGATCATATAAAGCAGAAACTAGAACATCATCCTGATGCTCATCATCCAGCGCTTACATCCACAGCCATGTGAAGGATCCTCCTTCCAACATGCTTGGAATGGCTTCAGCAAATGTGTCCATCACTTCTTCCTCGAAGTGTCCTTGATCTGAAGAACGCCAAGCCTCTCTCTGAAGTACTCAAACTTCACCCTGGCTAGTGGCTTCATCAGCACATCTGCAATCTGCTCATCCGTCGCAACATACAAGAGCTTCACAACTCCTCTTTGCACCATATCCCTGATATAGTGATATTTGATCTCTATGTGTTTCGACCTATCATGAAACACTGGGTTCTCGGATAGCTTCACACAACTCTGGTTATCACAGAAGATACCAGTAGCCTCCAACGGGAGATCAAATAACTCAGACAGTAGCTTCCGTAGCCATATTGCCTCACAACTAGCTGAACAGGCTGCAACATACTCTGCCTCAGCTGTACTCAGTGCTACGCAGGACTGCTTCTTTCTAAACCAAGAGATCACACCTGATCCCATACTGAAGCAACACCCAGATGTGCTCTTCCTATCTGCAGCACTGCCAGCCCAATCTGAATCAACATAACCTTGCAGGTTAAAATTTTGATTCACTTCATACTTGAGCCCATAATCCACTGTACCCTTCAGGTACCTCAGAACATGCTTTACAGCAACCAGGTGAACACTCCTCGGATCTGTCAGGAACTGACTCAATGTGTTCACAACAAAGCAAATGTCTGGTCTCATGCTCGTCAGGTACATCAAGGACCTAATCATCTGATGATACATAGAGACATCAACCAGCTCAGATGAAGCATCACACAGAAGCTTCAGGTTCGATGCCATAGCCTCGCAGTCCATCATCCCGAACCTCTTCAGGATCTCTACTGCATACTTCCCTTGTCCAAGGAAGATTCCATCTGTACTCTGCCGCACCTCCATACCTAGGAAATAGTGCATCATTCACAAATCTTTCATATCAAATTCAGTAGTAGGCTTCCTCTTAGTATCTGCAATCAGTCTGTCATCTCCTGTTACAAATAATTCATCCACATACAGGAGTAGAATCACAGGATTCCCTTTCTCAACCTTGTAGTAAAGGTTGGAATCCGCTTTACTCTTGGTAAAGCCCAAACTAGATAGGAAACTGTCCATCCTACCATACCAAGTTCTGGGAGCTTGTTTCAATCCATACAAGGCTTCCTTCAATCTGCACACATGTGACTCCCTGTTAGGTCTTGGGACTGCATCCCAAACAACTTCTTCATGATCAATGGATCATGGCATTCCATTTCTTCATCCCAGATCCTGGGAACTTCAATATCTTCAATAGATCTCTTTGTTGTTGGAACAAATGTTGTAGTCCTTTTGTAGGTGAAGATATACGATCTTTCCTACAAAACAAGTTAAATTGCATGATTAGAAACATCTTATAATTTTCAAAACAAATTCTTTACACATAAAGAAATATGTCATGTAGTCATGTAGTTATCTTAGCCAATGCTTCAATACAACATTTATCCATGTTCCACAACTTTCTAGATGCCTTCCAGTATCTACCAGAACATTGTGAAGAGTTTACACTACTCCCAACATGTCAACAAAGAGGTTTCATTCTAGATAAGTAGCACTAGAATGTTGTACAGTGCCATAGGCCACTTACCCATCACATGCATATTAGTAGTGTACTGTTCATTAATGCAATCATTCAAATATGCACAATACATCTCCTAAGTCTAGGAACATAAGCATAAGATTATTTAAACAAACAAAATAAACAAGAAATGATAATTGAAATACTTATCTTTGTTTGTTTGTTGGGTGAACTCCTTCTGAGTCTTTGCTTCCTGGCAGGAGCTGCTGAAGTAGCTTCTTCTACACCTTTCTGTTGTGGAATGTAGGAAGATGGTCAACTCCCTCTGAAAATATGCATCCTTGCAGGAGTTGCTGGAGTGTGCTCCCTCTTGATCTTTGCTTCCTGGATTACCTATCCTTGAACTTATATTCATCCTTGCTGACATCAATCTTCCTGAACCCAGAAAATACCTCTTCTAGTGTCTTGTTGTCCAATATCTTGTGGGGAGTTCTGTTCTGCACATATACAACTGTTCTAACTGCTTCTGCCCATAGATGCATAGGTATATCCTGGTCATGCAGCATTGCCCTTTCTACTTCCATGACTGTTCTTTTCTTCCTTTCTGCAACTCCATTCTGTTGAGGATTATAAGGAGCAGTCAACTCCCTCTTAATCCCTGAATCACTGCAAAGCTTCTTGAAGTCACCTGAGGTGAATTCTCCACCATTGTAGGATCCGAATGTTTTGATCTTCTTGTCAGTTTGATTCTCTATCAAGGTTTTGAATTCCTTGAACTTATCAAACACCTCATCTTTGTTCTTCAAGAAGTATATCCAAGTCTTCCTTTTGCACATCCTTTGCAAACACCTTCATGTTTGGTCTTGATTTCAGGAATACCCTCTACAGTCTTGCTTGCAATTGGAAGTGCCTAATAGTGCATATGAGCAAGTCTTTTATGCCAAAGTTCACTTGGGTCCATGGATTCATGCACCATGGCATGTTCAGGTTGTCCCTTCAATTTATACAAACCTCCCTCTTGCTCTCCAATCACTATTGCATCATCGATTGTTTTACCCTTTGGCCACATTAGGACTTGGCCATCCACAAATGCAACCCTCATACCTTTTGCATCTAATGCAGAGATGGAGAGTAAGTTCTTCTTGAGCCCAAGTACATAAAGGACTTCTTTCATCTTCAAAGATTTTCTTGAATCTAGGTTGTAGGAGGCTTCACCACTTTCTTTGATTGGGTATTGATAATCATCCCCAAGATTCACCTTATGGGGTGATTAATGTTCAGATAGATTCACAAAAGATTCCTTAAACCCAGTCATGTGTTTGGAAGCCCCACTGTCAATCAACCAATCATTACAACCATGGGAGATAGTACTTGTGAGAGTAGAGATTAGAACATACTCTTCACTTGATGAGTCAACATCACTATCACTTTCTGCCCTAGACTTTTTCTTTGGAGGTTCATCATCTTCTGCAGCATGAGCATGATATCTTCTTTTGTTACCCTTCTTCTTCTTGCTGAAGTTGTTGTTATTACCCCTTTTGTTCTTGGGACAATATGAAGCAAAGTGACCCTTCTCATTGCATGTGAAGCATCTTAGATCCTTCTTATTCTTTTGAAAGGATCTCTTGAGGCGAGAGTGCTCCTTCTTAGGCTTGCTTCTTTTGGTGTGAGCTGCAAGAGCTTGATCTTCACCTCCCACCTTTTCCTCATGAGTTATAAGTCTAGCTTCTTCTTTAGAGCATTCTTCCCGCAGTCTGTTGAAGGAGATCAACTTCTTCCTTGCACAAATTCCTTGAATGAAGGAATCCCATGACCTGGGTAGGCCATTTAGAGTGGTCATCACCACTTCACCATTCTCCACCATTTCATCCACTACTTCTAGTTGTTCCTTGATCTAGGAGACCCTTGAAAAATAAGCTTGAATGGTTCCTCCATTCTGAAACTTTACTCCTTTCAATTGGTTCCACAGGGTCATCTTCCGATTTATGTTCTTCCCTTCAAATAGCTTGGTCAAAGAGTCAAACATCTCATTGGGTGTCTTAAGAGGAGACACATGGGGTATGAGATGGTCTTTGATAGAATCAGAAATGATTCTCTTTGCCTTGACCAAGTTCTTCTTATGCAATACCTTGGCCTCTTCATCCTCTGGGATAGGGATGTCTTCTTTCACATATGAGTCCAACTCATTCTCTTCCAGGATTAACCCAATCCTATACTTCCAAGCTCGGAAGTTATCAGCTCCTTCAAGCTTATCCTCAAGCTTGGCATGGTGAGACATCTTAATGAGTACTTCAAATGGAAATAGAAAAGATTTAGATCTTACCACTTGAAATGATGAAAATTGGATCTGGTCCCGGATTAGGGTTTGTCGAAAAAACCCTAAAAATTCAAAATGTGAATTTCAAATTTCTGAAAGGATAGAAAGATGCGTTTTGATGAGCTGATCAGCCTGGTGCATTTAGAATTTGAGATCAGCAAAGTTTTACCCTTCATATTTGATCTTTTGTCCTCCTGGGTTCACTAGGGAGAGCCCTGAATTAGGGTTTGAGTTTCCCGGAGATATATCCAGCCAAAAATCTTGATCCAAAGCTCTAAACTTCGATTTTTGCAAGGATCTTCCAGCTGTGTCTTCAGATTCCAAAAATTCCTATTTTTGTGGAAACCCTAATTTTTAGGGCCAAATCTGAAAATGCTCGGAATTGAATTCTGATTGGACAGATAGATGCACCTTGGGGAGTAGAGTCAATCTACTATACTAATTTTCAAAAATCTATGGAGAGAAACCCAATAAACAAGAAACTCAAGTTTTCGTCACTGCAAAATGTCTTCTTCTCAGGTTACCTCTGATTCCATGTTGAATTTTGAGCATTAATTCACAATACTCTAGGATATTTGCTGAGAGAATAACATATACAGTATATCAATGCATGACAATCACAATATGACAAGCATCACAAGAATCAAAAGCATAAGAGACAAGAGACACAGAGTTTCTATGGGGAAAACCCTAAGGTGAAAAACCCCACAACTTCCTTAGAGATAGAGAGAGCAATGGCTCAACCAAAGTACAACCAAAATACACTGAGATAGTCTCCTAGTAGCAGATGATCCTCCTCCTCACTAGTGCGCCACTTTCTGAGTGAGAGTGAGTTACTTTTCGGAGTGTGTAAAATAGAGATCTTTGATTTCTATTTATACTAACCTTTTTTCCCAGTGACCTTATGGGGCCGACTTGTCTAACTAGGTACATCCACATTATAATATATATAATTCAGGGCCGACCCCACATGGTGGTATAATAACCCATCAACATGTACACACACTTGTGACACTTGTTAATCCACATGACGACACTTCCTCATAGAGGAATGACACATCTCTTATAAGGGTACAATAAATATATATAAAATACACAGATGAAATACATTCCGAAGTTACATATACATCAACAAACACTTCATCTGACATTCGATCCTTCCATGATTCTCCAGATCTACAACTGTCAGTGCCCTACTATGCTACATAGCCTCTGCTTGTGACGACATCTGTCACGTCCTTCATCTACCTGCAATAACTGTATTAACTTCCTCAGCAAACCTGAACGACTACCAGGTACAGTATTCTTGACTTCCTGCTCTTTCGACCTTGCTACAGTAATTGGTCATATATTGACCTTTTTGTTGGCTCAATCCTGACTCTTGTGCTTCGTCAGTCCTCCCCTTCCTCCACTCTTGGCTCCGCCAAACTTGTCGATGTCACAGTTTGACAACACGTCGATCTTCCCATGGCTCTACGGTGCCTTGTCGCCTAACAAATTCCATCTATCGATATTGACATGTTGACTCTCGACCTCTTCACTCCTTTCGATTGCTTCGATAGCTTCTGCTCGACTTACTGACTTCGACGAGTCAATCGGATCCACGTACCAGTGGTCATCAGCACTCCCTCTAGTTGGCTCCCTTCTGTCGATCAACTTCAACTAATCTGCTTAGGCTCCGATGCTCCTGCATCAGTCTCCGCAAGTTAAAAAGAACTCGACTACTCCGTCAGTCTTCTAAACTCTTCTTTGGATATCCATGTCGCCTTTTGCAACTCATCATCCTTCCATCGCACTAACTATTCTTTCTTCCATGAATTACACATACGCCTGACTTCGCATTCCTCTATTACTTCTGCGATCTCTTCCTTGTGTCGATCTGGAGTTTGGGTTGTCCAGCTGATGTTCGACACTTCTTCGCTTTCGATGCTTGACCCTTCTTCAAATTTGTATAGATCTGAGACATTGAACGTTGTTGAAATGTGCAAGTCATTTGGTAGCTCCAACACATAAGTGTTGTCTGAAATATTCTTCAGAATCTTACATGGTCCAATCTTCTTCAGCTTCAGCTTGTTGTATGTACCTATCGAAAATCTCTCTTTCTGCAAATATGCATAGACTAATTCTCCCTCACTGAATGACTGTAGCCTCTTTTTCCTGTCATCCCTCAACTTGTATGCCGCGTTACTCTTTTCAATGCACTTCCGCACTTCTACATGGACTTCTTTCATGTGCTCTGCAAATGATTCTGCATCCACACTCTTTCTAATTTCTGTCGACAACTCGACCAAATCCACCACTCCATGTGGGATTCTTCGCTGAACAATCTGGAATGGGCTCAAACTTGTCGACTGATTCACAGAAGTGTTGTATGCGAATTCTTCCTATGCCAACACATTCTCCCACTGCTTGGTTTTGTCAGCCATCAGACATCTCAGAAGGTTTCCCAAACTTATGTTTACTACGTCGGCCTGTCCGTTAGTGTGTGGATGGTATGCTGAACTAAAATGCAACTTAGTGCTCAATTTCTTCCATAGGGTTCTCTAGAAATTCCCCATAAACTTGGTATCCTGATCTAACATGATACTCTTTGGCAATCAATGCAATCTGACTATCTCCTTGAAGAATAGAACAACAATCCCTGTGGCATCATTTTTCTTCTTACACGGAATAAAATGTGTCATTTTTGAAAATATGTCGACTACAACAAATATTGAGTGGTGTCTTTCTTATGTCTTTGGTAGTCCTAGCACTAAATCCATGCTAAGATGCTCCCAAGGGGTATCTGGTACCGACAATGGTGTATACAACCCAGTGTTCTGACTTCTCCCTTTTTCCAACTGACAAAATCGACACTATCGAACCCACTTTCCGAAATTTGTCATCATTCCTGGCCAATAATACTTTTCCTTGACCAATGCTTTAGTCTTGTCGACACCAAAATGACCTTCTAATCTACCATTATGCAACTCTCAGATTAGGTTCTCCTTGATGGATCCTCTGGGAATACACAGCTGACTTCCCCTGAATAGATAGCCTTATTAGATAAAATAACCGAAGTATGGAGTCCTGTCGACACTCCAAGGTTCACGACAAGCCTTCCATGCTTTCGCAAAATCCTTGTCAGTCTCATACTCTGTCTTCATCGACTCTATTCTTGTTGCTTGAATAGTCATCGTGTTCAGTAGTGAAACTCTCCTACTCAGTGTGTCGACAACCTTGTTCAACTTGCCTGACCTATGTCAGAACATGAGTGTATATCCCTATAGGAATTCCACCCATTTCATGTGTCACTGATTTAACTTCGACTGAGTATTCAGATGCCTCAGTGCTTGGTGATTTGTGTATAACACAAATTCCTTGGGCAATAGATAATGCCTCCACTTCTTCAATGATTGGACAATAGCATAAAATTCTTGTTCGTAGATCGAATACTTCTGCTTTGCTCCATTCAACTTTTCACTAAAGAATTCAATTGGTCGGCCTTCCTAGCTCAACACTTCTCCAATTTCCATTCTACTCGCATCACAATCGACCTGGAAAACTTTCTCAAAGTCTAGGAGCGCTAACACTGAGCTCTCAGTGACCTTTTCCTTCAACTTTTCGAAAGCTTTCTGGGCAGTGTTCTTCCACTTGAACTTGCACCTTCTCATGCATTCTGTCAATGGTGCACAAATCCGACTGAATCCCTGAATGAACTTCCGGTAAAAACTAGCAAGTCCATGGAAACTGCTTACTCCCGTCACACTTGTCGGTTACGACCAATCCACTATTGTCTTCACCTTTTCTAGGTCCATCACTAACCCTTTACTTGAAATTACAAATCCCAATTATACCAATTCCTTCTTCATGAAGAAACAATTTTGCAAGTTCACCATCAGTTTCTCCTCCTACAATCTTTGCCATACCTGTCCAATGTGTTCCGAGTGTTCTGTCTTGGTTTGACTGAAAATCAGAATGTCGTCTAAATAGACTACGACAAACTTTCCCAAGAATGGTTTCAGTACCTCATTCATCAATCTCATGAATATACTGGGTGCATTAGTCAATCCAAATGGCATGACTAACCACTCATACAACTCTTCTCTCGTCTTGAATGTTGTTTTCCATTCATTTCCTTCTCTAACCCGAATTTGGTGATAACCTCTTTTCAGTTCTATCTTTGTGAAGTATGTCGCTCCACTCAGGCAATCCATTAAGTCATCCATTCTCGAAAATGGAAACCGATACTTGATCGTGATCATGTTGATGGCTCTCGAGTCTATACACATTCTCCATTCTCCACCCTTCTTCTGTTATCGGACAATCCACTCGAGTGGACGTGAGCCAGATCTCCCTAGCTCAAAGTGATTCTAGAACAAATAGAACAGACTACTAATGCATTTCCTAGATTAACTTAAGGATCAAGTATTAGATGTCTTACCTTTCACTTCGCAATCCTTTCTCCCGAATGTTGCTCCACGTCCCACGGTCGTCAAATCCAAGCTGCAAGACCTGTCAAGACAAGAAACAAGAGAAACCATTAAAAGACATCTATACAATAAGAGATCTAAGTAAACAGTTCAGCAAGTAAACTACTCAATATCATTACACACATGAACAATATTAGTGGAAAGCATTTGTATTATTGCAAATAGAGGAGTACATAATAGAGATATAGAACTACAACCAAGGCTTAACGCTATAGCCCTTCTTTGACAAAGCCAATTGCCATATCCTTCTAAGGCAGTATGAGTTCTCCAATGGGTGAGTGGAGATGTTCTAAGAGTGATTTTACCAGCATGTAGATACCATAGCCTTCCTCCCTTTGGGATGGGAGTGAGCTTCATTTATATAGGACTAAGTGGATAGGGTATGGATAGGATAGGTTGAGAGATGGTAGGAGAGGCTTAAGGGATCTCTCCAAAGGTTTAGGAACTGAGTGCCAGCTCTTCCAAGAGGTCAGGGATAGGGTCCCAAGTCAGCAAGCTTCGAGATGGACCTCGAAGAAGATATTTTTTCCATCTAACTGACTTCGTCACACCCTGTAATGGGGAAAGGTTCAACGTTGCATGTTGCTAGTGTGCAACCTACAATGACCCTTCAAAACTTAGCACAATTGGGTACAAATCCTCCCAGTATGGTTATTTAGTCCAGGTATCTTCAGGGGTGTATACACTGAATCTTATCATGAGTAGATTTTGGGTGTAACAGAATGCCCCCCAAAGCATGAAGTTGTTGAAGATAGACAGGTGAAGTGCTTTGATAGAAGTAATGGAAATAGACTTGTTGGGCGAAGGAAGTTGTTGTAGTACAACTGACTCTGAACTGAAAATATCATATGAAGTACAACATGGATGCCGACCAATACATTGCAGATCCATGGTAGTAATGACTGATTGAACACAATCATGGCTACTAGACACAAGCATAGATCCATGATGAGATGATAACACAGCCATGACCAATACAAGTGTGGATTCGTGTGATATAACTCAATACAAACTCTATCGCAACCTGGGTAAAACATGACTCCCCAGGGTCTTCAAGCTAAACCCGCAACGATACAAATCTATCCATGTGATTACAAATGTCTTGGCATCAAACGTGGTAGAAACCACTTGATTACCGACCATTGATGTAAACCGTTAACAACCACAAGGGAGATCACCATTCATGTCAATGATTCCCAAGGTATCACGATACATATCATCAAGCGTGAATAAATGAGTTGAAGTCGAACGCAAGATGAAATCTTTCAATCAAGAGTCAATGATGTAAACTCATGTTGAAAGCGAAGTAACCTACCATTGAGGCATGTAGGGCCAAGGTACTTGATTGGTTTCTAGATTCAATCCTCGAATGATGTGTTGAAGTCGACAAAGATGAATCTGTCAAAGGAGGGCCATGATGAATCCCCCATCAATCAACACGAAACATGAAAAAAATGTATAGGGTAGATCGGATGGTACAATAACATGCAAGACTGACTCAGAGTAGACCGACGTGATGGCGGGTGTATTGACTACAGATGATAGACATATTCTTGAACATGGGCATGGCATGACTTGGAAGTATTGACACGATGAGTGCAACACAAATTCTCATAGTGACTGATGATGGAAGATTTTCTTTGAATGACTCAAAGGAGTAACAGGGCTCAGGAAATAAGTGGAACTCGAGGACAAACGGATGATCCAAGTGCTATATGCAAATGCAGATGAGTGCCATGTTCAAGAACGACTACATACTGCCACTAATAAGGTATGTAACACAAATGCTTTCCTTTTTACCCATCATGAATGATGAGTGCCTCATGTGTTTCTTACGAGCTTGATGAGGGTAACCTGATGCTCGGTATAGCTCATTTCATAGATGAGTCCAATCCCAAATATTTTCCGAACCTGGGATAGGAGGGGTTCATCCCATGATGGGCCCTTCAATGTGAGAATTTTAACTAGTCCATATAAGGGAAACTCAGTCATCGTTTCATGCTTAGAGAGTCTGAAAAGATCTAAAGAAGACTCCAACGGTCCTTTTTCGTAAAGTTAGCCTCATCGCCCAAAAAAGGGTAAAACAATGCGGGAGAGGACTCTTCCAGTCATGATTGGCTGGAGTATACCTTTTTCATAATTAGTGCCTCCTGGTCCGAAAAATGGGTAAACTATCACCGAGAAGACGACCATTCAAATATTTTAATAAGCATGAACGTGACAAGTTCGCTTGGCAATATTTTCATTTTTCGAGAGTAGTGAAAAGAGCTTAACGGTAGACTTCGGGGGGTGTCCTTTTCCATGGAAGTTTAATGAGCCCAAAAAAGTGATAAATCATAACTCGGTACTTGTTCTCATAGTTCCGTGAGTATGAGAACAAACGAAGAGTAAACTCATCATCACGCAATAATTATAGACTAACTGCTGCAAAAATAACGACAAAACATTCAAGGGAGTGTTCATACCTGCGATGACCGTTGTGATATGAGAAACGACACGAAAGACTACTTACAACTCTTGCACACTAGCAAATGTGTCAAATAGCCTCAAATATGACAAAAATGGTCAAAAACTATGATAAATGGCCCAAGAGCATCAAAATATTTGAAAAGGAATATTCCATTCTATTTATAAATAGAAAAATGGGCCAAAAATAGATTTCATTGTTTCATTTGCCAATTTGGGAGGAGAAGTACCAATTTGGAGCCAAAACTTCCTTTACTGATTCCGGGAGCTACGGTCTGCCATTTCACCCACTGTCAGGAGCAGGTAAGCCCAAACTTCATCCAACAACTTTCCAATGGATTAGATTTTGTTTTTAGGTTCAAAATTTGGTTTTTTTGGTGAATTCATGGAGGGTTACTGCGCTCTCGGCTCGTCGCAGTTGGCCCTTTCGGGAATTGCGACGAGACCGACTCGGCACAAGTCCCAAATGAGTGAAGTGCGACGACATCTCACTGTACGCAAAAGTACAGTGCGACGGTGGAGTTTCATTTCCCAAAGATCAAAATGAACTCAAAAAAAAGAACTTGTTGTGGTTGAAGTAGGATCTAATAGTGTTTAAATTTCCCTTTTGGTAGGTTGCTAGCAAGCCAACATGGTTTTAAAGTGGCAAGAACGAGAACATGAAGTAGAAGATGAGCAAGCTGCCAATGATCCACAATGCGTGGATGACTTGAGCAACTATGGTGTGCTCAAGTTCTTTGAGATTTAGGGAATGAGATCCCAAATCCCATTGCTATCACACATGCTCCAGAGTTGGGATGCGACCCAACAAAATTTCATGATTGGTGAGCACATCCTCACAATAGATGCTGAGGACATCTATTTTCTCACCAGTTTGTCCCAGAGAGGGGAACCTATACATCTTACTGGAACACGGGCTAGTGACCGCACAGTCGATGACATGGTGTCACAGCATTGTACTGCTCTTGCTCGCTCTTCCAATGGGAAGATTCTTATCAGGGATGTGGTGAGCATCCCACTGTGTACCATATAGTTTACTATTACTAGAGTGGCGGGAAGCCAAGCCCCACACATAGCTACTCGGACTCAGATGCTTTATGCAGAGGACTACATGTCCCCCATGGTTTTCAACTAGTGCAAGGGTGTCCTCACAAACCTCCAAGCTCAACTGACCAAGTGTCGGTAGGGAGAGCTCAAGCAGTTTGGTTATGGATCGATTGTGGTATCGTTCCTCTTGGAGCGGATCCCTCTCTTACATCCACAGCTAGTACTAGATGACAGGGATCCCAGCGATCCCCACATGCTCAGATGGGATGAGGTGATGACTCGTCATGGTGGAGGACCTATCATCAGTTTTGGTCCTGAGTTCTTTAGCTGGCTGGAGGGCTAGTTACTCATGGTTGAGGACTTCCCGTACGACGGTACGGATTTTAGAGAGGATCCTGACTTGGTGCTTCCTGAGGGTGCAGCATTGGGTGACATAGGTGAGAACAAAAGCCCTTGTACTTTTAGTTTTGTATGTTTATCATTTTTTTGATGTAGTTCTAACAAGGATATAACATGTGTGTGCAGATGTGGGGCCCATACAACCGGTAGGACTTTCCCTCCTGGCGAGGAGAGACAAAGGTGGGGAAGCAGTTGTGCCCCTAGGTGCTCATGCTACCATCAAGGAGATGGAGGAGGTATACAGGAATTTGTCCTAATTGACAGTGGAGGTTCCTGAGCCAGCGATAGATGACCTGCTGAGACCTATGCAGAGGTTTGGGGTTGGAGCGTCCGTACGCTTCAATGCCCTACTCTGCAAGGTAGCGAGGACCGTGGATTTCTTCCTCACTCAGTGACAACGGGCTGTCCATGCTAGGGGTGGTGTACGGGTTAGGCGTCAGGCCTAATGACACTATTATACTTGTACTGAGAGCTTAGAGGCCTCAGATTTTGTACTACTTGAAAGCTATGATGCTTCAGATTTTGTAGAGACTCACTGAGAGCCATCGTGCTTTAGATTTTGTACTAGCACTACTTTTGAGCGATATATATATATATATATATATACAGACATTCTCGGTGATTTATACATTATGTGTTTTTAAAAATGATGAGTGATGTGATCTTGTTTACTTGTTTTCTTTTATACATTGCATTAGTTATATGTTGTGAATGCTTTTACATATTATGAATATTATGTGTGTGCGATGTACCAATCCAAAATGAAGTTGGCCATCGAGTCAGTAACTCTATTTAACTCTCGTGGAATGTGTAGGTACTGAACGTATTCAAATGACCTTTCCAAGAGACGTACTCGCCTGAAGAGACAGAGTAAGGTGTGATCACAGATGGCGTCAACCCGGTTAATATGGGAAACCACTAATTGAGAATCCATGTGGATGACAATGTGGTTCATACCCAAGGAAATGGTGTTAGCTAGGGTTTCGATTACTGCCTAATACTTTACGGCATTGTTGGTCGCAAACCCTAGGCAACTTCCTCCTGAGCTAATGAGCTCACCTGTTTGGGAATATAGTACCCAGGTTGCCGAAGCAAGGTTACGGGTATGCTGGTTGGCGCCGTCCGCGAATCCATAGAACGTTGCCATCTACACATGCAGACAGAACATGGTATAAGGAGTGGAAATAAGATCTAAAGACACTAAAAAACAAAAGCATCACAGCACACAAAAACACGAAAAACACGCCATGTACAGTATATACAAGAAAGTCTATGCGTGATGAGTTTAGGCGTAATATCTCTTCAGGTAAATCCCATTGCGGGGTTCACCCAAAGAGATTCCGTCATAGTCTTCAAGCTCATAAGCTCGCTTCTCCAAAACATGTTTGACAATGTAAGGTCCATGCTACATGGATTTGAACTTTCCTGCTCCTATTTTGTCATGCTTCTGGTCATAAGTGAGGACCAGGTCACCCTCGTTAAAGATACGAGGTTCAACTGACTTGTCGTATTGGGCTTTGATGCGTTTCTTGTGTGCTTCATTAGCAAGAGCAGTATCTCGGCGGGACTCGTCAAGTTTTTCTAAGTGCAGGAGACGTTCTTCCTCAGCAGTAGTATTAGGAATAAGTTCGACAGCGAGTTGTAGAGACGGAATTTTGCACTCTATAGGTAGGACAGCCTCCAATCCGTCAACTAGTTGGAAAGGAGTGAAACCTATGGAGATTTTAATGGAGGTTCTGTAGGCCCATAACGCTGAAAAGAGCATGTTGTGCCAATTGTATTTCTACGTACCTATCATCCTTTGGACCATGGTTTTCAAGACTTTGTTAATGTCCTTGACTTGTCCATTGGACTGGGGTAGTAGGGTGTCAAATTTTCATGGCAGAAACCCAACCTGTCGCTCAGATCATCAACCATATGGTTCTGAAAATGGGAACCATCATCAGTAACAATTGCCTGAGGAACTCCGAACCATGCTGTTACATGATTGAACATGAAGAGTGCGACAGTTTTGCCGTCGTTCTGGTATGTAGGCATAGCTTCGACCCACTTTGTAAAGTAATCCATAGCTACAATGATGTAACTATGCCCCCCGGCCGAGGTAGGCTTACAATGCATAAAGTCAATGCCTCATTTTGCGAAGGGGCCCATGACAATAACCGGGTGTAACGGGGAGGGAAGGGTGTGCTTCTTCATATGGAAGTTTTGGCAAGGAGGACATTTTTTTATGGCCTCAATACAATCTTTGAAGATAGTAGGCCAAAAATATCCTGCGCACAAAATCTTCTAGGCTGTAGCCATCCCAGAGAGGTGACTGCCACATGCCCTAGCGTGAAAGTCATTGAGAACGCGTTCAGCCTCATCGTGAGTGAGACAACGCCGAAGAATTGAATCAATGCCATGGTGATACAAAGTATCGTTGATGATTAAATAATACTTCGCATGGTGACGTATCTTACGATATTCGTCACGAGACAGTTGAAGGGTGAAGCATTGGGTTTGAAGATATAATGAGATATCTCCATACCATGGATCAGTCATAATGATGAGAAACAATGATTCATTCGGAAAAGAGTCATTGTGCTCAAAATCTGCATCAGGAAGGGGAAGGTCACAGATCAGCTCGGCAAACACCAAAGACTTTTTCGACTTGGCTTTCTCGAAGAGAAGATCAAATTCTTGCAGTATCATGATCCAGCGTGAATACTTGCCCCCAAGCACCTGACGTTTCAGGATGTGGTACATTGGGTTCGAGTCTGCGATGATGGTGGTGGTGCGGAGCAAGATATAGTGCCAGAACTTCTGGATGGCGATGACCGCCGCGAATGCGAGTTTTTTGACATGTGAATATCTACTTGCAACGTCAGCAAGACCCTTACTTGCATAGTATATTACATGTTCCTAGGCGTTTTGATACTCCTGTACCAAAACCATGGTGATAGTGGTAGCAGAAGTGGCGAGATATAAGATATAATCTCGATAATAATTGGGTGGTTGGAGCACGGGGGCATGCGTGATGGCATGTTTGATAATGTCGAAGGATTTTTGAGCTTGGTCATCCCAAATGAATGGGACATCCTTCTTGAGCAATCGCATGTACCCCTGAGTCTTCTCCGTGAAATTGCAAAGAAAAAGTCTTAAATAAGTCACCTTCCCTTGGAGACTTTGAAGTTTCATCACATCAATCGGGGGTGGCAGGTTGATGACGGCCTCCACCTTTAATGGATCAATGCAGATCCCATCCTTCGAAACGATAAATCCTAAGAGGCATCCAGACTCAACACAAAAGATACACTTATGAGGATTCAGATATTGTACCACCTGCATCTGAGGAAAATGACCATTAGATCATCAATGTGGAACTCACCCTGCTTTGAATGAGCAGGGAGATCATCCAGGTAAGGTTCCACAAAGTCCTTAATATCATGGAAGGCATACCACATAGCTCGCTGAAACGTGGCGCCAACATTTTTAAGGCCAAACAGGAGTTTGCAGTATGCAAACGTTCCCCACGGACAGATGAAAGCCGTCTTGTGTTGGTCGGCAGGCTTGATCTCAATCTGGTTGTAACCAGAAAACCCATCCATAAATGAGAAGATGACGCTTCCAGCACAATTGTCGATAATCTGGTTGATGAAGGGGGTCAGGTAGTTGTTTTTTGGACAAGCCTAGTTAAGGTCTCGATAATCGACATAGACGCGAATCATAACTTTCTTTTTGTTCACAGGGACGACATTTGATACCCAATCCGTCAATGGGACAGGAAAATAAAACCATTCTTTAAGAGCTTTTCAATCTCTACCTTGATTGCTGCCATCTTCCGGGGGTGTACCAGTTGCAACTTTTGGTGTACAAGTTTGATGTCGGGATAGGTTTTTATTTCATGAGAAACAATCGTGGGGTCTATCCCAGGCATCTCCTCATAGGACCAAGCAAATACGTCTCGAAACTGCTTGAATAAGGCCATGCCAGTGGATATTTCTTCAGGGGAACACTTCTGGCCTATGCGAATGTGTTCCGCTATACCAGGTTTCACCGAGATGTCTACCGGGGTGGTTGGCTCAATGTTGGCCAAGTTGCCCTCGGTGTCTGTAAGACATGAAAGGATGGGTGAATGAGGGAATGGGTAGATATCTGGTGAAAAGAGGGTGTGGATGTTGTCCTCTATGTACTCCAAAGGAGGAAGAAAAGATGACCTATGGTGTAGATCATCCCACGGACCATCGTCAACATTCATAACTTCCATGATGGACTCGTCTGAATGAAAAGTCCGAAGTAAGAGATCAAGTAGAGATGACGTCCATTGTAGAGAATAGGATGGAGAGGCCATGGTTAAATGGTCCTCCGGTGTTGATTGGATAGCCTTGTAAATACGTTCCGCAGGTGAAAGAGGCATTATATCTCCAAGCAGGTGTGTTGTGGCTTCATCCGATACAAGCCAAGCATCGGTAGAGTGAGATAAAATCTCTGTGGAGATCATGTTCACCATAGCAACATGATTAGGGGGGTCCATCACCGGAAAAACATCCATGAGAGATGAATCTTTCAAAAGGCCAACCCCTATACTCTCATACTGTTTTGACATTTGTCCAATGGAAGGAACATGGTCACCAAGATGAGTAGTAGCGTTTGGTGCCCAAAAATATAATTGGTTGATAGTAACAGTTCATCCTTGATGGGGAAATTGTACTATGCGGAAGACCGAAGAGGCTACCGCCTGCATGGTGTAAAACCAATTGTGACCAAGCAAAAGATTATAATCTATTGGGGCTGAGACCACTTCCACGTTAACAGTTATGGTCTTTCTGCCCAATTCAACTGCAAGAGCTTGTAAGATCCCATGAGGTTGAAAGCCACTCCCGTTGAATGCTTTCAACGTGGTGGGAGAACAATTCAATTCGAGGGAGCCAATGGATCTCCAATAGGCAATCGACATGATAGAAGTGGAGGCACCTTCGCCTAAAAGGGTACGATGGACAATTTTCCTAGCAATGTTTGCAGAAACTTGGAATGCGAGCTGGTGGGAGAGCCTCGGCTTGAAGTGGTCAAGTTGGAACATGATGGTATTCGAGGAATTGGAACAACTGCACCGATGGCTACAAGGAGAGTCTTACGTTGATTAGGACAATTCTACAAAACTTCCAGGGTAGACATGGTGCAGGGAGCTTGTGCCAAGTCTTCTACGATATTGTAATTTTGTGCCGCTTAAGCATTGGGATTGAAAACAGCTTTTCAAATCATACTCTTGGGCGGTCGCAATATTGATTCTAAGGAGGGCTTCTCAATGGTGAGAGAAGTTGATGGTACAGTGACATCATTTAAGGAGTCATAAGCTTTTTCAGCATAACTTCCAGTGGATTCCTTCAAAGGGACCAGTTTGTAAGATCATGAACAAGTGTTCAAAGTGATCGTCTCGTTATGCACCATGAGAATATGCACAGTATTGGATGGTTCCCCCTGGGCTGGGGGGGTTTGAGCAATCATCTGTTGGTTCTGAGTAGGAAACGGATCATTGAGGACTACGGGATTTGGTTTACCCCTAAGAAAATTTTGTACCTCGTCTCTATGGGGACATTCTTTGGAGAAATGGTCATCTCCACACAGTAAACAAGGATACTTTAGTTTTCGTTTATGCTTGGTATCGCCAGGAGAGCTCTTTTGTTCCTGTTGGGTGGAATACATTTTGGGTTTCCCCTTGTTCTTATTTTTACCACCAGACTTCTGAGATGAGGCTGATTGGACAAAATTCACCTCTTCAGTTTGAGCAAGAGTGGTGGATTTGGTGGTGTTGTGGCCAACCTGAGTCGGTAATGGGGAGGAACCATGAAGGTTGGATGATCCAACAGTGCTAGAAGTAGGCTGGGTGTTAAGGGAACCAATGATTCCATTAGTTTGGATTCCCTTATGTGGTTTCGCAAGGTCATTAACGTCATGGGGTGCGTCAAGTAGAATATCAAACAAAGTGTCGGATTGAGTGTAGACTAGGTCTAGTATGTGGGTACTTGCGATGGATTGTTCTTCGGTGACAACACCTCACATGGAAACATCTCTTGCTATGGTAGGGATGAGCGATTTTGTAAACCAATCTGCTAGGAGCTGATTTGGAATAGGAGCTTTAATGAGACATCATCTCCTTCACCATTTGTGGATATGATTTGAAATATGAGTGGTGGTATTCTAACGGAGTGAGGTTAAAATCTCGGTACCAGTTTCATACCGTATGGGCAGCTGGAAATGTGTCAAAAAGTTCATGGCAAGAGAACCACAATCTGAAAAAGAGTGGGGTGGCAACTCAATGTACCACTTGGTAGCCGAACCAGTGAGAGTACTTTGAAACAATCTAAGATGAATTGAATCATCCATTAAGGAATTAGATGAACACCATAATTGGTATGTCATCATGTGGTTTTTAGGGTCTTCACCCGGCTTGTCGTCAAATTTGGGGATATCAGACGGAAGTTTCACTGGAATTAGTGGCCAGTTAGATCCATGGTAAATAGGATCGTTGGTTAAATGGGATAGGTCAAGTAGGTCCAAAGTAGCCAGGAAGGGCAGCTATGGGTTAGGCTACGTGTATTGATAATACGGATAAGGCGTGTAAGGACCAAACTGACCGTAAGGTGTACCAGGAGGAAACTGGCCATAGGGGGTTGTGCCGCCCGGATCGTAAGGGAGTCCGCCACCATAATGTTGTCCATTCCAATAAGGTGGGGGTCTACCTCCACTATCAGGAGGAGGCGGAGGTCCGTCGTCACCACCGGGAGGAGTTGGGTGTCCATAACCGTAATAAGGTGGCCCACCACCACCTCCAGCTAGAGAGGGTGGTGGACCACTTCCGTCGCTAGAAGGATGGGGGCCCCCACCATCTCCGATGTTGGAAGGATGAGGGTCTCCACTACCACTGCCATCGGCTGGAGAGGGTGGTGGACCACTTCCGTCGCTAGAAGGATGGGGGCCCCCACCACCTCCGATGCTGGAAGGATGAGGGTCTCCACTACCACCACCACCACCATATTAATTACGTCCTCCACCGCCTCTTCCTGGTGTGGGTGGTGGACCACCTCTTCCACCCGAAGGGAAATGTCGTCGTCCACCATGATAGGGTGGTTCCCCGCCGCCTCCGCCAAGACGAGGTGGTGGATCATTCCCACCACCATCGGAAGGGTGAGGGATATTGTTGGTAAAATGAGGTGGACCTCCACCCAGGTTAGGTGGGGGCCCGCCACCTCCAGCATGAGGTGGGGGAGAGCCGATCGGGGGAGGTGGTACTTGAGGGATAGTTGGTTGGGGTCCGTGTTGCAACATAGGTTGTTGCCCCCATAGAGGATATGGATTCTCGGGATAAGGTATCCTGTATGGTGCGTTTCTGGGATTAGATTGGCCCGACGCAGGGTTAACAGAACCTGGATACACTTGACTCCATGAGGGTTGAGTTACATTGGACGGAACCCCAACATGAGATAATCCCGTGGTGGATGGTCTAGCGGGTTGGGAAGGTCTGTTGGGGATTCCACTACCTACGTTCTGGTTAGAAAACGGGGGTTTCCCCCCAGCCACAACAGGTTGTCCACTATTCAAAGGTTGAACCAACGTAGGTTGTTGACTAGATACCGTAGTAATAACATTACCGATGAGATCATCTGGGGGAATGGAATACCCTCCCCTCGCATTTTGAGGTGGGGGAGGAACTGGTAAAGTAACTATGGTAGTAATGGGTGTGTTGGATTGTTGTCCTTCCACAGGTTAGTTCACTTGAGGTGCAGGACTTGACTCTTGTGAGGGTTGACTAGTCTTATTAGTGGTCTCGTGGTGGGAAGATTGTTCTAGTGATCCAAAAGATATCGGATGAACTTGGATGGGTCTGTCGTCGAATCTTATTTGGAAGTGTCGATTTCGAAACCGTTGCTCGAGACTTTGTCTTCAAAGGTCATCACCCCTAAGATGTAACTGTTCCACACGTTCACGGATAGGGTCAAAGATCTCGGTGGGGTCAGCCCTATAGTAAGGTCTAGAGAGCTCTGGGGTAGTCCAGTTAGGTGGGTATTAGATGGAAAAATGAGCCACTAGGTGGTCTATAGAAGATGTCCAGTAAGCTACTGAAGGACCAACAGCTGCTATAGGGTCGTCCTAAGGTCGGTTTATCCATTCCAACGATCCAGGTTCTCCCGGGATGATGGGAGAAAGGTCTTGTGAAGTGGGGGTTTGTGCTCCCTCATCCTGCGATGGATGAGAGGTAGGTGAATCCGGAGGAGTTTGTGGAAACAAAAGTCCTCCAACATTCAGAGTGGGGTTTTCCACTTCAGTAACTGCGATCGTGTTATGCTGATCCATTCTTACCCTCGAAATAACCTCCAGATTAAGGGGATATTCGGGTGATAAGTTTAAGATCCTATGGGATGTTCTCTAGGGAAAATCCACCAGAGCGTCAGGATGATCAGCCAGGATGGCTGAAATAGCATTTCTCCTAAGGGTATGCTAAAAGAAAAGCAGTCCAGAAAAACCTACTCAAACTAAGGTAACAAGCAAACTTATGTGACAGAGTGGATTCAAAAGTCTGGAACCTCATGGGATTATCAAGGCATCACTGGAATATACTACAGGGGCCAAAAATATGACATGACAAGGAGGATTGGTACCATACCCTTGCTTGCATACCCAATTACATGGACAGTACATGCGTGCTAATCTCCCCGAGTGCTATTCTCGGTGTATTGCTTTGCCAAGATAGCCAAATGGTTAACTCAGTTGGTTTCAGCAATCCTAATGGTGTATCCTGATATACGCAAGGTACGTGGGAGCTCAAATCCATAGTGGTGTTGTCTAATGCACAACCGTTCGGCAAGAGACCTTCCGATATACTACCGAGTACGTGATACACCCTTTGATATATGCCAAGTATGGATTATGGTACTTGGTGGGTACGTGAAGGAGCTTGATATACCGATAAGTACGTGGAAGACTACAATACCCCTGGGATACAGTGCTGGCAAATAATCACAGCTGCCATGCTTAACGATGCCAGAACACATCTCTAACTTACACACAAGTTGCTAAAAATTTTACCTAGTTCTACCGTTAATTTTATCTTGGACGGTTAGGTGAGTGCATGAGGTGAGTACATAATTGGAAGCATAATGCAAGCCCTGGCTACATGCATGAAATATTCTTTTCTTTCAATGAATTCTAGCTATGGGAAGGAGAAAACTTTTTCCAATGGTATTGCCAAAACAAACTCAATGCAACGCAATCCCAATTCAAACAAAACTTGACTATGAAAGTATTCTTTTTCTTTTCGACGAAACAAAAAAAATCACAACACTACTATCCAAATCAAAACATTTTTCCTTTTCTTTTTCTTCTCAAATCAAAATGACACTAGGTAATGAAAAGAGAGGATTCTGAAATGGAATATGCAAGTTTTTCAATTTCACTTTCAATGGTCTAAAAGCAATAGAAATTAAAAATGGATCTATCTTTCCTTAGCATGGAATCAATTTTGCAAAAATCAAATCATACTTTGAGTCTTTCAATAAAATGAGCGATTCATAGTTCGCGAAAAACAAAATAGACCATACATTCATTCAACTTTTACAAAACACAAATGAAAACGTTCCAATGCACAACAATTTTCTTCAGTAATGCTGAAGAAATGATGGGAAAGAAGCACTTTTTAACTTTTCAATGTATGCACCAAAGAATAAACTTGATAGCAACTGAGCTTTTAGATCTAAATGACTGAAAAGAGAACACTACTTGCAGCATTCAGCACACTCAGAAAACTCGAGAAAAGACAAGCACTCGATCAAGCTGAAGGACACACTTAACTCAAAATCAAGCAGCACCAAGCAAACCAAGCAAACAAAGCTTAAACAAAATGAAAACGAGGTTTGGAAGCTGATCTAATGTAATAATCAGATCAGGGATGGAAGGAAGGGGATGCAAGGGTGAGTGGATGAAGGTGGAGGAGACAAGCGTATCCACCACTAGCGGTCTTCAAACTTGTCCAAAACAGAACCAAAAATCAATCCAAACAAAACCAAACACTCAAAACACAAATCATAGGTGGGATCCCTGGCTAGATCTTGTAGCACAGAGAGAGTTCATACAACAAACCAAAGTCTAGACTATCAAATGGAGAAGAGATACCTGCATGCCAAATTTTGACAAATCGGCGCACTCTGTGCTTGTACGTAGTGCGACATCGCAGTTTACCAATGCAATGGATGTGACAAGAAACTAACAGGTAAAGAACAGAGACCAAAAAATGACACAATGTCGCTCTGTTCCCACTTCCAAGCTGCGACAGCTGAAGTCTAAATTCAAAAATGAATCAGATCTCTCAGTAATGAACCATGGAAATGGTTTGGGAATGAGTTGTATAAACTCAAAGGAAGTATATCAGAGTCTTCAATAAGAAGATCTGATAGTGAAATCAACTTCAAGAAGTAAATGGAAAAAATAAAAAAGCTTGTGTCAAGCAATCAACTGAAAATGACTCTCAGATTGACAACTAATGACCAGATTCTATACTCCCAGTATGGTCGCCAGATTTGTTATCGGACAATCCACTCGAGTGGATGTGAGCCAGATCTACCTAGCTCAAAGTGAGTCTAGAACAAATAGAACAGACTAATAATGCATTTCCTAGATCTACTTTAGGATCGAGTATTAGATGTCTTACCTTTCACTTCGCAATCCTTTCTCCTGAATGTTTCTCCACATCCCACGGTCGTCAGATCCAAGCTGCAAGACCTGTCAAGATAAGAAACAAGAGAAACCAGTAAAAGACATCTATACAATAAGAGATCTAAGTAAACAATTAAGCAAGTAAACTACTCAATATCATTACACACACGAACAATATTAGTGGAAAGCATTTGTATTTGTCGAGCTAAATATATAACATGTAAATCAACATTCAATTGTCAACCCGGGAAGGTCGACTTAGAGGAATCAGCACAGGAAATGCAGGGTTGAAGAGGGAGTTTAAAGAATGTTAAACTATTTTCTGAACTGCTGAAAGAAAATTGCTGGAAAGAAGCTACTTTATTCTGCTCTGTTCTACATTCATTCTGCACTAATCTGTTTTGCACCAATCTCATAAAACTATTCTGCACTAATTCTACACCAATCAGAAAATGATCATATGCATGTAAAATAATGGCTGAACATTAACGGTTGAAAGCAATGCTTACTTATAACTCCTCAATCATTTGGCAATCTATTTTGTAATGAAATGATTCTACGGCAATCAAATGAAACCTCTCCGAATGTTACTTCTGTACTATAAGATCAAGGAGACAACTGAAAGCTGAAAGACAAAATCAATGGCTGGAAAGATAGTTCATTAAACTTGATGCTAAACCCTCTGTTTCAATCGAATGAAATTCTACTTCTGTAACTGAAATACTGCTTCTGTAAATGAAATGAAATGCTGACAATGTAACTGAAATCGAATTCTTGCTTAGAGATAACGTTTAAAGCTGAAGATGGAATCTATGCTAAATGCAATGTATATCACTCTATTTCCATCGAAGGGGGCCCTGCCTTCATTGTCAACATATCGATTCTTTAATCAATACATACTGAAGAATGAATAGCTTACAACAAACTTCTAATGACAAAAATCGTATCCATAAACAACTCTAATTACTTTATTGAGAAAGAAGAACAATACAAGCACTGGAAATTCTATCTATATTCCATTCTTCTATCTAATCTATGCTCTGTCTATCTCCATCTCAAGCTTATTTATACATGAACAGATGGACAAGATCCATCCCAAAATTCAGAAATTCGAGCAACTACCCAGAAAACGGCCAACACCAAATCTGGCAAAACCACATTTGTTCCGGATGGGATTTCTCCACATTCATTCAGAAATTCTAAAAAATTCCCACGGCTAGGGGTAAATGGGGCCATTTGTGAAGTGGGTTTCAAACTGTTTTGAAAAATTCCCAACCATTTGTTCAGAAATTGAGCCCAAAATCAGGGTCCTGATCAAGGACGGAAATGCCATTTTGAGCAAATGACATCCTCAGAACAACACTGGATAACTGCACCTGCGTCTTGGAAGTGATTGGAAATCAAACAAGATGTTATCCTGAGCAATAAAATCCCCCAAATCTCTGGTTGAACCAACATAGATCTTCTTTAGAGTGCCAGGACAAGCGTTGGGCCAAATAACAAAAAGACTCCTGCATAAAAGAAATAAAGACTCATTAATTGACCCATTATTAAATGAAAACTAAAGGTTCCATTATATACATAAAACAAAGCAAAATAATAAATAAACAATTAAAAAATCACTTACCAAAGCTCCTAGCAATGTTGCTCTTCAAAAGGCATAACCATGCACAAAACAACACTAAATAAAGCTGATGATTACTTGGTTTCATGAGACTTAAACTAGAAAATATTGTGCTGAACAGTCAAAATAGGAGGCCAACAGTATTACTGCAAATAGAGGAGTACATAATAGAGATATAGAACTACAACCAAGGCTTAACGTTGTAGCCCTTCTCTGACAAACCCAATTGCCCTATCCTTCCAAGGAAGTATGAGTTCTCCAGTGGGTGAGTGGATATGTTCTAAGAGTGATTTCACTAGCATGTATATACCATAGCCTTCCTCCCTTTGGGATGGGAGTGAGCTTAATTTATATAGGACTAATTGGATAGGGTATAGATAGGATAGGTTGAGAGATGGTAGGAGAGGCTTAAGGGATCTCTCCAAAGGTTTAGGAACCGAGTGCTAGCTCTTCCAAGAGGTTAGGGATAGGGTCCCAAGTCAGCGAGCTTCGAGATGGAACTCAAAGAAGCTATTTTTGCCATCTAACTGACTTCGTCGCACCCTGTAATGGGGCAAGGTGCGACGTCGCATGTTTCTAGTGTGCATCCTGCGATGACCCTTCAAAACTTAGCACAATTGGGTACAAATCCTCCCAGGATGATTATTTAGTCTGGGTATCTTTAGGGGTGTATACACTGAATCTTATGATGAGTAGATTTTGGGTGGAACACTTTGGCGTCAATACTATTGGTACTACACACGGGCTCAGACTCTCTCTGATCAATCCACTGTCCAACAACTCTTGGACCTATCGGTTGAGCTCCTACCCTTCCGTTGGACTCATCCTATGTGGTGCTTTGTTTGGAAGACTCGACCCTGGAATCAAGTAGATCTAATGGGATATGCTCCTTGTTGGTGGCAATCCTGTCGGTGTCTCCTCGGCCATTATGTCGCGAAACTCTTCGAGCAACTTTTTGATTTCGACCGGAATCTCTTCCTCCATTGTCATCTCCTTGACACACAGTCCTTTTGGAAAGGTCGCAAAACATCCTGACTATCTTTCCTCTTCCGTGAGAAATTCTTTTGCTGAGCTCATCAGCACTCGCTTTTCCCAAAAGTTGCTCTCGCTGTGCTTACTGTCGGCTTGCTCTTCTTGCCTCAGCTTAAGATTCCTTTTCACTCCATTCTTCCACACTGTGACTATGTTGGCTCGACCATCATAGATCATTTTCTGATCATACTTCCATGGTCTCCCTAACAATAGATGGCATGCGTCCATTGGGATTACGTCGCACAGTACACTGTCTTCAAATCTGTCAACCCTGAAGTTGATTAGGCACTATCTGGTCACCTTCACATGGTGTCCCTTCTGCAACCATGAGATCTTATATGGGTGTGGGTGCTCCCGACACTTCAGTCCAATCTTGTCGATGACTTCTATCGACACAAGATTCTCCATGCTTCCACCATCCACTATGGTTTTGCAACGTCATTCGTTGATCCACACCTTTGTTCAAAATATCGCCTTCCACTGTGCAAGCTCTGTCTCATTGCGTTGATATTCTTGGATGAAGGCTCTCTTGACCCTTAGGTTTTGGTTCTTTCTTTTCTCACCTCCACTGCTGTTGGATGTCGATTCTTCCTTCTTGTCGATATGTTCATCTTTTTGACGCCTAGGTTTCGACTCCTCTACAAC
Organism: Larix kaempferi; assembly: GCA_027924585.1. Taxonomy (NCBI): domain Eukaryota; kingdom Viridiplantae; phylum Streptophyta; class Pinopsida; order Pinales; family Pinaceae; genus Larix; species Larix kaempferi. Next base: position 3,148,860 of record BSBM01000118.1, read on the forward strand.
ATGTAGGTTCTCTGGGCACTCATATGCCTTGTGTTTTGCTCCTCGACACTTATAACAGATTATGGATGGTATGTTAGCTCCTTTTCTATCAGATGGATCACTTCGACTGTACGCACCTTGACCACGAGTCTCACGACCATCGTGTCAGTTCTCTTGCATTTTCTCCTGGGTCGATGTCCCTTCCATCCATCGGTTCTCGTTGACAGATTCCTTTCTGTAACCGCTACTTTGGACTTTTGCGGAAACAGTCTTCACTCCTCAACTAGTCATCCTACCTCTAGTCACCGTGGATTTCCTCGATAGTTTCTCTTCTGCCTTCAGAGCTAACTGGTAGGCTTCGTCGACTGCTCTAAATCTCAACATGCTTAATTCATCCTGAATAGCATATTTCAAACTGTTCACGTATCTAGCGACAACTTCTTCTCCTTCATCGGTTTGTCTCGACCAAATCGACAATCGGTAGAACTCTTCCATGTACTCCTTCACGAGCATCTCTTTTTTGTCAAAAGTTTTGCAACTTCCTGAACAAGGAAATCACATAGTCATTTAGCAAGAGCTTCCCCTTCAATTTGGTGACCATCATATCCCAAGACTTGATTTTCTCCTTTCCTTTCTTGACTCTATCAGCTTGTACATTATCCCACCATAAGAAGGCATGACCTTTCAATCTTAGACATGCAGTCTTAACCCATTTAGGGTCCTCGATCTGGTCTATGTCGAAGTATTTCTCCATTTCCTTGAACCAGTCGTTCAAGTCTTTTGGGTCCAGGCTTCCTAAGTAGGTACGCATGTCTATCTTCGCTCGACCTCTCATATATGTCAAACATTTGATCGGTTTTTCTTCTTGTTCTTTTACAGCTTCTTCCCGAGCTTCCACCTCTTCGACTTCCTTGTCGTTGTGGTATAACACCTCAAGAATACAACCATGCCTCTAGATTTCTTTGATCGCTGTGACTTCATTCATCAAATTTCGCATTGTTTTGATGCATTCGTCGAACATCTCATGATCCACTGTGATGTTTGTTGTGCCACGAGGTCTTTGTCCTCGGACATTAATTCCTCTGTGAGCCATTTTCAACCTCCACTGAAACTCCCACACATCCAATCGCAACCAGACTTCAACAAGTCGTGCACAACTCTACCCAACCTCAGTTGGAGTTGTTCAACACACTTGCAGGCTCAATATCATTGACGCTCTTCAACTCCACAGATTCCTTCACTTTGATACCAACTAACGCAAGGATCCTTAGGAAACTAAGGTTCTTGCTTAACAATACACAAGACACAACCAAAATGCTTACACGAATAGGGTATGAAATAGGATGCCGAAGTGGCTTATATTACTTCTCAATTCAGTTACAATGCAGAATAACTGAAATGAAAATAACTACCTAACTAGTCGGCCTCGACCATTACAATACTGAAGTAACTGTGGTGTACTCTCCCTGTGTGTCGACCTCACCCTCTCCTGGTTCGCTGTGGAACTCTGAGCTATGGCTCGATCTCAGTTTCCTGTTTTCAGCATGTGTGACTCTTGTCTCTCACAAATTTAGACTCTACTTCCTCTAGTGCTGACCTTCGTCTGGTTCCCCTCTCAAATGATCCCTTTCTCCTGGGATTTCTACCATGCTACTATTGTTCCTGATATCACTGTGATCCCCGAGACATGATTCATCTGTCATCTGATCGTTCCATGATTCTGTAGACCTACAACTGTCAGCTCCCTTCCATGCTGCACAACCTCTACTTATGACGACATCTGCCACATCCTTCATCTACCTGCAATAACTGTATTAACTTCCTCAGCAACCTTGAACGGCTACCAGGTACAGTATTCTTGACTTCCTGCTCTTCTGACCTTTTTATAGTAATTGGTCATATCTCGACCTTTCTGTCGGCTCAATCCCGACTCCTATGGTTCACCAGTCCTCCCCTTCCTCCACGCTTGGCTCCGCCAAACTTGTCGATGTCATGGTTCGACAACACGTCGACCTTCCCACGACTCTATGGTGACTTGTCGCCTAACAATTAACGTCTTCCGATATTGACATGTCAACTCTTGACATCTTCACTCTCATCGACTACTTCGATAGCTTTTGCTTGACTTATTGACTTCGACGGGTCGATCTGCTCCACGTACCAGTGGTCATCGGCACTCCCTCTGGTCGGATCCCTTCTGTCGATCAACTTCGACTGATCTGCTTAGGCTCCGATGCTCCTACATCACCATGTAGCAAAAAAATAGACCTAATAGCATACACTGATCATGTATACTGGGAAATAAGTATTGATAATAGGAGAAGTAGTAGTGGTGTTGCATTTTTATTAGTAAATTGTCTTGTGTCTTGGATTAGAGAAAAAAACCATCAATCCCATTATCCACAACAAAAGCCTAATATATTGCAGCCACTGCTTGTTTCTCACAAGAATTATTTATGAAACAAACATTGAGATATTTGCAAGTTAATATTGATCATCCAATACAAATACTATGAGACAACACTAGCGCGATCAGTATATCCAAGAATCTTGTTATGCACTACAATACTAAGCACATTCCCATCAAATATAATTTTGTAAAAGATCAAGTAGCAGATAATGTGTTCAGACTTGAATACATTGATACTAAGGAGTAAATTGTAGATATATTTACTAAATCTCTTCTACAAAGTACATTTGAATATCTCAGGGGAAAACTGGGTGTGGTTTTCAATCCACAACATAATGAGAACCTAAATATAAATGTGTAAGTCCAAAAAGAATTGGCACTACAAAGTTGGAATGATAAGAGGTATGTATGGATCACTATGCAAGGAATACTAGAGTGTTGTGACAGGAATAGGAAATCAAGATGAAGGAATAATGCAATGTCCATATCAAGAAAGCAATCAAAGATAATTATGAAAGGACAACAATGCAGAATTATAGTATAGAAATGAAGCATGAAGACAGGGGGATTCATCCCTAAAGATTAATGAGATTGAGGCCAGCACAAAACCAAGTAATAGAAGAATCTACACTGTGCAAGTAATGGCACCTATTTTCCATTGATGTCAAAGGGGAAGAAATACATGAAGTTGTCAGGCATGAAGCTGAAGTAAGAAGAAATAGCTGAAGCAAGGAGAGATGCATGAAGCTAACATGACTAAAGTATAAAACATGAAATTGGTACAAGTAATGAATGTGACAAAAGATCTAGTAGAGGAAAAACATAGAGACAACATAATCATGTAGCATACGTGAAAGAGAATGAATCAAATCATCAAAGGAAAAACATAGAGATACAGTAGACAAATCATATAAATAAGGAAGACCGAATCAATTGGAGAAATAGCATATGGTCTTCATAGAAGGAACATAAAGCATCATGGTTCACGTAGAAGTATCAGAATATTTGACACCAGAGAGTGCAGTAACCAAAATCCTAAAGAGCTCAGGGGAAGCATATACACAGGGAGAGCACTGCGAAAAAGTACACATGAAGCATATAGTTCAAATAGGATCATGCACAGCTTCATAACGTGTTGACATCAATGCCAAAGGGAAATGTTGGTGAACTTTGATTGCCATTTTTTTCAACTAACGTAAAAGAGGATGTCAACTAATTCAGTTTGAGTCATTAATATCAATTGGTGTCAAAGTGGATACAACATTCCTACAAAAGTGTGAATAAGTATATGGAACCACTTTGAAGAAGTGTATGTGCAAGATGGTAAAGAACATGGATTCAAATGTGAAGAAGTATATCTAGATGACGCATCCATTCTGAAGATATGTTCCCAAGGATATATCATGCATGATCAATGTGAATAAGTACACAAGAAAGGTACATCATGAAATGTATCCTACTTAAAGTAGTACCTACGCAGAAGTGAAGTCCACCATGTCATACACTTTCATGGTAACAATCAAAAGACTGGTTGGAAAATGCTACATGTGCACAAGCATCCAATTATTTGGTTGAGAAAATAATACAAGTGTGTAAGCATGTTGAAAGAAGTCTCTGGTATGCGCAAGCATTGCTTGGTTAAAGTCCATAAGTGCACAGGAAGTAAGAAACAACAAATGGTTAGACAGTCCTGAAAGCACACCAGTTTATCCAATCAGAAGATGATTTCAGTTAGTGGAACATGCACAAGATCCTAGAAGTGTACAACCATTGAAGTAAGTCTATGAGAAAATTCCATAGCCAAAGGTAGAGCAAGTGCGCAAGTCCCACAAGTGATGACAAGGAAAAGGTTAAAGTTCCACCAATTAGAAGTTGGAGTATGCATAGAAACCATAAATCATTAATGCACCAAGTTCACATTAGCCACAAGGGATGGTACAACAAGGGTCGTAGAATCATAAAGTTTAAGAGGACAAATGCATGCATACCTGAAAGAGATGGTACATCAAGAGTGCAAGAGTACATGACCAAGGTTTAAAGTCCCACTAAGTTGTGGACCATGAAGGCTCAAGACACACAAAGGATGACACATCAATAGTGCAGAAGATGACACATGGAAAAAGCACAATCCGTGAAATATGGAAGAAGGGATTCCCCGACGAACTTGTGGACATACAATACATGCAGTACTTGTATAAATATAGATGCAAGTTGGATATTTGAATTAATCTTGTTGAAAGAGCGTAAGAGATTCAAGTATTTGTTGCAGTTTGATATTCGGGGCATCGAAGGCCTTGAGGATGGAACAAAATGATCTAGTGAGGAGCCGAGAGCACACATGCAACAAAATGAAGAACTGATGGTGTGCAGAATGATGTTGTAGATCTGTGACAGATGCGGAAGTAATCAAATAAAGAAACATTGAAGCATGCACAAGTGCTTAATCTTTTGAATGACAATATTACTGACAGTGTGTCGATATTGACACATGTTGTAAAGACAGAAGCATAGAGACAAAACATAAGTATTTTAGATGATGAGTAGATGTATAGTCGATGCATATAAGCATAAGTGAAAGTGTGCGAAGTTGAGAAGTTGATCTGGTGTGCGACAAAAGAGCATTAGCAAGATCTAGCGAGTGCATCATGGTGCAGATGATATGAGAAAAGTGCATTAAACCGAAAGCAAAAATATATTGATGCATGTAATTTCGCAGATTGTCTTAAAGAATGTGCTACTTATACATAATGAACCCATCAGTAAGTGCACAATTCCATATGTTACTAGAGCATTATTTCATAACAAACTATCAATTGAAATCACAGTATCTATTGGTTAAGAATTAGCACCATAACAAATTGATAGAGCATACCTCAGTGCAGACTGTAGTATCAGTGAGCATACAATACATGAACAAAGAAATCAACCTAAGTGTGAATTGAGAGGAATGAGAAGTCAAGTGATTTATGCATCTTAGTGACAGAGAATCAATTGTATATGAAATAAGCACACAGCAAAATTATCTTCAGAAGATTAGACGAGTGTGCGTAGTTGAATTTCCATAAGTTAGAATAATATTTTGGATATCTAGGTGGCAACACGGGGTAAGAAGAAAGGGTTTTGTAGCCTCCTTCTAGTTGGTGCTAGAGAAACATAGGGAGTCAGTGCTTCCTTTAGGTCAAAGCCTATAAAATTAGGTGGTCGTTTCCTCCTTCCAGTTGGTGCTACTAAATATAGGAAGTTTGTGCTTCCTTGAATGTATTCTTTCTCACTATAAAGAAGAATTTCATGTTTTTTGTCCCGATTGGGTTTCCACATCAAAATTCTTGTGTTCTATGTCTTGATGAATTTATGGATAAATATTTTATTTATTGATGCATAATTGAAGATAAGAATTAAGTAAAGGATCACATGTTCAAGAAGGTAAAAATTGTTGATACCTACAATAATACTGATTCATCCCCCCTTTGAGTATTAAATCAATTCCAATAGTTAAATCCTTCAAGAGGATTCAACCATTATTCCTTATGCATCTAGTGTCTCCATTTGTCATTTTAGGAACAAGGACCCCAATAGTTGTTGACAAGAAGATTATTTTGATTGTAAATGGTTCCTAAATTCCTCTTGTGTTTTTTTCCATTAATTTTGGGTTTTTCTACCAAGCATGTTCTTAGAATAAGGATAATATGCCACCTCATATTTCCCAAAAACTATGAATTTGTACAATTTTGAGACTCTTACAAGATGTATTCCATATGACGTATTCCTTATGTTTTCCATCCATCCAAATAAGTCAAATCTCGCTACATTGAGAGCATTCTTCATTCTCAAAACTTTTCTCCATAATCCATTGCTTCATTTTAGACATATCCACCATGTTTTGTCCCCAAGTGCTTCACATTAACTTTTGGATATTAGATACCAAGTCCTCCTAGTATTTTCGGTTTATAGATGACTGACCAGGCAACAATGGCCCATTTCCTTTTAGTCCTAGTTCCTCCCAGAGGAAGTTTCGTTTAAGATTGTGGATATCTTTAAGGATATGCTTTGGAGCTCCTAGAACCGAAAAGATGTATGTAGGCATGGTGTTTAAGAATTATTTTAGGACGATCAATATCGCTACCATATTTATAGATATGAAGGTCCAACTAGACACGTTTCTTACATATTATCCAGCATTGTCTCCCAAGACTGATTTTGGTAGGAAATAGCAATTAAGGTGGAACCCAGATATTTGGAAGGAAGGGAGGTCCGCTAAAAAACCTATGATTCTAGCAATGTGAAATTGATCTAGCAAAGGAGTATTAAAAAATAAGATCTAATACTTACCATGATTGATGGAATTTCTAGAGGCGTCCATGAAATCATTTAGAACTGTTTGAAGTGTGCAATCTTCTCATACTGTAAGAACCCCCATTAGAATTATGTCATCGACAGATTTGAGGTGCAATGATGTTAGATAATCTCAATGTGTAACACACCCAGTGTCACACTAGACTTTAATACACAATTTTTTGTTAAATAATGAAATAATGAAATATACTTATTGTCATTAGCCACATGCATATTTCATATATGCAATACAATAAAAAATGCATAACAAATGCATTTGAATGCATGAAATATATACAAATAATTAGCGGAAGCTTCAACTTGATCCATAAGACCCATAATTTCTTTTAGCAATGCATAGCAAGACCTATGCAGTAAAAACTATCTACACAGTAAAACCTATGCAGTAAGAACCATGACATAGGAATTGCACACTATGGTTCTTCTAAATTATTTATGATAATAATTACTAATGTTTTTAGTGTAGGAAATTCAATATTCAATTCCTCATACAACCCAAGTATTTAGGCCTATGGTTTTCAAGCATTAATACCATTCATGCGAGGAATATTGAAAAATTTAAACCTAAGAGTCGACATAAACATTATTTCTACTTAGAATAAACTACTTCAGCACATGGTTTTCAAAAACAATGAAACCATCCAATACTAAGCTCAATATATGATCTTTAGCATATGAAATTTGTTTATATTATGATATTTTTACAAATTTATGTTCGACATAGATAAAGAGCTTCGACATAAATATATATTAGACAAGGTTAGCATATGGAATATGTTTATATTTATTTCTTAAGCAATAATTACCTTCGATATAAATAAATATGTATCCTTTAAATCTTCTTAAATAATTATGTCAAATCTTTCATTTAACCCTTGGGAAATATTTATTCCAAATAATTACCTTTGACCTATCCATTTAAAATATATTTGGAATACTTATGTCGATCTAAGACACAAGAGCTATGACACAAAATAAATCCGCAGTATGAACTATGATAGAGATGGACTGCGATAGAAATGGACTGCAACAAAGTTCAACTGTGACAGAGATGAACTGGGATGGAGGTGAACTGCAATGAAGTTGAAATGGGACGTAGGTGAAGTATGAAAGAGTTGAATTGTGGCAGAGTGAACTGTGATAGAACTGAACTATAATAGAATTGTCATAGAGATGAACTGTGATAGATATGTACTTCACAATAGAAAATTCCATAGAAATTTCCATATGATTTTATAAATGGAACAAGGTAAATTTAATTTCTTACTTAGAATGTCCTTAAGTTATGTGTTTTTCCATTTTAATAAAACAAAGGAAAATATTCTCTCAACATAATATTTATTCATCTTACTTCCAAGTAAGAACCACGCAATAAGAATTGTTCTAAAAGTGCGAAGTGGGGTTTCCATAAATAAAATAGGAAAAACATTTGCCATTCATTCCAATGCATATAATGAACTGCACAGTTTGATTCAAAGGAATAAAAGAGACTAAGGTTTATACATAATCAATCCTTAAGTATTGTATTATGAATTTAAAACAAGGAAATAAAAACATTTATTCCCAACATGTTCCATTAAACTTACTTCGCAGTAAGAACTTCCTAGTAACTGCGAAGTGGAATTTCCATAAATTATTTGGCAAAACCTTTAGCAATATTTTGTAATTGGAAAAATAGAGGGAAAATGATTGTGAAAATATTGGTAATATATATATATATATTAGTTTATTTTGTAATTGGAAAAAGAGAAGGAAAACGATTGTGTAAATCCCAGCAAACTGAATTTCATTGCGGGTTATCTCTACGAGGGGTCAAAAGAGAGACACAGGGTTGTGCGGAAGAAATAAAGAACACAATTTAATCTATGGGAGCATGGGTTTCCCAAAACAAGCTCTGAACTATTTGTAAGTGCATCTCAACCTATTTTCTCTAGATGATTGTTATTCTTGTAATTAGGTATTGGATCCTTTAGGTATTTGTATTCTTGTAATTGTGGATATTTTTGTGCTCTCAAGAAACTTATGGATGTCTAGGTTGGTTGGTTCCATTGCCTACAATTGGTCTCAACCTAGCATGAGAACCCGTGTCAAGATAATTTATGAAAGGTGCTTTTCTTGTTGTGCGCCTATCTTGATCTATAAGTTTTTAAAGTGGAGAAAATTTTCTACTTGTTTTGGCTATAAATACTAGGGTTTTGGATTGGCCCTAGAAGTTATGTATATCTAAGATACAAGATAATAACCAAAGTGGATCTCGTGAATGTGTTACTTGTTTACATTTTCCAACTTGATTGTTACAAGTTTATTTCCAATGGAATCCCCTTCCCCATTGTTACTACTTACCAAGGTTGAATTGATATTCCAATACGAATATGATATGAAAGGGAAAAAATTCAGCACTGGAAAATTATGGGGATATATATCTCACCAATCCTTGTACCCTAACCAAACTGAATAATCTATCCCATCCAATTTATTTTTCCTAATTTACGAACCTTAGGCTGACAGTATGCCAATTGCTAAACTTCTTTTTAGAATTTCCATTTTTTTTACAGCAGTGTGTCGTACATGTATGATCAATTTATTTTTGTCTATATTTGATAATATACCTCTTCTGTTGGATAGGAATGGACCCATAATACAAATCCATCTAGAGCCTATATTCATCATCCAAGGCATTCACACTACATTTTACAATCATGTAATGAAACATGGGGTTTGTGTCGCCCCTCCCACCATGCCTTAGAATCATGATTCTCTTAGGGAGAAATAGATGAAGAGCATGCATAATTAACAATGCATCTATTTTTTTCCGTGGTAGCAACATATCGAGGGAAGCATTCATCTATTCATTTTATCTTGCAGCAAAGTTGATTAGATAGTAATCTAAGTCAATGTAAAGATGAAAATACATGACTAGAACAAAATTGGTTCTATATGCCCTTAAAGTATGTAGGGACCCCCTTTCGAGGGTCATCCCCAAAAATTAATCTAAAACTTATAAACATAATATAAATCCTATTCGATCTTATCAATGATAGAAAAACTAAATTACACACACAAAGAAATAGCAAATACAAATGGAACCATAAACCTGTCAACCATCAGTCGATCCCCTTGTCGAAGGAGTAGTCATCGTCAATCGATCTAGCTTGTCCTTCTCCATCTACTTCACCCATTAGATCTCTCTAGTAAAAATATCATTTAACCATAGGCAAAGCAATCGTTAGCTTCACCACCCAACGGTAGGATTATGCGATCAATCATATAGCCACCCCAAATCTTCGAGGTCGTAGAGGATACACGCTTGCAAAGGTTCAGAAATGAGCTCCCCCTCAGCAGAATATTTATCCAAACTCTCCATAGAAAGCACAATTAGAAACACATAGCCATTACGATAGTCATCCAACAATAGGGTCCTTTTTCCCTTCTTCTCATCTTTCTTAAATAAGAAATTTTGGTGCGACACATCGCTTCATGCAAAAATACTCTTTTATGTAATATTATTTAAATTTTTAATACAATTATTCACCAGCCCATGTGTCACTCTCTTATGAGTGAGAGTGCACATAATTCCCACATTTTACTACTAGATGTCCCCTTATGCTAGGATTTCAATCCCTATTTTAGTGGGTGCATGTGGAGTTAACTAGTTAGTGACTCTGAGTCTATCTTTTGCTCTATATTTATTTATTCTCAATTATTTAATTATAAATGTGCGGTTGAATTTTTAAATTCAACAACAGATTTCCTTTAGTTTTTATAAAATAATCATTTCATGCACAATAGTCTAATGCAATACTATATGACAAGTAGATAATTACAAATAGTCTTTTCATGCATAATTAATTTAATGCGATTTCTATATGCCAAATCCATAATTACAAATAGTTCTTTCATGCATAATTAATTTAATGCAATTCTATATGCAAATACATGGATGTTCATTTTTCAATTTTCTTTATTCGTCTAGGAACCACATCGTCGGGTCCTTCTGACTTTCTTTCCTTAATTGCCTAGGTACCACATCGTCGGGTCCTTCTGACTTCCTTTCCTTAATTGTCTAAGTACCACATTGTTGGGTCAATATGACTTTATTTACTTAATTGTCTAGGTACCCCATCGTCGTGTCCTTCTGACTTTTCTCCTTAATTCTTTAGGTACTACATCGTCGGGTCCTTTCGAGAATACTTTCTCATCTTATTGTTGTGTTGGGATTCCATGTAGTGATTTAGGAATCGTTACCATAAATAAATTTGATATAGTCTATGTGATACAAATGGAGCTAAGGAGTAAGTTCGTTCTTACTGTGCATCCCTAAACCTTGTACATGACCAATCCGTTATAGTCTCCCCTGTAAAACTTCACACTTCCTTGAGTAAGCTGAAAGGGATTTCCAAACTCATTCGTGGATGCTTATCGGAATTTGACATCATCATCGTATCCCCGTGTGTTTTATTCCCATCCATTGTGACCCCCTTTCCATTCTATCGTGAGTCAATTGGTAATCCGTCTTACCTATCACTGTACACATACTTAGAGCACACACATCAATAGTACTACTCAAAACCATCATATCATAATTCACTTCATTCATTCGCTGATCGTTAAGAAAGATATATATTTTTCCATTGGATTCAAATCATAATAACCTGCATAATTTCATTTCCATAATTCAGCATAAATACGACATTCATCATAAGATTTCACATGTGCTAATCAATCAGCAAAATCAAAGTATCCATAATCGTCGTTAAATCCATCATTAGAAACATATTCGTTTATCACATACATCGCTAGTCAGTCGACCATTTTATTCTTAATCAACGTATTTGCGGTCATTTATCTTGGTTGTTTTAGCTAGGTCATTTACCAATAAGTTTCATCAATATCGATAGTCATAGCGAGTTTGAGGGGCATTACATACACCCCATCTTATTAAAAATTCATCCCAAAGCTAATTTTTGTTCTCGTACTTTTGACGCTAGTCTTTACTTTAATTTATTGTTCTCGTCTTCTTGTTATTCTCTTCTATTTTTTTCAAACAATCATGGCCATAAGCACTAGTGGTTCTATTCATTAGTTTTCTATTTCAAACAACATAGTTCATATAATATTTTAATATATTTGACATGTTATCAATGGATTTCTCGAGAGTGGCACTGACAATAATTTAAAGAACTAACACACTTTATGAACCTATTATTACATTACCTTCTAATTTTGTAGACATAATTACATTGATAAATTGCAAACAATCTCAAATATTTGTCTATTCCCGAAGTTCTAACTATGGAATTATTGAAAAAATTATTACGAACTTGAAAAATGAATTGAATTCAATTCATGAAATTCAATGCACTTGATAGTCATCAATTCAATTCACTTGACAGTTACAAATTCACTGCCTCTTCTGGAACTGTTTTCTCCTCCTTCTCACTCCTTCTTTGCTTTATGCAAAGATTGCTTCTTCGTATGGAGTAAGTTCTCTTTACACAATTCTTCAACGAACCATGAGTCTACATTAGGAAGATCAAGGGAAACATGACTCTGATTCCATGGGTCTAATACATAGACTCACTTAGCCTCCATCTTCAGGGTAAATAAGACATGACTTCTTTCATTTTCCAGCTTGTTTTATAACATGTAATATATCTAGAATTTCAGCTAGTGCATATTTGAAAGTAATAAATATTGTCACAAGGATTCCATGATTCCATTATAAACAAAGTTGTCTTCCAAAATTCAATCTACTCAGTGTTGTCTACATCTACAGAGAGCCTCAAGCAGACCCACAATTGCATTCTCACCCAGTTTGATCAAGATCACTGAAATAGAAACAATAGTAGGAGAAGAAGAAAACAAGGAACAAAACTTATGTTAACAAAATGGGCATGGGAACTATGGAAGAAAGTGGGAGGTTCAGTACGAGCAATGACCAGTTTATGAATATGAATAATGGGGTCATAAAGGAGTGTAAGGGTGGGTTTTCAGTTGTCCTTCCAACGCCCACCATAGTTCTTGTAATCACAAATGTCAAAATAAAAAATTCATCATCGTCTGATCACCACATGTTTAGGAAGAGGAAATTAAGGTTTATGTTTTTGGAGGTCGATGGTTTGGCTCTCTACAAATTGTGAGATGAAACATTCCACCCATTCAAGATCATTGAGCATTAGAATTTCTCCAAATCAGCAATTGAGATAAGATCAAAGGTCCATTACATTGAATGTTAGTATTTGTTTTTTTTCCCTTTTTTGTAAGGAAACTTTTGTTATATATATATTTTTTTAAAGGGTTGAAATGTTTCCCTCAAATTTTGAAACCTAGAATGGCTACTGAGATTGAATTTAATAGACCAAGCCAATCTAGCCTAACTGGAAAACACTACCTCTTATTGGCCTCATCAACAAAGTTGAAGAAACCTAATAGGAAATGAAATGCATGTAAAAATTTCATTGATTGGAAAGGAATAAAATCTAAGATCTACTATATTATAGCCTTTTTCAAGGTTGCAGCTCCTTTGCAGTTGATATAAGCTTAAAATAATTCAAGAATAGAAGCATTATGCTTACCTCTTCATTTTTCTCACTTTTGCACTCATTCATTTATATATCTCAACCTCACTAAAATAGCTTGCATTAGGAAAGCATTCGTACCCACACTCAGGTGAAATATAGGGTTGTCTCATCACTGCTCTGAGAGATGATGTGAAAGCTAGTTGTGTCTACTAGTTCAACCATTTACTATGCCAAAACATACAAGTTTCAATCTGTTTATGCCGAAACATACAAGTTTCAATCTGTCTGATCTTTATTGTCGTTACAATCTCCATAATTGATATTCATTGCCAAGATTGTTTCAACTGTAGTTACTATGCTCATAATTGGTAACACACCGGCCCAATGATGTTCCCAAGGTACCTAGAATTGAGGCTCAAAACTCAATTTTAAGGTTGCTTTCATGCCCAGGATGCTTGTTTACCACTGCTTGAAAGGGAGCTTATGCCTAAGAGCATAGGTATGTTTCCCACAAAATCATCTTCAAAATGCTTAGGATGGATTCCTCTATCCAAATTTATTTGTAGGCATGATTTTTCAGTACCCTTATGACTATCAAGATTTCATTGTCCTGGGAACTAAGGATTTAAGCAGTGAACAATTCAGCATTCACTCATAATCTTGGTTATGATTTCCCCATTCTCGTGGCATCAATTTTGTATGAATAAAGAATTGCAGGAAGGTAGGCAGCAAGAGAGAAACCAATAAACTCAGAGAATTATAGATGGTTTCCCTACAAATTACAAAGGCAAGTCAATGTGAATGTGTGTGCCTCCCACTATCCATACACTTAGTGGCCATGCATTTATGAGACAACATTCAATTGAAACGTATGGATCTGCGATATGCTTAACACATAGTTCTAGCTTTTTATTTGAGAAACATGTTGTCCATTGAGCAAAGGCATTGGTGTGGTGACATTTCAGCATTGTTTTTTTTTCACGTTAAAGGGCTCTGTTTGAAATGCACGTTACCAAGTTTTTCTTATCGCGTGCTCACCCCAATGGTTGTCAAACAACAAATTGAGATGTGATTTTTGTTCTATTTCCATTTTCAAGTTGTGGTTGTGATGTATTTTAGCATGTTGAAGAGGAAATTAATAAAAATATTGTTAGATTGTTGATTAAAACTTCAAATTTCAAGACATAATTTTAAATTCCTTGCACACTCATAAATATTTAAACTAATGTAATCAATGCTCATCGTGATCTTGTTGCCATCATATTAAACCTATTGATGTAAATTAATGCACAGTAAAAAATGTTTAAACTAAATTAATATAATCAACACAATACTCAATGACATTAACACTCACAAGAATTTAAACTCATTGTGACGAGAAGCTCATTCTAGTACTAGCAGTAGGAAGTAGAGGGATGGATTCCAAAGTCAGAGGGAGCTTCAACAATAGACAACGTGTTGTCTCTAGAGATGGATTTTGGTGGTGGACTTGTCAAAAGGACCTCCCTCACTAAGAGTGAGTGATGAGATTTGTATCTCGGGATGTCCTTCACACATTATATTATTAATTATAATAATTATAATTTTGTTAATGACTACAAAAGTTTAGAAAAAATCAAATATAGTGAAAATCAGTTTCAACTAATCCGATTTAGTCGAAGGGATCATGGTATTTTGTATTAACAAATAGTAAATATCATGATTCAAAAGAAAAAATATATTGGTTCTCTTCATAATGGCCCTCACTGAGCAAAACCGTAGCTCCGGAGATGGAACATTGGCACCATTTCCAAGTCTTCGACGCATGGTTTGGGTGGGAGCCCTAGCTGAAAATCGACGTCTCAAATCCATCGAAATAGACGGATTCACGATCTGAGTCACGGTTTGGGTGCAATGGGCATTTTTGTCAGGCACCCCGGGGCCATTCAGGGACACTATGAGGATTTGCTATGGGGCCATTGAACCCAAACCAGCGAGTGGACTTGGATTCCATCGGATCCAACAGGTGCACGTGGCCATTGTGGATTTTTCATGGTGCCCAGACATGCCCTGGATCTTTCGGATGAGAAATGACCCCCTTGAGCGAAACTGGAATGGCCCTCACTAAGCAAAACCCTAACTCTGGAGATGGCGAATTGGCACCGTTTTTGAGCCTTGGAGGTACTATGTGGGGGGGGGCTAGCTAAAACCTGATGTCCCAGATCCATCAGAATCGATGGATTCATGATCAGATTCATGGTTTGGGTGCAACGGGTATTTTCTTCAGGAATCCCATGGGCATTAAGGGACACTTTGAGGATTTTCTCCAAGGCCATAGAACCTGAACCGGCGAGCGCACTTGGATTCCATTGGCTACCACAGGTGCAAGTGGCCATTGTGGATGTCTCCATGATGGCCATGCATGCTGGAGAACCTTCAAATGAGAAATGACCCCCTTGAGCAAAATTTGAATGGCCCTCACTAAGCAAAACCCTAGCTCTGGAGATGGAATAGTGGCACCATTTCCGAGTCTTTGAGGCACAGTTTCGGGGGTCCTCTAGCTTAAACCCAGCATTTCGGATCCATCGGAATTGATGGATTCCTGATCAGATTCAAGGTTTGGGTGCAGCGGGAATTTTTCTTCGAGCACCCCGGGGCCATTTAGGGACACTTTGAGGATTTGCTCTAGGGCCACGGAACCCAAACTAGCGAGCGAGCTTGGATGTTGTCGGCTCCCACAGGTGTAAGTGGCCATTGTAGATGTTTCCATAGTGGCCATTCATGCCCTGGATCCTTCTTATGATAAATTCCCCCTTGATCTAAATTGGATCACCTCTCTTTCACATTTGTGAAGACCTATGATATCTAAGGTTACTAATATCTTGTTCTAACACTAAGGCCATTTCCCTCGTAGAACACATGGAGAGCGGAGCTAACACCTAACATGATTTTGGATGTAAACACTAGAGGAGACCTCCAATTGAAATGATATATAGAATAAGGATTTATTCCTTCTCATACCATCCATATCACACTATTTTATTTGTAATTAGCTTCATGGAGGAATTCACTATGGTTCATGAAAACACCCCTAGGAGGATATATGAAGTCTAGGGAGGACAACTTGGCTTGAGCTTGATCCTTTTGAGATTATAGGGTTACATCCCTTGGAGGTTTATGATTAGGGTTTTTTTATGAAACCCTAAGTGAATTTTCTAAATAAGAAGAAGGGAAGCAAATGTATTGCATTGGACAACTTGTTTTAGTGATTCATTAATGTTATGTCTCCTTGGTTTAGCTAGGGATTTCACTATTTCCCCTAGCTAGTGTTTTGGAGAGCTAGTGAATTGTACTAGCCTTGTGATAAGGCTCTCATGCATGTTCTTAAATTGTAATTTATAGTTATATGTGTATTGCTAATTTATTAGAAGTAAAAGATAATTTTGTTGAGTGATTTGACATCATCATTAAATAAGTTAAGGGTTGTTGTACTATTGCTATAATTGTTGTAAAAGTGAGTTTTCATATTTGCTTTATGCATGATAAGTTTCCAATGCAGCTAAATCTAATATAAGAACTAGGATATTTTTGTGAGGCTCCATGCAAATTCACTAAAGCACAAACGTGATTGTGACTAGGTGAAACTCTACTCTTTGAGGTTTCAGAGGATTTAGATTTATGTGTTTCCTCCTACCATATTTAAGTATATAAAAGATTTTCTAAGGGCATGCTAAAATATTCTAACATATACATTCATTGTGGGTAAGCCAGATGGACCACATTTCTTGCAAAGCCAAGGATTGATTTACATTGTATGTGTGTGATATCCATCGACAAAGAGTAGATTTGAGATTTTTTTGTGTGCCCATGGTTGAGGGTCTAAGAGTATGTGAGATAATTTGGAACCCCAAGTAAAAGCCCTCACAAAGAGAAATTCCAAGTAATTTTGAGAAAGTAACACATTAGGTCAAAAGTTGAGCATCTTAGTCTAACACTAAGGTCATTTCCCTAATAGAAGACATGCAGAGTGGAGCTAATGCCTAACATGATTTTGGGTGCTATCAATAGCGTTGTCTTTCCATGTACTTGTGTAATGTGACATGGATACTGTTTGTAAACCCTAAGAAAGAGAATCATGCTAGTGGCAAGAGCTTGATTGACATAAGTGTTGAGATATTGTAACTTCAAAGAATATTATATTTGTACTTTATTATTCTGGAGATGTTTCATTCCTCCTTGAAGATCTTATTGTATATCCGGAGATGTTTATTCCTCCGTTGGAATGTGGTAACATGGGTTATTAGACTTCCCTAGTGGGGGTTGACCATGTATGTGTTATGTGGGTCAAAGGGTTATTAGACCACCCTAGAGGGGTTGGCCCAGTCAGTTATAATAGGGTATTTAACCTAATGGTTAAATACGAGCCTACATGTACTTGTGTAAAAGATATGTCAGAGTAGTGTATAAATAGAGGAGGTGTGTTCCTCATTTGATACACTCACACACTTGAGAGAGATGCACTTGTGGAGGAGAGGTTTGCTATGGTGGAGGAGGAGATCATGTCTTTGGTTTGCATCTTTGTATATTGCTGGTCATCTATATTGAGGAAGCTTTACTGGGTTTTCTACCCCATGAGGGTTTCCCAGGATAAATCTGTGTCTCTTGTGTTTATGCTATGCTTGTTGTTTCTTCAGTGATCCTGTATATGCTATTATTGTGAAATGGAATGTAATGCTACTATTTTTTGTCTTAGCATATTAAATTTTAACATGGTATCAGAGCTAAACTGAAGGAAGGCAAGGTATGGCACTTACGACACTTGCTTTACTTACGACAATTTGAAGGTTAGGGTTTTATATAGAAAAAACCAGTCATCGTGGAACTTTCGCTATAAATCCATTTTGGTGAAGGTTCAGGATCTAAAACCTTTACAGGTCGTAAATAACATCTCTAGGTATCTTGTGTCCAAAGGGAACCCTCAGATTCGTTGTACTTTGTAAGTTATAATCAGTACAAGTTAGGGTTTCTGCCTCTTCCAGATCTCAGTCAAAATCAGGTGACCTAGGGAAAAAGGTCATAACTTGGGCTAGGAAGCTCCAAATGAAATTTTGTAAAAATTGAAAGGTATTACACAGACTGTAGTATCTCAGAAAATGTTTTTAGAGGCCTAAGTGGAACCAGTGACACGTGGAACGCCGTACAAGTTCGCTCTCCTGTTTTATCCCATAAACAGGTCATGTTACGACACTTGGCATAACTCTCTCTCAGAGAGTCCAATTGAGGTCAGATCTATCAAGATGGAAATATAACAGAGCGATCTATCTCAGAAAATTTTTTCAGAGGCCGAAGTTCAAACAGTGACACGTGGAACGCCGTACAAGTTTGCTCTCCTGTATTATCCCATAAACAGGTCACGTTGCGACACTTGGCATAACTCTCTCTCAGAAAATCCAATTGAGGTCAGACCTGTCAGGATGGAAAGATGACAGGTCAGGCTACTGCAAAAAAAGTTTTCATACCCTGTGGAGTGAAAATTTCAGAGTTATAGTAGAAACAATCAGGTACATATTTCTGTCAAAACAGAATTATTTTCGGAGCACCTTTATTCATGGCTTCCGGAATTTAGGGTTTCGGAGAAAGTTAGAATTTTTGGAATCGGAGTCCACGGCTGAATGCTACTCAGGAAAATCAAAATTTAGAGACCAAGATTGAACTTTTGGTTGGGTAGAAGACCAGGCTTGATCAAACCTTAGTTCGGGATTGTGATCAGAAAGATGGAAAATTAGGACTTCAGCAAAAGTTGGAATTTTTGAAGTCTGCAACCTCGGCTGGAAGCTCCTCAGAAAAATAAGAGTTTAGAGCCTTGGATCGAACCTTTTGATTGGACAGAAGGGTGGGCTTCATCAAACCCTAGTTCGGGTTCCTGTCCAGAAGATACAGAAGTTTCGAAGGCAATTTTTAAGGGGTCAAATTTTGGAGATTTCAAAATTGAAGAATGCTAGTTTGATCAGCTCAGCAAGACACATTCTTCCATGCATTCAGAAGCGTGAAAGTCAAAGATTGAATTTTTTAGGGTTTCTCTAGCAAACCCTAATCAAGCTCTAGATCAAGTTTTAGGGGGAGTTGAGGCTAAGGCCTTACATAAGAAGACTACAAAAAGTCTCGATAGGTATGACTTAAGGAGGTTCAGGTATGCCTTGAAATCTGATTCTTGATTAAGTTCATAATGTGTTTGTCTTCATGTTATTTATTTGTACAATCTTGATTAATGTTATTAATTGTCTTATCACCCTAGTAACAATATGAATGCATGTGAATGATCGAAGACATTCATTCATTAGGGCTATATGATTGTACTTATGCATTATGGTGTTGTGTGAAGTTGATGTTGTCTGCTAACAAGAGACAAGTACATCACAAAAGACAAATCAAGTTCCATGACCATGACAACATGAAGAGAAAGACTCACGAGGTATGTATGAATTTGTTATATTATGTTTAACCTATGAGACATGCAGGTTCTAGCTCAGGATCTCTAAATCATTGAAGAGATTGTTTAGGTATGTTGTACATAACTAAGCAGGTATACTAATCCAGGTATGTTTTCCTATGTCATGTTAGAATCTTACCTTGTGTTAGGATCCCTTATGTAAGTATATTTGGTATGATTGGTTAGTAATCAAGGGTTTATGCATATTATGTCTCTTATCTTGGTTGATGATTTAACTAACTAGATCAAACAAGAATATGCATGAGTAAAAGAAGACTTCCTTGAAACCCTAAATACTAATGATCATGACTATACATATTCAAGATTATTTAGAATTAGAATGTTTTGATAATATTATGTATGTTTGTGTATGAGATCATGAGGATGACACTAGTGTACACTTGAGCATGCACAGTGGTACAGAATGAATAGAAGTTCAGAAGACATACAGAAGATCAAGCGGGAGGCAAGCACACAAACATAAAAGATAAGTATTTGAGTTGTTATTAGAAATAGTAAATGATATTGCTTGTATGCATATTTGTATTCCTAGTGTAAAAATTCATAAAGCATTGAACAGTATACTGCTAATATGCATATGATTGGTAAGTTGGACAAACATTCCATTGTTGCTTGTCTAGAATGAAACCTCTTTGCTGACATGCTGAGAGCTGTGCACACTCTCGATAGTATGTTCTGGTAGAGATGGAAGGCATCTAGATAGCCACTGTATGCATACAGGATATGGGAAAGTGTTGTGCCAAAGTATTGGTCAAAATAGTTGCATAACTATGTAAATGATATCTGTATGCATAATAGGTTATCATGTCAATATGATTTGATGATTATGAAGTATTACTAATCATGTACTTAATTTTGATTTGTAGGAAAGATCATGATCAATGATGAACTCTGAACAAGCGATGGATGTTCAACAAAAGATTTACAAATCAAACACACTATAGAAAGCTTGTGGTTAAGAGATTCTCTTAGAAAGAGGAAGAGAATCATGATGAGATGTTTTGCTCCAAGGGACTAGATACGACCAATCTCTTAATGATGTAATTAAAGAAGAAGTATGAATCAGGTTCTGTATGGGTACCCAGGATCGGTAGTCAATTGATGAGCTTAATGATCATCATGGGTGATGTGGATCTCAACCTTTGCTACAAGGTTGAATATGGCTTCTATACACATATGACATGGATGCAAGAAAGAACTCACCACAGAGTTCGAATGATTTTGAGGCTCATATTAGTAGACCCATCTGATGAGAGATGGCACAGATAGATATGCAGAAGATCACTCAATGCAGAGTGTGAATAATGGACAATCGACAGCTTCATGACAAAGCTTGGGCTTTACCAGAAGTAAAGTTGTTCCTAACCTTTACCTTAAGGTTGTGGATGATGAACCTATCATACCATTATTGTATGAAGATGATCTCTTTCTGACAAGGAATGAGAAACAGGTCATGAAAATGGTTGTAGAAAGGAAACTGAAAGATCTCGGATTAATGCACTACTTCTTAGGTCTATAAGTATGGCAAGATCCAAAAGGAATCTTTTAAATCAAGGTAAGTATGTTGTAAAGTTTCTAAAAAGATTTGATATGTTGGAGTATAAAGCCATGGCCACTCCCATGGACTCCAACTTGAAGTTATTAGTTAATGACTCATCGTACTTAGTGGACCTAACCCTATATAGACAAATCATTGGGTCATACTAGGCCAGATATATGCTTTGTTGCAAATACCCTAAGTCAGTATCTAGTAGAACCTAGAAAGGTTCACTTAATAGCTACAAAGCATGTAGTGAGGTACCTAAAAGGTACATTAGATTTCTTGGTCTATATTATCTTGGAGGTCATGAACTCCGTTTACATGGTTACTTAGATTTTGATTGGGTAGGAAGTGTCTCAGACAGAAATATTACATCAGGTGGATGTTATAGTCTTGAATCTGCCATGATCTCATGGTTCAGCAAGAAACAATCTAGTGTGGCTCTCAGTACTGCTGAAGCAGAATATATGGCTATTTGCTCTACCAGCTGTGAAGCAGTGTGGCTTCAGAAGCTATTATATGGAGTGTTTGACTTAGAAATAGATCCCACTGTGATTATGTGTGACAATCAAAGCTGCATTAAGATGACTGAAAATCCTGTGTTCCACGATAAGTCAAAACACATAGAGATCCGATACTTCTATATACGAGATATGGTGCAAAGAGGAGCTATCAAGCTCGTATATATAAGCACTGAGGATCAGATTGCTGATATCTTGACTAAACCTTTGTCTCGAGTGAAGTTTGAATACTTTCGAGACAAGCTTGGTATAGTTCAAAAGAACTCTCCTCGAAAGGGGGAGTAGCACAGTATCTAATAACAAGTCTGTCTCATCAATGATGAGGTTACCTATTTACTGCACTTAGTTACTTAGAATTATTTAGATTTAGGAATCTTATATTTTTTCTTTTGATGATAGATGTATACATGCTTTTGATGATAGATGCATACATGCTTTTGATGTTAGATATACATGCTTTTGATGATAGATGCATACATGCTTTTCATGTTAGATATACATGCTTTTGATGATAGATGCATACATGCTTTTGATGTTAGATATACATGCTTTTGATGATAGATGTATACATGCTTTTGATGATAGATGTTATGCATGAGGATACATGTTTTGATGATGAGGATACATGTTTTGCTATACATGTTTTGATGATGAGGATACATGATTGACACATGTCTTGATGAAGTTCTTGGTGAACATGTGACGGGATTGGATCATCCCTGGACTTCAGTTCAAAAGAAGAGCCATAGACATATGTCTTCGAGAATGAAGTTCTTGGTGAACATGTGAGGGGATTGGATCATCCCTGGACTTTAGTTCAAAGGAAGAGCCGTAGACGTATGTCTTCGAGAATGAAGTTCTTGGTGAACATGTGAGGGGATTGGATCATCCCTGGACTTCAGTCCGAAAGAAGAGCCGTAGACGTATGTCTTCGAGAATGAATTCCTTGGTGGACGGTTGAGGATTAAGTCATCCTTGGACGTAGTCCTAAATGTACGGTGGAGGATTAAGTCATCCTTGGACGTGGTCCTAAATGTACGGTGGAGGATTAAGTCATCCTTGGACGTGGTCCTAAATGTACGGTGGAGGATTAAGTCATCCTTGGACGTGGTCCTAAATGGACGGTGGAGGATTAAGTCATCCTTGGACGTGGTCCTAAATGTACGGTGGAGGATTAAGTCATCCTTGGACGTGGTCCTAAATGTACAGTGGAGGATTAATTCATCCTTGGACGTGGTCCTAAATGTACGATGGAGGATTAAGTCATCCTTGGACGTGGTCCTAAATGTACGGTGGAGGATTAAGTCATCCTTGGACGTGGTCCTAAATGTACGGTGGAGGATTAAGTCATCCTTGGACGTGGTCCTAAATGTACGGTGGAGGATTAAGTCATCCTTGGATGTGGTCCTAAATGTACGATGGAGGATTAATTCATCCTTGGACATAGTCCTAAATGTACGGTGGAGGATTAAGTCATCCTTGGACGTAGTCCTAAATGTACGGTTGAGGATTAAGTCATCCTTGGATGTGGTCCTAAATGTACGGTAAGGATTGGATCATCCTTGGACTTTGGTCCTGTGAACTGAGCCATAGACATGAGGTCTCCGAGAATTGATAGGACTGGATCATCCCTGGACTTCGGTTCAAAAGGTACATGACAGGACTGGATCGTCCCTGGACTTCAGTTCAAAAGGTACATGACAGGACTGGATCGTCCCTGGACTTCGGTTCAAAAGGTACATGACAGGACTGGATCATCCCTGGACTTCGGTTCAAAAGGTACATGACAGGATTGCATCATCCTTGGACATAGGTCCTAAAGAGAACTAGATTGATCGTGTGATGATGATGCTGATGATCGTGTGATGACGATGCTGATGATCGTGTGATGACAATGCTGATGATCGTGTGATGACGATGTTGATGATTGTGTGATGATGATGCTAATGATCATGTGATGACGATGCTGATGATCGTGTGATGACGATGTTGATGATCGTGAGGATTCAGATATTGATGTAGCTGTTTGAGTGCTGCAAAAGATAAAGACTCAGTACTGAAGATGTTGATGTTCCAGTATTGAAGATGTTCCAGTAACTGGTTGAGTTACTGATGATGTTGAGAAAGCTTCCAATGATTTATAGATGTATCATGTATGATGTTGATGACTCCTTGCTCATGCAGATGCTGTTATAATATCCTTCTCGTTAAGGGGGAGTGTTGAGATATTGTAACTTCAAAGAATATTATATTTGTACTTTATTATTCTGGAGATGTTTCATTCCTCCTTGAAGATCTTATTGTATATCCAGAGATGTTTATTCCTCCGTCGGAATGTGGTAACATGGGTTATTAGACTTCCCTAGTGGGGGTCGACCCTGTATGTGTTATGTGGGTCAAAGGGTTATTAGACCACCCTAGAGGGGTCGGCCCAATCAGTTATAATAGGGTATTTAACCTAATGGTTAAATACGAGCCTACATGTACTTGTGTAAAAGATATGTCAGAGTAGTGTTTAAATAGAGGAGGTGTGTTCCTCATTTGATACAATCACACACTTGAGAGAGACGCACTTGTGGAGGAGAGGTCTGCTATGGTGGAGGAGGAGATCATGTCTTTGGTTTGCATCTTTGTATATTGCTGGTCATCTATATTGAGGAAGCTTTACTGGGTTTTCTACCCCATGAGGGTTTCCCAGGATAAATTTGTGTCTCTTGTGTTTATGCTATGCTTGTTGTTTCTTCAGTGATCCTGTATATGCTATTATTGTGAAATGGAATGTAATGCTGCTATTGTCTGTCTTAGCATATTAAATTTTAACAATAAGCTTGTTGTTGAATTCAACGAGGACTTCTTATCTATCATGAAGATTATAGGGTTAATCAGTAAACCCTAGGAGTTAGATTTTATGGATCACGAAGATATAACCAGTGGAGAAGATAAGGGAAAGATAGACATGTTGGATGTTCTTGTAGATATTTCTCTTATGCGATGTTAGAGTATAAGACCTAGGGTTTGAGGATTGAAATACCGAGATGGACATGTAGCCTTGGATGATAGAAATAGTGTTATATAATAGTGTACTTGTGTGATGTGACATGGCTAGGGTTTGCATGAGATATCTCATATTAACATGTTCATGTGCTCTTGCATGTACCCCAACACTCCAATAAAAAGAAATATTTATATTTATTTGCAAGGAAAATTTAAGGTCTTGGATATGACTACAATCTTTGTATCTCATAATCACAAGCCATTGACATAATTGAAATATGAGATCATGGTAGTGGAAGAAGTTGCAAAGGGGTTAGAGGCCTAAATATTGAAATAATTCAATCCCAACATAAAGCATCTCATTCTTATCACCAACCAAATGCACATTAGGGTTTGATGCTAGAGTATAAGACCTAGGGTTTGAGGATTGAAATACCAAGATGGACATGTAGACTTGGATTCTATAAGTTGAGTTCTCTAGTGGTGTACTTGTGTGATGTGACATGGGTAGGGTTTTTAAACCCTAATAAATATAATCATGCTAGTGGGGGGACATTGATTAACAGAAGCTTGTTGTTGAAGCCAATGAGGGATTCCTAGATGTCCTAGAGATTATAGGGTTACTGAGGAAACCCTAGGAGTTATATGTTAGCGATAATTAAGATATAACCACTGGCGAAGATAAGGGGAAGAGACATGGATACAGTTTGTATGAGAAGAGATTATGTCATTGATTTAATAGCATGTGTAATTCTCATCATAAATGTGTCATAATGTCTAAGAGTAATATGCCATAACTGTGAAAAAAAATAGCATCACCTTACACAGAAAAAGAGAAGCTATTAATTGTCATAATTGTAAGGAAATTATCTATCATATACTAGTATAAGGTATTCTATTCCACGTGGCTTTCCCAATCTAAAAGGAATCTCCTTCAACACTCATCCTCACTTGTCCTAGGAGAACGTCTCAAAGCAACAAAACACTAACACCATAGCCATGGCCAAGGATTTGAGACCCACCCCTCACATACAAACCCTATCCCTATTGGAGTCCAAATAACCCCTATTGAGGGTACCTGTGGTGGTTCATGGATTCTAGGGCTAGATTAGGTTTCTAGGATTCTAGATCAGTTTCCTAGGGTTAGATGAGTGCTTCTAGGGCTACTTTAGGTTTCTAGGACTAGATTAGGTTTATAGTATTCTTGCTTAGTTTATAGTGTTAAATTAGTGTTTCTAGGGTTAGTTTATCTTTTTAGGATTTCTAGGGCTAGATTAGGTTTGTAGGGTTATATTAGTGCTTCTAAGGCTAGACTATGTTTCTAGGGATAGATTTGGTTTCTAAACACTAATGACACAGGTTGAAAAGATGGCATGGAAAAAGGACAAGATGACATGAAGGACAAGCAATGGACAACACATTAATGACAAAGTGTTGATGACTCAACAAAGGAGCATGCCAAGGTAAGAAAGTTTGATAGGATGACAAAGGAGTATGACAAGTGGCCAAGTATGACAAGGACAACAATATGATTATGAAGATTGCCAAGTATGACCAAGAAAAAAATATGATGATGCAAAGATCAAGCAAGCATGAGATCATGTCAAACAAGCATGATAGTTGTTGTTGACATGCATGATGAGGATGACTTGTTGACATGGAGGAAGAGTGAAAAATGTTGTTGACTAGGAAAACAAGCAAAGTGAATTTGGCAAGCATGAAAAGTGTTAGTGACATGGAAAAGACAAGGAGAACACACATGGCATGTTGACACATGGCTTGAGGAATGACAAAGGTGAAAAGTATGACAAACATGGTAGGCACATGGTGATGATGTGAAGAGAAGATCCAAAAATTAAATATATATAGAGAGAAGTTAAGTCTCCTTCGTGTCTAGTGTCCTCGTGTTAGGTGAGCTAGGTTCTACTCATTCATTAGAGAAGTGTGATGCCTTAATGGAGGATGTTGTTGAGGGTGATTCAAGAGTGTCAGATAATGTGAGTATTACAAGGTCAATTCGAGCCCGGGGTGGAAAAAGCAAACCGGGAAGTGTAATGGGATTCCGTCAGCACCTGCAGGTCCACCAATGCGTGACACACATGTACATGAGTTAAAGGAAGACACACATGTGCACCTCAAAATATTGATTTAGGGGTAGAACAGAAGTGACTATGAAGTATCTTTTTTATTTCTGTAAAGTGTGTATGAGTGGAGCTAAGTGAGGGGAGATAGAAGTCATGTGATGGAGGATGGTTTTAGGATGACTTAGCAGGATTTTAGGGATGGATGGTGGATTTAAAATTAGGAACGTTAAGATAATAGAGAACTCAATTTTTTCACATGTATGTATGTATGTATAAAAAAAAAATGCATGTACCAACAAAATAACATGAAACTACACATACCTCGATGTAGAACATAACATTCTTTGATGCAATTCTTTCTCTTATGTAAAGTTGACCGACTTCATTCAATAAATCCATCTGGATCCTCTATGTTGATAATTGTCTCCATCAATCTCTCATGCTCTGAATGAGGTAGGTAGTAGTGTACCTTGGTTGAGCTCTTGCTTGACATTGTCCGTAGATGGATGTTTGTGCCAATGATCAAATTTGTGAAGTGATACACCACTAAACCTGGTCTGTAATCTATGAATACATGCCCACTAGTCTTTCTTGACTTCCCATCTACTGTAATATATTCCCCCTTAACCACCATCGAGCCAATACAAAATTCATTTACTTCATTGTCGATTAATGATTCGTATAGGGTTTGCTTACCTTAGATGCACCGTGCCAACCAATAATCTGTACCCATTCATTGTCTTTTGGGGAAACAACTACATATATGTGTCCTAGTTGTACAAGATATGAGATATGGTCGTAGTCTGTCGAAATCACTGACTGACCCTCCTCTAACTGGGTTGTTTCAACAACTGCACATTGGTCTACAGCAAGTGACACACGATCCCATTCATCAACCCAGTCCATGCATTCGCATTCATCCCATTCGCCACTGCTGCAAGGGATGCAAAAGTAAGCAAGTTTTCACGTCCATATTTCTAATAAGGGTTTGTTTGAGCTTCAAACTAAATGAAATCCACATGTTCCTTATACTGTGCCGCAACTATAGGAACGTGATCGATCTATGTCAACCACTTTACAAAAATTTCTTACCACACATCCTATCACTGATGATGTTTGTTGATCTCTTTCTCGGTTTGATATTGTTGCAGAGCACCATTGAACTATGGCTTCTGCATCTTGGATATGAGGGTTTGTGTTAAACCTCATCTCTTCCCTTCGTAGTGCAGCCTTGATGCATGCACCGGCCCCATCATGTTCACCTTTTCCGTGTTGTTCGCCTTTTCCATGCCTGGTCTCAAAATAGTTCCAGATATGCGGCAAATTATAAGTCTTATGCAAAATAATCATCCATTGGAATACTCAGGCATTTTTGAACTGGCCTGCACATCCATCCGATCATATCCAATGCTGATCCATCTGTATATCTCTCTCCTCCAACGGATCATAGAAAATTCAAAAACAATGTTGCACATAATGTAGATCATGGGTTCTATCATCACTTAGGTAAAAGTGTGTCTCCTTCAGTAGTATCCTCATGTCATTGCTGCTCTTTGGCCCATGCCTATACATAATATGTACCATGATGATGACTTGGTCTGAATGGTAGTATTGACTCTGGATTTCATTTTGTGGCTGAAGGGTGTAATTTTCTACAAAATCCACAATTGACACTATGGTTCCAATAGGAAATGTGTCTCTTCATTTTCTGTACTGGTCATCTTGCCATCGCGCTACATACACATGTTGATCATAATGCTATGTTTTCTTGTAGAACTTAATCAAGAAGTCACATACCCGTTCTTGTTACCATGAAAACAAGGGTAATATTACAATGTGTCCTTTGGAAAAATGTATATGTCATAAATTGAATGTGTAATATGAAAAATATGCAATATTCATCTATACCTATGACTTTACTAATGCAATATTTTTACTTTCCTTGGCACTATCTAATTGATAGGTAACGTACTTGAAGCTCTACACCTCCATGCCCATCCTGCCAAATTCGTGTTCCTCGCTTTCATGAATGCAACGGTTCAAAAGAGAAAACCCACTGCATCTAGAACATGTCCCATATAGACATGATTTTTCATAATATTTTTGTCCTTCGGGCCTTGGACACATGATGTTGTGGATAAAGTCTCTTGATGCATTCGGTGGTAGTATGGATTCATTGCAGCCCTGCACAATGTTAGTATGCAAATCACAAAATATATGTTTATATGTGTCATAATAATATTCATATTCTACATGGTATCTACAACAACAGGTATTCCGATCAATGCATATAGGAACGTACCATGGTTTTCATTTCTCAAAGGACCTTTGGCCCAGGTTCAATTGTGTGTGCTCATTCCTGAATCTCTCATAGAGTTCAGTCTGTGTGGTGTCAAGGAAGCGTTTAACATGGGGTTCACGTTTAGTAGAACCTTTTCTTAGCTTTAGCATGTCTCTTTGGTTTGATGAAGGTCTGGTATGATCATGCCAAGAATTTTGTACTAACTCCTTAACAACATCAATTAGCTTCCTATATCCATGAGGAAACCTACCAAAAAAATCCCAACAATCGTTTCCACTCGGAGTGTTAATATTTTCTCTTGTAACATAGTACTTTTTAATACTTTTTCTATTTAATTTAAGTATGTGAGAAGTGTGTGATAACAGGCGACGTTTCCATGTGGACTTGCTTACAACTGATTCTTCTTACACATGACGAGCCACATAATATCTTTTGTACGAGACATCTTCCCAATCGCATTAAATGCAGATTGGAGATTTATAACAATATGACTGCTAGCCTCTAAACTTTTAACCATCTTTATGCCCAAAATTCTCCTAACAACAACTAAATAATGTGAATTTAACAAACATAGCAATAATTGACATTTACCTGCATCACCTTTGGATTCAAAATATTCCTTGACAATTTTGTTGCATTTCTATTCGATAGTGCATTTTGGCAACTTACCTTCAATGCCCGATAGAGCACTTTCATCCACATGAATACGTCTAGGAGTTCTTCTTCTTGTGCTAGACAGTCAAGGTAGGGAAGGTGGACACAAAACATGAATACCAGAGCTTGTTTGTTGTGGTGCTTCATTCACACATTGGGCCATAATGGGAGTGTGCTTGACATGGTTGTGGTCTTCTTGGGGAGATTGCAAATTAAGAACTTCTTGTATGTCCATCTCTACACATGCAACATCTCCCAATATTCCCGTGTCATGAGGAACTTCAGCATGACTTGTTGATGGATTGTTGGTTGGAGATTGTGTTAATGTTGGAATTTGAATTTGGTCCGTTAGACGCGACCGCTTTAACTATGGTTCTGAACAAGAGGTTTTCATGTCAACAACTGTGTTAGGATCAGTGGCAGGATCTGGGGCAATGACAGGACCATGTCTCACTCTTTCCATTTCCAAGCTGGCCTTTTCTCTTAAGTCATTGACCTTTTCAATGGGAAGATTCCTTTTTTTTTTTGTTGTTCTATTATGTGATTTTCCCATCTCCAAAAGTCTCTCTAAAAAAAATATGAGGCCTACCCCTGCAAAAGAAACAACAAATAAGATATCAGTTCCATTATATAATGAACTTGACACATTCCAACATAACTTACTACTTTACAAATTAACACATACAACTACAGACAATGTTGTGTTGACTCAAACCCAGTCAATAGGGGTTCCCATCACTGTCGATACCGTCCCACCAAGATCTCCCTGAGCATCGGCCCAAACAGGTTTTACCTTGCCCAGCAACAGCTGCGGAGCATATGAGGTCTCACCCAAGATGTTCAAGGGACAGTTGACGGAACCATGTTTCTGCCAAATGTAGGAGGATATTGTGCATCAAACATTCAACTTATGCAACAATTTAGAATTAGATCTAAACATTTAAATTAGGCATTGATCATAATAGCGACATCATTAAGCAGAGACAAATCATAATAGTAACAGTAACACATTAATCATAGCAAATAAACATTGCATCATTCACGTACTCATATCACCAAAATGCATTACCATAGATGGACTAGACAACACAGACATTTTGCTCAAGAGATATGCATCATATTAATTCCACAAAACCCAAATACATCAAAATTCAGCATTGGATCAATATTTGTCAAATAACAATGTTCTCAAAACCCAGATCTCGCAATCACTCCTCCAGACAGGATATTTCGACACTTACAAACCTATATCTATTTATAGGCTTGCACCTTTACAATGCTTTTCCACTTTCTAACTACTTCCTAACCGACACTTCAAATGAAATGACCCAACATCTATCTATTGTGGTCCAAATGACCCAAAAACCCACATATCATTGTTCAACTGCCCAAACGTTTCATAAAATATTCTCATTCGTGCTTGACTTTCTGTGGTATCGTAGCACTTGCAGTGCTGCGATGGTGACCTATCCAACCGTCTGCCAACAGACCCCCAAGACAATCTTGTGGCTTTCCCTCGAGCCATGTCAACAGGACTGTTGATGTATATGTAACTTCGGAATGTATTTTACCCATGTGTATTGTATTCCTATAGAGATGTTATTATTCCTCTATATGGAAGTGTTTGTATTCCTATAGAGATGTTATTATTCCTCTATACAGAAGTGTCGTCATTTATATTGTAAGTGTCGTAACTTATACTTGATGGGTTATTAGACCACCTTCATGGGGTCGACCCTATATGAGTCATGTGGGTAAATGGGTTATTAGACCACCAAGTGTGGGGTCAGCCTAGATTAAGTTAACCATGGGTTATTAGGCTAAGCTAGACAAGTCGGCCCCATTAGTTTATTGGGCAAGACAAGACAAGTATAAATAGAGATCGGGAGATCTCTATTTGATCACTCATTACTCACACTTCTCTCATTCGAAAAGTGGTGCACTCGTGAGGAGGAGGATCTGTTGCTAGGAGAATACTATCTCTTGTACTTTGGTTGTATCATTTCTCTTTCTATCTCTGAGGAAGTTGTGGGGTTTTTCACCTTCTTGGTTTTCCCCGATGAAACTCTGTGTCTCTTGTGTGGCTGCATTATTGTGTCCATGATTGATATGCTGTAGATATCTTGTACATGTTATTCTCTCAGTTAATATCTTAGATCAGATTGAAAATTCATAAAAACTAACATGGTTTCAAAGCTAGCCTGAAAGAAGGCATGGTATGGAATGTATGACACTTGTTGCACTTGCGATGCTAGGGCTTGATATAGCAAAAACCAGTCATTGTAGCACTTTCGCTATAAATCCATTTTGGACATGCTTTTGGATCTGAAAACTTTATAGGTCGCATATCAGATCCCCATGTACCTTGTGTCCAAAGGAAAACTTCTAATTCATTGTACTTTGTGTTTTAGGATCTGTACAATCTAGGGTTTCAGCCTCTTCCAGATCTGAGTCATAAACAGGTGACCTAGGAAAAAAGGTCATAAATTGGGATAGGAAGCTCCAAATGAAATTTCATAAAAATTTACAGGTAGGGAACAGATGGTACTTTCGCAGGCCGACGTTTTAGAGGCCGAAAGTGAACCAGTGACATGTGGTACTCCTTACAAGTTCGCTCTCCTGTTTTATCCAATAAACAGGTCATGTTATGACACTTGGCATAACTCTCTCTCAGAGAATCCAATTGAGGTCAGACCTATGGGGTTGGAAATGTGACAGGTCGGGCTACCACAGGTAGAAGTTTCAGACCTTGTGGATTTGTAATTTCGGAGTTACATCAGAAACAATGGGGTGCATATTTCTGTCAAAACAGAATTGGATTTTGAGCACCTTCATTCATGGCTCCGGGAATTGTGGTTTTGGAGAAAGTTGGTATTTTTGTAATCAGAGACCACAGCTGAATTCTACTCATCAAAATCGAAATTTACAGACTAAGATTAAATTTTTGGCTGGGTAGAAGGCCGAGCTTGATCAAACCCTAGTTCGGGACTTTGATCGGAAAAGTGGAAAATTAGAGCTTCTACAAAAGTTGGAATTTTTTAAGTATGTGACGACAGTTGGAAGCTCCTCAGAAAAATTGAAGTTTAGAGCTTTGGATTGAACCTTTTGGTTGGTAAGAAGGGTGGCATTTATCAAACCCTAGTTCAGGATCCTGTCCAAAAGACCCGAAAGTTTCAAAGGCAATTTTGAGGGGTGAAACTTTGCAGTTTTCAAATTCTGAGTATACCAGGTTGATCAGCTCATCAAGCCGCATCTTTCTATCCTTTCAGAAGTTTGAAATTCAAAGTTTGAATTTTTAGGGTTTCCCTAACAAACCCTAATCTAGCTCTAGATCCAGTTTCTGCAAATCAAGTGTATTGGGTTAATCCTAGAAGAAAATGGATTGGTCACCTACATAAGTGAAGAAGTTCCAGTTTCAGAGGGAGATAAGGGTAAGTCCTTACATAGGAAGATTACAAGCAATCTCGACAGGTATGACTTATCTAGGTATGTTTCGAGATCTGTTCATGATTAAGTTTATGGTATGTTTGTCTTCATTAAGGTTAGTACAATCTTGATTAACTTTAGACTTGTCATATCACCTTAATAAAATTATGAATACACGATAGAAGATATTCATTGATTAGGGTTTTGACAATTATGATTGTACTAATGCATTGTGGTGTTGTATGAGGTTGATGTTTCCCACTAACATGAAAGGTACATCAAGAAAGACAAATCATGTTCTAGTTCAAGAACATATGACCATGGTGACATGAAGACAAAGATTCATCCATTGTCATGGATCACATAGAAGATCTACTTACGAGGTATGTATAACTTTGTTCTATAATGATTAACCTATGAGATATGCAAGTTACTACCACAAGTCATTTAAGAGAACAAGAAGACATCATGTGGGTATGTTAGACATAACCAACTAACATATTAATCCAGGTATGTTTTTCATATATCAAGTTAGAATCCTACCTTGTGTTAGGATCTTATACTTTTGTATTGTTGATAATGATTATTCATGAAGTTAGAAATGTAAGTAATCAAGGTTTTATGCATATTATGTCTCTTACCTTGATTCATGATATGACTAGCCAGAAAAGTCCGTTGGTCAAATATGAATATGCATGAGTAAGAGAAGTCTTCCCTAAAACATTGAATGCTAATGCTTATTATCTGTGTTTGAAATGATCATGACTATACATGCTTAAGATTATTGTGTTTGATAGTATTGAGAATATACTAATGAATGTATGAATATGTATGAGATCTCGAGGATAACACAATAATGATACTAATAAGCATGCATAGGGATTGAGGATGAGTATAAGATCAAGGATAGGTAATCCAGGAAGTAAAGATAAAGAGGGAGCACACTCCAGTAGTTTCTGCAAGGATGCAGATATTCAGAGGGAGTTGACCACTTCTCACAATCCACATCAGAATGGAGTTGCAGAAAAGAAGCAAAGACTGTGAGGGATTCAACCCAACAAACAAACAAAGATAAGTATTTGAATTATCATTTCTTGCATATTTGATTGTTTAAATAATATTGTTCAATGATGTATATACTGATGTCCCTAGAATTAGGTTGTGTATTATGCATATTAGAATAGTTGCATTGATGAACAATATACTACTAATATGCATGTGATGGGTAAGTGGCCTATGGCACTGTACAACATTCCATTGCTACTTATCTAGAATGAAACCTCTTTGATGACATGTTGGGAGTAGTGCAAACTCTTAACAATGTTCTGGTACAGATTGGAAGGCATCTAGAAAGTTACAGGATATGGATGAATGTTATATTGAAGCATTGGCTAAAATAATTGCATGACTATATGACATATTTCTTTATGTGTAAGAATTTGTTCTGAAAACTATGAGAAGTTTCTAATCAAGCAATTTAACTTGTTTTGTAGGAAAGAGCATATACGAGCACCTACAAAAGAAGGACTACAGCATTTGTTTCAGCAACAAAGTTATCTATTGAAGATATTGAATATATTGAAGTTCCCAGGATTCGAGAATAATGCCATGATCGAGGAGTACCAGTCGATCATGAAGAATGATGTTTGGGACATAGTCCCAAGACCTAAATGGAAGTATGTTGTGACTTCCAAATGGATCTATAAGATCAAGCATGCTTCAAATGGTAGCATGGAGAAATACAAAACGAGGTTTGTAGCTCATGGCTTCTCCCAAAAAAAGGGATTGAGTATGAAGAGAATTCTACACCTATAGCCAGGCACACTTCCATCAGATCAGTACTTGTTGTGGCTGCAGTGATGAAATGTAAGATACACCAGATGGATGTCAAGACTGCCTTCTTGAATGGTGTAGTCGAGGAGGAAGTGTATGTGGAGCAACCACTTGTTTTTGAAACACGTGACAGGAAGTCATATGTGTGTAGGTTGAAGAAATCCTTGTATGGCTTGAAGCGAGCTCCTAGGACTTGGTATGGTAGGATGGACATTTTACTATCTAGTTTGGGCTTTACCAAGAGTAAAGCAGATTCCAACCTTTACTACAAGGTTGAGGAAGGGAATCCTGTGATACTACTCATGTATGTGGATGACATGTTTGTTATAGGTAATGATAGTTTGATTGCCGATACCAAGAGGAAGCTTCCTGCCGAGTTCGAGATGGAGGACTTGGGGATGATGCACTATTTTCTAGGCATGGAGGTGTGGCAGAGTGCAGATGGGATCTTCCTTGGACAAGGGAAGTATGTAGTAGAGATCCTGAAGAGGTTTGGGATGATGGACTGTAAAGCCATTGCCACACCTATGGCATCAAACCTGAAGCTTCTGTGTGATGCTTCATCTAATCTAATTGATGTCACTATGTATCAACAGATGATTGGGTCCATGATGTACCTAACAAACACGAGACTAGATATTTGCTTTGCGGTGAACACATTGAGCCAGTTCCCGATGGATCCTAGAGGTGTTCACCTGGTTGCTGTAAAGCATATTCTGAGGTACCTGACGGGTACGGTTGATTATGGGCTCAAGTATGATGCGAATCAAAAGTTTAACCTGCAGGGTTATGTTTATTCAGACTGGGCAAGCAGTGCCGCAGATAGGAAGAGCACTTCTGGGTGCTACTTCAGTATGGGATCAGGCATGATCTCTTGGTTTAGCAGGAAGCAGTCTTGCATAGCACTTAGTACAACCGAGGTAGAGTATGTTGCAACTTGTTCGGCTAGTTGTGAGGTAGTATGGCTGAGGAAGCTACTGTCTAAATTATTTGATCTACCATTGGATGCTACTAGTATCTTTTGTGATAACCAGAGTTGTGTGAAGCTATCTGAGAACCCAGTGTTCCACAAGAGGTCGAAACACATTGAGATCAAATATCACTATATCAGGGATATGGTGTAGAGAGGAGCAATGAAGCTCCTATATATTGTGACGGATGAGAATATTGCAGATATGCTGACGAAACCACTAGCCAGAGTGAAGTTCGAGTACTTCAGAGAGAGTCTTGGTTTTCTTAAGATTGAAGACACTTCGAGGAAGAAGTGATGGACACATTTGTTGAAGCCATTCCTATCATGGTGAGAGGAGGATCCTTCCATGGCTATGGATGTAAGCACTGGATGATGAGCATCAGGATGATGCTCTAGTTACTGCTCTGTATATGCATCATGTTGGATGCTAGATATGATCAGTTGGATCATTTATATATATGTATGCATCATGTTGGATGTTGGATATGATCAGTTGGATCATTTATATGTATGTATGCATCATGTTGGATGCTGGATATGATCATTTGGATCATTTATATGTATGTATGCATCATGTTGGATGATGGATATGATCAATTGGATCATTTATATGTATATACACATCATGTTGGATGCTGGATATCATCAGTTGGATCATTTATATGTATGTTTGCATCATGTTGGATGCTGGATATGATCAGTTGGATCATGTGTATGTATTTGTAAATGTATCAGGTGGATACATTATATGATCAGGTAGATTATGTATGATGATATGTATCAGGAAGATATTGTGTATGCATTAGGTGGATGCATTGTATGATCAGGATGATCATGGATGATGAGCTTCAAGATGTTGCTCCAGATGACATGCATCAGGACGATGTAGTGATGATGATCAGGATGATCATGTGATAATGTACATCAGGATGATGTATGGTGAGTATCAGGTTAACACTCTGTGGCCGTGGACAGGTTGTGCAGATAAGCATATAATAGTTCCCTACGAGATTTGCAGATACTCTTTCGAGGTTTTTCCTATGGCATATAATAGTGCCCTGGGATATTTGGCAAATGGTCTTTCGAGGTTTTGCTTTGGGAGGACATATAATAGCACCCTAGGAGGTTTTGCAAATTCTCTTGCTAGGTTTTTCCACTGGCATATAATAGCTCCCTGGGAGATTTGGCAAATGCTCTTTCGAGGTTTTGTCCTATGGCATATAGTAGCGCCTTAGGAGATCTGATAGGTTGGGATGTGTTCCTGTAATAAGTCTTGGGATGCTCTTTCGAGGTTTTTCCATGACCACATGTAATATCGCCCTGGGAGATCCGACAGGTTGGGATGTGTTCCCGTAATAGGTCCTGGGATGCTCTTGCGAGGTTTTGTGCTGACCACATATAATAGTGCCCTAGGAGATCCGATAGGTTGTGCTGTGTGCTCATAATCAATCATGGGATTCTCTTTGGAGGTTTTGTGGTGGGGTCACATGTAATAGCTCCCTAGGAGATCCGATAGGTTGGGCTGTGTGCTCATAATAAGTCCTGGGATGCTCTTGCAAGGATTTATGATACACGTAATAAGTCCTGAGGATTCCACAATATGGTCAGTGATGATGAAGACCTGTAGGTGGTGGACGTACATCCAGTATGAAAAGGACTGGCTCTGTAGAACTTCCTATGATGAGTAGATTCAGAGATTGATTGAGATAGTAACAACAGTGATGATGACTATGATTCGAGGATGATGATTCGCTGATGATGATCCAAAGAAGAAAACTTGTGCTAGTAGATCTGTGTCGAGAAATACCTTCCTAGTTAAGAGGGAGTGTTGATGTATATGTAACTTTGGAATGTATTTTACCCATGTGTATTGTATTCCTATAGAGATGTTATTATTCCTCTATACGGAAGTGTTTGTATTCTTATAAAGATGTTATTATTCCTCTATACGGAAGTGTCGTCATTTATATTGTAAGTGTCGTAACTTATACTTGATGGGTTATTAGACCACCTTGATGGGGTCGACCCTGTATGAGTCATGTGGGTAAATGGGTTATTAGACCACCAAGTGTGGGGTCAGCCTAGATTAAGTTAACCATGGGTTATTAGGCTAAGCTAGACAAGTCGGCCCCATTAGTTTATTGGGCAGGATAGGACACGTATAAATAGAGATCGGGAGATCTCTATTTGATCACTCATTACTCACACTTCTCTCATGTAGAAAGTGGTGCACTTGTGAGGAGGAGGATCTACTGCTAGGAGAAGACTATCTCTTGTACTTTGGTTGTATCATTGCTCTTTCTATCTCTAAGGAAGTTGCGGGGTTTTTCACCTTCTTGGTTTTCCCCGGTGAAACTCTTTGTCTTTTGTGTGCCTGCATTATTTTGTCCATGATTGATATGCTATAGATATGTTGTACATGTTATTCTCTTAGTTAAGATCTTAGATCGGATTGAAAATTCAGAAAAACTAATAAGGACATGGTGTACTCCATTGTTTTCACTCTGAAGTCGTTGTACTGCTAGCCGACTTCCATTACCTGCTGCTTTACTGTCATAACCTATGCCTAACTGTTGATCACATCCTGGGAAGATGGATGATCACTCAGCTTCCCTACAACTTTTTGGCGACAGTGTCACATCTCCATCACAAAACGAGTTGAAGACACTTTCCCTACTGTTTTAAACCATCCAGAAGAGACAGATGATGAGTCAACCTTGAAGGTGAATCTACCCTGACAAGTTCTGACCCACCTAAGACTTTACCTACACACACTACCGCGCCTTGCTCATTTATCAAAACGCGGTACTAGACACTACCACGCTATGCTTTTTCCCCAAAACGCAGCAGTACCGCGTTGTGCTAAGACTGCAGAGCGCGGTACTCTTTTAATAGCTTTTTCCCTTGGCTTGTGGGATTTTGGATTTTTGAAGATAATGGAAGATTGGGGTCCCTGATTCGATCTCAACTCATTTCCTTCGATTAGAAACCCTGATCCACTTATCTCTCCCTAGATCCACCTATCTCTCTTGTTGGTTAACCTCACCATTCACTATAAAAGAGAGGCATTCCATTGGGAAAGGGGAGGACTCCTAAGAGTACCAAACTTATGGTCTTACAGCATTGTGGAGATAGCTAGAGGAGAAGACACTTGGAGCTAGAGGATTGGCTTGGACATCAAGCACCTTTTGTAAGTATTCTTCAAGTTGTAATGGAATAACTTGTCTTGTTTCCCCAAATCATTTGTATTAATTCTGTTTTAATGATATGATTTGTATCTTTCATAGATTTAGATTCCAACTCATGTTTCAAGTTGCTAGAGAATAGTGCATTCTTGTGTCTTGGCTCCATTTTGATAGGTTCATTTGTGAGGGCTTGGAGATTGGAGCAACTACAAAGACAAGCGTTTGGATAGAAGGTCAGTTAAAACTTCTTCTACTCTTTCTAGCATTTTAATCTTGAGACGTTTGTTAGATCTAGGGATTCAAGGTAGCATTTGTTTTGACTTGTTTCTTGCTTTAGAGTTAGTTTAAAGTCTGCTTTAAATTTAAGAGAGTTTTGGCTTATCTGTAGGACAAAATTCTACATAACAAGAATGGCGACTCTGCTAGTTTTGATTACTGCTTGATTGATTCAGTTCACTGTCATTTATCTTTTGATTGTGATTTTTTGTTGCACTTCAAACCAGTTCGAATCTTGGTCCTTTTTTACCTTTATTCACCCCTCCTCGCTGTATTATTCTCCCTGTTTGATCACTGAGTCCCCTGGGTCAGCAACAACCCTGAAAATTTCATTTTCTTTTCTCAAGTTGCGCTTTTTTCTTACCTTGTCATAGTACCGCACCCCCTGAACTACCTCCAGCGCGGTAGTACCGCGTTATCTTCCTTAGTACCAGAGCGGTACTATCACAGTGCCGCGCTTCAGTCAGACCTTTACCCGCGGTAGTGTCTGCAAGTTTTTAAATTTTTTATCTTTGCTTGGTTTCCTAAGTTTCTCTCTGCCTTAGGTAATATCTACTGTTGCCTATTAACATCCTGGTCAATCTCCAGTCTGCATGGTGTGATTATTACCCAGTTTGTGAGCTTGATTGTTGATTGAATTAGTGGCATTTTTGAAATATTGGTCATTTTTCCAGTTTGATTGCATTCACTTGATTTTTTCACCATAACCAACTCAACACCACTGTTCTCTGTTACTGACTACTGTAGCTTTTACAGTCATATTATTATTATCATTTTCAGTAAATTAAAAAGATCATTAGTTGAGAGCAATTTTGTTGTTTAAATTGAAAAAGTCTAGTAGTATTTTGCATAGGGAAATGAACCATTGATTTTGCCATAGAAATTCTCATTGTAGAAGCATTGTACATTGTAGAATCAGTGCATTGAAAAGAGTGTTTACTTCAGTTTGGCTTTGTTTATAAATCGAAAAGGAAAAATCTCTTGCTTTGATGTTTGCTTGTGAAAAATTTCATGCATATTTGATCGAAGAACCTCTATCTTTACCTTAGCTAGATTTCATCGAAGACAAAGGCTTATTTT
This sequence comes from Larix kaempferi, assembly GCA_027924585.1. Taxonomy (NCBI): domain Eukaryota; kingdom Viridiplantae; phylum Streptophyta; class Pinopsida; order Pinales; family Pinaceae; genus Larix; species Larix kaempferi. Next base: position 3,189,481 of record BSBM01000118.1, read on the forward strand.
TTATTCATTCTCATTTGCATGGTTTGAGTCGTCATAACACCATCAAGTTTCACGTCCACTACCTGATTGAGTAAGACAGCCACTAAAATTAATCACCCTAATTAAACCAACTTTAACCTCACTTGAGGAAATCAAAAGAATTTGGTAGTTAGGTAGGACACCGGGGATAGGCATCAAAATAATTCCCCCTTGTCATTTTCATCTGAGACATAGTCGTTGTCTTTAGGGAACTAAAATACTCTAGTACTTATTGACACGGTCACAGCTAGTTTGTGGAGGGGCCTCCTGACTGTTTTTAACTTTCAGGGGTTAAATGGCCGCGAGATTGAGAACCGGACGGACTCTGTGGAATACCGCACTCCACTTAGCCCTAAGGCAACATTGATCGCTGTCTTCTTCGGAAGGCTGAAGTGCCCAAAACCTTTTTCGATGTGTCATGAACGAGGTGGCTTAGTATCTATTCTACTAGGGCTCTTTTACCCAGGATCCCTTTCGGTAGAGGGATATCCTTCTTATATCGGTCTCTCATGTTGTATTGTTCGACTTGGATTTCATCACCTTGCGAAGGATACAGCCTGTTGAGGTCTCCAGCTCTTAGTTAGGAGTTTGCTTGCTATCTCATCTTTGTAGAGGGTCATTTTTTCTTTATAAGGACTGCTTGTTGGCATTCTGGCCATTTTTGTTGCTCAGCTCGCTTATTGAGACACCAGTCTCAGTATAGATTTTAGAGCTTGATTTTTTGGCCTGTGAGCCTTGCTTTTTCTAGCTCCTCTTCTGCACACTCGGTTGCATTAGAGTTTTTGAGTTCTTTGTTTACGATACTGCCCCCGATTTTCATTTTCCTGTCATCATGTCAGATCTACCACGAAGATCACGAAGACAACAGGGCCAAAGCCCTCCACCACCACCACCGCCACGGACTACTGGTCCGCCTGCATCACGCATTCCTGCTCCTCCTGGCCGCGGTGCTGGTCGAGGGAACATTCCACCGCCGATACGTACAACGGCTTCAGCTCCACCCGTAACTGTTACTCACAGCACAGTCTCAAAATCTATTGCAGCTTCTGGAACCACTACCATATCTGAGACTTCTATTGTCACTTCACCCACTGTCATTCCAGATTTATCTGTCATAGTGGACACAGTTACCGCAACTGAACCTAGTACAACCCAAAGTACTAGACCAGAGGTCATCTTTCTACCGGATGTCAACACTTCCCGTCCATCAGAAACTTTTCACAATGATACAGATGGATCTGTTGGCACCACAGAAGGGTCCGACCAGGACATACCTGGCTTGATTTCAGTCCCAGGCGGGTACGTTGAAATCGTTGAAGATACTCGACTTCCTGACACACCCTTTTAACCTGATTATGGTTTCATCACTTCCCAGGAGGACCTTCTGCCTGTTATCACTACATCACCCAGTGTTCATCCTCAGGAGACAAGTTCTTCTAGCAACGTACCTCGTACTATAACTCTACCCAACCTCCCTCCGGGACACGAAATCATGGCTTCCATCTAGTCTAGTATGGTTAGTCTAGCGAACTCTCTGTTAGCATCGGCACGGTTTAGACGCAGCACAGAGCAAATGCTCTCGTCAGCTTCTCAATATCCCTCTGATACTCGTCCTTCTGACCATAGGGATCCCAACATCCCATCTAGCACAGAGTTTCATCACTCCTTTGCAGACGGCGCAGGACCTTCGGACGTTACCATACCTAGGTTCCTACCGGATCCCCAAAACCTTTTCCAGGACATGAACTCGGACCCAGTTTTCGAGGGTCCTCCTACCACTGAACACCTTATGGATGATGCCGATACCCCTGGGCTAAATTCCCCGCATTTGTTGTCATCACCTATGTTTGGTGCACATTCTATGAGGGATAACCCAATTTTTTCTCTGTCCTCACCTGTTCGATATGGACGACCCTCTCCACAAATCGATACTTTTGGTGTCATTGGCCAATCCACATTATCATATTTGACCAGCGGCGGAAGAACGCTTAGTCACACTGCTGGAATTTTCGGTTGGACCGGAGGATCACCTGCGGCCACTATTTATACTATTTCAGGAGGTGGACAACCGACTACAGTGGTCCCCAACTCTAACTACCAAATTCCCCCTAGTGGGCCATCAACCCAACCAGTTGGTGGACAACCTTTTGTTGGGAACCCTGTTTCAAGTCAACAACCTCCAACTGGTGGGCCATCAACCCAACCAGTTGGAGGACAACCTTTTGCTGGGAACCCCGTTCCCAGTCAACAGCCTCCTCATATAGGGCCATCCAACCTACCTACTGGCGGACAACCTATTGGCTCGATCCAACAAGCTTCCCAACCAGCAGCGTCTACTCAGTTCGGTATGTACAATCCACCTGGAAGTGGGCAACCTTATTCCGGTGTTCCAACCGGGCCTTACTCTCAACAACCCCTGCCAGGCATGCTTCCTTCTTGGGATCCTCAAATCCCACAGAGTGGGGGGTACTCACTTTTTGGAAACTGGAACCAAGCTGGGGGGCAATCTCAGATTTCCCCCAACTTGAATTCTGGCTTCCCTTACCCTTCAGCTGCTACAACTCCATGGAACCCATCACTTCAATTCCCACTCGCTCCTCAAGCAGGAACGAGCCTTCCATGGACACCACCGTCGCAGCCACCCCCCAATCCTACTATGGGAAATCCTCCACTTACACAGTATAGTGGCAACATCCCTGGAACACAACAATTCCAAGGAACTTTTCCCCAACAAGGAACAACAACCATTCCTGGGTATCAACAACCCGAGGGTACCATACCCACTCAGCAGAACACTTACCAACCGGTTGCCTACAATCAACCAGTTAACTAGATGGCTTACTATCCGCAGAACTTCCAGCAGTATCCCGTGGGAAAATCATATGGGTATAACACACAACAGTATGCTACGCAGGGCCCTCCAGGGTTCTCTGCACCACATGGTTATTACTCATACCCACAGACCAACCGTCAACTTCCCTTTTTGGCCACACTTGACTTACCTGATTTGTCGAGGCTTATTAACGATCCTATATGGCATGAACCTCATTGGCCACCTATTCCAGCCAAATTACCATTGGACATTCCCAAGTTCGATGCCAAGCTCGGGGAAGACCCCAAGAACCACGTGATGACCTTCCATCTTTGGTGTTCATCCAACTCCTTGATGGATGATTCCATCCGACTTCGGATCTTCCAACGCACGCTTACCGGAACGGCAGCAAAATGGTACATCGAGATGCCACAACACTCTTTTTGTGATTTCAACACTTTGGCTATGCAGTTTCTGACACATTTCCAGCTCCCCATCCGGTATGAGACTGGAACAGAACTGCTAACTTCATTACGTCAAACCACTTCTACACATATTTTGGATCACATCCACAAGTGGCGAAGACGCCGTAGGTTAATTAAGGCACCTATTCCCGATCAGCTACTTGCTGATTGGTTCACAAAATCCTTTTTGCCTCCCATAGCCAGAGACATCGCTATGCGCGGGCCGGTTACAGAAGAACAAGCCATCTCGGCAGCACAGTACATGGATTTAGTATATACTCAATCCGGTACTTTACATGAACTTCTTCCACATGCCTCCCGCGTTCACACTGATCCAACAAAGCCTACTACTGAACCACCCATTGATGGTATTGTCGGTTCAGTCAAGGCTCAGCCTGCTACCAACTCGAGGGGACAACAAGCTTCTGCTTCCCCCGCTTTTACCCAGGCCGTTTCAAAAGCTTCCACCTCTCCTGCTGTCTCCTCCGAAGTGAACGCAATTCAATCTACGTCACAACCATCCGGAGGAAAGAAGAAAAACAATCATGGCAAACCCAAGAAGAACCAGCAGGAGAACCCCAAGCCACAACCTACCCAGAATGACCAGAAACCAGGTCGGAAAGCTAAGTTTCCCTGCTTGATTTGTCAAGATGATCATTATACGCATGACTGTCCCTACAAGGACGAAGTCAACAAGTTCGTTAAAGGATCCTCTCGCCCGGCCGTGTTAACTGACCCTTTCCCACAACAGCAACAGCAGATGGTTTCCCAAGAAACCCCACAAGGGGGCAACCCGACCATTCCTACCCGCGGAGAGACGTCCACAAACCATGAAATCCTAATGACAAGTAATGAGGAGATTAATATCACCACTCGTTCAAAGACGTATGACAACCCTTAAGTTCAAACAAACAATCGGAGATAGCCAAAGGAAAATCTCCCGTTGAAGATCCGATTCCTATTCCCCCTCCTACCGGTCATCTCCATATCAAGAGACCGCTGACGGACACAGTGCTACGCCCACCCAAGGGCACTATTCAAAAGGCGACATTCAATCCTAATGCGCGAGCTGCCCAAAACTACAACATTGTTGAGGATTTGGCTCAAGCACCTTGCGCCATGTCGACTCTCGAGGTTCTCCAACACTGCCCCACGTAGCGTAGAACCCTACTTTCAGCACTGGGGGCAATGGACCCAGATACTTCAAACTCCATCATGTTTAACTTGGAGCACGCTAAACCTAGGCTTTCTCACCAGCTAGCCTTCCAGGTGCATACAAAAATCCATGGAAATGTCATCCATTGCACTGTGTTAGATGAGGGTGCTTCCACGTCGATTATGTCTTTGAACTGCTGGAGAGCCTTAGGCTCACCCAAGGTCACAACTTCTCCTACTACTCTCAGGGCGTTTGATGGACATGGTTTTCAACCATATGGACTCATTCCCTCAATCGGTGTTGAACTGGGGGGCAAAACAGTATCCGTACACATCGAAGTCGTAGATGCACCTTTGGATTACAATCTCCTACTTGGTCGGAACTGGTTCTATGCCATGACCGCCATAGCATCTACAGTCTTCCGGATTGTACAATTTCCTCATGAAGGGAAAATTGTCACTATTGATCAACTGGATTACTGTATCCCAGACTCCCATCCAAACTCCGCTAATACCGTCCCGTTATTGGATCAACCTCGGTACCGGTTCCAAGACATAGGTGTTGGTCTCATGAAGGATTCTTCCCTCATTGGAGTTTTTCCAGAGCTGGGAACCCATCTTCAACCAGTCAACATGATTTCATCGCATGTCACCCCTTCCGATGATTCATGGGTGATTCCGAGTCCCACTCAGATTCAAGGCTATGGCAATTCCATGCCTTTGAATAGAAACCTTGCAGCATATGACGCGATCCAATCAGCCACAGATTGGATCGACTATTCTACTGATCACACCGTGGCACAACTCTCGGCTGAAACTCATCCACACCCACCATTTTTTGATCCTCTCAACTTGATTTTTCCCACTGACGAATCAATTATGGAGGTTATGTGCGGTGATGAGCCACCATGGGGATATTTTCATCATCGATCTTCATTCCCCACCATTCAGTCACTTGAGCTTGATACCAGACCCAGCGCTTCACTTGGGATGGTTCAAACCAAGTTCCCCACTTCCCTCGACGAGGTATTTTCCGAAGGAAACTTGGCCAATCTTATGGCAACCACTCCCATCGATATTTCAGTGAAGCCTGGTATCGTGGAAAAGGTACACATTGGCAAAACATGTACTCCCCTCGAAACGGAGTTCTATAGTGCCTACTTTAAAACTTTTCGCGATGTTTTTGCTTGGAGTTACGAAGAAATGCCAGGGATAGACCCCTCGATCGTGGTCCACGAAATTCCAACTTTCCTTGGCACCCGACCTGTTCAGCAAAAACTTCGACCCGTCCATCCTCGTAAGGCAGCCGCCATTAAAGCAAAAGTTGAAAAAATTTTGCGTGCTGGTTTTATCTATCCTGTCCCATTGACAGAATGGGTACCCAACATCGTTCCCGTAGCCAAAAAATAGGGAACGATTAGAGTCTGTGTTGATTACCGTGATTTGAACAAGGCTTGTCCCAAGGACAACTACCCAACTCCGTTTATCGACCAGATCATCGATAACTGTGCCGGAAGTGTTATCTTTTCATTTATGGATGGCTTCTCTGGCTATAATCAGATCGATATCCTCCCAGCCGACCAGCACAAAACGGCCTTTATCTGCCCTTGGGGGATCTTTGCATATCGAAAGTTACCTTTTGGCCTGAAAAATGCCGGGGCAACTTTCCAACAGGCGATGTCCTACGCATTTCATGACATCAAACATATTGTAGAGCCATATCTTGATGATCTTCCCGCTCATTCTCGGACTCGGGAAGACCATCCAGACCACTTGAGTGCCATTTTCGAAAGGTGCCGACGCTATAATATACGTTTGAACCCGCATAAGTGCGTTTTTTGTGTAGAAGCCGGAAAACTATTGGGCTTCATAGTCTCCAAAGGCGGGATATGTTTAGATCCTGCAAAGGTAGCAGCTATTTTAGCCCTACCTTCACCTACCAATATTCCAGAACTTCAATGTTTGCAAGGGCATGCAAACTTTCTACGCCGTTTTATCTGTAATCTGTCCGAGATAACAAAAGGCTACATGCGGCTTCTCAAGAAGAATGTTCCCTTCATCTGGGATGATGAATCCCAACGCTCCTTTGACAATTTAAAGGCAACCTTAACCAGAGATGTTGTGATTCAACTCCCCGATTACACACGGGACTACATTCTTTATCTCGCAGCCTCGATTTCCACCATTGGTATGGTGCTGGTCCAGGAAGACCAAAACGGCTTAGAACATGTGGTATACTATCTCAGTAAGAGTCTTCTTGACTCTGAAACCCGCTATTCACATGTTGAAAAACTGGCTCTGGCAACAGTATTTGCTGTCCAGAGATTCCTCCATTACATCTTACTCCGTCGGACCACTATTATAGCCGACTTCAACCCAATGTATTACATCCTCACACGCCAAGTGCTTGGGGGAAAATACTCTCGTTGGATTGTCATCCTTCAGGAGTTTGACTTGGAGTTTGTCAAGGCTAAGTCCAAGAAGTCTTTGGTCTTCGCGGAATTAATTTGTAACTTGCCCCGTGCTACTGAGCTATCCGAGCCTATTGATTCTCTTCCTGACGAATCATTGTTCCTCATTAGCACGTCTGATCCTTGGTATGGGGATATTCTTTTATATCTCCAAACCGAACGCTTCCATCCCGATCTCACTCGTGATGAACGGCGACGCATCCGACATCACGCAAAATACTATCTCATATTCAACGATACTCTTTATCGACGCGGTGTCGACACCGTTCTCCGACGTTGTTTGACCTTAGATGAGGCGGAACGCGTACTTAATGACTGCCACGCCGGAGCATGTGGTGGTCATCTCTCTGGAATGGCTATGGCCCAGAAAATACTGCGAGCAGGATACTTCTGGCCCTCAATCTTCAAAGACTGCATTGAAATAGTCAAGAAGTGTCCCCCATGCCAATTCTTTCATAGTAAAGCACGCTCGCACCCCGCTCCACTCCATCCTGTTGTTGCCGTTGGCCTTTTTTCCAAATGGGGCATCAATTTTATGCACTGTAAGCCCACTTCAGCCGGGGGGCATAGCTATGTCATAGTAGCTGTCGACTATTTTACAAAATGGGCTGAAGCAATGCCTACGTATGCTGAGGACGGCAAAACAGCAGCGTAGTTCATATTCAATCATATTATAGCTAGATTCGGTGTACCACAGTCTATTGTGACTGATCATGGTTCCCATTTCAGGAACCATATGATCGAAGAACTAAGTGCCAAAATGGGTTTTCGCCATGAAAACTCAACCCCATATTACCCACAAGCTAATGGCCAAGTTGAAGCCATTAATAAAGTCCTGAAACGAATGATTCAGCGCATTGTGGGTACCCAGAAATCCAATTGGCACTCAGCTCTGTTCTCAGCACTGTGGGCATACCGAACCTCAGTGAAAAGTGCTACTGGGTTTACACCATTTCAACTGGTGTATGGCCTAGAAGCCATTCTCCCGATTGAATGTGAAATTCCATCACTCAAGATAGCCATAGAGCTACTTCCACACAATACTTCCGAAGAGGAACGGTTTCTATACCTAGCTAAGCTAGATGAAACCCGCCGCGACGCTGCTTTGGCTAATGAAGCTCACAAAAAATGCGTCAAAGCTCAATACGACAAATCCGTTCAACCTCGGATCTTCAATGAGGGTGACCTCGTACTTACATATGATCGGATGCATGATAAGCTTGGAAAAGGTAAACTTGAATCTATGTGGTACAGCCCCTTTATTGTAAAACGTGTCTTAGAAAAAGGAGCATATGAACTAATCGATTGTGATGGTACGCCATTGGCACGGCCCCGCAATGGGCTATACCTCAAACGTTTCTATGCGTGAGGTTACCCTACGTGGGTTACTTGTTGTACATAATGTACTTAGTTTGCTTTTGCTTTCTTTTTGGTGTGCGCGTGGACCTCATGTATCCACTCTTACTTTGACTCGTGACTTTATGCACAGATGTCTGCCTACTTTGGATTCACCGACGGTCCAAGCCGACATACCTGGAATCTTGCTTCCGCAGCGTGGGTAATCTATTCCCCCACTGGCGAGTTGATTTCTTCAGGAGCCAATTGTTTAGGTCCTGCAACCAACAATATCGCGGAGTACCATGCAGTCATTGGTCTCTTGACGGAGGTTGCTTCACTCGGGATTGACTCCTTATCAGTCTTTTTAGACTCCCAACTCGTGGTTTCTCATCTAAACCGTGTTTACATAGTTCGCGATCCTACACTACTTCATTTATTTCGGAGAGTACGCCTCTTGGAATGATCATTTAATTTTATTACATATCAACACATACCGAGAGAATTCAATTGTATTGCTGATTCATTGGCTAATTACATTTTGGATTGGCATCTTTCCCACACATAAACACAGCATAAAGAATAAAATGCACAAGTCATTGTAAATATTTAGATCATAAATAGGTCCATATCACAGTATATAAGAGTGTTTTTTCAAAAATACGTAAAGTTTGTGTCAAAGACAAAATTGGGGATCAAATCCCATATACAAAATTTGGCCCTCAAAGCCTACATATCGTGTACATGCCGCAAAAAGATCAAAAGACCATCTATGGATATCTAGGAGGCCTATCATGTCCCTCATCGGACTCCTCCCGCTGCTGGTGGTAACATACTACAGCTCGAACCACCTTGCGAAGAAGTCGACTGATACGACCAGGCACACCTACGATATGCCACTGGAGGTGGTAAGGGACGTCATCCATCCGCATAGCAGGGATACCATGAGTCAATCCCTGCAAGTTCCTCTCAATGTCCCGAACACCTCCTGCCTCGTCTTCATCCTCCTGCTCGTCAGGAACGGCTTGACAGTCAACACCACCACGACGTAGTGGCGAGTACCCAGCTGGTCTCTGTGGTCCTCGGTCTGCAACATGCATGCGAATATACATTAGAAGTATTTTACACATTCTAAAAAAGCAATAAAAATTAAATATTCAAAAAGAAAAAATACATATCCATGAAGGTCATACTAGATTCATCCCAGTCATCATCCTCTGGCAATGCCAAGTCGATGTCCTCACGGAAATCTACCCCTGAGTAGGGATAGTCATCAATCATAACTATCTGCTCCTCTAGCCAGGAGAAGAAGTCCTCGCCAAAGGCTAGCCGCTGAGGTCCCCCGAGGCGTCCGGCGTAGTCACTCCATCAAGCCATCCATGGCTTGGTAGGTGGACGAGGGCGCATAGATATCTGTGGGCGCAGTAGTGGCATCCTCGCCAAAAAGAAAGTGACCAGGATGCTCCCGTAGCCAAATTGGGTACTTTTCCCAGTCCTACACTTGTGCACTTGTTCTTTCAGATTGGACAACACTGCCTCACACCAGTTGAAACTGTTCCTCCCATGCACTCTGTTGCGAGATTCACTTGTGTGCGGGATGCCTGATGTGGACTCACGCTTCTTGCTGCACGCGTGATAGTGAATAGCACGGTTTTTACCGAAAGTTCTATGACCTCCTTTATGGCCACCTTCCCACTCTTCTTACTTGAACCTTGATGGCAATACCAAGCAATCAACTCATCTGTACTTGATTCTGAAGCTGAGTATCCAGTAAAGTTCACCCGGGCCCCTCTTTTCGAGAGGCCCGTGAGGAAATAAATATCCTCAAGTTGAATTTCAAGGACATGCCCTCCCACTCGGAAAGCTTGAATCTCAGGGTCTCACAATTGGATGAGATGAGTGAGAAGCCTGGGTTGCTGACGAATCCCCTTGGTCTTAAAGAACTTCAGTAAACCACATTCTCTCAATGCGGTCACAGTTGGTAAGTCATTTTCAGCTGCAAAATCAGCCGCTTCGTGCTCTCTTTCTTTCCAACTTACCATTTTGCTCCGAATAAGTTGCAAAACCCTGCAAAAGATCAAGCAAAGCAGTTAGTAACTATTTAACAACTTACTTCCAGCAGAAAATTGGACAAAATTTGATTTCTTGAACTAAAAATTCGCCTCTACCGCGTCTGAGAGACATTCTACCACGCGGCAGTCCACACTACTGCGCCTCGGTTTGGAGGTCCAGCGTGGTACTGTTAGACAGTACCGTGTTTTTCGATAGAGCCCCCACACGGTAGTATGAAGGGCGATTCTTACCCAAAAGGGCTCGCTCAAAAATCAAATTTTTCCTGGTGAAAGCAAAAATTTCTTACATAAAATGAAAGAGGGGCTCAAGAACTCTTACCTGGCACAGACGGCTGTCGAAATGGTGTCCTAGAACTCCCGGTATGGATCCTTGAAATATTGCTCCTAAATAGGTGAAAATGCCTCCTTTGGGTAGAAAACACAAATGAATAGTAATTTTTATTTTTTAACTATTCCTTATATAGCATTTTCGAATATTTTTTAATTATTATTTTAAATAGTTAAAATAAACCCTTTTTCACATTACTAATGTCCAGTTTTTGAGCTTTATTGACAGGATCCTCGGTAAAAATGAGATACATTCACACTGGTGTTTATTCATGATTTGACCTTCATTTTGAGCATACTTTATCTTTTTCGTGCTCTGGATTTAAAACTTGAAAAAGATTCCAAGCGCTTTTACACCCGTGTCGTGCTTGTCAAACTCAAGTAAATGGTGTCGAGTACGATCAGCTTTACTCATGCTCGTTAAACGATGAGGAAAGTATTATCCTGGTTGTATTTTATTCTTTTTTCGGACCAGAATAATCAAAAATTACGAAAAAGACCATAGGAGTCCATAGTTAAGCTCTTTTCAGACTCCCTAAAATTGAAAAGATTGCCAAGTGATCTTGACTCTTTCACACTTGTAAAAGTATTTGAAAGGTCGTCTATTCGGTGATAGGTTACCCCTTTTTCGGCCCGTCTAGACTATTTACGAGAAAGGTATACCTCAGTCAACCTCGGCTGGGAGAGTTCTCTCGGGAATTGTTTTACACTTTTTTGGGATCGAGGGACTAAATTTTACGAAAAAGTACATTATGGAGCTTCCTTTAAGTTTTTGAGGCTCTCTAAATATGAAAAACTACCGAGTTTTCCTTTCTTGGACTCGTTAAAATGTTAACATCGAAGGACCCACTTTGGGACGAACCCCTCCTTTCTCAGGTTCGTAAAACATGTGAGATTGGACTCATCCATGAGATGAGCTACACCGAGCATCTGTTATCCTCTTCAAGCTCGCAAAACAAGAAAGAGGTACTCATCCATCATGTCAGGGAAATATGGGGGGATAAGTCAAGTTTATTTATGGCAGCTTGTCAGTCGTTACCTTTGAACATGGCATGTGTCCGTCTCTTGTCTATATTGGGTATCCATTTTTCGCTGAGTTATGGTCATCATCATGAGTCGTCTCCCTGGCCACGAGTCCACTCATCCGGTGTCTATCCTCCATTTGTCAATAATCCCTGCTGCCAAGTCCTGTTACATGCCGTTATATGTTCAAAGGGTTGCATTGTTTCGAGTCGTTCATTGTGTCAGACCTCCGCTGTGTCAGTACATACTCCATTGTTTCATCATCTTATCGTTTGTGCCGATTTCGTGTCAATGACGTGGGAATCATTATGGCCCACCTTCGACGAGTCTGTTCCCGTCGACGCCAAATCACTATCCGGGAATTAGACTTAGAAATCAACCATTAGTACCTTGGTACCTGCATGCCTCAATGGCAGGTTTCCTCGTGTTTGACAGTAGGTTCACATCATTGACCTCTAATCAAGCGATCTCTCAGATGCTCGACATCAACTCATTTATTCGCATTTCGTTGAGATGTACTATTGATACCTTGGGAATCATCGTCATCATTGGTGATCTCCCCCGCATTTGTTAACGGTCCACATCATTGACCGGTAATCAAATGGTTTCTACCATGTTCGACTTCAACACCTTGTAATCACATGGCTAGATTCGTATCTTTTGCGATCGGGTAGAAGACCCTAGGCCCACCTCTGCATTTTGATTGCGTCCAGGTTGCGATGGAGATGTCATTTGTATTGTCACACAGATCCACTTATTGTATTGGTCGTGGCTGTGTCATTATTGTCTCATGGATCTACGATTGTTCATAGTAGCCATGATCTGTCCATAGTCTACATCATCTCAGTACTCATGGATCTGCAATGTATTGGTCGACAGCTATGCTTTGAGTCATCTGTTTCCGAGCATGGGAATTCCTGCCTCGGTGGTATATCTAACACTTTGTTTCTGTTTCAGCTCAGTTTCGCTCTCCTTGATGCTATCTCTGCACACTCTATTCGTAAAGTCTTTCGGCCATCAGTCCATTCTGACCTCACACTTTAGGGGGCATCTGTTATACCTCCATGTTTCACAGTGTCGCATCTCCATCACAAAACGAGTTGACGACACTTTCCCTACTGTTTTAAACCATCCAGAAGAGACAGATGATGAGTCAACCTTGAAGATCAATCTACCCTAACAAGTTCTGACCCACCTAAGACTTTACCTACACACACTACCGTGCCTTGCTCATTTATCAAAACGTGGTACTAGACACTACCGCGCTATGCTTTTTCCCCAAAATGCGGCAGTACCGCGTTGTGCTAAGACTATAGAGCACGGTACTCTTTTAATAGCTTTTTCCCTTGGCTTGTGGGATTTTGGATTTTCGAAGATAATGGAAGATTGGGGTCCCTAATTCGATCTCAACTCATTTCCTTCGATTAGAAACCCTGATCCACTTATCTCTCCCTAGATCCACCTATCTCTCTTGTTGGTTAACCTCACCATTCACTATAAAAGAGAGGCATTCCATTGGGAAATGGGAGGACTCTTGCGAGTACCAAACTTATGGTCTTACAGCATTGTGGAGATAGCTAGAGGAGAAGACACTTGGAGCTAGAGGATTGGCTTGGACATCAAGCACCTTTTGTAAGTATTCTTCAAGTTGTAATGGAATAACTTGTCTTGTTTCCCCAAATCATTTGTATTAATTATGTTTTAATGATATGATTTGTATCTTTCATAGATTTAGATTCCAACTCATGTTTCAAGTTGCTAGAGAATAGTGCATTCTTGTGTCTTGGTTCCATTTTGACAGGTTCATTTGTGAGGGCTTGGAGATTGGAGCAACTACAAAGATAAGCGTTTGGATAGAAGGTCAGTTAAAACTTCTTCTACTCTTTCTAGCATTTTAATCTTGAGACGTTTGTTAGATCTAGGGATTCAAGGTAGCATTTGTTTTGAGTTGTTTCTTGCTTTAGAGTTAGTTTAAAGTCTGCTTTAAAGTTAAGAGAGTTTTGGCTTATCCGTAGGACAAAATTCTACATAACAGTGGCCTTCTCCACAATGAGATGATCATGTTCCTTCTTCAATTCTTTGATCACTCGGGCCTTCTCAGCCCATTCTTTGTTGATGTCCTCTTCTAACTCGTCCACAGCCTACCGTGCTATAGTGGCCCGCTCGGTTAACTTTGTGACCTCTTCCTTAGCTGCGGCCTCACTCCCCTGCAAGTGAAGGCACTTCTTGTTGATCTCATGTATTCTATCCACCATTTCCAGGTTGGAAACCGCCTGCATCGTTATAAACTCCTTCACTGGAAATGCATTGATGTTGATGGTCACTATCTTTAATGGCTGCAGTAAGGCTTTCAAAGACTCATTATCGGTCACAATCGTAGTCAAGGGAATATTGACATTCTTGACACACAGATTGGTTCTCCCTCTGGTGTCTTCTTCAAAACAATGTTGCACAATGAATCCAAGCGGGAAGTGATCGCATGAAACCCTTTGTCCACTTTTGTCATCATTGTGTGGGACTATACGTTGGTTGCATTATTGATAGCAAGTAGTAGTCGGCCGAGCTGCACCTCCGACGACAGAGGGAGCCCACAGATTGTCCCGTGGTCATGGTGTCCTTTCGTTCGACTTTCTTCCATCTCACGCTCGTCATCTGAAGGGGTCTGCAATGAATCCTAGTCCGACACATAATGCGGTTCGTCCATGACTAGCACATCAAATAGTATCCTCGTAGACTTCGCCTCCTGAATAACTGGTTCGTTCCATTCGGCCGACCATTCATCAATGATCAAAGCCATGTCTTCATCTATTAGCTTATAGTGGGTCTACAACCACTGCTTATCCGTATCGCGGTGCACTTTCACATAAATGTTGTGTTGGCTAATCACGAACTGGGCAATCCCCTTGTACTTATCAATAGTGGCCTGAGTCAACCACGGAACCTGCCCAGTGGCTACCTACAGCGCTTCCCAATAAAACTAGAACTATGTGGCACAATCCTTGAGGCACTCTGGCTCCTGCACCCACCACAGGTTTTGGTAGCACCCTCCCTTGTGTTCTTGCACCGTTTCCACCTCCATTCCTTGATAATCATCAAGTTCCATCCAAGCAACCAACGTGACTAATATTAGCAGCCAGCTTTATGTGAATGACCGCTGTCCCGCTTGGGCTGCTAGCGCGTCCTCCATCAACTGGTTAAGTAGGAATAGGGACCAATTTATCTGCATGCCTACTACACAGAGCTCCATGCAGGAGACAAATCCTGAGTTTCCTTGATTGGGGGGACTGTGTTGAGCCAAGAATTGGCCCTTTTTAGTCATCATTATTCATCTTTCCTGCCCCTAGCCTACACCATTTATCATGGCAATCAAACCTATTGTCCTTACCTTATCCCCCAAATTACCAAGGTATGGCTGATCATTGTTTTATTTTATTAATGCTTATGATTGTGATAATTAAAGATGTGCATCTCTCAAATTGTGCTAACATGTTGCGATTTATGAAGGTAGTTGAGACAAATGGATTGCAGGAAGATCGGGGCTGAACAAGTCATAAAGAAAGGGGTGTTTGTTCCTTGTAGAAGGTTCCTTGGGGCTCGAATCATCAATCAAGGCACAGTCGTGATAGGGCAGCTGTAACAGAATTTGCTATCTTAAGTATGTTGCTGCTCGAGCCTAGCTGTGAGCTGGAAGGACCGCCACTCTTGGGTCAATTAATAACTCTCTCATATTTGGATATTTCTGTTCTGCCACGCATTGTAATAGCTAGATTATTTAGGGCGCCTGAAGATCAGAGATCTTCATGGCTGCCCAATTATGGGATTAGATGTTACGATTTGTATGTATAAATAGGGGGAGTTGCCTCGACTCAGGGGTTGAACAGCAAGCAATTAATTCATTTTGTATTAGCAGCCAAGCAAAACTGTGTACTCATTCTTCTGTTAATATAAGGGGTTACTTCTGAGCTAAAGAGTGTGTTGTTCAACCAGCGTCTCTGTGTGAAGACTGGGCCCGTCTTCCACAGAGATTGCTGAGTTAAAATAGGATTTTATCTTTCTTGTTGTGTGATGCTTTGTTCTTTCCTTTGTACGCAGCAGCAATATTTATCGTGTGGATTTCTCAGTAAAAGATTACATTTCTGTGAGATTGGTGAATGGTGTAGAATAACAGTCGACTGAGTCAGGTTTGCTTTATGCATTTCAATTTCTGTTCACACTACCGTGTTCATCTTACAGCTGAGACGTGATCCCAGGAGCTCTTACAATTTAGCTTTCCTGTTATGTGTTGATTGATTTCCGTTCTGCAATTCAATTTCTTAGAACAGTTGCTTCAATCTTTTTCAATTGAAATTCTAGAGTAATGTTCAGTTTATGCTTTATGATTCCCAGATTGATTAGATCAGACAAGTGATTGTTTTAGAATGCGAATGAGATTTCCTTTTTGCAATTGTTGATTAGATCTGATACCATTTCTTATTAATGCATAATAGAGAAGAATTGTAGTATAGCAGTTAGAAGGCAATTGGGATTGCATAGATTCTTGGGATGAACATGGATGATAGAAGATAAAAATATTCACTTCTAATGGTTTTTTGTTTAAGCATATATTGTGCACTTATCCTTTGAAATAAAAAGACTTTCTCGGGTTGACAATAAATTTCATATGCTCTGTGTGTTTGGTAACAATTTATCTGCATAAAGAGTGCTTGAAATTTTGGCGTCGTTGCCGGGGAAGGATAAAAATTAAACACTAGTCATTAGTTGCATCTGATAATCGCTTTTAGACAGTCTTTTTGTTTGTTTGTTTTGAAATGATTTTCTTTGCATGAATATGAGGAGGGTAAAACGCGATCACCTCCCAACCCCCAAAACCCCACAAATTACTAACAGTGCAGGTGGTTCGGGTCGTGGTCGAGGTTCACCGTTGGGTAGAAGAATATTCATCGACGACCTTGTTGACAGAACTGATTCAGCTGTCAGAGCTCGTCAACGGGAGACTCCTATCAGAAGAGGCCCTGCTGATCCTGGAGCGCCAGCATCAAGATCCACAGTGGAAGATACAGGAGCAGCCGTGATTCCTGCATATACCCCTGCTAAAGAAGGAACGACTGATTCAACTGTTACAATTGAAGAGTACGCAGCTGTTACAACTGAAGAATACGCACCTGCTACAACTGAAGAATACGCAGCTGTTACACCTGAAGAATACGCAGCTGTTACAACTGAAGAATACGCAGCTGTTACAACTGAGGTAAGGAACGCAGGAACGAACAAAGAAGAGGATACAGAAGAAAAGATGAATAACAGACATGAGAACGAAGAGGAAGAAGCAGTGGTACAATACCATCATGAAAATGATTCCCTGCCAGAAGAAACTATGGCTACATTGCAATTCCCAATACAGCAGCTAGAAGGGACAGCTCCTATGAAAAACATCTCACCATCGGTGTTGCCTCGCTTCCATGGCAGGGCGGCAGAAGATCCAGACGAATTCCTTTTTGAATTCGATATCCTCTGTCGCAGCTATGATTATGTCATAGATGCCCAAAAGCTGAAGCTTTTTCCTGCCACCCTGAAGGACAATGCATTACGATGGTTCATGAGCCTTGGGGGAGGAACTGTTGCTAATTGGAATAAGATGAAGCAAGTGTTCCTGGAAAAATATCAAGAATATTGCAACACCAGGGACAAAAGAGAGGAGTTATTCAAGATGGTACAGAAGGAGGATGAAAGTTTGGAGGATTTTGTAGAGAGGCTGCTGTACAATGTGCAAAGAGCTGGGCAGACGAACATGGGACTAGATGTGCTCAAGATAATCCTGCTTCGAGGGATCAGGGATGATTGTTTAGACATGTTAAATTTGCTAGGAAAGGGAGATATCTCTAAAGAACCTTTTGAGACAATTGTGGAATTATGTAAGAGATACTCCAGGGGATCTTCTAGGCATAACAAGCGGGACAAACGAGATAAGCTGGAACGTGATGTGTTCGACAGAACTCAGAAGTCATCTAATGGGAGAGCTACACGTGCAGAGATAGGCAATCTTCTTGAAAATTTTAAAACAAAAATGATGAGCTCTATCTCTTCGGAGATTGATGTCTTGAAGGCCAAGCAAAGACAGGCAGTGGAGGATCTCACACTAGGTTTGTTCTGTCCCCGATGTAGAAAGACTCATCCACTGAAAGAATGCCCTCTTGACAAAATACAAGTATGTCAGCTGTGCGAGCTGAACCATGATATGAAAGAATGTCCCACACTTCCCCAAGTGAAGGCTATTCTGCAGGCATCAACTCCAGAAGTGGAATCAGCCTACTTCATTGCACAGAAGAAACCCTGGCAGCCTCGAAATCAAGGTATGTCTCCAGATTCATTTCCATTTTTGAATAATTTGAACAATTGGAATAATAATATGCAAAAAATGAATACACAATTCCCTTCAAATTATGCTCAGTGGAATCCTTCCCAACCTGCAGTACAAAGTTATAACGCATGGAGTCCTTGGACACAGCCACCACATCAACCTACGTCATGGTCTCCTGGATGGAGGAACTTCCATCCTGGGAACCAGTTTCCTCAACCAACTCCACCCCAGTAGTTACCATATTCTCCTCCATATCCTCAATTTCAATAGTATCCTCAATACCCACCTCAGCAGTCGCAGCTGCAGCTGCAGAATAATCTTGTTCCTAATATACCAATACGGCCTCAGCTGCCTGCCCAACCTAACCCTAACCCAAATAATAAAACAGTCCATCAATTGGAAGCTCTCAATATGCCGGCCTACTCTCTCTCCCCTGTACCTTGTAATGATATTCGCCTATGGTCTGGGAAGATAATAGAACGTGTAATTTTAGAAGATACTCCACCTTCTGTGCATGACAAAGAAGAGAGTTCCCAGCATCCATTTGATCCGGTTCCTATCACTGAAGGTGCTGAGCATCCCTCAGATGGGACGGCTGAAACATTAAAAGATAAATCAGATAATACGCAGCCTACCCAGCTGGTAAGGCAACCACCATACCCTGAGAGACTAATGCTACCAAAAATAGGGGGCAACCTCAGTTCAATCTCCTAGGAGAGTTGAAGAATCTTTATGTTAAGATCCCCCTTTTGCAAGCTCTTCAAGACGTACCTATTTATGCTAGAACTGTTTGGGACCTGTGCACTAAAAGACCGGGAAGGAAGCCCAGAGATCCTCCCACTGTTCATGTCATAGGGAATTTATCTGCTTTAATGACAGGAAAAACCCCTATGACCAAGTATGACGACCCTGGAAATCCTACTGTCACTGTACACATAGGATAGACGCAGATACCCAACGTACTAGTAGATTTAGGAGCAGCGATCAATGTTATAAGAATTGAGACTGTAAAGAAGCTCGGATTCACCAATATTAGACCGACCCCTACCATTTTAGAATTGGCAGATAGATCCACCATCAGACCCGAAGGGATTTTGGATGACCTTGTCATTTCAGTAGACTCATGGGAATACCCTGCCGACTTTCTGGTATTACAACCAAAATATCAGCTGGGGGGACACCCATTCATCTTGGGGAGGCCTTGGTTGGCTACAGCTGATGCTTGCATCAGCTGTCGATCGGGGTCTATGACTATATCTGATGGTATGGAAACCAAAAACCTCACCTTGTATCCTCCAGCACGGCCGAGTCTAGAAACTGAAAATTCCCTTTGGATAGAACAGGAAGAGGAGGAGGATGTTCAGCCATTATTAACAATAGGGAAGGCACTAACCTTCAAAAACGAAACAGAAGACGATGCCATTAATAATTTCATTAGCGAACCTGCTTCAGTAGATAAAGAAGTTTATCAACTCCTGAATAGTACCCTTGGTAAGGAAGAACAAGAACAGCTTACGGAGGAAGCGCTAGTCAATGACACAAACATAATCCCAGTTTTGAAAAACTCGAGAAGCATTCCTATTGAGGTAGAGCCTGGAAGAACTTTGAACGTCAACCTTGGTCTCTCCTCGGAAGAACAGATGCGCCTAACCAATCTCTTGAAGGAACGTAAGGGGGCATTCGCCTGGGAGTATACACACCTGAAGGGTATCCCTTCCAATCTGTGCACTCATCATATTTATATTAAAAACGACTCCCACCCTGTATGTCAACCCCAACGACGCATGAACCCCAATCGGAGGGATATAGTGAAGGAGGAAATCCAAAAAATTTTGGAAGCAGGATTTATCTATCCTATTTCAGATAGTGAGTGGGTTTCCCCACTTGTAATTGTGCCCAAGAAAAATGGTAAATGGAGAGTTTGTGTTGATTATAGGGACCTGAACAAAGCTACACAAAAGGATCATTTTCCTCTTCCCTTTATTGACCAGGTACTTGATACCCTATCAAGGAAGAAGTTCTTCTCCTTCTTGGATGGGTTCAGTGGGTACAATCAAATTCATATTGCTCCGGAGGATCAGGATAAGACCACCTTCACTTGCCCCTGGGGAACGTTTACCTACAGGGTGCTTCCCTTTGGCTTGTGCAATGCACCTGCAACGTTCCAAAGAGCTGTGATTGGCATATTTTCTGAATTGGTTAATGATAGTATGGAAGTCTTTATGGATGATTTTACTCCCTATGGCAAGTATTTTGAGGAAGCACTAGAAAATTTAAAGAAAGTTTTAATTCACTGTGAACAGGCTCGCCTCTCATTAAGCACTAAAAAATGCCATATGATGATGAGTGAGGGGGTGGTATTAGGACATTTCATCTCTACCGATGGTATTCAAGTGGATCCTTCAAAAATTAAGGTGATAAAAAATATACCAACCCCTTCAACTCAGAAAGAGGTGCGAAGTTTTCTGGGACATGCTGGATATTACAGGAGATTTATAGAAAACTTCTCCAAACTTGCTTCTCCTTTGTTTTCATTGTTAATGAAGGACGCACAGTTTGTGTGGAGTACAGCATGCCAGACAACATTTGATAAGCTTAAAGAGAAGCTATCCACAGCCCCTATTCTAAGGGGACCTAATTGGACCATACCTTTCCACATTTCTTCAGATGCTTCTGATACTGCCATTGGAGCAGTACTAGGACAACAGGATGGTCAAGTACCTTATGCTATTTATTATGTTAGTAAAAACTTAGCCCCTGCTGAACTAAATTATACTGTTACTGAAAAAGAATTCCTTGCTATTGTTTATTCTATTAATAAGTTTCGGCATTACATTACTGGGTATCCTACATTTGTGCACACTGACCACTCTGCCATTAAGTATTTGATGAACAAACCTGTCACTAATGCCAGAGTAACTAGGTGGCTTTTATTATTACAGGAATTTGATATTACTATTATAGATAAACCTAGAAAAGAAAATGTTGCTGATTTTTTATCACGATTTACTAACAGTGATGACAGTTCGCCTGTTGAGGATGCTTTCCCAGATGAACATTTATTCACACTCTCAGCTCATTCACCCTGGTATGCAGACGTTGCTAATTATTTGGTTGCGGGAAAACCTCCGCCACATATGTCTAAACGAGAGAAAAGAAAAATTATTCAGCAAAGTGCCAGGTATTGTTGGCTCAAGGGCCATCTCTTTTACACAGGACCCGATCTTGAGATTAGAAGATGTGTAAGGGAAGATGAGATCTTTCATATACTGAAGGCCTGTCATGATGAACCTTGCGGAGGACACTTTGCAGACAAAAGAACAGGGCATAAGGCGCTGCGGATGGGCTATTATTGGCCGACACTGTTCAGGGATGCTAAAAGATATGTTCAGTCCTGTGACAGCTGCCAAAAGATGGGCCAACCTAATAAGACAGATCAGATTCCTTTACAGCCCCAAGTGGTACTAGAACCGTTTGATAGATGGGCATTGGACTTTGTTGGCCCTATCAACCCTCCTTCCAGACAGAAGGTTTACATTCTGGTGTGTACAGATTACATGACCAAGTGGGTAGAAGCTGTAGCTTTGGCTAAGGCTAATGACCAGGCGGTGATTGATTTTCTGTACAGTGAAATTTTTACCCGCTTTGGGGTACCAAAGGAAGTAGTTACCGATGGGGGACCGCAATTCATCTCACACCAATTTGAATCCTTGCTCCGGAAGTATCATGTGCAGCATAGGATAGCTTCACCTTATCATCCCCAGGCCAATGGTCAGGTGGAAAGTACTAATAAAGTTATTGAAGCAATCCTTACTAAAACAGTTAAAATCCATCGAAGGGATTGGGCTGACAGGCTTCCAGAAGCACTGTGGGAATATCGCAAAACTTGGCGCAACACCACAGGGTTTTCTCCCTATGATCTGGTGTATGGAAAGAGTGCCATCTTTCCAATTGAATTTGAGATCAAGACCCTGAAAACAGCCACCGAAATGAATCTGGATGTAACAGAAGCCCAGAAGATAAGATTGAATCAATTAAATGAACTGGATGAGAAACGGTTAGCTGCAGTAGACCAGACTTTGTTGCTTCAGCAACAGAGATCTAACTGGCATGACCGATTCATCAAAAAGAAAATCTTCCATGAAGGAGACTGGGCACTATTATACGACTCCAGATTCAAGAAGGATTTTAAAGGAAAATTACGCACAAGATGGCTGGGTCCATATTTGGTCGACAGGGTATTTGACAACGACACTGTTCGCCTGGTAACCATTGATGAAAACCGTATACCATTACTTGCTAACGGCCACAGATTGCGACTGTATCGTAAGCCCATTTCGAAAGATGCATTTATTTCACAAATTGCTGCTGATCCAGACTATCAATGGGCACCAGAGCAGGAACTTTTCTCTGACTTTGCCAAACCTTAAACTGAAAATCGTATTTGCTGTACATAAATAATTTTCTGCTGTAGCGTATAACTATTTTTTTTTCCTCTTTGCATTTGATCCTTTTATTTGCTGTCGTTTTTCAAAAATTTTCAGGGAAGCGCCAGGAGAACGACTAGTTGGGCCCGTTAGACGAAAATCTCCCTGTGCCATCCTTGCTTAAAAAAAAAAAAAATAAATAAAAAAATTTGGCAACTGCAACATATTTTTCGGCAGCCGTATATCTTTTTCGGCAGCTGTATATCTTTTTCCGGTAACCACATTATCCTTTTTCCCCAGCAGCCGTAAAATCCTTTTTCCCGCTTGCCGTCAATCTTTTCCGGCAGCTGCAACATCGGCGGCTGCAACATCGGCGGCTGCAACACCGGCGGCTGCAACATCGGCGGCTGCAACCCCATTCCCCGCAGCTGCCACCTCATCTTCCAGCGGCTGCCACCTCACTTACCAGCCATTGCCACATCATTTCCCCGCAGCTGTAACCATTTTCCGTTGCTGCAACATCTTTTTCTGCAGCTGCCACCTCATTTCTCTGCGGCTGCCATCTCATTTCCCAGCGACTGCCACCTCATTTCCAGCAGCCGTAATATCCCTTTTTCCGTCGGTCATCAATCCAGCGGCTGCAACATCGACGGCTGCAACATTTCGCCGTTATCGTTTCCCGTCGACCTTAAAATCCTTTCTCCCGTCAGCTGTAAATCATCCCCGGCAGCCGCGACTTCAATCCAGCGGCTGCAACATCACGTCACATCACTGCAATAACTTTTCCCGCCAGCTGTAATATTTCCCGCCACCGTAAAACTTTTAAATTTTTTTTTCGGCTGCCGTGAATTGTTTTGCGGTGGCCGCAACTTCTTTCCCGGTGGCTGCAACATATTTTTTTTTATGACTGCAACATCTTTTTCGTCAGCCGTGCTATCAATTTTTTTGGCAACTTGCAGTGGTAACTCCCATGTTAACAGAAGAATTGTTTCAAACATGCTAATCATGGTGCTGATTCACCTCAGTCGTGCCGGCGAATTCATCATTCTGACCCCGAGGAAGCGACAGTTTGTGTTTCACCGGAGGAAGAATTTATTGCCTTATCCGAGTCATCATGATCACACATCCGACTGTGCACGAATTCGGCTCCATGACGTCACCAACTGCATGCTCCACCATTTTCTGCAGCTTTCCGACGCACGGTTTTATGAGGTATGGCTTTCATTTATCACGTGATTAAGCATTGATATCATTTAAACGATATTGGTCGTACCTTCACTCGTACCACCAGTATACCTGATTAAACCTTTCCCTCGTACGACGTAAATGCTAATAACTGCCACCTTCCCCAATTTAGCGTGAAAATTTCAAACACTGTTCTGTGCTCAACTTTCCAAATTTGGTCATTCTCTCAACGTCTCCGCTCAGCGATTCGTGCATCCTCTGTGCTGCAACTTCCATTCTGGGATCCTGTAATATGTGGAATAACAGTTTTAGTTTGCAGCCAGGACCATGGGAATTCCAGTTCGCCATGAACCTTTCAATACCCGGGAACTCAGACGGAATCCTCAAGTTCTTTCCATCTTTCAAGCTGCTGGATGGGTCGAATTCTTTGAGCGATTGGACGGATTCGATCAGGACGCAGCCCTTCAATTTTCCTTGAATCTTACCAAAACTCACTCCATGGTGTGGGGGCTGTGTATAGACGTCTCTGAGGTCATTATATCCGAGGTTACAGCCATCCCGATGGTGGGAAAACCTTGGTTTAACCGTCGAGTCCCTGCAACGGTTGCACGAGAACAATTTTTACTTCCAGGGGAGCAAGTTGAAGCATCCAGGAGAGGGATTGCACTGAACTCACTGCCGCAGCCATGGGACGAGGTTGCTGTCTTCCTCAAGAAATACATTACCTGCGAAGGTAGATACCGAACTGTGTATAACTCTGAACTTCCTTTGCTTTCTCATCTCCGCCATGGCATTTTGTTGAACATTCCATTTTATTTATTGCACGACTTGCGTCATATGGCAACATTTGTTCAGTCTGCGAAGCACCCACTGTCCTCTCTCACCCACCATGGCCTTATCAAGTTAATTATTGTAAGAACCCTTTCCCAACATAATATAACTTGGGAACAATTTATAACCCGACCACAGCAACCTGTTCCCTTGAGGGTCATCCCATTACAGCAATTACAGGTTCCACCACAACAGGAGGACCGGAGTTCCTCCAGTGAAGTTGGGGGGAGGAATGAAATGGGAGAAGAACAGCAATCAGGGGCACAGGTAGGACCATCCGGGGTGGGTAAAACCACAGAGGAAGAACAGCCAGGGGCACAGTCAGATCCATTCGGGGTAGATGAATCCCCAGCACAAGCAGAACCAGTGGGGGATGACACTGCATTTGAAGAAGAGCAAGGGGAAGCACAAACAGAGCCATTAGGTGACAATGTAGATGAAACCTTCGTGGAAAACCTAGATAATAGGACAGCTTCGACAGCAGAAGGTGAAATTGGAGCAGCATCAAATGCTGCGACAATGGAACCTGAAGATGACGGAGCTAGGGCAATGGAAGAAGACATTGAGTTGGTTACAATTGAGTCTTCACCTGAGTGGGTAGGAGGAGGAGTTGTGATTGAAGAAGAACAGCATGAGGGGCAAAGAAATATTCCTTTGACCTCAGTTTTGCCTCCCTATATCCCAGCTCCACAGGAGGGAACACCACAAAAGGAAAAATCACAAAAGAAAACGCCACAGAAGAGAAAGAGAGCCACCAGTGAATTTGATCTAACAGCACCAATCAGAAGGAAACGAACTCGATCTACCACAGCAGCAGAGGCAGCTAGGAAAAGATGGGCAACCCCAGAGACACAGGTTGAGCCCCTAATCCTTACACCAAGACCGATGGATGCTCCACAAAGGCCAGTGGATGAAGAACCTGGAATTGAAGGACTTTTGTATGAGATTGCAATGCTGAAAGAGGACCTCCAAGCACTTAGAAGGGAGATGGAAACTTGGAAGGAAACCTGCAGAAAGCAGGGTGAAAGAAAAATGTACACACTAATAGAGGCTGCAGATCAAGTGGAGGAATCAGTTTCTGCTGGAGCTGGAGAAAAGGATGAGCGAATACTCTGCCCCACCTGCGGAGAAATCTTTGAGGAAGCAGGCCATAAAATTCTACTTAGCACTTATTCAGCACAACAGCCTGTAGCCACAGTAGGGAAAGCAGTGGAAAAAGAAGGTGCTGTCACACAAGAACCAGCACTTTTAAACATCCTTGCTGCAGCTGCCACTTCCCATGATGCAAAAATTATGGAACAGGTAGAAGAAGAATATGGGATGGAGGACGCTCTGGAGATTAATAAGGAATGTATGGTAACCCCAGAATGTTTCCACGATACAGAGATTATAGAGCAGATGGGAGAAGAACTTGGAATGAAGGATGCGCTGGAGCTTATAAAGGAATATGACGAAACCCCAGAATGCTCCCAGGACACATAAATTTTAGAAGAAGAGATACAAAGGCAGGACAGTGATAAATTGGAACAGGAAGCTGCAACACAAGAACCAGCGAACCTGAATATACTTGTCCAATCTGCCAAACAGATGGGGGAAGAACCTGGGACAGAGGAGATTCTGGAGTTTAATGATGAACTCTGGGTTGTAACCCCAGAGGACTCCCATGACACAGAACTCATAGGAGAAGAGTTGCAGCAAAAGAAGGATGAAGAGGTAAGCCAGGATGTTGCTACACAAGAACCAACACCCTTGGAAGCTGCAGCAAGAACTCCTGAATTGCAGTTAGAAGATCACCCTGGAGTGGATATCATTCCTGATATACAGTGGAGTGAAGATGAACAGGTACAGACACCATGCTCAGGTGACACCGAAATCTTGGAGGAAGGGTTGCACGATGAGAAGGAGATCCTATCTCAGCAGCAGAAGGACAAAGAAGACGTTGTTACACAAGAACCAGTGTCTCCAAAATCAATAAAGGTAGCTGCTGAAGAAGGTTTAAAGGATGTTGTTGTTACACAAGAACCAGCAACTCTCCTGTTAAAACTAGATGCGCTGGAAGACACTGTCCCACAAGAACCAGTGCTTCCACCTCCTAGAGATGTCATTGAGTTGGATTCAGATTGAGGATTTCCTTTCAACTCTCCCAGGCACAGCATAATGAGACTGCAGGAATATTCCCACTACACCAATTGCATTCTCAGATACCAGCAAGTAGCAGTGGAAGGGAAACAGTGAGGTTGGAAGATGCTGGGCCACTCACAGAAGCCTCTCAAAAGATAGATAAGGTGCCTAAGTTTCCTACATTTCTTCCTCTCTTCTGGATAGAGCTCAGTACATGATTCAGATGCAGGTTGTTGCATGAGGACATGCAACAAGGTAGTTGGGGGGAGATGTTGAGCCCAGAATTGGCCCTTTTTAGTCATCATTATTCATCTTTCCTGCCCCTGTCCTACACCATTTATCATGGCAATCAAACCTATTGTCCTTACCTTATCCCCCAAATTACCAAGGTATGGTTGATCATTGTTTTATTTTATTAATGCTTATGATTGTGATAATTAAAGCTATGCATCTGTCAAATTGTGCTAGCATGTTGTGATTTATGAAGGTAGTTGAGACAAATGGATTGCAGGAAGATCGGGGCTGAACAAGTCATAAAGAAAGGGGTGTTCGTTCCTTGTAGAAGGTTCCTTGGGGCTCGAATCATCAATCAAGGCACAGTCATGACAGGGCAGCTGTAACAGAATTTGCTATCTTAAGTATGTTGCTGCTCGAGTCTAGCTGTGAGATGGAAGGACCACCACTCTTGGGTCAATTAATAACTCTCTCATATTTGGATGTTTCTGTTCTGCCACTCATTGTAACAGCTAGATTATTTAGGGCACCTGAAGATCAGAGATCTTCATGGTTGCCCAATTATGGGATTAGATGTTACGATTTGTATGTATAAATAGGGGGAGTTGCCTCGACTCAGGGGTTGAACAGCAAGCAATTAATTCATTTTGTATTAGCAGTCAAGCAAAACTGTGTACTCATTCTTCTGTTAATATAAGGGGTTACTTCTGAGCTAAAGAGTGTGTTGTTCAACCAGTGTATCTGTGTGAAGACTGGGCCCGTCTTCCACAGAGATTGCTGAGTTAAAATAGGATTTTATCTTTCTTGTTGTGTGATGCTTTGTTCTTTCCTTTGTACGCAGCAGCAATATTTATCATGTGGATTTCTCAGTAAAAGATTACATTTCTGTGAGATTGGTGAATGGTGTAGAATAACAGTCGACTGAGTCAGGTTTGCTTTATGCATTTCAATTTATGTTCACACTACCATGTTCATCTTACAGCTGAGACGTGATCCCAGGAGCTCTTACAATTTAGCTTTCCTGTTATGTGTTGATTGATTTCCATTCTGCAATTCAATTTCTTAGAATAGTTGCTTCAATCTTTTTCAATTGAAATTCTAGAGTAATGTTCAGTTTATGCTTTATGATTCCCAGATTGATTAGATCAGACAAGTGATTGTTTTAGAATGCGAATGAGATTTACTTTTTGCAATTGTTGATTAGATATGATACCATTTCTTATTGATGCATAATAGAGAAGAATTGTAGTATAGCAGTTAGAAGGAAATTGGGATTGCATAGATTCTTGGGATGAACATGGATGATAGAAGATAAAAATATTCACTTCTAATGGTTTTGTGTTTAAGCATATATTGTGCACTTATCCTTTGAAATAAAAAGACTTTCTCGGGTTGACAATAAATTTCATATGCTCTGTGTGTTTGGTAACAATTTATCTGCATAAAGAGTGCTTGACAGACTATTCCGCATAATTTTTGTAGCTAATATTCATGCCCCAATATTCACTGCGGGCTCGTTGATAGTGTCCAAGCCGTAACCCTGTCCGTCTTTCTGCATATTGTACTACTTCCACAACCTTGATGCAATCTTTTTGTCATTTCTCTTCCCCTAAAAGTATTGCAACGAGTCAACCCCATCCTTTGGAAAGCCAGTGATTTCAGAAATTAGGTACACCATCACGGTGACCGTCCTGTTCAACAAAAACACCCTGCCATGAAAACACACCAACAAATTTTTGACGCAGGCATTGGCTTCCTTCAACCTCCCGAAATGTGGCATGTAAATCAATCCCAACAACCCAGCCGTCTCTAAACCGTGCACCCAATCATGTGGAATGCATGGCACCGGAATGATCTCCCCTGGGGCTCATGGCTGAAAGGGCTCCGTCATAACATCTTCTTGCACCGGTAAGTCGTGATCCTCATACTACAACTGCATCAATGCGGGTATGATGTCTGTGATACAACTCATACCTGGTGGTATTGTCGACATTCGTATATGATACCACTGGTTCTTAGTGATATTCCTCGGCGACACACCAGCTCGACATGGAGGTGGGTAGCTTGGGATATTCCCGGCACAAATGCCTGCGTGGGCTCTGGATTCCACAACCCCCAAGCTCGACAGGCTTTCGGCAGGGACTCCTTCAGACACTTTGAAAGGAGAACGGGTCTGCCACTTCGCTGTTGGTTGGGAACTCGACTGCTTCCCCCCCCCTCTTCTGGCACACAATAGAAGACGATCCCACCCGCATGGTAGCAACTTCATCCACAAGATTAACCTCTTTCACAATCGGAGCAAGAATGAGGGGTGACTTGGCTTCACTAGAAATCTCCACCGTATCCAGCTCACTCAACATGCCGCGCTCAAATTCCCATAATGCCAATAGAGGGTTCAACCTTCCTCAACCCCAAACGTGGCCAACACATTGCAAATTCACTCTGCAACACACCCAAACCTTGCGCAATTCACAATTGGAAACTGCACTCACTTGGCATGAACAGGTGCCTTCCGACTAGTCTTGGCCCGTTCTTATAGCGCCTAACCGAATCCCTTGTAATCATGACTACATCCTGCATTAAGTTAGACCAAATCCTATCTTAATGACCCAAATCCGTCATCGATCCTATCACGGTCGGATCAGCCATTAATTCTCATCATTCAAACAAGAGTTGTTAATTAACTATTTTGAACTTTTGGTATTTATTGCTGATTTGACTCAGTCACGACCTGCTGTTGTCGCGAACCGGCTCCCAAACTGCGATGAAACCTCTACTTCTTGTGCATTCTCTTCCAAATGGTGCACCATCCTGCCACCTACACTTTCCTCATCATTTTTTTTCCCGATGCGACTCAGGCATTGCACTGCGCTGAGCCCGGCCTATAGGGCTTCAACTGACTGCCATTGATCAACTTTGGAAGCATCGCTCCATTTAACTACTATAACTAGACTGTGCCACCTGAATTTATGTTGCTGATGCGATATGGGCCAATCTAATGCATCTGTAACTTGCCAGGGTGTTTCATAAACTTGCTGTCATACAACAGCACCAAGTGACCTTGCTGAAATTCTTTATTGTTTATGTGGTGATCATGCCAAGCCTTCTGTTGATCCTTCTCCACACTCTGATGGAATCCTGCGATGAAGAAATCTTCTTCTAATTACACAAGCTGCAGTAGACGCTCTTCTAATGCCGCATCGTCATCCATACCTGTCGTTGCCTCTATGAGCATAATCGGAACAATGTAATCCATAGGCATAATGCTTCTTGTCCATAGACCAACTTAAAGGGTGTCTATCCTGTCAATCTTTTGCATGTGGTGCGATACGCCCACAAAAATGCTGGGATTTTTACATCTCAATCATCGCACTTCGTGTTGCACACCTTCATCAGTGCGTGTTCTAATACCTTGCTGAATGCTTCTACAGTCCCATTTGCTTGCGGATGATATGGTGTGCTCTTATTATGCTGTATCTGCAATTCCGATGTTAATGCACTGATGGTGCGATTGATGAAATGAATGCCCTGATAGCTCATCAATATCTTGGGGCAACCAAAATGAGTGACAATGCTATTGAATATGAATCACGCAGCTGTTGCCACAGAGCAATCAACAACCAAAGTAGCCTTTTCCCAATGTGTCAAATAATCTGTCGCCGTGATGATGTATCTGGCACCAATGCATTTCCTCTGTGGGTTGATAGGGCCCACGAAATCCAATGCCCATTTATCAAATGGCTGTAATGTAACTTGAGGTTGTAATGGCATCTCGTCCCTTCGAGAGGGCTTCCCTGTTCTCTGACAGACATCTCAACTTCGTGCATAATATGCCGCATCATTGTGAACTGTCGGCCACCAAATCCCTGCATGGAGCACCTTCCTATCACTCGCACGGCCACCATAGTGCCCACTAGCTACTCCTGCATGTGCTTCCAGCAAGATCTTCCCTTGCTCATGAGATAGAACACAGCACCGCAAGATATCGTCTGGTCCCAGTTTGTACAACTTGCCTGCAAGCAGCTGGAAATCAATAGCCTTGACCACCAACTGCTTCTTCTGACTAGTCGTAAATTTGTCTGGAGTAGTACCTATCATCAGAAACTGGATGATGTCTACGAAATAATCGCCAGCGACTTCAACCTTAAACAACTATGCAACAGCTGTGCATCGAGCAATCTATCTTCAATGTTGGTTGGATCTTCTCTTGTCTCGATCCGTGACAGGTGATTGGGGCCTACGTTCAGACGTCTTGGCTTCATAATGAATTCAGAATCAAACTCCTAAAAGAGAAGTAGCCAGTGACATATCTTCGCCCCCAACACAGGCTTATTTACCAGGTATTTTAAGGCGGAATGGTCGGTGAACATCTTAAAATGTCCACCCAATAAGTAGTGCTGAAACTTTTGTAGTGCATAGACCATCGCTAGAGCTTCCCTTTCAGTGGTGGTATAATTCCTCTCTACCAATGACAACTTCTGACTCGTGAAAGTAATGGGATGATCTAGATCTCATTCCCCAAGTTGCGCGAGTACTACTCCTACCGTGATCGGCAATGCATCAACATGGACATGGAATTCCTTGCCCCAGTCTAGAAATACTAGGATTGGCGCTAAGGCCATCTTAGCCTTCAGTGTCTCAAAACTATCTTGACATTTAGGGCTTCATTGAAATACTGCATCTTTCTTTAGTAACTTCTCCATAGGGGCCATGATCATTGCATATCCTCTGATGAATTTGCGATAATACCTAGTGTGTCCCAACATCGCTCGCAACTGCTTGACATTGGTCGATGGTGTTAGGCGCAAAATGAGTGAAATTTTCATTGGGTCGACTAATAATCCTTGCTTGAACACAATATGACCCAGTAGTATGCCAAATGGTGCACAGAAGATGCACTTCTTCAATTTTAGCGATATCTGATGCTCTCGACAGCATTCCAACATCAGCCGCAGATTATCTAGATGGTCGCGCATTAAGCCATAGACTGTCCAGTCATCCATATACACCTATAGGAACTTCTGGATGAAATCCTAAAAAGAAACAACAAATACCCGAGAGAATATCGCAGGTGCATTCTTCAATCCAAATGGCATAACCGTGTGTTGGAAGCAACCCCACTCCATCACAAAAGTCATTTTGTGGCGATCTTCCTTCGCAATCCGGATTTGATGATAGCCAGAGAACCCATCTATGAAAGAATACATCTCTTGGTCACCCACACCTTCTAACACTTCATTGGTGAATGGAGTTGGGAACGGATCGTGCAGACAAGAATCATTCAGTTTTTGTAAATTGACACAAATGCGCACTTCCCTTATCTTCTTGTCCTGCACCACCATCGGACTGATCCATTCTGATTCCTCAACTGGTTCAATAATGCCAGCATCCAACATGCGGTAGAGTTCTGCTTTGAACCTCTCCTTATAGCATGGATTCAGTCGATATGGTCATTTCCTGATTGGTTTGGCATTTG
The DNA here is from genome assembly GCA_027924585.1 of Larix kaempferi. Lineage (NCBI taxonomy): Eukaryota > Viridiplantae > Streptophyta > Pinopsida > Pinales > Pinaceae > Larix > Larix kaempferi. Next base: position 3,221,790 of record BSBM01000118.1, read on the forward strand.
GTTTCAATGTGATCTTCATTTCCCCTAAGTCGCCCAAGATCCCCTTCATCTCAGAAAACTTCGTGGGGAACAAGTCTTGAAATTCATGTAACAAATCGGTGATCTTCCCCATCATCTCGTCATCCCAATAGTTTCCCACATTTGCAAACTTTGGACTGTCCTCCGTCCCAATGTTGATCTTGTGGAGTTTCAGTGGTTGACTGATCAGATCACTTGGCACATCCGGTGCAACTACATCGCGACTTCCTTTGGATTCTAGGATATTGACATTTCGTGGATCATCGCCATATTCTAGCCCACCAATGATATTGTAACATTCCATCACTGACTGTATCTCGCAGTGCATATGCATATCCATCGGACATGCCACCAGAACAACCTTCAGCACGACGTCGTGGATGAGCTGCAGAGCATTATGGACATCCGCAAAGCTGAAAGTATGAGTAAAACATACTGTCAATTCCAACAAAGTGGAAATTTCCCCTCGTAATTCGGCTGCAGTATACTAGGATCTCATCATCTTGTCCAGAGTATCGATAAAGGCATGGACCCACTCATCCTTCGGTCATGATGCCCATAACAACTAACATTCCTTCAAGTGATGGCCAGGGTCATGCTGCCCGTCATATTTCCTTGTGTGGTAAACTTCGATATCGCCAAATCGAACCGTCATCAATCTGTTTATTTGTGTTCGAATAAACATCATTATCCCTTACAATTCCAATCAATTTAGATGATGGTTGGTCAAGTGTAGAATGGAGAAACTAGTGGCTTTCCTAGCCATGAATTCATAAAAAAATTGTTAGTAACACCCTACAACAGAGATGGCTAGAGATGCCTTGGGAATAGTTTGATAGTTTTTTACATCAAATAAGGTAAAGAGAATAAGTTTACTAATTACACAATGAGGAGGTTCCAAATTCCCCCAAGGAAGGAGAATTCAATGAGGTAGAGGCAAGTAGTCAAGCTCAAAGGCACGATATTAAAGAAACATTATGAAAAACATAGCATGAAGATGAGAGCATGGACAAAATTTCATGAACTAATCAATATGGAACCTCTCCCATGATTGCGTCTTAGGATTTTATTCAAATTGAAGAGTCTCAAGAGAGAACCTCATCCATACCATCCTTGTGTGAAAATTGAAGAGATGCCTTGACAATAGTTTGATAGTTTTTCTACATCAAATAAGGTAAAGAGAATAAGTTTACTAACTACACAATGAGGAGGTTGCAAATTCCCCCAAGGAAGGAGAATTCAATGAGGTAGAGGCAAGTAGTCAAGCTCAAAGGCATGGTATTAAAGAAACATTATGATAAGCATAGCATGAAGATGAGAGCATGGACAAAATTTCATGAACTAATCAATATGGACCCCCTACCATGATTGCTTCTTAGGATTTTATTCAAATTGAAGAGGCTCAAGAGAGAACCTCATCATAGATGGGAATGTGTGGGGGAGGAATAGTTTGATATTTTATGCTATAGGTTTCGCTATGGTGTACAATGTGTAAAAGATGGAGGTTTATTAAACCATTTATTTGTATTTTTTTCAAATGAAAAATAGTTTATGCTAGATATTCCTTGGGAATAGTTTGATAGTTTTTCTACATCAAATAAACATAGCATGGAGATGAGAGCATGGAAAAAATTTCATGAACTAATCAATATGGACCCTCTCCCATGATTGCTTCTTAGGATTTTATTCAAACTGAAGAGGCTCAAGAGAGAACCTCATTCATACCATCCTTGTGTGAAATAAAAATATATTCATGGTAATAATTATTGGTTTACATTGCATACTTCATCTTGTCTAGTGAATATGAGTTTTTTTAGATATGAACTTGGGAATTCTTCTTGTCAAATTCATTGTTGTTTATGCATGGATATTTTTGTAGGCATATGATAAAAAAAAAGGCATGGGAGAATCTCAAATCTTGTGAATGAAAATAATTATTTACAATTAACCATACCTATAGAAATGATCTCCACTTGCAATGGAAACTTGTAGCTTGAATGTATCCACTAGATTCCAAAACCACTGAGGATGTTTGTTAGATTCCAAGAGTGATTTTGTGTCCAATAGATCAATGAGTGTCCAAAAGATCAATAAATGTGAGCCGATAAGCAACTTGGAAGAGCTTGAAACCCGCAAAAGACAAAAAATCTGGTGTTTTTTGGTAGCATTCTCGGGAACAAAAAACTATGTTTTTTAAAACTAGCAGTAGACACTCACATGCGTGTTTAAATGTGTGCACGCATGTTTGTAGCACATACACGTCATTAGCACGTACACGCTAAAACACGCGCACATGCCCCTGCATAACATTTACACCATTTATTAACCAACGTTTACACCATCTAATGCCGAACCTCCCCCCACATCGAAAATATTTTCATACATTGGACTATACTACAAAAGCGGATAAATGAATGGCTAAAGAGAGGGGGGTTAAGGCTTCTAGGGATTTAATGGTTTAGGACATAAGGCGTAATGACTTAGGTATTTGGACTTTAAAGATTGTGGGTTAGATTGTTTAGGAGTTAGGGTTGTGGGATTACAGGTTTAATGGTTCAATGGTTTAGGGGTTAAGGGATGTAGTGCTTTAGGGAGAGTGAGAGGTAGAGAGAGATAAAGAGAAATAGATCATGGGGTTAAGGGGGGAGTAGTAGCATCCCACTTCATACATGCAAGGGTCACTCCTGGTGCAACGCCACACGAGATTTGAAATGTAAACATGCTTAGAGGGTGAAAGAAGAGGATTGAGACCTAAACGAACGTTTTATAACTCAGGAGCTACGATATGGGGATGAAATGATTTGGACCTTGGGCCCTAAATTATTTGGATATGGGTTTTTTTCACACCAAAGACGGCCCATATGGCCTCAAACATGGCCGAGTAAGGAAATAATACAAAAAACTCGTCTCGTAAGTCCAACTTTCAAAACAAATTGTAAGGGGCCCCTGGATTTTCTTTGGTGGGGTGTTGTGGTCACAACAGTGGGATACATGAGTGATAAGTAGATTTTGTAAACTGAAACAAGGAATTTAATCCCCAAATGACCCTATCAAACTCAAGTGCCATAAACAAAACCTAAAATACACAATCTGAGCCCTATATAAGGTGTTTTTGGAATCAAAGATGAATGCGAGTGTCATTACAATGTCTTGGGAATCATGTCCAACTATTAAATGAGAGCCTTTATCAATAATATTTTCTTCTTAGGCATATGGACACCATTAATTGTCCAATGTATATTATCCCTAACATGCTTTATGCATTGTGGATGGTTCTTGGGCCCTTAACCATAATCTTTGTAGAGAAACAATAGCCTCGAGTCCTTGGCCATGGTTTATGGAGGGAAATAACAATCTTAGACCCGAAACATATTTTGTCAAGATCAAATGCAGTGAATGCATCCTCAGACTACCATGCAAGACCATGGATATGTTGCAATCCCTTAGACATCGTAAAAGAATCAAAACAGGTTCTTTGAGATCTTATTAAGGCATACTGAGCTCAATTGAATTCCACTTGAGCCTTAATTGAAACTTCTTGACCTCAAGTGTCATCAATAACACATAAAATCCATGACACTAGCCCTCCACAAGGATTCTTTTGCATATGAATCGAATATGGGTGCCATTATGATGTCTTGGGAATCAAGGATTTATCTTGGCTCCTTAACCATGGCTAGTGGAGGGAAACAAGAGCCTCCAACACTAAATCTCTCTTCTAGGGCACAAACATCATGAATGAGTCCCTGAACCACTGCATATGAAATATATAGGGTATTAGTCAACTTCAAGTGTGTTATGTGTGCCATGACTAGGTTAGTTGTGAATCAAAAATGGGTTTCAAGGTCTGACCAAGGTATAGGGACAAAAAGAAGCCCCTCATGCCTTAAATGAAGCTTCTCATGCTCAAGCACCATGAACAACACCTACAATTGAAGAAGCTCCTTAGGATACGATGTTGAATTCATCTTCAAACCACCACACATAACCCTTGTGGGGTATCTCTAGAAAATGGTGAGGTATACATATACCATGATTAGGCTACATCGCCGGCCTTAAACAAGATTATGTCTTCGACCCATGCCAAGAATGTTTGTCGAGGCCATGGATAGTGTTGCTAAGTATGTTACTGGGATACATTCAACATGAGTAGGTTTCATGAATTGGGAATGGGTCTATAGTCCTAAATATGCCTAGGGGGAACAAACGGATTCCACCATAAAGTAACCTTTTCAAGATCAAGTGCCATGGTTTGAGGAGGAAAACACTTCATCCTCGGGGCTTAAACATAGTCTCTTAGGTTCAATAGCCATCAAAAACATGTGTAAATAATGGCATGGACCCTCTCTAAGGGGTCTTTACAATCAAAGTTTGATATGGATTCTATTATCATCATCATCATCATGCCATCATCATCGTCATCATCATCGTCATCGTCATTGTCATCGTCATCGTCATCGTCATCATCATCATCCTCCTCCTCCTCATCATCATCAACATCTTCGTCATCATCATCCTCATCATCATCATCATCATCATCATCATCATCAACATCTTGGTAGTCATCTTCATCATCAACATCATCAGCATCATCATCATCATCATCGTACTCATCTTCATCATCATCCATCATCATCATCGTCATCATCATGAAGATCGTACTCATCTTCATCATCATGAAGATGATGATGATGATGACGAATATGATCATCATCACCATCATTATCATCTTCATCATCATCATCTTCATCATCATCATCATATTTGTCACCATTAGCATGATTCATCATCATCATCGTCATCATCATCATCATCATCATCATTCTCATCATCATCATCATCATCCTCATCATCGTTATCACCCTCTTCCTCCTCCTCATCCTCATCCTCATCCTCATCATCATCGTCATCATCATCCTCCTCCTTCTCCTCTTCCTCCTCCTCATCATAATCTTCATCCTCATCATCATGTAGATGATGATGATGATGATGATGATGATGATGACGAGGATGATGATGAGGAGGAGGAGGATGATAATGATGATGATGATGATGATGATGATGATGACGAGGATGACGATGAGGAGGATGATGATGATGATGATGATGATGAATACCATGATCATCGTGACCATGATCATATGATGATGATGATGAATAAGATGATCATGATCATGACTAATATTGCCATCATCATCATCCTCCTCCTCCCCATCATCGTTGTCGTCATCATCATCGTCATCACCCTCTTCATCATCATCATCATCATCGTCATCATCATCATCGTCATTGTCGTCACCATCATGACCATCTTCTTCATCATCATATTCATCATCATCCTCATCATCATCCTCATCCTCATCCTCATCCTCATCATCATCCTCATCGTCGTCATCATCTTCATCATCAAAATCGTCATCATCATCATCTTCGTCATCATCATCATCTTCAACATCATCATTGATTGATGATGATGATGAAGATGACGAAGATGATGATGATGATAATGATGATGATGAATATGATGGATGATGATGCAGATGAGTACAAAGATGATGATGATGATGACGAATATGATCATCATCATCATCCTCATGATCCTCATCCTCCTCCTCCTCCTCCTCCTCCTCCTCCTCATCATCCTCGTCGTCATCATCATCTTTATCATCATCATCATCATCATCACCCTCTTCCTCATCATCATTCTCCTCCTAGTCCTCCTCCTCATCATCTTCGTCATCATCTTCGTCATCAACATCATCATCATCATCAAGAAGGGAGAATCAAGGTTTGACCTAGAGTGACCCCTTTTAATCATTCCTAGAGTTATGTTGTTGATGAACCAAAATTAAGCACTCCAATTAAGTATGGGCCAAATCAGAAGGTTGGATCCTAAGACAAAACCCAGTAAGTAGGAGGGTTCCCAAAAGGGTCTAGGAGAGTCAAACTAATGATTAAAGTTATAATATTGAAGAGGAGGCAATATCAAACCTTACTTAAGCACTAGACATCACAAGGAGTTCATGCATATAGGGTAAGGTAAAGTGACTCAATAGATATTTATCTAGCACATAACAATCTTTGTATGAAGAGAGAAAAATATCAATGTTAATAATGGGTAGGTCATGAATATCAAGGAAATGGAAGTAGGAAACACCCTAGTACCTCTAAGTAGGTAGGTGTATGTGAATACTAATAAATGCATATACTAGAATCACTCTTATGCCTATTTTATGATTAATTCAATAGGATTTTTGTATGGATGCATATGTGCAATTGAGCTAGGGTTTGGTCAATACAATGTATTCATATTGTTGTGTTATTTGATTTTTGTTGTAGATTAGGATACCAAATCCCAATAGTTTCCATTTCCAAAATCCAATAATCATGCAACTTTAGATAGGATTTGGTATATCCATTGTATTCATTGAATAGGATATCAAATCCCAATAGTCACCATTTCTTGTAGTCAATAGTCCACCACCTAAGTACTAAATAATGCATGTATGCACTTAGTGCACATATGTACTAAATAGCGTGTATGCATTGTTTAGTGCGTATGCGCATTTAAAATAAAGTGCATGCACCATTTAAATTTCTAAATTTTGGTGGAAAATTCCTTTCCCACCAACGTGGTGGATGACTTGGCCGCTATGGTTTTAGGTTCAGGTTGCCAAACCAAGTGGCTTGGACTATGTTATAACAAAATACATCTTATTCTATAACTTCTTTTGTTTCAAGCATGATTCTGCATATGTTACACTTGTCTACTGCTAATGAAATTGCACACACTTGTAGAACTATGTGTGTAGATTCCAAATATGTAATTTTTATTAAATCTATTATTTTTTTCTATTTTTTAATTAATTTTAATTACAAAAAGTAGGTTATTTATTTTATCTATAACTTTTGATTGGCTCACCTATTTTGAAAACGGAAAAGAACTTGCACAAGTACACACAAAGACCTACATCATAAAAAAAACCAAAGTTCATTGATTATGTTAATACCATGATGTAGGGGACCAATGCTCGACCTAGTCATTTTAGGGTTTGGCTAACTTCCTTAATTACAAAAAATATTAAATTAACATAAATAAATATGGAAAAATAGCATTTCACTATAATGGCCTGTTATCTACGACTGTATATAATTTTTTCCACAAAATTCCACCATTTGCATAGCAAACCAGGGGACCAACGCAAACATATTCATTATGTTTTATTAAAAAAATAACATACCAGCCTTAGGAGAACCCCATTTTTTTTGAGTTATACTTAATTTCCATAAATAATATTTATATATTCCGGAAGGTAATCAGATTGTCTACGTTTCATCTTCTTATGCCATATTCCAAAAAGTTGTGCAGGTAGCTCTAATATTGCTTTTTGATGTTCAGATTTTTGCTTTTTTGTCTTTTTGTTTTTAACTCTGGGTTTGTTTAAGGTGTATATTTCTCTAAACCTTGTGTAATTGAAGAGTCTCTCAACACAACTACCCTTCTTGCTTCTAATGATATGGCCCATTAGCTTCCTCGTATCATCGTTATCCTCCTCCTTTCTTAAGAACTAGAAATTAATGAAAACATTGTGTGGAAGAAGACATATCTTCTTAAATGGGCATAGCTTGAGAGTTCATGAACGAGCTTAAAAATATAGCTCTTGCACACCTTGAGCTACTGAGGTTGGTATAGTAAATTTGTTATCCTCAACAATATCAACTTGTTCTAAACCAGATTTTAGTAATCTCCCAAATGGAAAACATATTTCCACAAACCCAAGGGCCGCTTAAAATACATCTATATTGTATGCAAGTCGCAACAAATAATAAGGTACCTCCTAGAATAGTAAAACAATAAATTTGAAACAATACATCTTACAAAAATAAAACAATAGAATTTATATTTGCAACAGGAAAATAATAAATTTAAACCCAAAATAAACATTGTTTTCCCTTTACATTGTCCCTCACCCAGAGAAGGAGATCAATTCGCATAAGTTATATTTAGAGAAGACGTACAAATGGTGATCTCCATGGAACCATAGTTGTAAATGGTTTATTCCATGACATAAAAGAGGTAGTTCATAAAATTTCCTCTACATTTCCTTGGAATAGTAATACCATGGGTAGAGATTATGAAAATAGTGTTTTAACATTATATACATGCCATTCACCAAATTGAAATACTATGAGCGTAATGCGCTCCACATCCACAGAGAATCACAATTCACCCCTTCGAAATAATAGTTAACATTAGTATTGAAATCCTTTGTCCAAATGGAATACCACGAAACTAAGCTAAACTTACAGGTTCTAGTCTACAACTATGATACTTGGCCATCAATGAAGGGAACAGACCCTCTACGTTATTGTTCTACCTCTGTGTTCATAAGGGAAGAGAACCTCTGCGTTCTCATTCTACCTTTGTCATCTATAGTGAAATTGCTAATCCCAAGTGGGCTGGACGATTTCAATATTGGAATCGACCGAGCTCTGTGCCTTCTCCATCATCCCTAATGTGGCAAGAGACTTTGTGGATCCAAAACGTGAGGCAACCGATTCCAAGTGACAGGATCGATCGGATTAATTAAAAAATGGTTGCCTTCTCCATCATCCCCAACGTGGCAAGAGACTTCGTGGATCCAAAACGTGAGGCAACCGATTCCAAGTGATAGGATCCATCGGATTAATTAAAAATGGTTGATTAATAATTGATGTTTCGGTAGTTTGTTTTCCCACCGCAAATCTCAGCCATTAAATGTGTGTGCTTGATGAAACTTTTTTAAAGCATATGCCCTCTCCATATGCATTTGTCCATCCCTAATAAAGGATTAAAACACCACGGTTGCTCTCTTTATGCATTTGTCCATTGTAGCACCTATTGTCGAACAAGAGGTAAAACCATGGGTGGAGTCGATGGTTCGAAGGTGATAAAGTTTGCAATACACAGAACATAGAGAAGAAACACAAAGGGCATATTAATTAACTTCTCATTATTAAACACACATATATATAGTTTCTCATAAGACTCAAAACCACCGGCTAATACAATGGGTCAGTGAATACTATGGGTCAACTAATGTCTTAGTCAACAACTAACTCAACTAACTTAGGACCATTGACTCAACTAACTTAACCAACTTGACACATGAGATTACAACTCTTAACACACCCCCTTAATCTCAAGTGGGATGTTGTGGTCAGCACTATCAATGCCTAAGTGCTTCCTCTGAAACTCAAATGTAGATGTACCCAAAGGTTTGGTAAACATATCAGCAAGCTGCTCCTTAGATCCATAAAACATCAAACTGATCTCTCCATTATTGACTAACTCACGTATGAAGTGATAGCGAGTGTCAATGTGTTTACTCTTCCTTTGAAATACATTATGTTTAGACAACTATATAGCAGAACTGTTGTCACAATAGATGGTTGTTGGTTCTATTTTTGTATGTCCCATGTCCTTCAAGAGTCTTCTGAGCCAAACTGCATGACATGCTACTGTAGTTGCTATAATATATTCTGCTTTTGCTAAAGACATGTCTACAATGGGTTGTTTCTGAGAAGCACAAAATAAGACTAGTACCAATATGGAAAGCATAACCAGATGTGATTTTCCTATCATAAATACTACCTACAAAATCACTGTCTCTGTACCCTGTGAGAGTACAGTCCTGTGAATGAGTGTACCAAAGTCCATAATCAATTGTACCTGCAACATATCTCAGTATTCTTTTTCCAACTTTCTAGTGAGAGTCTTTGGGAGATTCCATGAATCTAGAAATGAGACTGACAGCATACATTAAATCAGGTCTAGTAGTAGTCAAATACATTAAACATCCTACTAATCTTTTATAAGGGTAGAATTTATTGCTGGTTCATCATCATTTTTGCTTAACTTGGTTCTTGTAGCAATGGGGGTTTCTACTGGTTTAAAATTTTCCGTTATGAATCTCTACAGAATGTCTGTAGCATACTTATACTGACAGATGAAGATCCCATTTTCACTTTGATCAACTTCCAGACCAAGCAAAAACTTCATAAGACCAAGATCCGTCATCTGAAACTCATTTTTCATGGTTGTCTTAAACTATTCTAGCATCAAGTTTCCAGTATAGATCATATCATCAACATAAAGACAAACAAGTAGAATGTTACCTTCCTAATCTGTTTTGACATATAGAGTGTGTTCATTGCTGCTTCTGTTGAATCCATTTTTGATGAGGTAAAAATCAATTCTATTGTACCAAGCTCATGGAGCTTGTTTCAGACCATACAAGGCCTTTTTCAGCTTGCATGCCTAGTGTTCTTAATATTTGACAACATAACCAGGTGGCTGGTCTACATAGACTTCTTCCTCAATTATGCCATTGAGAAAGACAAATTTTATATCCATTTGGTAAACATGCCGCTGATTTTGAGTTGCTATTGCAAGTACAGCTCTGATGGTGTCCATCCTTACTACCAGAGCAAAGGTTTCTTCATAGTCTACACCATATTGTTGTGCAAAACCTCTTGCAACAAGCCTTGCCTTGTACTTTTCTATCTCTGATTTTTCATTCAACTTGGTCTTATAGACCCATTTTACACCAATGCAACTTTATTTGATGGGAGATCAACTAGATCCCAAGCCTGATTCTTCTCAATAGAATCAATCTCTTCATTAATTGCTTGGATCCACTGTGGATCTTTTGTTGTTTCTTCAAAACATGTTGACTGACATGAAAATAGCTCATACTTTAGCTGCTCATCAATGTCGACATGATTTTGTTCATATAACTCCCTTAAGCTTCTGGTTCTCTGGTTCTGTAGTGGACTGTCTACTGGTGTCCCTTCTTGTTGTTGTTGCTGTTGTACTTCAAGTCTGGACATTTTGAGTGGTTCTGGTGGTACCAGTGGTACTGGACTATCTGTCTGTTGAATGTCTGTTGTATCAGTCCAACAGTTATCTTCAATAAACTTTACATCTCTGCTCACTACTACTTTCTTGATGACATGATTATACAACTTATAGGCTTTTTGTTGTTCACTATAGCCTGTGAAAATACACCTTTCACTCTTCTTGTCCAACTTCTTTATTAACTCATTAGGTATGTGTGCGAATCCAACACATCCAAACATCCTGAGATGTGAGACACTAATCTGAATGCCACTCCATGCTTCTTCAATTATCATGTCTTTGACAGTTATTGTGGGAGATTTGTTCAGTAGATATACTGAACATGCAACATCTTTTGCCCAATAATCATCGTATAACGTCTTGTATCACAGCATACTTTGGGCCATGTTCATGATGGTTTGATTCTTTTGTTTTGCAACTTCATTCTGCTGTGGAGTGTATCTGGTGGTGTACTGGCGTTGGATACCATGCTTCTTATAGAACTCTGCAAAATCATGAGAGACATACTCACCTCCACTATCTGATCTGAGTATTATGAGTAGTTTACCTGACTGTTTTTCAGTCAATGCTTTGAACTCTTTGAATCTGGAGAAAGCTTCTGACGTATTTCTGAGAAAGTAAATCCATACTTTCCTGCTATAATCATCAATAAATGTTAGGAAATATAAACTACCTCCTATAGACAGGGTTTGCATGGGTCCAAATAGCTCTGTGTGAACAAATTCAAGGTGTTCTTTGGCTATATTTGTAGAAGTGGGAAAGCTGTCCCTTTGGTGTTTCACTAAAATACAGTCTTCACAAGAACTTGATTGTTCATTCATGACTGGTAATCCTTTGACCATGGATGGTTTTTGCAGATGAGAGAGACTCTGAAAGGGTAGATGACCATATCTACAATGCCACAACCAGGTTTCGTCTTGACTGGAGATAGTATGAGCATATGATTGTGACAGGATAGCACTCTCAGGTATAGTGGGAAAATTCTATTCTTCGTCATTTCTTCTTTGGCTGGGACTCTTCTACTAGGGTCTTTGTCATAGAAAGCACAATAGGAATCAATGAACCTAACATCATACTTATTCTAAATCAGTTGACCCACACTGATCAGATTGACCTTAAGATTTCGAACATAGAATACATCATTTATGTACTTCTTCTCATTCTGTTTGGTAAGTATAGGAACAGTACCTTTGCCTTGAGATGGAACGAGATAATGATCACCTAGTTTGATCTTTGATTCAACAGATGGATCTAGGTCAGAAAATAATTATTTGTTACTTGTCATATGATTGTTGCATCCACTATCTAGCAACCACACATCTGATTGATGTTCTTCTTCAGTTGCCCGGTATGACAGAAACATGACTTTTGACGAATGTTCTTCAATATTGGAGACATTTGATCTGCCACTGTTCTAATCTGCTTGATTCTTTCTGCAGTCACGTTCATAGTGGCCATATTTCTTGCAGTAGTGACACTGAACATTGGACTTATCAGTCCATCTCTTGCCTCCTCTTCCTCTTTGCTTCTGATGACTGTGCTCACAGTGATCTGTGTGTTCATGGGCAATTCTATCCTCAGTGGAATTAGAATTCCTTCCTCTTTTGCCTCGTCCTATTCCTCCTCGACCTCGACCTCTATTGAAAGAAGTCTGAGTGCTAAATGCATGAGACAGAGACTCGTCTTCCTGATTGAGTCTAGCTTCATGAGACAAAAGCAACCCTGTTAACTCTTCTAGAGTAAACATCGACAAATCCTTAGATTCTTCTATGGCACTAACAACCATAGAGAATTTCTTAGTGAGGCATCTAAGTACCTTTTCAACAATACCGTTTTGCTCTAGGGCTTCGCCATAGGTTTGGAATTGCATGACAGTCCCAGAAACCCTAGTCATAAACTGATCAACAGTCTCTGTGTCTTTCATCTTAATACTTTCAAATTGGAGTCGAAGGGTTTGGAGTCTTACCATTTTGACTCGATTTGTACCTTTGTATGCAGATTAGAGGAGATTGCACGCCTGATGTGCGATCGTAGCTCCAATGATCCATGGAAAAATGGACTCGTCGATGCAACTTTGGATCAACCACTTCACATTGAGATTGCAATCTCTGCTTTCGCCGAGAGCTTTCTTATTTACATTCATCATCATCGCGAGAGTAGCTGTCGTCGGTTCTGTGAACTCCTTTTTGACCATATCCCAACACTTGTTGAGCTATAAAAAGGTCTACATCTTTATAGACCATAATTAGTAATTCTTGTCATTCAGTATTGGACCCGAAATCGGCTTCATGTTCAAGCTTGCCATAGATTATGACAACTGTTAACTTGACCATCGCAGGCTTCTCACTGATAGGGTGCGTTGACGGGGTGCGCTAGACAAAATCCTATAAGTGAAAGCTTGCCATCGCAATTTTCCTTCTAGCAAAGTGAGTCGGCCATTGCAGGTTGTCCTCAGTCAAGATGCACCAGCCTCACGAATTTCCTTCAGGTAGGGTGTGCCCGTCGTAGTTTTCCTTCAGGCAGGGTGCGCCAGCCTCCCTTTAGTGGGTTTTTTGATATACCCTTCTCCAGATTGGGAATCAACTTCGCCGAATCGTGGGAAAGAAAACAAATTTTGTCGCAGCCGAGTGTTTTGTCTCCATTTGTGCTGCAACCTCCAATTGTGTGTGTGTGCTCTCTAGTTTCTGAAAAGGCTTACCCAAAACCAAGATTTAAGGATCAGGCCATCAGCTCCGATACCATGATAAAGTTTGCAATACACAGAACATAGAGCAGAAACACAAATGGCATATTAATTACCTTCTCATTATTAAACACACATATATATAGTTTCTCATAAGACTCAAAACCACCGGCTAATACAATGGGCGAGTGAATACCATGGGTTAACTAATGTCTTAGGCAACAACTAACTCAACTAACTTAGGACCATTGACTCAACTAACTTAACCAACTTGACACATGAGATTACAACTCTTAACAGAAGGATCTGTTGGACGCTCTGCTGGACATGCGAAGCGAAGAATTTACTCTCGCTGATATTAGAGTCTACTTAACTGTAACTCTCTGTGCAAGACAACCATTGTTTTGATTGATAAATGGTATCTGACTTTCACAATTATGGTAGCTTATCGTGAAAACAGCTAAGCTTTGCATAGGTAATACAAAGGAGTTTTCTCTCTGATGTTTAATCCCTTGTTTCAGGAGATATTTTTGGGCGGAAGTGATACCATCCCGAAAACAATAGAGTGGGAGATGGCAGAACTCATACGCAATCCAGATAAAATGAAACGAGCGCAGGCCGAGTTGGACGAGCTGATCAGCCGCAATCGAATGGTGGAAGAAAGCGACACTGACCGTCTCCCTTATCTTCGTGCAGTGATGAAAGAAGTGTTCCGACTGCATACAGCAAATCCTTTCGTCCTACGCATAACAGTTAGCAGTTGTGAGATCAAGGGGTTCGTAATACCGAAAGAGGCCCAAATACTAGTGAGCGTGTGGGGGATAGGAAGGGACCCCCAGTTCTGGAAAGAGCCGTTGAAGTTCATCCCAGAGAGATTTATTGATAATGAGATAAGGAATGTAGATTATAAGGGACAACACTTCGAGCTCATACTGTTCGGAGCGGGAAGGAGAATTTGCGTGGGGCTTATGTTGGCGAGTCGGGTGATTCATCTGGTATTGGTATTGACAAAGGTTGTGCCTTTGGATGCCATTCCTACACCACCCCTTCTACCGGATGTCTATTAGAAGTGCCTAGTTTCTTTTTTCTGGTCTCTTAGAAGTCAGCGAGCAATAAGCATTTGGGAGTAACCATAAGCATTTAGCTTGCACCATTGAATATTACTGTTTCTTCTGCTTGTTACTGGATCTTAAGTAGCTTGAGATCCACTCTGCATTCAATGTTATATAGTAAATAACTATTACTTCTCTATACATATATCTATATTTGTGACATATGAATAATTTAATATTTCCATCATTATTATAAAGATTTAGATGCCACCACATGTCAATTTCTTATTATATGGACAATTTTATTTGAAAAGTCTAAGTTCTATTGTTTTAATTGTTTATGCTTTAAATAGTGTGATTGGACATAAATATTTTTGATATTTGTGTTTATTTTTCTTATTTTAAAAATTCTAGAATTCAACATGTAATACTATATGTCATAGTTTGTGCAGTGAATGTAGCATGGGCTGGGAGGAAGGTTTGTTACCCTTCCAATGATACTATATGCTATACTTCAAGAATATTGAACAGAATTTTGAAAAATTGGACAGAAATTTTTAAAAATTCAGATTGTAAAGATTTTGATGGTGTTGAATCCATTTCTACCATCTAAATGGCCATTAAAACATAGTTAAATTTAGATCTTGCAAAATTCAGATAAAAAACCCCTTTCCTGGCCAAATCCTCCAATTTTTAGACAACTCCAATATTGAAGATTCAAATATTTGGGTGGTTGTACTAATAATATTAATATTCACATTGATAATAATATTAATATTAAGATTAAGATTATGTTTATATTAACATTAAAATTATTGATAATGTTAATATTAAGATCAACATTACTCTTAGTATTTATATTAATATTTATATTAATATATATAACCACATTTTTATATTTAATCATTAATATAATTTTATTAAAAACTGTTTATATATATATATATATTAATTTTTATAAAACATAAAAGTAATTTTATTCCTATAAGTATTTAACTATATATATATATATTAAATACAAAGTATGTGTTTAATTTTTATGAAGCATATAAGTATTTTTATTCCTATGCGTATTTAACTTTTTTCTCTCAGCATTATGGCTATACTATGCTCAAAATTCGACCCTTCAACCAATTCGTCAGAAAATATTGAACGTTTTAATAAGTATCTTTGTTAATGTATTTAAATAAATATATATGCATATTTAAAATAGAGTTCTTTTGTCTATTTTAGAGGCATTCTATGCATTGATTTTACAGTTTTCTTTATATAGAAATCTGGGAAACTCAAAACATTATTTAAATCTTTTTACAATTAAAAAAAAAATACAAAACATTTAGATACAAATCTTGTATATGAAAAGTTAGATCAAGAATGCTATGCAATTTTTTAAAAAAACGTACAAAACATTTAGATACAGATCTTGTATATGAAAAGTTAAAAATACCCTACATTTAATAAATATCTCTGTATATATGTTTTCAGAAATAATACTCTGTTGGTCTTTAATAATTAAACGTATTCTAGAATTAATTAGAATCTAATATAGGATTAATCTTTATTGTAATTAATGACACTTTATTGAAAACATCAAATAAAAGTGTTTGAAAAGGAAAGACGCCCAACCAATGATCAAATTTGAAGGGTGGGTCTTAATTTTTATTTGAAGGGCATTCGTTCTTGGAGCTCTTCATCTTTGTTAATTGACAAATATAAATTAACTAAATCCTTTCCCCCAAAAAATGCAAAAAACAAATATTGCTCATCCAATTTTTTATAATCTTAAACAATTAAGCACTTCTTAATATCTACATGATAAAATGATATCTTTTCAATAAAACCGAATTTGAACACATTAATTTGACATATATGTAACATTAATTTTACAGTTCATTAAAATAACAACTATTTTGTTATATTTTTGTGGGTTAGACCACACTTCATTATACAAAAAAACTACTTGGACTATGCAATAACCATATTGAGGCATCTGCATGATCTTATGCATAGTGCAAGAAGTTGTAACTAGATATAGTCTTAAAATAAAACTAGAACCATGAGAAAATTACTTACTATTAACTATGTCCAAAAAGAAGTCACTAAGCAAAACAAGGATATAATAAACCTACAACCAAAATATACATATAAAACCAACCAAAACCTTAATTCAAACCGGAGAGAGGGAAACCATCCAAGCTTGAGAAATGTAAGAATGATGGACATTAGGTGCCTAAGAAAAAATAATGCATAGCGAAAAAAATTTAAAAAAAATCCTCCATACCAAGCAAGTTAGCAACGCTAGCATCATAGGGTCCTGGGCATCAAATTTTGTTATTCAACACTTGTCACGACAACATACACGTATGGGATGGAGGGGAATTGGAATCAAGGCTAAGTCAATTGGAGTCTTGCGACTCACTACATGTTTGAGTCTCGACGGTCTACATTTTAAATTGAACCAGAACAACAAAAGAAGTTTGTTAATGGCTCAATTTGCGAAAATTCTAGATACATGAGTAATTAAGAGCTCGAGGCTCTAAAATTTGATGTGTTTTTTACCAATCCACAATTCAGTGAATTCGTAGTCATTGGCATGAAATTTAAGTTATTTAATGAAGTAATTAATGTATCTACCTCTATGTTGAAACCGTTTTCCATGCTGATGTGGGCCACTACCTCCTTAATTTTCTTACCAAAAGGCATGAGAATGAGGAAAAAGAATTAAAATTATGGACTTCACCATCAAAGAAGCCTTACAATCACATTGGTAAGGAGTGATAAGAATATCACAACAACCCAACGTGTCAAATCTTAAATGATAGTGCAAATTAAAGACTTATATGGTAAATTTAATATAGGACTTACTTATAGTTGTCTCTTACTATTTCCGTCTTGACACATTTGATAATTTATGGTTGTCTCTAAGCCTTGACCCAATTGATAAATTATAAGGTGAGGACGTGCATGCATAATAATCCTTAGTTATGACTATGCGATGAGGATTTAAATGGAAGAGGATGTAAATACATGTAATTTTTATACATATTTTGGTGGCAAGTGTCGAAGACAAACGCGGTGAGAAACCACATATGTTTGGAAGGAAAGAGGGAGATGACACGATCATGATCATGCCACCCATCAAATTGAAGACAATTCCTGAGCCAAATTTTTTTTTTTTTAAATTTTATTAATACCCATTATGGTACTTTGGTCCAAATGCTTTTTCTAACTCATTGTTTCTCCATATTGTGTGCCTAGTGCCATCTCTCTATACCAATGCATAAATCAACCTTGTTGCATGCCATTACGTGTTGCATAGAGTTTTCGTGAGTTTGTGACATTCATGCAAGAAATGAAGTCTTGTAGACGGGGACTCATCAAAGCGGCAATTTGAATTTCATTTTGACGAAAAAACAAGTGGACATTGGTAGCCAGGTTCACATAGGTAGTAGGCACAATGTTTCAGCCTTGTTTTGGACCTAGTAGTGGTTCTCTATTGTTACAACCATAGTCATTGACACATTGTCACACCTTAGATCTCAACCCAAAGTGACCCGAGATTCATATTCAAATCCTAGTGGCTAGTACCTCGTAGTTGTAAGTCATCACTCATCACCTTGAAAAGCTAAGTAGTGAGTGCATGACATGAGTGAGTGAATGATTATAATTTATGATATTTCCAATATTTTGAATGACGAGTCGAATTTTATAGCATATGAATTTTAACATAGAAATTGAAATTTATATGAATGGGTAATTTTAAATGTTGCCCTTCTTTTGAAATGTTGATATAAATTATGTTCTTCCTATTGGAAGGGTAAAATTCAGATCTTAAATTTTTTTTGAAGGGCAATTTTAACTTTACACTTCTAGGAAGGGCTAGAACCCTTCAGAAGGGTCGGGAAGGGTTCAAATTTGAATGATGTGCCCAACTAGTACTAATTGTCTTTAGAGGTATAGAACCATTTAATGCATATGATTGGCAAACATATTTCTGTTTATCATGGTATCAATAGAGCCACTGCAACAGAGAGTGGATCAGCACGATGGTGGGTAATGTACCTATTTATACTATTCACCCAAGGCATTCAGAGAAGTTGTGTGTCGGTTAATCCATTGTGAAGCTTTGATTTCATCATGGTCACCTCTCAGATTAGGGTTGGAGTACTCTAATGAATTTTTACTATCCTCAAACTTGTAGTAGAAGTATTGTCCAACAAAAGGCGACCGACATTTATATATGAATAATTGTGCATTAACTTATCCACAAATTCCTTCATAGTTGCACTGATTCGACTAGTTATGATGTGCTACTAGTTTATTGCTTCCTCACCAAGGAAAATGGAAAGCTTTAAGATGGAAATTACCATATATCCCTTACCAAGGACTATGCATTTTCCTGTATGTCATGTGCCCTTTCCTATCCTCTACCAATGTTGAGACAGAACCATTGTTCCCAACATTCATTATATTTAAGCTCATATATTTTCCCATTTGAGGACCATGTTCACCCACAACAGGAGTTTCAACTGAGCCATCACCAATAGAACAAATTAAAATATAAAGAACATCTAAGATGACATCCCTTCCATTTATAGAGATATCAGTGGACAACATTAAGTTGCAAACATCAAACCATGTAACATATCCCTTAATACATTACCCTTTACATGAGAGATTATTGCAAGTATTTTTCCAACCTCTTATTGTTGAAGATAAGGATTGATCTAAGTGTAATTTAACAACCTTTATCTTTTCCATAGTGCAATGTCTAATAACTAAATACAATAACTAATGCATACATCACACAAGGGTTCTAATGAAGGTGCCCAAAATCCACATACAATGCATGTAGTAACAACTATGATGAGTGGAAAGAAATGGATATGAAGGACCAAATCTTGACATCTTAATGCAAAAAGTAAGACTAATGTGGCACTTTATAATATGCAGGATTGGGTTTGATATGCTTTCCCAACAAAGCTTTGACTATGTGTTGAGTTTGGTTTCAATACAACTCTAATAAGGTTTACTTTCCTAGAAAAGCCTTAAATATATAAATTATTAAAGCTTTAAAAATTATAAATCCACGAGTTTATATGCCTCACAGACTACCAAGTATCTCATTGAATTGGTTTATTAGAATTCGATGCCTTGGATAGATAGATTCAATTGATTTAAGTGCATGAAAAAACCAACCACCTATAGAAGTGGTTTCTTAGATGATTATTGGATTTCAACCACCATTATAGAATGTCTTGGGTGGTCAACCACCATAACAATTGGAAACCAATTTCTAGGTTGGGTTATTGGTGAACTGACATCATTAGGGAGGGTAGGGCCAACCCCCTTATTGATTGTCACAGCCGACATCATCGCCATAATCATTAGGGGGTTAAGGGATCAAGGGGGTGTGGTTTATAAAACCCCTTGTCACCATCATTGTTATCATCAAAATCAATGGAATTATCCTCATCACCATCTCCACTATCATGGTCATTGTCATAATCGATCATGATCATCATCTTCATCTTCATCGTTGTTATCATTGTCATCATCATAATCCCCTCTGCCCCCTAGAACAAAAACCCCCAATGCTTGTATACACCAACCCAACATTTGTTTTAGTATCATTATTGTTATCATACTCATCATCACCATAATCATCATAATAATCACCTTACTTCTTCAAATTTACATTACCTACAACCTAACAATTATACCCTTGAGACACTTTGCCTAAGCTATGTTAGAAAACATCGCTTATGCTATGTTTGACCCACATTAAAACTATGGTATTGATGTTATATCCAATGTCAATACCACAATTTTAACATGGTTCAAACATAACTTAAGAGAATTTCTCTAACATATATTAAGTGACGTTCATAAGACATGTTACATTCCCCCTCTAACATATGTTGCATTTTCTGCACATCTTGTCAAAAGTCATTTTTTGGTATCAAGAGATACATATTGTCATTGTTAAAGTTGTAATTGCATTTGTAATTTTTTCAAATTGAGAAAAACATAGAGATGGAATTCATGTTGTGGAGATTGAACTCGGTAGCGTTAGAATCCTCTTAAGTGATTATAACCTTCATCAAAATTCAACTCAAACTAAACCTCAACCTTCAATCCCTAGGTCATTAGAGACAATCCTTCCCCATGTTAATATGAGCCTTATCTTAGAAAGGAAGGTTGCATATCAATAGGACATTATTCATGACCTTGATATGAAGTATTTTCATTTGATTGTGACAAGTGTAAGTCCATTGGTTTAAACAAAGGTTCATTAGACCACATGGATTGAAGGTGTATCTCACACATATATACCTCCAAATGGTAAATTGAACTTGTTTCAAAGAGTAATATAACAACCATTTGATGGAAGAAAATTGCACTGGTAAAATTGAATGACACTCACACCAATTTAGACAAAGGTAATTCTCACTTGTTTAAATAAAAAGAATAACACCTATAGAAGTGAGTATACACATAACAATTTCAAAGAAGGGATTCACATAACAATTAAAATTGAAATATACCTTCACTTATTGGAGTGAAGGTAGCACAGACACAAGAACATTCCTTTAGCATCAATTATTTTAGCAACTAGTCTTTGATAGAAAACATAACTTTTAGAAATGTTAACCACAACAACCTTGATCTCCAAATGGTGATTTATTATATTTCATATAGGTGACATGGGATATGAAGGTAAAAAACTTGATAAGCGAAAACAATTTTTGAAACTTGTGTTAATAAGGGTGCAACTATCATCCACCCACATAATTTATAATGCAAACCACATAATTTATAATGCAAACCAAGCATGGCATATAAAGAATGAATCTAGTAGTCTAAAAGAAATTAGATGAAATATTAATTATCAACCATGATCTCCATGTAAACTGAACTTATAATTCGATTTATATCCCTAAGTAGTCATACTTTATTGGATTTATATGTTCACATCAACAATTGTGTACAATGCAAAGGATTTATATAAACTAGTAGGTGTGTGCATATGTTTATCTAAATAAAAAAGTATCTTGAATCAAGAATGAAAAACATAGCAATACTCGATTAGAATCAATATGTTGATCAATTCATTGAATAATATGTGTTACGTATCCATATCATATTGATCTTGAACTTCATCTAATTCAACATATCAGTCTTGAAGATCAAAATTTGTATCCAACCCTTCAAAATAATTGGAAGGATTGTCTGTAAAAACATCTAGGATGTTTAGCACTAAGTCATCATCAATATCATCATCATCATCATCACTAGCAGAAAAATGGATTCCACATAAGAAGGAGAGAAAGACTCTTAAGGCCTTCCTCCCATACATCCAAGGAGTAACTGAGATAGTTGCAAAGGTATTGAGGAGGAAAGAAGTATGGACATCATTCAAGCCAATGGAAACCATTAGACAGAAAATGAGGTCGATGAAAGACAAGATTGATTTGCATCAGTATAAAGGAGTCTATAAGGTATATTGTTCCTATGGGAAGAGCTATATAGGGGGGACGGGGCATTCATTTCAAATAAGGATAAAGGAACATGGAGCTGACATAAGGAGTGAGATGAAGAATACTTCTGCACTCACTGAGCACTCTCTCAAAACGAAACACCATGTCTTCCTGGAAAACATGGAGCTGACATAAGGAGCGAGATGAAGAATACTTCTGCACTCACTGAGCACTCTCTCAAAATGAAACACCATGTCTTCCTGGAAAACACGGAGCTGCTTGTAGTAGAAGACCACTACTACAAACGAAGGGTGAGAGAAGCTTTGGAAATCAAGAAGCACTCGAACAACCTAAATAGAGACAGGGGACTTGAAATAAGTGAAAGATGGCTACCACTAATCAGTAAAGAAGTTAATGGACAAAACCAGATATGATAGGCAACCCTTCCTTCTCATCTTCTTGTCATTACTATTATTAATTAATTAATAGTATTATTTATCAACGTTAATAAATGCACTATTCTGAGCATTGAACAATCTCCAACAATAACCTATCCTTCCTTTACTTCTCAATAACAAATAAACAAGGTTATTTTACTATGATTATTAGAGTTAATAATTTATGAATTACGAACATTATAAATGATAACCCTAACATTTATTAGACCTCATTTTTAATAAGGATTATTATTGAAGAATTTATAACAATTATCAGAGCTCACTTTATTATTAATAATTATATCTTATTAATAATAATGTTTATTATTGAGAAATGAATGCTATTAGCATTCTCATTTTCATCATTTTATATATTATAAACCCTAGCATTCATTAGAGCTAATTTTATTAATAATAAGGATTATTATTGAAGAATTTATAACAATTATTAGAGCTCAGTTTATTATTAATATTAATAGTGATACCCCATTAATAATATTGTTTAATATGGTTTATTATTGAGAAATGAATGCTATTAGCATTCTCATTTTCATTTTATATATTAAGTATTTTGTTTATTTTTAATAATTTTGTTTAGAGTGTTATTCGCATTAATAATTTTATGTTAAACTTAGCAAGTATTAGAGCTCATTTATTATTAACAAGACTTCTTGGCATTCTCATTTAGCATTCACATTTCATTTATTAAGAATATGGAAGGATAGGATATTGTCATTATCATTGAGGAAATGAAATGAACGGGCATACCTAACATGTATTTATTCACCCCAAGAGCAACTCTTCTCTCCATAAATTGTCGTGACGATGAATTGAGGTAAGGATTGAAAATGTCGATAGTAAAAATGTCGGCTGTGGATAATCCAGAAACCCATTCTTCTAACACTACACACCACATAAATCTCAAATATTTAAGGATACACTAATCAACTTAGGTAATGAATGGTTAAGCTGTCAATGTGTAAAATAAGTAAATTAGCCATTATATGAAAACATTGTAATAAGTAATTAAGATAAGTGTCATGTATTAGAAATGTCGTACGAGAATTGTTGTGAATAATATAATGTTAGTATCTAATTATTTAGTATGATTGTTTAAACCCTCAAGAGTGTTTTGTTTATAAGAACCAGGGTAATATGTTGGTGTTAGGGTACTCATGTGATACACAAATAATTAAAAATATTGTTATTAATTCACCATCTATTACTCTTTAATTGTGATTTAATTATTATTATTACTTAATTAATCTTTTTTTAATAATATTAATATTATTTTCATAACGATTATGATATAAGAAAAAGTTAAAAAAATTGATTAATGAATTATTAGTTTGTGAGTCTTTTCCATGTCAAAAGTTAGAAGGAATATTATAATAATGATTTAAACTAATGGATGTGATGGAATAGTTTTGAAATATTATTTATTTTAATCAATATGAGTCTTAGACTTTAATTACAAGTTAACCTATTCCATCGCATGAGATTTATTTTGGTAAACCATTAAGACATACATCGTCCAATTTGAAAAGTCAACTAGTATATATTATTTTATTATAATAACACTAAATACAAAAGGAGTGGATAAAATAACATTTATTAAACAATGTCTCAGATAGAGAACCCTTAGGTAATATTTCCTACAATAATAAATATTCTACAATCAGCAATTAAAGCCCAATAAATTTACCATGAGTACATTTAATTGTTCAGTACAATAAGTGTAGAAATATATTAATATACTGTAACTTGTATGAATTAACTAGTCAAGGAATCTAATGATTGAGGGTTTCGAGAGATGGAATTTGGGGCGTTGAAGTAGGCCCAAAGTATTCTCGAGGAAGGAACTGTATATAGGGAAGAGTGAAGGGAGGAAGAAGGGACGGATTTAGGATTGAAGAAAATTGGAAGGAAATAGTGGAACAATACTGAGTGGAGAAGAGAGGAAATACTGCTTTAGGATTATCAATGTGTAGGCTCAGGGGCTAGCAAATCCATCGATTTCCTAGGGCCAACAAGATAACAATTAGTCGGTAGGGTGGTTCATCATTTTTGGGGTTTCTAAGTGGCTAAAGGGAGATACTCTGGGGAAACTAAAGAGGCCATCTACAACCTACGGAAAAACGAGGTATTATGCAAAACTAAACCTGTCAATTACAATACTGAAATATGAAAGGAAAATGCATAGTGTTTTTTTTATATTTCTAATGTTTTTAGTGATATTATCAAATGAAAATGTTGAATATTCCAATGGAAATCTTAGAAATTATTAGATATAAATGAACAGGAAATTTTGCAGAAAAAAGAATTACATTTAAATTCTCTTGATTTTGTATATCAAGCAAAGTTTAATTGAGCTGTAGTGTATAATATCTACTATATATGAACTTAGTACCCCTACAGGAATGGGCACTACAAAAAAATGACTGAAAATGGATGGTAAATGACAAAATTTTGTCACATGATAGCTGGTAATAAATTCACAGTCACTGATCACCCAACTAAATTCGTCATTTATCACTTAGTCATAAATTGTTTGAATTGATTCATGCATTGATCATATATTTAGTCATTTATTTGGTCATCAATTATCATTGTTTGGTAGTACATTTAGTCACTTAGTTAGTCACTGATTATTGTTAACTGGTCATTTATTTAGACATTGATTGATGCTAACTAGTCATTTATTTACTCATTAATTGTTGCTAACCGGTCATTTATTTAGTCATTGATTATTGTTAACTGGTCATTTAATTATTCATTGATTTATATAGATAGGGCACTGAGGAATCAAACCACCAACCTCCTACATGTAAGGAAGGTTCTCTTCCATTGAACTATAACCCTTAAATAGAATCAAAGTTCACACTAAAAATATATGACAGAATCTTACTACGATTCCAAAATGAGTCCATGCTAGAAAAAGTAGGTATAACATTTCAAGCACCTGTATTTTGTAGATTTCTGTTTCCCAATTCAAATCCTTAAAGTCCACCAAAAGTGAGGAATTGATTCAACATCGCTATAATTCAAGCTAGTTTCCTTATTTCTAAAGTCAAAACAAATAACAATTTAAATAAATAAAAGAAACTGGCACTAAGGTTCACAACTCAAGTTTAGAATTTTCTTAACCATGTCTTGGGATGATTACTCATACTTTCGTTTTCCATGCTTACGGGAACAATGCTCAATTGAAACAAAATTTAAACACACTCCTTAGACTTGACCATAAATTAGGTTGAAGAGAAGTGAAATATTGCTGCTCCAAATTCATTTTTCTGATTCATCACTAAGGATGAAAATTCCCAGGAAACTTCAAAGCTAAGGTGAAATTTCTAAATTTGCTTTAAGAGATGACTCTCAAAATCTCTAAAATGCAAATCCTGAGAATTGTTTCTCCCCATGCTTTGCTTGTTTGGGAATGCCAGAAAAATTTTCACAACAAGTTGCACTTTCCAAGGAGCATAGAGAGCACAGGGGGGGAATCTTGATGTAATACTACTTATGAGTCTACAAACAACTTGTTGAAAAGAGTTATATAAATAGATTAAAATATTTTCATCAAGTATAGAAAGACATGAAAGTTGAAATTAAGGAAGGGATGATTAATTTGAAAGAGATGTAACACTTGGATCTAAAATTACTACAAATAGATAGGAAGGCCATTATTTCATGGGACAATTCTTGCTATGATAGTAAAGCATTGTATGCTAAAAATCCAAGTATTGGATGATAAGGGATCAATGCAATAAATGTACAATTAACGCTTGTTGTGCAAAAACAGGAGGCATATGTGATGGTGTACTTCATGCATGGCATTGGTACAATAGAAAGATGAGGAAAGGAAACAATTGCATGAGGGTATAAAACATACAGTTACAGGAAAAAATAGCTTGAAGACAATTAAAAATAATGCACAAAATGTTCATATAACATCTAGATTTATTACAATGTAAAAAGGAAGGATGAATGATGTAATAAAACATACCCAAAGGATTCTAAAGGCTTCTTTATCTCGGCTTCAGTAAAATAGCAAGGCAAGCCTTCAACAGATACTCGATCTGGCCCATAAGTACCACCAATTTCCGTGGAGCATTGAGTTCAAAGGGAGTTTAATAATTATGAAAACAAGTAAAATATGAAATGAAAATTTCTTTGACCCTCAACACTTGCCCTAGAGCAAGTCCCACAACTTATAGGTTAAAGCAAGGACTTGTGGTTTGGACCAAGGGATGCTATAATTGAATGATTCTAATCAGTTGGCCTTCATAATCTTGTTGGAGCACATTGTTTATGAACAACAAAAGAAATGATAAATCTATCAAACAATCCAACTTTAACATAACCCCTATAACCAGAATTCCATACCTCAAATAGTATCCCATAAAGAGCCATCACATTACTAGCCTCCTCGACAATCCTCATCTCCAAAAAGAAAAACTTCTTTCAATGATTGATGTACACATTCACAACAAGATCTCGTGCATTATAAATTTTTTGTGAAATTAAGGTTACATATATGTATTCTTCAACATCCCAATGAAACCAATTTCAACATATCAAAAACATCAATTCAAAAGCATAATTGCTCAAAATATTTTTCCCATGTCTAGTAAACAACAATGCCACCCATTGGAACCAAATGTCAGTACTATTCCGGTAATAGTCTGAAATGAATACCACTAGCCATTTTACTAGATTGATCTTTTACAGACCAAATTAAACATTTATCTGACAAGAGATGTAATTCATTGTGGTAGGAAATGCCCGGGGCCTGCTTTGGTGGTAGGAAATGTAGGAACTCTGTGAAGACTAAAAAATTGTTCAACTACATGTGAAAAAAAGTAAAATAGAAAAATAAAGAGGAATAAATTCAGTTTCCCAACTCTCTTCCAATCTTCCACACACCTAATTCCCAAGCCACCTTCTTCCTTCAGACAACAAACCTTTGCCCATCTGATAGTATGGGATAGACTCCTTTACTTGGAACCTGACCAAAAAAAGGTTCTTCAAGGCTTGTTCATTAAATGTATGATCTTCCTTGGGAGTCTAAAAGCAGATAACCCATATATATGCAAGCAAGAAAGTACATAAGTAATCAATTCCATCCTACTCGCGTCATATAAAAACTTACCCTTCCATCCAACAACTCTTCTTTTCATCAAATCTCGTAAAGGAATGAAGTCTTAGGCTATTTAATCATTCTGATGTCAAAAATAGGCCTAGATATCTAAAAGGCAAGGAACTCTCCTTAAATCCAAGATTAATATTTTTCGATGCTCGCTAAAACAATAGTTTAGAACAAAACTCATAAATATCTACTAAATCCAGAGTATAACAAATAATAGGTCCAATCATAAACTAATAACAAGGACATATACAGTGGAACAAACATACATGAAAAAGGAACCTCAATATATTTTTAGATGCTCGCTAAAACAATAGTTTAGAACAAAACTCATAAATATCTACTAAATCTAGAGTATAACAAACAATAGGTCCAGTCATAAACTAATAACAAGGACAGATACAATGGAACAAACATACATGAAAAAGGAACCTCAATATAGTCTTATTTGAGACAGACTAAACTGCTTCAAGGCCTCCATTGTCAAGCCTCTTCGTAATATTCCTTTCACTGTTGGGAATTGAGGATCATCCCAACCCTCTACTTTTCCATTATCTACAAACCATTTTAGTTTTCATTTTCTCAAAAGTGTTTAAACAAGATTTAGATGACTAAAATCCCATACATGAACCTTGCGTAAGCCCATGTCCTGTAAGACTCTATGATACTACTTATTACGATTATAGAATTATCTTCAATGGAGAGCATGCATTACACTCTAAATTCTATCAATAAATGGGCATGCAAAGTCATATGTTGTATAGGGTTTGTACTTGGACACAATGTGATGATGAAATACATGATTGCATCTATAGTAAAAAGAACCTTGAAGTGTTTTACTTATGCCCTACATATCAATCTTCCCTCTAAGACAACATTTATTTCCCCTCTTAGTTGTAGGAGCCATCTCTTTCCATAAAGCCACACTTGTATTATCCTATTTATTGACTCTATTACATCCATTATCTCTTTCTGTATTACCTCTCCAGGTGTTTCATCTACATAAGCCTTTCCTTCAGATATCAATTTCTTAGCCATCTCCATTAAGTGTGGAAAATAGTCTAAAGTATACATTTTCCTTCTCCTTTAATTCCTAGATCATTCAAAATGTTCTCCAGAAATTCATTGTTTTCTTTAAAAGGATTTGTTTTGTCAAAGCATATAATCCATTGCCCTTTATACCTCTATCCAAAGTATTGGTTTAGAAAATAATCTTTTGCATGCCCAATATAGAGATACCCATTGGGCTTAGGTGCGAACCAAGTACACACTTTTCCCATGTCAACATATGGTAGATCAATGTCAAAAGAACCATCTACTTTTTCTCTCATTGTTTTGACATTTGATCCCAGTACCATCACTCTCTTTCATGTTCACCGACCCTGGCTTTCCAACTCCTCTTCTTCCTACATAGATATTTTTGAACTACTTCACTTAAAACTGAATATTGTGACAATATTGAATTAAACCACTAAACCAAACTAATTATTATTTTTAGTTTGTAGATATTTTCTCAACTTTTCTCGGTGCTTGGGAACAATAGATTCAACAACTTAATCTAACTTATTAGAAGAACAAGGGATACAAACTCGTCTCTATTTAGCATGTGTCGTGTCCCTCTACATATGACCAACATGTGCTTCAATTGTCAACAGATTTACAAAAAAAAGATGGATAAAAATGTATAAAGACCACTAGTTAATTGATAGTCTACCTTCTAGACTAGACCAAGCTTCTATATAGACTATAGATAAAATATTTTCAACCAGGAATGCCCACAATAAAAGATAATTATCCACATAGGTGCATACTTTTTCAAATTCAACTCCAGCTGAAAAGACAGTTGCATATTCCACCCAGTCATCAGTTTGGAACAATATCATACATTCACAAAGTCAATTTCCAAAACTGCTAAAATATACATAAAAAGCACTCAGATATTCCTAACAACCATTTTTAACATCACTGTAACAAATGCGTAGAAAGAACTTAGAAAATGAATATATACACATAAATAGCGTATGAAATTCCCTATACCATATATAATATTTATGTCAATGACATCCCAATGATAATATTTACTGTGAATGCTAAGGAATTTAACCTACAAATCATATTCTAGATTAATTTTAATTGTTTAATTATATTTGTGCACATCTCAAATTTTTGAAATTCACTTCAATAACCACTATAGAATCTACTTACTAACACATCTATGGTTTGTTCCTACTCTTACACTCATGGCCCTGAAGATTCTGGTTACGTACAAAGAGATTCACGAGTCAAGATCAGAATTTATTTTACAACACCAATATTTTTCTTAAAAAAACCAATTTCTTGTAATCACTTTGCAAGAAATTTTGG
The DNA here is from genome assembly GCA_027924585.1 of Larix kaempferi. Lineage (NCBI taxonomy): Eukaryota > Viridiplantae > Streptophyta > Pinopsida > Pinales > Pinaceae > Larix > Larix kaempferi. The sequence continues at coordinate 3,251,868 of BSBM01000118.1, forward strand.
TCATACCTCAACTCGATCACCCGGTTTGGAAACATCAACTAATTTTTCATGCATAAACAAGCTAATTGTGTGTGGATTTTCTCCCTATGGAATGGCATTGGGAGTTTCTTGCATCCTTACAATCTACTTGTCACTTTATATCAACAATAAAAAATGATGGTGTTTATAACAAATGAAAGGTCTGTCATGAAACTTATATGCTACATATGATCCTCTCAGACTGAAATTGCCACTCTTCTTAGTAGTTGAGAAAAGCATGCAAAGCCTCTATTATCAAATAACATACAACTTTAATGAATGAATGAATACATTTAAGTGTAGGCCTAGTATCACATGAAATACCTTAAGACCTTTCAAAACCTCACTTGGTCTGTAACCTCACCTGAGCTGTAAATACTACATCAAAAATGATCAAAAGAACGATCGGGTTTGTACCCACACCTCCACGCCAACAACAAATTATAACTACTTTGCTATAGAACACCAATAAACGACCTATAAAGAAGTTGCAAATAGCCAGAACATCCAACCCAGAAACAGAGATAATGCAAATCATAGTTGCTCAGGCAAGTTCTTAAACTTTGCGAAATGTGAATTGTAGTTTTTGAAGAACATGTGGCCAATTATACAACACAGACTATGATCACAATGATTATCACCATAGCTAAAATTGCCACTGGTATCCAACAACTCTATATGTACAGAAACCAAATCCATGGTAAGTGCTGAATTCAAAATAAAACATTAAAACGATAAAACATAAGTTGGTATGCCGTAATACTACAAGGATCATGAAATGAAGTTGGAAACAAATGGAAATGCGAGTTCTAACTAGGCATTTTCTAGACTTCTGACTTTTGGATGCTTTAACAAGGTGCGTTGTAGCTTCAGCAGTAGAAACATATGAACTCTCAACATTGGAAACGATGTCATCTGATAGAAAAAATAGACAGCTTAACAATAACATAATTTGTAAATCAATAAAATTGCCACAACGACTGAGTTTCTTATCAATAATGACGCCTTGCTCATTAACGAGTACAGCAAGATCCTTAAAAATCTCATTAACTTCTGAAATTTGGTTCTGGATTTCCTGTTTTCCTCGGTCTCTTTATTCAATGATGGCTTCACTAAAGGACACTTCATTGTCTAATAGGAGGAATTCATGTCTGCAAAGCACATAGTTAAGAAAACACCATGAATTCATTCATAAAGCAGAATTCTAGGTGCCATGATGACACAGACAAAGTGGATTCACACTAGAGAGAATACCTGGGATCTGGAATGCTCTGTTTGCTTAGTCCTTGTCCTGCATTAATCTTAGAAAATATTTTGGCAGGCAAGTTGTCATAATTATTCCTATGGCTCTATAGCTGGATAGAAAGCAACAGAAATAAAAGAGTGGACATAAGTCACTTGAGATCATTCATGCTATGTTGTTTATCTCCTCCTTGTCTTCAAAATGAAACAATTCAATATAGGGGTCAACAAATAAAAATCTGACCATGAGTGACACTATATATACGGGAAAATTCACAAATTATGAGCTTAACAAATTCTATTCACTCACTCGAAAGTGATAAGTCTGTTGAACTGAAGGTTGCTTCCTGTTAACAGTCAATTCACAATTCCTTTATATTTTCATTCGCTTTTAGGATTATAATTATCAGCCGTTTTTATCAATTTATTTATGATAAAACAAAAATATATCCAGACGTGTTGCAGTTGAAGAGTGCATGATCTTTGTCTACAACCGACAAATTTAGAACTATATAAATTAAGATGGATTCCTATTTCTTAAAATCTATCAATTGTAGCCAACATAGAACACTTAAAGACTAGTTGTTTTGAAGTAGTTGCAATCAGATCATTACATGATAAAATACATGCTTTGCTAGGCTTGTTTTATGAACAATCACATTCATTTAAATGTCATTCTGATACAAAAACTTTTGTTTGTAAACAAACAATAAGAGCATGATAACTCTAAGCAACTGATGGTAAAATAAACATCATGTTAGATGAAAGTCAAGAAAAGTGGGGCCAAGTACGCTCAGGGGATGAAGGGTTCTTGGAGTTCTCCAAGATAGATGGAATCTCTTTCAAGTAGGCCAAATTGTGGTAAAGGTTTTCCAATTCTGTAGTGCACTATCTAATTATTAGTCTGCACAATCCAGATGTAAAAAGTGATAAAAATGTGGACTCCTTTATATTCCAAACTAGATACCCAAACTCAATTGGAGTGTGAATTGAGTTACATGAACTATGCTGACTCAACCTGCCATATGGGAGAATTAGTTGACGTGAAGAATTTGAAGTTTGACTTATTCTGTATCGCTTTGGTGGAGTTTTAGCCTTTAACGAGCCTGCATCTGATGAGCTAGTGACAGAATAAACAAAATAAATTTTAGGCGAGGAAAATTCCATAAAATCCTCTCTACGGAGGAAGGCTGTCTTAAGCTAGAAAGTGAGACATCCAATTTTATAAATCAAAATTTTGAAGTAGCTCTTTTCTACCCAGTAATATCAATGGGAATTAGAAAATGGTAAGGGCAGTCCATGTAATGCATGTAGAGACCTTCATCATATTTCGAGGAAATACACTTACAAGAAAGATAAGATTATTATAAGGACAAGGGAAAAGGGACTAGTTTCTATGATATGAAAGCATAAATTGACCAAAGAAAATGTTTTAGCAAATGATATTTTCCAAAATGTATGTTGTGTACATAGCACCTCTATTACAAGAATCATCATAGAACAAGGAATCACAAACTAGAGACACTTGGAGCTAGCCTATGGGATTGTTAAATAACAAGGGCAATAGTCTTCCAAACTCCCAATTGGAAGAAAGCATATTGTGCCACGATGATGTTTTAGTCATTCAGGATGCACAAGAGCTTAAAAAAATCCCATAAATTTCACCATAGTTATTAGTTGTCAGCAAAACCGAACCCAAAAATAATGCGAAGGAGAATGATGTAATGGTGCAAAGTTCAACAACCTGATTACCATCAAACTCAAAAGAATCCCATAAATTTCACCATAGTTATCAGTTGTCAACAAAACCGAACCCAAAATAAATGCGAAGGAGAATGATGTAATAGTGCAAAGTTCAACAACCTGATTACCATCAAACTCAACTACATTGACAATTACCTGCATCTATTATGGAATAACATCATGGAATTCTAACGACACACTATCCTTCCACATCCAGTAGGTTCATCGATTCTACCTAGTACTCAGTCTTGTAGAGATTGATGAATACCTCCCCTTGGTTGTTTCGCTCCTTATAAATGGTATATCAATATCGAAATCATTGATTATGATGAATTCATGACTTTGGAAAATGATTAGATGAAAGAGTGGTATTCCAGGATTTACAATTATAAACCTTTGCCTCTTGTGCTTCTGCTCGATCAACAAGTGAACTGTCTATAATCCTTCCTCCGCTTATGATTAAACTCGGTCAATTTATGGAACCGAGCAAAGTTAAGTTGGGACTCGGTGGGATGCCACTTCTTCAAACAGGTGAGGATGCTTTCTTTGTTGCTCAATCAACAGGGTCTGAAATTACTTTCCTTAATGAAATCCATAAGAGAATAAACTTCTTCTTATATCTTCCAAAACAAGGGTAATTTATTGCAGACAAGAGGCCGCGGGACTACAGTTACAGTGCCGGTTTTGGAGTAGTTTATGATTGATATATTAGGGAGACCCATAGTGTTTTTAGACCCGTTTTTATGGATCTTTCAATAAATATTATATAAGGTAGGCAACAATTTGACATATGGGACACTGTTGGAGAGCTCCATTGGACACAAGCCAATCAATTATCCAAAAAATCTATCCTCCTTGCTCCTGCTCGAAATAAAACTTTTAGTCTTCTCCCTCCTACTACATGGAGGAGATCCATAAATATAGAGTACAACATCGACATCATATGGAAATACCTCAATTAAGACAAGCGCTACATCTTTCTAATACATAAATAACAGTTATTTAGTCTACCATGAAGCAACGGTGGACAGATCTAGCAAGAAGACAACATGCATATGTTATACCTCAAATTGCCACACCATGTGTAAGTGAGGATCTACATGTTTCACCACCATGGAAAACATGATGTTTATGCCTCCTAAGGGTGTTAGGACTCTTCATTCTAATGTTGGTCCCTTCCCTAGTCACATTTGGAAGCAAATCCAACAAGAAAGGGGTCGAAACCCACCTTAAACACCTCCAAAAATTACCTTACTGGAATTTTCGCATTGTGCATCTCTATTGGGGAGCGACAATTTCAATATTTTGGCAGCCTACATCCCTATGGGGGAGCGAAAATTTCAACATTTTCGCGCTTTGCTTAGTTATAGGGGAACACAAATTTTGGTTTAGGATTATCCCTTTGATTTTGGATCTTGTATCTCATGGAGAATTTTTTGGGATGAAGTACCCCTTCGAATCCCATCTCACATTCCCTCCTTGGCATGGTTTAGATCCTTGATCCACAACTTACTCACTTAGATCCATCATTTTCTGCTAGTGGTTGGCCTTCCCAAATCCTACTTAAGGAGGACCATCCATGAGCTAAAGGGGGGTGATCTTGGAAGCCCCAAACTTATGACTCTATGAGTCTTGCAAGGGTGATGTTGGAGAGCTTGGAAGGAGGTGTTGCTACTTTGGACATCAAGGTATAACATTGTAATCAGCTTCTTAAGCTTTCTTAACGATAACTTGGCTTGTTCTCCCATATCTTGTCTTTAGTTATATTGATGCAGGATATTTTGTAGACTAGATCTATATTAACACATCTACTTGCTTGGAAGTTTTGGTCCTTTGTCTTGTTTAATAGGTTCAAGTCTTGGAGATCAAACTTGGAGCTAAAATCTAGGACAACCTACAGGTTGGAGGTAAGTTTTACTTCTTCATTTCTTCTTCCATGTTCGATAGCTTATGTATTGTGCTAGATTTAGGAGAATAGATCACCATTTGTTTTGTTTCATTCATGGGTCAAGTGTCTAGGGTCTTAGTTATGTCCATGAGAGAGTTTAACTATCTGTAGGAAGACTTCTCTAACACAGAAATTGGCGACTCCACTGGGGACGTTTTCCCTAGTTTCACCTTTGCTTACTTGATTGGATCACCAAATCCTCTTGTAAGTGTTTTTTATCATCACCTCAAATCCTATTTGATCATCATTGAGGACCATTTTAAACTCAGGACCTTATCCTTGCTCGGATCTAGGAAAACATTTTCATTTTTTAATCCTAAAGGAGAATTTTCACTCCCTCAAAACAGGTCACATAGCAAAATTTCCAAATTTTTGCTCCTTAATAATGGGATAGGGCACGAAAATTTTCAAATTTTCCCTCCCCCACAGTGTTCTAGGGGGCGAAATTTTCAGATTATCGCTCTGTATTGTTCTGTGTAGGGGTGAAAATTCCCTATTTTGGTAATTTTTGAGCTTGTTTGGAGGGGTTCCCTTTGGTTTCTTTCTTCCAAAATTATGGTGTGCCTCCATATGGTTAATTGGATTTTTTTTGACATGTTTTTGAATAAATTTGAGTCTCTTTTGAGTCCTTTTCATCCACATTTTGTCTCTAGTCCTTCGTTGGCAACTTTGAGGCAATTTGGTAAATTTTGAGTCCTCTAAGCCATTTTTTAGTTCTCGGAGTCAAGTGTACCTTCCCAGTCACTTTAGGATCTCTGTAACATAAGTTTGAAGCCTTCCAAACCTCATTTGGGAGAATTTAGGACCTTCTTTCTTTGTTTGGAAGACTAGGTTCTACCCTAGAAGCTTGCAACCCCCTAGGGTTAACTTTAATCCCTTCCTTTGTTGTTTCAGTTTTCCAAGTTTCATTATTTTTTACAATGGTCTTATTATCTTCTTAAAACTGATTTAGATCCTTCAATACCCCATTTTTTTTATTTGGGATCCTTCTTCTTTGTTTGGATGTTGGAGTTTGTGCTTGGAAAATTGAAATCCCCTTGGGTTAACTTGATCCCTTGTGTACATTTTCGATTTTTCTGAATTAGAGTCTCTTGATTGGTAATTTTGTGACCATTATATGACTAATTTGGAATCATCCAAATAATATTTGGTTTTTTTTTGGAAACTCTTGGCATGGTTTGGAAGTTTGAAGCCTTTGTTTGGTCTCTTGAGTCAAACTAGTGCTTTGTTTGCTTGTTGGGTAGAATTGTCATTCTTTTCAGGTCCCAATAGCTTGCATTTGTTTTTAACTTATTCTTTCCGTCGGATTGTGATTGGATTCAATTTTTATAGATATCTTTAGTGTGCTATTCTAAATTTTTGTTTGGTTTTGCATGGTTTGGTTTAGTTATTAGGATTTGAAAGGATTGGGACATCCTTGTATTTTGAAGTCATTTTCTTGGGTTTTGCACTTTGTTTCCTTTGCATATTTAACTATTTATTGGTTATTGGAGTAGATGATTTCTTTGTTTCCATTTTTGTTCAAAGAAAAGCTTCTTTTTGTCTCTCTTTGCTAGATTTACAAGCTTGAAAAACATAAATTTCCTTCTTGCATTAGTTTGATCATTTGACATTCTTGGTCTTACATTCATAAGAAGAAGAAAAAACTGTTTCAAGTTCTTGTGCATTTGAGTTACAAAAATATATTGGTTGTTTTTTCTTTGCATTGCATCTGATTGGAAACGTGTACAAAATCTTTCCTTCCCATAGCTTAGATGTGTCCTTTTTAGTTGTAAAAAGATAGGAAATGAATTAGAATTTTTGAATTTGTTATTGATATAAAGATCTCTTTTTGTAACTTTAGGGTAGTTTGGGTATGGTATTACATGATTGGTTATCATTCATTAAAAGATAAAATTGCATTTGCATTGGGTTGTTCATTTAGGAAAAAGAACCTCTTACTCTTTCTTTAGCTAGTTTTCATTGAAAAAATGAAATATTTGCATTTCATTTAGATTAGTGGTGCACGTTGTTTACTTTACAAGTCTACAAGTCATGCATCCACATAACTGCATAAGATAAAATCAAGCGCTAGTTAAGTTAAAATCTTTAGCAACTTAAATGATAGGTTAGAGACGTGTTCTAGCATCTTAAAGCATTGGAGTTGTCATTATTTTTTTGCAATGCATTCTGGGGTTTTTGTGGTTCTTCCACGTACTCGTTGGTATATCGAATGGCCTTTCACGTACCTTCGGGTATATAGAAAGGTACTTCACATACTCAATGGTATATAGGAAGGCCCCTTTCATATGATTGTACATTAGACAACACTTCTATGGATTTGAGCTCCCACGTACCTTGCGTATATTGGGAGACCCCTTTAGCATCCTGGAACTATCTGAGTAAACCTATTAGTCGTATTATTATTGCAATACACCGAAAACAAGACTCGGGGATATTACTACACACGTACTGCCAGGTAGTCAGGTTATACGATCAGGGGTACAGTCTGAATCCCCCTGGTTAGTGCTCTGAAATATTGGGCAGAGTATAACTGTTGGACCCTACAGTATATCGTGAGTTGTGACAATTTTATAATCCTGTGAAAATATGGCTTATTTATCCATCCCTTTCACAGACTTCTTGTTTCTTTTAGATTTGAGTAGTGTTTGATTTGTGTGGTAATTTAGAGGTTCTTAGAGAGTTTAGACATGGAAAACTCTTATGGGACTACCAATCAAGAGACCCCTTTTGAAGGGGTACCTTTTGCTTTCCCTCCATTTGGAGATATTGGTACTCCCTTTATTGCTACTTGAATCTTCCCGGATTGTCTATAGGGTTACTAGTATGGTTATTCTCCAATACGGTGATCCCTAATGCACCTAATTCTTCAAATGTTAACTCTCCATCATGAGAGCATCAATCCCAAATTGATCCTCCGCCTTCTTTGTCGGATGTATCTTCTTCCTCGCCTGATAAAATCAGTAGTGCTAGTAATTAGGAGGATAAGAAGAAGAAGAAAAGCAAGGTTAAGAAGAAGAAGAATAAGAAAGAGACCATGCATCGACTGGTTACTCCTAATCATGTTATTTCTAGTAATGCACCTCGAAAACCCAAGTTCCCTTATAGGCTTTGCAAGGGGTGTCACCTTCTTAAGGATTGTCTTGGCCTTTCCAAGGTATTATAAGAGTGGTCTAAAGCGTTCAAACAACCTATATCATCAACCTCTGGACATCATACTGATGATGCCCCATCAACCAGTGACTCTATGGTTACGGGTCGAAAAGGTAAAATAAAACATCCTTGTTTGTTATGCAAGGGTATGAACATTACTTACCTTTGTACACACAAGGATGAAGCTTCACAATTGTTGGAAGACATTACCATATCCTAGAATCACCTTCCAACTCAATGTCATAAGTTGTCCCTTGACCCCTCATTGATTGATAAAGTAGTCGATCCTACTCCATCCTTAGTTGATCCCACTCCTTCCTCAATGAGTGGAGAATAGGTAGTTCATCCCGTTTTTTTTCGAAGAGTGAAGTTGAAATAGTCGAGTCAACATCATTTCCAGTCGATTCCACTATTTCATTGGAGAATGTTGAGACTGAAGTAGTCACCATGACACAGTCTTCATCTCATCCTACTCTTCTAATTGAGAGTGAACCGAAAACCACTGATGTTTTCTTTATCATTTCAGATTGTTCTGGACAAGGGGTCATTTCACCCATTTCAATGGATCCCCCCCCAAGTACTAAGATCATTTCCTTTGATTGGAATGTTCTAACAAAATATTGCCTCCCTTCCGGTTTTCCTTTCCATATATCTTTAGAAGTTACCAATAGGAATGTACTTCGCACTATTACTAACGAAGGAGCTTCTATTAGAATTTTATCCTCAATTGCTTGGAAAGCTATAGGGTCTCCTCAGCTTGTGCCAGCCACTAATTAGATATTGGATTTTAATAGAAGACCTAATGAACCTTTAGGGATCCTTCCTCAGTTACCTATTACCTTAGGAGGGAAAACTGTCTGCATTGATGTTATGGTAGTCCAAGGTCCCTTATATTTTAATCTCCTTCTTGGGAGAGATTATGTCTATGCCATGAAAGTTGTAGTTTCCACACTCTTTTGAGTGATGTATTTTCCTCATCATGGAAACATAGTGACCATTGATCAACTCTCCTTTGTTACACCTAATCATTGCATGACTACCAGCCACCAGAATTCAATGAATGTTCTGCATGTCTTAGTAGTTCCTCCCCCATCATCAGTCGTTTCCTTCGGCTCTGGACATCATGCCAAAGTTGAACCATTATCGAACCCATAGCTTCTTCCCATCATGGAAGAAGCTTAGAGGGGAATGTTTACAGCCTCTTGACATCATGCTGGAGTTAAGATCACTAGCTTCTTATGACGGGGGAAAACGACCAACCTCCGGACATCATGTTGGTATGAACCAATCTCGAGCATAGCTTTATTCTTTTTTAAGCTCGTTAATAAAGTGAAATGGGATACTTCGAGCATAGTTTTATTCTATTTTAAGCTCGTTAAAAAATGAAATGGGCTACTTCGAGCATATTTTTATTCTGTTTTAAGCTCGTTAAAAAATGAAATGGGATACTTCGAGCATAGTTTTATTTTGTTTTAAGCTCGTTAAAAAATGAAATGGGCTACTTCGAGCATAGTTCTATTATGTTTTAAGCTCGTCAAAAAATGAAATGGGCTACTTCAAGCATAGTTTTATTATGTTTTAAGCTTGTTAAAAAATGAAATGGGCTACTTTGAGCATAGTTTTATTCTATTTTAATCTCGATAAAAAATGAAACAGGCCCCTAGAAGCATAGTTTACTTTTAGTTTCAAGGTTGTGTAAAAATGAAACATATCATGAGAATAGTTCCCTTTATGTGTCAAGCTTGTTAAAAAATGAAACAGGTCATCGTGAGCATAGTTCCCTTTTTGTGTCAAGCTTGGTAAAAACTGAACTAGTTTCCTCTCCCATTGAGTCGAGTCTCCCACCATATTTAGGATTTGAACCTTCATTTCATATGCATGTGTCACTTAATCCTCATTCTTCCTATCCCTCTAGTGAACCTTTTTCCTATTAGTATCCAAGAATTTAATTGGGTGAGGAATAAGAGTAGGTGGACGAAACGAAGATTAGGGGGCATGTCTCCAGCCTTTGGACATCATACTGGAGGTTAGACATACTTATTATGCTGGAGGCAAACTTTCCAACCTCTGGACATCATGTTGGGATGTAACCCATCAATGGACCTCATTCTAAGCATAGTTTAGTTTCAACTTCAAGCTCACTAAAAAAATGAAATCATTGTCCCGAGCATAGTTCCTTTTCAATTGCAATCTCGTGAAAAAATGAAGCAGATACCATGAGCATTCTTCTAACCTTTCTTCGAGCTCGTTAAAAACAATAAGAGGTGTCGAGCTTACTTTTCACTTTTTCGTGCTCTAGTTAAAAACATGAAAAGTGGTTTGAGCTTACTTTTTCCTTTTTCGTGCTCCGGATCCAAACATGAAAAAGATTCTGAGTGCTTTCAATACCATTGGCTTGCTCGTTAAAAATTTAGTAAAAAGGTGTGTCTAACAAGTATAGGTTTATCACTTTATTCGGTCTCGATAGACTATTTACAAAAAAGTAACTGTGTCGAGTTTACTTTGCCTTTGTCATACTTGGTCACCAACCATGACAAAGTTGTACATGGAGTCCTCTTTAATATCTTTTCAGACTCCTAAAATAGGAAAATATTTCCAAGAGAACTTGTTTCTTTTACGATCGTAAAAGGATTTGAAAGGATGTCTATGCAGTGGTATTTTATCCCTTTTCTAGACCGTTTAGACTATTTATGAAAAAGGCATTTTTGCAGTCTTCTTTGGATTATCTTAGACTCTCTAAACATGAAAAGTCATTGAGTTTTTCTTCCTTGGACTCGTAAAATCAAACATCGAAGGACCCTTTTGGGACTGAACCCCTCTTTTCTCAGGTTCGTAAAACATGTGAGATTGAACTCATTCGAAGGATGAGCTATACCGGGCATCCTTTATCCTCCTAAAGCTTGTTAAAAAACAAAGAGGTACTCATCAAGCATGATGGGGGTTGGGGAGAAATAAGCTAAGTTTGTTTTAGAAATATTTATGGCAGCTTGTTTCGCCCTTAAACATGGCAGTTGTTTGTGTCTCGTCATACAATTGGGTAATATGCATGTCTCTAAGTCATGCCAATTCTATGAGTCATCTCACTCCTTCAAGTCACCTGAAGAATCCCTTAGTTATCGTTGCATTATGTCTTGGTCTCTGCCTCGTTGAGTCAATGCTGTCGAGTCATTCTTGTCATGCCATTCAATGTTCAAGGGAAGTTTACGTTAGTCAGCCTCTGCAATATAGTTAGCCTTCACATCCTTGTGTCAGTCCATACTCATCTGATTCATTACTTCACATCACTTTCCTATGTCGATTTCATGTCATTGACGTGGGATTCATCATGCCCCTCCTTCGGTGAGTCTATTCCTGTCGACTTCAACTCATCGTCTAGGAATTAGACTTAGGAACCACCTTAGTACCTTGGTACCTACATGCCTCAATGACAGGTTTCTTTGTATTCGACAGTAGGTTTTCATCATTGACCTCTGATCAAATGATCTTGCGGATGTTCGATGTCAACTCATATATTCGCATTTCGTAGAGATGTACTATGATACCTTGGGATTCATTGTCATCATTGGTGATTACCCTCGCACTTGTTAACGGTTCACATCATTGGCCGATAACCAAGTGGTTTCTACCATGTTTGAGTTTAACACCTTGTAATCACATGGTTAGATTCGTATCGATTTGGGATTGGGTAGAAGACCCTGGATGGTTCTAAAGTCTATTTAGCACATCTAGGTTGAGATGGTGATTTTTTTAGTAGGTTCCCACATGGAAATTATGATGGTGACCTAATTGATGTACTGTCACATAGATCCACTATTGTATTGGTTGGGGTTGTGTCATTTTCTTATCATGGATCTACATTTGTAGTCTAGTAGACATGATTTGTCTTTAGTCATTGTTGAGTCAGTACTATCATGGATCTGCGATGTATTGGTCAGAAACCATGCTTTGAGTTAGTGTTGGATGTCAACACCTTCTTAAGTTTTCCAGTGTAGACCCAGGTACTTCACAGTTCAAGGAACCAACAAAACCCCAATTCATCGGCCCTTTCGGCAACAAGTTGCGCACAGCCTGAGGTCTCACCTGAGGTGAAGCTGAGGGGGTGGTTGCAGAATAAATTTTCCACAACCAGGTGATACGATGGGAGGAAATGCTAATAAGCAGCGCAACGCCTTGTGGGTTGCGCGGATAGATAACTGTGCGAACCTTCTATTCTGTGTAGGGTACTTCGGTGCACAACTGCGCTTGCACACTTGCGCCTCTAATGACTATGCGATAGAGGATACCTTTGCGTTACGATAGTAAGCTATCAATAGCTTACTCCCCAGCAACCTTTAGTGACTCGGCGCATCAACAAGACTGCGCATCCTTGCCGGGATGTCCAATTCTCACCACTCTACTTAGCATTCTTTATCCCTTTATTCTGCTCAAGTTCTTATCATTAAATTGCAGATAGTTTACTAAACATACATTACTGCGCGCTCCAATGCTGTGCTTAAACTCAATGTTCACTACTTAACCAATAGATGGATTCATACATTCCAATCGATAGATTCATACATGTTGAACACTTAACAATCCTCTGTGCATGCATTACTTAACATATTATTCCCATTCTCTATGGCGAGTACATTTAAAAGCAATCACATAACATAAGTTTCCATCATTAAACATTCATACCAAACAATATAAACAATCATAAACACACATTGGTCACATAACACAGAATTTAACGTGGTTCACCCCCCGGATAGAGGCTACATTCACAAGAACGGTTGTTAATATTGCTCTTAATGGGAAGGTTACAACCGTTCTTAGTTTGCACACTCAGCTGCAGACTCTCTTCTCTCTCTCAGATAGGTCTCTGCGCACTCTGCTGCAGAGCCTTTACAATGGCTTTTCTAAGCTTAAGATTCTACAATAATCAACACTTAAAAAAAATGAAGAGTCACCCTTCCCTCACAATATTGTGCCTTATTTATAGATCATGCCCATAGTTCATGTCTTTATAATCATTTGGCTGAAACCCTAAAGTTTCCAAAACTGGCGTGGCTAACTGCCACCCTAGGTGTTGTCGTCGACAATCGCTCCACCTGCTCTAACTGGGCCACTCATGTCTCACACGCTCTTCTGATAGCTGCAGTCCTCAAAACAGTTACAACTACATCATGGGCTATCCCTTTCCACTCCTTCGCCTGCCTGTCGCCATTGGCGTCGTGGCCTAGCTTCCTAATTGCTTGTCGCCACACGTTCGAACAGGTCGATTTCATCTGTCATCCACCTGTTCGTTACCCAAAATAGTTCATATCCTCATCTGACCTTTACCAATGTTCTGCCTCAAGAATAGCTCATGCACTACCATGCGCATCATCCTACTACGTGACTGTGCCTTAGCCATTGCTTTCACGCGACACTCTCAAAACCTCAAAATTGTCTATCGCCTGCCGCCACACACAATGTGCTTCCACCAAAACTACTTTCTCTCCCTACCACAGCGCGCAATGCACAATTATCAAAATTGCCTTTTCTTCCCGCTGCAACGCGCTATGCGCACTTTTCCATACTTGTATATTTTTCCAACCCACTTGGGCCCAACCCAACAGGCCCCTAACACTCACCTGTGGCTCGTCTCGAGCCACTTCCACTTGCAAACCATGGTGCCGCGTCTTCCATCATCCCAAGCTTTACTATAAAGCTTTGCAGAGTTCCTTCTAACTCCGCAACTATGTCCTTGGCTTTCCGTTCGAACCCTTGAAGCATCTCCAGAGTAGCCTGTGAGACCTTCTCTCGAGCCACTTGTTCCTGCATAGTGCCTTCTGCCGTCTAAAGTTCTACGAACTTCACATCGAATTGCTGCATTAATTCAAGGCCTTCTTACTCAATAGGCTGCAACCTATCCGATTTGGAAGCCTCTTTCTCCCTTAGCATTTCCAACTCTTTATGTAGGTCCTTTACCTCAATAAATCTATGGACTTTCTCTCTGGCCGGTGCATTCCTCATCTGCGTACTTGCAGCATCTACCTGCTACTGCTTCTGTTCTACTTCTGCCCTTACCCGCTGCAACGCAGGATCCTCACTCAACCCGGTTACCACTTTAGTTATGCACTCAAGTAAGTCTTGGAATTTCGTCACTTCCACCGAAATGCCGTCCATGGTTTCCTTGATGTCCTTAGCTGGAGCGGGGCACTGAACTGACAGAATGACAATCTGTTGAACCTCCAGCTCTGGGATTTTTCCTTTATAGGAGGTTTCCATTTCCATTTTCTCAGCAGTAAGGGACTCTACCTTGGCCCCAATTTTCTTTATTATGTCCTCCATATCATTTTCTTCTTCACATTCTTCTATGTTTGTGCACACAATGGAAATGGTTTCCTTCAGCTTCTGGCCCTTTTCCTTGGCTGAGCTAAATTCCTGCTTGGTGTTATCTGATTCCTGCCTTAACTGATTGATGTTTTCAGTTAAGTGCGCACACTTATCATATGAGGTGAGGCCTCTCTCATGAATTTCTTCTGCAACTCTGATGCGCAGCTTGTTCAGGTCCTCCAAGGGCAATGCCACAATGTTTAGGTCAATTCATGCAGTCTTTACTGCTTCCTTAACTGCTTCATTTGGACAAATGAGGTAGCTCGGTTCGAGGTTCAAGACATGCGGATACTTACTTACAGCAACAGGTGGTCTTTTCTGCGCGCTCGGTCCCCCTGACTGCCCGTTAGATGTTGAACGTGGTTGCCCCAATCCCATCTAGGCTACCATTGTCTTGACCTCCTCCATAGCTTGGATTATGGTCAGCTGTAGTTGTTCTTGCTTGGCTTCTTTCTCAGTGTGAGTCTCTTCCCATGCTTCCTACACTTTGGTTGCAATGGTCTCGCAATCATCGAGATGTAGTTGCGGCCTGAGCTCGGGTTTTTCAGCCTTCCTTTTTGTGCGTCGGCCCTGTGATTGCAAGGCGGAATGTTGACTCTGCACGTCATCCTTTTCTTCCTCAATGGGCATTCCAGCTAGTAGGCTGCCCTTCTTTCCCTTCTTTGTTGTTGTTTCTTCTTTATCTTCCTGATCTATTTGGGTATCTTCTTCATCAATGTCTTTTACATCGATCTTCTCTCGAAGAGGTTCTACGTCATGCTTGTAGTCAGAAGCATCATCGCGTGAAGCAGGGACTTTCCATTTGGGCTCCCATAGCTCCATCATTCCCTCGATCACCTCCTTATCCAGTCGGTAAAATCCTGGATACCATAAATCCTACTCTGTTATGTCACCTCTTGGCTGAATGAATGTTTGGTGTCTTTTCGCTTGAAACCTCATGATGCAGGTGTATTCATCAGCTAGTGGTTTGGAAACACACAATGTTGCCATAATTGCTTCGCGCAACTGGTGATAGTAAACGTAAAATCCTTCAGCCATTTGCCGCTACCTAGATGCCTTTGGACTCGCCCATAGATTGGAAAAGTGCGTTCCTCGACCTTGTCCGGCTAAAGTGGCAGCTCCCTCGTAATTCTCTGGCTCCTTCCAACCTACAAGGGCTATCAACACTAGTAGCCAACTAAAATGGAACGGTGTTCCATCATCTTGGGTATCCTAGACATCTGCCAGAAACTCGTTCAATAGGAACTGGCACCAATTGTAAGCTTTTCCACGCAATACATTAGCGGCTGCCCTGATTGTGACCGCGGGTACTTCAGGTGGTCTATACTTGTGCAACAGCTTGCTTGCAAGCAACTGGGTCATAAACTGTGTAGCATGATCATTGACGTCGACCCTTGGGAACCCCCGTCCCTTGTGCACTGCACCGAATTCTTTTTCTATTTGGGTGCTAAGGGCTTTATTGTGCACCTTATTTATGATGAGGTTAGTAGGGTCCTCTCCTTGCTTGTTTAGTCTAGTGATCTAATGGACCAGGTCGATACTGATATCAATGCATGTGTCCAACCACATGAATCCTTCATGCACACAAGTGAGCAATGCGCGTGCTACAATGGAAAACTCAGCACTCTTAGTAAATTGCGGCATTTGCAGTAAATTTAATAAACCTAATGGCCGAATGGCCCTTAGCCATTCTTGAACTTCCAACCTGTCGGTTCCGGTCTGTGCGTCCTTGACCCAATTGATATAGGCGTCCGGTCTAAACTGTGGGTAATTTTTTGGTGTTACCAACGTATTCTCCAATAAGTCTTGATCATCTAGCTTGCAGCTTGGTATGCCACCCATTAGATTCTCCTCAATCTTTACCCTGGTGGAAATGATGGGTAGTGGGATTTCATATTTGAAGTTCTTTTCTATGTTGAATGGTGAGGCATCAAGCTTCCTTGGGGGAATATAGTTGGGCACACGATAAAATGACGGGACTTGAGCCGAAGCTCCTTGCTGTAATGGCTCTTTGGAGCCCCTCTGCTCTGAAGCTGCTATTTCTTTGCCCTTGCTGCTTCCTGTAGCCTGTCGTGCTAAACTTCTGGATGCACCTGGTTTCATCACCATCATTGCTGCTAGAACCCCTACTTGCTCAAATAACCAAGAAATATCTGTTAACTCAACCGAGTCGCTCATACAATGCTCTAGTCGCTTGGCTCTCGACTAATTCAAACACTTTGCAAAAATGGCTAAGCAGTCGAGCGAGGTCTATTTATAGCCGCTGCTAGTATGATCACACGCATTCCACAGTGCCCGAGGCCCTTAAAGCCATCTTGATTACCAATTCATGCGTATTATCTTAGGCCTTTCATTCGATCCTTCTTGTGATGTGAATGCAGTTTCCTTAAATGCCAAAAGGTTGCCTGGCAAGCCAGATTGTCAAATTCATTGAATCCATGTTAATGGATTAGCCTGCCAGCCAGATTTCGGTATGAATTGGTCACTTCGGTCTTTAATGGGTTCCAAAATGTCACATCCGCCTTTAAATTGTGGATTTCCCTATTGTCGTCAATTTGGTTAATGGCCCACTGACCGGCTGACAGATTTCATGGTAATGGTTTCCGTTATAATGCGTTGGTGGTCTAATAGGATGTTTGGTATGGGATGCGCACTAGGTGTTATCTTCTACGCGATTGTCGTCCCGCCTTTTCTGTGTGATTAGTATCTGGACTTGCTCTGTGCGGCTTCTCTTCTCTTCCTTTTTTCTCTTTTTTTTTTCGTGCACAACTGCAGCAGTGTTGCACGGTACACTTCCCCTAATCATATAGAACGATGCATAGTTGGACTATCATGGTAAAGCTTTAGTCTGCTGCCATTTATCAAACTTGGTAAGGTATCTCTGGCTAATGTATCTAACTGGACTGTGCCACCGTTAGCAACGTGCATTACAGTATATGGGCCAAGCCAATGCATCTTAAATTTTCCAGGAAATTTCATGAATTTGCTATCATACAGGAGGACTAGATCACCTACCTGAAAGTTCTTGTTCTTGATGTGACGATCATGCCACGCTTTTTCGTGCTCTTTCTAGAATTGTTGGTGGAAGACTAGGACGAAGTGATCTTCCTCTAACCCAACCAAGTGTAGGAGTCTTTCTTCGAGTGCTACACGATCTGCCATGCCTCTAAATGCTGCTATTCTCAAGCTGAGAACAATGTACTCCATTGGCATTATCGCTTCTTGACCATAGGCCAACCTGAGAGGTGTATGGCTAGTTAGCTTCTTGCAGGTATTCCTGTATGCCCATAGTACATACGAGATGCGCAGGTCCCAATCGTCTCGATTGATGTTACATATCTTTGTTAGTGCATTTTCCAACACTTTATTAAATGCTTCAACAATTCCATTCGCCTATGGATGATAAGGCGTGTTGCACTGATGATGAACGTGGAACTCTTCAGTTAAAGCCTCAATGGTCTTATTCAGAAAATGAGTGCCTTGATCACTCATCAATATCTTTGGGCATCCAAACCTTGTAAGGATATTCTCATATATAAACTCTGCAGCTGTAGCTGTGCTATAGTCTTTGAATGGCTTTGCTTCTGCCCATCTGGTGAGGTAATCGGTAGCAGTAATGATATACCTCACACTAGTTATTTTACCTGGTGGGTTAATAGGACCCACAAAATCAATGGCCCACTTCTCAAAGGCTTGCAATGTCAGCTGTGTATTTAATGGCATTTCATCTCTGCATGATGGCTTCCCTATCCTCTAATAGACATCACAATTCTGGCATGGCTCCTTTGAATCTTTATGAATTGTAGGCCACCATAGCCCTGTGCGCAATATCCTCTGTGTAGTATCTCTTCCGGCATAATTGTGAAATTGCCCACATAAGATCCAAAGAGATGATGTAAACCTCACTATGAAAGAATTTAGGAAGAAGATAGAAGCAATAGAACATAGATCCAATAGAGGCAGAATAATTACACACAGTACATTAATCAGAATAGTAACCGGGTAAATATACAATGCTGAGCATGAGGATTCGAATTCACTAGGTGTAATTCGAATTGTCCTTCATGCACAGATCCATAATCAGTGGAGAGTCATCAGTGCCAAACTAGGAGTCTATCTCATCATCGGTGAAGTCATCAATGCACAAGTAGTGATCAACCGGGAGTCAAACTGAGTCTAACTGAGTGTGGTTGGTGTAACTGGCACATGGAAGCACTGATATAGTGAAGGAGACTCAGTGGGGGCGCTCATGGAGCTAACTGGAGTCAAAACAGTCTATCTAGTCACACTGGAGGTCCAAAAGAGTGATAAGGTCAGTTAGGAGTCAGTTAATCCTTAAATCAAGGAAGAACTGAAGATAACTGAACTAAACTGGACTGGTAGGTGAAGAAAGGCGCCCTTATCATGCAATAACTGAAAAGAGGGCGCACTAAGCTCTAGGAGAGCTAAGACTGATCTGAGAGAAGCTCCTGGGGCTAGTTTGGCAAGGGCTAGGTGCTGGTGCTGCAAACCCTAATTGCATGCAAACCCTAATTGCATGCAAAACCCTAATTGCATGCAAAACCCTAATTTTGCATGCAGGACTGAAAATGTCAGAAATGTTAGAAGGACTAGGATGGAGTATAGGAATATCCTAACACCCCCCCTTAATCCATCCTGGGCCCTGGTAACTAGGACCAAAGGTCACCCATACAATCAATGAAATGATAAAAAGAATACTGCCTCAATTTTTCTTTTTCTTTTTTTTTGTGTTTTTATATTTTTGAATAACTCAAGGAGCCATTACTCTAAGCAGAAAAGAAGCAAGCTTTCATCAGTGAAAACTTTGCAAAGAGACTTGGTAAGCTAATCCTCTGTAAAGTGCGAATGCAAGTGCTAGAGAATGTGTTGAATGTAGCAAGTCTTTCAGGAACCTTTTCTGTCACTGGAGCGAATGTATCATGATGAGTTTTCCCAAGGAATGGAAGAGTAAACCCCATCATCATGCTGAATCTCTCATGGAGAGGTGGATGGCATAATGCAAGGTTAGCATGCTGCTGAAGTCTAGTAGTTCTGTAAGCAAATACATCATCAACTGTGTTCTTATTAGTAGCAAGGACTGTGTGAGAACATGTTTCTCTTGAATCTGGACTAAGAATAGGTGTTGGTTCTGAATCTTCTTGAACTATGATCTCAACATCAAAATCTTGATCTTCTTCCTCACTAGAATAGGAGTCACTGGAAGAGAAGTCACTGTGATCCTCATCAGAATCTGAAGGGATAGTTGGAGAGAAGGGCATGAAGTGGGAGAACTCATATGCCTTTGAGGCATGATTAGCAATCCCATTCGCTATAACCTTTCCAGTGGAGATTTCTGTAATCTCTACTGTGTCTGGACCAAAAATCACTTGTTTTGGAGATCCTGTATGAGTCATTTGATATACTGATAACAAATTAGCTGTAAGAGAAGGAACAAATAAGACATTTTTGAACTTACCATGCTCCATATGAACTGTACCCAAACCTTTGGCAGAAATCTGAGAGTTGTCTCCCATGTGAATGGTAGGCCCATCTTGGAGATCCAAAGAGGAGAAGGATTCTTTTTGTGCCATCATGTGGTTGGAAGCTCCAGAATCTATGAGGAGAGCTTTTGTCTTTGAAAAACCAGCCATCAATGCATGACAATCATCAGATCCACTTCCAGAATCAGACATCTTTGCTTCTTTTGGAACAACAATTTGGTTTTGTTCAAGAAGCTTGGTTAGAAGATCAATCTTCTTATGCATGCAGGCATGCTCAGGATGGTTTCCTCTCTTGCAATAGGTACAATTTGGTCTCTTTTGTTTGTCATTCTTGGATCTTGAAGGTTTCTTTCCTTTGCCTTTTTGTCCCCCTTTATCATTCGCTCCACTTGATTCACCAGCCAATAGAGCTAGATCTCTGGAGGTTTTGATGGCACCCATTTGAAACAGTTTGTTCTCTTCTTGAGTGAGAGCCTCAATGAAGTTACTTAAGGTGGGAAACTTCCATCCAGGGATGGACATTCGAATAGAATGAAAGGTAGATACAAAGACAGAAAATTGAGATCCAAGTTTGCTCAATATAGAGAGTATCAATTGCTCATCACTTTTAGTGATGCCACATTGCTTGCAATGCAAAACCAAATTCTGAAATTTGGAGAAGAAATCTTGAATGCTCTCGAAATTGCTAGGTTGAAGGGCAACCAATTCATTCTCAAGAATGTAGCCTCTCAGTTCGTCTTGTTTGCCAAAAAGACTCCTCAATTTTATCCATAAATCATATGGAGACTTCAATCCATCAGCATGAAACAATAGATCATCAGAAATATGAAGGCATATGAATCCAAAGGCTTCATCCATTTTGTTTAGGTGCTTGACTCTCTTTTCAGCTTGATGTGGTATGGCATCTTTTTCTTCAACTATTCTAGTAAACCCTCTTGATTGCAAGAGTATTATCATCTTCCTCTTCCATTCGAAATAATTGAAAGGAGTGAGAAGTATAGAAGAAGGATCATTCGAATTGCTCATCTTGATTGCTTGAACAAGTGCAAAATAGAAGCTACTGAATCTGCTGCTGCAACTGCTGGAACTTCAAAATACCTGCAAAAAACTCTCAAGAATGGAGGTAGAATATAATCTCAAGGCTCTGATACCATGTGAAATTGCCCACATAAGATCCAAAGAGATGATGTAAACCTCACTATGAAAGAATTTAGGAAGAAGAGAGAAGCAATAGAACATAGATCCAATAGAGGCAGAATAATTACACACATTACATTAATCAGAATAGTAACCGGGTAAATATACAATGCTGAGCATGAGGATTCGAATTCACTAGGTGTAATTCGAATTGTCCTTCATGCACAAATCCATAATCAGTGGAGAGTCATCAGTGCCAAACTAGGAGTCTATCTCATCATCGGTGAAGTCATCAATGCACAAGTAGTGATCAACCGGGAGTCAAACTGAGTCTAACTGAGTGTGGTTGGTGTAACTGGCACATGGAAGCACTGATATAGTGAAGGAGACTCAGTGGGGGCGCTCATGGAGCTAACTGGAGTCAAAACAGTCTATCTAGTCACACTGGAGGTCCAAAAGAGTGATAAGGTCAGTTAGGAGTCAGTTAATCCTTAAATCAAGGAAGAACTGAAGATAACTAAACTAAACTGGACTGGTAGGTGAAGAAAGGCGCCCTTATCATGCAATAACTGAAAAGAGGGCGCACTAAGCTCTAGGAGAGCTAAGACTGATCCGAGAGAAGCTCCTGGGGCTAGTTTGGCAAGGGCTAGGTGCTGGTGCTGCAAACCCTAATTGCATGCAAACCCTAATTGCATGCAAAACCCTAATTTTGCATGCAGGACTGAAAATGTCAGAAATGTTAGAAGGACTAGGATGGAGTATAGGAATATCCTAACAATAATGGCCTCTTGTGATTCCTAAGTGCGCATCAGTTAGTATAAGCGGTTTCTCATGCTCTAGCACACATTTGCGTAGTACTTCATCTGGTCCCAGTTTGTATAGCTGACCTGCAATTATAGTGAAGTCTGTTGCACGCACTACCAGTTGCTTCTTCTGCTGTGTAGTGAACTCTGCGGGTGCGAATCCAGTGGTTAAAAAATTAATGATGTCCTGATAGTACTCATCTGCAACTTGTATGGAGAACAACTATGCATCAGGCAAATTGTCCTCCAAATTCGTAGGCTCTTCTCCTGACTCGATTCTTGAAAGATGATCAGGTCCCAAATTCAATCTGCTTGGCTTAACAACAATCTCAAAATCATACTCCTGAAACAGTAGTAGCCATCTGCATATGCACCCCCCTAACACTAGCTTATTAACAAGGTATTTCAAGGTAGAATGGTCAGTGAACATGGAGAAGTGTGCACCAAGCAAGTAGTGCCTGAACTTTTGCAGAGCATATACCATTACGAGTCCTTCTCGTTCAGTAGTAGTATAGTTCTTCTCAGCAGATGATAGCTTCCTACTGAAAAAGGAAATGGGATGATCAATACCTCCCTCTCCCGATTGAGCAAGAACAATGCCCAATGCTATGCATGAGGCGTCCACATGGATGTGAAAAGGTTTCTCCCAGTCCAGAAAAACTAGGATTGGCGCAGTGACCATTTTCTCCTTTAATGTGTCAAATCCTTTTTCGCAATCCTCACTCCAAATGAATGGTACATCTTTCTTCAACAGTTTTTCCATCGCTGCGGTTATCTGCACATACCCTTTTATGAACTTCCTGTAGTAACCGGTATGCCCCTATTATGAACCCATGTCAACCCTTCTATTTACTTTGTTAGTATATTGATGTTGGATGCATATGCTTTGTAAGTCGTCCCATAGTATTTGTTCATCCATAGTTTGTATTATTGTTGTTAGACGCATATGCTTTGTAAGTCATCCCGTAGTAATTATTGATCCATATTTTGTATTGTCCCATGGTTTGTGTCGACACATGGTATTGACCCATGGTACTAGCGCCTAGACTTAGTATATAAGTTGGTGTTGAGACCAATGAAGGTACCGTGAAGTTAATTGTATTGAGCTTGCTCAAAGGAAGTTGCCCCCTCAAAGTGGCCTATGATCAATATGAAAGTGATTCTGAGTTCTGTTATTTCTGATATCTCATGTATTTGCATTAATTAATTATTGCAGGTTCATCACATTTGGTATCAGAGCATTTTCTTGGGCTCACTAGGTGAAATTTCTGCTAATTTTTTTTTTCGCATTTGTTGCTGCTTCGGATCTGAGAATAATCCCTATCTACTTAACTATGTGAAGTACTTAGGAATAAGCCCTAAAACTCATTGTGAGGAGTAGCACAGGAACCCCAAAGTAGCTGGCCCATTGAGAGGACCTGCCAACAAAAAGGGTAACGACCCCTACAAAATTGACTAGTTCCCACCCGTGAGGTAAACCAAGAGATGCCGTTTGTGGCAAAGCGGTTATCAGTTTTACCTGAGCCGTGGAGTGAGGGGTACTTCCCCAATACACAAGCCGTCAGACAGCATTGGTGGCCGAGTGAAACCCATGAATTGTTAGGAAGTCGCACATACCTGGGGTCCATATCTATTTTCAACTGAACTGTTGCCACGCTGTTTTAGATCCCTCTGTTTCCGATCACTTCCGCACCATTGCATATCTATTTGTTTGAGATCCCTTCCGCACCATTGTAGCTCCATTCCTGGAAAAAAAAAAAAAAGAAAGAAAAAAAAAAGAGTGTTTTTTGACCATATCTCCCTTGTTTTCACTTTGTTTTCCCTAAAAATTCACTGACACCCCTACAATACCATTCTGCATATTACATTCCTGAGGACCCTATCCCAAATTCCACTTCCCAAAGCCCAAAATCGCACATTTGTCTATTTTTAGGGTTTGCCATAACTTCCTCAGATTTTACACAATGACCTTCAAATTTTACCATAGAGTTCCTTTCCTAATTCTGCTTCTTTGTCCCTCTCTACCAAATTTTCTCATTCTTTCACCTCGCTTCTGTGCTATGAATATTATATGTATGTTAATTAAATTTATTAGTTATTAAGTGAAAGGGTGTAACCCCTCACTATACATGCTCAAGCCTATAAAAGCGAGCCTCATTGTAATTATTAATCATCCATTATCGATTATATATTATTATTTTATCAAATGGATTTATTTTCCATTGGAGGATTATTCGCTTTAATAATCACTGAGTATATCCGGACACGGATATAGCATTGGTATCAGAGCCATTTTCTCGGCATTTTGTGGTTACTTGATTTTTGGCCAATACTCGTCGGAGCTTCTTCGAACTAGGCCTTTGGCCATTAAATTCAGATTTTCTGAGAAAAAAAAAAAAAACGTCCATTGCCACTGCTTATCAGGTCCATTCTCCTCCCACATACGCCCTCATTTCTTTCATTCGCAGTCACTCATCCTTCTTCCCTCTCCTGTCCAAATCCTTTCCCTCCGGCAGCCTGCATACTCTTTCCATCCACATTGCATAGACTCCCTATCATCAAAAAGTTGAAGACAATTTATTGTCAGAAAAATAAAAATCAAAGGAAGACCAATTATCGACAAAACAAAGTATTCAAAGGAAGACAAACTTGAAAAAGAGTCAAAGACCATGGAAGCTGGGTTGCAACTACAAATAGAGAAATTAGAAGCCAAGTTAAAGTGCTATCGAAAAGACAATGAAGAATTATGAGACATTAATACACAATCAGAAGTAAAGATTGAACTACATAAGATAGAAGAACGGTTCAATGAACAAATAATGTCCAACAAGAAAAATCACATAGAAAAATTATATGTGCAATTTGATGAATCAAAAGCCAAAAATAAATTCAATCAGAGGTTAGGAAATCAAGATATAAAGAAGGAAATAAATAATTACGAAGCAGAAATAATACGCTTGAAAAAAATCATTAGCGACAAAGATGAAGAACTAATGCAGTTACGACATAAATTAGAAAGTCAAGAATCAGAGGTCAGCCAGTGTCGACAACAGATAAAAGTTCTTCAACGGCAAAATGACGACTCTAAAAAGACACATAAGTCAGAGATCGCGGAGAATAATAGAGCATTATCCAACAATGCAGAAGAAATTTTTAGACTAAGAAGTCATAACAAGATACTAGTCACAAAAATTAAGAAGTTGAAAAATAATCGGAAGATAGAACAATCTATGGACGACATTGAAGGGAAACTTCTAGACAAGCAGGAAGAAAGTAGTTGTATCAGAAGTCATAATGAAGATCTTAAGGAACAACTTAAGACATCTGGAGATGAAAAAAAATTGCAAGTTGAATTGATTAAGAAGTTTCAAAATGATAATAGGCAGTTAGAAAACAAGTTGGAAAAGATACAGAACAAAAACTTAAATCCTCAAGAGACGAAAATACAACTTCCAACGCAGATCAATGCTCTAAAGGCGACATTCGTAAACGAAAATGACATCGTGAAAGTTCCTTATCGACACCCCAACCATAAAAACCGATATTTGAAAAAGTGGGAAATGTCGAAAGATAATGGTACTAATGTGATCAAATCTCCTGACGACAAATCAGTAGGGAATCCCATCAGTCCAAAACAAATCAATTTGGGATGGATTCATCCGTCGACGTATCGGAAGTTATGCTCTACACTTAGCAGTTCGTATCGACATGTTTCATCAGCCATGACATCGTAAAGAACAATGAGACAAAATTATAAGGCTTTGAGGACAAAGCCTTTCTAAGAGAGTGGCAATGCTATGAATATTATATGTATGTTAATTAAAGTTATTAGTTATTAAGTGAAAGGGTGTAACCCTTCACTATACACGCTCAAGCCTATAAAAGCGAGCCTCATTGTAATTATTAATCATCCATTATCAATTATATATTATTATTTTATCAAATGGAGTTATTTTCCATTGGAGGATTATTCGCTTGAATAATCACTGAGTATATCCGGACATAGATATAGCATTCTGAAATCCTCCTTTTCTGCTTCCATGTCCCTTCGACAGTGTCCAAAACTTCGTCAAACCCCAATTACCCATCCGAGTTTTTCCCCAATTCAAATTTTCCTTTACTAAACAAGCTTTTGTTTGTGTTTTTCTATCCATTCCCCCCCCCCCAAAAAAAAAACTCCTTGTTATGGTTGTCACCTGCGTAGGAGCAAAAACCATGGAGGAAGCACTTGCAACCATCCAAACCAAACTCCAAGGTCTGGATGAAAAATTTCTTAGCCTCCATCTTCAGCATTCAGCCATGAACAATAACCGACAACTAGAATCTTCTATAGCCAATGGGTTCTCTTCTTCCGACACTTTCCGTGGTCCGAAGCTTGAATTTCCTCGCTTCAATGGTACTGATCCGACTGGATGGATGTATCGTGTAGAACAGTATTTCAGTCTGCATAATACTTTTGATGTCCTAAAATTTCGACTTGCATCTTTTCATTTGGAACAAGAAGCCCTTTAATGGTACCGTTGGTACATTAAGGCTCATGACGAGCCAAACTGGACAGATTTTTGCCAACTCCTTTTGCAACGATTTGGTCCTAGTGCTTTTGATGACTTCACTGGAGCACTCACTAAACTTCGTCAAATTAGCACTGTGAGAGAGTATCAGACAGAATTTGAGAAACTAACCAACCACACAGAAGGATTGTCTGATGACTTCTTTAGGAGTTGTTTTATCAATGGTCTTAAGGATGAAATCCGCCCAGAGGTCAAAATGTTCTGTCCCAACACAATGATGGAAGCCCTGGGGTTGGCTAAGTTGGCAGAAGACAAGATTTTTGCCCAACAATGCTCCCAACCCACTTTTGTTCCCTTTCGAAATATGGGTTCTCAACGACCTCCCATCTCGCCAGCTCCTCGACCAACTCCTATCAAGCATTTGTCTGAAACAGAGATGCAGGCACACAAAGAAAAAGGGATTTGTTATAATTGTGATGGAAAGTTCACTCGGGGACATAGATGTGTTCAACAAAAGCTTTATTTCTTGGATGTGGATCCTCTGCCCACCTCTGAAGTTGGTCAAGAGGCTCCAGATACACCGGATTATCAGATCGACATTCAGGAGCCGCCTATTGACCTTCCATCTCAAGACGACAACCTAGAGATATCTCTCCATGCTTTATCCAGCGTCACCACCCCCCAAACAATGCGGATCAGGGGTTACTTCAAGAAGCTTCCTCTTACAATACTCATTGATTCTGGCATCCCTCATAACTTTATTTACCCTCGGATCACCAAACAGACTGATTGTTTTGTCCATCCTTGCTCCAACTTTGAAGTCATGGTTGCCAATGGGGGCACCTTACCTTACAAGGGGAAGTGTCACAATGTGCGTATCTCTCTGGAATATTATAACCTGCGCTTTGACATGTTTTCCTCGTCCCTAGGCGGATGTGATGTGGTTTTGGGCGTTCAATGGTTACGCACACTTGGCCCCATCTTATGGGATTTTGCTAAATTTTTGATGCAGTTTTCAGTCAATGGGACACAACACAAATTTATGGCTTACAACAAGGGTCTCTCCACATCATCAGTTCACATTGCCTGGAAAAGATCCTTAAGAAGATTTCACATGGTGTCATCGCTCAGCTCCATTCCATTCAGATGCAACCACCAATGGTCTCCACTACTTCCTTGGATAGATATGCAGGTGTCTTTGTTGAACCAGTGGGCTTGTCACCTTCAAGAGACCTTTCTGGTAAGCATTTAGCTGCATCTACATCTCAGCAGAAAATGATGGCTATTTTGCATGCAGTACAGAAGTGGCAGCCATCCCTATTGGGAAATCATTTCTTCCTCAAGATTGATCTCCAGAGTCTGGAACATTTTCTGGAACAACGGGTCTCCTCACCAACACAACGGAAATGGGTTATCCAACTCATGGGTTATGACTATGCGATCACTTACAAGACGGGTAAGGATAATATGGTGGCAGATGCTCCTTCTCGCCAATTTGATGACCCCATTTCTCTTACATCTATTTCTCTGCTTGTTCCAAATTGGTTGCAATCTGTTCAACATGGCTATCTCTTCTCTGAAATCCATGCTTCTTCATCGGCAGGGCACTCTGGGTTCCTCAAAACCTATGACCGGGAACAATGTACCTTATTTTGGCAGGGACTGAAAATGAAAATTCACCAGATGGTGGTTGAGTGTGATACTTGCCTGGTCAACAAGGGTGAAACCACACTCGTTTCGAGACTGCTCAAACCCTTGCCCATCCCTACACAGATGTGGACCGCTATTTCTATGGATTTCCTAGAAGCGCTCCAGTGGTACAATACCACCTTTAAAAGGACACCATACGAAGCAGTTTATGGCCAGGCACTGCCATTTCTTCTTCCATACACACTCAATAGCTCCCCAGTTCAGGAAATTGACTCGGTTCTTCGAAACTGCGATCAGATTCTTGTCATTCTACAGGACAATCTTCACATCGCAAGAATTCGACTGAAACAACAAGCCAATCAGCACTATTCTGAGCGCACTTTTCATACAGCTGATATGGTCCTTCTTCATCTACAGCCTTCCAAGAAATCCTCCCTGAAACTCAATAGGCGTCAGTGGAATGGAATGCAACCCAAGGATGCTACAGGGGAACCACTCCTTTAGATTCTGCATCAAATTCCACATCTAAAGCTTTGAGGACAAATCTTTTTCTAAGGGAGACGGGATGTTAGGAACCCATGTCAACCCTTCTATTTACTTTGTTAGTATATTGTTGTTGGACGCATATGCTTTGTAAGTCATCCCATAGTATTTGTTGATCCATAGTTTGTATTATTGTTGTTGGACGCATATGCTTTGTAATTCGTCCCATAGTAATTGTTGATCCATATTTTGTATTGGCCCATGGTTTGTGTCAACACATGGTATTGACCCATGGTATTAGCGCCTAGACTTAGTATATAAGTTGGTGTTGAGACCAATGAAGGTACCGTGAAGTTAATTGTATTGAGTTTGCTCAAAGGAGGTTGCCCCCTCGAAGTGGCCTACGATCAATATAAAAGTGATTCTGAGTTCTGTTATTTCTGATATCTCGTGTATTTGCATTAATTAATTATTGCAGGTTCATCACATCCCCAGTGTAGTGCACACTTGTTTAACTGAATTGGGTGTAGGCAAGTTTACAATGACTGTGATTTTAGCAGGGTCTACCATCAAGCCCTGTTTGCACACAATGTGTCCCAACAAGACTCCATAGGGAACACAGAAGACACGCTTCTTTAAGTTTAATGAGATTTGGTGCTGTCTGCACTTTTATAGCATCATCTTGAGGTTCGCAGCATGGTTCTTCAATAAACCTAAAATGGTCCAATCATCAAAGTAAACTTCTAGAAACGTATGTATAAAATCCTTAAATGCTCCGACGACCACTCTAGAGAATAGGGCGGGTGCATTATTTAGACCAAAGGGCATCACTGTGTATTGGAATGACCCCCATTCTGTAGCAAAAGTTGTCTTGTGTCTATCTGTGCAATCAATCCTAATTTGATGGTAACCAGAAAATCCATCAGTAAAAGAATAGGCCTCATTCCCTCCAACATTATCAAGGACTTCATCTATAAAAGGTGTAGGAAATGGGTCATGCATTGAAGCATCGTTCAGTTTTTTGAGATGCACACAAATTCTGATCTCACCCTTTGTTTTCTTGTCCTGGATAACCATCAAGCTTATCCATTCAGATTCTTCGACTGGCTCAATGATCCCTGCATCGAGCATCTTATCGAGTTCTGCCCTAACTCGTTCTTTATAGCGCAGGTTCAGTCTATATGGTCTTTGTTTCACAGTTTTCGCGCCAGGCTTAAGAGGAATTTTCATCACTCCTAAGTCTCCCAAAATACCTTTCATCTCTGTGAACTTGGTCGGTAATAGTTCTTGATATTCCTGTAATATACCCGCGACCTCCTCAACTGTATCTTCATCCCAGTAATCTCCAATAGTTGCGAACCTTGGCTCTTTGCTCATGCCTATGTTCACTTTCCTTGTTTTCACGGGTCCACTCATATCTGGAATTTCCATCGGAGGTCCTTCTACCTCGCACGAACCCTCTTACTCAGGTATACGTATGTTGCGTGGGCCCTCCTCATCACTATATGCCCTATCCTTGGTTTCTCCATCGATATGATAAAAATCAAAGGCATGCTCTAGTTTCTCCTCCCATTCAGGTTGTAGGCGCGCAGGTATGATATCTGCGCCGAAGAATTCTTCTAGTGTCATGTTTCCTTGTGTACAATCTGGATTGAATATTTTTTTCGTAATGACCTGTAGCACGTCATTGATACTTGGATTCTTGTCTTCAAAGCTGAAATCCTGCTGGAAGGTCGCAGTTAGGCCCAACCTTCCACTGTGCCTCTACGCAATTCCAGGTCTAGCTACCACTTCTTCAAAATCGGTTCTTCTAACGTGTGCACAAATAGATGCACCCATTCTGCCTGTGGTCTTTCTGTCCATGCTTCGGAACAGACTCGAATATGCTCTGGTGGATCTATCTGTCCATTATATTTCTCAAAGGATAGGGTAACCTTATTCGCTAACCTAATTTGCATCTTAATTCTACACTGATCCCATGTTGTCAGTATATTCTTATGCGCAGCCCACCATCTGGCAGATATGCTGCGCAATGCCATGTCTAGAGCTGAGACATGGTATTCATCCAGAACTACTGCAGTATATTCTTTAATAAAACAATAAACATTAGATAAACCATAAAAGGTAGGGATTGGAGTTACCTCTTTCCCAATCCAGTAAAGTGACTTCGTGATCAGTGCGCATTTCCTGGCAGATACTTCATGTAGTCTGCTTTTCCAATTTTCTAGTCCTGCATCAGAGTCCAAAATGCAAGAGCTATCACAACGCCAGCTGAGTGTGTTATCCGCCATGGGATTGACAAAGTCAGCATCATTAGTGGTCATCTTGTAAATACGGTCCAAGTCTTGAGCTCTGGATTCCTCTTGAATCGATTCAACATACCGCTCTCCCTACGAAGGGTCTAATGGTGAGATGACCCTGATATCATTGCCTTCAAATATCATTTTCATGGTCTTTAAGTCAATAATGGCAGAGTTAGTCATTTCCCAATCAATACCTAGCAGTACTAGATAAGGATGGTTGTCATCCACTATTTCAATTACTTCAAAATCGGCATATTTGCACACTCCATCAATGTCAACAATGGTGTTGGGTAATCTCCCCAAAGGTATAACTATCCCTTGATTAGCTATCCTCAACTATAGAGGTGACCACTATAACTTGGGTTTACCCATCTCATGCCATGTCAGCTTGGTCAAGACATTTACTTTGAATCTAAGATCCAGAATGATCTCATCCATCTCATAGTCCCTAATCTGTGCAGTGAGTCTCATTTCCCTTCCTGTTCTTTTAGGACTCCTAATATTGTGGACTGTGCCATTGGTAGCCCCCTTTTCACTGTTTGGCTCATACTGCCTTAGTAGCTTTTCAAACTCCGTGTAAGCATCTGCGCTCTTTAGTAATTTCATGCAGCTATGTAAGAACTGCGCAACAGAGGTCCCTGTGTCTATTGCAGCATTTATCTGATCTTGTGTCGTTGGCATGTTCTCTCTTTGTGGTATTTCACTATGCAACATTGTTCTTGGGGAGCCAGGTGGCGGTGCCCTGAACATGTCCCACGCTTCCTCAAATGCTCCCTTATTTTTCAGTAAATCTAGACCCGGTGCTTTCCCGGGAGCTTTCCTAATCCATATTGTCTCTCTAGGATTCTATCTAGGGTCGCGCATTCTAGAGGTCGAAGCTTCTGCACCTCCGTCCCTTCCTGTATCAGTGCCACTGCGCGTTACCACGTTTACACTTGGATCCGCAGTTCTGTTCTCTGTTGCGATCAACTGAATATTAGGATTTGGTGGTTTTGTCCTTCTTCTCTTCTGCATTTCTACCTCAAGCACATGGAAGTCTTCAATAACATGCTCAAATGATTTACAGTAATTGTAAGTAGTGCATGGGTTGGTACAATATCTAGAAATGTGACCTCGCTGGCCACAGTTATAAGATATTACCTAGCCGTGGCCTCTTCCTTGCGTCGGGACGACTATTTCTTCCTCTCCCACGGTATCCAACACCATGGCCTTGTTGTGGCCACAACAGATCCCATGCTTAGATAAAGCACGGGAGCCCCATTTTTTAATAAATGCAAAGGTATTTGGGAATGTGTTTCTGAAACACAAGATTTCTGAAACCTATTTCTTTGATCTTTTACCTGTACCTTTTCCTGGCTTGATTGTCATGTTTTTATGAAAAAATTCTAAGTGTTTTTTTTGTTGGGAAACCTTAAATTTTGAGTAATTTCTCACTTATTTCCACCATCCCGAAACCCTAAATTCGAAACCCGCAATTGCGGCTTTTGGATTTCGGAAATTTGCTTTACCTTTACCTGCGTTGTGTGTTCCCGAAACCCGCAACCCAAAAGTGTCGGGTTGCGGGATGTGGGAAAAGTTTTCTATTTGTGAGAATGCTTCCATTTCTGAAACCCACAACCTGCAAGTTTCGGGTTGTGGATTTCAGGAATCATGAATAAATGGTGTGAAAAATAACTTTACCCCGCATCCGTGAGATTCAATCCCAACCGTTGATTTGTCTTGATCCGGCAGATGAGGTTACACTGCACGATTTGAGTGTTTATTTGGGTCATTTACATTTTAGTTATTTGCTTTTGATTCATTTGATCTGGTTCCGTGATCTTGGTGGTTAATTTACTATGTTGTTCCTCACTTGCCCCACCTAGATTTGGTCTTCGTTGCACAAACTGATTATTTGAGATGATGGCTGGTTGATTACCTTCATTTTGGGATTTTGATCGATCTTATGGTTTCTTCTTTCATGATTTTGGATATTGCATTAGTATGGTATTTGAGCTTGATGGATTTTTATTTAACTTTTGCATGCCTAGAATCATAATGTAAATATTGTAAATAATCTTAGTCTTTGGGTTTGTTTGGTTATGTTAGTTTAATATTTTTAGTGTTTAAAATTAAGCTTATTGAGATATTTCAATATTCATGTTCATGCTTTGACTTTCATTAACTTAGTCTGTGTATTTCATTAAATCCATATATTAAACTTATACACATTTTGATGTTATGAAAATTAAAAGAACACATGTTTTAGTTTGTTTGAGTTCTAATTTCCCTAATTTCTATGAGATTTGGTTTTATAATTATTTGGAAATTAGTGGGATTAAAATTCAACATTCACGAATGTAAATTAGTTTGATCATGGATAAGTCATTTATCCTCAATAAGCTAATTTGGTTTTGAAAATATAACTTATATTTTTCCATTTTGCAATTTAAAAGAATTCCCATTTAATTATTGTGCAAAATGAAATATTGTTATTATTTTCTTGTTGTTCTATTCTTGGAAAATGATAATGTTAGAAACCTATTTATGGAATTAATTAACTCTCCTATATTATAGGAGCGATTCATTTGCTATATATGTAACTTGTTTCCAACAATCATTTTCCTAAGAATAGATTTGAAAATTGTTTATTTATTTATTTTTACTTCTAGGTTTAGGGTTTCTTCATATTGGATTTTCGTTCATGTTTTAAATATTTTTAGATTTTTAATCTTTTCTCTATTATTGTTTTGTTTTAATCTACTTCATTCAATATTCAAAAAATAAAAAATTCATTTTTTCCAAAGCTTTCCATCATTTTTATGCGTTTGGGGAACCTTTAATTTTCTTAAATTTCAGGGATACTGGATTCAGGATGCGGATTGCGGGAATCACTTTTCCACATTTTCACTCCCGCATTATTGTGGACCCTAAGTTTTTCTTAGGTTATATTTTAATTAAATTTTTGGGTCCAATTTTCGGTAACTTAATTTTCCACTTAGAGTTTTAATTTGGTTTTAATTTTGGCTTTCCGATTTTAATTTGTTTAATTTGTTTAAGTCATTTTTCTAGTTAGATTTTCTCTCCCGACATGTAATTTCCGATTTTGGTGGGAAAATGGATTTTGGATTATTCATTTGGAAAATAATTAATATGAATTATGGATTTAATTGTTAAATCAATGGCTATAATTCATCCCGAAATAAAATCAACGGTTGCTGAGTCTTAACTTCCAAGAGCCATATCTTGAGATTTACAAGTCCAAATCGAGCCCGTGATAGCTCGTTGGAAAGTTGGAAGGATGAGGAATGATTTGGGAAGATTATTTTATCCAAATGATTAGCTTAAACACCACAAAAATCTGCATGAACAGTCAATTTCGGATTTGCATAAGAATTTGCTTATTTTTATTTTGATTTGCAAATGGGTTGTTATTAGTTTAGATTTCTTTGATTGGATTTAGAATGATATTTTAATTTATCTTATGGATTCTGCAGGTGTTGTTTTGGATTTAGAGGAATCAAATTGATGAATTTGCATCCCATATTTGAAATGATAAAAAACATGCCCAGTGGAAAGCAGCGATTTTTGGATGTGATTTCAGGAGTGATGAAGCTGAATCTGGAAAATCTGAGACATGGGTTTTGTGCAGAAGGTGCCCAATTAGTTTGTCAATGTGTAGAATCCTCAGAAAGTGCTCTATTTGGGAGATACGACTGGTTCTTTAAAATGGATTTTCCCAGATTTGTCTCATGGACAAATCTAGCAAATGAAACAACTCAGCTAGTTAGTTGAGGAATTTGGGGAATGGTTCTTATCTTTTCTGTAATTTTCTCTATATAAATACCTACTTTCAATGATATGGAAAGGGAAGTGCTCAGCAGAACTGGAAATATTTCTCTTCCAGAACTGAGGAGACGTTGCCAAGGTTGATGGACTTTAGAGCTCGAATCAACAAGGAGTTGTTGGACACACCCTGTTTTTGCAGACACTATAATTTCTTACAGTTGTGTTAATACAGTAAAGTTTCTCCATATGAATTTCTTGTTCACTCTTCAAGTTTCGTTGATCAGTTTGATAAATGCTCCGAGTCTATTATCAGTAATTGTTTATTAATTTCTAAACAATTAACATTCATAGATCTGAGATTTTGGTTTATCACTATTGATGATATTAATGTAAGAATGTGTTGAATGAGTTTCTTCATGCAACATGTTTATTTATTTTTTACAAACAATATGCAGTTCGTATCATAGTTCAGGTTAATTTTTCAATTAACAAAAGGAACAACAGGATAACATTGGATGCACTGAATCTTTAAATTGTTGTCAATAATTTTCATTATCTAATAATGCTTTGAAGTAATAAGTTAACCATCTCGTTTTGCATTTCTGTTAAGCTGGTTAAATTAACTTATTAATTTACAAACCAAGTTACCCTTCACACAAAACTTTCACTCTGTTAGATTAGATCTGACTTAGTTTAGACTTCATTCTAGATAGCATTAACATAAGACTTAGATCAACCTTTAGAGTTTGGATACCTTTGTCTTACATCTCTATAGGACAGATCCATTTTGGATCAAAACCATAAGTGCTAGTAGAGGCCTTTGTATCCGTGGGTGATTACCACACCAAACAGCTCGAGGATAGAATTGCCCTTGCGTAGGGTCTTTCGAATCCTTTGGCTGGGTTTTCATCCCCTATTGTGTGCCTTGGACCTCTTTCCATCACTTTGCAGTAACCATGCACCCCCGAGGCATCAACAGGCCTCTATATCCTCCCTGATCATAGTGGGTGTTTTCTTGCTTTGGTGGATCCTCCTCTTGAATGCAATACATCCTAGCACCTCGCATTGCTTCCATATTGTGCTTTATTTCATTCATGAGCTCGTATGTGCGACAGTTGGATTCATCATGTCCTACTGACTTACAGAAATTACAATACAAGCTCTTGGGTGTTCTGACATATTTCTGTATTAGGTAACAGTCTTCAGGTCTGTGTCATCTGGTTCCGCAGGTTGCACACCATGGTTCTTGATTGTGGTTCATATTGATTGGGTTTGGTGCGCCACTACCAAGATTGTCCTGAAATAGAGGGAAATGTTCTCTAGTATGGCCTTCTCCTTTGCATCCGGTGCACCAAACTTCATGTCTGTGTTCGTATCTTTGTTCTTTCCCGTTCTTCATACCCTGTAATTCTAACGTCAGTGTAGTCAGCTGGTTCTAAATCTGTGACATCCCAGCGCTACTCTCACCAATCGGTGAAGCCTCCAACTACATTGCGATCTCTAGGGCCTTTGCCTATGACGCAATCTTCTACTACATCAATGGTTGTTTGATGTAGGGAAATAGCGCAACGATGAACCATTCCTTGTGTTGTTGCAGAGCTATCACAAAACTAACTTGGTCTAACAATGTTTTAAATTTTTGGTCGAATTCCCAGACCAATTCAGTAGGCTTCTGTTTGATTTCCTTTAATTTCATTATGCACTGTGATTCTGACTTTGGCTTCTTAAACTCTGCGACAAGTGCAGCCTGAATTTCTGTTAGGGTTCTCGGCTGTGCCTGAGAATATTTCATAGACCAATGCAACGCGCGGTCTTTGAAAGTAGTGATGAGCTACGCTCTCTTCACAGCATCATCCTGGATTTGCTTCAAACTCCATACGGCTTCACATAGAAACCAGTGTTGCTCAGAGTCTTCTAGACCTGTTCCTTTGAATATCAACAGTTTTATATCATTATCTGTCATTCTCCTCCCTTGTTGTGGACTGCTCTAAGTAGTGCTAACTATCTGTGCAGAGAAAACAAAGGGAATATTTGGACTACTGGGATTTTGTGGACTGGGTTGCGCAACACTCGCAATGGGTGGGTTCTGAACTAAAGGTGGCGCGGTTTCTGCAATTGGCAGATTCTAAGGTTTGATAGGATGAATAGTGGTTGATGGTGGCGCGGTCTGATTGTTAAGGTCACATGGGAGTTCGGTATCTACGCGGAGTCCAGGTCCTCTAGGATTATTTTCCTTATTAAACTTATATCTCTTTCCACTTCGTAGATTATGTGTCTCTTCGTCAGAATCGGTATAAATGCTATTGACCATGACAGATATCAAAATATTACTATATTCTTAAAACTCCTTTCTCAGCTAAAAGCATTTTAATGTAGAGATTGAGGTTGTTCAAGAACTTACCTCTGAATCCTTCGAAAAAGTATGCTTCATCTTGACTATAGGACTTCAGTGTGTCTATAGCAAACTCGGTCACAAATCCTTCAAGTATGCTATCGACCCAGAAGTCGACTGCTCGCGATAGTGGGTTGTCTATTGCTTTGAGCTTCACTATGAGCTCTGGAGTCCACTCTGTAGGTATTCCCCCTTGAAAACAAGTCTTCTTATCTGTGAGTCGCGATATCCACACATGTAGCTCGTTGGGGAACGTATCCCAAAAGATCTCATGAATATCTCTCCACAAACATCTGTTCAACCACTGCATGTCTGATAGATGTGATTTGTTTTCTTTCTTTGCAAATCCTCTTTCAATCTTGTCGCACCAATCCCAAATCTCTTTCTTTTCAGGATGCCAATTGTCTCATCCCAATGGGAACTGGTATTCTTCTTCACACATTTCTTTCCAACACACTATTGCATCACTGGTCTTAGCCGAGCAACAAAACGATTTGTTGGCTATCAACACCTTCTTAAGGTTTTCAGTGTAGACCCAGGTACTTTGTGGTTCAAGGAACCAACAAAACCCCAATTCACCAGCCCTTTCGGAAACAGGCTGCGCGCAGCTTGAGGTCTCACCCAAGGTGAAGCTAAGGGGGTGGTTGCGGAATCAGGTTTCCACAACTGGGTGATGCGATGGGAGGAAAGGCTAATAAGTAGCATAATTCCTTGTGGGTTGCACAGATAGATAACTACGCAAACCTTCTGTTCCACGTAGGGTACTTCAATGCACAACTGCACTTGCACACTTGCGCCTCTAATGACTGTGCAATATAGGATACCTTTGTGTTACGACAGTAAGCTATCAAAAGCTTACTCCGCAGCAATCTTCAGTGACTCAGTGCATCAACAAGACTGCGCATCCTTGCCAAGATGTCCAATTATAACCTCTCTACTTAGCATTCTTTATCCCTTTATTTTGCTCAAGTTCTTATCATTAAATTGCAGATGGTTTACTAAACATACGTTACTACACGCTCCAACGTCACGCTTAAACTCAATGTTCACTACTTGACCAATAGATGGATTCATACATTCCAATCGACATATTCATACATGTTGAACACTTAACAATCCTCTGCGCATGCACTACTTAACATATTATTCCCATTCTCTGCAGCGAATACATATAAAAGCAATCACATAACAGAAGTTTCTAGCATTAAACATTCATACCAAGCAATTTAAACAATCATAAACACACATTTGTCACATAACACATAATTTAACATGGTTCACCCCCCGGATGGAGGCTACGTCAACAACAACGTTTGTTAATATTTCTCTTAATGGGAAGGGTACAACCGTTCTTAGTCTGCACACTCAGTTGCAGACTCTCTTCTCTCTCTTAGATAGGTCTCTGCACACTCAGCTGCAGAGCCTTTACAATGGCTTTTCTAAGCTTAAGATTCTACAATAATCAACACTTAACAAAAATGAAGAGTCACCCTTCCCTTACAATATTGTTCCTTATTTATAAATCATGCCTGTAGGTCATGTCTTTACAATGATTAGGCCAAAACCCTAAAGTTTCCAAAACTGGCATGGCTAATTGCCACCCTAGCTGTCGCCATCGACAACCTGCTCCGCCTGCTCCAGCTGGGCCACTCGTCGCTCACACGCTCTTCTGACAGCCATAGTCCTCAAAATGGTTATAACTACATCATGGCCTCTCCCTTTCCACTCCTTCGCCTGCCTGTCGCCATCGGTGTCGTGGCCTAGCTTCTCAACTGCTTGCCGCCACACGTTCGAACATGTCGCTTTCATCTGTCATCCACCTGTTCCTTACCTAAAATAGGTCATATCCTCGTTTGACCTTTACCCATGTTCTACCCCAAAATTAGCTCATGTGCTACCATGCGCATTATCCTACTGTGCAACCGTGCCTTAGCCATTGCTATCGCGCGACACACGCAAAACCTCAAAATTGTTTGTCGTCTGCTGCCGCGCGCAATGCGCTTCCACCAAAACTACATTCTCTCCCTACCACAGTGCGCAATGCACAATTATCAAAATTGTCTTTTCTTCCTGCTGCAGCGTGCTATGCACACTTTTTCATACTTGTATATTTTTCCAACCCACTTGGGCCCAGCCCAATAGTTAGTTGTTCTGAGCATGGGTATGCCCGCCTTGGGATCATTAAACATGTTGTTGATCTTTTCTTGCAACTCTTCTCCAATTCTCCTTCATATATCCTTACAGAATTATTATTGGTAAAGTGTTTTGGCCATCAGATTCCTTCTGACCTCACACTTTAGGGGGCATCTTTTATACCTCAAATTGCCACACTATGTGTAAGTAAGGATCTGCTTGTTTCACCACCATGGAAAACATCATCCTTATGCCTCCTAAGGGTGTTAGGACCCTTCACTCTAATGTTGGTCCCTTCCCTAGTCACATTTGGAAGCAAATCCAACAAGGAAGGGGTCTAAA
Organism: Larix kaempferi; assembly: GCA_027924585.1. Lineage (NCBI taxonomy): Eukaryota > Viridiplantae > Streptophyta > Pinopsida > Pinales > Pinaceae > Larix > Larix kaempferi. The sequence goes on from BSBM01000118.1 coordinate 3,291,355, forward strand.
CCCACCTTAATCACCTCCAAAAATTACCTTAATCGAATTTTCTCACCTTGCATGCCTATGGGGGAGCGACAATTTCAATATTTTCGCAGCTTGCATGCCTATGGGGGAGCAACAATTTCAATATTTTCGCGGCCTGCATGCCTATGGGGGAGCGACAATTTCAATATTTTCGTGCTTTTCTTAGTTATAGAGCACCGAAAATTGTGGTTTAGGATTATCCTTTTGATTTTGGATCTTGGATCTCATGGATATTTTCTTTGGACGAGGTACCCCTTCGAATCCCATCTCACATTCCCTCCTTGGCATGGTTTAGATCCTTGATCCACATCTTACTCACTTAGATCCATCATTTTCTCCTTATGGTTGGCCTTCCCAAATCCTATTTAAGGAGGACCATCCATGAGCTAAAGTGGAGTGATCTTGGAAGCACCAAACTTATGACCCTATGAGTCTTGAAAGGGTGATGTTGTAGAGCTTGGAAGGAGGTGTTTCTACTTTGGACATCAAGGTATAATATTGTAATAATCTTCTTAATATATCTTAATGATAACTTGGCTTATTCTCCCATATCTTGTCTTTAGTTATATTGATGCAGGATATGTTGTAGATTAGATCTAGATTAACACATCTACTCGCTTGGAAGTTTTGGTCCTTTGTCTTGGAGATCAAGCTTGGAGCTAAAAGCTAGGACAACCTATAGGTTGGAGGTAAGTTTTACTTCTTCATTTCTTCTTCCATGTTCGATAGCTTATGTATTGTGCTAGATCTAGGAGAATAGATCACTATTTGTTTTGTTTTTGTCATGGGTTAACTGTTAAGTATCTAGGGCCTTAGTTATTTCCATGAGAGAGTTTAACTATTCGTAGGAAGAATCCTCTAACACAGTATAGCTCTTTATAATATGGAAATACCTCCGTGAATACAAGATAACGTTTATGGTTTGAGTCTGACGAACGATCATGAAAGATCTATATCGTTTTGTCCTCTTTCAGCTGTTATGAATAAAAAATATGAATTTCAAAGTAGATTTTTGGACCTCTTTCAAAAGATAACCATGTTCATATATGATGAGCAAGTGTTTATGGATATGGGTTGAGAACTACTTCCAATGATATCAAATAATTATACATGTTGAGGAACCACTCTTAGATTGCAGTGTTGACGTATATGTAACTTTGGAATGTATTTCATATATGTATATTGTACTCCTATAGAGATGGTATTATTCCTTTATACAGAAGTGTTTTTATTCCTATAGAGATGTTATTATTCTTCTATATGGAAGTGTCATCATTTATATTGTAAGTGTCATAACTTATACTTGGTGGGTTATTAGACCACCTTGTTGGGGTCAGCCCTGTATAAGTCATGTGGGTCAAAGGGTTATTAGACCACCCTATTGGGGATCGGCCATGTGGGTCAAAGGGTTATTAGACTGCACTATTGGGTGTTGGCCTAGTCAACATATTGTTATGTGGTTAAGTTGAGGCCAACCTAGTAAAGGTTATTAGGCAAGTCAAGTCAAGTATAAATAGAGTGCGGGAGGAACTCTATTTGATCATTCTATTCTCACACACACTCTTTGGAGAGTGTCACACTTGTGGAGGAGGAGAAGCTGCTACTAGGAGATGTCTATCTCTTATGCTTGGGTTGTATCATTGCTCTATCTATCTCTGAGGAAGTTATTGGGATTTTTCACCTTTATGGTTTTCCCCAAGTAAACTCTGTGTCTCTTGTCTGCTTGCATTATTGTGTCCATGATTGATATGCTGTAGATATGTTGTACATGCTGTTCTCTCAATTAAGATCCTAGATCAAATTGAAGTAAATTATGAAAAACTAACATGCAGTATTGGGCATTCATCATAAACTATAAAATAATGAAAAAACATAAAATACAGTCCAAATCTATAGCTATGAAACAAAACTATGGTTTCACTCTAGTAGGTGAATACCACTATCAATAGGGATTAGCGATGGAACATAGCATCAACATCCATCAAAACAATATAAAAAATAACAAGAACTTCAAGAGGGAATCTAACCATATTCCCATAAATCTCTTCATCATAATTTAAGATGTCTATTGCATCAACATTCAAATAATTGCCTCCTCCTTCCATTGTCTCCAAGGGTCATCCACTAAATCCAGTCAACATAAAAATAAAGGCCTCTAGTTAAGAATATATAATAGGTAAAACTTGCAAATAAGTGGAGAACAATTAAAAGTAAAAACACAAACACTTATGATTGCTCTAAAATCCTCATGTATTTTCCCTCAAGATCTGAAGGATAATTTTTGTAATTCATTAGAAAACATTGAACTGTTTGATTAATTGATTGATCTGGGGGTTACAAGAGTTCTAAATTGAAGCAAAGTGTTGTAATAAGAAGAGATACTTCGTGATATATGCTTGGAACCACTATGATCGTTTGGGCCCTTGGAATGGTGAATGGGAATTGAATCTCTTGAGGAATGCCCTGCAAATCACAAATGAAAGTATTGAATATCTTAAAACCCCCGTACCTTATTATACCAAATAACATTGTGTCCTCTCTATGTGTGTGCGAGAAACTTACCATCAGTGTGCAGAATGGGGGAAGATAGGTTGTGCATTAGAACAAGCTGAAAATGTTAAGAAGGTGGAAATATTGGAAAACATTTGTTCGCAAGCTACCAAATGGGTAATTTCAGAGAGATATCACACAAATATGAATGAAAGATCTATTAGGTTTGATTGATCATAGTTGCAGTTTGTGGAGAGCTATTCAGGCCATCTGGATGGAACCTTTCTTGCTCATTCTTGGGCCATATATCTTAAATGGATGCTTTGCTTCCTCTTGATGTATGGAGTCTCTTGTCCATGTTTGTTGCGCATTGGTGATTCTTTCTCTTTGCCACAACACACACCATTCTTCCTTCCTTGTTTTAGAAGGTGTCCTTGAATTTGCATTTTTGCATATATAAACCTCCATTTTGGATTACTTTATATATATATATATATAGATAGATAGATATAGATATAGATATAGATAAAGATATAGATATAGATATAGATATAGATATAGATAATTTAAAACACATGCTATATGTTTGGATGTAGCGGCGGAGGGGGGGGGGATTTCAATAATGAAAATTACTTTATTTTATATTAATGATGGGGAATTTTGGATTCTCTTTTGGAAAAAGGGAATATTTTTGTGATATAATAATCCATGGGATAGGGGAAAAGGGGAAGAGGTTCTTTTATCAAGATAATAAAAGTAAGTATTAATACAAAAGGGGATAAATAGAAAAATGATTTTATTATTGATGGGTAAATGCTTAGGAATAAAAAATTGTAATTAAATATGGAAAAAGAAGGTGATTCCTTTTTAATTGTTTTAAAAGGATCAATTGAGATATGAGGTCAAGGGGATACCCAAAGGGTAATTTTAAATTTTTTTTCCATGGGTGTGATGAGAGAATAGGTGATGGATGCAATCTTGAATTAATTAGTGGGTGAAACATTGGCAAATTCTAATTGACAAGACACAAAAGCTCTAACAAGATGAAACTTCAATTGAGTGTTAAAAGGGTCAAATGATGACGGTTTTTTCCAAACAAAATATGGGCATGACTAGCATTGCAACGTGGATGCAATGATGATAATTTATTCTCATGACAACAAATATGGTGAGGAACGACACAAATTCAAATCTTGGAAATTACACCATGACAACACTTCGCAAGGTAGACCTGAGGACTAAATGATGACGCAAATTAACAAAGTGATTATACATAGGAAATGACTGTTGGTCTATACACGATGGTGAAGATGAAATGGAAAATAAATTAATATGTTTGTATTAGTCATTTCCATTTTCCATTGACAAGTGATACAAGGCTATGAATCCATCTGCAATGTTACAATTTACTACATTTTAACACAAAGATGGATTCAAAGGCCCTTGAACCCTTAAAAAGGGGTCTCTAAATCCATGTGCAACGTTAAAATTTATGAAATTGTAAAAATTTATAGTCAAAATTTCAATTATCCATTGTTAAAATTTACGAAATTGTAATAATTGTATTACAATTTCGTAAATTTTAATGTTGTAGATGATTGAGAGAAGGGGGTTTTTGAATCCATTTGTAGCGTTCAAATTTATGAAATTGTAAAATTTTATTGTCAAAATTGCAACTATTCATTGTTCAAACAATGGATAAATCCATCTGCAGCATTAAAATTTACGAAATTGTAATAATTTTATTACAATTTCATAAATTTTAATAATGGACATCTTATATAATTATTAACTTAGATTGTCTATTCATATTTTTTATCCCATGAATAAATTAGTCATTTATTTTAGTCAATGTTAGTTGTGATCACTTAAAATTGCTCAAATTTGGTCATATTTCATTTAAAAGCAATGTAGTGACCAACATTTTTGGTGGTTTAGTCATTTATTTCACTTGGTGACCAACTTTTTTGGTCACCTTGTCATTTATCACCCATTTGTCTACTAGTTTCTCTATAAAGAATAGTTAATCTCCATAACACCTAATTATCTATGAGCTCTCCTATCATCTACAAACAAATGGAAAAATAGAGGTTTGGAACAAGTCCCTTCAAGGTTACTTTCATTGCTAAGCTACCAAGAAACAATCATAATAGATTAAATGGCTAACCCTAAGAAAATGGTGTAATAACACTTCTGCCATGCAACATCCAAGATGACCCCTTTTGAAGTACTTTGTGACTATAATTTGCCAAAATTTAACGCTTTACTCCTACCAGCACTAAGGTTAAAATAATTGCAACTCAAAGAAAAAATATTCAAGATACCCTTCAACTTATTTGGGACAATCTTAATTCAAGATACTCTTCAACTTCTTATGAACAATCTTATGCTTGAAAAAACTAGATGAAACAATAAGCAAATAAGAACCTAATGAGAAGGGCACATAAACTAATGATATGCATTTAACAATCTCTTAAAAAATGTTGGGTGTAGATTTATTTTATAGTATTTTTCCCATTCCAAAGGAAACTCTCCTATCTAATGAGAGTAATATCAAGAGAAGTCTTATTTACTCTAACAATTCACTAAAATACACATAAATGATTTGAATCCAAATCAAACATTTCAACGAAAAAAAACACTTGAACAAAAGATAGGGAGATTATCAAAATCAACATAGATCTGGAATATCTAGGTTAGTCTCAGTGTCAACATGCAGTGATGAAGGTATGCATTTGTACTTCCAAACTACGCTTCTTTCTCTAGGTATCCATTATGTTAAATATATTCTTCTGCGTGAAAATATTTCTGCCAGAATTACCATGAGTGTTTCCTACCAGGAGCAATTTCATGTTCATGAAAGCACTACCTCTCAACTCCTAATTTAGTTATAAACTCAAAATCCCCGCACTAGCAATCACCCTAAAGAGTCATAGATAAGAAATGGATACCCCATATACAATGTGGAGCCTTAAACAATAAAAAAAAGGCAAGTTAATCTTACTTCTTCTTAGAGGCATGGATAATGAGTTAGAGCCATCTTCCCATGGCCAATTCTTGGTTGGAGCCCCAAATGGATCAGCCCCATTTCCACGAAATGTATGCCAAAAAGAAAAACTAAATCTCATCCAATCCTGTAAATATATACAAAATGAAATCAATTCCAACAATGTTGTCTATACTTATCCAGAAAGCCTTTACCTATAAATTTTACTAATAAAGCCAAGTACATGTAGAACAACCATCCAATAAGGTTGTATATACTTATCTAGCATGCCTTTACCCTTAATTTTTACTAATAAAACCAATTACAGGTTGACGGACCATCCAACAAGGTTGTCTATATTTATCTAGAGGGCCTTTACCTGTTAGGAAAGTTACCATACAAAAATATGTGGCATTTGAGTCTTTAGAGAACAGCTAGGCCTTATCACTTGTGAATATTTCATGCAACTTATGAACACCAATTTTATATCTAGGTAACATAGCTAATCTCACTATAGAAATCAAGTGTTATGATTGAATTCAAAACCATACAATAATAAGCACACGTTTTGGAATGTGAGTGTTGATGTATATGTATCACAGGTTGTACGAAAGATAAATGTCCTATCAATAAATATAATATATAAATCATAAATTAAAATACTTATTTTTTTAATACACTTCATTTTACTAGTAGTGCCACCCAATCGACACCAAAGTGGAAAACCATTAGCACTCTCGCTAGGAACTCTATTCATCACCACATCTAGCCTACTTGTGTGGCCAAAATTTCATAATGTTTTTCAGGTTTCTCTTTTGAAAGAGACATTAAGACATCACTCAACACAAACATCATACCTCTTTTGGATGATCAAGACATGGTGTCACGTCCGCAAATTTCGTAAAAATTTAAAAATTTTCTAAGTGATCAAATCACACATACATGCTATGCGGAAGTGTAGTGTTTCAACATTTAAATCTACTTTATAACTAAAAAAATGATCATTAAACATCTCATAAATTATCATTAATGATCTAATTATCTACATGACAATAAAATAGAAAATATCGTAACACTTAGATATGCAGTCCTCAATATTTACATGTCATAATGACATTCAATTGAATCTATAATTCTACATTTGCATGATGTATTACAACCAACTTTACTCAACCCCTTTAATCCTTTGGATATTTATATGAGTAAGAGAACAACCTCCTACTAAACCGAGAATTTGTTTTAACAACATAATTCTATGTAAAACCAATAACTTATTTGATTCCTACAACTTTTTGGTTGTAAAACATGTGCAAACCTAAATCTAATACGATGCATGACCAATAGAAATTTCAACCATTTCCCATATCTAGATATGTCTACAAAATCGTCACTAATTCTAAATCCAGTCACCAGATAATGACACATAAGAAAAATATACAGGAAATAACAAGGAAAATATCAATTGTTAACACATATGCTTGTATGAGGAAAATGTCATCATAGGTAAAAATAAATGAAAGCACAAATACACATAATCAAAGTAAACCAAATTGAATAATAATAAGGCACAATAACATGAGAATACACAAGGGGAATAACATCATAGGGAGAGGCCATTTTTAACGTGGTTCACCCACTCCTTGGGCTACGTCCACAAAAGGTTGTGTTCTATTATTCATCAAAAATCAAATGATACAATTTGCAACACCATTGTTGTTTTCCTATCAAAAATCAAAGGATACAATTTGCAACACCATTGTTGCTTTCCTATGAAAATTCAAAGGATACAAATTTACAACACCATTGTTGCTTTCCTATCATAAATCAAAGGATACAATTTGCGACACCATTGTTGCTTTTCTCTTTTAGATAGCCTATTTATGGCTAAGCATTACTTACGAAAATATGACTACACTCTTTATATAATACTTGAATAAAAAGTGATGTAACCTTTTTACTTATGCATTGACCTACCTTGTCATTTTATATATATAAATAGTTAAACCATTTGTCTAGTAATTAAATACAAAGGCCAGAAATGTAAATAACTTATACCTATACATATCTTCGGCATATCTATATAAATATATATGCATACACTTTATAAGTTTTAAGAATCTTTTACCGTGAATTAATATTGACCTAAATGTATAGCAGGTAGGTATATATATATATATATATATTTGAAATAAGTTGAGGTAATAATCTAGGATCTAAATACAATATTCCCGCAACCAAAAGAGAGGCGGTGGTCCATATATGTACAATAGCCAAAATCATACATATAATAACTGTCGATACTAGATGAAAGAAAGAATAGATCTAACAGAAAATCTAATTTATCGGCCAACATTACCGCATCGGGATTCTTTGTTTCCAAAGGTGCACAATTCAATAATAATGAGGAGATCACACAAACATGAGGATTAACGCAGGGTTTACTGCAGGATCGGCGATGACAGAAGTTAAAACAAACACGCCACTTGGAGAGATTACTTGCAAGAAAAGGATCTATAGTTTAAAACACACATCAGAGAATTCCATAAAGTAACTATATGAGTGAAATCATGATCCAGGTTCGGCACTGGCAGGTGAACCGAGATTATAACCACACAGATTGTGCTCATGGATTTTATGTATGACGTAGATGGCACGCGTCCCAGTTTAAATTTATTAAAGGTATTTAATTAGCATGTAATAGTAAATTAACCTTATTTATATCAAACGCAGGGTACAGGGATTTAGTCTGGCGGCTATCCCTTTCGCGCATACTCCAGCAACTTAATGAATGCATATATAAGGTTAACTTCGACTTTCCTTGCCTACCAGGATAATAAAAAGCGGGGGTTCTACAACAGATAGATCCCTTCTGTCCGTTGGTAGCATTATGATATGATTTCATATCGGGGAACAACGAAAATGGTGGAGGTATTAAACTGAGTGAAGATCCAAACTCGAATTCCATAATTTTTGTGATAGTATTAGATTTTTAATGTATAAATAACAACAACGATTCGAAAAATAGCAATAAGACGCATTCCAGGGAGACTTACGATCTTTAAAAGAAGTACCTAGTGCAATTTCTACCAACGCGGAACTACTACAGGGATTTGGAACTAAATAGTAACGTATTCCAGTAATCAAGAGAATCAAACCTTTTAAGGTTCCAAATTATATCAGTTACTAAATAATATATAATTAAGATTCTATTCGTCAATAATTCACCAGGATTTACTAAATCGTAAAAACGTGGATATCAACCATAAATACCATATTATTAACCTGAGCTAGCGCCTGGAAGTGAATTGATTCAGAACATAGATAGATATTATGCGCTTGTTACCTGGTTTATAACTCAACACACCGGGATACGCTTCGATACCTTGTCCACCACTGGGATCAAAAAATAGAAAGTTGGCAACTAGGGTTGAGTGGCTAGAAGTCTGTTTCCACCATTACTTGCACCGACTGTATAAACTAATTATGAAAAACAACCAGGGTTCTCCTCGTTCTTCCCTCTCTAGAAAGAATTTCCATAAATGTACTCAACTGGAAGCAAAAGACACTCCTCCTATCCGTCATCAAAACAGGTTGCAAGTTCCTCCAGGTCCGCCATTCAAGACTACAACCAGCTCTATCTCATCACCATGACTGAGCAGCTCACAGAGGTAACTCTCAAAAAATGTCACCGAGACCCCTCTGCCCCTTTCTCACAGAGCTCATTTTTATTCTCCCTCGCGGAGTTCTAAGTCTTACTCACAGAGATCTAACTCCCCCCCTTTCTCCTTTGCTCGACCACTATTTAAAATGAACATAAGAATACTGTCCTGCATGGAGAGTCCGCATGGCCTGGGAAATGTCTCCACCACGTGGAGGTCGAAGCCCCAAACAAAATCTAAGTGGAGGTTGAGGAGCTTCAATTTTTAACACAAATAAATTAAATGGGGTACACCACCCCGATTCTCAACAGGTAGGTAGGGATTGAAATCATCCCATAAATCCAGCTAGGATGTCCCCTTTGCTATCCGCGAACCACTTCTGGATATGTTTGTTTTTAACAGAATCCTAATACATGAAAATAGGAAGATATCCTACTCTATGGTAGTGGCATAAAATCGTATCGAGAGTATGTTGTTTTTCTTAACTAAAAGTTTTGTCATTAATTCACTTAAATACTCCACTCCAGTAGTGGGCTTTCTATTTAGAGGAAAGGTCCTTTATGTATATATAAAGTATATTCCTCATCTTAATTTATTCTAATACCTCTTTATATATATATATACATACACACACCCTATACCTTAGTATTTATGTCAGCATATTAATATTTGTTCATTCCTATGTTTATAGGAAAACATATACCACTATCCATAACATTTATCTTCCTCTACCTTTAGATAAGGTGATTATAAGAGTTTTTTTTTTTAAATAAGAAAACTTTAGTTTCTTCAAAGAATTTTTCAAAGAAATTCTTTGGCACTTAACGCAACAATTAAGATGTTTTTAATTTAATAAAATCGATCAATTTTATATATAATAGTTAATAATTAATTTATCCAAATAGATGGGTCATAGATGTTATCTAAAAACTTGTAGGTGATAGCTTAAGCCCTTAATTAAGGAGGTCTTTGAAAGGCTTAAAAAAATGGGCAATTAAGTTTCTTTAAGTGTCCAAGACACCAAGGATGATGTTTTATCATCTCATGACTTCCTATCAATTTATATATTCTCCTGGTGGATCATATTTTACTTAGGATAAAATAATTAACCTAGTGTTGACCATTAGTTCCTAGGGGTTCTTTACTACCTTTCGGCGGTAAATGGTTAAAAATGGGATCCTTCACCCATGGTAAGGTTTATTATTGTATTAGTAGGTTAAGACTTCTCTCTTTTCCTTTAATGGATTTTGATGCAACATAGCCTTAAGTATCCCAAGTGTATAATAGCTTCTATGACCTAGGAATAAAATAACAATACTTTCTAAGTCCACTGGTGGGGCCTTGGACTTGAACTCCTCATTAGGGCCATTCAATTACATTTACAAATTGATAATAATAATAATAATAGGATCAAATTGGAGGGGTGTTAAACACTCCTCCCCTTAAGAGTAACACTGTCCTCGGTGTTAGATAGTTTGTCTTTTACATCCTTTCACTACCTTTCGCTTGCTTTAATTTTCTGCTCTGATCGTCTTCATATTTTTGCATTTTCCGCAAGCTCTATTCACTTATAACCTACACATTGTACAACTCATACAGGAATTTCCAATATTTCTTTAGTATAACATAAGTATACAAAATTTAAAGCAGGAAATTTTATCTTTCACCCTCATCCCGGTGGAAATTTTTGCTCATTCATAACATTCATATTTAAATACATCCATTAGTCTAATTACCACACATTCATTAATATTTGTTATATTATAAAACAAATCTTTCATCAACACTTTGTTGATCATCAAACTCTTTTGTACTTCAGCAATCATGGAGATTTGCATACAAAACTCTTATGTATTTCAGCAATCATGGAGACTTGCATACATAACGCTCTTTTGTACTTCAGCAATCATGGAGACTTGCATACAAAAAACGAGCCCTCTGCAAACTCAGCAGGAATACCATCTATATACTTTCACCAGGAACATGACAGTCTTACAATACAACTCAAAACATAGCTTCCCCTCATCGAACTTCTTGTGTACATATGGTAGAACCACAAGGAAAAAGTTACTCCTCAGAGAACCTCTTGTGTGCATCCAACAAAACCACAAGGAATAATCATGAGCTCTTCCTCTGCTCATTTCAATGGATATAAAGATTGCCTAGGTCTTTTTGGGTCAGTATAACATTCAATGAGCACTCCACCTACTCTGTTCCACTTCCGTGGGGAACATGACCACAAATTAGGGTAGGTGTCCCATAACAACAAGTTAGTTACTGAGTTCCTCATGTTGTCCCCTCTACCTGAGTCGAGGAAATCATCCTTTTCCCCTCAAACCTTCTTGTTTGAGTCCAGAAAATATTTCTTTGTAATAGACATTTATTATTTTCTTGCATGCCACATGTAACATAATAACAACAAAAATATATTCACCTACCATATCCTTTGCATTTTCATGATTACACATCATGAATCATAAGTCTTACCACTAATCTTGATCGAATAAAAAGTAATTGAATACTTACTTTTGAGCGTTTTTAGCTCAACTTATCTGTATAAGTGCTTTTATAATCAACGTTCCTCCTTGATTACGTCATCAGTCGATGTTAAAATCACTTCCTGAAATGTTAGTATAAAGAAAAATTTATTTGATTCAATAGCTCAACCATTGAACACATTGGTTCCTTAGCATTCTACATTTTCTCATTCAATTAACTTGTGCATCCTCTTCACTTCATCTTGATGTAAGATCTTCAATATCTTTAACGTGAGTTTGAGGTCAATTCTGCTATAAACAAAAATGTTCGCATCATAGTTTAAACATTTAGTTACATATAGACTCAATCATCTTAAAGATTCTTTTCTCATTAAACTTTAAAATATCCCATGCTCAATCAATCACAACAAGATTAGAATTCTTCTTTTCCGATTATCAAACTCCTACTATTAACAAGACCCTTTAACTTGATACATGTCCATCTTTTATTAGAAGCTATAACAAAATCTACCAAGAAAATGATTAGATTCGTATGCATAAAATAAGTTTATTTAAACTCCTAGAAAACACTGCTATACATTAATACATTTTTATCCTTGAAACTCTAATAAGGATAAGAAATCCTGAAATGAAATACAATTTAAGTAATGAGACCTTAATCTTTAACAAAATGATGGTTCTTTTCATAAGAATAATAAAACACATAAGTCATTTTACCACATGAATTCGTTCATAACTTACACATGACTTCTAGCCTAGGATATGTTAGATTCATTTTGGATACCAACACTCAAAACAACATTTTCTTAGACTACGGAATTCTTACTCTTGGATCCACGAAAGAGAATGAAATAAGTCAACATTTATTTCTGCAATAAGCATGCTATCAAAACTTAAGTAGGAAGATGTTCATTCTATCATTAATACTTTAAAACCAACCCTTTATTTGAAAGGATGCTCCTAAATAATAAGTAATTATCACTTATGTTATCCCTAAAGTTGAACCTGACTGCTAGGGTCAAACTTAGAGAAATATTCCTCAGTAAACAAAGTTTAATTGAAAAAAAAATGACTTTGTAGATTTAGGTGGTAGGAAGACCAACACTACAGAAATCAAGCTAAAACAAATACTGAGCAGCAGTATATGTATCACAGTCGAGACTAATAAGACCAAGCTATGAGTATGACTTTTTGAAAGACATGAACCATGCTCCTCTGCATTAAGCACTTTAAAGATAAATTCACATTTAACAGTGAGAATCTAGCAATGAAATTGAGACCATGTACCAGACAAAATCACAAAAACATGAAGTTCAATTATTACAGCAGAAAACAATCTCATATGAACATAGACATCATTACAAAGCAACTTATTATATCAGCACAATATGAAATTCCCTTGCCACTCTAGTATCATAATTTTCAAACCCTTGCCTCAACCCTCTCGGCTGGAACTCTCTCCCCCTTTTTTTCCTTTACAATTCATAGAATTTATACAAACATACAAAATAAACTTTTACCATTTTTAGGAAACAAATGATAACAAAAATCTAAAAATAAATACAAATCTTAAACAGTTGCAAAAATCTTGAATTGATGGGGTTGCTAACTGATGAATCCTCTGCCACTTGTGCATTTGAATCTTCTTTTTGGCTTCTGTATTTATACTTGAAAATATGGAATGAAGTTTAACCAAGATTTTCAATTGTTACCTCAATCGTGGAACTGCTAGAAATCTAGTTTCTTTTTGCAAAACTTTGTAGCTGCCAGGGTCTCGCTTTGACACTTGTATTGATGCATGGCGTGAGATTAGAATCAAAACTGAATGATATCTTTGAATATTTACTGGCATCTGACATCATATTTGTAAAACTTTCCATAATTTGAGTGATCTCAATCCAGCAAATTCAGGCATCATTCTTGAATTACATGGAATCATAAGAGCTGGATGAAAATATACTAGACCGGTGTCTTAGCTCTGATTTTGTTTCCAATAGACTGGCATTGTTGACTTTACAAAACCACACCCACTATTTCTTATTAATGAGATGGAAAATTTGAGTTATCTCTTTATGCAGGGAATAATTTAGAATTGGCCCTGGTTATCCATTCAAACTGTAATTTGACTTCAATTTGCAAATATCACATGGCGTTCTCATATGCAGATCTGTGGCATTTTCAATGCTTGGATTGACATGTATTTAGAATAGCATTAAGGATGTAAAACTTGACAATGTAATAATATAGCATCGGATCATGATCATCTAGAAGCATTTCTTGTGTGATCACCTTAAAGAGTGAACAACAATGAAACTTGGCATTGTCGTACTGTACATCGTAGTTGGAGAAGGGCAGCATCGTGGCCATTTTCTATCTGATGAAATTTACTCACACTCCAGCTTTCATTCCCGATTGCTGTCTTCCTTTGATACTATACAAAATAGATTTTGTCATTTTTTATTTTGATAATACTTAATCGACCATTGTCGATGGAATTTGGCTTTGAAATATATGTATCCATAATTAACTGTGTGCTCGACGCCCTTTGAATTTGGTCATTTTAACATGCACTTTTAAATAATGTGCATAGATGAATGGAATTTGAGTGGAATTTCTTTGTAATTAGGCGACCTCCCATGAATGTTTTTGCTTTAACATTATCTATCACTTCAACCTGTAGCTTTCCTCTTCATTTTGTATCCATATGATGATATCAACATCTGGTGATATGTTGATAATCTGATCTCTTATTCTGGACACCTGTGCAATCACTCTGAGTATCTGGCAATAAAAATCATTCAACTTAACATGGCCACTTGTTTCATGCAGCATAGTATGATGATTGGATTCTGCAGGGTCCCCTTCTTTCATGGATATGATTTGATGCTTGGTATTATATGTAATTGCTAACCCTTCTGTTGAATTTATGACAGTTACTCGAAGACTTGGAAATTGGCCAAAAAAACAAAACTCAAAATTCTAGATGCTGCCAGGATCCAGATTTATGGGATAAATCTGGAGATAACATCTGGCCTTATCTGGGGATGGCATGCTCCCTACGAGCCACCAAGAACTTGCAGATATGTGCCTTATCCATTGGGTTATATGGTCAACTGTTCAATCATCCTCTGAAAACTTTTGAAATCTACCACCACTTATTCAAACAAAATAATTGTAAACCTGCTAAAAATCTAATCACTGTAAAAAATTCAAAAAGTAAATGCTCATGGATGAGCTTATTCATCCACACTTCTACTCTAATCTTGTAGAGATCAAGCGAATCATGTGTAACTCCATTTCCAATGAAACCAGTTTAAGAACTGAATTAGCAATTGAAATCCTGGAACATGCTTCTATAAAACAAAGATTGAAGAACTGATAGGCAATTCATCATGCATCTGAAATCCATATTTACAACTGAACAAAATTGAATGGCTGGAGTTAATAAAAACCTCGAGATAAACAACCACTGGATCATAAAAATAATAAAAAACCATGTTTTGATCATATATCCCTGTTTCTTCTTGAAGATAAGCAAGATGCCTCTGGATAAACTCTAACCTAACTATCTCCATAAAACCATCTTTTTCGCAATCATTTGAAAACCACTTTTTACTTTCTAAGATATGCTGATTTAATTCTTCATTCAAAGCCACGCACATATCTTCATACTAAAGATTAGAAATGTTAATCTTGGAAAAAATTTGGGAATTCTTATGAGTCAACCAAATTTCACATTCCAATTCGAGTATTTTCAAAATCTTCTTCAAAAAACTAACTTTATCCTCTTCACTTGAAATGTTATAAGAATCTAAATAGGAAAATAAATCTTCATCCCATTCATCATTATCAGCTTTCCATTCTTTGAAATTTTTAAGAAAAGCAGGATCTACCTCAAACCCTGTTGTCTTGGTATATGAAGCAACTCGATCAGAAATTGAATCTGCCATTTTTAAACCAGTGGAGTCACCAGGTGAATATCGCAGCCCCTATGTCACCAGCCTCTGTTCACCATCAAAGTCTAGATATATTCTTTGTCGTATAGCCCAGGGATGTATGTCTTCGTTCCTTTGTCCCCGATAATGACGCCAAAATATGTTATCCCTAAAGTTGAACCTAACTGCTACGGTTAAGCTTAGAGGAATCTTCCTCAGTAAACACAGTTTAATTGAAAAAAAACAACTTTGTATATTTAGGTGGTAGGAAGACCAGCACTACAAAAATCAAGCTAAAACGAATATTGAACAGTAGTATATGTATCACAATCAAAACTAATAAGACCAAGCTACAAGTATGAATTTTTGAAAGACATGAACCATGCTCGTATGCATTAAGCACTTTAAAGATAAACTATTATATCAGCACAAGATGAAATGCCCTTGCCACTCTAGTATCATAATTTTCAAACCCCTGCCTCTGCCCTCTCGGTTGGAACTCTCTCCCCCTCTTTTTCCTTTACAATTCATAGAATTTATACAAAAATACAAAATAAACTATTACCATTTTTTAGGAAACAAATGATAACAAAAATCTAAAAATAAATACAAAACTTGAACAGTTGCAAAAATCTCGAATTGATGGAGCTGCTAACTGATGAATCCTCTGCCACTTGTGCATTTGAATCTTCTTTTTGGATTCTGGCTTTATACTTGGAAATCTGGAATGAAGATTAACCAATATTTTCAACTGTTATCTCAATCGTGGAACTGCTAGAAATCTAGTTTCTTTTTGCAAAACTTTGTAGCTACTAGGTTCTCACTTTGACACTTGTATTGATGCATGGCGTGAGCTTAGAATGAAAACTAGATGATATCTTTTGAATATTTACTGGCATCTGACAACATATTTGTAAAACTTTCCATAATTTGAGTGATCTCAATCCAGCAAATTCAGGCATCATTCTTGAATTACATGGAATCGTAAGAGCTGTATAAAAATATACTAGACTGATGTCTTAGCTCTGATTTTGTTTCCAATAGACTGGCACTGGTGACTTTACAAAACCACACCCACTATTTCTTATTGATGAGATGGAAAATTTGAGTTATCTCTTTATGCAGGGAATGATTTAGAATTCGCCTTGGTTATCCCTTCAAACTGTAATTTGACTTCAATTTGCCAATATCACATGGCATTCTCATATGCAGATCTGTGGCATTTTCAATGCTTGGATTAACATGTATTTAGAGTAGCATTAAGGCTGTAAAAATTTACAATGTAATAATATAGCATCGGATCATGATCATCTAGAACCATTGCTTGTGTGATCACCTTAAAGAGTGAATAACAGCGAAACTTGGCATTGTCGTACCGTACATTGTAGTTGGAGAAGGGAAACACCGTGGCCATTTGCTATCTGATGAAATTTACTCACACTCCAGGTTTCATTCTCGATTGTTGTCTTCCTTTGATACTGTACAAAATAGATTTTGTCATTTTTAATTTTGATAATACTTAAGCAACCATTTTTTATGTAATTTGGATTTGGAATATATGTATCCATAATTAAGTGTGTGCTCGACGCCCTTTGAATTTGGTCATTTTAACATGCACTTTTAAATAATGTCCATAGATGAATGGAATTTGAGTGGAATTTATTTGCAATTAGGCGACTTCCCATGAATGTTTTCACTTTAACATTATCTGTCACTTCAACCTGCAGCTTTCCTCTTCATTTCTTATGCATATGATGATATCAACATCTGGCGATATGTTGATAACCTGATCTCTTATTCTGGACACCTGCGCAATCACTTTGAGTATCTGGCAATGAAAATCATTCAACTTAACATGGCCACTTGTTTCATGCAGCATAGTATCATGATTGGCTTCCGCAGGGTCCCCTTCTTTCGTGGCTATGATTTGATGCTTGGTGTTATATGTAATTGCTAACCCTTATGTTGAATTTATGACAGGTACTCGAAGACTTGGAAATTGGCCGAAACAACAAAACTCAAAATTCTAGATGTTGCCAGGATCCAGATTTATGGAATAAATCTGGAGATAACAACTTCTATCAACAAGTATTTTACCCGACCATCTTCTATCTTATTTTGTGAAGGAAATATTTTCTAAAGAGCATTATATGAATCTGTCGTAAAAACTATGCATTGAAACTGAAGGTGTTGAAGTGACTTTGCCTAATCTACAAACTTACTCCTTCGGAGTACACTGGTAAAACTATACTTTTAACCTAGTGATGTTCATAAGTAATGCACTTAGTAATAAAATCTAAACAACTAAAAATGCGGAATTAAATGATGTTTCTACGAATTATTATATATATTTTTTAAATTAAGCGGTATGTTCATAATCCTTACACAATTACAAAAATCATTTCAACAAGTTACGACTTTTCATAACAATACCATACAACAATATAAGTATTTGCATATAGAAAAAGAAAAACTCATAATATAAGAAAACATACCTGATTCAAAATTTGGTAGGAAAACAATGGTGGAATACTTATCTATTACTCTTTTGGATAACTTGGAATTTCAGACCCCGTCTACATTACTCCCTCATACATTCGAGTCCATGCATCCAAAACAAAACAAATCAACTTGATTAATTAGTTTGTCATCCTTCTGTTAAATTTTGAGCATTAATTCACAATACTCTAGGATCTTCACTGAGAGAATAACATATACAGTATATCAATGCATAACAATCACAATAAGCATCACAAGCATCACAAGAATCAAAAGCATGAGAGACAAGAGACACGGAGTTTTCGTGGGGAAAACCCTAAGGTGAAAAACCCCACAACTTCCTCAGAGATAGAGAGAGCAATGGCTCAACCAAAGTACAACCAAAATACACTAAGATAGTCTCCTAGTAGCAGATGATCCTCCTCCTCACTAGTGCGCCACTTTCTGAGTGAGAGAGAGATACTTTTTCGAATGATCTAAATAGAGATCACCTGATCTCTATTTATACTAACATGTTTTCCCAGTCACCTTATGGGGCCGAATTGTCTAGCTAGGTACATCCACATTATAATATATATATTTCAGGGCCAAACCCACACATGGTGGTCTAATAACCCATCGGCAAGTACACACACTTGCGATACTTGTCAATCCACATGACGACACTTCCTTATAGAGGAATAACACATCTCTAATAAGGGTACAATAAATATATATGAAATACATAGATGAAATACATTTCGAAGTTACATAAACATCAACACTCCCTCTTAACTAGGAAGCTATTTCTCGACACAGATCTGCTAGACAAGTCTTCTTCTTGGGATCATCGTCATTGATGCATGGTCATCATCATCGTCACTGCTGCTGCTATCTCAACCAATATCTGACTCTAATCGTCATAGGAAGTTCTACAGAGACAGTCCTTTTTCATTCTAGATGTAGGCCCACCACCTGCAGGTCTCCATCATCATTTCCCATACTGTGGAATCCTCAGGACTTATTACGTGTGTCACAAAACCTCGAAAGAGCATCCCAAGATATTACGAGCACACGGATTTACCTATAGGATGTCCCAGGGCCATATTATATGTGACCTCACACCTCGCAAGAGCATCCCAGGATATTACGAGCACACAGCTCTACCTATAGGATCTCCCAGGGACAGATTATATGTGGTCACCACAAAACCTCGCAAGAGCATCCCAGGTTGTTATGAGCACATAGCTCTACCTATAGGATCTCCCAGGGACATATTATATGTGGTCATGGAAAAACCTCGCAAGAGCATCCCAGGACTGATTACGGGCACACAGCCCAACCTATCGGATCTCCCAGGGACATATTATATGCCATAGGACAAAACCTCGAAAGAGCATCTGCCAGATATCCCAGGGCCAGATTATATGCCATAGGAAAAACCTCGAAAGACTATCTATAGATCTCCTAGGGACAAATTATATGTCCTCCCAGAGCAAAACCTCGAAAGAGCATTTGCCAGATATCCCAGGGCCAAATTATATGCCATAGGCAAAACCTCGAAAGACTATCTGCAAATCTCCCAGGGCCAAATTATATGCTCATCTGCACAACCTGATCCATGGCCATAGAGTATCAACCTGATACTCACCATACATCATCCTGATGTACACATGATCATCATGTTCATCATCACTGGAACATCCTACTGCAAGTCATCTGGAGCAACATCCTAAAGCTCATCATCCACGATCATCCTGATCATATAATGCATCTACCTGATGCATACCAAGTATCTACCTGATACATATCATCATACATGATCCTCCTGATCATACAATGTATCCACCTGATACAAATACAAATACATGATACATATCACCATACATGATCCACCTGATCATACAATGTATCCACCTGATACATATATAGACACATGGTCCAAGCATCCAACATGATGCATACATACATATAAATGATCCAACTGGTCATATGATGCATACATACATATAAATGATCCAACTGATCATATCCAGCATCCAACATGATGCATACATACATATAAATGATCCAACTGATCATATCCAGCATCCAACATGATGCATACATACATATAAATGATCCAACTGATCATATCTAGCATCCAACATGATGCATACATACATATAAATGATCCAACTGATCATACAAAGCAGAATCCATAACATCATCCTAATGCTCATCATCGAGCGCTTACATCCATAGCCATGTGAAGGATCCTCCTTCCAACATGCTTGGAATGGCTTCAGCAAATGTGTCCATCACTTCTTCCTCGAAGTGTCATCAATCCGAAGAACACCAAGCCTCTCTCTAAAGTACTCGAACTTCACCTTGGCTAGTGGCTTCGTCAGCACATCTACAATCTGCTCGTCCGTCGCAATGTACAGGAGCTTCACAGCTCCTCTCTGCACCATATCCCTGATATAGTGATATTTGATCTCTATGTGTTTCGACCTGTCATGAAACACTGGATTCTAGGACAGCTTCACACAACTCTGGTTATCATAGAAGATACCAATAGCATCCAATGGGAGATCAAATAACTCAGACAGTAGCTTTCATAGCCATATTACCTCACAACTAGCTGAACATGCTGCAACATACTCTACCTCAGCTGTACTCAGTGCTACATAGTACTGCTTCCTGCTAAACCAAGAGATCACACCTGATCCCATACTGAAGCAGCATCCAGATGTGCTCTTCCTATCTGCAGCACTTCCAGCCCAATTTGAATCAACATAACCCTGTAGGTTAAACTTTTGATTTGCTTCATACTTGAGCCCATAATCCATTGTACCCTTCAGGTACCTCATAACATGCTTTACAGCAACCAGGTGAACACTCCTCGGATCCTTCAGGAACTGGCTCAATGTGTTCATAGCAAAGCAAATATTTGGTCTCTTGTTTGTTAGGCACATCAAGGACCCAATCATCTAACGATACATAGAGACATCAACCGGCTCAGATGAAGCATCAAATAGAAGCTTTAGATTCGATGCCATAGGTGTGGCCATGGCCTTGCAATCCATCATCTCGAATCTCTTCAGGATATCTACTGTGTTCGTCCCTTGACCAAGGAAGATCCCACTTGCACTCTGCCACACCTCCATACCTAGGAAATAATGCATCATTCCCAAATCTTTCATATCGAACTCGGCAGCAATCTTCCTCTTAGTATTTGCAATCAATCTGTCATCTCCTGTTACAAATAAGTCATCCACATACATGAGTAGAATCACAGGATTCCCTTCCTCAACCTTGCAGTAAAGGTTGGAATCCGCTTTACTCTTGGTAAAGCCCAAACTAGATAGGAAATTGTCCATCCTACCATACCAGGTTCTGGGAGCTTATTTCAAGCCATACAAGGCTTTCTTCAATCTGCACACATATAACTCCCTGTCATGTATTTCAAAACTGAGTGGCTACTCCACATATACTTCCTCTTCAACTACACCATTCAAGAAAGTAGTCTTGACATCCATTTGGTGTATTTTCCATTTCATCATTGCAGCCAGGGAAAGTACTGTTCTGATGAAAGTATACCTGGCGACAGGTGCAAAAGTTTCTTCATAATCTATTCCCTCTTTTTGAGAGAAGCCACGAGCTACGAATATTTCCTTGTATTTCTCTACACTGCCATCTGCAACATGCTTGATTTTGTAGATCCATTTGGAAGTCACAACAAACTTCTCTTTAGGTCTTGGGACAACATCCCAAACATCATTCTTCATTATTGATTAGTATTCCTCACCCATGGCATCCTTCCATTCTTTCTTTTCCGCTGCTTCTTCATAACTGGAAGGCTCTTTGTTCATAATGTCACAGAGTAAAGCAACATAGCTGGTATGTGATATGGTTCTCTTCTTTGCTCTGTGTTATTCTTCTGGAATGCCAAATCTTTCTGCATCTTGAATGAGCTCTCTAGCCCATGCAGGTTTCCTCTTGTGAGAGTTATCCTCATGGGGTGGATCTACAGGTTCTTGTGGATCTTGAAACTCATGAACAACTTCTAGAACTGCTTCAGTCATGGTAGTGTCTTGAAATCTAGTTTCCTTAGGTTCTTCATAAACTTCAATAGGTGCCTTCCTTGATTTGATGAATGTTGAGTTTTCATCAAATGTTACATCCCTGCTGACATCAATCTTCTTGAACCCTGGAAAGTATATTCTGTAAGCCTTCGAGCTTTCACTGTAACCCACAAAGACACCCTTCTTTCCTGAAGGATCTAGTTTAGTCCTCTTTTCCTTTGGGACATGAGTGTATACTGGACAACCAAATATTCTAAGATGGATGACTTCAGTTTTCTTACCAGAAAAGACCTCTTCTAGTGTCTTGTTGTCCAATATCTTGTGGGGTGTTCTGTTCTGCACATATATAGTTGTTCTAGCTGCTTCTACCCATAGATGCATAGGTAGATCCTGGTCATGCAGCATTTCTCTTGTTGCTTCCATGATAGTTTTGTTCTTCCTTTCTGCAACTCCATTTTGTTAAGGATTATAAGGAGCAGTCAACTCCCTCTTAATCCCTAAATCACTACAAAGCTTCATGAAGTCACCTAAGGTGAATTATCCACCATTGTCGGATCTGAATTTTTTTTATTTTCTTGTCAGTTTGATTCTCCATCAAATTTTTGAATTCCTTGAACTTATCAAACACCTCATCTTTGTTCTTCAAGAAGTATACCCAAGTCTTCCTAGACAAGTCATCAATAAATGAGACATAGTAAACATACCCACTAAGAGAACTGGATGACATAGGACCACATACATCTGAGTGGATGATTTCCAAGATATCTTTGGCCTTCCTTTCATTGCTCGAGAAAGCCTTCTTAATGTTCTTACCTTCTGCATATCCTTTACAAACACCTTCATGTTTGGTCATAATTTCAAGAAGACCTTCTACAACCTTGCTTGCAGTTGGAAGTGCCCTATAGTGCATATGAGCAAATCTTCTATGCCAAAGTTCACTTGGCTCCATGGATTCATGCACCATGGCATGTTCAGATTGACCCTTCAATTTATACAATCCTCCCTCTTGCTCTCCAATCACTACTGCATCATCTATGGTCTTTCCCTTTGGCCACATTAGGACTTGGCCATCCACAAATGCAACCCTCATAACTTTTGCATCCAATGCAGAGATAGAGAGTAAGTTCTTCTTGAACCCAGGTACATAAATGACTTCTTTCATCTTCAAAGATTTTCCAGAATCTAGGTTGTAGGAGGCTTCACCACTTCCTTTGATTGGATATTGATAATCATCCCCAAGTTTTACCTTATGGGGCTATTCATGTTTAGATAGATTCACAAAAGATTCCTTAAACCCAGTCATGTGTTTGGAAGCCCCACTATCAATCAACCAATCATTACAACCATGGGAGATAGTACCTGTGAGAGCAAAGATTAGAACATACTCTTCTTCACTTGATGAGTCATCATCACTTTCTTCCCTAGCCTTCTTCTTTGGAGGTTCATCATCCTCGATAGCATGAGCATGGAACTTTCTTTTGCTGCCCTTCTTCTTCTTGCTGAAGTTGTTGTTATTATCCCTTTTGTTCTTGGGACAATCTGAAGCAAAGTGACCCTTCTCATTGCATGTGAAGCATCTTAGATCCTTCTTATTCTTTTGATAGGATCTTTTGTAGCGAGAGTGCTCCTTCTTGGGCTTGCTTTTTTTTGTGTGAGTTGCAAGAGCTTGATCTTCACCTTCCATCTTTTCCTCACAAGCTACAAGTCTAGCTTCTTCTTGAGAGCATTCCTCCCATAGTTTACTGAAAGAGATCAATTTCTTTTTTGCATAGATTTCTTGAATAAAGGAGTCCCATGACCTAGGTAGGCCATTCAGAGTGGTCATAACAACTTCACCATTGTCCACTACTTCATCCACAGCTTCAAGTTGCTCCTTGATCTAAGAGACCTTGGAGAAGTAAGATTGAATGGTTTCTCCATTCAACATCTTGACCCCTTTCAATTGATTCCGCAGAGTCATCTTCTGATTTATGTTGTTCCCTTCAAATAGCTTGGTCAAAGAGTCAAACATCTCCTTAGGTGTCTTTAGAGAAGACACATGGGGTATGAGATGGTCTTTGAGAGAATCAGTAATGATTCTCTTTGCCTTGACCAAATTCTTCTTATGCAATACCTTGGCCTCTTCATCCTCTGGGATAGGGATGTCTTCTTTTATATATGAGTCCAACTCATTCTCTTCCACGATTAACCCAATCCTATACCTCCAAGCTCGGAAGTTATCAGCCCCTTCAAGATTATCCTCAAGCTTGGTGTGGTGAGACATCTTAAAGAGTACTTCAAATGGAAATAGAAAAGATTTAGTTCTTACCACTTGAAATGTTGAAAACTGGATCTCGTCCCGGATTAGGGTTTGTCGGAAAAACCCTAAAACATCAAAATGTGAATTTCAATTTTTTGAAAGGACATAAAGATGCGCTTTGATGAGCTGATCAGCCTAGTGAATTCAGAATTTGAGATCAACAAATTTTTATCCTTCAAATTTGCCTTTTTGTCCTCCTCGGTTCACTAGGGAGAGCCCTAAATTAGGGTTTGAGTTTCCCGGAGATGTACCCAGCCAAAAATCTCTATCCAAAGCTCTAAACTTCGATTTTTGCAAGGAGCTTCGTGCTATGTCTTTCGATTTCAAAAATTCTTATTTTTGTGGAAACCCTAATTTTTAGGGCCAAATCTTAAAAGGCTCATAGTTGAATTCTGATTGGACAGATAGATGCGCTTTGATGAGTAGAGTCAATCTACTATACTACTTTTCCAAAATCTATGGAGAGAAACCCAATAAACAAGAAACTCAAGTTTTCGTCACTGCAAAATGTCTTCTTCTCAGGTTAGCTCTGATTCCATGTTAAATTTTGAGCATTAATTCACAATACTCTAGGATCTTCATTGAGAGAATAACATATACAGTATATCAATTCATAATAATCACAATAAGCATGACAAGCATCACAAGAATAAAAAAGCGTGAGAGACAAGAGACACAGAGTTTCTGTGGGGAAAACCCTAAGGTGAAAAACCCCACAACTTCCTCAGAGATAGAGAGAGCAATGGCTCAACCAAAGTACAACCAAAATACACTGAGATACTCTCCTAATAGTAGATGATCCTCCTCCTCACTAGTGCGCCACTTTCTGAGTGAGAGAGAGATACTTTTCCGAATGATCTAAATAGAGATCACCTAAACTCTATTTATACTAACCTATTTTTCCAGTGACCTTATGGGGCTGACTTGTATAGCTAGGTACATCCACATTATAATATATATATTTCAGGACCAACCCCACACATGGTGGTCTAATAACCCATCGGCAAGTACAAACACTTGCGACACTTTTCAATCCACATGACGACACTTCCTTATAGAGGAATAACACATCTCTAATAAGGGTACAATAAATATATATGAAATACATAGATGAAATACATTCCGAAGTTACATATACATCAACACCTTCATGCTTTACTCAATCCATGTTGAGCCCATTAGGCCCAATTGTTTTAACCTAGTGCTCTAAAACCATTTGTCACGTCCCTAAATTTCGTAAAAAATTAAAAATTTTCTAAGTGGTCAAATCACCCATACATGCTATGCGGAAGTGTAATGTTTCAACATTTAAATCTACTTTATAACTAAAACAAATCATTAATGATCTAATTATCTACACGACAATAAAATAGAAAATATCGTAACACTTAGATATGCATTCCTCAATATTTACATGTCGTAATGACATTGAGTTGAATCTATAATTCTACATTTGCATGATGTATTACAGCCTACTTTACACAACCCCTTTAATCCTTTGGATATTTATATGAGTAAGAGAACAACCTCCTACTAAACCGAGAATTTGTTTTAACAACATAATTCTATGTAAAACCAATAACTTATTTGATTCCTACAACTTTTTGGCTGTAAAACATGTGCAAACCTAAAGATAATATGATGCATGACCAATACAAATTTCAATAATTTCCCATATTTAGATGTGTCTACAAAATCGTCACCAATTCTAAATCCATTCAAGAGATAATGATGCATAAGAAAAACATACATGAAATAACAAGGAAAATATCAATTGTTAACACATATGCTTGTATGAGGAAAATGTCATCATAGGTAAAAATAAATGAAAGCGCAAATACACATAATCAAAGTAAACCAAACTAAATAATAATAAGGCAAGATAATATGAGAATATAGAAGGGGAATAACGTCATAGGGACAGGCCATTTTTAACTTGGTTCACCCACTCCTTGGGCTAGGTCCACAAAAGGTTGTGTTGTATTATTTATCAGAAATCAAAGGATACAATTTGCAACATCATTGTTCATTTCCTATCAAAATCAAAAGATACAATTAATTTGCAACACCATTGTTGCTTTCCTATGAAAATTCAAAAGATACAAATTTGCAACCCCATTGTTGCTTTCCTATCAGAAATCAAAAGATACAATTTACAACACCATTGTTGCTTTCCTATAAGAATTCAAAGGATATAAATTTGCAACACCGTTGTTGCTTTCCTATCAAAAATCAAAAAATACAATTTGCAAGACCATTGTTTCTTTCCTCTTTTAGATAGCCTATTTATGGCTAAGCATTACTTACCAAAATATGACTACACTCTTTATATAATACTTGAATAAAGAGTGATCTAACCTTTTTACTCATGCATCGACCTACCTTGTCATTGTATATATATAAACAGTTAAACCATTTGTCTAGTAATTAAATACAAAGGTAAAAAATGTAAAGAACTTATACCTATACATATCTTAGGCATATCTATATAAATATATATGTATACACTTTATAAGTTTTAAGAATCTTTTACCGTGAATTAATTTTGACCTAAATGTATAGCAGGTAGATATATATATATATATATATGTTTTAAATAAGTTGAGGTACCAACCTAGGATCAAAATACATTCTTCCTGCAACCAAAAGAGATGCGGTGGTCCGTATATGTACAATAGCCAAAATCATAGATATAATAACTGTCGATACTAGATGAAAGAAAGAATAGATCTAACAGAAAATCTAATTTATCAGCCAACATTACCGCATCGGGATTCCTTGTTTCCAAAGGTGCACAATTCAATAATAATGAGGAGATCACACAAACATGAGGATTAACGCAGGGGTTACTGCAGGATAGGAGACGACAGAGGTTAAAACAAACACGCCACTTGCAGAGATTACTTGCAAGAAAAGGATCTAAAGTTTAAAACACACATCAAAGAATTCCATAAAGTAACTATATGAGTGAAATCATGATCCAGGTTCGGCGCTCGCAGGTGAACCGAGATTATAACCACACAGATTGTGCTCACGGATTTTATGTATGACGTAGATGGCAGGCGACCCAGTTTAAATTTATTGAAAGGTATTTAATTAGCATGTAGTAGGAAATTTAGCTTATTTATATCGAACGCAGGGTACAGAGATTTATTCTGGCGGTTATCCCTTCCGAGCATACTCCAACAACTTAATGAATGCATATATATAAGGTTAACTTCGACTTTCCTTGCCTATTAGAATAATAAAAAGTGGCGGTTCTACAACAGAAATATCCCTTCTGTCTGTTGGTAGCATTATGATATGAATTCATATCGGGGAACAACGAAAATGGTGGAGGTATTAAACTGAGTGAAGATCCAAACTGGAATTCCATAATTTTTGTGATAGTATTAGATTTTTAACGTATAAATAATAGCAAAGATTCGAAAAATAACAATAAGATGCATTCCAGGAAGACTTATGATCTTTCAAAAATGTACATAGTGCAATTTCTACCAACGCGGAACTACTACAGGGATTTGGAACTAAATAGTAACGTATTCCAGTAATCAAGAGAATCAAACCTTTTAAGCTTCCAAATTATATCAGTTGTTAAATAATATATAATTAAGATTCTAATCGTCAATAATTCACCATCGTTTACTAAATCGTAAAAACGTGGATATTAACCAAAAATACCATATTATTAACCTGAGCTAGCGCCTAGACGTGAAACGATTCAGAATATAGATAGATATTATGCAATTGTTACCTGGTTTATAACTCAACACACCGAGATACGCTTCGATGCCTTGTCCACCACTGGGATCGAAAAATGGAAAGTTGAAAACTAGGGTGGAGTGGCTAGAAGTCCATTTCCCCCATTACTTGCACCGACTGTATAAACGGCTTATAAAAAACAACCAGGGTTCTCCTCATTCTTCCCTCTCCAGAAAGAATTGCCATAAATGTACTCAACCGGAAGCAAAAGACACTCCTCCTATCCGTCATCAAAACAGGTTGCAAGTTCCTCCAGGTTCACCATTCAAGACTACAACCAGCTCTATCTCCTCACTATGACTGAGCAGCTCACATAGGTAACTACCCAAAAATGTCACCGAGACCCCTCTGCCCCTTCTCGCAAAGCTCATTTTTATTCTCCCCCGGAGAGTTCTAAGTCTTACTCACAGAGATCTAACTTGCCCCCCACTTTCTCCTTTGCCCGACCACTATTTAAAATGAACATAAGAAGACTGGCCTGCATGGAGAGTCTACATGGCTCGGGAAATGTCTCCCACCTCGTCGAGGTCGCAGCCCCAAACAAAATCTAAGTGGAGGCTGAGGAGCTTGAATTTTTAACAAGAATAAATTAAATGGTGTACTCCACCACCACCGATTCTCAACAGGTAGGTTGGAGTTCAAAGCATCCCATAAATCCAGCTAGGATGTCCCCTTTGCTATCCACGAACCACTTCTGGATATGGTTGTTTTTAACAGAATCCTAATACATGAAAATAGGAAGATATCCTACCATGTGGTAGTGGCATAAAATCGTATCCAGAGAATGTTGTTTTAAGTTTCCTAACTAAAAGTTTTGTCATTAATTCACTTAAATACTCCACTCGAGTAGTGGGCTCTCTATTTAGAGAAAAGGTCCTTTATGTATGTATAAAATATATTCCTCATCTTAATTTATTCTAATACCTCTCTCTCTATATATACACCCTATATCTTGGCATATTAATATTGGTTCATTCCTATGTTTATAGGAAAACATATACCACTATCCATAACATTTATATTCCTCTACCCTGAGATAAGGTGATTACAAGAGTTTCTTTTTAAAAACAAGAAAACTTTAGGTTCTTAAAAGACTTTCTTTACTTAACGCCACAATTAGGATGTTTTTAATTTAATAAAATCGATCAATTTTATATACAATAGTTTATAATTAATTTATCCAAATAGATGGGTCATAGATGTTATCTAGAAACTTGTAGTTGATAGCTTAAGCCCTCAATTAAGGAGGTATTTGAAAGTCTTAAAAAAATGGGCAATTAATTTTCTTTAAGTGTCCAAGACACCAAGGATGATGTTTTATCATCACATGACTTCCTATCAATTTATATATTCTCCTAGTGGATCATATTTTACTTAGGATAAAATAATTCACCTAGTGTTGACCATTAGGTCCTAGGGGTTCTTTACTACCTTTCGACGGTAAATGGTAAGATATGGGATCCTTCACCCATGTAAGGTTTAGTATTGTCTTAGTAGGTTAAGACTTCTCTCTCTTCCTTTAAAGGATTTTGATGCAACAAAACCTTAAGTATCTGAAGTGTATAATAACTTCTATGACCTAGGAATAAAATAACAATACTTTCTAAGTCCACTAGTGGGGCCTTGGCCTTGAGCTCTATTGATTTATTTGTAACTTCGGAAGATATTCTTCTATGTATTAGATTTGTACTTTATTGTATATCCAACTAAGATGTTATATTCCTCAGATTGGAAGTGTTGTCATTTGTATTTGCAAGTTTCGTAAGTTATATTACAAGTGTCGTCATTTGATTGATGGCTTATTAGACCACCAGTGTGGGGTCGGACCTAGTTAGGTCATGTGGTTGGGTTATTGGACCTCATTAGGAGGTCGGCCCTGATTGGCTTATTGGGAGGTCAAGTCAAGTATAAATAGAGGGTGTGCGTCTCTCATTCTATTCATTCACTCAATTCTCAAGCTCGCATATCTAAGAGAGAAAGTTGCACACATGTGGAAGAGGAGGAGGATCTGCTAGAGACATCTTGTTGGGTTTGATATTTGTGATCTTGTATTGGAGCTTATTCTATCTTTGAGGAAGTTGCAGGGTTTTTCACCTTCTCGGTTTTCCCCGGTGAACTTTGTGTCTCTTGTGTGATTGCTATTGTGTCTATGATTGATATGATGTAGATATGTTGTACATGTTATTCTCTTAGAAATCCTAGTGATAATGGGATGAAATTATCGAAAAAAAATTAACCTGGTATCAGAGCTGACCTAAGAAGAAGGCACTATATTGCTGTGAAAGCTAGGGCTTCTTAATATTTGGGTTTCTCTCAACAGATCATCAAATGAAGGAGGTTAGATTGACTCTCCTAGCAAGGGCACATCTTTCTATCGAGACAGAATTCATTTCTGAGCATTTTCAGTTTTTGACCAAAAAAATAGGGTCTCTGCAAAAATTAGAATTTCTGAAATCTGAGACCACGGCTGGAAGCTCCTCTAAAAAATCAAATTTTCAAGCTTTGGATCAAAATTTTTGGTTGGGTGAAGCTCCAGGAAAATCAAATCCTAATTCAGCGTCCTATCTAGCGAATTCGGAAGTTTCAAAAGCAATTTTGATGGGTGAAACTTTGCAAAATTTAGAATTTGAGTATACCAGCATGACCAACTCAGAAAGGCACATCTTTCTATCCTTTCATAAATTTGAAACTCAAGATTTGAATTTTTAGGGTTTCTCTGACAAACGCTAATCCATCTCTAGATCCAGTTTTCAGCAGATAAAGTGGTAAGACGTAAATATTTTCTATTTCCATTTGAAGTACTCTTTAAGATGTCTCACCATATCAAGCTTGAGGATAAGATTGAAGGGGCTGATAACTTCCGATCCTGGAAGTAGAGGATTGGATTAATCCTAGAAGAGAATGAGTTGGACACCTACATAAGTGAAGAGGTTCTTGTCCCAGAGGGAGAAGAGGCTAAAGCCTTACACATGAAGAACTTGACAAGGCTAAGAGAATCATTGTTGATTCTATCAAAGACCATCTCATACCTCATGTGTCTTCCCTAAAGAAACCTAAGGAAATGTTTGACTCCTTGAACAAATTTCTTGAAGGAAAGAACATCAATTGGAAGATGACTCTACGAAACCAATTGAAAGGGGTAAAGCTTTAGAATGGAGAGACCATTCAATCCTATTTTTATAAGGTCTCTCAAATCAAGGAACAACTTGAAGCTATGGATGAAGTAGTGGAGAATGGTGAAATTGTAACGACCACATTGAATGGCCTACCTAGGTCATGGGACTCCTTGATCCAAGGAATCTATGTAAGAAGGAAACTGATCTCTTTCAGTAGACTGTGGGAGGAATGTTCACAAGAAGAAGCTAGGCTTGTGGATCGAGAAGAAAAGATGGGAAATGAAGATCAATCTATCACATCACACACCAAGAAAGGAAACTCCAAGTGGGAGCATTTTCACCCCAAGAAAACTTCACACCATCATCATAGAGACAAGAAAGATCTAAGATGTTTTACATGTAATGAGAAGGGATACTTTTCCTTAGATTGTCCCAAGAACAAAAGGAATAACAACAACAAATTCAACAAGAAAAAGAACGACAACAAGAAGAGATATCATGCTCATGTTGATGAGGATGATAAACCTCCCAAGAAGAAAAATAGAGCAGAAAGTGATGACTCGTCAAGTGAAGATGAATATGTTCTAATCTCTGCTCTAACGGGTACTATCTCTCATGGATGCGATGATTCGCTTATTCATAGTGGGGTTCCAAACACATGAATTGGTTTAAAGAATCCTTTGTGGATCTATCTAAACATGAGTCACCTCATAAGGTGAAACTTGAGGATGACTATCAATATCCTATCCAAAAAAGCGGTGAAGCCTCCTACAATCTAGGCTCTTCGAAGCCTTTGAAGATGAAAGATGTTCTATATGTACCTGGGCTCAAGAAGAATCTCCTATCCATATAATTTTTGGATACAAAAGGGATTAGATTTGGATTTGTGGATGGCCAAGTACTCATGTGGCCAAAGGGTAAGGCCATAGATGATGCAATAGTGATTGGAGAGCAAGAGGGAGGATTCTACAAATTGAAGGGACAACCTGAACATTCCATGGTACATGAATCCATGGAGCCAAGTGAACTTTGGCATAGAAGGATTGCACATGTCCATTATAGAGCACTACCAATTGCAAGCAAAGCTATAGAACGTCTTCCTGAAATCCATTCAAAGCATGAAGGCATTTGCAAAGGATGTGCAAAAGGAAATAACACCAAGAAGGCATTTCCAAGCAATGAAAGAAAAGCAAAAGGAATATTCGAGATTATCCACTCTGATGTATGTGGAACAATGTCATCCAGTTCTCTGAGTGGGTATGTATACTATGTTTCCATCATTGATGATTTCTCTAAGAAGACTTGGATTTATTTATTGAAGAACAAAGATGAAGTATTCAACAAATTCAAGGAATTCAAAGCCTTGATAGAAAACCACACTGAAAAGAAGATCAAGCCTTTTAGATCCGACAGTGGTGGAAAAGTCACTTCAGAACACTTCAAGAGGCTACTACAGGGTTGGACTATGGAAGACAGATAATCTATGGATGAACCTCTCATCCATTTTCAGCATTGATTAAGGAACACACTATCAGAGACTCTTGTGGTACCTGCAAGGAAGCAAAGATTGAGAGGGGTTCCACCCAACAACCAAACAAAGATAAGTATTTGAATTGTTATTTCCTGTATATATGATTACTTAAATGATGTTGTTCAGTCATGTTCATACTCATGTTCCTAGATTTAGGATGTATGTTATGCATTTTTTTTATAAGAGTTGCATCAATGAACAAGATACTACTAATATACAAGTAATGGGTAAGTGACCTATGGTGCTGTACAACATTCCATTGCTACTTATCTAGAATGAAACCTCTTTGTTGACATGTTGGGAGTTGTGCACACTCTTAACTATGTGTTGGTAGAGATGGAAGGCATCTAGAAAGTTGCAGGATATGGATAAATGTTTTATTGAAGCGTTGGATAAGATAATTGCATGACTGCATGACATATAGTCTTATGTGTACGCTTTTGTTCTGAAAACTATGAGAAATTTCTAATCATGCAATTGTATTTTACTCATAGCAAATATCATGTACAATCACCTACAAAAGAAGGACTACAACATTTGTTCCAGTAACGAAGTTCAAGAAAACTATCCATTGAAGATGTTGAAGAATGATGTTTGGGATGTGGTCCCAAGACTAGAAGAGAAGTCTGTTGTGACTTCCAAATGGATCTATAAGATCAAGCATGCTGCAGATGGTAGCATAGAGAAATACAAGGCGAGGTTTGTAGCTCGTGGCTTCTACCAGAAAGAGGGAATATACTATTAAGAGACTTTTTCTCCTATGGCCAAATACACTTCCATTAGAAGAGTACTTGCTCTGGATGCAGTGATGAAATGGAAGATACACCAGATGGATTTCAAGACAGCTTTCTTTAATGGTGTAGTCGAAGAGGAAGTGTATGTGGAGCAGTTACTCGGTTTTGTGACACATGACAGGGAGTCATATGTGTGCAGGTTGAAGAAATCCTTGTATGGGTTGAAGCAAGCACCCAGAACTTGGTATGGTAGGACAGACAGCTTTCTATCCAGTTTGGGCTTTACCAAGAGTAAAGCGGATTCCAACCTTTACTACAAGGTTGAGGAAGGAAATCCTGTGATACTACTTTTGTATGTGGATGACCTGTTTGTTATAGGTGAGGATAGATTGATTACTGACACGAAGAGGAAGCTTGCTGCCGAGTTTGAAATGAAGGACTTGGGGATGATGCACTACTTTCTAGGCATGGATGTGTGGCAGAGTGTAGATGGGATCTTCCTTGGACAAGGGAAGTATGCAGTAGAGATCCTAAAGTGGTTCGGGATGATGGAATCCAAGGCCATGGCCACACCTATGGCATAGAACCTGAAGCTTCTGTGTGATGCTTAATCTGATCTGGTTGATTTCACGGTGTATCGTCAACTGATTGGGTCCTTGATGTACCTAACGAACAAGAGACCAGATATTTGCTTTGCAGTGAACACATTGAGCCAGTTCCTCACGGATCCGAGAGGTGTTCACTTGGTTACTGTAAAGCATATTCTGAGGTACCTGAAGGGTATAATTGATTATGGGCTCAAGTATGATGCGAATCAAAAGTTTAACCTAGAGGGTTATGTTGATTCAGATTGGGTAGGTAATGCTGTAGATAGGAAGAGCACTTCTAGGTGCTGCTTCAGTATGGTATTAGGTGTGATCTCTTGGTTTAGCAGGAAGCAATCCTGTGTAGCATTGAGTACAGCCGAAGTAGAGTATGTCATAGCTTGTTCGTCTATTTGTGAGGCAGTATGGCTTATGAATCTAATGTCTAAGTTATTTGATCTCCCATTGGATGCTTCCTGTATATTCCGTGACAACTAGAGTTGTGTAAAGTTGTCTGAAAACCCGTTGTTCCATGACAGGTCGAAGCACATTGAGATCAAATATCACTATGTTAGGGATATGGTGCAGAGAGGAATAATGAAGCTCCTATTTGTTGTGACGGATGAACAGGTTGTAGACGTGTTGACGAAACCACTAGCCAGAATGAAGTTTGAGTACTTTAGAGAGAGGCTTGGTGTTCTTCAGATTGAAGATACTTCAAGGAATAAGTGATGGGACACATTTACAGGAGCCATTCCAAGCATGGTTAGAGGAGAATCCTTCCCATGGCTGTGGATGTAAGCACTATGTGATTAGCATTAGGATGATGTTCCAGTTACTGCTTTGGATATGCATCAGTTGGATGCTTTGTATGATCAGTTGGATCATGTATATGGATATGGATCAGTTGGATGCTTTGTATGATCAGTTGGATCATGTATATGGATATGCATAAGTTAGATGCTTTGTATGATCAATTGGATCATGTATATGTATATGCATCAGGTGGATTATTTGTATGATCAAGATGATCATGTGTGATGAGTATGAGGATGATACTTTGGATGATATGCATCAGGACGATGCTATGACGATGATCGGGATGATCATGTGTGATGAGTATCAGGATGATACTCTCGATGATATGCATCAGGACGATTTAATGATGATGATCAGGATGATCATGTATATCAGGATGATGTATGGTGAGTATCAGTTTGATACTCTGTGGTCGTGGATGGGTTGTGCAGATGAGCATGTAAGTTGACCTGGGAGATCTTGTCGATCGTGCTGTGGCGCATAAAGGATCCTGGGATACTCTTTTGAGGCATTGCACTGGGAGGACATGGAACTAGACTTGGGAGATCTTGTCGGTCATGCTGTGACACATAAAGGATCCTGGGATACTCTTTCGAGGCTTCGTCCTATGACATATAATAGCACCCTGAGAGATCTGATAGGTTGAGCAGTACGCTCATGATCAATTCTAGGATGCTCTTTCGAGGCTTTGTGGTGACCACATGTAAGTAGACCTAGGAGATTTTGTCAGTCGTGCCTCGACACATAAAGGATCCTGGGATACTCTCTCGAGGCATTGTGGTGGGAGTCACATGTAAGTTGAACTGGGAGATCTTGTCGGTCATGCTTCGGCACATAAAGGATCATGGGATGCTCTTTTGAGGCATCGTGATGCACGTAATAAGTCCTGAGGATTCCATAGTATGGCCAGTGTTGATGAAGA
Organism: Larix kaempferi; assembly: GCA_027924585.1. Lineage (NCBI taxonomy): Eukaryota > Viridiplantae > Streptophyta > Pinopsida > Pinales > Pinaceae > Larix > Larix kaempferi. The sequence goes on from BSBM01000118.1 coordinate 3,327,253, forward strand.
ACTACATGTTGTGGGCCTACATCCAAAATGAAAAAGGGATGGCTCTATAGAAGTTCCTATGACGAGAATAATTATGAGATATCCCAGTGATCGAGATGTCAAGTACAACAGCAGTGATGATGATGATGATCCAGCTCCAGAATTGAACACTTGCACCAATATGTTTTGATGACTTGTGTTCAGAATACCTTCCTAGTTAAGAGGGATTGTTGATGTATTTGTAACTTTGAAAGATATTCTTCTGTGTCTTACATTTGTACTTTATTTTATATCCAACTGAGATGTTATATTCCTCAGATTGGAAGTGTCATCATTTGTATTTGCAAGTGTCGCAAGCTATATTACAAGTGTCGTCACTTGTATTAATGGGTTATTAGACCACCAGTGTGGGGTCGAACCTAGTTAGGTCATGTGGTTGGGTTATTAGACCTTATTAGGAGGTCGGCCCTGATTGGTTTATTGGCAGGTCAAGTAAGGTATAAATAGAGGGTGTGCCTCCCTCATTCTATTCATTCACTCAGTTGTCAAGCTCTCATAGCTAAGATAGAAAGTGGCGCACATGTGGAGGACAAGGAGCATCTGCTAGAGACATCTTATTGGGTTTGATCTTTGTGATCTTGTATTGTGGCTTATTCTATCTCTGAGGAAGTTGCAGGGTTTTTCACCTTCTTGGTTTTCCCCGGTGAAACTATGTGTCTCTTGTGTGATTGCTATTGTGTCTATGATTGATATGCTGTAGATATGCTATACATGTTATTCTCTTAGAGATCCTAATGATAATGGAATAAAATTATCAACAAAAATTAACAAGCTCCTCACCAGGGCCATTCAATTACATTTACAAATTGATAATAATAATAATAGGATCAAATTGGAGGGGTGTTACACATGGCCATATCTAAAATTAGAATCTGGAATATCTTCTTGGAAAGTATTTCCAACAAGTTTCCCACCCACCCACAACCCACATATTCACACAACTGGAAGACAAAACATTATGATTCTACTAATAAAAAATGGTATAATATTAAATAATATCAAGGTAAATACCAATGAAAAAAAAATTGGTATTATTTAATATTATACCATTATGATTCACTTATATTCATAAAATTAATATCAAGGTAAATACCAGTGAAAAAAAAAGTGGCCCATATAATCTTAAGGTATGTATGCCAATATATATGTGATTGCAAAAGCTTATAGTTAGAGCTAGTTTCCCATGTGGAAAATTAGCTATCGGAGCAACTCAACTCAGGTGGGAACTTGGAATGGGTGTTAGTTTTTCAGAATTTCAATCTGATATAGGATCTTAACTGAGAGAATAACATGTACATCATATCTACAACATATCAATCATGGACACAATAATACAAGCACACAAGAGACACAAAGTTTCACTGGAGAAAACCAAGAAGGTGAAAAATGACGCAACTTCCTCAGAGATAGATAGATCAATGATACAACCAAAGTACAAAAGATAGTCCTCCTAGCACTAGCTTCTCCTCCTCCACACGTGTGCCACTCTCCAATGACGGTGTGAGTGAATAATAGAATGATCAAATGAGTGCCTCCCGCAGTCTATTTATACACTAACTTGACTTGCCTACTAACCTTACTAGGTCAGCCTTAACTTAACTACATAACATAATGCTGACAGGGCCAACCCCCACTAGGGTGGTCTAATAACCCTTTTAACCACATGACTCATACAGGGCCGACCCCATCAAGGTGGTCTAATAACCCATCAAGTATAAGTTACGACACTTGCAATATAGATGACGACACTTCCATATAGAGGAATAATAACATCTCTTTAGGAATACAATATACATAGGTGAAATACATTCCGAAGTTACAATTACATCAACACTCCCTCTTAACTAGGAAGGTATTTCTCGACATAGGTCTTCAAGCACAAGTCTTCTTCTCTGGATCATCGTCACTGGATCATCGTCATCATCATGGTTGCTTCTATCTCAATCAATAGCCAATCTACTCATCATAGGAAGTTCTACAAAGCCAAACCTTTTTCATTTTGGATGTAGGCCCACCACTTGTAGGTCTTCATCATCAGTGGTCATACTGTGGATCCCAAGACTAATTACGTGCGTCAACAAAACCTCAAAAGAGCATCCAAGGCCTTTTACGAGCACACAGCTCAACCTATCGTATATCCTAGGATGTTTTACATGTGACTGTCACAAAACCTTAAAAGAGTGTCTTGCCCAGCAAGATCTCTAAAGAGCATCCGAGGCCTTTTACGTGTCTAGCACATGTCCGGATCTCCATGTGACCCCTACCACAAAACCTTAAAAGAGTGTATTGCCAAGAAAGATCTCTAAAGAGCATCTGAGGCCTTTTACATGACTAGCACAACCTGTCCTCATCTACAGGACTTATTACATGTGGTCCCCACAAAACCTTAAAAGAGTGTCTTGCCAAGCAAGATATCTAAAGAGCATCAGAGGCCTTTTACGTGACTAACATAACCTATCCAGATCTCCAGGACTTATTACATGTGGACTAGCAAAACCTTAAAAGAGTGTCTTTCCAAGAAAGATCTCTAAAGAGCATCTAAGGCCTTTTACGTGAATAGCACAACCTGTCCAGATCTCCGGGACTTATTACATGCTACCCTTGCACAAACTGTCCACGGCCATGAAGTATCAACCTGACACTCACCATACATCATCCTGATGTACATCATCACATGATCAACCTGATCATCATTGTAACACCATCCTAATGCATATCATCTGGAGTAACATCCTAAAGCTTGTCATCCATGATCATCCTGATCATCATCATAGCATCATCCTGATGCATATCATCTATAGCAACATCCCGAAGCTCATCATCCATGATCATCCTAATCATCATCATAGCATCATTCTGATGCATATCATCTATAACAACATCCTAAATCTTTTCATCCATGATCATCATGATCATCATCATAGCATCATCCTTATGCATATCATCATACACGATCTACTTGATCATACAATGTATCTACCTGATACATATCATCATACATGATCTACCTGATCATACAATGTATATACCTGATACATATCATCATACATGATCTACCTTATCATACAATGTATCCTCTTGATACATACACAAATACATGATCCACCTCATCATACAATGTATCCACCTGATACATATACAAATACATGATCCACCTAATCATATCAAGCATCCGACACGATGCATATACATATACATGATCCAAGTGATCATAACAAGCATCCAACATGATGCATATACATACACATGATGCATATACAGAGCAGTAACTGGAGCATCGTCCTCATTCTCATCATCCAATGCTTACATCCATAGCCATGGGAAGGATCCTCCTCTGACCATGCTTAGAATGGCTCCTACAAATGTGTCCATCACTTCTTCCTCAAAGTGTCGTCAATCTGAAAAACACCAAGCCTCTTTCTGAAGTACTCAAACTTCACTCTGGCTAGTGGTTTTGTCAACACATCTGCAACCTACTCATCTGTCGCAGCATATAGGAGATTCACTGCTCCTCTCTACACCATATCACTGATATAGTGATATTTCATCTCAATGTGCTTCGACTTGTCATGGAACACTGGGTTTTCATAAAGCTTCACAAACTTTGGTTGTCACAAAAGATACCAATAGCATCCAATGGGAGATCAAATAACTCTAGCAATATCTTCCTCAGCCATACTAACTCACAACTAGCCGAACAAGCTGCGACATACTCTGATTCAGTTATACTCGTTGCTACGCATGACTGCTCCATGATAAATCAAGAGATCACACCTGATCCCATACTGAAGAAGCACCCTGAAGTGCTCTTCCTATATACAGCACTTCCTGCCCAGTACGAATCAACATAACCCTGCAGGTTAAACTTTTGATTCATATCATACTAGAGCCCATAATCAGTTGTACCCTTCAGGTGCCTCAAAATATGCTTTGCAGCAACCAAGTGAACACCTTTGGGATCCATCAGGAACTAGCTCAATGTGTTCATTGCAAAGCAAATATCTGGTCTGACGATATACCATGACATCAACCGGCTCAGATGAAGCATCACACAGAAGCTTAAGGTTTGATGCCATAGGTGTGGCCATGGCCTTCCAGTCCATCATCTCGAACCTCTTCAGGATCTCTACTGCATACTTCCCTTGTCCAAGGAAGATCCCATTTTCACTCTACCACACCTCCATGCCTAGAAAATAGTGCATCATCCCCAAGTCCTTCATCTTGAACTCGGAAGTAAGCTTCCTCTTCATGTCATCAATCAATCTTATCCTCACCTGTAACAAATAGGTCATCCACATAAAAGTAGTATCACTAGATTGCCTTCCTCAACCTTGTAGTAAAGGTTGTAATCCGCTTTACTCTTGGTAAAGCCCAAACTTGATAGAAAGTTATCTATCCTACCATACAAAGTCTTAGGATCTTGCTTCAAGGCATACAAGGATTTCTTCAACTTGCACACATATGACTCTCTGTCATGTGTCTCAAAACCAAGTGGCTACTCCACATATACTTCCTCTTCGACTACACCATTCAAGAAAGCTGTTTTGACATCCATCTGGTGTATCTTCCATTTCATCACTATTTCCAGAGAAAGTACTGATCTAATGGAAGTGTTCCTGGCTACAGGTGCAAAAGTCTCTTCATAGTCAATCCCTCTTTCTGAGAGAAGCCAGGAACTACAAACCTCGCTTTGTATTTTTCTATGCTAGCATCTACAACATGCTTGATCTTATAGATCCACTTGGAAGTGACAACAGACTTCCCTTCAGGTCTTGGGACTGCATCCCAAACATCATTCTTCATGATCGACCAGTACTCCTTGTTAGGAACCTGTGTCAACCCTTCTCTTTACTATGTTAGTATATTGTTGTTGGACGCATATGCTTTGTAAGTCGTCCTGTAGTATTTGTTGATCCATAGTTTATATTAGCCCATAGTATTGACCCATAGTATTGAACGCATATGCTTTGTAAGTCGACCCGTAGTATTATATGTCCCATGGTTTTGAATCATAGTATTGGGCATAGAATTAGTATATAAGTGTGTGTTGAGGTCATTGAAGCCACTATGAAGTTAATTGTATTGAGCTTGCTCAAAGGAGGTTGCCCCCTCGAAGTGGCTTGTGATCAATATAAAAGTGATTCTAAGTTCTATTATTTTTGATATCTCGTGTATTTGCATTAATTAATTATTGCAGGTTATTCACATCTGGTATCAAAGCACTTTCTTGGGCTCGTTGGGTGGAATTTTTGCTAAAAAAAATTCGCGTTGTTGCAAGTTCGGATCTAGGGATAACCCCTATCCACTTAACTGTGGGAAGTAATTAGGCATAAGCCCTAAAACTCATTGTGAGGAGTACCAGAGGAACCCCAAAGTAGTTGGTCCATTGAGAGGACCTGCTAGTGAAAAGGAAAATGATCCCTACCTAATTAACTATTTCCCACCCGTGAGGTAAACCAAGAGCTGTCGTTTGTGGAAAAACGGTTATCAGTTTTACCTGATCCGTGGAGTGAGGAGTAATGCCCCAATACGCAAGCCGTCAGACAGCATTGGTGGCCAAGTGAATCCCGGGGTCCATATCTATTTTCAGCTAAATTGTTGCCGATCACTTCCACTCCAGATCCAGCCGTTTCAGAGCTATTCTGAAATTCATTCCAGATCCAGTCGTCGTTTCAGATCTAGCCATTTTTTATCTCTTCCACACCATTACATATCCATTTGTTGCGGATCCATTCTGCACCGCTGTTGTCGATCCATTTCTGGAAAAAAAAAATAAATAAAAAAAAAAAAAAAAAAAAATCGGCTATATCTCCCTTGTTTCAACTCTGTTTTCCCTAAAACTTCACTGACATCCCTACAATCCCATTCTGCATATTTCATTCCTAAAGACCCTATCCAAAATTCCACTTCCCAAGACCAGAAATCCCACATTTGTCTATTTTTAGGGTTTTCCATGACTCCTTCAATTTTCACCCAAACGCCTTTAACTTTTGCCACCGTGTTCCTTTCCTAATTCTGCTTCTTTGTCCCTCTCTACCAAATTTTCTCATTCTTTCACCCCTCTTTTGAAATCCCCATTTTTAGCTTTCCTGTCCATCAAAAAGTGTCCAAAACCTAGTCAAACCCCAATTACCCATCCGAGTTTTTCCCAAATCCAAATCTTCCTTTACTAAATAAGCTCTTGTTTGTGCTTTTCTATCCATTCCCCCCCCCCAAAAAAAAAACTCTTGGTTGTGGTTGTCATTCGCGCAGGAGCAAAAACCATGGAGGAAGCACTTGCAGCCATCCAAACCAAACTCCAAGAACTGGATAAAAAATTCCTAAGCCTCCATCTTCAGCATTCATCCATGAACAATAACCGATAACCAGCATCTTTTGTAGCCACCGGGTTCTCTTCTTCCAGCAATTTTCATGGGCCGAAGCTTGATTTTCCTTGCTTCAATGGTACTGATCCGACTGGATGGATATACTGTGCAGAACAATATTTCAGTCTGCATAATACTTTTGATGTCCAGAAAGTTCCACTTGCATCCTTTCATTTGGAACAGGAAGCCCTTCAATGGTACAGTTGGTACTTCAAAGCTCATCTCGAGCCAAACTGGACAGATTTTTTCCAACTCCTTTTGCAATGATTTGGTCCTAGCGCTTTTAACGACTTCATAGGAGCACTCACTAAACTTCACCAAATTGGCACAGCGAGAGAGTATCAGACAGAATTTGAGAAACTCGCCAATCACACTGAAGGATTGTCTGATGAATTTTACAAGAGTTGATTTATCAGTGGTCTTAAGGATAAAATCCGGTCAAAGGTTAAAATGTTCTGTCCCAACACAATAATGGAAGTCCTAGGGTTGTCTAAGTTGGCAAAAGAAAAGCTTGTAGCCCAACAATGCTCCAAACCCACTTTTGTTCCCTTCCAAAATATGGGTTCTCAACGACCTCCCATCCCGCCAGCTCCTTGACCAACTCCTATCAAGCATTTGTCTGAAACTGAGATGCAGGCACGCCAAGAAAAAGGGCTTTGTTATAATTGTGATGAGAAATTCACTCGGAGACATAGATGTGTTCAACAAAAGCTCTATCTCTTGGATGTGGGTTCTCTGTCTACCTTTGAACTTGGTGAAGAAGCTCTAGATACAGTAGATGATCAGGTCGACATTCAGCACTCGCCTGTTGACACCCCATCTCAGGATGACCCACCCGCGATCTCTCTCCATGCTGTAATCGGTGTCACAACCCCACAAACAATGCAAGTGAGGGGATAATTCAAAAATTTCCCTCTTACCATACTCATTGATTCTGGTAGCACTCATAACTTCATTGACCCTCGGATTGCCAAACAAGCTGATTATTTTGTCCATCCTTGCTCCAACTTTGAAGTCATGGTTGCCAATGGGGGCACCTTACCTTGCAAGGGGAAGTGTCACAATGTGCATACCTCTATGGAATATTATAACCTGCACTTTGACATGTTCTCCTTGTCCTTACGCGGATGTGACGTGGTTTTGGGCGTTCAATGGTTACGCACACTTGGCCCCATCTTATGGCATTTTACTGAACTTTGGATGCAGTTTTCAGTCAATGGGGCACAACACAAATTTATGGGCTTACAACCAGGGTCTCTCTGCATCATCAGTTCACATCACCTGGAAAACATCCATAAGAATAATTCACATGGTGTCATCGCTCAACTCCATTCCATTCAGATGCACCCATCAACGGTCTCCACTACTTCCTTCGATAGATATGCAGGCGTATTTACTAAACCAATGAGCTTGCTGCCTTTAAAAGACCTTTTCGGTAAGAATTTAGTCGCATCTACCTCTCAATAGGAAATGATGGCTATTTTGCATGCAGTACAGAAGTGGAAGCCATACCTATTAGGGAATTTTTTTGCATCAAGACTTATCTCTAGAGTCTGGAAAATTTTCTGGAACAATGGGTCTCCTCCCCAACACACCTATAATGGGTTATCCAACTAATGTTTTATCCCTATGCGATCACTTACAAGAAGGGTAAGGACAATATGGTGGCAGATGCTCCTGCTTGCACAATTGATGACCCAGTTTCTCTTATAGCTCTTTCTCTGCTTGTTCCAAATTGGTTGCAATATGTTCAATAGGGCTATCTCTTCTATGAACTCCATGCTTCTTCATCAACGGGGCACTCTAGGTTCTTCAAAATATATGACTGGGAACAATGTAACTTCTTTTGGCAGGGACTGAAAATTACAATTCAATAGATGGTGGCTGACTGTGATACTTTCCAGGTCAACAAGGGTGAAACGAAACTCCTTTCTTGATTTCTCAAACCCTTTCCCATCCCTACATAGCTTTGGACAACTATTTCTATGGATTTCCTAGCAGCACTCTGGTGGTACAATACCACATCTCAAAGGACACCATATGAAGTAGTCTATGGACAGACACTGCCAGTTCTTCTTCCATACACCCTTAGAAACTCCCCAATTCAAGAAATTGACTCAGTTCTTCGCAACCGCGATCAAATTCTTCTCATTTTGCAGGACAATCTTCACATGGACAGAATTTGCCTGAAACAACAAGCCGATCAACATTGTTATGAGCGCATTTTCCACGCAGCTGATAGGGTTGTTCTTCATCTACAGCCTTCCAAGCAATCCTCCCTGACACTCCAAAGTCATGAGTGGCCCAAAATACAACCCGAGGATGCTACTAGGGAACCACTCCTTCAGATTCTGCAGCAATTTCTCCAACCAAAGCTTTGAGGACAAATCTTTTTTTAAGGGAGAGGGGATGTCAGGAACCCGTGTCAACCCTTCTCTTTACTATGTTAGTATATTGTTGTTGGACGCATATGCTTCGTAAGTCGTCCTGTAGTATTTGTTGATCCATAGTTTATATTATCCCATAGTATTGGACACATATGCTTTGTAAGTCGTCCCGTAGTATTATATGTCCCATGGTTTTGACTCATAGTATTGGGAATATAATTAGTATATAAGTGTGTGTTGAGTTCATTGCAGGCACTGTGAAGTTAATTGTATTGAGCTTGCTCAAAGGAGGTTGCCCCCTCGAAGTGGCCCGTGATCAATATAAAAGTGATTCTGACTTCTATTATTTCTGATATCTCATGTATTTGCATTAATTAATTATTGTAGGTTCTTCACACTCCTTGATCATGGCATTATTCCCGAATCCTGGGAACTTCAATATCTTCAATAGATAACTTTGTTGCTGAACAAATGTTGTAGTCCTTCTTTTGTAGGTGATGGTATATGATCTTTCCTATAGAACAAGTTAAATTGCATTATTAAAAAACATCTCATAGTTTTCAGAACAAATTCTTACACACAAATAAATATGTCATACAGTCATGCAATTATCTTAGCCAATGCTTCAATACAACATTTATCCATATCCCAAAACTTTCTAGATGCCTTACAATCTCTACCAGAACATTGTTAAGAGTGTGCATAACTCCCAACATGTCAGCAAAGAGGTTTCATTCTAGATAAGTAGCAATGGAATGTTGTACAGTTCCATAGGCCACTGACCCATCACATGCATATTAGTAGTATACTGTTCATTAATGCAATTATTCTAGTATGCATAATACACAACCTAAGTCTAGGAACATAAGTATATACATCATTGAACAGTATTATCTAAACAATCAAATATGCAAGAAATGACAATTCAAATACTTATCTTGTTTGTTTGTAGGGTGGACGCCCTCTCAATATTTGCTTCCTTGCAGGGACTACTGGAGTGTGCTCCCTCTTTATCTTTGCTTCCTAGATTACCTGTCCTTTGAACTTATATCCATCCTTGATCACTATGTATGATTACTAGTATCATTATTGTGTTATCCTCGAGATCTCATACATAATCATACATTCATTAGTATAATCTTAATACTATCAAAACAAAATAATCTTAAACATGTATAGTCATGATCATTTCAAACACAGATAATAAACATTAGTATTCAAGGTTTGAGAGAATACTTCTTTTAGTCATGCATATTCTTATTTGACCAAAGGAATTTTCTAGTTAGTCATATCATCAATCAAGGTAAGAGACATAATATGCATAAACCCTTGATTACTTACATTTCTAACTTCATGAATAATCATTATCAACCATACAACAGTATAAGATCTTAACACAAGGTAGGATTCTAACTTCATATAGGAAAAATATACCTGGTTATCATATTTGCTAGTTATGTCTAGCAATGTCTTCTTGTTCTCTTCAATGACTTGTGCTAGTGACTTGCATATCTTATAGGTTAACCATTGTGGAACCAAATTATACATACCTCGTAAGTAGATCTTCTATGTGATCCATGACAATGGATAAATCTTTGTCTTCATGTCACCATGGTCATATGTTCTTGAACTAGAACATGATTTGTCTTTCTTGATGTACCTTTCATGTTAGCGGACAACATCAACCTCATACAACACCACAATGCATTAGTACAATCATAAGTGTCAAAACCCTAAACAATGAATATCTGCATTCATAATTTTATTAAAGTGATACAACAAGTCTAAATTTAATCAAGATTGTACTAACCTTAATGAAGACAAACATACCATAAACTTAATACTGAATAGATCTTGAAACATACATGGATAAGTCATAGCCTCATCTCCCTCCGAAACAGGAATTTATTGACTTATGCAGGTGACCAATCCATTCTCTTCTAGGATTAACCCAATCAACTTGATTTGTAGAAACTAGATCTAGAGCTGGATTAGGGTTTGTTAGGGAAACCCTAAAAATTCAAAATTTGAATTTCAAACTTCTAAAATGATAGAAAGATGCACCTTGATGAGCTGATCAACTTGGTATACTTAGAATTAGTAAACTGCAAAGTTTCACCCCTCAAATTTGTTTTTCTATCTTTCAGATTCACTAGGGAGGACACTGAATTAGGTTTTGAGTTTCCCAGAGCTTCACCCAACCAAATAGTTTGATACAAAGCTCTAAACTTTTATTTTTCCAAGGAGCTTCCAGCTATGGTCATAGATTTCAAAAATTCCCAATTTTGCAGATGCCCTAATTTTTCACCTTTCCAATCAAAGTCCCAAACTAGGGTTTGATCAAGCCCGACCTTCTGCCCAACCCAAAAATTCGATCTTGGTCTCTAAATTTTGATTTTGTAGAGGAGCATCCAGTCGTGGTCTATGATTACAAAAATTCCAACTTTCTCCGAAACCCTAAATTCCCGTAGCCATGAATGAAGGTGCTCGAAATCCAATTCTGTTTTGAAAGAAATATGCAGCTGCTTGTTTCTAGTGTAACTCCGAAATTTCAGATCTATAGGGTCTAAAAATTCTTTCTGTGGTAGCATGACTTGTTATCTTTCCAACCGCATAGGTCTGACCTCAAATGGATTCTCTGAGAGAGATTTATGCCAAGTGTAGCAACGTGACTTGTTTATGCGATAAACAAGAGATCAAACTTGTACGAGTGCCACGTGTCATTGGTTCAATTTCAGCCTCTAAAAATTGTACTTGTGAAAGTACAGTCCATGCCCTACCTGTCTCTTTTTACAAAATTTCATTTGGAGCTTCCTATCCCAAGTTGTGACCTTTTTTCCTAGGTCATCTGTTTATGACTGAGATCTAGAAGAGGCACAAACCCTATATTGTACAGATCATAAATCGGAAATTACAATGAATTAGAGGCTCTCCTTTGGACATAAGGTACATGGGGACCTTATATTCGACTTGTAATATTTTCAGATTGTGAAACCTCGATGGAATGAATTCATAGCGAAAGTACTACGATGACGGGTTTTTGCTATATCAAGCCCTAGCTTTGCAAGTGCAACAAGTGTCATGAATGCCATACCATGCCTTCTTTCAGGCTAACTCTGATACCATGTTAGTTTTTTATAATTTCAATATGATCTAGAATCTTAATTGGGAGAATAACATGTACATCATATCAATCATGGACACAATAATGCAAGCACACAAGAGACACAGAGTTTCACCGGGGAAAACCAAGAAGTTGAAAAACCCCGCAACTTCCTCAGAGATAGATAGAGCAATGATACAACCAAAGTACAAGGGATATTCCTCCTAGCAGTAGCTTCTCCTCCTCCACTAGTGCACCACTCTCCAATGAGTGTGTGAGTGAATAATAGAATGATAAAATAGAGTGCCTCCCGCACTCTATTTATACACTAACTTGACTTGCCTAATAACCTTACTAGGTTGACCTTAACTTAACCACATAACATAATCCTAATAGGGCCGACCCCCACTAGGGTGGTCTAATAACCCTTTTACCCACATGGATCATACATGGCCGACCCCATCAAGGTGGTCTAATAACCCATCAAGTATAAGTTACGACACTTACAATATAAATGATGACACTTCCGTATAGAGTAATAATAACATCTCTATAGGAATACAATATACATAGGTGAAATACATTCCGAAGTTACAATTACATCAATAATGGGAACATACAAGAGTATATATGTGCAAGTGAAAACTTGTCATTGGAGTTGCTTGGTATGGTTGTGAGCATGGAATGAGAATGACTAGAAATGACCAACTAATATCAAAATGACAGACTTGAAGAAAAATAAAATATATGAACATAAAACCTATGAACAACGACAAAAAACACATATAAACACGTCCATTAGTATGGATGAAAATGTAGTCCCCTAGACTGATGTAGACCTTTAGGGCACTCATTGAGTGACTTGGTTGAATAAAACATTAATAAAATGACCCTTTGATTATATATTTTGAATAATTGAGAAACATTTATGCTGTGCATGACGACAAATTGATGAATGAAAACAATGAATTGAATGACATTTGTGGAAATGGATACTTTATTTGAATTTGATAAATAAATGTATGCTTTCTTAATGATTAGTTGTTTTATGAAATATATGATGTGTATCAATGAATATGCTGCTTAACGGTTAGCTATGTTATGAAATATATGATGTGAGCGAAAGAAATGCATGTTGGCTTAATGATTAGCAGATTGATGAAATACATGATGTTATGAGTAAATTTTGAATGCTTAACGATTAGTAGATTGTGAAATGAATTATGATGAATGAGAAAATAGATACTAATGTGTGCTTTGGATCATGTGTGTAGCAACAGGAGAAATGATTCATCGACGTCCTCACAAAGGGAATAAATATGTCATAGGGTATGAATAAAATCACACATAGAGGAATGACAATGACGTCGACTTCCTACAAATTCCACACACGAGTTGAAAATCACCTTTCCACTTACTCGGGGATTCCTGAAGTCCTGCGAAGTGGACCATGATGGAGTTGGTCATGTACGAGGTTGGGGGGGAGAAATAAGAACAAACTTACTCCTCAGTGCCATTAGTCTCCAATAGAGTGTAGATAGAGCATTGAAGGTAACGGATCCTAAATCCCTACATGAAGTTCCCACAAATCAGATGCCATGTACAGTGAATCAATTTCAATAGCCATCACATCTTCCTAAGCACTCGCGTGAGGGATTAAGCCCAACCAAGCTCTGATACCAACTTGGAATTCATGAGAACATAGATACAGAAAATATACACAAAATAATAATATGTATTGCACATCATAAACAGAAATACATCAGGTATATATAGTTGGGGTGAGATCCAACTTATTCCACTCTTGGAGGGAGAGGTTGAGAGAATCTCTCAACAACCTCAACAACCTCAACAAACCCAAACCAACCCCTAAACGCTAGTATGCATCATTAATAAGGCATTATCTCTAACAATGGCAATGTCAAGGATATTGCCACCACGTGGCTCTTGTTCAATATAGAAATGTAAAAATGAATTCAAATTTCTCAAACAAAAAAATAAACATTGATTTCCCTTTTTCCCAAAATATAAAAGTGTTTTTTCTCCCAAAATATAATACTGATTTTCCAATTCTTTAAAGTCACACGTATCCAATTTTATTGATTTATTTTTAAATTTAAATTTAATTATTTTGATTTTGTTAAATTTATTTTCGATTAAATAGAAAAATAAATCTCATTATTTAATAATATGGAAGGGCGCTTGTAAACCAAAATGCGTAAGCCGTTCGGGATTTAAGTTTCTCCAAAACCCTACTTTCATGTTTATGCATGCTAGGAAGGAAGGCTTTATTAAGAATGTTTAACTTTTATTATTAAAAGCAATTGGCAATGCACGATTTATTGATTCAATTTAGAAAGTTAGTTAATTCTATGTATTGAGAATTGTGTATTGTTTTATTCATGGCTTTTTTAAGTTTCTTTTAAATATAATTATCCTTTTAAGGGAAGGCTTTATTAATTTTATTAAAAGCTATCCTTTTAAGGGAAGGCTTTATTAAGAAGGTTTGCTTTTTATTAAAAGCAATTGGCAATGCACGATTTATTGATGTTATTTAGAAAGTTAGTTGTTTCTATGTATTGAGAATTGTGTATCATTTTATTAATGATTTAAAAAAAAAATTTAAATATAATTATCCTTTTAAGTGATTGACATTTTATCACAATAATGAAATTACAAGCATTAAAATAAAGATATAAAGTGACATTCAAATCATTTCTCGAAAGTGATATCATTCAATGTTAAGATTTGGTTTTTGATATCCATCGGGAAATTAATCACCTTCCTACAATTCGAAGGAATCAAGGAAAGCTTGAAATACAATCATTACAATAGGGCTCAACAAGAGCATCATGTCACTTACAAGAATTGAACCTGGGTGGGGAGGGCAACAATCTTTCCTCCCAACCACCCAAGCTACAACCAATGGACAAGATTTAGCTTTTGATAACCTGACATAAAATATATATCACACTAGAAAAATATATATTTGTGGGTTTCATTCTTTTTAGCATTATTGTAAAAAGTTGTTTTTAATTAAAACATATTATTTGTATATTAAATATTAAAAAAATATTTTAATTTTAAATTTTAAAATGAAATAAAAATAATTTTATTTTAATTAAATTATAAATATAAATATTATTTTTATTTTTATTTTTATTTTTATGATGATTGTGAAGATAATTAACTTTTATGGAGACCAACACCAACTTTGGTCTATCAGACCTTAAGAAGGTTATTACTTGGTTTGCTTTAAACTTGTGTTTTTATGCTCAAAAAACTTGGTAAGAAGCTTTCCAAGTTCACTATAGTTTTGGGAAGTTAAGAGGTTAGCAAGGTTTGTATTGTAGCAAATACAATGAAACTCATATCTAATGTGGGTGTAAGTAGGGCACTCTAAGAGAAAGTGATTTTCATCATCAACACTCATATACTCACAAAGATGACAAACCCTTCCTCCCACGGAGTTTTGGGAATAGACCAACGCCTTGTTTCACTATGAAGCTCATGGGAGGAATTTTGGGAATAGACCAACGCCCTATTTCACTATGAAGCTCATGGGACTTCTTTGAACTAATTATTATCGAGAGATATTTCTGCTCTTCTAAATTAGGGTTAATGACCTCCTTATAGTATCTTAGTTTTCTCTTACCCGCTAAATTATTCTCGCACCACAATTTATTTTTAAACTAAAAGGTAATAACATTTTTAACATTATTGATATTCTGTAAAGTGTCATTTTCATCAATGCCCCAACGGTCTAACCAAGCCATCGTATCTTTACACCAACTCCCCTTGAGGCGTAGTTGGTTTTGACTTGAATTTAAAGCAATTTTAGGAAGTCTCTCATTTCCCATGTTATTTATCATGCGCTTGTACATCAGGTACCTAGTCATAGTCGTGCTCTCGATGGGGGAAAGACCCACTTCTATGAGGAAAATAGGATAAGGCGTATTGCTTTTAAGTTTGAGGTTATAAGTTATAAATCGCTTCTGGATTTGCTCAATCTTTCTCCAAGATTCTGTAGAAATGTTGCACCCCCATGCTTCACAACTGTATAAGATAACATGGATGACATGATTTTCAAAGATGAACTTTTTTTTATCCCACGTGACCAGGTTGGATGATTTACAATTATTTTCAAGACCAAAATAAGATTTGTATCCTCCATTAATCATTTTCTCAATGCTATGGTTCCAATTGAGCTTGTGATGAATATCAATTCCAAGATATTTGTAAGAAGTCACTTCCTGCAGTTTACTATTATCATAAAGAAAATTTCCGTAGGTGTCTTTCTTAGATTTTATAACCATAACTTTTTTCTTATTGGTGTGAACAGTCATACCCATGTTAGAGGAGAAATATTTGAGAATTCTTAATTGTTTATCGACATCAAAGGGACACATTTCCATAAGAACAATATCATCAGCATAAAGAAGGAAGATGATAATTATCCTAGCTAAGATCATGTCGACACAACTTGCTTCTTCTAAACATATTTCTAGTTTATCGATGTAAATGCCAAAAAGGGTAGGGGGGAGGGGGAAACCTTGCTTAAATCCAATGTTACAGTTTGTATCCGTTGACCAACCCTCATTATTCTTAAATTTGGCAATGACCTTTTTGTATAACCTTATCACGACAGCTCTCAACTCAAAAGGAACATTAACTTCCTCTAGCCTATTCCATAGGTTATTTCTAGGCACTATATCAAAAGCTTTCCTAAAGTCCACAAAGCAACAAAAAATGTCATATTTATTATTACGACATTCCTCTGGAATGATCCTAAGCGTAATGAGGTGGTCTGTGGTTGAATGATTTCTTCTAAAACCTGCTTGGCCTTTAGACCACTTACCTTCCATTTCTTGCCATTTGTTGATCTTATTATCTAAGATAATACCATATAACTTGGCTAGGAGAGGGCTAATCATAATGGTATGATAAATAGAGGCGTTATTTTTATCGCCACTTTTGAAAATAGGAATAATGAGACTCTAATTCCAAGGTGTAGGGAACCCTTACTTGACCGCTAGATTAAAGAGTTTATGGATGTGCGGGATGATGACAACCCCCCTAATTTTTAAGATTTTTGCTTGGTATCCTTCAATGTCTTTATATTTTCCATTTTCTAAGCGCTTAACCATGACATCTATGTCTTCTAACGAGAAAATTTAAAGTTTGTAGTATGGATTCATTTACCTCTTGATGCCCCTTTACGTATATGATCAATGGAAAGATCATAGAAGGAAGTCTTCAAAATTTCAATTCTCCTACACCAATGAGAGAAATTGATGGTATTGAGTTTATATTTTTGCTTAGCCGAATTGACAACCATAAGAGAATCACCAAATCTATGTATGTCATTAATACCAAAGATGTTGGCCACCTTTAGTAGACCCCACAGACCTAAGAGTTCATATTTCAAATTTGTAGCCAATCCACAAGAGAGTTTGAATCTGAAAGAGGGCACCTTATCGATTATCAAGAAAAATCCAGCACCACAATTTCCTTTTGCCATCACGTCATCGAAAAACCCTGTAGCACCCTTTGCTAATGAAAGATATGGTATAGTACACGATGCTTGATATTTGAAGATGACACTGTCATTTTTATAAAAAATAAATAGACTGAAGAAGTGATTGACTACCCAAAGAACATAGTGCATCCCATTTTGAAAGATAACTCGATTTCTAGTAATCCACATCACATAGATAATTAAATGTGCCAAGTAGATGATATTCCTACGAATCCGAGACCATTTTAAATAAGATTCTTCAATATTATGTGATGCCTAGCTGTCACCAATTATCATTTGTTTGCATATCTGAGACCATACACAAGTAGTAAAATAACAACTGATAAATAGGTGACTGATTGATTCACTATCACTCCAGCACAAAAGATAGATATTTGGGCCTTAAAATCCTCAGTAAATTAAATTATCCCAAATCAGTATTTTATCTTCAAAGACGAGCCACATAAAACACTTTACTTTCAATGGAAGATTCCATTTCCATAATTTTGTGAACCACCGTTTCACAGTACCCTGAAAATGAGCCCCTGCGATAGAAATATATGTAGATTTCATTTTAATTTGTCCAGTGTCTTTATTCTTAATCCACACAAACGAATATTTCTCAGAGGTGAGTTGAATGCCTGTAGAATTTAATTTCTGTATGTATAAATTCCATTCATCTACCCATATGCTACCCAATCCTAAATATGTTGTCGTTAACCAGTAAGACTGATTAAAAGGTAGCCAACTTGGTCTTCTTATTTTATATATAGTATGGAACCCCAAATCAATAAGGTAATCCCTGATGTATTTGGACAACTTGTATGTTGTTTCATTCCCAATAAATGGATCAATTAGAGAGATTTTGAGGTCAAAAAATAGCCTCCTAAGATATGTACTAAAAAAGGATGAGATATATTAAAATATTATGAGTTAGGGGTTTTATGGGGTAGGTATATATGACAAGTCACCTCCTGCACTATTTTCTATGTAAAATATAAATAACCATGGTTGAGTTACTTTTCAAAATTCACTAGAAATAAAATTAATAAAATAATTCTAATTTGATGTGACTAAGATTCATTGTATATTCCCAAACATTTATTGTCCTTTAACATTTATTTATCTTGAACTTGCAAATGAAATTAAATAATAAAAAACATTTTCTAAGAGCTATTTTTTAATTTATGTTGACTTTTTATATTTAGCACTTTTCTCATCAATTTAATATAATTTGATTTAATTGAAATTTGTTTATATGTAAAATGTTAATAATATTATTATAATCCACATTGCATCATTATCTTTATTCTTTACTCATTAAATCTATATTAATATATTTTTTTTCATATTAATATCATTCATGAATTTAACTTATTTTAAAAGTACAATAATTTAATTTATTTTAAAACTAAAATGATATATATATATATATATATGAACATTTAGCATTATAATACTAAGTAAAATGGAGTGAATACATAATTAAAAAATAAAAATATGAAAATGATAAAAATATTATTTTATGAAAAAATGTGAAAGGAATATATATATATATATATATATATATATATATATATATATATATAACAAGTAAAAATAACAGTAAATGTACTTATACCTACCTTTTAATAATAAAACTAATTTCAAAATAAAGAAATAAATTTTGTATTTGATAATAAAAATAATTAGTAAAAGAAAAAAAATGTTTTGTTGTATGTTAAGGATATATAGCTCAAGATTATAATTAAAATAAAAAATGTGGAAAGCTAAACACTCTAAATAGTAAAATATAACATATGCAATTTCTTTATAGTTGAGTAAATGAATGTACACAATATAAACACCTTATCTTTATTTTCTAAGTTTTTGTCAATTCATATATGAAATATATAAAATGAGATATGAGATATGTAAATTGCCCTCACCTAAGGTTCATTGACAATGATAAAATTTAAACTTGATTAATATATACTTTGCTTTGCATGCATGTTAATTAAAAAAACATCAAACCTAATCTAGCACATCTAAATTATAATTGTTTATTATATTTTTTAAAAACATAAAATATGTGTGTGCCATGCCATATTAGAATGAGATATAAAATATTCTACTTTTCTTTGAATATAATAGAAAGTAGCCATAAAGTTTTAGTCTACAAGTTTTCCTTAAAAATCAATTATTTGATATGGTGTGGAAAATTTGTGGAAAGGAAGGTTGATGTACCTTTATTAACTATATTAAAATATTTATATTTCAAATATTTTAATAAAATATAAAATTATCTATGTGCTATTTTACTTTTTTATTTATGTAATTCTTTTAATAGTTAATCATTATTACAATATTTTTTTTGAAATAAACCATATTAAAGTTTAAAAGTATTTTTAATTACAATTCATTTTTAAATCATGTAAAATATTTCTCATGTAAAGAACATTCATCCAGGAAAAGCTAAATCCAATGGTTGAAGATTGAAGATTATATTCGATAACTAGTGTTAGGATATTCCTATATTCCATCCTAGTCCTACCAGCATCTTCATTATTTGCATTTTTAGTCATGCATACATTCTGCATGCATCCCATCAATCAGTCCCAGCACCTAGCCCTCAGCTAGCTAGCCCTGGGAGCTTCTCACAGATCAATTTTAGCCCTCTTAGAGCTTAGTGCACCCTTCTTCCTTGATTTAAGGAAGCCACTTGTCCTCTCTCACCTACCACTCAGTTGCACTTCAGTGAATTGAGTTACCTTTAGTTCTTTCCTTGATTTAAGGAAAGACTGGCTCTCAACTAACTGTATCACTCCGATGGACCTCCAGTGAGACTAGACTTCCCATTCTGACTCCAGTTAGCTCCTCATGCACCCTTCACTGAGCCTCCTTCATTCAATTAGTGCTTCCATGTGCCAGTTACAGTCAGTCACACCTACCACACTTAGTTAGACTTAGTTTGACTGATGGTTGACAGTTAATTGTGCATTGATGACTCCACCGATGATGAGATACACTTCTAGTTGTGCTTTGATGAAAATCCAGTGATCTTTTGATCACTCCATGAAGGCTAATTCGAATCGCCACCTTGGCATTCGAATCCTCATGCATTGTACTACTTATTTGTCCATATTGTGACTAATGAATTAGTGTGTATGAAGTTATTTTGCTTATATCCGAGTTCTACTGTATTATTATTCTGTTGCTCATTTTACTGCATTGACCACTCTTAATCTTATTCCTAAATTCTTTCATTGTGAGGTATACATCAGCTCTTAGATCTACTGTGAGGATTTTCACATGGTATCAAAGCATGTTGAGAGTATTGTCTATCTCCATTCATCATATTTTTTTGTAGGTTATTATCAAGATTTCGAGTGCAGCAGTTGCAGTAGTTTTTGCATTTTTGCATCAGTAGTAGTTGCAGATATTTTCTATTTTTTTTGCAGGTCTTCTATAGCTTCCATGTATTCAGAATAAATTCATCCTCTTTCTCCATTCAACTATGATGAATGGAAACAAAAAATGATAGCATATTTGAAGAGCCATGATCTCTTTGATTATTGTTCTGAAAGTAAGTTCGAATCCTCTGAAGAAGATAATGACTGGTTAAATAGAGGTGATAGTGTCTGTGCAACAATGATGTTTGCTATGCCTCATTGCTTGATGAACCACTTCATTGATTCTGTTCGATCTCCAATAGAGCTATGGTCCCAACTGGATGTAATATTTGGCAAACATAATAAAGGAATTGGCCCAAAACCTTTCGAGAACAGGAAAAGTGATGCATTATCCCTCCTTGATGATCTCATTGATCATGAATCAGTATCAAACATATCTCATATGGAAGTTAGCTACAAAGAAGAAGAACTTGCAGATTCTACACTCATGCTCCAAATTCCTTCTATTTCGAATTCTGTGCCAGCTCACACTCTAGAAATTGCATAGGTTCCCAAAACCTCTCTTGCACAAGAGTCTGTTGGTTTGCATGATGATCTACTAAATGTTTCAGAGGTCAAATCAACCATTGGAGGTAATGCATTCACTCTCCTTCATCAATTACCTCTTATGTACTACTATATGATCATTATTTCATGCTTTCAGAAGGTTTTTGAAGATGATGGCCATTTCCATTTGCTTGGGATAATTTCTCATGCATTTATTGGTTTAGATCTCACCTCAAATGGTTCAAAGGAGATATTAAGCAACAATGATTCAAGTCTTGGATCTGATTTGGATTCCAATCAATCACTGATATTTAATGGTTATTTTGGGCATAATCTCACCCATGATGGCCATTGCCATTCACTTGGGATAATTTATCATGCATATTAATGGTTTAGATATCACCTCTAATGGTTCAAAGGAGATCTTAAGAAACCATTCTTCAAGTCTTCGATCTGATTTGGATTCAAAGCATTTACTATCATGTGATGGTTCTTTTCGGCATAATCTCACCTATGATGGTTTGAAGGAGAAGACAAAAGACTATCTGCACATTCATAGATTTGATCCTACCTCAGATGATTCGAATCATAGGTTCAAGGATCATCCACATACTTTTGGATTTGTTCTCATCACATTTGATCTGAAGAGCAAGTACAAGCACATGCTTTTTGAGCATGAGTCTCTTCTTCCCAAGAAGAAGATACCTCGAGACATATGACCAAGCATCACACCTGCTTGAGTTTGGAACATTTATTTTTTGTGTGTGCCTTACAGTCTATTTTGAGGGGGTTTATTTTTCCCATGAGGTTTTCCCCATTTCCTCGGTTTATTGACTATTATTATTCATTGTATTGGGTGAACTTTGGTCTCAGTTACCAGGGTCCATGATGGATTAAGGGGGGGTGTTAGGATATTCCTATACTCCATCTTAGTCCTACCAGCATCTTCATTATTTTCATTTTCAGTCATGCATGAATGCATGCAGTTGCATGCATCCCAGTCATCAGTCCTAGCACCTAGCCCTCAGCTAGCTAGCCCCAGGAGCTTCTCATGGATCAGTTTTATCCCTCCTAGAGATTAGTGCACCCTTATTCCTTGATTTAAGGAAGCCACTCATCCTCTCTCACCTACCACTCAGTTGCACTTCAGTTAATTGAGTTATCTTTAGTTCTTTCCTTGATTTAAGGAAAGACTGGCTCTCAACTGTATCACTTCGATTGACCTCCAGTGAGACTGGACTGTCCATTCTGACTTCAGTTAGCTCCTCATACGTCCTCCACTGAGCCTCCTTCATTAAATTAGTGCCTCCATGTGACAGTTACACTCAGTCACACCTACCACACTCAGTTAGACTCAGTTTGACTAATGGTTGATAGTTACTTGTGCATTGATGACTCTACCGATGATGAGATAGACTTCTAGTTGTGCTTTGATGACACTCCAGTGATCTTTTGATCACTCCATGAAGGCTAATTCAAATTGCCACCTTGGCATTTGAATCCTCATGCATTGTACTACTTATTTGTCCATATTGTGATTAATGAATTAATGTGTGTGAAGTTATTTTGCTTCTATCTGAGTTCTAATGTATTATTATTCTGTTGCTCATTTTACTGCATTGACCACTCTTAATCTTATTCCTAATGTTTTTCATTGTGAGGTATACATCAGCTCTTAGATCTACTATGAGTATTTTCACAACTAGTGCATAGTACTAAAATTCGAACAATGGAATCCATGTGGAAGTCAATTCCCTAGCTGACCCTTCAACTAATATTTAGTCATTAATATGGATGCTCCTCGGTTGGCACAAGACCCGCTTCACACTCGGTAAAAGATGTGGTTTTAGAGCCTTACTTCTTGTAATAATACAGGTGTCCCATAGTTTGTTTTTTATTTATTTGTCACATCAGGTCATGTCGAGCTTAAAAATCAAGTCGTATTGAAGTTTAATAGAATGGGTTAGGGTTTAGTTAGAGAGTGGGGTTTAAAGTTACTTTAGAAGGAGTGCTAATGCATAAGAAATCCTAGTGGAGCAAAAGTCGACACGTGAGTGTGGGATTGGTGGCATGTTCGGCCTTTTTAATGGCTTTGAAGACATCGTACAAAGTCTTGCGTAATTGCACACAGCCTCCAAAGACAAGTGACAAGTGGCAAATTTATAATTTTCTTAAATTTTAATTTCTGACAAATAACCCTCAAACCAGGGGAAATTAGTCTAATAATTGTTTTTATCCAATTACAAATGAGTAATTTGAATTTGAATTATTATAATTTTTTTTTTTTAAATATTAAATTTAATATATGTATTTTTAAAAACTATTGAAAACTGTATATAAATATTTTTAAAAATTGAAAGTAATTAAAATTCAAAATCCAAATTGATTACTATATAACTGCCTTCGGCATGTATAATAATAAATTAGTTTGACATTATGATATTAAATAGAATGGAGTGAATATATAATTTAAAATTAAAAGCATGAAAATGTCAATATATTATTTTTAAAAAAAATGTGAAAGGACCTTCTTTATGAATTATGAGTACTTTACTTGAAAGTGAATAATATTATTTTATGAGAAAGTGTGAAAAGATATTCATTATGAGTACTTTACTTGAAAATGACAATAATATTATTTTATGCAAAAATGTTAAAGGACTTTCATTATGAGTACTTTACTTTATGACTTAAAAATACTTATACCACTACCTTGGTTAACTATGGGTTTTCATCCACCATAAAAAATATAACAAAAAAGCATTCTTAACTCATGCAATGCCACCTCAACCATTGGGGATGATGTCATCTACTAGAATGTGATTGGTTGATTTTTACAGTACATTTTCTTTGTTTTGAGGCCCATTTTTCACCTCAAAATTTCTCTAATTGCAACTTTAATGATTTCTCTATTTCTAATTTGCCAAGTCAAATGGGAACTAATCCATGGATAAATTTTTAGAAAACCACTCTAGAAAAAATGAAGAATTGTGATGTGTTTTGATAGGGATTCTAATCCAACTGGATAAGTCTAACTTTATATACTTGTCATGTAAAACTTCATACCACTGGTCCGATCGTTTTAAGCCCCACCACATACTCTTCATGCATAAACTTGTATTAAACCAATAGACATTTTTTATATTCCAACCCCCCATCTTTTTGGGGAGAGAGATCCTTACCCAATTTATCAAGTGGAAATGTCCTCCTCCATAATTTCTTGCCCATAGGAATCTGAACATCATACTTCTAATTCTCTTTAAAATATATTGAGGCAATTATGCCAACAAAGACCAGTAAACAGGCATAACACTAAGCACCGACTTTAATAAAATAAGATGGCCACCTAAGGAAAGGAATTTATGATGCCATGAGTTTAATTTTTTCTCACGTCTATGAATTAGCCAAAACCAATCACTAATACCACGATCATTTGGTTTAATACAATACACTGGGTACTTTAAACCCTCATTCAGTTTGGACATTTTATATGGAAAAAAATGAGAAATCTTCTCTATAATGTTATCATCCACATTATTGTGTAGAAAGGAAGATTTGTTTGTGTTAACTTCCATACCCGATACCAAACAAAATCACTGAATAATTTTGGAAAAAGATCTCCAATCTTCAACAGTACCTCGACCAAACAAAACCACAACATCAATAAACAATAAATGAGAAATGGAAAATTTTGAAGAGATTGTGATACCTTTGAGGTCCCATGCCCTTCTTGCAGCACATATCATTCGACTAAGTTCTTCTATAACCAACAAAAATAGTAAAGGAGACAATGAACAACCCTATCGCAATCTGTAAGAGATTATGAAGAACTGAGTTGGTGATCCATTAATAGGAACATAGAAATTTTTCGTCGTCACACAAGCCATAATCCACTTTGTGACATTCAAAGGTAGGCCAATTTGAAGTAGCATCATTCTTAAAAATAACCAATTAAATTGATCATAGGATTTGACCAAATCAATTTTAAGTATCAAGGAACTTAATTTTTTCACTTGCACTGAATATAGACACTCTTGTGTAATACCAACCGCATCAAGAATTTGTCTATTTGTAAGGAAGCCAAACTGTTCTTTCGTTATCAATTCTGATAGTTTTGGATTTATCATGTTTGCTATTATTTTTGAAATAATATTATAATCAATATTACAAAGAGCAATTAGTCTAAAATCATTAAATGTTTCTGGTTTATTACATTTAGGAATTAGAGTAAAAAATGTTGAGTTAAGGCCACCAGAGACCCAACCTTCTACTCTAGATTGTTCAATCATCTGAAGTAAATCCCGCCCCATAACATCAAAGAAATCAATGAGCAACTCCACTGTCCCATCTGGTCTTCGACTTTTATCCTTTGCAAAAGCCTTCAGTAAACTCTTAATTTTATTCAATGTGATCATATTACCCACTTCAATTATTTCCACTTCCGTAAAGAAAGATGTAAGTATTGTAACACTTTAATTTGTTCCTCGATCTTGTCCACTTCATAGTCTACAAGAAGATTCTGAAAGTGTAGTTTAGCAGCCTTTTCAAGGTCCCTATGTTCATTTACCAAATTACTAGTCTGATCATGAATATCCCAAATTGCATTGATATTCATCCTGTGTGAGGCATAGTGGTTAAAAAAAATTGTATTATCATCTCTAAGCGATACCCAGGTGGCTCGACTTTTCAATCACCATGATATTTTCTCCTCATTTAATAATCTATCAAGTATTTTTTGTAAACATTGGATAGAATTTCTTTCTTCATCAGTAAAGATCCCTAAAGGATTGAATTTATATAAAGTGCTCAACTGAGTTTTAATAAGACTGAGGTATTTTCGAACATTTTCTTTTTTCAATTTCTCCCATTCTTTTGTTCGTATCTTTAACCCTTTCATCTTAAAAATTAATGTTTCCATTGGAATAAAATCCTCAAGAATAGAGATTGTAGTCCAATAATTCCACACTAAATTACAAAAATCCGAGTCCTTTAACGAGGTTGAATTAAATTTGAACGAACACTGCATATTTAAGGAGAAATCATCTACTTGAAGCAATATTGCTTGAATCAATTAATGAGAAATCAATTAACGAGGTTGAATTAAATTTGAATGAACACTGCAAATTTAAGGAGAAATCATCTACTTGAAGCAATTAATGTTTCTGTTGGAATAAAATCCTCAAGAATAGAGATTGTAGTCCAATAATTCCACACTAAATTACAAAAATCCGAGTCCTTTAATGAGGTTGAATTAAATTTGAACAAACACTGCAGATTTAAGGAGAAATCATCTACTTGAAGCAATATCACTTGATGATCCGATATATTTGAAAATTCTATCCAGGATCTAAATCTAAGCAAAGAACTAGCTAGGGATTCTGCTAAAAGGAATCTATTTAGTCTTTTACTAATACATCTTTTACCAGTCCTTTTCTTACTCCAGGTTTCCCCCAATGTTTTGGGAACAACATCAATCAAGTTAACCCTTTGGAGTAAATTGCAAAAATATTTAGTAGTGGCTTTGCAATGAACAACTGAACCCCAAACCTCCGTAGCTGAAAGTGTAAAATTGAGATCTGCTGCAAGAATAAGGTTAGGTATATTCAGGATTCTTGTTGCTTCTAAGGAATTCCAATATACATCCCTATTTTTATAAGGTCCATACAGGTTTAAAAAAGAGATACAATTATGACTATGATGGAACCGTCCCTCCAGTAGTAGGCCACCAATAGAATTGAAAGCTTTAAAAGTAGAAGTGTTTGGATTCCACCCAGATAACAATACCCCAGACAATACAATAGAGTCTATTGCAGAAAAATACAATATTGGAAAAATATTAGAGAAGACCTCCACCACTTGTGTTGCAGAACACATTGTTTCCTGAATTAGTATAACATCAAGGCTAGTATATTTCAATAGATTGGAGAGAGCCCTAAATTTTCAAGCCCTTCCAATGCCACATATGTTGAATGAGTGAAAACACATTAAGACAAATTATGAGAGGGAAACTCTGCTCTAAGGGACCTAGAGGGAAAATAGGTGAAAAATGGTTTTTCTTGTCAGCTTCATCTAATCATGCTGAAAGAGGTAGAAAAGTATCCCCTACCTCCGAGTCTTCTACTTATTTTTCTTTTTGATTGTGAAATTTTTACAACGAAATGAGGGATTTACATTTTCTTTAGCAGAGATGGGGTTTTTTGAAAATACCTCCAATGGGGTTTTAATTTGACACAAGTCCAAATTATTAACCGACAATTGAGTCGGGGATTGATTGGTTTGATTTGAACCCGCAACTATCACAAGCTGAGAATTTTGTTTGGGATTTGTAATAAGTGGCTCAATTTCCAAAGAGTTCCCAACTCTTTCACCCTCTAAGCCATCCCCATGAATTTCCAAAATCTTAATACTATTTGAGGCTTTTTCCCTAAACTACCAAAATCCCCTAGTATATTTCTTGCTACAGGCTTGGAAGAACTATTCCTAATATGCAACTTGTTGAAGTAGAAGGTGATCGATACCTAAGTGGATGTATCTTCAATTCCTTTAATGAGCTTGAAGAGAACAAGTTTGTTCGTAAATCTTATTTTGTTTTTCAAATAGTCAAAACAAGAGCTTAAAATGACTTAAAAGACAACTTCTAGGATCATAAGCTCATGACCTACCAAAGAATAGTATCTCAACAATTGCATTAGTAACTATCGACAAATTCTCTTAATGGCATAATAATGACAATATGGTACCTATATTAGTCTATCAGTAAGAAAACAAGTCATTTCCTATTTAATACTTCGAAACTCTAGTGAAAATTGGAAAACCCTAGGTTAAATTACCTCACCAAAACTTCTAGGTATTAGTGATTAAATAGAACATTTTAGGAACAATTTGAAACTATACACTTTTTGCAAAAAGTGGGTAAAAATACAAGTTCATTTTATATAAATAATTTCAAATTGAAAAATCAAATATCGCAATTGGAGTTTGTAGGGCAAAATTGCAACAAAACCTTGATCTTCTTCCATTCGCTGCAATCAAACTGGGCCACCAATCAACCTTCTACTTCCCCTAAGTAAGTTTATTCCACCCATACTTGCTATTTGATGCATTTTTTTTTCAATTTTCATGGTCAAAATCACTTTCTAGCAATGTTCATCACGTGTTTCTGCATGTGTGCTACTGTTTGTGAGCAAAAGAAATGCATACTAGCCAAGTGTGATAGTTTTGTTGAGGAAGAGCAGCACTCAAATGTGACTGTCCAGTGAAAACAGTAGTGCACACCCTTGAACATGAGGTAAAAAGTGGAAAAGACTAAAAAAATTGACTGTTGCTTGGTAGGATGGTTCTTGTCTGGCTTGAAAGGGAGCATGAGGACATTGATCAAGAAGCATTACAAGATCCGATGACCCTCCATGCACTCTAAAGATGTGGACTATTGAAATTTTATAGAACGGTCAACATGTGGGCAATAAACCGCTTGCTTGAGAGGCTTTTCCAATACTAGGATGCAAATACAATGGTGTTTGATATCCAAGGAGAAATACTAGAACTCATCGTGGATGACATCTACTTTAACACGGGTTTCTCGCAGAGGCGAGATGTGAACTTGAAAGGATCCTCACGCAATGTGGGTGCCTTATTCGTCCAAGTGTATGTGAATGCCTACTACCTACCGGGAACTGAGAAATCCAGTAGTCAAATTCTGATCTCGACAATTGCAAGCTTCCCCCTCAAAGTCATTGTAAGTATTCTTAACTGGATGGGAGGGAGTGCTACACAACATATTGCTTCGAGGCATTATATGCACATAGGTACTAAATGTTTGCACGACAGAGTATATGACTGGTGTTCAAGTCTTTTGGCGAACATGAAGCTTAAACTCTTGGGTTGTAAGACCGGGAGGATGAAGAACTTTGGGTACAGAAGCATACTTTGCACCTTCTTCTTTGAAAGGGTGCCTGCTATGAGTCTGGGCATGCCATTGCCCCCTATCAACCCTCGTGAGCCAATGATGGCTCGTTGGGATGAAATATTCCTCTGCCAGGGTGGTGGCGAAAGCAACTTCTATTATCATGAGGATGATTTCTGGGGTTGGTGGGAAAGACAAGTGCCAGCTCTCGAGCAGTTTCCATATGCGGGTATAGACTTCCACAATGATCCTGAGCTGATACTTCTTCCAGGAGCAGCCTGGGGAGATATACGTATGCTTATGCTTTTGAAACTTTATTTAATTTTTATATTTTATATATATCATTTTTATGCTGAGTTTGAAGTATTGAAACAAAGTGTCATATGCAGATGTTGGACCAGTGCATCCTGAGGGACATCCTCACACTTTCGTGAGGCCAGTGGGTGTAGCTGATGCCATGCTGGGAAGATGAGTCGGTTGACTCATGACATTCCGACTTACAGGATCGAGTGGATGCCGCTCGACATGCAGGAGAAAGTGGTTGGCGTGCCCCTAGCCTAGATTATGCTACTACGGAAAGTGGCGAGGCTAGTCATATGCTACCAAGAGGTAGTAGAGGAAGATGAGGCCCCACCTTATCCATAGGAGAAGGATATTCTATGTATATTTTTGAGGCCATTGAGCCCAATTTTGTATCTATGACTCTGTGAAAGACTTATGATCCAAACTCATACTATTTTTTGATACGGATATATATATACAGTATCGGTTATTTACATGTGTGTTATTGATTTTTATGCATGAATTATTAAGTGTGTGACTGATGCAAATTCCAATCTAGAATGCAGTTTGCAAATGAATCAGATAATGCATTCAAGTTCCTTGGAATATTTTGATATATTATATAATCAAACTGTCTCTCAAGCAACTTAACGCACAGAAACTGGCATATTAAAGTAGGATCTCTAACTTGATAAACACCCATGAACTGAAAAACAACTAACTGCGAGTCGAGTCGTGCCAATGTGAAATTGAATTGAACAGAGCATCTTGGAGTAGCTCTATGACTGCATTATATTAAACCACATTGTTCATTGTGGGACCTAAACGAGCCCCTCCCGAAGACACCAGTTGGTGAGTAAATAACCCAAGCAGCCGAGGACAACTTACGGATGTGGCGACTAGCACCATCAACAAACCCTATGAAGTGTTCAGTCGACATATGAAACACAACAATAGATGCATAAGATGTAACTACAACTATAAACAAAGCTAACTCTAAAAAATGTACAACTATAATACATGAAAAAACACAAATGCCTAAGCGTGGTACTTCTTCAGGTAGGGTTGATGCCTGGATCCTTGTCATGAGGCCAGGTAATGACGTCACGAAATTCATTAAAAATATTGGTATACAGAATGATATCTTCAAGATAACAGTCCGCTCCAATAAAAATGTTTTTCGTGATCCTAGGTTCGGTGGAAATATTGATTGGGATAGTTCCTGATGTATTCGCCATGTTCCCTTCAGAAAAAAAAACTTGTGAAGTAGAAGGGATGGAGGACAAATCAACATTTTCACCAGGTCTTGTAGAGAACTCACCTCTCTCTAACAGGTTTAAAATAGAGATTAAGTAGGACTTGGGGTGAAAATGTTCCCAAGGGTGATTCAGGTCTGTCATGGCTTCCAACATAGCTTCGTCAGAAGGAAGAAATGTGGCTAAACCTTCAAGAGAGTGAGTAAGATCTAACGACCATGCAGGTGTACGGTCCATATCTGAATCAGTCGAGACCAACATAGTCATGATATGTTCTGTTGCAGTTTATTGTGATTCTGAGAATGTCATCTCTGTAATAGGTTGGGGCACAACTGGTTCTGATGCATTAGGGAGAATCTGCAGATCTATCGTTGAACTGACCATGGAAATCTCGGAAGATGAACATTCTTCAGAACCAATAAAAAGGGTGGGAGCAGGCAGGTCATAAGTGCCCATTAATGACCCCTAAAGCCCTACAACCAAATTCTCACAAGCCGGGTGATACTGATCAATCAATGGAATTGTCGAATCCGACGAAGTCTGGTTATTTCTCCGAGAGAACGAAAGTTGATCGACTGTAACAATCTTGCCTTCATGCAGGAACATTACAACCTGGAAAACAGCCAATGGAATGGCTCGCATGGCATACGTCCAACACCTTCCTAACAACATATTGTAGTCAAGCAGAGCATCTGTAACTTCGACCTCTACAGTTACTTTCTTACCTGCAAGTTCAACATCAAATGATGGTAAAACTCCATGTGGATGGAAGGTTCTTCCATCAAAAGCAGTAAGCAGAGTGTTAGAGGGGGCTAACTCAGGAGAGCCCAAAGATTTCCAACAAGAAATCGACATTACGCATGTAGATGCGCCCTCGTCTATGATAGCTCGTCTAATGGTCATAGGACCATGGACGACCTCTATATGGAGAGCAACATGATACGACAACTGGTATTTGATATCGTTCATATGAAATCGAGCAGTGAAGTTGGATGATTCCATACTTCCAATCGCTACCAGAAGTGCATTACGTTGTAACAGACAACTTTGCAAGACTTCCAAAGTGGACATGGCATAGAGTGTTTGGGCTAGATCTTCTACAACATTGTAGTTGGCAGGATCCCATGCATTAGGATTGTGTGTAGCCCATTTCAAGACACCTTTTGAGATCTTGGGAAACGAATCCACCGGTATGTGGAGGGAAGTGGAATATTCAGGAACTTCCTTCTGTTGTGGATCCGAGGTATAATCCCGAGCTCGAGTTTGGAGAAGAGCATCTGAGTTAACCATATTAATTAAAGACTGATCATCAGAGGTGGCACGAGTGGTGTCCCCAGTGTTGGAGATACCAGAAGTTGAACTCTGTCCGTGAGGGAAAGGGTCTTTTAAGACAACAGGTTTCTTTTCACGAATCAACTTCTAGGCTTCTTCCATTAGAGGGCATTGATGGGTAAGGTGGTCCTCTTGGCACAGTTTGCAAGGGATCTTAACCTTCCTTTTCACCTTTATACCCTCCTTGGCATTTTGCGTGTTTTTGGGATTTTTTTGGTTTCCCTCCCCTTTCTTTCCCTTTCTTTTGTTGTTGGGCTGCCAAGATCCCTTTTGGTTTGTCTGCACCTATTGTGTAGATTTAGTTGTTGAAGGGGAGGATGCAACAAGAGTTTCTTCTGCAGTAGACTGTTTGACTGACAAGGCGTGAACCTACTTTGTTAAGGAATCAAACATTGCAGAATTGACTAAACCCACAATTCCATCAGCATGTGGTCTAGGTTTAGGTTTACCTAGGTCTATGTTAGACCTCGGCACATCAAGAATAATTTTGTACAAGAGCCCATATTGAGCATAAACCAAGTCAAGTTGCTGGGTTCTCAAAATGGCTTCTTCTTCGGAGGACACCCCTGAAGTTGTGACTTCCTTAGAGATATAAGGAAGGAGTGATTTAAGGTACCACTCTAACAAAAATGTAGGAGGGATGTCATCTTTAATGAGCCTTTTTCGCCTTCACCACTCCTGAATGTGATCATATAAATGAGTGGCCTTATTCTGTCGAAAGGTCGACAAAAGGTCTGTACCGGCATCATACTGGACAGGAAGTTGAAAATGCTTCAGAAAAATAGTGGCGAGATCCCAAAAGGTGCCATAATCAGCTGCCAGTAGTTCAATATACCATTTGGTTGTGACACTTGTCAAGGTTCTTTGAAAGAGCCTCAACCTTATGGAGTCATCATTCACTGAATTCGAGGAGCACCAAAGATGAAATGTTATGAAATGGTCACTGGGGTTCTCACCAGTCTTGCCTTCAATCTTCGGGATGTCTGAGAGTAACTTAGTGGGAATAGGTGGCCATGCAGGATCATGATGCACGGGGTCGTTCGTGAGTTTCGAAAGATCTGGCAAGTTTAAATTTGTCAGAAATGGTAAACGTGGTCTTGCCAATGGAATTTGATAGAAACAAACCTGGTATTGGGTATTTCCTAGTAGTTGATTCGTGTACTGTTGGTTGGGGTTGCCCCCAACCATCGGTTGTGAAGTGAATGGATTAAAATTGCTCCACCTGAAGGAAAGAGGGTTAATTCCCTATGTGTTTGTCCATTGTGGCTGGGCGTTAGCTTCGCCATACTGTTGGTTAAACATATTACCCGCTCATCCAGAAAACAAAGAGAAAGACATACTCCATGTGGGTATGTTCAATGGATTCACATTGTAACCTGCATAGGGGTTGAAACCATGTGTGGTTGTAACAGACGGTGTAGTCATGGTACCCATGATAGGCATAGATGTAGAGGGAATCGATCCTGCAATGGAAGTGGAAGCAATGGTTTGTGCTACACCTTGAAACTGTTGTGTAGCAGAAGACTGAGTGAAATTCACTACGGGTATCCCTGATAAAGGGACATTATTAGGTCCAAACGTAGGGGTGGAAACTGAGGCAGATGTCGAAGCTAATGATCTTGGCATGCCTAGGGTACCATCATTAAAACTAAAGGATGGATTTGAAGCAAAAGTAGTCCGCAACGAACTCCGTGTGGAAGTGTTTATGAAATAAGGATTAACAATACTTGTAGCCATAGAAGTTGTGGGAGTTTGAGTAACTCCCTACTCATCTCCTGGGTTGGTCATTGTGTAACCAGGTCTAAACAAGTAAGCACTGTACTCAGGTTGTTGGAAACCTATAGGTACCAGAAGTGGATCGCTAGGTCCAGTAAGAGGAGGGTTGAAAGGTGTACTGAACTCTCTAGAAGTTAGGTCCTCAACCGCGACAGTATCAAAGACTTGTTGATCCGGGGTTCTGGGTTATGGTTCTCCAAGAACCTCTGTTTCGCCCATAAATTCAAAAGAACCATGGGAATTTGTCCTGGGACGTTGCAGTGTCGGTGGAGGCTCCACAATGAGTGGGGGAAGGTTTTGAAACCTACGATACTGATGAAGATGTTGGTCCTACACAACTATAAAAAATCAACTAAGTAAAAAACCTAGTGGCCACTACAACTAAGGAGCAAACAGCATACCACTACAAAATTTCCTAAGTGATCAAACCAAGCAAACAATAGAAAATACTCTCAGAAGTAAGTCTGGGATGATTAGGGCCCATAACAGACTAATAGAGTACTGACGGTTAGTTACGTGGCGCCCAATGGAGGTCCTCTAGGTGCAAGCATTTGAATCACCAAACCGCCCTCCCGGGATTACTGCCAAAGGATTACCTTCCACGTTTGTCCGAGGTGAAGTGGGAATAGCTTCCCACTCTACCTGTGTATATCCCTAAAAGGTTATGATACTAAGGCTACCACGAATACGAAATAACCTAGGGGGACAGTCATCAGCCTAGTCGAAACACATGGGTAGGGTAGAAAATCCCGAAGTCCGTAAGGACCCCCATATGCGAGTGAACTCTGGTATATGGTTGATAGGAAAGTGAGGGGATATCCTCAACAATTCCAATCGCCCACGACCTTGTGCTTAAATATGGTTTGAGTAGAGAATCCCAGGACTATTTGATAGAGGTGGATTTACCTAATAGATAGTTGTACTACGATTGTTGAGTAATGAAGCCAGTTTCGGATAGTTTAAGGTGATTTAAATCCGAAACTCTAGCCTAAACTAGTTGATGATGTGTATACCTAAAAAGAAAAATATTGCTAGTTAATTTTATTAAGATTTCTTTTTAAGGGCTACTTTTTACTCAAGGGTTGTAGTGAGGTGTGTGGAATGGTTTGAACAGGAAAGTAAAGTGTATGTAAAGTAATGCTTTCAAATTCACAAAAGACACTTTTAGTTTTCGTTTATATTCTTTCGAAAACTGAAACTAGGCAATCCTAAATCAAATTTCTTTTTGTATTTTTCTTTTAACATTCAAATCAAAGCAAATTATGCTACTTCAAAATGATGATAGACCATACTACTAAGCTACTTAAAACACTTTTGTCTTTTCTGATAATTGTAAAAGAAAAACAACTTGTAAAAGAGCAAGTAAGACCTAACATAAAGTGTGAGTAAGACAAACACCTTAGATGGTTCAAACAAACAAATCAAAGACTTGAAAAAGACTGAAGCTACCAAGTTGTTTCAAAAGAAAAAAACTTTAGTCTTGGAAAGAAAGTGTAAAAGAAACAAGGAAAATAGACGCTTGTAATGGAAAGGAAAACCTAAAAGGCTGCTTCTCAACACCAAAACCTTAAGAAAACACTAGGCCAAGCAAAGGAATAGGCAAGCAAACCAAAAAGTGACGCTACTAACACACAAACTCAAAGTAAAGCTAAAGTAGAAGGCTTTAACTCACTTGGACTGAACTGAAAATATAATAAAAAAATATCTAAACTAAGAAACCTTTCAAAAGCACCCTAAGGACTCAAACTTGAGGTCAAACCCTAATGGAAAGGATAAGACACAGTGAAAGTGTGCTATTGTTTCCACAAACAACAACGTTAAGAATGCAGGTCTGTATGACTGCAACAAGTAACTAGGGAAAAAGTGTGCAACTATGTCTAAAAAAAAGTAGTGCACAAACTTTGAAAAGGGCTAGAAAGAAGTGAAGACACTTTAAACAAGTACTCAAGCAAGCAAAGACAAACTAGAGGACTTCAGAGAGGTAAACAAGACTCAAAAGAGACATAGAAGTCTCAGGGGTCAATTAGGGAAGGAAAGCACAAGGATGGAAATGAAATCAAACCACTCGAAAACAAACTTTAACAGAAAACTAGAAGGTATAGGAAAATGCACTACTATGCAGTGCAGAAACCAGTGCAAACTAGAAAAGATGCGCTACTGTTCAGTGCACAAACTAGCACTCATGAGGAAAGATGCGCTACTGTAAGTAGGGTAAACCAGCACACATGCCTCAAAAAGACACAAATAGGATTTGCAACAGCAAATTG
Organism: Larix kaempferi; assembly: GCA_027924585.1. Classification (NCBI taxonomy): domain Eukaryota; kingdom Viridiplantae; phylum Streptophyta; class Pinopsida; order Pinales; family Pinaceae; genus Larix; species Larix kaempferi. The sequence continues at coordinate 3,363,419 of BSBM01000118.1, forward strand.
GGATGAATCAAGCAAGAAACAAAAGGTAATAAATACCTATGACACCTCTCAGATAACAGATAAAGTGAAATAGACTGGAAGGAAAACCTAACTAGGTCTCATAGAGTAGAAAACACACAGTTAATCCCCAACAGAGTTGCTAGTCTGTTGTTCTGGATTTAAAGCTTATAGTGAGGAGAGACACTACCAACTTGGGTTGGGTGATATGTAAATACATTCATTGCATTGCATTTAGTTCCTACAAATGAAAGAGATCAAGATATCGAAAGATGTACCTTTTATCGATGACTAGTCCTAGCTTTCGCTTGGTCTTCCGCTTGATCTTTCGCTATGATGAACCTACAACACAAAGGAAACCTTACTCAATGTATCTTGACTGTAAGAAATATGATGGATATTGAAATTTAATCAAACATCAAATACAATCAGATATTGAATCAAATGAACATACAATCTAATAGACATTCAATTTGGGACAGGAAGGGTATTTACATTTTATTGTCGAAGAAACATGAATCAGTACAATTATACCTGAACGATCAAGATGCTTCTACAACCGGATCCTGGGCTCCTGCTCTTCACAATGACTTGGGGATTCCTCCAACGTAACAACACTTAAGGGCTTTCTTCTATCTCCCTTTGTCATGGATCCTCCTTTTATTTATGGGACAAGGTAGGCAGTTGGATTCGAGAGGTAGTTGAATTGGGAGGTTGGGGAAGTTGCAGCACCAACTTCAACTAATCCCATTTCATAATCTTAATATATGTTTTGACTTCATCTTAAGATGTGCAGGAGTTTCATATAACAATATTAGCGCACAAAGAGCAACTTTCATGCTTTGCAACAAGCGTTTGCAACTTTTCCAAAGGTGTGCACTCATTGTCCTTGAGCAAAGCAACGCATCTTTTGAGATGTGTGCTGGTTTGCTATAGCAAGAGTAGCACACATGTGGTGATGTCATGAGAAACAGTCAAATTCTTCAACTGAAGAGTGTACTACCATGACTAAGTCATCTAGGTCAACCTAGCTCTTGAATCCATGGTGTCCTTTTGTGTGATCGACAAAGCAATGTGATCACGGACGGAGACGTGCAGGTTTGACCTATAACAATCCCTTCATTAATTTCAACTTTCATGTCTTTTTGTACTTGATGAAAATATTTTAATCTAATTATATAACTATTTTCAACAAGTTGTTTACAGAATCATAAGTAGTATCACATCATGATTCCCCGCCCTGTGCTCACTATGCTCCTTGGAAAGTGCAACTTCTTGTGAAAATTTTTGTGGTGTTCCCAAAAAGGAAAAGCATGGGGAGAAATAGTTCTCATGATTTGCAGTTTAGAGATTTCGAGTGTCGACCCTTAATGAAAATTTATAAATTTCACCTTAGCTTTGAGGTTTCTTTGGAATTTTCATCCTTAGGGATGAATAAAAAACACGAAATTGGAGTAGTAGTATTTCACTTCTCTTCAACCCAATTTATGGTCAAGGCTAAGGAGTGTGTTCAAATTTTGTTTCATTTGAGCACTGTTCCCTTAAGTGTGAAAAACAAAAGTATGAGTAATCATATTAATACATGGTTAAAAACATTCCAAACTTGAGTTGTGAACCTCTGGTGATAGTTTTTTTTATTTATTTAAAGTTTTATGTAGTGCCCCTGCTAGGCACTGGGTCTCTATTCCATTTATCAGGTTATACCTAGTTTTTTTCCCTTAATACTTTTAGAAGAAAACAAAAGATTCAACCGTCTATGTTTCCATTTTCTAAATGTTTAAATGTCTGTTTTATATATGTTTATATGTCTTTGCAAATAAATAAACATAATCTTAAAGCTTTTCATTGAACTCTGTTCTTTTGACATGCACAACTTGAAAATAAATAAATAAATACATTCTATTTAAGCTGGTTCAGTAAAATACCCGAATCCGTCGATTTGAAGTTAGGTAAGAATATTTTAGGAAATGGGTTCTGTAGGTTACCTTAGCAACCCAAAATGATGTGTCCACCCTGTCAATCAGCTATTATCTTGCTGACCATAGGAAATCAACGGATTTCCTAGCCCCCGAGCCCACAAACCGATAATCCCGACAGCAACCTTCCTTCGTTTCTCTCCATAGCTCCATGGTAATCATTCGCTGAGTTAACCCCCTCCTCAGACTTTCTTTTGAGTTTCCCACCTCCTCAAAGCATTGAGTTAACCCCCTCCTCGGCATCGAGTTAACCCCCTCCTCAGCATTCCTCCTTTTTCTCAAAATACTAAATGTTCCTCTCCTCCAAAACCAATGCCCCAACTACTAGGTAAAAACTCCTATTTACTTGGAATGATTCTGTTAATTAATTAAATGAATAATCTATTTAAGAAATTTATTATTATTCAATCCACTATGCTTTATAAAAAAGATTATTATCACTATTATTATTAATTTAAGAATAATATTAATAACAATAATAATTAATAGTAATAGTGATTAAATTAATTGTGAATAGTAATTAAAATATTTATTTGTTAAATTGATAAGTGTCAAATTAGTACTTCTCGGTATAAATAAGGAAATACACTTAATGGTTTAATTAATCATAATCAACAATGATACAGTACACTCTTCCAGTATTAGTGTTTAACTATCATACTTCATATTGGAGACACATTCACTTGAAGATACTTGCAATTAATGACACTTATTTTAATCATTCATTACCATGTTCACACACAAAGACTAATTAACTTCTTTTACACATTAGAACTTGACAATCTTTTACTAATTAAGTCATTCAGTAATTACTTAATTGAGTTACCTATGATAACTCATAACATTGTTAAATCTTGATAAGTAGGTTGTAAACCAATATTATTGCACATGTGCATAATGTGCATGCGTGGCCGGCGTATGCACAAGATGGACATGTACTATAAACATACGTCATATTTCCTATGCATAACAGCTAACTAATACCGATAATACTTATGCAAACTGAACAAGTATACATTCATCATAATATTACTAAAACATCGTCGGTTATTTTATCAGTTAACCTTTAAGATTCCATTTCATTATTTTTATGATTACATTTGTTCAATCAATCAAGTACAAGGAAAGCTACCTACTACCCCTAACTGCAGGTCAACGAATACCCAACCCTCAACAGTACTATCATATCCTCCCATCCTAACCTACGTCCACATCCTCCCTATCCTTCCTCTGCTAGTAAAAAAGTGGATGTCAAACTCATCGACCTGAACACATAGAACTTGAGAGCGATAGCATCGGCTGAACAGTGGACCTATCCTCCCCTAGCAAGCATCTGACCATCGTCATCACAACATACATGGGGAGTGTGTCTCAGCACGGCCCTCCCACAACCTCGGGTATCATAGGAACATACGGTGGGAAACACATCCATCCCTCTCAACATATTGGGCCTATGCCCTTATCAAATCTTACTCTGCTGCTATCGAGATTATTGGTCCATGTCATCGTATCATCAGTTTCAGTTGCTAAGGTTTACTGCATGGATAGGCTCTTATCCATATATCAGATCAAGTATCCGGCTATCCCATAGCCCTTGTGTCCTGTAGGTTAGTATTCTGCAGAATACACATTTTATAACAAGCATTTCCATTCGATCACCAATTGATCCATATCATCAACATCATTTTATTTCACGTCACAATTTTATCGCATCACAGGTATGCATGGAATATAACAGTTCTATCAATTTCATCATAGGGTGGCATCCACGTTCAACACCATATATTTCACATTTCGTCAATGAAAACGCTAAAACATATATTTTCATGATAAAAGCAATGAATCTCATGATAATCATAACTTAATAACTGCATGAATATAGTGACATCATAAACATAGTAGCAACATATCATCATGTCTATTATGCCGAAACATAGTTCACTCTTTCTAGTTGAGTCTCATCAGATAATAAGAAAATAAAGTGAAAGGCATCTAACTCGTAAACAGGCCTAGTCAAAATATGGGGTGTTACATACACCCACCCTTTAGGAAACTTCATCCCGAGGTTATGGTCATAATAATGCAGGGAAATTCTTGACACATAAACTCTTCGTTCATGCAGGTAGCAGGCGTTGGCCATAACTGTCTTACTTAGCTTTGACTTGACCGAATATGCCGGTATTATCCTATGGATTTGCTTCTTTATCCCTTATTGTGTATTCTAATAATTAAACAAACATTTAGATTAATCTTTCTATTGAATCTCTAGAATCCCTAAGGTTATAATCAAGTGTTATCCACCTTAGTATTCTACTTCTTACCGTTTAGCAACATCCTTCAAGTTGTAACATCTAGAGAGGTTTACTCATCACCAAGCTCATATTGATCCAACTTAGCATGAAATAATCAACGATTTTTCGTTTAAAATGGAGAGCTGAGAGTTCATAATCTTTAATTATTCAACAAGCGACTACAATGATCTTTAATATTTGCATACCTCTCCTAGGAGATGAAGATCCCTGTTATATCATCCTAAGGTCAAACATTCTTATTACTTTAGTGTTAATAAGCAATCTGCATCCTTGATAACCATAAGTATTGTAACAAATATTAAATTAGGGAAAGTATCATTTATTAGAATGTTCTTAGTAACTATATCTTACCAGAATGCTTAAGTTCACTGATAGTATCTGTTAGGGGTTTAAACAACGTAACTTTATTCATTGAGGCGCACATCGGTTCCTATTTTGCCTCCATTATTACCCCATTTACTTGTATTACTATTTCACTTAACCTGGTTGAGGGTTCGGTGCACATTCATCCACGGTAACTTCATTAGTCCCTCAATAATTTACCTACTTTTATAATTTACTGCTCGTTCATTTTGTAATTATTAAATCCTAGTTGTTTCTCAATAATATTTCCCCCATCATGAAAATTTAACCTAAGCAAGACTAGCGACATATAACCCTTACCCCTTTCTTGCCAGTTACCCCTTTCTCACATATACCTAGTTACTTCAATCTCTTTCCACTTACTATATTGAAACATGATTAATTGCACCTTACACATAGAAAATTTACAGTGTTGATTTTAATACATAGATATCTCCCATATCATAATACCAATTAAATTTTCCAATAGGGGAATCCTTTCACACATGCCTTAAATATTAACCTACCACCTCTATTTGGGGTGCCTCATACAACTTACCCATTATCACTAAACATGAGATACACATATAATATTACTCCCTTTCTTGCCAGTTTTGTAATGATGCCCACTCTCATCAATAATTGATTTCATCATTTCTCATAATTGGAAATGCACTATTTCCCCCTAAAACATAGCTTTATTACAAATTCCAAGTACTTGATTTATAACGATTGTTAGACTATTAGTCAAGTGTTATTGACTTTCAATTATCTCCCATTTTGTTAGCTTCCTACCATGTCCTTACTCCATTTTCTACCTTATTAGATTTGGTTAATACATCTCTTGTTTCTATCGACGATCCTCCCCTTATATATAAATGTATAACCTGTAGATCCTGTACATAATGGGAAGCAACACAATTATCTTAGTCACTGATAGTGGTAACCATCATCCCTTAATATTTGAACACAAATGTTTATTTATTCGACGAATCGACGCATTATTAAACATAAGTGGACTCCATCATCATAATTAACTAATAGATCTAGATCGCTTCTTCATTCCCTACAATCTTTAAGGTATATCACCTTGCCATTTAACTTATCGGTAATAAACAATAGCAAAAGTATCATAGCATTATTAAATTAGGAGAACTATTACTGTTTAAAAGGTTTTCATGGCTATTTTTTATCAAATACAATTGTTATCATGTTTATTTAATATTCTCATTTTCAAACCAATATAATTTGTCGGGGAACCATTACTTCTTCAATTCCTTAAAAATCTCGTAGCTAGTTTTGTTCCCCCCCTTACCATCGCAAAGGTAATTACTAGTATTTATCCTTGTATGCCATTGTAATTGTTCATCACCACTCTTCCTACCCACACGGGAAACCCTTATGTACTTTGTAAAGGCCTTAGTCTAAGCCTACAAGTTGAACGAGAACATCATTACGTAATATGCTCAATCATATTAGGATTTCATAACAACCACTTTAATTGAGTTAAGTTGAGGACTGTGTTGAGATTCTTATGACTCTTTTATTATTACACGAGATCATCACTGTATTTGGTATGATTAATCCAAAAAATTTCTCAAAAACCTTGTTGCACCGTTACCCAATATTTAACTTATTTAGTCTAAGCCATGTTTCCCCCTTAATAAAATAGTTTTTTAATAAGCTTTATATGAAATTCCCTGGTTTAAGTACATGTTGTTTTCCATAATGTGATTCAAAAGGATACCTATCCTTGTATCCAACAATTTATTTCCTTCCATTATCTTATCTAATTAATATGTAATGTATTATCATTTTGTGTCGTAATCTCATATGGAAGGGATTCTATTGTATGGTGCTTGTTTGTTGATCATCTTAGTAAAAAAAAAACAATATGCTTATCTTAGTTAAAAATAAGATGTTTAGGAACAATGCAATTTATTACATGCTAAAGTGATTGTTTCAGAAGGTCCATTCCATCCCTATTAGTTCAAAAGTCTACTTTATATAATTGGTGACTAGCATACCTTTGTTGATAATATGAAAATCGATTTGTTGAGATGATATATGGATATTTGACAGACCAACTTCAAGTATGTATAATGTTGCTTCATATTCGATCCATCTCCAACAAGTTTTCAACATTGAAAACAATCACCACTTTACCAATAAAAACATTATAGATAAATCAATTGTATTTTACAACTTATCATTACTATTTACATCATGACTATAATTTCCTTTAGTATGTTTGGTTTTTGTTATGATAAAATTTTTTTGGTAATAATATATTTTTCAACTTTTAAAAATTTAAAAAAAAAAAAAATTAATTCATTATTATTACTTTTTTTATGATAAATTAAATATTGTTCTCTATGATGTAAGGTTATGTCATTGCTATGAAAATCAAGCCAAGCATGAGAGAAGTTGTATCCACGACAACACACTCTATTAAATTGTATCAAGTTAAAAAAAAAAAACTCTAGTAAAAAAATTCATACATTGAAATAGGTTTGAAATGATTTTATTGTAAGCGTGTAGCAATTGCAATCCACAAGCCAATGCATGTGCAATGTCAAGGACATTGCTACCTCGTAGCTCTTGTTTTTACTTAATTAGGTTAATGATAAAATTGGTCTCATCAAAGCTTATAAACCAATCCGAATTCAACACATGAAAATACGTATATAAATAGAAACAAATTAATATTATTTTTCAATATCTTTAATTTCTTTCTATCACTATCCAAATAAATAGAGTAAAATGAAATATATAGTATAATCCTTGTCTACAACGTGGACTAAGAATAAATAAATGTGAATAACTAGTGATACTCGAACTATTTTATACAATGTCATTAGTAAATCTATTTATGTTTATTTATGATTTTTTTTCCAGATGGTGCTTCATATTTCCTACAACAACATTGTGCTTCAATCCATCGACGAAAAAAACAAATCGTTGGATTGATTTGATTCTGATGAACGAAAGCAATAATCTCATTTTATCAAATCAAATGTTTGAAATATATATATATATATATAATTTATTAATTAATATTATCTTAATCGAAATTATGGGTGTAATATTTTCTCTGTGTAACTCTAAGAAAATATTCACATGTTTTTGGTTTGAAGGCATGTGAGAAACTTTGCACATACATTCTTGCGATGGATTCACATACTTGGTTATGTAAGTTTAAGTTGGTTCTTAATCTGGAATTTAATTTTTGGCTCTTAAATTTTTTTTTGGAGTAACAAAGGAATGGGAGGCTCTTGGCTTGGCGCTTGGGTGCTTGTGTGTATTGGCTGGTGCGTGAGCCTCCCTTCGACTTGGAAGCTGGTTACTGGAAAAACTCTTAGTGCTGAGCGCATGGGCTGGGGCTGCAGGGTTGTGCGTGGGCCGCCTTTGGGCTTAGCCTTCGGTCATCTGCAAACTATCGAGCTTGGCACTTGGAGCGTGGAGGTTTTATGGATCTCCTTGGCTCGGCCCTTGGTCGCTTGAAGAGCTCTCGGTGTTGAGCACTCGGAGGATAGAGGATGCGTGGGCCCTTAAACAAATGACGTGGCTATATGGAGATCATAGACGTAGCAATGGGGGAGGGAATCAATGTCTCACGGTGAACCCCGTGCCATCAATGTGCTCGGGAGTGCTCGAGATATAACGAAGGAGGTGGTCACAGTAAGAATACCACCCTCATACGTGTCGCACTCCTAGCTCGTCCGCATGGTCATAAAGTGGTATAAGAAACCACCGATGGCCCATGCGGAAACCGCCCTTAGGTGATGTTTATAAAAAGCGAGGTGGTTCATTTCGGCAACCCATTTTAGGAAATAACGCGAGAGGGACTAAGCATAGTGCAGCAGACAATGATGCGAGCAGGACTAAGCGCCCACATGCTAACTCTGTAGGTGGCTGCAACATTTGTTGGGAATCCCGTGATAGCCATATGCACCACTCGTCTGCGACTTGAAAGTTTAGGGTTCGGTGCTGAAGCCACGAACAATAGAAACGCTGAGTTTTAATGGGCTCATACAATCCTTCGAAGGGTTTACCGTTTCAGAAGAAGAATTCGGTTCTCGTAGGGGAGAAGAGCCAAGGCCGTAATGGAAAACAAACTTGTGCAGGAATAGAAAAAGGTGAAACCCTGGCGCAGCTTCAGATCCTTCCTAATGAAACAGAGATATCCACTTTCTGTTTTGAAAAAAAGGATAAAGACAACGTTATTATGTGTTCAAGTAATTGGACTGACTGGTGGACAGGCCTCGTCCCCAATGCCATGGACATGCTGGGAAGTCTTCCAAGGGCGGGCTGGTGCAAGAGGCCATGAAGTTATTCGGTGAAATGTGGGAGAAGGGAAGCATACCCGAAGCCATTGTCTACCCGGCTGTCGTTGAAGGGTTTGTGCAGAGACGGAAGGCTTGGGGAAGCCATCGATTACAGCCTTGAAATGCTTGACCAAGGTTGGCGTCCTAACGTCTCCATTAACCCTTCTCCCTAGACTTTCTTTGATTTTTTTTTTTTTTTAATGCGTTTATTAACACGACCGGGTGCTAGAAATTTTAGGTCGTTTTGCTATGGATGGCCCATAACTTGGCTAAATTTTTCTCTCCCCTTTTTTTTTTTAAAAGGCAGAGCACTCAATTAAGTCAACCCTGAACTAGTGCTCTGTAGAGCATCAACGTAAATAGAAGTCTTGCGGCTTTAGCATCATGGCATAGTTCAGTTTTTGTTAATTTATTTAACAACCGCTAGTCAATTTACATGGGGAACTACCTTCTCAACCACTAGGGCTTGACATTTTTTTTTCAGGTTTATTATTGGAAGGCTCTAGTGGAGGCTCTACAGCAATAGGTTCAGGTGCAACTTGCTTTTCTGCTTCCTTAGCTTCATATGATATATGCGATTTCCATTAGGAGGAGTAGAAATCAAGACTCCATTAACCATCTATTATAAACGTACCGCTGAGATTGAATATTTTCTGATCAAGAATAATTTTTGCATACTTTTCTGGGCAAGGAATTATGGGGCTTTCCCACCAATTGCCTAAGTTTCGCTGCAATTAGACTCAGTAGCAAGTATTACATGCCAAATGGTTTCTAAGACAACAACAGCCGGAGTTGACGCGATATAAAGAAAATGGAATGAAACACGAGCCCTCACAGAGTCACAAGTCAATGGAATGCACAAGTAACTAGATGACGACAGTAAAGTTCGTATTGGTTGGGGGGGATGCAAGAGCCATAGAGGAAGATGGACAGCTCTCTATCTGTCCCGCGTCGTCAACTTGCACGCGAGATAAGGGCAGTTGGTGGTTGCGGTAAGAAACCCACCATTACACATGTCTATTGTTTATACATCTGCATATCAAAAAGCGGTATGGCAAACCGCTCAAGGGATGATGCAGAAATCGCCTCACGTGCCATCAAAAGTATACCCTATTTATGGAAGAAAATGAGGTTTCATTTTATTTTATATATATATATACATTTTTTTTTTCTTATATTTTTAGAAATTCAAATATGATAAAATAAACATGTTAATAAAATATCTAAATCATATTTTATTATATTGTTATACTTATTTATTTGTTGTGAATAGATATATATATATATATATATATATATATATATTTTTTTTTTTTTTCATTAATATTCAATCACCACATTGCTATTTATTTACGTAAACTTACAACATCAAATTTTGCTATATTCTATATTCAAATATTATTCCTTTGTAATAATAGATTAAAAATTATTTTACGTTTTAAAATTACACTTAGAAATTACTCAATGATTATTTGTAATATTTTAAAATATTACATTAAACATAAAATAATAAATTCATATCAATCTAACTATATTATAAAATTCATGAATGTGATTCATCAGATATGTTGGTCTGTAGGCTATACTTGCCTACATTTTACACACACACATTTTCATTATTTGAAAACATATATATTTTCCATAAGTATACATTTATTAACCTAGTTTTATGTTATATTGCAGGAAGAATATGCCCTTCCGCCATAGATTTGGAGTATGGGAGTTCGTTTACTTTCCATGCAGCCTCCTAGCTTTTCTCAAAACTTTATGTTCAATCTTCTCGGTGGAGGATGCTAGATTTAGACATAATTTCAAAATTTTCTGTTCAATATATGTATATATATATTTATCGTTCAAGTTCTGTTTCTATCATGCTTTGTAAATAAATAAGAAAAGGGCTCTTCAAGTTATCTACCCTTTTGTTGCAGACATCCTGTTGTTTGTTATTTTCTAGTAAATTTCACTATAATTCGAGGTGTAGTTAGGCCCTAAGGTCTCAGGGTTTGAGCCAAGGCTCTGATACCAAATGTAGTGCCCCTGCTGGGCACTGGGTCTCTATTCCATTTAACGGGTTATACCTAGTTTTTTTCCCTTAATACTTTTAAAAGAAAACAAAAGATTCAACCGTCTATGTTTCCGTTCTCTAAATGTTTAAATGTCTGTTTTCTATATGTTTATATGTCTCTGCAAATAAATAAACATAATCTTAAAGCTTTTCATTAAACTCTGTTCTTTTGACATGCACAACTTGAAAAAATAAAATAAAATACATTCTATTTAAGCTGGTTCAGTAAAATACCTGAATCCATCGATTTGCAGTAAGGTAAGAAGATTTTAGGAAGTGGGTTCTGTAGGTTACCTTAGCAACCCAAAATGATGTGTCCACCCTGCCGATCAGCTATTATCTGGCTGACCCTAGGAAATCAACGGATTTCCTAGCCCCCGAGACCACAAACCGATAATCCCGACAGCAACCTTCCTTCGTTTCTCTCCATAGCTCCATGGTAATCATTCGCTGAGTTAACCCCCTCCTCAGACTTTCTTTTGAGTTTCCCACCTCCTCAAAGCATCGATTTAACCCCCTCCTCAGCATCGAGTTAACCCCCTCCTCGGCATTCCTCCTTTTTCTCAAAATAGTAAATGTTCCTTTCCTCCAAAACCAACCCCCCAACTACTAGGTAAAAACTCCTCTTTATAGAAATCTTTTTCCTCCATCATAAAGTCAAACTTCCTTATCACTCCACTGCCCTAGCTGTCATGGTTTTAGGAAGTACAAATCATTAATACATCCCCATTTTAAGGTAAAGTGAGGATTATATATTATTTTAAATCACCCAAAATTTCCCTCGGGCAGTGGAATTATTCAATAATTTATTTTAAACAATCCTTTTAATTTACTTGGAATGATTCCATTAATTAATTAAATGAATAATCTATTTAAGAAATTTATTATTATTCAATCCACTATGCTTTATAAAAAGGATTATTATCACTATTATTATTAATTTAAGAATAATATTAATAACAATAATAATTAATAGTAATAGTGATTAAATTAATTGTGAATAGTAATTAAAATATTTATTTGTTAAATTGATAAGTGTCAACATAGTACTTCTGGGTATAAATAATGAAATACACTTAATGGTTTAATTAATCATAATCAACAATGATAGAGTACACTCTTCCAGTATTAGTGTTTAACTATCATACTTCATATTGGAGACACATTCACTTGAAGATACTTGCAATTAATGACACTTATTTTAATCGTTCATTACCATGTTCACACACAAAGACTAATTAACTTCTTTTACACATTAGAACTTGACAATCTTTTACTAATTAAGTCATTCAGTAATTACTTAATTGAGTTACCTATGATAACTCATAACATTGTTAAATCTTGATAAGTAGGTTGTAAACCAATATTATTGCGCATGTGCATAATGTGCATGCGTGGCCAGCGTATGCACAAGACGGACATGTACTATAAACATACGTCATATTTCCTATGCATAACAGCTAACTAATACCGATAATACTTATGCAAACTGAACAAGTATACATTCATCATAATATTACTAAAACATCGTCGGTTATTTTAGCAGTTAACCATTAAGATTCCATTTCATTATTTTTATGATTACATTTGTTCAATCAATCAGGTACAAGGAAAGATACCTACTACCACTAACTCCAGGTCAACGAATACCCAACCCTCAACAGTACTATCATATCCTCCCATCCTAACCTACGTCCACATCCTCCCTATCCTTCCTCTGCTAGTACAAAAGTGGATGTCGGACTCATCGACCTAACCACATAGAACTTGAGAGCGATAGCGTCGGCTGAACAGCGGACCTATCCTCCCCTAGCAGGCATCCGACCATCGTCATCACAACATACATGGGGAGCGTGTCTCAGCACGGCCCTCCCACGACCTCGGGTATCATAGGAACATAGCGTGGGAAACACATCCATCCCTCTCAACATACTGGGCCTATGCCCTTATCAAATCTTACTCTGCTGCTATCGAGATTATTGGTCCATGTCATCATATCATCAGTTTCGGTTGCTAAGGTTTACTTCATGGATAGGCTCTTATCCATATATCAGATCAAGTATCCGGCTATCCCATAGCCCTTGTGTCCTGTAGGTTAGTATTCTGCAGAATACACATTTTATAACAAGCATTTCCATTCGATCACCAATTGATCCATATCATCAACATCATTTTATTTCACGTCACAATTTTATTGCATCACAGGTATGCATGGAATATAATAGTTCTATCAATTTCATCATAGGTTGGCATCCACGTTCAACACCATATATTTCACATTTCGTCAATGAAAACGCTAAAACATATATTTTCATCATAAAAGCAATGAATCTCATGATAATCATAACTTAATAACTGCATGAATATAGTGACATCATAAACATAGTAGCAACATATCATCATGTCTATTATGCCGAAACATAGTTCACTATGTCTAGTGGAGTCTCATCAGATAATAAGCAAATAAAGTGAAAGGTGTCTAACTCCTAAACAGGCCTAGTCAAAATATGGGGCGTTACATTTTATTTGTTTTGACTTTAGAAATAAGGACACTAGCTCGTATTATAGCAAGGGATACCATTGAGGTTATTATGAGATAGATGAGATAAAAGGAACTGTGATTAGCATGTATGGATAACATTGTTAAATGTTGCAAGATCACTACAAACATTAATTACTAATGTTGAATCAATTCCTCACTTTTGGTGGACTTTAAGGATTTGAATTGGGCAACAGAAATCTACAAAATACGGGTGCTTGAAATGTTATACCTACTTTTCCTAGCATCAAGTCATTTTGGAATCATAGTAATATTTTGTGATATATTTTTTGTGTGAACTTTGATTCTATTTAAGGGTTATAACTCAATGGAAGAGCACCTTCTTGACATGTAGTAGTTTGGTGGTTCGATTCCTCCGTTCCCTATCTACATAAATCAGTGACTAATTAAATAACCAATTAACAATAAACAATGACTAAATAAATGACCGGTTAGCAACAATTAATGACTAAATAAATGACCAATTAGCATCAATCAATGTCTAAATAAATGACCAATTAACAATAATCATTGACTAACTAAGCGACTAAATGTACTACCAAACAATGATAATTAATGAACAAATAGCAACAATTAATGACCAACTAAATGACTAAATATATGACCAATGCATGAATCAATTCAAGCAAATTATGTCTAATTGATAAATGACCAATTTGATTGGGTGATAAGTGACTGCTAATTTATGACCAGCGGTCATGTGACCAAATTTAGTCATTTATCGTCCATTTTCAGTCATTTTTTTAGTCACTTATCACCCATTTTGTACTAGTGAAATCACTAGTGAATTTATGGTACTTTTCAAATACAACCGCCTTAGAAAATTCTTGAAGGAAAACACTTGCAATTTGGCTAGATTTGACATTGGATTGAACTATATTTGGTAAGTCTATCAACAATAACCAAGATGTCATCTTTTCCTTCGAATGTAGCAAATATTATAATATGAGATGATAAGATAAGATAGTCCATTATGTTATTAATATCTAAAAAATGGATCACAAATATTTTAATCATTAATGAGACTTCAAGGGTAATAGCTCAATGGAAGAGAACCTACCTTAAAGGTAGGATTTTGGTGGTTCGATTTTTCCATACCTTATCTACAAAAAATAGTGAATAAAATGACTAAAATTCACTAAATCGGTGACCAAAAAATGAGAGAGAAGAGACAAAAAAATGACCAAATTTTCCATATAAACGATGTTGGTTGCTTATACTATTCTTGAGGTTTTCTAGAAAGAACCAAGTTTTGCGAGGTTCGAGGAACCAACAAAACCCCTTTTCACCCACCCTTTCGGCAACAGTCTGTTAACACACGGAGCTCTCACTCGAGGTGAAGTTAATGGGGAGGTTGCGGAATCAAGTTTCCACAACCATGTGATGAGCGCTTAACAGACTAGCGAGCAGTGCGCTACAGGACTCGTGCTGCAAACTGGGATAGCACAAAGTTCACCTTCTTCATGGTTAACACTTATACTATCGCACATCCATGGACTGCGTGACATGGAATTGTTCTTCGACGATAGGACATCACAATAGTGGTCTGTGATTCCTTCCAACACTTATGCAACTTCAATAGATCTTACTTAGTGTAAAAAGATGCATTCAACAACATACTAGCCTGCAACCCTTGCGAACTTATACACTATAACAAAAAACAATGTAACTGCACACTTCCGGTGCTGCACTTAGGGAATCTCATTATATAGACTTAGCTGGTTAAGTGTTTACCCGATTGGCTTATGCATTCAACTGAGTTAAAATACTAATGCGTTTAACATTCATTCACATATGTGGATACTTAACATATTATTCCCACCATTATGCTTATGGAAAATACATATAGAAGCAAGAACACATGAACTCACAAACAAGATCTTAACCATTCACATAAGCAAATACATAGACTCAAACACATAGGCAATCACATAACACAGAATTTAACTTGGTTCACCCCCAAGATGGAAGCTACGTCCACATGAACAGTTGTTAGATTATTTATGGGAAGGGAACAACTGTTCGAGTCTGTGCGCTCAACTGCAGACTCTCTTCTCTCTTAAGTACGTCTCTGCGCATGTAGCTGTAGAGCCCTTTTACAAAATGTCTCTCAATGGAGATCAATGTTCATCTATATTCAAAAACTCAACGAAGATTAACCCTTTCCCTTACAAAATTTCCCTTTATATAGCTCGTTCCTGTACGTCACGTCTGTTACAATGCATAGGCTCAAAAACCCTAAGGTTCCCCAAAATTGGTGTGGTTACCCCACTAACCAGGACTATTAGGCTCTGATAGAGACTCGTAATCATGGCCATCCTTCTACGCATGGTCACGTCACTTTCATCCCCTCTTTCGAGCGCACGTCGACAGGTTTCTTTCACCCCGTCATTCCTTCTCTAACGGCTTTATGCGACCAGTTCACGTAGTGCTGCCTTTGCTTGTGAGACTAGTCTCTTTCCTTCTGCACCACTCCTTACCCATCTGCTAGGAATCATGGAGTATCTTAACCAAAAATAGACCACCGATGGTCTCACCAGAATATATACCATTTTCCTTCCAAAAATTTGCCTTGCCGGATATTCACAGATCTGGCTCTTCACGGTGCTATCTCTCTGCAATAGTGGTACTCCGCAACACTGTAACTTCGTGGCACTGACTCTCTTACTCTGTCGATGTTGTGTTGTGTTGTATCCTTGCAACTCCCAAAAATGTCCTGCACAAAACTGCCTTAACTTGGGCCAGGCCTAACAAGCCCCTAACACTTACATGTGGCTCGTCCCCGAGGCACTTTCCACTTCTAGTTCCCTAGCTGCTCTTCCTCTTGCAGAGCTATCTTAGCAGCAAAATCTTGATATGTTGCGCTCATCTTTGTAACTATATCCTTGGTATCATGTTGAATTGCTCTGATGGTTTCCAACACATCTGGTGTTAAGTTGTCCTAATTCTGCTCTTGTACTGATGCTTGCATGTCGCGGAATTCCTGCAACTTTGTTTCGATCTCTTCCGAGATTGCATTTGCTTCTTCCTGCAGGGGCTGTGACTCTTCTGAAGCATCAGCCTCCCTTTCTTGCAGAACTATGAGTTCCCTTTTCAACTCCTTAACTTCCAGAAAGAGGCGGAGTCTATCTTTTGGTGGTAGGGGCTTTATCTTCGCATTCAGCATATCTAACGTTGCCTCCTCCTCCTACAAACTGGTTTGGACTTCCAGCAGCTGAGGGTCCTATTGCAGCACAGTAAACACTCTCGTAGCTTTGTCCAGCAAATTTTGACACTTTTCTACTTTGCTGGCTATGGTCTCTGCGGCTGGTTTTGCTTCTATTGCTTTGAGATCTACCTAATCTGGTGGTGTTTTCGGTTGATTCTCTGCTTCTAAGGTGGAAATATTTGCTTGATAATCAATTTCCATGTCTTTCATTTTAGCTTAAGATCGTTGATTACTGAGCCGATCTTAAGGATAGTGTGAGCTCTGCTCGTCGCATTCTGGTATCTCCACGCAGACTGAAGTGACAGTCTACTCTACTCGTATTCACTACTCCTATTCGATTTCAAGCACTTTAGCCTTGTTTGCACTTGCTTCCTATAGATTCTTATAATTTGCTTGAAATTCATGGTGTTTATTCAGAGTGACCATGTCTCTATCATGTATTTCCTCCATAACCTGTAGGTGCAGATTGTGTAAACCTTCTAGTGGCAACATCGCGATGTCGATGTCCACATCCTCTACACTTTGTGCGCCCGCAGCTAAGAGTCATCACGTGGTAAAATGACACTGAGTGGGTCAATGTGGACGATGCATGATTTTGGTGCCATGGTCAGGCATAAAGGTGTTTTCTTCGGCTGCGAAGTGTCCCTTGCAGTGCATTGATATTTTGCTGCAAACTTGCCTAAATTTTCTCATTCTTACTATCTTTGATGGTCATCATGTCTTCTAGATGCGCGGTGAGCATTGATGCAATCATCTCATAATTGTCATCATGTAGCTTCCTATCCAATTGGCCCTTTGAGGCTTTCTGTTTCTTTTTCTGGACTTTATCTAGCACTGAGGTTCCGGGCTCCTTTATTTTTCCTGCTAGTGACTCTTCAAAAATTGTTGTAGGTATTGGATTTCTTTCTTCGGAACCATTTGTTGGCTTCT
Organism: Larix kaempferi; assembly: GCA_027924585.1. Taxonomy (NCBI): domain Eukaryota; kingdom Viridiplantae; phylum Streptophyta; class Pinopsida; order Pinales; family Pinaceae; genus Larix; species Larix kaempferi. The sequence continues at coordinate 3,381,137 of BSBM01000118.1, forward strand.
TATATTGTTCTTTAGGTTTTCTAGAAAGACCTAGGTTATGCGCAGATCGAGGAACCAACAAAACCCCTTTTCACCGGCCCTTTTAGCAACATCCTATGAACAGACCGAGGTCTCACCCGAGGTGAAGTTAATGGGGAGGTTGCGGGACCAGGTTTCCACAACCAAGTGATGAGCACTTAACAAATTGGTGAGCAGCGCGCTACAGGACTCGCTCTGCGAATTGGGGACTACGCAAAGTTCACCTTCTTCGCGGTTAACACTTAGACTATTGCACATCCAAGAACTACATGACGTGGAATGGTTCTTCAACGATAAGACAATGCAATAGCGTTCTACGCTTCCTTCCAACACTTATGAAACTTCAATAGATCTTACATAGTGTAAAAATATGCATTCAACAACATAATAGCCTGCAACCCTTGTGAACTTGTACACTATAACAAACAACAATGTAACTGCACACTTCCGGTGATGCGCTTAGGGAATCGCACTATACATACTTCGTTGTTTAAGTGTTTACCCGATTGACTTATGCATTCAACTGAATTAGAAATACTTATGCATTTAACATTCATTCACATATGTGGATACTTAATGTATAATTCCCATCATTATCCTTATGGAGAATACATATCGAAGCAAGAACACATGAACTCACAAACAATATCTTAACCATTCACATAAGAAAATACACAGACTCAAGCACACAAGCAATCACATAACATAGAATTTAACTTGGTTCACCCCTAGGATGGGAGCTACATCCACATGAACTATTGTTAGATTATTGATGGGAAGGGTACACCAGTTCCAGTCTGCGCACTCAGTTGCAGACTCTCTTCTCTCTTCGGTAGGTCTCTACGCATGCAGCTGCAGAGCCTCTTTACAAAATGTCTCTCAATAGAGATCAATGTTCATATATATTTAACAACTCAACGAATATTAACCCTTTCCCTTACAAAATTTCCCTTTATATAGATCGTGCCCGTAGATCACATCTGTTACAATGCGCGGGCTCAAAAACCCTAAGGTTCCCCAAAACTAGTGTGGTTACCCCGCTAACTAGGACTGTTAGGCTCTGATAGAGACTTGTCGTCATGGCCATCCTTCTGTGCGTGGTCACGTCGCTTTCATCCTCTGTACCGAGTGCATTCCTATAGGTCGCTTTCACCCCGTCGTTCCTTATCTAACGGCTTTATGCGACCGGTTCACGTAGTGCTTCCTTTTCTTGTGCGATCGGTTGCTTTCCTTCCGCACCACTCCTTACCCATCTACTAGGAATTATGGAGTATATTAACCAAAAATAGACCATTGATGGTCTCACTAGAATATATACTGTTTTCCTTCCAAAACTCTACCTTGTCGGATCTTCGTGGATATGGCTCTTCACGGCGCTGTCTCTTTGCAGCGCTGTAACTTCACGGCACAGACTCTCTTACTCTGTCGATGCTGTGTTGCATTGTATCCTCGCAGCTCCCAAAACTATCTTTCACAAAACTGCCTTAACTTGGGCAAGGCCCAACAAACAACCAAATCGCAGTTTTGGTGGCTAATTTTCAGTCTCTTATCATGCAACAAAAAATGTGGTCATATTTAGTTTGGTCATTTATAGCTTTTCTTGTGGTCATTAATTTGGTTATATATTTGGTCATTAATTTGGTCATATATTGTGAGTGCGAAAATTAGCCACCAATGCCAAATAAAAAGTGGTCATTTATATGCAGATTTTGGTCATTTTGTTCTTTTGCTTATCTCTCATTTTGTACTAGTGATGAGACAAAAAGGATGGAGAAGTATATACAATATCATCATTCACTATAAACCTTGAAGCATCTGGTAGCACTCCTTCACTAAACATATCCTTGTTAGTTCCATTTATACGAGATTCCCATTCATTAGGGATGATCAAAGAGTCATCGTTATGTTGTTATCATGACAAAGTATTGTCTGACTCACAATCATTAGTATATAAAATATTAGGAGGTTAAATCCAAGATTGTTCATCACCGTGTAGCAAGAGTTCTTCATCTATTACCTACATCCTACATCAAGGTTTAGCAAGAGATAAATCTTGCATAAGCGATATGCCAATGTAATACATATGGTGGACTATTAAATAAAGAGAGGCTCACAATGTTGTATTTAATAAATTCATTGAATCACACTTGGGATTCTTCGCTTATCTTCCTTTATGAGCCATTCAATCATTTCTATGAGGGTCATGCTGGATTCTTGGGTTTAGTGTGTGAGGGTAATTGGAAACCGAACAACTCAATAATCATTTTGGACCTCTGGGGTGCATGATATGTGATCAATTGGAAGGATTGAATCAAGAATATTGCTTTCTTCATTGTGGCCTTGGTGGATACCGTACCTAGTACCTTTTTCTGATTAAGACATTTATTAGGAAACCAATTATCAATAGACAGAGAAAACTAAAATTTAGCAACTAGGATATTTTGTTCGACTTAGAATCATACAAAGTCCTAATTGACAAGGTCGTGGGAATTTGATAAGGAAAAGTTGACACAGATAACTTATCACAAGAAGTAGATGGACCATAGTAGACTGTATATCCACTGCAATGACCTTTAGACTAGTGGTTTGCACAATTGATTACCCAATTAGTCTAGTAGACTGTGTGGCACAATAAGGACACTTACATCAAAGTAGATTTGAAGGTGTTTAACATTTTTTTCATATTGTTCATAAGTTATTTAGGGTTTTGAATAAAATTATTTTCTATAGATTTGGAAAATGCATAAGTTGGTTGTGTGCACCTACCTTGTATTGGGTGTAACTTGGGAATGGTACTTAATGTGGGTCTGGGTTTGAATTATCCAAACTTTCCAAGGTTTGTTTGGGGAAACTTTATATGCATTGCATTCTTTCAAAATTACCATTATAGATTGTTATGGACTTGCTAACTTGTTCTTTATGTTCTTTCCAATTGATTTGATTCTTCAAAGGTCATCATTCATTAATTTATTACGTTTATTTGTTCTTTCAGGGAATGTTCCAAGATGATGTAGGTGCATTATCATCGACAGAAGGCAGGGAAGATTCACTCAGTGGCCATTGTAATATTTTAAAAATTCATCGATATTGTAGAAGATTTTAATGTAAAGTATCGAGACAGTTTTTGTTTTGGACCGGTATTAGTACTCCATTAGTGGATATTCAGTTGGAAACTCATATTTATTGTAATACTTGACATTTTATATAATATAATTTATGTGGTTGAAAATTATACATTGGTACTTGGTATTATTTAGTGTTGTAATTAACTAATATTATCACTATGCGTGATTCACATGTGTATTAGATGAGCATGATTATGATATGATTTTTTTTTAATTTAGACATAAAATCAATATTGCTAAAAATTATGTTAATTAATATAATTGACACCATTAAAATTACTAATAAATAATGAACACATATGAACAACTAAATTGGTCTTTTATATTGATTAACTATGACCATAAATAAAATGACTACAAATGACCAAAAAGAGATAAATGACCACTAAAAGAGATAAATGGTCACTACAAAAATGAGAGATAAGTGACCAAAAAAAACCAAAATTCGCATATAAATAACCAAATGGTGACCACTGGTGGAAAATTAGCAATCATTTATCCTGTGAAAAGAATGTGGTCATATTTAGCTTGGTCATTTATATCTTAGCTTGTGGTCATATATCCGGTCGTATATTAGGTTTTTAAAGATAACCTATAAATTACAAAGTTAAATATGACCACTTTTTTGGTCACGTGATCAATGACCGCTAATTTTCCACTAGTGGTTTCCAAATCAAAAGTGGTCAATTTAATGTGGATTTTTGTCATTTATCTCTCATTTTGTACTAGTGAACTCAAACATATATGATTGATTATCTGCTTGGTGATCCTGTAATTCAACATAAATTCTAGGGACAGTCCTTTCCACTTGACCCATAGTTTCAACTTCTTAAATGTTGTGAACTTTCTCCCATTCTGGTGTGGATAATTTCTAAGAAAATGGTCCTCTCCACATCCGCAACATTGAATTGTCTCCCATCATCTTAGTTCGATTTGTTAGAACTTCTGGTGGATTCCTTGGGTAATTTATGAAATAAGGAGGCGTGGGCCCTTTCTTCCTTTGATCAAACTTCTCGATCTTCTTTTCCTTCCATGCCTTATGGAAATATGGCTTGGTTTTGTCTTGATCATAAAAATACTTTTCCCTTCTTATGCTCTCATCTGCAGTTTGAGGCTCGTCAAACTCAATTCTATCTTTGTAGGACTGAGGAAACCCACTTAGAAAATGCTGAATTTTCACTTTGTCATCCATGATATACTTGACATATCTCACCAGCTCCAAGAATTTATTTGCATATTCTTCCATAGTCATTTGGCCTAATTTTAGCTCATGGAAATTTTTAATGTTTACATCATAGTACCTATCGAAGAGGTACTTTTGTTTGAAGTATTTCTTGAATTTTTTCCACACTATCTTCCTTTCATTGATCTTCTTCAATTTCCTAAGGTGATCCCACCATATATATGCTCTTCCATTCATATTGAATATGTCCACTCTTGCTTTTATTTTTTTGAGTAGTCTTGGACTTGGAAATATTCCTCATCCCAAGAAGCCAAGCCTCATCTTCTTAACCAGATTTTATCTCACCATCAAATGTAGGGGGTTTGGAATTCCTAAATTATTTTTGTGAGTTGTTATCAGAGGACCTATTCCGCTTCTTCCCATGAGATGAAGAGCTTGATCCTTCAGTGGAATCCTTGGAGTATATGACCTTCCTCTAAAAACTCTTCTTGAACTATGGGACCTCTTGTGAGAATGCCTCAATAAGATACTCCAACTCTTCTCTTGACTTTTAGAATGATGTCCAAATTTAATATTCCTTTGAATTTCTATCAAAATTTGAAGCATAACTTCATTTAGCTAATTCTTCTCTTCTTGATCTCTAAGTAACCTCTCATTGTTTACTCTACAACTCTGTTGTTTCAGCTTTATTACCCTCATGGTTTCTGCAATGTTTGGGGGAGTCACTTGGTTTCTCCTACCATTGGATTCTATCTCTACATTATCAATTTGTATATTCTCTTCCACTGCATCCACCATAGCTTCATAAGGATCATGTGCATCATACATGATGATGACCTTCTTGGCACAACCAATAATAGAAATTTCCCAACTGTATTATACCCATTGTTGACCCTTAAAAGTAACTGACATTAGGGGAGTTTTGAGGTAAAAAATGGGCCTCAAAGAAAAAAATGTACCATAAAAATTCACTTTATAAGAACCAATAGGATTTCGGATGATGATGTCAACCATAAGGGTAAAATTTATAAAACAAATTGGAGGGAAAAACAAAAAACTACTTTTTCTTATCGTATTTTTGACATATCTCCTTAATGGTTTACCCAATTTCAAGTTTGGGCAATCATTGGATGCGAATTTTAATTCCGCAGCCAACCCATACCCACACTGCATACTTCTGAGGTGCCCACGACATGAAAAAATGAAAATTTCAATAAAAAAACGTATTTTAATTGAAATTTTCATTTTTTCATGTCGTGGGCACCTCAGAAGTATGCAGTGTGGGTATGGGTTGGATGAAGAATGAAAATCCGCATCCAACAAGTTCCCAAACTTGAAATTTGGGTAAACCATTAAGGAGATATGTCAAACATACAATAAGAAAAAATAGTTTTTATTTTTCCCCTCTAAAATTTAGAACTCTTATTTTATTATTTCCCTTAGGAGGTCCATTTTATACCTCAAAATTCCCCTAATGTATGATTATTAATATGAAAAAGTGTTCATATAAACATAATTGTTATATTTATTAAGTTCTTAGAAAATAAAAAATCAATTTTCATATATTTTGGAAAATACCCGTATTGATAGTTTTTGTCAAATTATGGCTACAGGAACCTTTCTGATCAAATTACAAAAACATAAGAATCATCAATTCAGAATTTGAATCTATAAAATTACCCCCCTTTGGATAATAATTCCAATGACTATAAGTATGCCCAATTCCGAATTCTGAGCACAAGGTTACAGTCTTTAAAAAATTGTCAATTCAGCCCAATTCTGCACTTTTCCTGTAAGTGCATTTAACTCTAGAGGCCAACTTCAGACACCTACAGAAGATCACCCTTGGAGAACCATAAAAAATTCTCTTTTGGAGTAGATAATGGATGTGAGCATGCTTACTCAACAATTTTGATCAATTTCATCATAGGATGCTCTAGTCACTCTTTATAAAATTATGGAATTTACTACCTTTAACATTTTCCACCTTCTTCCATACTTGAAAATTTTGTGGCTTTTCCATGTCATCTTCTACTCAGCACTAGTTCACCACACCACCATACCACTCGATCTAGGGTGTTGGTGCTTTACTTGTTTCCAGAAGTAGTAACGCCTCCTCGTGAAGGTAGTTTTGAAAAAACTCCTTGGGGAGGTGTCTTCAATTAAAATGTAACACGCACCCCAAGTAATTTTTGCTCAACATGTCATTCATCCCAAATTAACCATTGTGCACATCACTGATGCACTATGAGCCATGGTCATCGATATCCCCCTTCATCTAATGTTAGATATCCACTCGCTTGTTGTTAACCGCCGTGTGTGTTCCTACGGCTTTGCGGCCCATGACTGTTGATCTTCCCTTCCATCGAATGGTCAGAGATTCACCCACCCACTATTAATCACTCATCACATTACTGATGCGCTAAGGGCCATAACTATTGATGTTACCTTCCATCTGATGGTGATTTGCTTCCCCTTTAGACTCCATCATATGCAGGCACAACTTTACACATATCTAATTTAGCTTATCCATATCAGACCCTCCGCTCACGTGGATCCTCCATGTCATTTGTACATGTGGCACTAGTGGGGCCCACTTTAAAATTACCATAATTATAAAATTTTTGATTTAAATGAAAATTACTTGTGTCCTTATCTGTCATTTAACAAAACCCAGCCTCCATAGAATTATTTCATCTGCAACTTGTATTTTTTTTTTATTTTTTTATTTTTATTTTTGCAACTTCACATTCTTGGCACATACAACTCCATTACTACAACTCGAAGCTCTAATATCACTTTGTAACATTCCCATCTCTCAATTCGGCCAGCAAAGGGGACATTAACTGAATGGGGCCTCTAAATTTCACCCCATATCCATAGTTATGAATTCTTAACATATAAAATGAATGTGGAGACATGGAAATAAAAACACAAAGCGGAAATAAACTTGAACCAAACACACATCATGCAATTATAGGAATATAAATAAAACTGTTTCACATTATATACATAAGAATACTTATATTTAACAAATAATATCTAAGAAAACACCTACATGATTCTCTCTATCATGCCACTGACACTTTGTCCAACATACACTCTTTCTGTTTAGAGGCCACCCCCAAGTTGGGCTATGAGGCCACTAGGGAAAAGTAAACACCTACATGATTCTCTCTAGCAGGCCACAACCCACTCTGCTCTCTATGCTTATCCAAAAGATCTAATAGATCTCTGCGGGGGTCTCACTAAGCTGTCACATCCATGGAACTCCTTCCAAATTCCCCATAGAACAAGAGGAATGCGTTTCCCTTCACTGATCCATGGTTCCCTCAGGAAATCCAACCGTTATAGTGCTTACCATTTTCTGCAGTAAGAGTCCAACCTATTGCAAGATATTGGAGAACCTCCTGCAACATTAATCCATGGATTCTCATGCATCCAAAAGTAGTAGATCTCAATGGTTAAAGGTTCCTAGCTTTCCCAACCTCCATTATAACCTAAAACCATCTATTTTAGTTTACAAAAATGCATCTCTATCTCCAAATTCAAATGTATGGGTTATACACAATTAGGTAATGGACATGAACAACAATGGAAAACTCTATGTAGTGTAGGAACATGCATGAAAGAATGATAAAAATAGTGTTGACTCCAAGAATATGAGGTAACAGTCAAAATACAACTAACATAGCTTCTGACCATATAAGAAATAGGACAGCTGACATAACTATCGCAACCCCCATGATTCAATAACTACATGAAGTGAATTTTACCACCAACCTCACATATTCGTTCAATGATTGGGTTTAATAATCAAGAGAAAGTAATTGGCTCAATTAAAGGAAATGGCATAGTTTTGTATGAGTTCTAAGGTTGACATTTGGAAACGTAGGTTTTAGTTTCCCCATAGGCTCCCTTCCTCTTCCCCTCTAGTGGAATCATAACCCCTCTAGTTCTCCTTACACAAACATCTTGGACCATTTTATTAATTTCCAACATAATATTTACATAGGTTTTGAATTGGCATGATAAGACAACCTTGCGGTCCAAATAAAAATATATGCATCATACATTCCTAGCCATTCACTAGTCCAACCTTGTTGATGTATATGTAACTTCAGAATGTATTTCACATATATGTATATTGTATTCATATAGAGATGTTATTATTCCTCTATACATAAGTGTTGTCATTTATATTGTAAGTGTCGTAACTTATACTTGATCGGTTATTAGACCACCTTGTTGGGGTCGGCCTTGTATAAGTCATGTGGGTCAAAGGGTTATTAGACCACCCTATTGGGGGTTGGCCATGTTGGTTAAAGGGTTATTAGACCACCCTAGTGTGGGTCGGCCTAGTCAGCATTATGTTAAGTAGTTAAGTTGAGGCCGACCTAGTTGAGTAAAGGTCAAGTCAAGTTAGTGTATAAATAGAGAGTGTGTCTCTCTCATTTTACACATTCTATTCTCTCACTCACACTTTGGAGAGTGGCGCACTTGTGGAGGACGAGGCTCTACTGCTAGGAGAAGACTATCTCTTGTATTCTGGTTGTATCGTTGCTCTATCTATCTCTGAGGAAGTTATTGGGGTTTTTCACCTTTATGGTTTTCCCCAAGTAAACTCTGTGTCTCTTGTGTGCTTGCATTATTGTGTCCATGATTGATATGCTATAGATTTGCTTTACATGTTGTTCTCTCAGTTAAGATCCTAGATCAGATTGAAGTAAATTCTGAAAATTTAACATGGTATCAGAGCTAGCCTGAAAGAAGGCATGATATGGCATGTATGACACTTGTTGCACTTACGATGCTAGGGCTTGACATAACAAAAACCAGTCATTGTAGAAATTTCGCTATAAATCCATTTTGGAGAAGTTTTAGGATCTAAAACATTTACAGGTCGAAGATCAAAACCCCATGTACCTTGTGTCTAAAGGACAACCTCTAATTCGTTGTACTTTGTGATTTATGATCTGTACAATATAGGGTTTCTGCCTCTTCTACATCTGAGTCAAAATCAGGTGACCTTGGGAAAAAGATCATAACTTGGGATAGGAAGGTCCAAATGAAATTTCGTAAAACATGAAAGGTAGTAAACAGAATGTAATATCTCAAAAAATGTTTCCAGTGGCCGAAGTTGAACCAGTGACATGTGGCATGCCGTACAAGTTCGCTCTCCTGTATTATCCCATAAACACGTCATGTTGCAACACATGGAATAACGCTCTCTTAGAGAAACCAATTGAGGTCAAACCTGTTGGGTTGGAAATATAACAGGTCAAGCAAGATATCTCAAGAAAATTTTTCAGACCATGTGGATCAAAAATTTTGGAGTTACACTAGAAACAATCTGGTACATATTTCTGTCAAAACAGAATTATTTTTGAGTACCTTCATTCATGGCTTCCGGAATTTAGGGCTTCGGAGAAAGTTAGAATTTTTGTAATTGGAGACCACAGCTGGATGCTACTCATCAAAATCGAAATTTAGAGACCAAGATCAGAGTTTTTGGTTGGGAAGAAGGCCGGGCTTGATCAAACCCCAGTTCGGGACTTTGATCGGAAGGATGGAAAATTAGGGCTTCTGGAAAAATTGGAATTTTGGAAATCTGTGACCACGGCTGGAAGCGCCTCACAAAAATCGAAGCTTAGAGTTTTGAATCAAATCTATTGGTTGGGTGAAGCTCTAGGAAACTCAAACCCTAATTCAGGGTCCTCCCTAGTGAATCCAGAAATCTAAAAGGCAATTTTGAGGGGTGAAACTTTGCAGTTTTCAAATTATGAATATACCAACTTGATCAGCTCATCAAGGCACATATTTCTATCCTTTCAGAAGTTTGAAATTCAAAGTTTGAGTTTTTGGGGTTTCTTTGACAAACCCTAATCTAGCTCCAGGTCTAGTTCTTGCAAATCAAGTGGATTGGGTTAATCCTAGAATAAGATGGATTGGTCACCTGCATAAGTGAAGAAGTTCCTGTCTCAGAGGGAGATGAGGCTAAGGCCTTCCATAAGAAGATTACAAGCAATCTTGACAGGTATGGCTTAGAGGTATGTTTCATGGTTAATGTTTGTCTTCATATCATTACAGTACAATCTTGATTAATTACTAGACTTGTCGCATCACCTTAATAGAATATATTCATTGATTAAGGTTTTGACACTTATGAATGTACTAATGTATTGTGATGTTGTATGAGGTTTATGTTGTTCGCTAACATAAAAGGTACACCAAGAAAGACAAACCATGTTCTACTTCAAGAACATATGATCATGGTGACATGAAGACAAAGATTCATCCATTGTCATGGATCACATAGAAGATCTACTTCAGAGGTATGTATAACTTGGTCCTACAATGGTCAACCTATGAGACACGCAGGTTACTAGCACAAGTCACTAAAGAGAACCAGAAGACATTATGCGGGTATGTTAGACATAATTAGCTAGCATGCTAATCCAAGTATGTTTTTCCTATATCAAGCTAGAATTCTACCTTATGTAAGACAGAGTAAGACAGAGTATTCTGCACCCAGAGTAAGACAGAGTATCTCCAGTAGGCATGACCTTAACCAGTTTGCACCCAGACAGGTTCACACCTTGCCCACTTCCACTCTGTCGCCTGATGTACACAATGTGCAATCAACGAAACCATCGGGTAACCAGCAACCTGGTGGTAAGAAAAAGGGGATAAATAATCGTAGGGGTGGAAACAATGGAAGTAACAATAATAGCAATCGTAATACTCCTCGTAAAGAGAATTCCAACCCTCCTAGGGAAGGCAGTAATGCTTGCAAGGATCGTAAACCTAGGCGTAAGGTGAAATTCCCTTGCAAGCTTTGTGGGGAGGATCATCTTACTCACTTATGTCCTCGTATTGAAGAAGCATCGAAGCATTTGGCACAGAGCCCAGCTGTGTTGAAGGATCCCCTACCTCATCACCAAAACATGGCTTCGCATGCTCCCACCACTGGTTATGATACTAATGAAATGACAACGTCTTCTTCCAATACTAGTGGTTATGGATGCGTGAATATGGTTCAGTCGGAAGTTTGTGTTGCTACTTGTCAACGTGATTATGGTGCACCACAACCGAATTTGGGGAATGAGCCTCCCCCTCCTCCTGATAATTCCTTACATATCGAGAAGCCTTCTATTATGCCACAGATACCAAAAGGTGTTCTCAAGCGCTCCACGCATAATCCTAATGCTCGAGCCGCCCAGAACTACTCCATCGTAGAAGATTTGTGCTAAACTCCGTGTTCCATGTCGGCTCTTGAAGTTTTGCAAGCTTGTCCTTCTCAGAAGCATTCCCTTTTGAGTGCGTTAGGAGTTCAGGATGGGGGAAGTCCTAGTGTTTTCAAGTTCAATACTACTGATGTCCAGCCTCGCTTGCCTTCCACGTGGCTTTTCAAATCCAGGTGGTTTGCCTTAAGAGCTTTGTCAAACGTACTATGGTTGATGAAGGTGCCTCTACGTCAGTAATGTCGCTAACTTGTTGGAAAGCTCTTGGCTCTCCTCCCTTACTCACGTCTAGAACTACACTCACTGCATTTGACGGTAGATCTTTTACGCCGCACGGAATTATCCCTTCCCTTGTTGTCTCCTTGGGAGGTAAGTCTGTGCCTATTGAAGTCGAAGTGGTTGATGCGCCCATTGACTATAACCTTTTATTGGGTCAGAACTGGATGTATGCTATGAAGGCTGTCGCGTCTACTGTATTTTGAGTTATTTGCTTTCCCCATGAAGGAAATATTGTGACGATCGATCAGCTGGATTATTTTGGCACTCCTTCCACAGTATCTATGGGATCAATAGTCCCGCAAGTTTCTGATTCTCAGACGGAAACTGGGAACATAGGTGCTAGAATGTACCCCTCGTTGATGGGAACTTTTAACCATTCTGCACCTGTGCATTTTATTGTAACCATTTCCGACAGTGCACCTCCTCCTTCGAATAGTATGTCATTCTGGACATCCTATTGTGATGATCCATGCATTTTGCCATCCGTGGATTCTATGTTTGGAGACATTGAGCACGTCAGGATGTCTATGCCTTTATCTGTAGCGGAGCTCACTTACGATCACATCCAACAAACCACTATAGATCCAGATCTTTCTTCTTCCCAGATAGTTGAAGAAGATCCCGTTACGCTGCCAGTTTGGGCAGCCAACTCATCTTGCTCTCATGATTGCCTCGATGATACTTTGCATCGAATGAAGCTATCCTCCAAGCCATGTGTGGTAGTGAGAGGCCTTGGGAAGATATGCATCATCGATCTTATTTCCTTCCCAACCTTGAGCTCATTGAGAAAGAGGAGTTTGGGATGACTCTAGTTGAGATGGTTGGTCACCCTGTGGCTGTTTTGTAGTCACATGATGTTTTCTTGGAGGGGAATATGGCCAATATTTCCCCAACCACTTCGATCAACATCTCTCGCACTCCCAGAAAGATTGAAAATGTTTACGTCAGTGCCGATTGCACTCCTGAGGAGATTGCTATTTACACGGATGTGTTTACTGAACTCCGGGAAGTTTTCACCTGGTCATATGAGGAGATGCCAGGAATAGACCCCCGCATTGTTGAACACGAGATTAAAACGTATCATGATGCTAAACCAGTTTGACAATGCTTATGTGTTGTGAACCCTAGGAAGGCAGCTGCTATTAAGGATGCGGTGGAGAAACTGCTTAAAGTTGGTTTCATCTACCTCGTTCCTCTTACTGAATGGGTGTCAAACCCCATTCCTGTGGATAAGAAGCAGGATGCATTGATTTCAGAGATTTGAACCGTGCATGCTGAAAGACAACTTCCCCATGCCATTCATTGATCAAATATTGGATGCTTGTGTGGGAAGTGATATTTTTTCATTCATGGATGGATTCTCGGGTTATAATCAGATTCAAATCAAACCAGTGGACCAACATAAAATGGCATTTATTTGTCCATGGGGAACTTTTGCGTACCGGAAAATGCCCTTCGGCCTCAAGAATGTCGGATCTACTTTTCAGCGAGCCATGACCTATGCCTTTCACGATCTTAAGAAGATTATGGAAGTTTTCTTGGATGATCTTGTTGGCCATTCTCGCAAGAGAGTGGACCACCCCAAGCACCTCCGTATGATTCTCAAATGATGTATCCACTACAAAATTTGATTGAATCCGAACAAATGCATCTTCGTTGTTAGGACTGGTCGCCTTCTAGGATTCATAGTTTCGAAAGAGGGTATTAGAGTCGATCCTCTTAAAGTTGAGGCAATACTTCAATTGCCTCCTCCGCGTAATCTGTTTCAACTTCAGAGCCTCCAAGGGAGAGCTACTTTTCTGCGTCGGTTTGTAGTTAACTATGCCAGTATTACTAAAGGTTTCGCACACCTATTGAAGAAAGACACACCTTTTATCTGGGATGAGCGAGCCCAACAGTCTTTTGATGCCATTAAGAAAGCTTTGGTATCAGCCCCTGTGATTAGTCCGCCGGACTTTACATGCGATTTCATTCTTTATGTGGCTGCATCTCAAGAGACTATTGGCACGGTCTTGGTTCAGGTAGATGATGCACTCATCGAGCATGTTATCTATTATCTTAGTCGAAACTTAGTAGACGCTGAACTAAGATACATCCATGTAGAAAAGCTGGCACTTGCGACTGTTCACGCAGTCCAACGGTTACGGCATTACATTTTGCTTCGAACAACCACTGTTGTAGGTCATATCAATCCATTTCAGTTCGTGCTATCAAGATGCCTTATTAGGGGTAAGTATAATAAATGGATTGTGATCCTTTAGGAATTTGATCTCGAGTTTGCTTCTGCAAAATCGGTGAAATCATTGGTGTTCGCTGAGCTTATGTCGGATCTTCCACGGCTTGATGAGGATATCATTCATGAAGATTCCTTTGTGGATGAACATTTATTTCTTATCTCGACCGAGGACCCTTGGTATGGGGATGCCATTCGATATCTCCAAACTTTGAAGTTTCCTTCGCATTATTCACGAGATGAGCGACGGCATGTGAGACATCACGCTAAAGATTATACTATCGCCGGTGACACTTTGTATCGCTGAGGAAAGGATTCCATTCTCCGTCGTTGCTTGACTCACAAAGAAGCAGAACGAGTACTTAATGATTTCCATGCGGGGGCGTGTGGCGGTCACTTATCCGGGCTTGCCACAGCCCAGCATATTATGCAAGCGGGTTATTTTTGGCCTACTATCTTTAAATATTGTATTAACGCCGTGAAGAGATGTCACCCTTGCCAGGTGTTTTCTCGGAACATACACTCGCATCCAGCACCCCTCCATCGAGTCATCATTGTCGGTCCCTTGACTAAGTGGGGGGTAGATTGCAAACCAGCTTTGGTTGGGGGGGCATCACCATATTATCGTGGCCATAGATTATTTTTCCAAGTGGGTTGAGGCCATGCCTACTATAAAAGCTGAGATACTCTATCATTTGCTCAGTTTCTCAGAGTTTTACTGAAGATAAAGAGCACTACCATTCGCTTGAGTTCAATTCTCATGCACTTTTTGCTGATTTTGGTTTTGATCTCACCCTTGTTGGTTCAAAGGAGATCTCAAGAAACCATTCATCTATTTTTGGAGCTGATTTAACTTCTATTGATAAGAAGTTCAAGTTTCAAGATCTATTTGATCCGATTGAAGCTATTCCTACCTCACTTGGTTCGAATCACAGGTTTCAGGATCATCCTCATATTTTCAGATTTGTTCTCACCATTTTCGGTATGAAGAGCAAGTTCATAAAGTCCCCACATTCACTTGCATACACTGATGGAGAATTCAAGCACATGTTTCTGAAGCATGATCCATTTACTCCCAAGAGTAAGATACCTCCAGACATATCTACTTGATTTTGGAGCAGTTAAATCTTTTGGTGTGCTACAGTCTATTTTGAGGGGGGGTATTTTTCCCATGAGGTTTTCCCCATTTCCTCGATTTATTGACTGTTATTAGTTTGGATTATTATTGTATTGGGGTGACCTTTGGTCTTAGTTACCAGGGCCCCACTTTAATTTTTTTGCACATCATAGTCTAGCTTGACGGGGGTGTTCGGATATCCACATCATCATTTTCTGGACCTTGCATGCAAATTCTAGGGTTTGCATGCATCCCAGTCACTAGGTTGATGCGTCCAGCACCTTAGCCACCTTATTCTAGCACTCGAGAGCTTCTTACATCAATTCTTTATCCCTCCTAGTCATGAAGGCGCCCACTTCTCACCTACTGCTAGAGAAGGGCACACTTCTTCACCTACCACTGCAGTTCCACTTCAGTTACACACAGTTAGCTCTGATTCTCCTTGATTTGAGGCTAGTTTCACTCTCGACTGATTGTTTCACTCCGTTCGACCTCCAGATTGACTAGATGACTTGTTCTGACTTCAGTTAAGCCTCCCATGCGCCTACTTAGTCAATTCGAATTGCTCACTCATTGTCAGATTGTATTGTAATTATTCACCCTTATTGGGATATTGAGCACTGTGCATGTTTTTACACAGTTTTACACCATGTTTTCTATGTTCATCTATTCTGATTGATTTACTTATTGATTAGATCTGCTGTGACTAATTTTACAAAAACAAATTCTAATATCAGCCAAAAAAACTGAGACTTTAACATACTATTCTACAACTTCACTTAAAATCATCTTCGAGCAAAACTGGTTTTAAGCCATTATCAAATGCGTGGAGTCTATTATCCATAAAATGAAAGAAAACCGATCAAAACAAAGAACATAGAAAACACCCACCAAGCCTGATTAAACAAATTTCAAAATGAAATGAAATTCTTGCCCTTGAGACTCAGAGAATGATTAATTCAAAATGGTAATTGGGAGAACATATCACAAATTTCAGAACAATTAGTTGATTCAAGATCCATCAAAGGATTAATAGAATAGTAAATATGAGAACCTTGAAGCTATTTAATTAGGCTTGAAGAAGATTGTTTGATATTATGATCAGAACTATTCTCTTGTACTTCCGAAGAATCTTCTATAGAAAAGTGATCTCCTTGATGATTTGGTAAACTTTGGTCTTGACATGAAACAGTGATGGGCATATCAACATTTGAATCAACCAAATCATCATATTGAGTATGATCCATATCTAATAAAGAGAATGAATTCATTTCTACAATTTCTAAATCCTTAGATTCTTCATGCAAATCTAAACCATGATATGGATGATCATTGATGTATAATTTAGATTTATCATCTACTAATCAATCAGATTCATTTAAAATAGAACTAATGTGTTGAAACTATTCAAGTATTATAGGATGATCTATTAAAGGGAATCTACAATAAAGATTACAATTTCTAATTGCAAAATCTTCTAATGCTTCATCTTTTTTAATAGTGAGTTGCTTCCATTCATCACACAATCTAACAAAATCGTAATGTGCAAAAGAATGTATAAGCAGATCTACAAACTGTTCAAAAGAATGGATAAAGGAAAAATGTAAGGTTACAAACCATTCTTTGACTTATCCTTCAAATGTGAAGGCTCACAATCGGCACAAGACATCTTGATCCAAAATTTTGTTAACAAGACAATTATGAGCAAATTGAAGAACATGTTCTTGTGCTAATATATCTCCCTCACCGTCGAATTTTATTGCTATCAAATGCTTCAGCAAATCTGTTTGAACATGTAAACTAATATTTCTAGAAAAACAATTAAATGCAGATTCTTGGGCCAGAGCCATTATAAAATAATTTGATTAAAATAGCTCAAATCACCTTACATGTCGGATGGCCCTACTTCTAGCACCATTTGTTGAGGCCTTGAGGATGCAAGGTAATTGCAAGGTGTTGGAATGGGTTCCAAGGCTCCCAACATAGGGTGAAAACCTAGACTAAAAGGCTACGAAAGACCCTACGCAAGCGAAATTCTATCCCCAGCCTGTTTGGTATGGAAATCTCCCATAGATATTCGGCCTCCGCTCGTACTCTATGAGTTGGTATTTTGATCAATAGATCGGTTTTCCCCTTAAGAAAAATGAAAATATGGAACTTAGTACGTTCTAACTTAACCTATTCAAGGAAAGGATCAACTCTAGGTTAGACCTATTATAGAAAAAGCTTCTTGTTGTGCAGATCAATCGTGATGTGAGATGGATAACTACATTTATCAACTTCAACAGAAATGTTAAAAGATGCATTTTCTTATTCACTTAGGTCATAATCAATTAATGAAAATTAAGTGACAATAATTTAAGTATGTAAACCTGTTCAAGATTAACCTGTAATCAATTTGTTAATTAAAAAATTAACAATGATTAAATCGAATCTTGATCATTTGCAGAAATCGATAAAGAAAACATCTCAATTGACAGAAATTCAATAAAATATTTTCACACAGATCAGCTATAAAGAAAAACTAGTATCACAGATCTTGATGTAAATTAACGCTTGCAAAAGATCACACACTATAGATGACAATTTGAAGTAAGAAATCAGACATTGTCAAAGAAATTTGAACAATAAACAAGAGATGACTCGAAGGGACTACTTTACTGTATTAATGAAGTCTGTAAACAAAATTACAAAGCTCTGCTAAGACAGAGTATCTCCAATCGTCTCCTACTGATTTCTAACCCAAAAATTATCCATCCCTAACATCGAGAGGCATTCCTCTTTAAATTTGAACTACAACAGAGTACAAATGGAAATTCCCAAAAGATAGGTATTACAAAGTTAGGATCAGGCTATTGATCCAGAAAATATTTCCACAATAATCTGAACAATTTTAGCTCCAATGATTCCCTCAAAGCCTACGATAAAGTTTGAAATAAGAGTCATTTTTCTAATTTCGGGAAAATCCCGAAACAAAATTGTGGAATTCAACAATGGCCTACTAGCTGTCGATAACCGGAAACAGATGGTCCAACAAATCTTCCTATTGCGTTTCCTTAGAATATTCCTCTTGATCAATAATGTTTTCGAAAACAGAAAAATCGGACAACGGGTCTTGTTTCATGGGTGCTAGTGGAGTAGCAGGTTCCTTATTGATTATAAAATCATGGATAATGGAGTCATCTCGATCACATGGTTGTTTATTGATTTTTTTGTCGTTCTTCTGGGGGAGTAGTATGCAAATGGGCAGAGTTTCAGAATCTTCCCCTTCGCTATCACTGTTGCCATCAAGAACACCACGTCAAAGGGTGGAGACATAGGTTCTTGAAATAGAAAGGGCTGAAGTTCTTCTTCAACATAAAATCCATCAAGGGATTCATAACCTGCTCAAATATTGCCCATTCCATATCATCAGAGAGAAAGCTTTCAAAAGAAAACAGTAAACTTTTCTAACGAATATAAACGACGAAGTAAGTGCTTCATACTTGCAACCATATTTAATAAAAGCTAAAGAAAATGATAATTGTCGAATATGATAAGGTGCTGTGATTAAAATCATATGAATTTGGAATTACAATCATTTGAAATGCAATAAAATGATGTCGTAGCATGTGTTAATACAAAATGGATCATAATAAAGTATAGTTTTAACTGAATCACGCACGATTTGAAGTCGCATCTGAAACCAGTCATTACAAACCAATCTAATCAAGAAATCATATCTTTAAAGGTGATCATACAGTCAAAAACCTGACCGCCAAAACAACGAAGAACAAGAAAATCAAACATATAAGAAACAATGGAATCAGATGTGCTGGATCCAAGGAATGGACGGTTGAGATTGACCGATGCGGGATGCGGGTCGTAGATAATTATTTGCAAGTTTATTCATGATTCTCGGTAGCCGCAACCCGAAACTTGTGGGTTGCGAGTTTCCCAGAAGGAAACAAACTTTAAAAAATGGAAAATATTTTCCCATATCTCACAACCCAAGATTGCGGGTTGCGGGTAGCGGGCTTCGGGAACACACAACGCAACTAAAGGAAAAAACAAATTTCCGAAATCTAAAAGCCGCGATTGCGGGTTTCAGGTTTCGGGATGAAAAATTCCCAAAAATTATAAGCAAGGATTTCTGCAACCCACACCTTTCAGGTTTCGGGTTTCGGGAACACACAAAAATCAAGCGACGCAAAACAAATTCCCGCAACCCGCACTTGTCAGGGTGCGTATTTTGGGTTGTTGGATTATCGGGTTTTGGGTTGGTACAAGTCAATGCCAAAAATGCTTAATATGGATTTTAGCAAACCAAAAACACTTACAAATTTCGAGAGGAGAATTAAGAAAAATCTCTGATAACAAACTTCAGCTAGCGAAAGTATATCAGTCAGCTGCTTTTCAAACCTTAAAGTTTAGAAAATATTTATAAATAGGACAACCAATAAACATAAAACAAATATTGATATATTCCCATCGATGATCATATTAAAAATAATGCAAATTTCATAAGGAGAATTAAGAAACAGTAGGGATCCTTTATCATTATGCAATCTGTTAGGAACCCATGTCAACCCTTCTATTTACTTTGTTAGTATATTGTTGTTGGATGCATATGCTTTGTAAGTCGTCCCATAGTATTTTTTGATCCATTGTTTGTATTATTCTTGTTGGATGCATATGCTTTGTAAGTCGTCCTGTAGTAATTGTTGATCCATATTTTGTATTGGCCCATGGTTTGTATTGACACATGGTATTGACCCATGGTATTGGAGCCTGGACTTAGTATATAAGTTTGTGTTGAGGCCAATGAAGGTACCGTGAAGTTATTTGTATTGAGCTTGCTCAAAGGAGGTTTCCCCCTTGAAGTGGCTTGCAATCAATATAAAAGTGATTCTGAGTTCTGTTATTTAAGCTATCTTGTGTATTTTCATTAATTAATTGTTGCAGGATCTTCACATTTGGTATCAGAGCACTTTCTTGGGCTCGTTGGGTGAAATTTCTACTAAATTTTTTTTTTTTGCATCTGTTGCAGCTTTTGATCTTGGAATAATCCATATCTGCTTAATTGTGGGAAGTACTTGGGCATAAGCCCTAAAACTCATTGTGAGGAGTACCACATGAACCCAAAAGTAGTTGGTCGATTGAGAGGACTTGCCAGCGAAAAGGGCAATGACCCCCACCTGATTGACTAGTTCCCACCCGTGAGGTAAACCAAGAGCTGTCGTTTGTGGCAAAGTGGTTATCAGTTTTACTTGAGGCATGGAGTGAGGGGTACTACCCCAATATGCAAACCGTCATACAACATTGGTGGCCGAGTAAAACCCCTAAACTGTTAAGACGCTGCACATACCTGTGGTCCATATCTATTTTCAGTTGAACTATTGTCGATCTCTATCGCATTATTTCAGATCCATTCTGAAAGCCGTTCCGAATCCAGCTATTTCAGATCTATTTCAAATCCATCCATTTTCGATCGATTCAGCGTCGTTTCAGATCCCTCTGTTTTTTATCACTTCCACGTCATTGCAAATCTATCTGTTTCAGATCCCTTATGCGTCGTTGCAGATCCATTACCGAGAAAAAAAAAATTGTTTTTTTGCCATATCTTCCTTCTTTTCACTTCATTTCCCTTAAAACTTCCCTAAAACCTCGGTAATCCCATTCTGCATATTTCATTCTTGAGGACCCTATCCCTAATTCAAATTCCCAAAGCCTGAAATCCCATATTTTTCTATTTTTAGGGTTTTCCATAACTTCTTCGGATTTCACCCAATCGCCTTCAAATTTTACCACTGTAATGTCCCCAGTTTGACCCCATGGCATTAACATTATAAATGATGTAATATTGTTATAAAATCATGGTGAGGAGCTCAAGGCCAAGGCCCTGCCATCGATTTAGTGATGCATATGATTTGCGTGCTAGCAATGCACATTGGAAATTCAAATATAATGTAATATGCATTTTAATAAAAATACCCACAACTAGCTATGCAATGCAACAAAGAGATAGGGGCATGATTTCACAAGAAATTGGGAGGGAAAACATTCAAACCCTTGAGCCAATCAAGTCAAGCCAAGTGTCAATGAGAGAACCCATCAAACCCTCAACTACCCATGTTGACTTTTGTATCCAATCATTCATTTCTCCAAAGAGTTGGTTGAGGTAGTTAATGCCTTGGGGAATGGGAGGTATGGCTACCCAAATTCGGGTATGGGAAAACCACCCTGCATGGGAATTCACGTTTTGCTTCTTGGGCAAGAAAAGAGCCATGAATTTATCCCCCAAGACATTATGCAACCATCATTATTTCCCCCTCACGAGTTTAGAGCTATCGGGGCGTTTTCCAGGCATGTTTGTTGCGTTTTTCTTCATTCTCCTAGTAGAGAAGGGCGTTTTTGTGTTGTATACCAGGGGGGAAGAAGGGGAAATCGAACGGGGGTTCAATAGAGACCGTTTTGGGTTGTTGAAGGCTGATATATTTGGGGAAGAAATCGTTTTTCCTCCCTGTGGTTATTTGCCCCATCCCATAATCCATTTTTTTGGTTGAAAACGTTTTTGGGAAAACCCATGGCCATCTTATTTGTAAATACCACTGTTTAAAATGTGTATCCCTACCCCTGTTTGTGCTTACTGTGTGAGAGAAGAGTATGTTGGGTATGGGTATGGGTATCCATGGCTTGGGCTTGAGCTTAAGTGCAATCATCTAGGGTTCAATTGTAGCCTGATAAACCCAGTTATGGACTGGCTTGGCTTAGATGGAATGATTAATTGGTTGTGAGAGAGTGAATGTCCCCTTTTCCTTGAAGGAATCATGCCCAACTCGGGAGTGGCAGTTGTGTTGAGAGATTGATGAACACAACTGGCCTATGGTTGGGTGGAACGTTGCAGTAACATAGCTAGTTGTTTGGGACAATTGCAAAATGGAGATAAGTGTTTTTCTATCTATGTATTTACTTATGTCATGTATTAATTTGATGACTATTGATATGTTGTATGTATGAGTAATGTGCGTGGATAAGTTAAATTCCATTGTGCATACTTGATTAGTTTTACATCTGCACACAAATGCTTTACTCATATCATTCTAATGAATGGGCTGATAGAATGAGAAAGCCCCACATATGGTTATCATCTTCCCTCTCTTAGTGGGTCAGCAGGTGGGTACATTACAACCACAAATTGCCTTTCCTCATTCTGCTTATTTATCCTTCTCTACCAAATTTTCTCAATCTTTCACCCCGCTTCTGAAATCCCCATTTTTTGCTTCCCTGTCCATCAGAAAGTGTCCAAAACCTAGTCAAACCCCAATTACCCCTCTGATTTTTTCTTAAATCCAAATTTCCCTTTACTAAATAAGCTTTTGTTTGTGTTTTTCTATCCATTCCCAAAATAAAAATAAAAAATTCTCGTAGTTATGGTTGTCACCCGCACAGGAGCAACAACCATGGAGGAAGCACTTGCAACCATCCAAACCAAACTCCAAGATCTAGATGGAAAATTTCTCAGCCTCCATCTTTAGCATTTAGCCATGAACAATAACCAATAGCATGAATCTTCAACAGCCAATGGGTTCTCTTCTTCTAGCAATTTTCGTGGTCCGAAGCTTGAATTTCCTTGCTTTAATGGTATTGATCCAACTGGATGAATCTATTGTGTAGAACAATATTTCAGATTGCATAATAATTTTGATGTCCAAAAAGTTCCACTTGCATCCTTTCATTTGGAACAAAAATCCCTTCAATGGTACTGTTGGTACATCAAGGCTCATGATGAGCCAAAATGGAAATATTTTTGCAACTCCTTTTGCAACGATTTGGTCCTAGTGCTTTTGATGACTTCACCAAAGCACTCACTAAACTTCATTAAAGTGGCACTGTTAGAGAGTATCAGACAGCATTTGAGAAACTAGCCAATCACACAGAAGGATTGTCTGATGAATTCTACATTAGTTGTTTTATCAGTGGTCTTAAGGATGAAATCCGGTCAGAGGTTAAAATGTTCTGCCCCAACACAATGATGGAAGTCCTAGGGTTTCCTAAGTTCGCAGAAGACAAGATTGCATCCCAACAGCGCTCCAAACCCACTTTTGTTCCCTTCCAAAATATGGGTTCTCAATGAGCTCCCATCCTGCTAGCTCCTCAACCAACTCCTATCAAGCATTTGTCTGAAACAGAGATGCAGGAACGTAGAGAAAAAGGGCTTTGTTCTAATTGTGATCAGAAATTCACTCGACATAGATGTGTTCAACAAAATCTCCATCTCTTGGATATGGATTCTCTGCCTGCCTCTACAATTGGTCAAGAAACTCCAGATACAATGGATGATCAGGTCGACATTCAGGAGCCTCCTATTGACACCCCATCTCAGGATGAACAACCAGATATATCTCTCCATGCTTTATCCGGTGTCATCACCCCCAAAATAATGCGGGTTGGGGGTTACCTCAAGAAGCTTCCTCTTACAATACTCATTGATTCTGGTAGCATTGATAACTTCATTGACCCTCGGATCGCGAAACATGCTGATTGTTTTGTCCATCTTTTCTCCAACTTTGAAGTCATGGTTTCCAATGGGGACACCTTACCTTGCAAGGGAAGTGTCACAATGTGCGTATCTCTCTAAAAGATTATAACCTGCGCTTTGACATGTTTTCCTTGGCCCTAGGTGGATGTGATGTGGTTTTTGGCATTCAGTGGTTATGCACACTTGGCCCCATCTTATGGGATTTTGCTGAACTTTGGATGCAATTTTCAGTCACTGGGAAACAACACAAATTTAAGGGCTTACAACAAGGGTCTCTCTGGATCATCAATTCACATCGCCTGGAAAAGATCCTTAACAAGAATTCACATGGTGTCATCGCTCAACTCCATTCCATTCAGATGTACCCATCAACAGTCTCCCCTACTTCCTTGGATAGATATGCAGGTGTCCTTGCTGAACTAGTGGGCTTGTCGCCTTCAAGAGACCTTTCCGATATGAATTTAGCTGCATCTACATCTTAGTAGGAAATGATGGCTATTTTGCATGTAGTACAAAAGTGGAAGCCATAACTATTAGGGAATTATTTCTGCATCAAGACTGATCTCTAGAGTCTGGAAAATTTCCTAGAACAATGGGTATCCTTCCTAGCACACCTGAAATGGGTTATCCAACTCATGGGTTATGCCTATGCGATTACTTACAATAAGGGTAAGGACAATATTGTGGTAGATTCTCCTTCTCGCACATTTGATGACCCAGTTTCTCTTACAATTATTTCTCTGCTTGTTCCAAATTGGTTGCAATCTATTCAACGGGGCTATCTCTTCTATGAACTCCATGCTTCTTCATCAACAGGGAACTCTGGGTTCCTCAAAATGTATGATTGGGAACAATGTGACTTCTTTTGGCAAGGACTGAAAACGACAATTCAACAGATGGTCAACAAGGGTGAAATGACACTCCTTTTGGGACTGCTCGAACCCTTTTCCATCCCTCCATAGATGTGGATAGCTATTTCTATGGATTTCCTAGAAGTGCTCTAGTGGTACAATACCACATCTAAAAGGACACCATATGAAGCAGTTTATGGAGAGGCACCACCAGTTCTTCTTCCATACATGCTCAGCAGCTCCCCAGTTCAGGCAATTGACTCGGTTCTTCGAAATCGCGATCAGATTCTTCTCATTCTGCAGGACAATCTTCACATGGCAAGAATTCGACTGAAACAACAAGCCTATTAGCACTATTCTAAGCACACCTTTCATGCAGTTGATATGGTCCTTCTTCGCCTACAGCCTTCCAAGCAATCCTCCCTGAAACTCGAAAGGCGTCAGTGGGTTGGAATGCAACCCGAGGATGCTACAGGGGAACCACTCCTTCAGATTCTGCATCAGTTTCCACATCTAAAGCTTTGAGGACAAATATTTTTCTAAGGGAGAGGAGATGTTAGGAACCCATTTCAACCCTTCTATTTACTTTGTTAGTATATTGTTGTTGGACGCATATGCTTTGTAAGTTGTCCAATAGTATTTGTTGATCCATAGTTTGTATTATTGTTGTTGGACGCATATGCTTTGTAAGTCGTTCCGTAGTAATTGTTGATCCATATTTTGTATTGTCCCATTGTATTGACCCATGGTATTAGAGCCTAGACTTAGTATATAAGTTTGTGTTGAGGCCAATGAAGGTACCATGAAGTTATTTGTATTGAGCTTATAAAAGGAGGTTGCCCCCTCGAAGTGACCTGCGATCAATATAAAAGTGATTTCGAGTTCTGTTATTTCTGTTATCTGGTGTATTTTCATTAATTAATTGTTGCAGGTTCTTTACTCAATCATTGAACTCCATCTTGTGTTGAGCCCGTGACTAGCTTAAAACTACTCATGGATATCCAATTTACATATCACCTTGGTTTATTAATCACTTTTATGTACCATAATCCTTTTAGTTATATACACCTTTTTTTCCTTTTTTTTTAAAATAACATTAACAGTTTCACATAAGACCTTGTCGATATAATACCACTGCCCTGACTTGGTAATCAGATATCAACAGCACCATTCACAGGCTTGATCTAGAAACTGATCAAGCTGGCTCGATAAGAGACCCCTTGTCCTTCAGCTGTAATACTGAAGGAAACTATTGTGGCTTGGTGACCACCTGATGATAGCTTCAGTCCAAATTAAACCCATGATCATGGAAGGAATGGCTTGTAATAAGACCCCCTATCTTTATACACAACAAGTATCTTATAAAAGAAAAATACAAATTTTATTCAAATAATAGACTACAAGGCACTGCCAAGGCTCGGTAACCTCATGATAGAAGTGTTACTCACCAATGTTTTGCAGATCATGAATGGACCGACTTGTGATAGGATCTTCCACCTCTCAGCAAAAACTGAGAGTCGTCTTCCAAGTGTGGTGGCTTGATGTGAAGAGGTCATTCCACTAAACACCTATGAACCTAAAGGATTGGCTTAAAATAAGACCCCCCTCCTTGTGATCTATAATTATTTAAGGAAATTATTATCAAGGTGATTGTAAAAGGATCCAGAGCAGATAAAGCTAATCGAGTTATTATGATATGTTGTGACAATGAGACATAAGATAATAATATTTCAACCATTTCCCATATCTCAATTAAATAGATAAAACATGTTAAAGATAATGACCAAGGTGGAAAGACATCCATCAAGTTCCTGCATTCGTTGGTTGTGCATTATTTACAAAACAAATTCAAACATCAGCCCAAAAAACTGAGACTTTAACATACTATTCTGCAACTTCAGTTAAAATCATCTTCGAGCAAAACTGGTTTTAAGCCATTATCAAATGCATGAAGTCTATTATCAATAAAATGAAATAAAACCGATGAAAACAAAGAACATAGAAAACACCCACCAAGCTTGATTAAACCAATTTGAAAATGAAATGAAATTCTTGCCCTTGAGACTCGAAGAATGATTAATTCAAAACATTTCATGACATGATTATTATAATTTGAAGGACAAAATTTAGACATGAATGCCTTGAACCAACAAAATAATAAGTGAGGGCATGAATATAAAGTGAAAAATGACAAAGATACTTCACTAAATGCATCTGAAAAAGCATCGTTTCCAGCTTGGACTTGGCTTGTTGTCACAAATATTTTATTGGAGAAAATGCAAAATGAGTAATCTAATTATTCAAGGAATGAACAAAACTAATATATCCTACACCTACTCCTACACTACTCTAAAAAGTAACAAAACTAAGTATAGTCGAATTTCCAATGCAACCATGAAAGCATATGGAAACCTGCAAGAATGAAGAAGTTAATAGTCATAAAGTATGATATGAATGCTTGAAAATAAGAATGGAAAAAGAGTGCATTAGAGAAAATGAAATGAAATTTATGTACAAATAAAGAGAATGGAGCCTTACCATCTTTATATACAAATAAGGAAAACTGAGTTTTACCATAATGATGGAATCTTTGTAAGAAAGATTTCTCAAGCCAATCGTCAACCCAATCATGGTATGTACAATGAAAATCAAAAGAATGACGTAAAGAGTTTGAAAGATTTATGCACTAAAATGGATTGTTTGAAAGAAAATGAACATTAGTATTATAAGGTCCCAAAACTTCTTCTTGAACAATTTTCTCCTTAGAAATATTTCCTTGAACAAGATCAACAAAATCAGATCCAATTTGTTCTAAATTATCATTACAAAAGTCATCATAAATTGGCTGATTAAATTGGAAACTTTCATAGGGATCAAATTGCTTTTGAGTATTTGCTTGAGAAGAATTAAAGATAATAGAAGTTCTAAGTGTGGAACTAGTATCATTAACACTCTGAAAAGAATCTTCTTCATCAAGTAATTGATCGCAAGAAGGAAATGTGTATTTATTGAATGATGAATCATAAAAGGAGAAATTTTGAAAATTATTATTAGAAATAACATTCATTTCCAGCAAAGAAGAATAACAAGAAAACATAGATTGGTGATAAAGATAAGAATCTTCTTGATCTTCTTCATGTAGTTCATAATCAACTTGTACCTGTTTAATATCTAACAATGAAGAATTAGAGTCAGAAACATATGATTGAATGTCATTGTTATCGAATAGATCAGGATACAGAGACAAATATGAAAAAGAAATAAGTGCATGAAATTCATATCTTTGTAGAATATTTTCAGATCGAGGTTCCTTAAAAGGTATTTTCTCTTCAAACGAGATATGTATGAAAGGTTTCAAATCAAGATCTGTTTCTTCTTCTAATGTAGTATCATCATTGCGTGAAATATGTTCTCCTATAGAATCACTTAGGTCTGAAAATGGTAATTGGGATAACATATCACAAATTTCAGAACAATTAGTTGATTAAGGATCCATCAAAGGATTAATAGAATAGTAAATATCAGAACCTTGAAGCTCTTTAATTAGGCTAAAAGAAGATTGTTTGATATTATGATCACAACTATTCTCTTGTACTTCCGAAGAATCTTCTATAGAAAAGTGATCTCCTTGATGATTTGGTAAACTTTGGTTTTCAAATGAAACAGTTATGGGCATATCAACATTCGAATCAACCAAATCATCATATTGAGTATGATCCATATCTAAAAAAGAGAAGGAATTCATTTCTACAATTTCTAAATCCTTAGATTCTTCATCCAAATCTAAACCATGATATGGATGATCATTGATGTATAATTCAGATTTATCATCTACTAATCGATCAGATTCATTTAAAACGGAACTAATGTGTTGAAACCATTCAAGTATTATAGGATGATCTATTAAAAGGAAACTACAATCAAGATTACAATTTCTAATTGAAAAATATTCTAATGATTCATCCTTTTTAATAGTGAGTTGCTTCCATTCATCACACAATCTAACAAAATCGTAATGTCCAAAAGAAAGTATAAATAGATCTACATACTATTCAAAAGAATGGATAGAGGAAAAATGTAAGGTTACAAACCATTCTTTGACTCGTCCTTCGAATGTGAAGGCTCACAATCGGCACAAGACATCTTGATCCAAAATTTTGTTAACAAGACAATTATGAGCGAATTGAAGAACATGTTCTTGTGCTAATATCTCTCCCTCACCGTCGAATTTTACTGCTATCAAATGCTTCAGCAAATCTGTTTGAACATGGAAACTAATATGTCTAGAAAAAAAATTAAATCCATATTCTCGGGCCAAAGCTATTATAAAAGAATTTTATTAAAATAGCCAGAATCACCTTACATGTCGGATGAACCTCCTTCTAGCACCATTTGTTGAGGCCTCGAGGGTGTAAGGTAATTGCAAGGTGCTCGAATGGGTTCCAAGGCTTGCAATAGAGGGTGAAAACCTAGACTGAAAGGCTTCGAAAGACCCTATGCAAGGGCAGTTCTATCCCCAGCCTGTTTGGTATGGAAATCTCCCACGGATATTCGGCCTCCGTTGGCACTCTATGAGTTGGTATTTTGATCAATAGATCGGTTCTCCCCTTAAGGAAAATGAAAATATGGAACTTAGTACATTCTAAATCAACCTATTAAAGGAAAGGATCTACTCTAGGTTAGACCTATTCAAGAAAAAGTTTGTTGTCGTGCAGATCAATCTTGATGTGAGATGGATAAGTATATTTATCAACTTCAACAGAAATGTTAAAACATGCATTTACTTATTCACTTAGATCGTAATCAATTAATGAAAATTAAGTGACAATAATTTAAGTATGTAAACCTGTTCAAGATTAACCTGTAATCACTTTGTTAATTGAAAAATTAACAATGATTAAATCGAATGTTGATCATTTGCAGAAATCGATAAAGAAAATATCTCAATTGATAGAAATTCAATAAAATATTTTCACACACAGATCAGCTATAACCATAAACTAGTATCACAGATCTTGATATAAATTAATGTTTGCAAAAGATCACACACTTTAGATGACAATTTGAAGTAAGAAATCAAACACTGTCAAAGAAATTTGAACAATAAACAAGAAATGATTCGAAGGGACTACTTTACTGTATTAATGAAGTGTATCTGCAGTCCTCTCCTTCTGATTTCGAACCGAAAAATTATCCACCCCTAACATCGAGAGGCATTCCTCTTTAAATAATAATTACAAGAGAGTACAAATGGAAATTCCCAAAATATAGGGATTACAAAGTTTGGATCAGACCATTGATCCAAAAAATCTTGCCATAATAATCTGAACAATTTTAGCTCAAATAATTCCCTCAAAGCCTACGATAAAGTTTGAAATAAGGGTCATTTTTCTAATTTCGGGAAAATCCTGAAACAAAATTGTGGAATTCAACAATGACCTACTAGCTGTCCATCACTGGCAACAGATGGTCCAGCAAATCTTCCTATTGTGTCGCTTTAGAGTCTTCCTGTTGATCCATAACATTTTTGAAAACAAAAAAATTGGACAGCAGGTGTTGCTTCATGGGAGCTGGTGGAGTAGCAAGTTTCTTATTGATTATAAAATCATGGATAATGGAGTCATCTCGATCACATGGTTGTTCATCTATTTTCTCGTCGTTCTTTTGGGGGAGTAGTATGCAAATGGGCAGAGTTTCAAAATATTCCCCTTCTCTATCACTGCTGACATCAGGAACACTGTGTCAAAGGGTGGCAACATAGGTTCTTGAAATAGAAAGGGCTGAAGTTCTTCTTCAACATAAAATCCATCAAGGGATTCATAACCTACTCGAATATTTCCCACACCAAATCGTCAAAGAGAAAGCTTTCAAAATAAAACACAAAACTTTTCTAACGAATACAGACGATGAAGTAAGTGCTTCATACTTGAAACCATATTTAATAAAAGCTAAAGAAAATGATAATTGTTGAATATGATAAGGTGCTATGATTAAAATCATACGAATTTGGAATTGCAATCATTTGGACTGCAATGAAATGATGTCATAGCATGTGTTAATACAAAATGGATCATAATAAAGTACAGTTTTAACTTAATCATGCACGATTTGAAGTCACATCTAAAACCAATCATTACAAACCAATCTAATCAAGCAATCATATATTCAAAGGTAATCATAAAGTCGGAAACCTGACCGCCAAAACAATGAAGAACAAGAAAATCAAACATATAAGCAACGATGGAATCAGATGTGCTGGATCCAAGGAATGGATGGCTGAGATTGACCCACGCGGGATGCGGGTTGTAGATAATTATTTGAAAGTTTATTCATGATTTACAAAAGCCGCAACCCGAAACTTGTGGGTTGCAGGTTTCGCAAAAGGAAACAAACGTTAAAAAATAGAAAATATTTTCCTATATCCCACAACCCGAGATTGCGGATTGCGGGCTTCGAGAACACACAATGCAACTAAACAGAAAAACAAATTTACGAAATCCAAAAGGCGCGATTGTGGGTTTCGCGTTTCAAGATGAAAAATTCCCAAAAATCATTAGCAAGGATTTTCGCAACCCGCACCTTTCGGGTTTCAGGTTTCGGGAACACACAAAAATCAAATGACTCAAAATGAATTCCCACAACCCGCACCTGTCAGGTTGCGTATTTCGGGTTGTCGGATTATCAGGTTTCGAGTTGGTAGAAGTCAATGACAAAAATGCTTAATATGGCTTTCATCAAACCCAAAACGCTTACAAATTTTGAGAGGAAGAAAAATAGTAGACAATAAAGGAAACCAAAGGTACAGGAACAAGATCATATAAACAGAGTCCAAAACCTCATGTTAACGAGAACACTTACCCAAATACCTTTTTGTTTATTTTTTTAAATTGGGGTTCCCATGCTTAGACGAAACATGGGATCTGTTGTGGCCACAACAACGCCTTATCGCACCTACTAGGAGTTTAAAAGTCAGTTAGAGCATTGATTGCATTGTATTGTATTCATTTATTCAGAGTGCTAGCTTATAGCTGATGTATGATTATACTGTTATTCTTCTTATTTCTACACTTCATGAGTGAATTCTAATGAGGTATTCTATTGTTGAGTGATACTAATCCTAAAATATCACATAGTATCAGAGCTCGCAGTAGCTACTCGAATTGTAGCAGTAGCAGTTGCACCCATTACAACAATTGCAGCAGTTGCATCAATTCTTTAAGCAGTTGTCTTTCATTGAGAACGAGAAGCCTCTGGGTTTCCACAACAAATACTGGTGCTATTTTCTTGAATTCACTGGAGAAATCCAGTGCGGTATAGCCAAGTGTGAAGGACCAAGTCACATGTGCTCAGTGTCCGAAAGCAGTGTTCAATTCGAATTGTAGCAGATCTCCATTTACAATTCTCATTTGTTTTGCAGGTTATTCCATCATTCGAATCCAACTTCAACAGATTCAAATTCAATAGTTACTATGGATCTCCATTGTTTTTGCAGGTTATTCAAATTTCTCTGCAGTTGTAGCAATTTCCTACAATTGTAGCAGTTTTGAGTTTTTCTGCAGTTGCAGCAGTTTTGATGTCTTTTGCAGTTGCAGCAGTTTTGATATCTTCTGTAGTTGCAGCAGTAGATTCGAATTCTACGATAGCTTCTATGGACTTTAAATCAATTCCTTCTCTCTCTTCATAGAACTATGAAGAATGGAAACCAAAGATGACATCATACTTGAAGAGATATGGTATTTTCAATATGTGTATTGATGTTAAGAGAGATTTTGCTTCATATGAAGAGGAAGAAGATTGGATGGATGATTGTGATAGAGCCTTAGTAGCAATATGTACTGTTATGATTTCCAATATGGAATACCTCATTGATCCTGCAGAACATCCAAGTGTTAACTGGACAAGATTGGACAGATTATTTAGAAAGAAGGAAGATGATGATGTTATCCATTTGGAGAACAAGCCCATCAGTACTTCCTTCAGTGCTCTCTCTATTCATGATTCGGCCTCAATCATCTCCCATGATGAATTTGTTCAAAATAAATAATAAGATGCAGTTGTAGCAGTTTCAAAAATTTCTGCAGTTGGAGCAGTTTCGAAGTTTTTTGCAGTTGCAATAATTTATGTAGTTGCAGCAGTCCTCTAAAGTTGCAACAATTTTCCGCAGTAGCAGCTGTAGATTCACATGAAGTTGAAATTCAAGACATGGTATCAAGATTTGATCCATCTTTTGATTACAATTTTGATCAACAGATGTCAGCTACTACTCTAGAAGTTGAAGAGACTTTCACAATCTTTACTTCCCATGAGCCTGTTGATGTGCAAGATAATGACCTACTAAGCATTTTGGAGGTAAAATCAGATTTTGGAGGCAATGCATTCACCCTCCTTGATCAAATTCTTCCTTTGGAATCCTATTTGGTCATTGACACATGTTTCCAGAGTTTCATCGAAGATGGACGTCTCTATCATTCGCTTGGGTTTATGACTCATGCACTTTTTGTGATTTTGGTTTTGATCTCACCCCTGTTGCTTCAAAGGAGATCATAAGAAACCATCTTCCAATTCTTGGATCTGATTTGAAGTCCAAGATACCATCATCATGTCATAGTTTCTTTGGTTATGATCTCACCAATGTTGGTTTAAAGGAGATATCAAAGAACTATCTACACATTCATGGAGTTGATTCTACCTCAGTTGGTTCGAATCACATGCTCCATAATGAAATTCATATTTTTTAATTTGTTCCCACCATGCTTGGTAGGAAGAGAAATTTCAGGAAGACTCCATATTTGCTTGCATCCATTGTCGGAGAACTCAAGCGCATATTTTTTGAGCATGATCCACTTCTTCCCGAGAGGAAGATACCACCATCATTGCTTCATAATCTCCAAGAGAGCGAACCTTCATCACATGACAGTTCAGAATCAGAGTATAACAGTGAAGATGATGAAGAGCGAATGCTAGATCCATATCGAAAAGAACCTAAAGATCTAGCAATTGATAATGAAGATGAGTGAATGGGAGATCCAATTCCATAAGAACCTGATGATCTTTCACTTGATGATCCTCCTCTTCCTAGATGGGAAGCCACTACTCTTAGATCTATTAGAGATCTTTTCAGAGATCCATTGGATCAAAGGAGAACCAAATCTGATTTTAAGAATGGAAGCTTTCATCCTTCTCACATTACTGATCCATTTCTTGTCGATAGAGCAGTCTTCGATAAAGAGGGTCACTTGCCTCCTTCTCGGTGAGCGATGCCATGCTACATTAGCATCCTTTGGTCTATTTTGAGGGAGAGATTTATTCCCACTAGTTTTTCCCTCTTTCCTCATTTATTATTTATATTGTTGTATGGGGTGACCTTTGGTCTCAGTCACCAGGGCCCTACTTTTCAGTTTTCAGTTATTACCTCATAGTATAGCTTGCAGGGGGGTGTTGGAATATTATCACCATCATTTTTTATATTTGTATGCATGCATGCATCCAGTCATCAGTTCAGTGGTCTCCCTAGCACCTAGAGCCTATTTTCAGCTCCCTAGAGCCGGTCTTTAGCCCCCAGTAGCCCTCCTACCTACCTGATGTGCCTTGTTTTCCTCACCTGGATGACATATGCGCATTATCTCACCTACTAGTTGTTTAACAGTCAGTTAGAGCATTTATTGACAAGTTCTTGCATTTACTGCTTAGTTTAACTGCCTGTAGCTCCTAGTTGTATATTTTGGAGTGCCACTTGACCTTCTGACAGCCTCATGCGCCCACCTTGGAGTCTCCATCCCCTGATCTGTGCTTACATGGCTCAATTAGACTTAGTTATACCCATTTGACTAACTTCTTGACTATTTGTGACTACTACTTCTGATTGGATGATGTCTACAATGTTATCCAAGCTACACACTAAGGATAATTCAAATGACCTTTGCTCAATTCGAATTCTCTTGATAGTTATTGTATTGTATTCAGTTATTCAGAGTGCCAGCTTACAGCTGATGTATGATTATACTGCTATTCTTCTTCTTTCTGCACTTCATAATTGAATTCTAGTGAGGCATTCTATTGTTGAGTGATCCTAATCCTAAAATATCACACCATTTGTAAAGTTCCACCTAGTTTCTTGGTCTAGGACCTAGAAAGAAGCATACCAAGCTTAGAAGGAATATCTAGCATTATAATATCCATGATAATACTTTTCATAGGGAGTTGATCCAGGATAACAACTAAGTCCTTTATTACACCTAGACACCTCATTGCTTTGGATTCAAATAAATACAAATCATGAAAAGGTTTAGTTACACTCACGCCCAGTGCTTCCATAATCACCTTGGGAATTAGGTTATGAGAGGAACTTGATTATAAAAGACAATTATGAAGCATCTTATCATGAATTGTCAGTGTAATAAAGAAGGGATGAGGAAAATCAATTTTTCCATCCATTTGAGGACCAAACAAAATGGCAGGGTTTTCATCATGTAAATTCATAGTATCAGAAGGAGTTAATTCTATAGGAGGCTGTAAGGAATTTAAAATTGAATCTTTATAGGGGTTATTTTTCATTAATTCAACTAAAGGAACTGGGATTTTATCTTACTCAGCTCTTGCTCCAAACTGAAAGGATAAACAAGTTTTTACATCTCTTTAGTTTCCACAACTTTACCTTTATTGTCTTGTTGATCCTGCTTCTTTTCTACATCAATTAATGATACTTGCATAGCTGGAACAACAACTTTCTTTATCTGTGTTTGAGAATTCTTATTTTGTCCAGATCTCAAATCATACATTTTCTGTGGATTAGTTTGAAAAACATATGTTGTATTCGCTTGTACTTGATTCAACCTCAAGGAATACTTGTAATAATTCTGAATAAGATGGCCAACAGATGTATCTTCTTCAATAAATTGAATCCCTTGATAATTTTCTTCAATTTCAACATCATCAAATTCATCAATCTCATCTAAAAGATTGTTCTAGAAAGGGGGTTGAATTGCTTGATCTTCATTATTCCTCCTTTCTCTTTGTATGAATTGCAGGTTGAAGGGCCTCCTAAATTGATTGGGATTCCTGTTTCAACCTTCTTATGCAGCTCTATTATGATTTCTCCCATCCACCTCCAACTTAGACAATTTTGATGTCACATTTTTTATCATCTTGGAAATTTCTCCAATATTATGCTCTTAAGATTGTGAACCATATGTAGAAAGGCCTTTCTCCTCCTTCTGCTTCCTCTTTTATCTATCTTGATGATCTTTCTTAGCTCTAAGTCTTTCTATTGCTAGGATATTAGACTCAACTTCTATGGAGACCTCCTGCATATTTACCAAGGCTACAACTCTTCTTTCTCTTAACAACAAGGAAAATTGAACATCAAAAGAATTAGTGAAGGAAAGTTTAGCAAAGGATTTAGTAGGATTAATCTCAGTAGGGATCCTGCTATACATTTTATTAAATATTTTGGTAAAATCATAAACATAATGCCCACTTTTCCTCTTTAGAGACCCAAATTTAGTAATATAATATAGGTAATCTTTCTTATCTCCCCACTATCTTAAAAAAAACTCTTCAAGATTTTCAATATCAGCATTTGAATTGGCAGGAATTTCTTGAAACCGTTTTCTAACCTCTCTATCAAGACTCTGAACAAACAATCTCATCCACACATCTGTATGTTCAACATTCTGGTTTTCTACAAAAGTATAAAAGGTTGTTAAATGATCATTTGCAGTCACTTCACCCTCTCCATTAAATATTGGAAAATAATTGAAATAATCAACAGTAGGAAAGGCGTTTAAATTATGAGGTAAGACCAATGGTGCATATTTGGTAGCAATGATAACATCCATCCTATTGGGTTGTTGATTTTCCATAATTGGAGAAGATTGAGTTTTAATTTGAAGAGGAGATGTTAAGCTAGGGATTGACACAGACAATACATGATTTCCAAAACTAACCTCTTTAGTTTTTTGGAATTCTTCCTTTACCTCTTTGGATGCAAGGGGATTAATGAAAACCTTTAAATATGCATTATCAATTTCATGTCTATTAACTTGAGGTTAAGGAATGTAAAATGATATGATTTGCTTCTTTTCCTCTTCAAATAAATGTGGAAAATCTTTGACTAGCGTACCCAAAAAGTTAATTTCTTGATCCAAACTTTTCTTAGTTGGAGGAGTTCAAAAAATATTTTGATGTACTTGAAGATGAGGGAGAAGAATATTCCTGAGCCTTTGCTTCCTTTAATATACTCTCTAGATCTGATCGAGCTGAAAGAGAAGGTGATCGAGGATTTGATCAAGTTCCAACCTTCTTCAAAGCCACACTTACTTCTATGGAGTCACCGGGTGTAAAATCTGTAGTCAAATTTCAATGTCTGAATTTTGTTCACCATGGAAAATCAGATCTAGTCACTGTAATACATCCCAAGGAAAAATACCTCGCCACTTCATTCTATGGCAATGATGCAAAAATATGATATCCCTAAAGTCTACACCAGACTGCTATGGCACAAAGCTAGGGAATCTCAGTTATTGTAATGGTTTAGGTTTATGATGTTTAGGTAGGTCATATAAGGAGATTAGTCTAGGATTAAATATCAAGTATTAAAATAATCCAACAAGCAACACATCATTGTTTCAAAGACATACAAATTGAGGGATAAACAATAAGTGTAACTCCCACCTCTGACTGAGTTTGACTAGTTAAATTTTGAGGGAACTTACTTGAAAATGACCCGATTGAATAAACAAGAATAAATGCTTTTCTATTTTTTTCTTATGTCATAGAATAAAGATTGTTGATTGATTAGCAATTAATAAATATGCTATAATGCTGAATAAATTGTAGAATTGAGAATAAATTAGGAGAAATGTTTATGATATGGATAAATGAAAGTAAATGGTGCTTTTCTAATTCCATAGATGTGATTAAATATTGCTTA
Organism: Larix kaempferi; assembly: GCA_027924585.1. Lineage (NCBI taxonomy): Eukaryota > Viridiplantae > Streptophyta > Pinopsida > Pinales > Pinaceae > Larix > Larix kaempferi. The sequence continues at coordinate 3,418,639 of BSBM01000118.1, forward strand.
CTGAATTGAAATAGATGAATAAATGTTGAATAAACGTTGAAATTGAATAAAGCATGATTATGGATTATATTGTGCAATGCTACTAATGTGTGCATTGAGTGTGTGCAATGACAGGTATGATGACTTGCCGACTGACTCTTATTTGGAAATAAAGGGGTCGTAGAGAACAAGAAACCACACATAAGAGCACGGTGAGTGACTGTTGGCACTTAATACGAACCAACACATGATTTGAAAACCCTATTAGCTTTGCTTGGGTGATTTGTTCCATATGGGTGGGCCATAATGACTTGGTCACATACGAGGAAGTTGAGGGGCACACAATAAGAACGATCTTATTCCTCAGCCCCCATTAATATCACATATGTTGTAGGAGAAAATGTTTAGGTAACAATTCCTAAATCTCTACAGCACACTCCCCACACAAGCAAAGGAAATAAAATGATTGTCTGAAGGACCTATAGAAGCGACACCTTGAAAATCCTGTGAATTAAAATATCTATGCACTTGAATTAGCATCTAGAAATTGCATTTAGTTTTTATCTGTAAAAGAAAAGAAAAATCATTTGATTTTATGTCATGTGGAATATAGGATATTAGAACGTGTGCACATATTAAATAAAAGTGATTTAAAAAATATGAGAAAATAGAATTAGAGCACATATTAGAGTCCTAGTAAGACTAGGAGTTCTAAATGAGTCGAGTAGAGTTGAACTCCCCTGCACCCACAGATCGAGGAATGCCATCCTAGGATAAGGGAATACCTAGGAGTGATTGGTGGAACTCATGTGCACCTTCATGAGAAGGTGACACATGGGGCGTGAATAATAACATTATAAAATTTAACAAAAAGGTTAATTTTGCATGTAAGCAACATGTGTTGTGATGGATTTTGGAAGAGAGCATTGAAGGGAAAAATATTTTTTGCACCTTAATGCTAGATGGTACTTGCCATTTTGTGAACTTGTGTGTCTATTGTGAGTTTGGCAAAGAAAGTGCTAAGATATTGGGAGATCTCAATCTTGGATTGCACTCCTTAGTGTGTTATTCTCTACGACCCCTTATAGCCTCGGGGACTAGGATGAAGAAGTGTACTCCTAGTGTGGTAGGGTGGTCAACTGATGAGTTTTCAGCATTTCAACAAGATTGTGTTGAGAGTCTGAGTGGTGTGGACTTCAACACCTCTGCCAGTAGTTGGATCAAATGTTGTAAAGTTTTTCTTTCTGTGGTAGAACTTGAAAAGTTTTTCTTGCTGTGGTAGAACTTGAAAATATTAAAACTATTGTTATATTAAATGTTAGAAATCAGTTGATTAAACTGTAATGATTTGTTTTATGGTGACTATTGATATACTTTAAATAGTTTCTATTATTCAAGGATTAGATTTATCCGAAAACAAGCATTTTTTTTAAAAGGGGATTGTCATTTTATATTTTGCGTTAGCTTCCTCCGAAAATAGATATGGATTCTAAAAATGAATCGTCTTTGATATTTTACAGTAGATCTATCTGAAAACAAGTATTTTAATTTAGGCATGAATTGTTATTTATAGTGTACCTTAAATATGTCTGGAACCATGTACCACTTTATGAAACTGTGATACAGATCTAAACATGAAATAAATCGCTCATGTGCCATTATATTATAGATCCATCCATAGAATCCAAACATTGTTATGTATATGTATTATGGATCCATATGATGAATTGTATCGCTTTATGCATTTGTTGTTAGATAATAATGTCGAATAACTTAGAATAGATTCTATTAGGATACATGTCAATTGAGATCCATTTAGATCCATTTTTCCATCAATTTGTTGAATGCTCTCTTAGATATATATTGTAACCATATTTCATAATAATATCAAGTCGTGTGTTTTGTTCCTCTTTTGCACTGTGTTCTATTTTGGTATCAAATCTCAAGGGTAAGTTATCCTGGAGCTGCGAGTGACTGAGAGAGTTGAGTGAAGTTGTTGTGGGTAGAAGAAGCCACTGCAAGCTATCACAAATCAAAGGAGCTGCCAGCAATAGAGATTAGAACTACCACTTGTGAAAATCCTCACAGCAAAGCTAAGAGATGACCTCACAAGAGAAATTATGATTAAGCAAGAAAAGAGAAGAAGAGTGATCAATACAGTCTAATGAGCAAAAAAATAATATGGTACAGTAGAACTCAGATAGAAGCAATAATACTTCACACACACTAGTTAATTAATCACAATATGGACAAATAAATAGTACAATGGTAGAGAGGATTCGAATGCCTAAGGTGGCAATTCGAATTAACCTCTCAAAGTGATCATAAGATCAATAGAGTGTCATCAAAGCACAACTAGGTGTCCTCATGATCATCGGAGCACAATTTGAAGTCTTCATCATCATCAGTGGAGTCATCAATGCTCAAGTAACTATCAACCATCAGTCAAACTAACTTTGGTAGGTGTAACTCAGTGTAACTCTGTGTAACTGAGTGTAACTAAGTGTAACTGACTGTAACTAAGTGTAACTGAGTGTAACTAAGTGTAAACTGAAGACAACTGGACTAGTAGGTGAAGAAGGGTTAGTTGCTCCCTAAAATCAAGGAAGAAGGGCACATTAAGCAATTGGAGGGATAAAACTGAATAGTGAGAGGCTCCTGGGGGCTTGCTAACTGAGGGATAGGTGTTGGACTGATGACTGGGATGCATGCAAACCCTAAAGGTGCATGCATGACTGAAAATGTAAATGATCAAAATACTGGTGGGACTAGGATGGAGTATAGGAATATCGTAACACCCCCCCTTAATCCATCCTGGGCCCTGGTAACTAAGACCAAAGGTCACCCAATACATTGAATAATAACAATCAATAAACCAAGGAAGTGGGAAAATTTCATGGGAAACATACCCCCTCCTCAAAAAATAGACTGTAAGGCACACATAAAAATAAATGCTCCAAACTCAATCATGTGTGATGCTTGGTCATATGTCTGGAGGTATCTTCTTCTTGGGAAGAATTGGATCATGCTCAAAAAGCATGTGCTTGTACTTGCTCTTCAGATCGAATGTGATGAGAACAAATCCATCAGTATGAGAATGATCCTTGAACCTGTGATTCGAATCAGGTGAGGTAGGATCAAATATGTGAAAGTGCATATAGTCTTTTGTCTTCTCCTTCGAACCACCATGGGTGAGATTATGCCAAAAATAACTATTACACGTTTGCTTGAAATCAAAATCAGATTTAAGACTTAGAAAATAGTTTCTTGAGATCTCCTTTGAACCAGCAGGGGTGAGATCAAAACTATCATATGCATGAGAAATTATCCCAAGCAGTAATTGCTTAGAACCCAATTTAGATACAAGACTTGAATCATGGTTTCTTGAGATCTCCTTTGAACCATGAGAGGTGAGATCAAAACTAGTAGATGCATGAGAAATTATCCCAAGCGAATGGCAATGGCCATATTCTTCAATGACCTTCTTAAAGCATGGAATTATGATCATATAGTAGTATAAAAGAGGAGATAGCTAGAGAGGAGCAAATGTATTACCTTCAATAGCTATTTTTACCTTCGAAATAATCATGTGATCATGACGCAAACCAATAGACTCTGGTGCAAGAGAGGATTTAGGACCTTCTGCAATATCTAGAGTGTGAGCTGGCACAGAAATAGAAGAAAGTTTGAGCATGAGTGGAGAATCTACAAGTTCTTTGTCAACAACTTCAATATGAGATGATACTGGTTCATGATCTAAGATACCATCAAGAGGAGTGAATGCATCACTTTCCTTACTTTCGAATGGGTTAGGACCAAGTCCTTCATTCTTTCTGCCAAATTTTTCATCCAGGTGAGCCCATAACTCCTTTGGAGTTTCAATACCATCACAGTATTTGAATTGGAATCTCTAGTATGCACGCAAAGAAATCATCATTGCTCCAAAGGCATCATCACCTTTATTTAACCAATCAATCTTCTCTTTAGGGGATTCGAACTCTCTTTCAAAATGACAATAAAAAAGATCATGGATCTTCAAGTGTGCTATCATTCTTGGTTTCCATTCATCATAATTGAATGGAGAAAGAAAAGGGATTCCTTCGAAATCATACATTGAAGCTGTAGAGGACCTGCAAAAACAATATAGAATAACTCCAACTGCTACTGCTGCAAAAATGCAGAACCTGCTGCAACTGCTGCACTCGAAATCTTGGTAATAACCTGCAAAAAACTCTCAAGAATGGAGATAAACAATAATCTCAACATGCTTTGATACCATGTGAAAATCCTCACAACAGATCTAAGAGATGATGTATACCTCACAAGAGTAATTATGATTAAGCAGGAAAATAGAAGAAGAGTTATCAATACAGTATAATGAGCAATAGAATAATATGGTACAGTAGAACTCAGATAGAAGCAATAATACTTCACACACACTAGTTAATTAATCACAATATGGACAAATAAATAGTACAATGGTAGAGAGGATTCAAATTCCTAAGGTGTCAATTCGAATTAACCTCTCAGAGTGATCATAATATCAATAGAGTGTCATCGGAGCACAACTAGGTGTCCTCATGATCATCGGAGCATAATTGGAAGTCTTCATCATCATCAGTGGAGTCATGAATGCTCAAGTAACTGTCAACCATCAGTCAAACTAACTCTGGTAGGTGTAACTGAGTGTAACTAACTGTAACTAAGTGTAACTGAGTGTAAACTGAAGACAACTGTACTGGTAGGTGAAGAAGGGCAAGTTGCTCCCTAAAATCAAGGAAGAAGGGCGCATTAAGCAACTGGAGGGCTAAAAGTGAATAGTGAGAAGCTCCTGGGGGCTGGATAACTAAGGGCTAGGTGCTGGAATGATGACTGGGATGCATGCAAACCCTAAAGGTGCATGCATGACTGAAAATGTAAATGATCAAAATACTGGTGGGACTAGGATGGAGTATAGGAATATCCTAACACCACTGCTATTATTTGCAGAATTGTTGCTGCAATTATGTGTTTGAGGGCGAGATCGTGTGTAGGTGAGTCGTTTGTGCAAAAACGAGTCCAGTAATCTGCTAGTGTGTAGTGTGTAGTCAAAAGAGTCCAGTGAGCCGCTATTGTATCAGATCTGTAGGGGAACAATTGAGAGTTTGCAACACAGAAGCTACATCTTGTTTAAAAACAAAATGTGAGCATATCACTCCAGCATTGATTGAAGCTGGTGTTGAGGCATATCTGCCTGTGCATACAGATCTGAAGGCGTGGTAACATTAAACTATCGTGGATCCCCTCCTTGAAGGGGCACGATAATTTATTGGAGGACTTCAGAAATTTCGGGTGGGAGATTTACCGCGGCCCTGCTCGAATAGGAGGCACGATAATTGTTTTTTGTTGGGCGCATTTTTCGTTGCATGAATTTGTCTTTTTTTTATTTGCTTGCCATCCACCATTGCTGGGTGCATTTGCTATTTTACTGATCTCAGTACCGGAGCCATCCACTTTAGGAGGTCACTGTATTTTTCAAGTCACCGAAGAAAAGAGGTATTTTTCAAACAATTTATTGAATTCGTCTTTCAGTAACTATGACCAATTCTTTTCCCGAAAAGTATCTGAATGAAGCTTCTAAGCTTGATGGGGACAATTATCTTGACTGGAAATTCAAGATATTAGCTATGCTCGAAGCCCTAAATGTTTGGAATATAGTCAAAGGAGATGAAGCCAAACCCACAGGTGCTACTCTTGCAGACTGGGAGAAACGAGAAACAAAGGAAAAGGTATTGTTGCGGTTGTCTATCAAAGACACCATAATCCCGCACATCAGAGATTGTACAACTTCCAGGGAGACATGGGACATCCTGAAAGGTTTGTATGAAACTACAAACTCCAATAGACTGGTGTTTCTGAAGACTAAGTTATTGTTCATAAAAATGGATGCAAATGAGAATATCACCAGCTATGTTTCCCGAATTAAGGATTTGTGTGATCAGTTAAAAGAAATTGGTGATACTGTTTCAAATACTGACATGGTAACAATTACATTAAAGGGTGTAATTAGAGATTATCATGTTTTTATTTCAAGTTTGTGAGGTAGAGCAATGCCACCAACATTTAATGAGTTAACAGGGATTCTTCTCCAAGAAGAAGAAAGGATGAAAGTATTTGAGATGGACTCTCAATATTCAAAAGTGGCATTAATGGCGAAAGGGAAACATCCCTACAGGAGCAAGACATGGGACAGAAATAGAACAGGCAAGTTTCAACCAAGAAACAGAGGTATGATTCACCCAAAAACTTATTCTCATGATAAGAAAAATGATGGTTGCTTTTATTGTGGGAAACCTAGTCATCATGCTAAAGACTGTTATAAAAGGAAATTTGATGAATCCAAACAGAAATTTAGAAAACATAATGGAAATTATGTGACAACTGACACATCCAATGAAGGTTTTAAGAATTTAAAGTTGTTTATTTCAGAAGCTGCATTGTCTGCAGAAACTGATGATGAAAATGCATGGTTCATAGATTCAGGTGCCTCAGCCCATATGTCTTGTGTCAAAGAATGGTTTGATGAATATCATGAGAAAACAAATGAGACACACATATATCTAGAAAATAATAGATCTCATAAGATTCAGGGTTATGGAGTGATAAGTGTAACTTTACCTAATGGCCAAAAGAGATAGATTCATGATGTGTTGTATGTTACAGGCATCAAAAAGAATTTAATTTCTGTTTCCACAATAACTGATCAAAATTTGAATGTAGAATTTATGCAGTCTCACTGTCTTGTGAAGGATATTCAAAATCGTTACAATGTCATAGACACGGGGACTAGAATTGGAGGACTGTATAAGCTTGATGTCACAAATCCCACTCATCAATCATTGATATCTACTTCAATGACAACAGAAGAGCTATGGCATCACAGGTATGGGCATCTTAATCAAAATTACTTAGTGTTACTTTAGAAGAAATTAATGGTTGAAGGGCTTCCTGTTTTGAAACATCAGCATATAGAATGTGAAGCTTGTGCACTAGGTAAACAACATAGGGAAGAATTTCCAGTGCATAAAGAGAAGAAACGGAAAGAATTACTTGAATTAATACATACTGATGTTTGTGGTCCCATGCAAACGTTATCACTTGGTGGTACGAGGTACTTTTCATATTTGTTGATGACAAATCAAGATTTACTTGGATTTATTTTATAAGGAAAAAGAGTAATGTCTTTGAATACTTTAAAGAATTCAAAACTATGGTGGAAAAGCAAATAGGTAAATGCATCAAGATACTCAGATCCGATCAAGGTGGAGAATACACCTCAGGACCTTTTGAAAGCTACTGCAAGAACAACGGGATCATTCAGCAATTCACAGTGCCTTCTACACCTTAGCAAAATGGTGTAGCTGAAAGGAAGAACAGGACATTAGTGGAATGTGCTCGCAGCATGTTAAAAGGTAAAAATATCTCTAATGGTTTTTGGGCAGAAGCCATTAACACTGTTGTTTATTTAAAGAATAGGAGTCCAACTAAGATTCCAAATTCAAAAACACCTTTTGAAGTTCTTTATGGCTATAAAACTGAAGATGGTCATTTAAAAGTCTTTGGTTCAAATGCATTTGCTCATATTACCAAAGATGAGAGACGAAAACTGGATGCTAAATCTATTAAGTGTACTTTTCTTGGTTATTATGATGAGCATAAGGCATACAAAGTGTTTGATCTCAATTCACATAAGCTCATTGCAAGCAGAGATGTGATTTTCCATGAGACTACAGATGAAGAAGTAAGTAAGTATGATGTCTAGCATACTCCTTATGACAATGATGTTCAAGTGAAAATTGATATAGATAATGAACACGAACAGGAACTGGTACAGCAACAAGGTGAAATCAGCGTAAAGACTCCAACAACTCCTACGCCTCAGAAAAGAAGAGATGAAAGTGCAGAAAGTGTTGGACCACTGAGGAGGTCTACAAGACCAATTCAGATACCCTCCAGGTATAAAGACTATGCTTTAATGACTCAATTAATGAACGTTGTAGAACCTACTTCTTATGAACAAGCCAAAACTCATAAGGACTGGAATAATGTAATGAATGAAGAATATGACTCAATAATGAAGAATGACACTTGGGAATTAACTCAGCTTCCTGAAAACAAAGTTCCCATAGGATGTAAATGGCTATATAAAACCCAATTTAATGCAGATGGAAGTGTTGACAAATATAAGGCCAGATTAGTTGCAAAAGGGTATTCACGAAAGGAAGGAATTGATTATGAAGACACTTTTGCACCTGTAGCTAAGTTAAATACAATTAGAGTCATGATTGCATTAGCTACAAAATACAATTGGAAAGTTCATCAGTTAGATGTTAAGTCTGCATTTCGGAATGGTGATTTAAAAGAAAAAGTTTATTTGCTTCAGCCTAGAGGATTTATAAAGAAAGGGGAAGAAGATCTTGTCTGTGAACTCAAGAAAGCTTTATATGGTTTAAAACAAGCACCTAGATCTTGGTATATTAAGATAGATTCGTTCTTTACCCTGAAAGGTTTTGTGAAAAGAAAAAATGATCCAAATATGTATGTTAAAAAGGATGAAAATGGAAAAGTATCTTTGATATCCTTGTATGTTGATGATTTGATTATCACTGGTAGTGCCTCTCATTTGATTGAAGACATTAAGATTCAATTAGAACAAATATTTGAAATGAAGGACCTTGGTGAAATACATTATTGTTTAGGTCTGGAGATATGGAGAGAAGGCAGTAAAACAATTGTCACTCAAAGCAAATACTCAAGGGAGATTCTATAAAGATTCAATATGAGTGATAGCAAGGCAGTATCAACACCTTTAGAACAGAATGTTAAGTTATCTATTCTTGATGAAACTAAAGAGGCAAATGGTGTTCTATATCGCTAGTTGGTGGGAAGTTTAAACTATCTTACCACTACCAGACCAGACATAGCATATTCTGTCAGCATTCTGAGTCAGTTCATGGCTAAACCACTGGAAAGCCACTTGATAGCTGCAAAGAAAGTCCTTCGATATCTGAAAGGAACTGTTAATGTTGGTATTTTGTATACTAATAATTGTGATATTAAGTTGGCAGGTTACTCTGATTCAGATTGGGTTGGAAATCCTAATGACAGGAAATCAACTTTAGGATATGCATTCAACATAGGTATAGGGGTCGTATCATGGAGCAGTAAGAAACATCCAACTATTCGTTATCATCAACTGAAGCTTAATACAAAGCTCTATGCAATGCTACTTGTGAAGTTGTTTGGTTAAGGAAAATTCTTGAAGACATTGGCAACAAGTAAATGAAGCCAACTGTTCTCAAATGTGACAATCAAAGCTCTATTAAATTGGCATACAATCCAATTTACAATGCTAGAACTAAGCATATTGAAATTCAACATCATTTTGTAAGAGAAAAGAGACAAGAGAAGGAAATAGATTTGACCTATTGTAATACCACTGAGAATGTGGCTGACATCTTTACCAAACCTCTTGGAAAGATGAGTTTTAAAGAATGTAGGAAACAGTTAGGTGTGGTAGAGAATCCATTTCTCCATTAAGGAGAAGTGTTAGATAATAATGTTGAATAACTTAGAATAGATTCTGTTAGGATACTTGTCAATTGAAATCCATTTAGATCCGTTTTTCTAGCAGTTTGTTGAACACTCTCTCAGCTATATATTGTAACCAGATTTCATAATGATATCAAGTCGTGTGTTTTGTTCTGCTTTCGCACTGTGTTCTATTTTATAGAGTTATTCATGAAGCTAATCATAGATATACATTACAGTTTGACGTATTATTAAAAGGAATCCAAGTCATGCTGTACGAGAATGGGGATCGATTTTCTTGTACTCGAATACTCTCTTTTTCCCTTCTTATTGAGTCCGTAGTGGTAGCATGGCCGAAGTCTTCTTGCAGTAGAGGGTGTTTAGAACCTTGGTTCAACGCTTCGGAATGGTGTTTGTACATTTAAAAGTGTGGTAGACCATGTTTGATTTGAATGCTGCGTTTTCTGGTCAACACGTAGGTTCCCAGTGTCCAAATGGTAGACCATGTTTGATGACTCTCTACTATCATGGTCAACACGTCGGTTCCCACAGTCCAAATGTTTCATACTTAGTAGCTCTCACCACGATCCCTCTGGCCTTCTCTTTAATGAAGCTGCGTGGGATAACTGTCACTCAACTGGCTCCATTTTTTTTGTGATTTGTTCTCTGGATCTCATTTATTGGGGAACTATGTTATAGAACTGTGTTTTTATAGGTTTTGACCTATTTTAAGACAATCCAGATGGTAGAAATTTAAAAAAAAAAAAGAGAAAGGATAAAAGTATGCCTCCCCGGAAAATTGGAAGAACCATTTAAATGCCAGTTATCACACCTCGAATGAAGCTATGCTCACCTTTTCCCCTCGTTATCGACGCTCAGGCAACTCCAGTCAACCACCATTATCATTTAGCATACACAAGACCTGGAGTTCAAATCGGCGTCAATACTTGCTGTAACTCGGTGCTTTACCATTCTGAATGTTAAAAAAAATCCCATCCAAGAACCTTGGATTGTGGAGGCAACCATCTAATTCACGATAAAAATGTGTTGATGATAGTAAGGATGCATCCATCCCTTGTTATACTCTTAGAACAACATGTGGACTCGTGCAACTGATTCTAATGCATTTAATAATTCCTATAATGGCAAATTAAGTAATCGATCAATTGTTTAGTTATGACCACCATCAGTCAGGTGTGTGCTGGCTCAACGCAATAACTATTGTCCACGCACTGGTAATGGGTTATTGACCTGTGCATTATCATAAGAGCTCAATGGCGCATAGTTGTGTGCAACTATTTAAATGGATAGATATTGCTCGCTGCGTTATAGCTGAACCAACAGGAGACTACCACTTGATTGGATTAAAAGTTTCTAGTTGGTATTTGATTAAATTTAGGATTTCCATCAATTATATATAGGATGAGTGCATGAGTAAACCTTGATCAAATTAAGAAAATTTCATTTTTGTATTAAAGAATTCCATCGTCTACGTTCTAAAGTAAATGGAAGGCAATATTAGATAGTGTTTAAATCCAAGTTAACGTATTTGTCGTAGTAGAGTAAAACTATCTCATGTATAAAAAAAATAGAGGTGCCCAGATGAAGGTCTCTACAGTAAGTCAAAAATATGAAAGAAGGATCAAGTTGAGAATGCAAATATACACAGTAACAGGCTGCTAGACTCATACACTCACATGAGTCGAATCTAAATAAAAACAATGTCTTGAACCAGATTGTTAAATAAGAACACATGCCACAAGTTTCAGGAAACACCCAATAACGGATTACTCCTATTTGATTTGAAACAATCAAGACAACTAATGCAGTGCAAAACTTAAATTTGTATTCAATATAAGAAACAACAAATAAAACATGTTGAGGAGCATGGTCTAACCCGCAACAAGATCAATCTTTGAGCATGAATATATTACTGATTAAAATAGCTTTTAATCTTGTCATTACAGAAACAATCTGAAGCACGACTCTAATTAAGAACTCACCATTCAAACCGCTTCTTCAATTTACATCATCGTTTTATAGATACAATATCTTCTTTTAACAATACTTTTAACTGAGTCTCCACTGGAACTATTAACTTTCAGTCTTTATTCATGGTCGGGTACAATCGCTTAAGAGAGAGATGCCACCCAGGTTAAATATAGTTAAATAAATGAAACAATTGTTCTATCAGTTTGAGAATACTGGGCAATTCTATTTATTAAAGTTCGAGTAAATTGCATATTTTACTTGTAGTTGTCTAAAATTTACTCATATAGATATCTCTTGGAATTATTATCTGGCACGTGGTTAAGTATGCATGCTTCTTGGGAGGTAAATCGATAAATTGAGATTACATGTAGAATAATGATACTAAAATCTTTAATAAGATTATGACGGAGAAAGGTTAAGATTATGCACTTCCTCATTTATTGCAATGGTTATCATGCATTTGTTAGGTAGGTTATAAGAAATTGGAATTGGCATTTATTTGTAATTTTAAATATAATTAATGATAATTATTTATAATTTTAAATGTAATTCATGATTTTTATATTTAATATGCATAAAAGAAAAGTAATTCAATTATTATGTAGGTTGTAGGAAATTTAAATTAACATTCATTCGCAATTTTAAATGTAATTTATGATTTTTACAAGAAATTGGAATTGGCCTTTATATATAATTTTAACTGTAATTTATGATTTTTACATTGAGGCATAATAGAAAAGTAACTCATTTGTTAGGAGGTACAGCCATTTACCTTTAGTACTTTGCTCTCCCTGGATGTGGTGGGGTGGCTGGGTGGATGGATGGGGATGGTAGTCGATAGTAGCCAACCAAGGACTTTTAGTATAGTTGCATGCTCCTGTGGAAAGAATTTGTTAGGTAAGTTATAGGAAATTGGAATTGACATTCATTAGCAATTTAAAATGTAATTTAAGATTTTTTTAACATTTAAGCATAATAGAAAATAGAAAAGCAAAGCCTTTGTTGCGTCGGTTATAAGAAATTGGAATTAACATTTACTTGCTATTTTAAATGTAATTAGTGATTTTTACATTTAGGCATAATAGAAAAGCGTTAGGTAGATCATAAGAAATTCGAATTGACTTTTATTTGCTATGATTTTTACATTTATGCATAAGTAAATCATTTGTTCGGTGGGTTATAGAAATGTAATTCATAATTTTTACATTTTATGCATAATAGAAAAACAACGCATTTCTTGTGCAGGTTAACCGTATGACAAATAAGTATATATACATGAGGAATTTATTTTTTCATTTATGAATGGGAAAAACTTATCTTTTTAATAGAATATGGATATTGGTAGAACTTCAAGAATCTCAGTATAGATAATTCAAGAACAAGAAAGGAAGTGAAATTGACACTTCGGTGATATAAAGTAATTGTGCGTTTCATTTATTTGTAAAATTTCACAATTATCCAAAGGATATATATATATGGTGTATATATAGGAGATGAATATTATTTATGTTTGGAAGTTATATATATATATATTGATTTTGTAACGATAAATAAGAGAGGTTGGTAATATATATAAATGTATTGAGCTAAAAATGCCAACCATTAAATGGAAATTGGAATTTCAATCATGTGATTGTAGGTGTATATAAGGATGTTATTATTGAAGTAGGAAATGCATAAATGACTTGGTAATGATTAAATATAACGTAGAAGACCTACCAAGGGTCTTCTACCAAGGGAACAAACGTAAACAGATATGACGAAAGGGTAGATTTTCTACTTATAAATTAAATAGTGATGATTTGAACTAAATGAAAATTTATTAGGTGCATTAAAAGCAACTTTATGTGTCTATTGCATTGGGATTGAAGAACCTTGTGAAAAGCAAAGGAATGCATGAATCTAAGCTAGAATACCCTTTTCAAACTTTTTCTACCTAGCCATCATGAGAAGACAAGTGGAGGAATATATTAGGTGAGTGATGGAAAATTGATAAACTTTAACTGACAAAACACCGAGATGCTCAGATTGACGAGACTTTGACAAATTTTCAAGGGGGTGAAACGAACTTAGAAATTGGAAAACAAGATATCGATGCTATCAGCATGAGGAGCTAAGCCGAGCAAAACTAAATTATAGCATGACAATGTTGTTAAAGAAAATGAAAGAATACAAGCTTAACGTGACCATCACATGGTATTGGAGAATACTTAACTAAGAAAATCCACTGAATGAGTCAAATAAAGATTAAGTTAGTAAAACAAGTATGGAGACGATTGACATGAAAAGCAGAATACAACGATGCTAACCAAATGACATGGTCAAACCTTGGGGAAAAGATCACTAGCCCTCGAGATGGAACTCGATTAGGTTAAGAAAACACACATCGTACGACTTGATAAGTTTGTCGAAGTAGTCCTAGGATAACAGAAATGATGAAATGAGGAAAGGACATGATAAGCTCATTGACCAGGACTTGATGTTACTAATGAATGACTACGAATTAAATATTAATAAGTTCGACTAAGCCGCTAAGTTATGATGCTTGGAATCCTCTCAAATTGAGAACCAGCAATATTAAAAACATTTATGAATTTGGCTGTAGTCTTTTGGGAATTGGCTTTTGGAATATTTGGTAATCTCTCTTAATTTGTTAACTTATAATTATAACTTACAGTCAGTATCTTACTAAATATGGTATGATGCTTACCTTCTCGTCTTGGAGGAAAAGACAACCAATGGATTTGAACTCTTAATCGGATTTGCTACGCAAAAATATGGTTGGATAACTATGGTGTGGCTTTTGATGCAATATAACTTGTAGTTAGATTGGAAGCCATGGATCTTCACGGACGAATAGGAGATATAGGAAATCTAAGTTGGGACTAACTATTATTAAAGGTATTATTAGATTAGCACCATGTTAGATTAACTAATGGTTAGTACCACTAGTGCTTATTACCATGATTGTTTGAGAAAAATAGATGAGAATGACAAGAAGAGGAGAATAGGACATTCAAGTAAATCCTAGCATCGAAAGGTACAAGAACAATTTAACTTCGGGACGAATTTTTTAATAAGAGGGGGTGTATGTAATGCCCCTCAAACTCACTATGACTATCAATAGTGACGACACTTATAGAGATAGATACTTTGATTAAATATAATAAATGAATGAATGCTTTGCTTAATGATAGCAATATTATGAAATATATGATGTGTATAAACAAAATGCTTGTGTTGCTTAATGATTAGTAGATTTATGAAATGAATGATGATTGAATTTTGTATATGCTCGACCGACTGAAAGGTTATGAAATGAAAATGATTGAACAACAAATGGATGATAGATATGCTCGATTGACTGAGAAATTATGATGATGTTCCACATAATGCAATGAATGATGATTATTCCATAGATGTGAATAAATGATATTGACTCAGAAAAAAAAGGAATGAAGAATATGATGTATGGTGAAATGATTTTATGGTGCAGCGCTACTAATGTGTGTTTTGAATGTGTGCAGTAGCAAGTAAAACGATTTACCGACTGACTCACAATGGAAAAAAATGGGTCGTAAGAACGACAAACATACATACGGGTACGAAGACGGAGTGTCGACCCTGAAATAGCACTCCACTCATGGGTCGGAAGCCAATTCATCTCACCCGGGGAAGTGAGTGCCATATGGGCGAGGCCACAATGACTTGGTCGCGTACAATGAGTTAAGAGGCGCGCGATAAGGAGAACCTTATCCCTCAACCACCCTTAGTCTCCAAGGAAGTGTCATCGAGATATCGCGGTAACGATTCCCTAATCGCTACACAGTACTCCCTACCAAAGCAAAAGGTGGTTGTCAGAAGGACTCGACGATGTGGTACCTAGACAGTTAAGGAAAGAAAGTCAGAAGGACCCACATATACGGTACCTAGACAATTAAGGAAAGAAGGTTAGAAGGACCCGCCGATGTGGTACCTAGATGATTAAGGAAAGAAATTCAGAAGGACCAGACAATGTGGTACCTAGACAATTAAGGAAAGAAAGTTAGAAGGACCTGATGATGTGGCAATGAGATGAATAAAGAAAAGAAAGTCAAATGAACACCCATGTATTTAGCATATAGAAATTGCATTAAATTAGTTGTGCATGAAGGAACAATTATGTACTTGGCATATATAATTGCATTAAATTAATTATGCATGAAAATACTATTTGTAAATATGTACTTGGCATATAGAATTGCATTAAATTAATTACGCATGAAAAGACTATTTGTGATTATGTATTTGGGATATACAAATTGCACTAGACTTATTGTGCATGAAATGATTATTTATAATTGAATAATTGAAAATAAATAAATATGGAGCAAAAGATAGACTAGAAGTCATTAACTAGTCAACCCCACATGCACCCACTGATTTAGGGATTAGAGAAATTAACTAAGGAGACAACAAATAGACAATTTAGGGGTTTAGGTGCACATTCATGTGAGAGTGACACTTGATGCATGAGAGTAAATATTAAAAGAATTATTAATTAAAGATTATTTTTGCATGGAAAGACACATGGCATGGAATTTTTTGGTTATAAAAGAAAGGGAGGAGAAGGAGAGGATCTCTCTTGCTCCCTTGTGCTGGACGAGCACCATAATAGAGATTTGATTAAGTGTGATTCCTTGGAGTTGGGTTGACATCTTGATCGGGAATTGGGAGATCCCAACGGAAAGCCATGGCATTGTATGTTCTTATGACCCCAAATTTCTCGGGGGTTCAGGGGAAAGAACAGTACCTCTGATACGGTAGGGAGGTCAATCGAGGGTTCTTCGGTAAATCGTCAAAGGCTAGGAGCTTATCGAACAACAATGACTCCTCCTCCAGGAGTAGATTCGACCTACAGTACAGGTTCTATGTTTATGTGTGTAATTGTAAATTCTTGAATTTATTGATGTTTATTATTGATCATGCACTTTAATGATTATTTTATGTTTCAAGTTTTGAAAATTGTTCTGAGTAGGACCAGGAAAAGGGGTCCCTACAGTGGCTTATGTATACGGTCTCCATAGTGGAGTTCACTCCATACATACCTTATGCGAACTATAATATACTCTATCTTCAAGCAGGATAGCCATTAATCTATGTTGTGTGAGTCGAACTCAGATCATTGCTGATCGAGCGACTTCATTTTAGAAAAATAATTGTGTTGTATAAACTTTTCGTTTAGATAGTTGTTGATCGAATTGCAGCTCTTAACTTCAAATTGTGGTTATAGTATCATGTTTTAATTCTTTATTATATTCAATTTTTGTGCAAATGCCTGACCGCTCGTCGATGGTATATCCTTTTATCTCCTTGCTATGTTTGTGTTAAATGTTCAGATGTCAATCCCATGATCCATTACGCCCAATGGAGACGTAATCCTTATGCATAAGTTCGTGTTCCTACTTAACCCTTGTCTGAATATTTTAGCTTCCAGTCAACCCTATATAGACTATGCGTTATCCACCAGCTGTCGAATGCTTGGGTTCTGGTTAACTTGTAATGTAATGAATAGAATATGAGCGTAGGAAGTTTAATCGCATTATTATGTCAATGTTTCATTTGAGTTGGCTTATAGTATAATGAATGGAATATTCATATTAACTAGTTTTAAGGATTTCTATATGTTGTATATATATTTACCGAATGAAAAAAAGAATTGGGATTATGAGTGAGCTAGCGCAAGGATAAATGGGGTTGGTTAATTTATGCGAAATAGTTTCATAGAGAAAATAAGAATGTTCATTAATAATTCCTCTTATTTTAAATAATTAGGAGGATAAACAAAATGCACTACATAGAAATATGTTAGTTAGCTATGGTCAACACATGTGTTTACATGTGCATGTATGAAGGTAGTGAAATAAGTAGTTGATTATTATATTTACGTAGTGTAGTTATGATGTAATATGTTCTACTTTGAATTAGGTTGTATGATATGAAAATGAAGTCTCACTATATTCAACTATGTATGTTATGTTGTTTATTAGATTATGGTTATGGTAACGGGAATGAATCTTTCTATATAATTAAGTTATGTTATAGTTACATTTGAACTATGTTATAAGAAAAGAATTTGTCCACTTATCGAATGGTCATGGTATGGTTGAGAATACTCAGGTATTATAATAGGTTACATACATAGGAGGGAAATGTGCTTTTATTAAGTTTATTATATATGATTAAGTAGGTCTAAAAATTATGAATGTTTAAATTAAAATAATATGATTACTTAGTTATGTGTTTGCACCTGCACTATTTTGATTGGTTTAAATGAAAATATACATACATAAGTAATGATCATGATATAAAACTGGCATTTTACTTTAAAAAAAAGATCTCTAAGCAAGCCCGACCGTACATATCCATTGAAGATCGAATGGACCTGACTATGATACGATGGAATGGTTGTGCTTATAAGGGATGGAATCATGATTGAATACGGAAGGAAAGGTGCATCAATTGAAAGCGTTGGTAAGTGAATTGATTCCCTTGCAGAATAAATTTGTTTCAAGTTCATTAATGTGGTATAGATGCTCTCTAATACTTAAAACCCTGTAGTTATCGAAACGATAATTCAATTCCTAATTACAGAGATACATTGTTGAGTTTGAAGATATGGTTAGAATTTGATTATAGAGATATTAAATTATGAAACTGAGTGCCTCATTTTAGACATAGGTATATAAATCTAAACCAAGTGTTATTATTTATAGCCATGTGAAGGTTTAAAACCGCAGAATGAATTGTTTTAAATTGAGTAGAGGGTGATTAAAACTCCAACGAGGAATAATGGGAATGAGATTTCATTTGGAAAATGAGAATTAACTTGCCAGGAGGCGTGGTTTCCTTTGGCATGTGTGAAAGAAATTTCATAAAAGAAGAATTGAGTGGAATGGTAATGATATAAAACACCATATAGAGGTAACGTATGAGTGTTTATCTATGAGAGAGAGTTAGTGGAATGAGGAGAGATAATGAGTGGTCTTTATATTTTTATTATATTTTAAGTGAGGATGATAATTATGCTTTTCATGAATGATGCCTATTCCTTGTGATATTTTATTTGATAAAAAATATTGGGATAAGTAAAGTATGAATATGATTTGGAATGTGGAGTTATGTAAATTTGAGAATATGGTGAATTGGTGCCAGGTGACTTGTGCCTTCTGCTTAGAATTTTTGTTCTTCTGGAAATTATTTAGTGTCTAATGAATTATCATGCTCAAATGCTTATTCAAATCCTGGGAATATGCCAGTTCAATTACTACTGAGAATCATGTTCAACTGCTTATCCTGGGACGACTTGTGCTTCCAGGAATGAAGATGGGACTACTTTGAATGTTGCTCCTTCAACCGCACCCTTTGTGAGTGTTTCCCTCTGATTGAGATGGATAAACGAAGGAAGTGTGAGGTTTGTGAACAAAGGATAATACATGGCAGTTAAATAGCCTAGTGGCTATATGACCTACATCACTCTGTCATGGGTAATAAATACTTTTATCCTTTTACTTCAATAACATTTTAAGGTGTTTTACCCTCGTTTTATTTCCATTACTAACCCAAAACTTATATTGTATGGTTTATGGATAACTAAACAAAAAAATATGGGTGAGACCCTTCAGGTATGATTCCTCAACAATGTACTAAGTTTAGGTTTTTACAAGAGGTTGTCCTCCCTGTTCTTGCTTAGTGCAAATAGGATTGTACTACCCTTTACTTATAATTTGTATTTATTGATAGATTATGGTGTAATGTGCAAACAATAATTTTTGGCACTGAGCCAAGGGCTGTACAAAAAAATTTCGATGTATATTTATATGCATGGATGCATAAATTCATATACTCTTATGCATGTTGAGGGTTTTGACCATGGATCAGTTTTATTTCCTCGATTTCTCTTAATATATAGGGGAATACATAGATCCATCATTCCACGTTTATGTCGATGGTTTTCAAGAACCTTTTCTGAATAAGTGTGAAGCCCTTGGTCCTTCTTTGCTTTGTCAACATATCAGCCCACTGTCTTTCCAATGTCTGCTTTGAATTGAAGATACTAAAACATCGGCACAAGGTGGGGAAGGTTCTCCCATCAATTAATGTAGTGGTGACATCCAACTTTCCCAATCCAATGTCCATAGATTTGGATGCATCCATTTAGATTCCATGAGGGCCCATGGCCACTGCTAAATATGAGATCTTTGCATAATATTATAGTGGGAAAAAGTGATTTTGAATTTTTATTATACTAATATATTTAGTTTTTTCTTAATGTTTTTATTTGTTGAGAATGATATTTCTTTGGATTTGACTAAGTTATATATAATTTTCTCCTCAATTTTCAAACATATAATCTCCAATTAAAAAACACATATTTTCAACTCTTAAGTTCACACAAATGTAAAAACCCTACTAAAAATTGTAAACTTCAATGACTAAGAAGTTGTTTTCCCACAATGTCCTTGATGTTATGTGAGGGCTACAATCTGGTGAACTTGTCGACCAAATGTTTCTCTGAGGGCCCAAGGGTTATGGCTTTCACTCATGTTAGTGCATTCCTGAGTGTATGGATCTCACCCTGTTTCTTTAACAGATATGGACTATGGATTTCCTTCAAGGTAGTGCAATATACCTGATTGCATTGATCTCACCTTATATTTTGATAGATCTAGAGGTTGGAGGACGCGAAATGGTCTCTTACAGTCATTTCAATGGCGTTAGTGCTTGGAAAGCTTAGTTTCTTTATTCATAGGAGCTTAATGGAGATGGGGGAACCACCTTACCATTGTCGCCATGGATTTTTGGAACCCTAATTCATAATGGTGATCAATCTTCAGCGCTCGCATGTCTTCTTACCCAAACATGTACAATGTTAATTGAGTTTATGTAGAATTATTTAAATATGATATTCGTTAGAATGGCACCATTGTCACTACAATTTGACCATTGATACCTTGAATTAAGAGATGAAATAACGATCTCAGATGATGATAAAGTCTCAAAAACTTTATATGCGGTACTATAGAAAGGATAAAACGCATATTAAGCATGCTTGGTCATTTCAATAGTGCCATCAAATAAATTTGGACAATTTTCATTATCTTTAATATTAAATGTATACATCCATCTTATGCACTTGTCAATAAACTATAAGAAGTGTTAAGTGAATATATATATATATATATATATATATATATATATAATAAATGGTGTAAAAAAATATAAATCTCAGTATATATATAAAATAATAAATGGTGTAAAAAAATATAAATCACATTATATATCTATATATAATATATATATAGATATATAATGTGATTTATATTTTTTTTACACCCTTTATTATTTTATGATGCTTTGTGACATATACAAGTTTGTGCATATTAAGTAACAATAATAATAATTTTGGTGTTTTGCACCATAAAGTCTCAATCCATGTTGGATTGGTGTTGGTGTTTTACACCACAAAATCTCGATCCACCTAAGATTGGTTTTGGGGGTTTGCACCATACACCGTGGAATGCCCCATATTCATTTAACACCAAAATCAACTTTTTAACAAAAACCACTTTTGCACCATAAATATTAGCACCACTTGTGTGTCACCACATTATCACCACTTTTGCACTACTATTTGAAAATTGAGGATTTCACAAATCCTTTACAAAGATCATAGGCTATAGAACCTCCAAAATACCATAGTTAAAGATCATAATGTGAACTTATGAAACCTGCAATAAGAAAAATGAACCTAACATAGAGAAAGACTATTCAAGTAAAGAAGTTATGAAACCTTTGAGCTCATCATAGGGGACATGCTGGATTATAAATCTCTTGGAAATTTTAAGAAAATTTCCCTACACTAAACAGAAATAAACACTCTAGTGTTATGGCTATCTAAATGCAATTTAGATTTTCCTTGAAATCTTATTTAATATTTTATTGCCAAGAAAATATTTCCTTTATTTCCCTATCCATCCTTATCTTCAAAGGTTTTGGGCTCCATGTTGTATGGGTTAGGAGGCTAGCTAGGGCTTTGGTGTTAAGGTTTAAGGGGGTAAGGGGTCAATGGGTTTGGGGTCAAGGCGATCAGGGGTTAAGGGATTTAGTTCTGAGAAGGGATTTAGGGCTCCAAGTTTAGGGGGGTAGGGTTTTATATATTATACATTAAGGGATTAAGTGTTTGTGAATAAACTAGGGCTTCTAAAGGTATTTGGTGTTATGTGCTTAGAGATAAAGTGGTTTAGGGGATACAGGATTTAGGGGTTAACGGATTGAGGGAACCAATGTTTTGGGGTTAGGGTTCAAGAGGTTGAGCATTAAGGGTGAAGGGTGTAAGTGTTAAGGGCTTGTAAGAGGTTAAGGGCTTAGGGGATTAGTGATTAAGGACATAAGGGTTAGGGGATTGCTGGTTCTTTAAGAGGTGAGGCCTTTAGTGATTCGAATTTACATGAGAACGAAATGAAAGAGCATATATATATTCACATACACAGATATATGGCAAGAAACAAAGTGATACAGTAACTCAGATTCTATTAAATGACTGAAATAGAACAAACTATAAAATAAAAGCAGCTAGAATGGTGGTAGCTATATCTCTGAGAAGAGATGTGGTGGCTACGCTCATTCATGACAAGAAAAATACAAGAAGAGGTTGAAAGAGCCTATTTATCATAATCATGAGGGTAAGAACTCTAAACATCCCAAAAACTAACCCTAGAAGATGAACCGTCATAAAGTGTGCGGCCCCAAGGTGGTTAGTTGAACAGTCAACTTCCCGAGGTCATAACGTTTGCACACGATCTCCGTTTGGGATGCTCGATAACCCATTGGAAACGTCTATCCGAGCTATACAACTTTCGGCTGGGGACAAATGCATGTTGTTGGAGACCATTTGGCCCCAGAAATCTCCAAACAAAGTCATTTAGGACCTCAAAACGTCCCTAGAAGTTCGGGACCCAAAAAACTGTAGAAAAATTACAAGAAAACTGCCATAATGAAAAACTATTTTGAGCCAATGAAATAGGTGGATGGCCACATATATCCATCTAGATCAGTCCTCCCTCCTTAGGAAGCCATGGTCTCCATTGCGTTAATTTCCCCCATCAGGTGGGGAAAATTTTGTTGAACTTGACTCTTGGTGAGCCACTTGCCTTGGTGAAGTAGTTGCCCTGCTTTGACAACACGATATAGTTGGATCTTTTGTTGGTGAGTTCCATTAACCTGTGTTCCCATGATCTGATCAATGGTTTCCTATTCCATGCAGTCAAGATTAATCTCTGTAGGTGTTAATTGCTCTGCCACCTCCGAGGTGTCCAACAAGGGTGGAAAATATGGGCAAAGGAGCTCCACATTGAATACTAGGTGCAGGCCAAGGAATGGAGGGATGCTTAACTCGAAGGCATTGTCACAAGATGCCTTGGTGATGGTGTACGGCCCATGTCGAAGTGGATGAAGCTTGCGATGGGGTCCTATGAGCCTCTCTTTCTGCAAATGCAACCAAACCTTATCACCCACCTGGAACTTGTGTGGGACCCGATGCTGGTCATGTCACTGCTTGTACTTAGTGTTGGCTTTTTCCAAATTTTCATGGACCTATTGGAGGATGTGCTAGATTCGTTCAACAAATATGGCGGCCTTATCAGCCTTAGTTTGAGCATGGGAAGATTCCTCCCATGTGGATGCAATGGGAAGAGCTACATTAATTGGTGCGAGTGGTTGGAACCCCAGACACACTTAAAAAGGGTTGTGGCTGGTAGAGCCATGGAGGGCTCTGTTATAGCTATGTTGAACATAAGGATGGATATCATCCCATGTGCGAGGATGTTTAGAATTGTACATTCTCATTATATGCACAATCATCCTGTTGACTACCTTTGTTTGTCCATCAGTTTGGGGGTGGAAGGAAGTTGATTTGGTGAGCCTGGTATCCATCAATGACCATAGGATGGACCAGAAAGTGATTAGGAACCTGTTGTCTCGATCTGAAATGATAGTCTATGGCAGCCTAAAATGAACCCAAACACACTCGAAGAAGAGCTTAGCAATGGCTTTAGCAAAGACATTCTTCTTGCAAGCTATTAGAATGGCCATCTTAGAGAAATGATCCACGACCACAAACACATAGTCATTTCCACGCTTGGTTGAAGGTAGTCCAGACATGTAATCCATGGAGATGGATTCCCATGGCCCATTAGGAGTGGGAAGAGGGGTGTACAACCCTTTCTTTTTTATGGCAGGTTCTGCGATGGCAGAGGCAGTGCAGGATCTTATGTATCGGCTGACGTCTTGTCAGAGCTTAGGCCAATAAAAATACTTTTGCAATATGGCCATTGTCTTTTCGTTGCCGAAGTACCCTACCAGCTGACTATAGTGAGCTTCCCAAATCATCTTTGCATGCTCGCTTGAAGGAACACAGAGATGGCCCAGGTGGCATAGAAAGCCTAACTGAAGATGAAAGTCTGCTACGGATGTTCCTACACATAGGGCTTGATAGATGGAAAAAAACTCAGGATCATTTCTATATAGTGGAGGCCACCCTAAGGTCTCATGGCCACAAGAGTGGAGCATTATGATAAGTGTTGCTAATGGAGCCCGAATGAGGCAATCGGTGACTCGGTTGGTGCTGCCCTTCTTATATTTAATATTAAGGTGGAATTGCTACAAGTGGACCACTTCTGGTGGTGGTCATTCTGTAGCTTCCCTTGGGTTTGCATGAACTGCAAGGGCTTATGATCAGTGTGGATGACTGTCTCTTTTACAAGGATGTAATGCTTCCATTGGTGGTAGGCTTGGACAATGGAATACATTCCCTTATCGTAGGTTGGGTACTTGCGGACTGTATCTGAAAGTGTCTCACTATGATATGCCACCAGATGGCCATGCTGAGTGAGGACTGCACCAACAACATAGTTTGAAGCATCTGTTTCAATATCAAAGGGTTGTTGTAGATCTAGTAAGGAAAGGATAGGTTTCGAATATAAGCGTTGCTTTAGCCCCTCAAATGCTTGTTGTTGTGGCTTGGACCAGCTGAAATTGGCCTTAGATCGCCCTTTGGTCACCTGGATAAGGGACCAAGCAATATTGGAGATGCCCAACACAAATCTAAGATAGAAGTTGGTAAGGCCTAGAAAGCTGCAAAGCTCTGTGAGAGTTGTCGGGGTTGGCCAATCATGGTTGGCTTGGATATTGGCTGGATCCACATGAACACCATGTTCATCCACGATGTATCCCAGATATTGAACCCTCTTCATGCCAAATGAGCACTTCTCTAAATTAGCATATAACTTGTGCTAGCGCAAGGTGCTGAGGACTTGGTGGATATGCTATAGATGCTCTTCCCATGCTCTTTTGTAGATGAAAATATCATCTAGATATACGACCACGAAAGAGTTAGTGAATGGCCGTAGGATATCATCCATCATCCTCATGAAAGTTGTTGGAGCACTAGTCAAGCTGAAAGGCATGACCAACCACTCGAAAAGGCCTTCCCGAGACTTGAAGGTAGTCTTCCAAACATCGTTCTGCTCAATTGGCACTTGATGATAGCCAAACTTCAAATCAATCTTATTGAAATATTTGGCACCCTTGAGCTGGTCAAGAAGGTCGTCAATATGGGGAATGCGATACCGATTCTAGACTGTGATCTTGTTTAGATCTCGGTAATCAATGTAGAGTTTCCACCTCCCATCTTTCTTCTGTACTAACACAATTGGGCTCCCACAAGGCGAGGAGCTAGTTCAAATGTGCTCCTTTTGGATCAATTCTTGAATCTGGCATTTCATTTATTCATTTTCCATGAGGGAACACCTGTGTACTGGCCTATTAGGTAAAGACCATGTAAAGATGCACTAGGTACCAAATCAATGGGATTCTTGACCAAACAATGTATTGGCACCCGGTGGGTGTTGTGGAGACGTCCTTGTATGATTCCATGGTCTTGTCCACCTGTTTCTGCTATGTGGAGGGGTTCTCCATGGAAGTGGTGGATGTTGCTGCAATCTTTTGTTCACCTTCAGAATGAAGCATGAAGAGGACGAATTTCCCTGTCTCGGAGATTACCTTCCTGCACTGCTTAGCTATGATGAGGGACATTGTAGTGGTGCAAAGCGTCTCTGGTATCCTGTAGAGCTTCTTTCCCAAAGTAATAATGACACTACGAGGTCTAGACTCATACACAGCATGGCGTTTCCACATATATGGTTGTCCTAAAAGAACATCACAAACTTCAAGCGTGAAAACATCACACATTACCTCATCTTTGAAGGGTTTGATCCCGTACAAAAGGTGGCACTGTTGACTAACGTGAATATCATGCCCTTGGCTCAGCCAACCAATGTTGCATGGTTGGGAATGTGGAATCGTCGGAAGATTCAATATTTTGATGAGCTTAGCCGAGATGAGGTTTTTCTGGCTACCACTATCAACAATGAAGTGTAGCGGAGTTCCTTGCACCCATAATTGTGAATGGAAGAGGCGCACCCCTTCTTCTAGCTCCTCTGACTCTTCTGGTTGAATCTTTGCAGATGCGATGGTGGCACTAAGTTCTGCGTCAATGATTTACTTTCCCTTTTCTTTCTCTCCATCAGGTTCTAATTCATATTTTGGATCCGGGGATTTTGTCTCGGCCAACAAGGATTGTTTTGAGCGGCACTCATCAGTGTTATGCCAAGGGCTCTTGTGGAATTCACACCACTTGATAGTTTCCTTCTGTGATTTCCCATTACCCTTCTTTTCCTGCCGCTTGGGATGGTTGTTGAGGCTTTGGCCATCCTTGCTTTGTCCTTTTCCTTGTGAATTGGGGCCACCTTTTGCAAACTTCTGCTGCTGATTTGCAGACCCAGAATCACGCTTATTCCTTTGCTTAAACTTTTGCTCGATCTTGACAGCGTCTCTATAAGCTGCTCCTAGTGAGGATATGTCTAGGAAATCTATATCTGTCTGAATGTACCTATGCAGGCTGCTGCGGTACTTTAGGGCCAAGTGTCGTTCAAAGTCTCAAATACCCAGCTTGGTGTGCAGGGTATGGAACATGTTGGCAAACTCTGGGACTGCTTGGTCCCTCTCCTGCTGCAAAGTCATCCATTTGGTGTACTGGTCATCATAGTTTCCGATAGGGTAGAATTCCTCCTTGATGGAATCGACAAAATCTTCCCAAGTAGGGTCTGTCCTAAATAGTTCAGACTCGTCTCTTGCATGCATCTCGCAGTACCCATCCCGCCAGTCTTTAATATGGGGAAGGGACTTAAGGAGCGCAAATGTGATCTTTTCGCTGTCGAAAAAGTTATGAACAGAAAAGTAACCCTATAATAGATTCAACCATTTCTCTAAAGAATCTGCATCTATATTTCCTTCAAATAGGGGAATGTCAAAGCTAACTTGTACCTTGAAGGGATTTGCACCCCCGAAACGACTGCTCGTTGAAGGTGCATCTGCTGTCGTCGACATCCTTTGAAGGATCTATGCAAAATTATCCATCATCTCGTTCATCTTTCGCGCGAGGGATTCCTCGAGCAACAGCTTAATAGGATCTCTTGCTCTGTCATCTCTCTTTTCTTCTCCCTCCATGGGGGCTTTCTTAGGTCAACGAGGAGGGTTTTCCCCAAGCTCAACTAGTTTGAGACCCAACTCTCGATATTAGGATCTCGTCAGGGACATGCATTGAGAAATCACAAGAGCAGAAGGCTCTGATACCACTGATTTGGATTTAAGTGACAATGAAATGAAAGAGCATATATATATTCACATACATAGATATATGGCAAGAAACACAGTGATACAGTAACTCGGATTCTATTAAATGACTGAAATAGAACAAACTGTAAAATAAAAGCAGCTAGAATTGTGGTAGGTATATCTCTGAGAAGAGATGTGGTGGCTATGCTCATTCATGACAAACTGAATACAAGAAGAGGTTGAAAGATCCTATTTATCATAAGCATGAGGGTAATAACCCTAAACATCCAAAAACCTAACCCTAGAAGATGAATCGTCATAAAGTGTGTGGCACCAAGGTGGTTAGTTGAACAATCGACTTCTCGGGGTCATAACATTTGCATACGATCTCCGTTTGGGGTGCTCGATAGCCCATTGGAAAGGTCTATCTGAGATATACAACTTTCCATTGAGGACAGAGGCATGCCATTGGAAACCATTTGGCTCTCGAAATGTCCAAAAAACGTCGTTTAGGGCCTCAAAATGTTCCCGAAAGTTCGGGACCCAAAAAACTGTAGAAAAATTACAAGAAAACTGCCATAATGAAAAACTATTTTGAGCCAATGGAATAGGTGGGAAGACACCTATATCCATCTGGATCATTTAGGGGTTAGCAGATTTATGGGCTAAGCGATTTAGTGCTATAAGGTTAGGATGTTAGGGTTGAGTCGATGAAGGGTTAAGTGTCAAGGGGTTAAAGGATTAAATTTTTTGGGTTTAACGGATTAATGGCTTCTAGGAGACGACGGATTGGTTTCTAGGGATTTATGGGTTTTGGGATTTAGGGATATGGGTTAGGGTTTTTAGGGTTAGGGGGTCAACTAGGACTTAGGGGTTAATACTGAAGAGGTAAAGGCATAAAATGGTTAACCAGCTTAAATATTTATGGATTAAGGAGTTTAGCAAATAGGGAGTTAGCAGGTTTTATGGGTTATGGGATTTAGGGATTAAGGAATTTAATTCCCCATGGTTAGGGGGATAGGGTTTAAGGGTTAGGGGATAAGGGTTAAGAACCAAGCAGTTAACATTTAATTGTTTCTAGGGGTTACAAGCTTAGGGATTTAGGGCTTAAGGGAATTGGGCTTTAAGTATTATGGGTTATGTTGTTCAGAGGTTAGGGTTGGACTAGGTCTTATGGGTTACTGGTTGTGGGATTAGAGCTAAAGTGGTTAATGGATTAGGTTTTAAGAGGTTAATGGATTTGGGGTTAGGGGGTTACGTTTTAAGAGGTTAGGCATTAATGGCTTAGGTGTTATAGTGTTAAGGGTTTATAAGGGGTTAAGCGCTTAGGGAATTAGAGGATAAGGACTACGAGGATGGGAGATAAGGAGTTAGTTAAGGTACTAAGGATTTAAGGATTAGGGCCTTTATAGGTTAATGGATTTACGGATATCTTGTTAGTGGGGTATGGTATAAAATGTTAGGATTAAGTGTCAAGGGGTTAAAGTGGTAAGGGATTATATGTTAAGGGCATAGGTGCTTATATTTTTATGGATTTCAGAGATTTGGACCAAGTAGGACTTATGGGTTTAGGCCTTTAATTTCCTCCATCCTCATTCCTCTCTCCACCTCCCTAATTTTATTACCCTTGCCCCCCCCTCTCGTATCCCCCCTCTTTCTCTACCCCTTATCTCCATTCATCTCTTAGCACATAGTTTATGTGGTTTCTAATGCTAGAGCCTTTTGTAAGTCAAGATCACTCGAGCGTTATGTGATTCATAAACGATGGATTGTTTCCGTAAGACTCGAGCGTTTTGTATTACTATAATGCTCAAGAGTTATAGAAATACGTGTCTTATGTGATTCATAAGCGATGGATTGTTTTCATAACACTCAAGCATTATGTATTACTACAATGCTCAAGAGTT
This sequence comes from Larix kaempferi, assembly GCA_027924585.1. Classification (NCBI taxonomy): domain Eukaryota; kingdom Viridiplantae; phylum Streptophyta; class Pinopsida; order Pinales; family Pinaceae; genus Larix; species Larix kaempferi. The sequence goes on from BSBM01000118.1 coordinate 3,447,801, forward strand.
ATAGAAATACATAACACTCGAGTTTTATTTATTTCTAAAATGCTCAAGCGTTATAGAAGTACATGGCAATCAAGCGTTCCTTTTATATCTACACAAAACATTATCCCTGGAAATTTATTTAATATTTCCTTACCAATAAAATATTTCCTTTATTTTTCTATCCCTCCTTATCTTAAAGGGGTTTTGGCTTCATGTTGTATGGTTTAGGAGGTTAACTAGGGATTTGGTGTTAGGGGTTAAGGGATTAGAGTTAAAGGGATAAAGCGATTCTGGTTTAGGGGGTCAGGGTTTTATAGGTTAGACATTAAGTGCTTAAGTGTTTGTGGATAAACTAGCGCTTAGGTGTTGGGTTTTAAGTGCTTAGAGATAAAGGGGTTTAGGGGTTAGGGGCTTTAGGGATTACGGGATTACGGGATTAAGGGATTGAGGGCACAAATGTTAATGGTTATGGTTCAAGAGGTTAAATGTTAAGGATGAAGGGTTTAAGTGTTAAGGGTTTGTAATACGTAAGGGCTTAGGCACTTAGTGGTTACGGTTATAATGGTTAGGGGATTGGGTGAGACCCTTCAGGTATGATTCCTCAACAATGTACTGAGTTTAGGTTTTTACAAGAGGTCATCCTCCCTGTTCTTTCTTAGTGCAAATATGGTTGTACTACCCTTTACTTATAATTTGTATTTATTGATAGATAATGGTGTAATTTGCAAACAATAATATTCGGCATTGAGCCAAGGGCTATACAAAATTTTGTTGATGTATATTTATATGAATGGCTGCATAAATTCATATACTCTTATGCTTATTGAGGGTTTCTACCATGGATCAGTTTTTTTTCCTCGATTCTCTTAATATATAGGGGTATATATAGATCCATCATTCCATGTTTACGTCGATGGTTTCCAGGAACCTTTTATGAATAAGCGTGAAGCCCTTGATCCTTCTTTTCTTTGTCAACATATCAACCGACTGTGTTTCCAATGTCTTCTATAAATTGAACATACTGAAACATCAGCGCAAGGTGGGGAAGGTTCTACCATCAATTAATGTAGTGGTGACATCCACCTTTCCCAATCCAATGTCCATAGATTTGGATGCATCCCTTTAGATTCCATGAGGGCCCATGCCACTGCTAAATATAAGATCTTTGCATAATATTCTAGTGGGAAAAAGTGATTTTTAATCTTTCTTATACTAATATTATTTAGTTCTTTTTCTTAATGTTTTTATTTGTTTCAAATGAAATTTCATTGGATTTGACTAAGTTATATATACTTTTCTCTTAAATTTTCAAACATATAATCTCCAATTAGAAAACACATATTTTCAATTGTTAAGTTCACACAAATGTAAAAACACTACTAAAAATTGTAAACTTCAATGACTAAGTCGTTGTTTCCAACAAAATCTATCTCAATGTCCTTGATGTTATGTGAGGGCTATAGTCAGATAAACTGGCCGACCAAAGGTTTCTATAAGAGGTTATGGATTTCACTCATGTTAGTGCATGCCTGAGTGTATGGATCTCACCTTGTTTCTTTAATAGATATGGACTATGGATTTCTTCCAGGTAGTGCAATATACCTTAATGTATTGATCTCACCTTATTTTTTGACAGATCTGGAGGGTGGAGGACGAGAAACGGTCTCTTACATTCCTGTTAATGTCGTTAGTGCTTGGAAAGATTAATTTATTTATTCATAGGAGCTTGATGGATATGGGGCAACTACCTTACCATCGTCTCCACGGCTTTTTGGAACCCTAATTCATAATGGTGATCTATCTTCAGCGCTCGAATGTTTGCTTACCAAAACACGTACAATGTTAATCGAGGTTATGTAGTATTATTTAAAGACGATATTCGTTAGAAGGGAACCATTATCACTGCAATTTGACCATTGATGCACTGAATTAAGAGATGAAATAATGATATCAGGTGATGATAAAGTCTCAAAAACTTTATCTGCGATAGTACAAAAAGGATAAAACGCATCTTAAGCATGCTTGGTCATTTCAATAGTGCCATGAAATAAATTTGAGCAATTTTCTTTATCTATAAGATTAAACGTATAAATCCATCTTATGTGCTTGTCAATAAACTATAAGAAATGTTAAGTGAATATATATATATATAGATATATAGATATATATCACATTATATATATATATATATAGATATATAGATATATATCACATTATATATATATATATATACAATAATAAATGGTGTAAAAAAATATAAATCACATTATATATATATATATAATGTGATTTATATTTTTTTTACACCATTTATTATTTTATGGTGCTTTGCACCATATACACGTTTGTGCATATTAAGTAATAATAATAATAATAATAATAATTTTGGTGTTTTGCACCATAAAGTCTCAATCCATGTTAAATTGGTTTTAGTGTTTTGCACCACAAAATCTTGATCCACCTAAGATTGGTTTTGGTGGTTTCCACCATACACCATGGAATGCCACATATTCATTTAACACCAAAATCAACTTTTTTACTAACACCACTTTTGCACCACTATTTGAAAATTGAGGATTTCACAAATCCTTTAAAAATAGTGGTGTTAATGTGAGGCTAAAATGTCATTTTTCTTGTAGTGAGAGACAACTCCCTCTTAACTAGTTGTTGACATAGAATTGTAAATTAATTCTTGAAAAGAATGGGAGCACGTTCTCTTGATTCTTTGGTAAATGGGATAAAGATTCCTTCATAATGATTTTACATTGTTTACATGGCAGTGAGGGGCACTGCCCTTAGCCATATACTGATTGTCTATTTGATAGTTACAATAGTAGTAAAGAGAGAAACCCTCATTTATTCGCTTGAATGTGCAACAGAGGAAGGGTGCATCCCTCATTCTATTATATTTTGTCCCAAAGTTAAGGTTTAGTTTATTTGAAAAGTGTTCATATAATAACTTTGATAAGTTTTATTCAGCTTAGGTGAAGACATTGCTGTGGCTTGGATTATTGATATTTTTCTTATGCAATTTTATATTATGAATATTGAGGAAGGGGCCAATTAGGGCACATCCCTCATTGGTATTCTATTTGGTAATCCTTAAGAACTCATAGAATTGAGTGGAATAAAGCGATAAGGGATTAACTCTTGGATCTTATTCTCTAATAACACTTTAAGAAATTATATGATATAGGAGTGTAGGGTGAATATAGGGAGTAGCATTAACACCTTCACATTATAGTAAAGGAAATGTGCTCATTATGTGTAAGTTTGGTGAAGAACGGACATAGCCCCAACACCATTAAGTTAGAATGTATTAGCATAAAATGCATCTAAGTTAAATTTGCAAGTTTGACATGAATCTCTATCTTAGTGGATCCGTTCCTAGCTTGGGGGTGGTTTTTCGGTTAGACCAGTTAGTTGGGTGGAACGTTGCAGTCAAGTACTCATTCGTCTTTAGTCACCAAGTCTTTGAAATTCACTTAATTATTTGTTAACCATTGTATCTGTGTTTATGTATTTAAATGAAATAATAAAGGGTCTCCTTTCTTTGTAAATTTTATTGGCAAGTAGCTAGTAGGATTACTTATTTTGATTAAAACAACCTATTCTTTCAAGTAATATATATTGAGATTTCCTAGGATTATGCCATTAAAGAAATGTTATTGCCCTAGTTAGATTTTATGTTGCTTTCATGAATTAAGGTACTTATATTATTAAGTTGTTGGAATATGTACAATGTGTTACCTTTTATGAATAGATTGACTAAGTTTGTTAAGAAGAAGAAAAATAAGTCTTTAATTGTCTTGAGGAAAAACAATTACGTCCTTAATAATTATTGCTTTACAAGATTTGTATGTTTAGAATAATAAGGATTATTATCATGCTTGAATCTCTTACTAAATGGGTGAAAGTGAATTGTTATTGTCTGCATAAAATAGTTACTTAAAGCCGGCTTATTGTCCCGTATTGTAAGAAAGTATTTCATAATGTTAAATGGCTACAATGCCTCCAACATATAGTTAGGGAAGCCTAAATAATTGGGTTATGATATTAATACAATTAAAGTTGAAGTTATGACGTTGCATGTGTTTTTTCCTTAAAGTATCCTAACCAAAAGAACGACATAAGTCGTGAACATCAGATACTATACTTATCTCTACGTTATGAGAAGAGGGTTATGTTGTGAATAATAAAGGGAATGTTGCAAAGTATTATATGAATGTCTCGTCTTAATAAATATAATATTAAAACCCTAATAAATAAGTAATAGAGAATTTATAAGGATGAAACTATGTAAGGTGGAAGTCAATCGGCCTTCTTAGTATATATTATTATTAAGGCTTATGTTGGAATTATTTTAAGAAAGATATATGTTACAATTATATATAATTATTGATTTCATATTAAGTGATCGACTATGCTCGGTGATAATTAATGATGAACTAAAAGTTAAATTTATCTATTTATTTTCTTCTTACATGTATGAATCAAACTGTGGTGAACATACTTTTAATTATGAGGATTAACATATTTAGATGTATGAATGGAGTTAAAGGAAAAAATTTATACCCTATTTTCTCAAATTGTTAATAAGGAAAGTGGGTACGTTACAAGTGTTATCAGAGCAGAGTAACAACACTATGGCCTAATGGACTCATGAACATAAAGGTATGTTGTGTACTTTGTGAAGTAGTGATTATCTAAATACAAAAAATTGTGTTTACTTTATCGGCATCCATGCTATGGCAAATATGACTTAAGCTAGTATGACAGAAAGTTTCATTGGAAATAGTTTATATGATATAGGTTGAACTATTGCTTAATCAGATATGCATAAGTATTGTGTAAATAGGAATTAAAATGCCTTCGCGGTTTAAGACAAGTCTTATGTTATGTGACTGAAGTGAGTTCCAAGTAGATCTTGTGGAAAAGATAAAATCAAGTCTTTAAGTAGAATTTATTAGAATCCTAAAGACAATGATTAATGTACTATTCACTTCCTTGTCATGTGTTGAAGTATGAGTAACGAAAAGCATGAATTTAGTGGATGTATTATTGATCATAAGATGTTATAAATTATAGTGGTATAAAAAGGGCTTTCCAAGATTAATTATTTGAATGCGTAAAAGTAAATAATAAAAGGTGCATATGTTTTACCTAGTCATAAGGATTTGAGGTAATGATTGTTCTATTTATCTGTGTGTGTGTGGATAAGTATGTTATAGACGTCGTGACTGCGTAATAACTATCTTAGTACCAAGAAAGAAGCATGTAAATGAAAATGAATGCATTATGCAAGGCTATTTATAACTTGTTTGGATTATGCTAAAAAAGTTATGTGAGCTAGAATAGATGGCATGTTGGAATGGTTTATACATGTTTTTCCAAGATAGGAGTATTAGAAGACGAAATTTCAATATCATGCTTAAAATATTTATGACATTAAATGTATGTTCTAGAAAATAAATGTGAAATGAATAGTGTACATTGTGCAAGGTTAGTTGTGTATCAAAATGCATGAATGTGGTATTCTGAAAGGTAAACCTAGGGTGAGCCAAGAATGGTAAATGTACACTTGAGCAGATGCACCCATGGTTGACTGAATTGATAACAACAAGGGATTTTCATTTAAAAGATTATATTATATGTCATTAGGACTCACATTGTAACTACAGGAAATGAGTTATTGCAACTTCATTTAAAATATTTTATTATATGTCATTAGGAATGACATTGTAACTACATGAAATGAGTTATTGCAACTGCAATCGAGGATGTAAAAGTATAGGAAGACTGTTACATCGATTTATGTAGGACCAAAGGGCCCTGGAACATCAATACTAAATATATGCATTTTCCCTGATGTTGAATCAGAGGACTCTGGAGCATCAGTACTACTTATGATGACTTTATGTTGGGTTGAGAACCCTGGAGCATCAAGGATAAAGTGGCGAATATATGTTTTCCTTGATGTTGAGTCGGAGGACTCTAGAGCATTAGTACTACTTATGATGACTTGATGTTGGTTTCAGAACCCTGGAGCATCAAGGATAAAGAGACAAAAATATATATGCCCTATTATTGAGTTGGGAAGAACTCTGGAACATCATGTACAATTAGTGATGTGATGATTATGACATCTTGATTATTCAGTGTTTCTTATGAAAAGTAGTATTTAAATGTCATTGTGGCTGACATTACCTTGAGTTTTTTGCAGGAAATGGGCTATGGAACCTACAAAATACCATAAATAAAGATCATAATGTGAACTTATGAAACCTACAATAAGAACAATGAACCTAACACAAAGAAAGACTATTCAATTAAAGAAGTTATGAAACCTTTGACCTCATCAATGGGGACACCCTGGATTATAAATCTCTTGGAAATTTTAAGAAAAATTCCCTACACTAAACAAAAATAAATGCTCTAGCGTTAAGGCTATCTACACAAAATTTAGATTTTCCTTGAAACCTTATTTAATATTTTCTTGCCAAGAAAATATTTCCTTTATTTCCCTATCCCTCCTTATCTTCAAAGGTTTTGGGATTCATGTTGGATGGGTTAAGAGGCTAAGTAGGGATTTGGTGTTAGGGGTTAAGGGGTTAAGGTGTCAATGGGTTTTGGGTCAAGGGTCTTAAGGGTTAAGGGATTTAGTTCTTAAAAGGGATTTAGGGCTCCAAGTTTAGGGGGTTAGGGTTTTAGAGGTTAGACATTGAGGGATTAAGTGTTTGTGAATAAACTAGGGCTAGTAAAGGTGTTTGGTGTTAAGTGCTTAGAGATAAAGGGGTTTAGGGGTTAGGGGATTTAGGGGTTAAGGGATTGAGGACACCAATGTTAGGGGGTTAGGGTTCGACAGGTTGAACGTGAAGTTTGAAGGGTTTAAGTGTTAAGGGATTGTAAGAGATTAAGGGATTATGAGCTTAGTGATTAAGGACATAAGGGTCAAGGGATTATTTTTTATTTAAGAGTTGAGGCCTTTAGGGTTTAATAGATTTATGGGCTAAGGGATTTAGGGATCTAAGGTTAGGATGTGAGGGTTGATTCGGTTAAGGGTTAAGTGTTAAGGGGTTAAAGGATTAAAGGTTGTGGGTTTAAGAGCTTAATGGCTTCTAGGAGATGGGGGATTGGTTTCTAGGGATTTATGGGTTTTGGGCTTTAGGGATTATGGGTTAGGGGTTTTAGGGTTAGGGGGTTAACTAGGACTGAGGGGTTAGGGGTTAATATTTTAGAGGTAAAGGCATAAAGTGGTTAACATGCTCAATGATTTATGGATTAGGGAGTTTAGCAAATAGGGAGTTAGGGGGTTTTATGGGTTATGGGATTTAGGGATTAAGGAATTTATGGCTCAATGGTTAGGGGGAGAGGGTTTAATGCTTAAGGACCAAGCAATTAACAGTTTAGCTGTTTATAGGGGTTATGGGATTAGGGATTTAGGGATTTAGGTAATTGGGCTTTAAGTATTAAGGGTTGTGTTGTTGAGAGGTTAGAGGTGGACTAGGCCTTATGTGTTAGGGGTTGTGGGATTAGAGGTAAAGTGGTTAAGTGGTTAGGTTTTAAGAGGTTAATGGATCTAGGGTTAGGGGGTTAGGTTTTAAGAGGTTAGGCATTAAGGGACTAGGTGTTATAATATTAAGGGTTTATAAGGAGTTAAGGGATTAGGGCATTAGAGGATAAGGACTATGAGGATGTGAGATAAGGGGTTACTTAAACTACTAGGGATTTAAGGATTAGAACCTTTATATGTTAAGGGATTTAGGGATCACCTGTTAGTGGGGTATGGTATAAAAGGTTAGGATTAAGCGTTAAGGGGTTAAAGTGGTAAGGGATTATATGTTAAGGGCATAGGTGCTTAGATGTTTAGGGATTTAGGGGGTTTTGGCCAAGTAGGACTTATAGGTTTAGGCCTTTAATTTCCTCCATACCCATTACTATCTCCACCTACCTAATTTTACTACCCTCCCCCCCCTCTCATATCCCCTGTCTCTCTCTCTTACCCACCTTATCTCCATTCATCTCCTAAAACATAGTTTATATGGTTTATAACGCTAGAGCATTTTGTAATTCAAGATCACTCGAGTGTTATGTGATTCATAAGCGATGAATTTTTTCCATAACGCTCGGTTTATAACGCTAGAGCATTTTGTAATTCAAGATCACTCGAGTGTTATGTGATTCATAAGCAATGAATTTTTTCCATAACGCTCGAGCGTTATGTATTACTATAACGATCAAGAGTTATACAAATACATAACACTCGAGTGTTATGTATTTCTATAATGCTCGAGCATTATAGAAGTACATAATGCTCAAGCGTTCCTTCTATATCACACAAAACATTATCCTTGGAACTTTATTTAATATTTCCTTACCAAGAAAATATTTCATTTATTTTTCTATCCCACCTTATCTTCAAGGCTTTTGTGCTTCATGTTGTATGGGTTATGAGGTTAACTAGGGATTTGGTGTTAGGGGTTAAGGGCTTAGAGTTAAAGGGATAAAGGGCTTTTGGTTTAGGGGGTCAAGGTTTTATATGTTAGACATTAAGGGCTTAAGTGTTTTCTGGATAAACTAGGGCTTAGGTGTTGGGTGATAAGTGCTTAGAGATAAAGGGGTTTAGGGGTTAGGGGATTTAGGGGTTAAGGGATTGAGGGCACAAATGTTAGTGGTTATGGTTCAAGAGGTTAAACGTTCAGGATGAAGGGTTTAAGTTGTAAGGGTTTGGAAGAAGTAAGGACATAGGCACTTAGTGGTTAAGGACACAAGGTTTATGGGATTAGGTGAGACCCTTCAGGTATGATTCCTCAACAATGTACTGAGTTTAGGTTTTTACAAGAGGTCGTCCTCCCTGTTCTTGCTTCCTGCAAATAGGGTTGTACCACCCTTTACTTATAATTTGTATTTATTGATAGATTCTAGTGTAATGTGCAAACAATAATATTCGACATTGAGCCAAGGGATGTAAAATTTTTTGTTGATCTACGTTTATATGTATGGCTGCATAAATTCATATACTCTTATGCATGTTTGAGGGTTTTGACCATGGTTCAGTTTTCTTTCCTCGATTTCTCTTAATATATAGGGGTATATATAGATCCATCATTCCATGTTTACGTCGATGGTTTCCAGGAACCTTTTATGAATAAGTGTGAAGCCCTTGATAATTCGTTGCTTTGTCAACATATCATTCCACTATGTTTTTAATGTCTGCTATGAATTGAACATACTAAAACATCAGCGCAAGGTGGGGAAGGTTTTCCCATCAATTAATATAGTGGTGACATCCACCTTTCCTAATCCAATGTCCATATATTTGGATGCATCCCCTTAGATTCTATGAGGGCCCATGGCCACAGATAAATATGAGATCTTTGCATAGTATTCTAGTGCGGATACATAATAGAATAACCTCGGAGGGATGAACCATCTCCGGAATAATAAAGTACAAAATATAATATTCTTAGAAGTTACATTATTCAACAAATTTTAATGTTAATCTAAACATAATCTTAATCTTAATCTTAACATTACTCTCAATGTCAATATTAATATTACTAGCACAATCACATTTTACGGTGACCAAACATTTAAAAGTGGTTGATATACCCCAAATATCAACTACTTTTAAAAGTGTGGTCATGTTAGTTTAATGACATGTCAACAAGGACTTTTCATGGAATCTGGCATTATTCTTGAAGTATAGCATATAGTATTTTATTGGAAGGGTAACAAACTTTCCTCGAAGTCCCAACCCAAGCTACATCCAATAGATAAAGTATAACATATGGTTTTACATGTTGAATTCTAAAAAAATTCAATGAATTTTTTAAATAAAAAAAATAAATACAAACATCAAAAATATTTATGTCCAGTCACACTATTTAGATGCATAAACAATTAAATCAATAGAACTTAAAATTTTCAAATAAAATAGTAGCTATAATCAGAAATTAGGATATCTAAATCATAATAATAGTAATGGAAATACTAAATTATTTACATAGCACAAATATAGGTATATGTATAGAAGTTTAAGGGGAAGCAATAAATATTTATAGTACACCATTAAATATACAAAAGTGGATTTTAAGCTACTTGAAATCCAATAACAACCAGAAAAACATACAGAGCTGTAGTATTCAATGGTCTATTTATGGTATAACATTGAACGATCATTCAATGGTTTATTTATTGTATAACATTGAATAACAGGGTGGATCTTGAGATCCAGTAACGACCAGACGAACATACGCGGCTGTAGTATTCAATGGTGCAAGCTAAGTGCTTACGGTTAATTTGTTCGCCTACTTCCAAGTGCTTATTGTTGGCGGACTTCTAAGAAACCGGAACAAAAACTAGGCACTTCTAATAGACATCCGGTGGCAGGCGTGGTGTAGGAATGGCCTCCAAGGGCACAACCTTTGTCATGGTCGCTCCAAACTTCTCCGTCATGTCCATTTCATCTGCACTCATGCCCTTCGGAAGTGCCCACTCGAATGAATGGAGCAGAGAAGCCAATAGCAGATGAATCATCCGAGTCGCAAACAGAAGCCCCACGCAAATTCTCCTTCCCGCTCCAAACGGTATGAGCTCGAAGTGTTGTCCCTTATAATCGATATTACTCATCTCATTATCAATAAATCTCTCTGGCATGAATTTCAACGGCTCTTTACAGATCTGAGGGTCCCTTCCCATCCCCCACAGGTTCATTAGTATTTGGGCGTCTCTCGGTACTACGAAGCCCTTGATCTCACAACTGCTAAGTGCTCTGCGTGGGACGATAGAAATTGCCGGATGCAGTCGGAACACTTCTTTCACCACTGCGCGGAGATAAGGGAGACGGTCAGTGTCGCTTTCTTCCACCATTCGGTTGCGGCCGATCATCTCGTCCAACTCAGCCTGTGCTCGTTTCATTTTATCTGGATTGCGTATGAGTTCTGCCATCGCCCACTCTACTGTTTTCGGGGTGGTGTCACTTCCGCCCAAAAATGTCTCCTGAAACAACGGGTTAAACGTCAGAGAGAGAACCTCTGTGTATTACCTGTGCAAAGCTTCAACTGTTTTCACGATAAGCTACCATAATTGTGAAAATCAGATACTATTTATCGATAAAAACAATGGTTGTCTTGTACAGTAGCAACAAAGAGGATGAAAAAGGGAATTACAGTTAAGTAGACTCTAATATCGGCGAGAGTAAATTCTTCGCCTCGCATGTCCAGCAGAGCGTCCAACAGATCCTTCGAACCGTCGGTTCCGCCCATGGTTTTACCTCTTGTTGCTAGGCAGTTCTCCATGAATTGATAAAAAATGGCCTATGACCTTTTCATATATATTCTTGTATTACGCGCCACACCCTGGGGATCCAACAACTGAAGAGAGGGCAAATAGTCCCCCACATTGGGAGATCCTCCGTTCACCACCAGTTTCCCAATACTGTCTTTGAATTCTTCGAAAGCTGGAGAGTGGGGATGGAACATGTCTTTACCAAAGATCATGTTGCCTAACAGACTAAAATTGGACTGGACCAAAACATCCTCAATATTTATACATTTCCCCTTCATACTTTCCTGTAGAATCAACTGGATCGTTTGAAGTATCTGATCCCTTCTATAATGCTGCAGGGCTTCGATCATCTTGGCACTGAAGAGCTCCGTTTTGGATATTCGTCTGAGCATACGCCAATGAGATCCACCTTGATTCCAAATGAACGAGGACTGGATGTGGGAGAGACATTTGGCTGCCTGTACCACAGGCCGCCCTGCAAGGAAATGGTCATGGGTTTTGAGAACTTCCTTTGCCATGGCTGGAGAGGAGACAACAATTGTAGTTTTCATTCCGACAGAGATACACATGAGAGGCCCGTATTTGTTAGCAAGGTGGAAGAGAGATTCGTGGGGCTTCTCAGCCAATTGCAACAGATTTCCCACAATCGGCCACCCTGGAGGCCCGGGAGGAAGCCTGCGATAAGTCCTCCTCCACAAACTTAACACCAAGAATACAATGGCGGAGGTGATCCCTAGGGCTAAATGCCATAATAGCCGTCCAATATCCAAGGAGAGTGGTTGGATTACATGCAATTAGACCAACAGAAATAAAAGTGCATATCGTCGCTTGTAAATGAATTATATACCAGTCATATAAATAGGAAAGCGCGTATCCCATAGGACGGAGTATCATCTGATGTATACTCAATATAATAACTAACTATTTGGCATGTCCGTCTTTTAAAAGGAAGCTATAGAAGTAGTCTAAACAAGCGACCATTTCGACCTCCGATGATCGGCGGTTGGTCGCTTCCGTAACAACCGCTGTACCGTCAGACCTCTTGTTTCCATTTTCCATGACCGTCCTTGTCATGTGGACAGCATGTGAACCCTTCTCAGCCCTTCCAAACTTTTCCAAAGAGTTCTAACATTGTGTAAAAAGTTAAAATTGTCCTTCAGAGAAAATTTAAAATTTGAATTTTATCTTTCCAATTAGGAAGGATATAATTTATATCAATATTTTAAAAGAAGGGAAACATTTGAAATTACTCATCCATATAAATTTCAATTTCTATATTGAAATTCCTATGCTATAAAATTCTATTAGTCATTCAAAATATTGGAAATATCATAAATTATAATCACTCACTCACGTCATGCACTCACTGCTCAGTTGCACAAGATGGTGAGTGATGATTGATGACTATGAGGCATTGGACACCGAGAATTGAGTCTAACTCTCGAGTCACTTCGGGCTGAGATCTAAGGTGTGTAACAACAGAGAACCACTACTAGTCTACTACTAGGCCCAAAACCAAACTAAAACTTTGTGCCTACTAACTATGTGAAGTTGGTTACCAATGTCCACTTGTTTTCCATCAAAATGAAATTCAAATCACTGGTTTGATGAGTCCTCCTCTACAATACTTCATTTCTTGCATGAATGTCACATACTCATGGCTACTCTAAACAACACTTAATGGCATGCAACTAGGACCACAAAGCGTGTAGAGATCGATTTATGCATTGATATAGAGAAGTGGCACTGGGCACACGATATGGAGAAACAATGAGTTAGAAAAAACATTTGGACCGAAGCACCACAATGGTTATTAATAAAAAATAGAAATTGGCTCAGGTATAGTCTCAATTTGATGGACGGAATGATCATGATGTAATCTCTCTCCGTCCTTCCAAACATATGCGGTTTCTCACCACATCTGTCTTCGATGCTTGCCACCAAAATACATATAAAAATTATATGTATTTACATCCTCTTCTCTTTAAATCCTCATTGCATAGCCATAACTAAGGATTATTCTCACCACATTTGTCTTTGGCACTCACCGCCAAAATACATATAAAAATTACATATCTTTACATCCTTTTCTCTTTAAATCTTCATCTCATAGTCATAACTAAGGATTATCATGCATGCACATCCTCACCTTATAATATCAATTGGGTCGGGATGCGGAGACAACCATAAAATATCAAATCTGTCAAGATGCAAAGAGTAAGAGACAACTATAAGTAAGTCTTATATTAAATTTACCATTTAAGTATTTAATTGAAACTATCAACTAAGATTATACACATTGGATTGTTGTGATATTCTTATCACTCCTTATCAATGTGATTGTAAGGCACTCTTTGAAGGTGAAGTCCACAATTTTAATTCTTCTTCCTCATTGAACTCATGCCTTTTGGTGAGACAATAAGGAGGGTAGTGGCATCAACATTGAAGATGGTTTCGACATAGAGGTAGATACATTAATTATTTTCATTAAATAACTTAAATTTCATGCTAGTGACTGCGAATTCGTTGAATCGTGGATTGGTACAAAACACAACAAATTTTAGAGCTTCGAGCTCTTAATTATTCAGATATAGAATTTTCTCAAATCCAACCATTAACAAACTTCTTTTCATGTTTTGGTTTAATTTAAAAGGCAGATTGTCAAGACTCAAACATGCAACGAGTTGCAAGGCTCTAGTTGATTTAGGATTGATTCCATTTCCCCTCCATCGCATACTTGTATGTTGTCGCAACAAGTGTTGAACAACAAAATTTAATGCCCCAACCCCTATGATGCTAGCATTGGAAGACTTTTTTTAATGTTTTATGAGTTATGCGTTATTTTTTCTTAGGTTCCTAATGCCCATGATTCTTACATCTCTCACGCTTGAAAGGATGCCCTCTCCGAGGTTTGAATTAATTTTTTGATTGGTTTTATATGTATTTTTGGTTGTAGGTTTATTATAGCCTCTCTTTGCTTAATGGCTTCCTTTTGTACATAATTAACAATAAGTAATTTTCTCATGGTTCTAGTTTTATTTTAAGACTATATCTAGTTAGAATGTCCTAGACTATCCATAAGATCATGTGGATGCCCCAATATGGTTATTGCATAGTCTAAGTAGTTTTTATGTATAATGAAATGTGCTCCAACCCAGAAAAATATAACATAATAGTTGTTATTTTAATGAATTGTAAAATTAATATGTTCAAATTAAGTTTTATTGAAAAGATGTCATTTTCATACAAATACTAACTTGAACTTGATGCTTATTTATTCATAATTTTAAAAAATTGGATGGGAAATATTTGTTTTATACATTTTTGGGAGAAAAGTTTAATTAATTTATACTTTTCAATTGAAGTACAATTATTTATATTTTCGTTCATCTTTGAAGGGCTCCAAGAACAAATGCCCTTCCAATTGAAATTAAGACCCACCCTTGAAATTTGATCAGTTCATGTGGTACCTCCACCTGCCGCACGATTCAAATCTCTTGAACCATCGGGCTGGTCTGCAATAGTTTCAGTCTTCAAGCGAATTCGCAGGCACGTATAGACTGCAAGTCGAATGTTATTTTGACGACCAGAATCTGAAGAGGGCGCCCAAAGTTCATTCCTTTGATGTGTTTATTCAGTAGCGTCCGTCGAACCGAAACTACAGTAGATGGTACGAACATCAAACTGCCCCGCTCCATAAACTATAAAGCGTTCACTGCCTGTACGATCCATTGAAAGGATCTGGCCTCATGTAGACTCAATAGCTCTGTTTTTTTTTTTTAACACAAGCAAGGGTGCATGCCCGCGCATACGAATCGTCCCAACTAAAAAGAAGAATGATTAAGTGAACAACACGGTCTTCACAGCAGAACGTAAGCAATTTGGCAGAAACCATTTTCATGGATGTGGCTCTGATTTCCCCCAAAACAATCGATTTTCTACTGGGAGAGAATTTCAAAATCTCCCCCATAATACTGTATTCTCGGGACTAAACTCTCCCGTTGAAGTCATACACCAGATAATAGGGACTATCGTCTTTTACATGACCTGCACTGAACCACTGCAATTGTTTGGTTGGACAATGCCTGCATGCCCATTGTGTAGTTTAGATCTTCAAAACCCAGACTGATATGTAATTATCATTAATCCAGTGGAATAGCTAGTTAATGTAATATCCTTTACCAAAAGACGAAAAAAAATGCATTGGTTTTCAACATATACTGGGATTTGAATCGCTTTCTCTTCGCATAGTGAGCCCAAGTCCACTTCGCCCCCACTGAACTTACAGCTCACATTTTATGATCTAACAAATAATATTGCAAGATTATGAGTATCGACTGTATTAACTGAAGGCTTCTCGATCTCAGGTAACATAAGGCTAACTACAAATTGTTAGTTACATCCTAACTGAAGGCTTCTCGATCTTAGGTAACATAAGGCTAACTACAAATTGTTAGTTACATCCCTGTTGATTTGACGTTCTCAATAAGCATGCACTGAGTCAACCGATAAACTGAAGAATCCTCTAAACCGTTGTTATCGTAATCCTTTCGCGGCATTTATCATTTGAACATTATAATCTAACGCAACAAAACCTTATCCTTTTAAAATTATATGTTGAAGCAGTTAATTCAACAAAGAATGGGTTTATGTTGTAAATGGATGTCAGGAATTCAAATCACTCTAACTTACCCCTATCCCATGCTTTCAATATTCAGTTCTCAAACCCGAACTTATTGAGAATAGTATGACAATGCATAAAAAGCGAACACATCAAACATTAGGTAAGACTATCCCTCATTGAAGTTAAACTGGATTTAACATGATCCTTCCTATAGTTACTAGACATTGGGTTCATCATTCAACTCATCCATTGAGAAAATCAATTAGCTAGGCTTCGAAATTTTCATCAACTGTTATAGCTTCATTCTTGGATTCAAATATTGAAGAGTCAATCTGCTCAAATTCACAGCTCTCCTCCACTTAGCCATTTTCTCATAGCTTCATTCTTGGATTCAAATATTGAAGAGTCAATCTGCTCAAATTCAGAGCTCTCCTCCACTCAGCCATTTTCCATGCTCCTTAGTACGTTTCTTATTTCAGAAACAGCCCAAGATACATCCTTCATAGTTGGTTTCTTCCTTCATTAAGTTCGAGAGCTTAACCTCAAATGCAGAAACCGCGCGCAAAATAAATGATAAACGATCGGGCCTTGTTTGCTCTTAAAATTTGAAACCACGTCGAATATTTCAAGTTTGACCCATTTGCTTGGGTTTAGAAATCTCCACAACTTCAAAATTCATGTAATTACAAAGAGAGAAACAACGACATATCTACCGGATGGTTTGAAATTTGAATCGTGCTCAGGCGGAAGGACGGTGACGCAGAATGGAAACAGAGGCTTGACCGGGGGACAACGGCATTTACCGTAGCGACGAACCTCCCATTACCGGAGGTCGAAATGGTTGCTTGTTTAGACCACTCCTTATAATTAATCATTTTATTTGGGCTTAATTAATAATGCAATATTGAAATAATTATTTGGATAAGTGTTAAGATAATGTGTAATTAATTGTATTAATAATTTTATTTGAGTGTAATTAATGATAAAATATTGAAATAATTATTTGAGTAAGTGTTTATATAATATGTAATTAATTTAATCTATATTCGGGAGTAATTAATTAATGATGCAATATTGAAATAATTTTTTAGGTAAGTGTTAATATAATATGTAATTAATTTAATCAATGCTTTTAATGTTTCTATTTGAGCCTAATTAATAATGCAATATTAAAATAATTATCTCGGTAAGTGTTAATATGTTATGTAATTAATTTAATAGATGCTTTTATTTGAGTGTAATTAATGATGCAATATTGAAATAATTATTTGGGTAGGTGTTAATATAATATGTAATGAATTGTATTAATGATTTTATTTGAGTGTAATTAATGATAAAATATTGAAATAATTATTTGAGTAAGTGTTTATATAATATGTAATTAATTTAATCGATGTTTTTATTTGGGCGTAATTAATGATGAAATATTGAAATAATTTTTTAGGTAAGTGTTAATATAATATGTAATTAATTTAATCAATGCTTTTAATGCTTCTATTTGAGCCTAATTAATGATGCAATATTGAATTAATTATTTGGGTAACTGTTAATATAATACGTAATTAATTTAATCGATGCTTTTATTTGAGTGTAATTAATGATGCAATATTTTTTTTTCGACTAAATTAATGGTCCAATATTGAAATAATTATTTAGGTAAGTATTTATATAATATGTAATTAATTCAATCCATGCTTTTATTTTAACATAATTAATGATACAATAGTGAAATAATTATTTGGGTAAGTGTTCATGTAATATGCGGGCTATATTTTTTTGGTGGAATGGAAATTGATCTCCAAAAATTTTAAATCTTAAGATATTCTCTCCACAATTTGTGAAATGGAAATCAATCCATCAATACTAACTTTGATCTTTAATAATACAATATTAAAATAATTATGTAATCTTAAATGTTTTTAGAATTAAGAATACAATATTAAAATAATAATGTAATATTAAATACTTTTAAACTTAATAATTAGAATAACATTTATGAATATTATTTGAGAAGTGTATGGAATGGAGGTCCATCACTAAAAGTCTTATATTTTCACTTGTCCTTTTTACTACAAGTTTTTGGGTTTTTGCCTTGGGATATAAAAAACCCAAAAAAAATTCGAGTGCATTTGTCGATAAAACTTCTTTAGATTTTTGAAGGGTTAGGTCAATTGTTTTCTATGAAGGATCATGTCAATTGTTTTCTACAATGAAGAAGAGATGCTCTTAATATGTAGATGTCGTTGCTCCGCGAACATTATTCAACGCCCATTTAATGCGGGCGGGCCTATTGATCGTTGGATCTTAAGTTATTAAGATCCAACTATCAACAAGGTTCACTACAGCTCATTAAATGGGTTGCGGCAGGTTGAATAGTGTTGGCCGTCACGACTCACCACCATTTTGGAAACTACACACAATTTAGAATAATATCCATGAGATCAAGAAAAAAATTAAATAAATTCAAGTTTCCACTTCTTCTTCCACAAATCAAATTGACCATTTATTAATCTAAAAAAACATCTTCAAATCAAATTAACCATTTATTAATCTAAAAAAACATCTTAAAGATAAGCAAGATTGGATTTTGACATGTAAAATACTTGTCATGTGCCATTTTGCTGTCAAATATAGTTAATATTTTAAATCACTCATGAAAAGACCCAAAAAAAAAATCTTGAAAACGTTCATACATTATGTCAACAAGCAAAATAAACCTGTAAATTTTCTTTCAAATTCCTACTCTGGAGGTAAGTCATCCTCGTCATCCTCCATAAACCCTCAACTAAAAGCTTGTTAAAAAATTTCTTTGGATAATGCCTTACACGCTTAGTCGTGTTGATATGAATATTTCTTGTACTTGTATTTAACGCAAGAAATATGTATTTTAAGTACAAGTGCAAGAAATATATATTTGTAGGTATCGGGAATGTTTTATACTCAATCCAATTAAATGTATTTTAGGAGTTTGCCAATTCGTCGCTGAGTTAGACCATTTGTTTCCAATTTTGTGGATTAAAAAACACTCTATTTGTGGCCCAACCGGCTGGTGCCATATGCGCTGACGTTGTTCTTGGTTTCTCCGTCGCAGGAAGAGGCGACGCTCTTGCGTCATCGTCTGCCGCAGGAAGAGGCAACGTTGTTGGTGCCTTATGCGCTGACGTTGTTCCTCTATTTAATCTGGTTGGTGCCGTATGCGCTGACATTGTTCTTGGTTTCTCGGCCCCAGGAAGAACAAAAGAAAAGCTCTCTAGTCCCAACTGGTGCAAGTTGTTAGCCGATGTGAAGGTTAACGATGAGCTGAGACACTCCAAGTATATACAGTAAAATTGTAAATACATATTGATAGCTTTCAACATCAAGAGCAAATACATTTTCTTGAGTATTGGATTCCAAATTCAATTCAGTGTACATTATATATTCATTTAATATATACATTTCAAATCATTTATAGTGTTATTGTACTTGTCTAGCAAGGTATATAGCAATGGGTTTGCAGTGAATTTCAATTGACTTTTTAACTATTATGCAATTTCTAATATATTTTTTCATGGTTTTCAAATGTTGTATAAAAAATAAATATTAAACTAAATATTTTAAAAAATAAAAATTAATTTTTAAACTTTAGAAATACAAATTTCTAATTTTTAATTGGAGGAAAGCTTTGAAATGACAATTTTTCCCTACTATACACATTATTTGTTAGAAATAAAAATTAATAAAAGTAATAATTAAAAAACAAAGAAAAAGCATTTGCCATCTGTCTATTTGTTGTACTACATTATTATTAGTATGTCCTACCTAGCACCATGCCAGACGTACGATTTCATCCCAAAGTAAATGGTGCTTGCTAGAACCTGGAACCGGAATATTGCCCAGACAATTAAGGTTTTATTTATATAAATCTGATCATTCTCTGTGTAGTGCACGCATAACCAGATCCAAAATCCCAAGTTAATGAATAACCTATACACTAAAAAATAGCCAATTACCATGCGACGACTCCTAAGAAGTTACATCGGTGGTGTCAAATCTACCGGGGCATTAATGGGGTTTGCAGGTACAATTGGTGGGTAATTAAAGCGCATCTGAAGGTTCAGGGCTGTCTGTCTATAGAGAAAATGCCATGTTAGAGATGATACGTAGTATTGAGCCAAGTTACCTCTTAATTTTCCAAAGGCGTACAGTATTTGTACAATTAGATAACATATATTTATTCGTGGATACACTATCGAAGCATCGCATTAAATGTTTTGCCGCTGATTGTATGTAGATCATTTCTGTTGTAAACCTGTTACGATAAACTCATAACAATGCCAGAAAATTATGAATAATTATTTAAAGTTAGGATTTAAAAATTTTAATTTCATATTTTTATATGGAAAAAGGTATGATTAGAATTGTTATCTAGTTAATTATGTAATAAAGAGATTTTTTTTTCATAAATTTGCTAAAAAAGAGGCAAAACTTTCAGTTGTGTAAAGTTTTAAGAAGCTGCAAGTTTCTTTCAAAGTTATTAAAGCAAAGTATAAGCACTATTTATTCAATATATATTCTTGGTAAAAAAACTATACTATATTTTTTATTTTAAAAACTCATTTTTATTCTCTAGTTTGACATGTAGTAACATATTTTATAATTATTTTGACATCCAATAACAATTCAAGAATTATAAAGATCTTTTGGAATTATATTTTAGATATTTAATAGTTATTACAGATTTTAGATTAAACACAACTAATATACTAAAATATATTTTAAAAAATCAAGTCCTAATTTACTTCACATTATGTTTAACAACAAAGGCATGTACTAAGCAACTAGATTATCTATTAAATTGTATTTCTAAATTTGGATTTCTATTAATTAAATTTGTATTATTTGAATTTTTTTTTAATGATCATCTTTAAATAAGCACTATTTTCTTTTACATAAGCACTACTATTTATACTATTTGACTCATTTTTCTATTTCAATTTTAAATGTATAAAGTAGTAGGTGTCACCTCTCTCATACTTTTAGTTTAATTTTCATCATTATTTCAACTTTTTAACTTTGGATTATAAATAACTAATACAATACAACATTTCTAAATGGTAGGTATAAGCATCTTTGGTGCTAATTTGACTTGTTTAATGATTGTCACAATATCGATAGTCAACAGAATTTTGGAAGATATTATCGAAATATGTTTATGGTTTTTCAATATAGAAATGAATTCAAATTTCTCAAACAAAAAAAATACAACTTTGGTTTCCCTTTTTCCCAAAATATAAAACTGTTTTTTCTTCCAAAATACAATATTGATTGTCCAATTTTATTTATTTATTTTTAACTTTAAAATTAATTATTTTGATTTTGTTAAATTTATTTTCGATTAGATATAAAAATAAATCTCATTATTTAATGATATGGAAGGGCTGTTGTAAACCAAAATGCGTAATCCATTTGGGATTTAAGTTTCTCCAAAACCCTACTTTCATGTCTATGCATGCTGGGAAGAAAGACTTCATTTACAAGGTTTGATTTTTATTAAAAAAAAATGTCGGTCCATGAATAAGCGAAAGGGAAGGCTTTATTAAGAAGGTTTGATTTTTATTAAAAGCAATTGGCAATGCATGCTCTTTAGAAAGTTAGTTGTTTCTATGCAGGGATAAAAATTGAAGGGTGGGGTTCCATTTCACTTTGAAGGGCTATGAGATATTGAACCCTTCAATGTTGCCATGTAAAAATAAGTCATTCTTTTCATTTGAAAATGTGGGTCCCTTTTCACTTTGAAGGGCTATGAGATATTGAACCCTTCAATGCTGCCATGTAAAAATAAGTCATTCTTTTCATTTGAAAATGTACTAGTACATCAAAATTTCAATGTTTATTTAAGTAGTAAAGTCGAGAGGCTTTATTTTGCAGTGGATATAGCAGCACTGAACGTTATAGATGTCATATAACACAACCATAATTCACCCTGATCTAGCGGCTCGGTCTCTAGGCCACTATGCCACCTTTGCCATCTTAGCAGTTTCCCAAATTGATATTGCCTCCTAAACTTTTAACCAGTATAATAATACAGTTAACTTGCTAACCCCACTCCAATCCAACTTTCATCCTTACAGACAAAATTAATACTATTTTACTCTTTCATGATTTGCTTGAACATGAGGAGTTTATTAGTGAAACATAACTTAGGAGACACATAGAAAATCCACTTTCCACATGTTCTGTGTGAATTGCCATAACCAAAATTTATAGATCTTTTTTTTTCTGCATCAGCTACAGTTAGCTTGCTAGCCCAATTCCAATCCAAGTTGTAACGAATATAATAATATTTAATACCTCTAAAAATGGGTTCCTAGGCACCGTGGATCCAATCCAATCCATCTGTTTTTATTTGAGATGTTTTCTTTTTGTATAAGGCACCGTGGATCTCTTCTACAACTAAGGCCACATGTATAATTTGTGCACTAAATTGATTTCTTGTTTCGATATCTTCTCCTCTAATTTTTTTTCTTCCTTTGATGTCTTCTATCATACCCTTCTCCATATAACTCCCTCATTGCTTATCCAACCACACCATGTCACCCATCCATGCACCCACTATATCAACTAAAGTTATTAAAATGGAGGCTAGTATCTCTTATTATAGATCATAAAAATAAGCAACCCACTTCCTCTCTTCTACCATTACCTTTTCTCCCTTCAAACCTATTTGCCACTATTCTACAAAGATATAAAATTAGACATTTGAAAAAAACTATTCTCCATCTTCATCTCATTACTCACGTGACCTCTTTATGAAAATATATTTAATGACTACAAATATGGTAATTCAATTACAAATAAACTCCATGGAGATAAAGATATTATTCTCTATCGTTATTTCTATAATGCTCGAGCATTATAGAAGTACATAATGCTCAAGCGTTCCTTTTATATCACACAAAACATTATCCTTGGAACTTTATTTAATATTTCCTTACCAAGAAATAATTTCATTTATTTTTCTATCCCTCCTTGTTGTCAAGGCTTTTGTGCTTCATGTTGTATGGGTTACGAGGTTAACTAGGGATTTGGTGTTAGGGGTTAAGGGCTTAGAGTTAAAGGGATAAAGGGCTTCTGTTTTAGGGTGTCAGGGTTTTATAGGTTAGACATTAAGGGCTTAGGTGTTGGGTGTTAAGTGATTAGAGATAAAGGGGTTTAGGGGTTAGGGGATTAGGGGTTAAGGGATTGAGGGCACAAATGTTAGTGGTTATGGTTCAAGAGGTTAAACGTTAAGGATGAAGGGTTTAAGTTGTAAGGGTTTCGAAGAAGTAAGGACATAGGCAATTAGTGGTTAAGGACATAAGGGTTATGGGATTAGGTGAGACCCTTCAGGTATGATTCCTCAACAATGTACTAAGTTTAGGTTTTTACAAGAGGTCGTCCTCCCTGTTCTTCCTTAATGCAAATAGGGTTGTACCAACGTTTACTTATAACTTGTATTTATTGATAGATTCTAGTGTAATGTGCAAACAATAATATTCGACATTGAGCCAAGGGATGTACAAAATTTTGTTGATCTACGTTTATATGTATGGCTACATAAATTCATATACTCTTATGCATGTTTGAGGGTTTTGACCATGGATCAGTTTTCTTTCCTCGATTTCTCTCAATATATAGTGGTATATCTAGATCCATCATTCCATGTTTACGTCGATGGTTTCCAGGAACCTTTTATGAATAAGTGTGAAGCCCTTGATCCTTCGTTGCTTTGTCAACATATCATTCCACTGTGTTTTTAATGTCTGCTATGAATTGAACATACTAAAACATCAGCGCAAGGTGGGGAAGGTTTTCCCATCAATTAATATAGTGGTGACATCCACCTTTCCTAATCCAATGTCCATATATTTGGAGGCATCCCTTTAGATTCTATGAGGGCCCGTGGTCACAGATAAATATGAGATCTTTGCATAGTATTCTAGTGCGGATACATAATAGAATAACCTCGGAGGGATGAACCATCTCCGGAATAATAAAGTACAAAATATAATATTCTTAGAAGTTACAATATTCAACAAATTTTAATGTTAATCTAAACATAATCTTAATCTTAATCTTAACATTACTCTCAATGTCAATATTAATATTACTAGCACAATCACATTTTACGGTGACCAAACATTTAAAAGTGGTTGATATACCCCAAATATCAACTACTTTCAAAAATGTGGTCATGTTAGTTGAATGACATGTCAACAAGGACTTTTCATGGAATTGGCATTATTCTTGAAGTATAGCATATAGTATTTTATTGGAAGGGTAACAAACCTTCCTCGAAGTCCCAACCCAAGCTACATCCAATAGATAAAGTATAACATATGGTTTTACATGTTGAATTCTAAAAAATTTCCATGAATTTTTTAAATAAAAAAAATAAATACAAACATCAAAAATATTTATGTCCAATCACACTATTTAGATGCATAAACAATTAAATCAAAAGAACTTAAAATTTTCAAATAAAATAGTAGCTATAATCAGAAATTAGGATATCTAAATCATAATAATAGTAATGGAAATACTAAATTATTTACATAGCACAAATATAGGTATATGTATAGAAGTTTAAGGGAAAGCAATAAATATTTATAGTACACCATTAAATATACCAAAGTGGATTTCAAGCTACTTGAAATCCAATAACAACCAGAAAAACATACAGAGCTGTAGTATTCAATGTATAACATTGAACGATCATTCAATGGTTTATTTATTGTATAACATTGAATAACAGAGTGGATCTTGAGATCCAGTAACGACCAGACGAACATACGCGGCTGTAGTATTCAATGGTGCAAGCTAAGTGCTTACGGTTAATTTGTTCTCCTACTTCCAAGTGCTTATTGCTGGCGGACTTCTAAGAAACCGGAACAAAAACTAGGCACTTCTAATAGACATCCGGTGGCAGGCGTGGTGTAGGAATGGCCTCCAAAGGCACAACCTTTGTCATGGTCGCTCCAAACTTCTCCGTCATGTCCATTTCATCTGCACTCATGCCCTTCGGAAGTGCCCACTGGAATGAATGGAGCAGAGAAGCCAATAGCAGATGAATCACCCGAGTCGCCAACAGAAGCCCCACGCAAATTCTCCTTCCCGCTCCAAACGGTATGAGCTCGAAGTGTTGTCCCTTATAATCGATATTACTCATCTCATTATCAATAAATCTCTCTGGCATGAATTTCAACGGCTCTTTCCAGATCTGAGGGTCCCTTCCCATCCCCCACAGGTTCACTAGTATTTGGGCGTCTCTCGGTATTACGAAGCCCTTGATCTCACAACTGCTAAGTGCTCTGCGTGGGACGATAGAAATTGCCGGATGCAGTCGGAACACTTCTTTCACCACTGCGCGGAGATAAGGGAGACGGTCAGTGTCGCTTTCTTCCACCATTCGGTTGCGGCCGATCATCTCGTCCAACTCAGCCTGTGCTCGTTTCATTTTATCTGGATTGCGTATGAGTTCTGCCATCGCCCACTCTACTGTTTTCAGGGTGGTGTCAGTTCCGCCCAAAAATATCTCCTGAAACAAGGGATTAAACGTCAGAGAGAGAACCTCTGTGTATTACCTATGCAAAGCTTCAACTGTTTTCACGATAAGCTACCATAATTGTGAAAATCAGATACTATCTATCCATAAAAACAATGGTTGTCTTGTACAGTAGCAACAAAGAGGATGAAAAAGGCAATTACAGTTAAGTAGACTCTAATATCGGCGAGAGTAAATTCTTCGCTTCGCATGTCCAGCAGAGCGTCCAACAGATCCTTCGAACCGTCGGTTCCGCCCATGGTTTTACCTCTTGTTGCTAGGCGGTTCTCCATGAATTGATCAAAAATGGCATATGACCTTTCCATATATATTCTTGTATTACGCGCCACACCCTGGGGATCCAACAACTGAAGACAGGGCAAATAGTCCCCCACATTGGGAGATCCTCCGTTCACCACCAGTTTCCCAATACTGTCTTTGAATTCTTCGAAAGCTGGAGAGTGGGGATGGAACATATCTTTACCAAAGATCATGTTGCCTAACAGATTAAAATTGGACTGGACCAAAACATCCTCAATATTTATACATTTCCCCTTCATACTTTCCTGTAGAATCAACTGGATCGTTTGAAGTATTTGATCCCTTCTATAATGCTGCAGGGCTTCGATCCTCTTCGCACTAAAGAGCTCCGTTTTGGATATTCGTCTGAGCATACGGCAATGAGATCCACCTTGATTCCAAATGAACGAGGACTTGATGTGGGAGAGACATTTGGCTGCCTGTACCACAGGCCGCCCTGAAAGGAAATGGTCATGGGTTTTGAGAACTTCCTTTGCCATGGCTGGAGAGGAGACAACAATTGTAGTTTTCATTCCGACAGAGATACACATGAGAGGCCCGTATTTGTTAGCAAGGTGGAAGAGAGATTCGTGGGGCTTCTCAGCCAATTGCAACAGATTTCCCACAATCGGCCACCCTGGAGGCCCGGGAGGAAGCCTGCGATAAGTCCTCCTCCACAAACTTAACACCAAGAATACAATGGCGGAGGTGATCCCTAGCGCTAAATGCCATAATAGCCGTCCAATATCCATGGAGAGTGGTTGGATTACATGCAATTAGGCCAACAGAAATAAAAGTGCATATCGTCGCTTGTAAATGAATTATATACCAGTCATATAAATAGGAAAGCGCGTATCCCATAGGACGGACTATCATCTGATGTATACTCAATATAATAACTAACTATTTGGCATGTCCGTCTCTTAATAGGAAGCTATAGAAGTAGTCTAAACAAGCGACCATTTCGACCTCCGATGATCGGCGGTTGGTCGCTTCCGTAACAACCGCTGTACCGTCAGACCTCTTGTTTCCATTTTCCATGACCGTCCTTGTCATGTGGACAGCATGTGAACCCTTCTCAGCCCTTCCAAACTTTTCCAAAGAGTTCTAACCTTTCTTAGAAGTGTAAAAAGTTAAAATTGTCCTTCAAAGAAAATTTAAAATTTGAATTTTATCTTTCCAATTAGGAAGGACATAATTTATATCAATATTTTAAAAGAAGGGAAACATTTGAAATTACTCATCCATATAAATTTCAATTTTTATATTGAAATCCCTATGCTATAAAATTCTATTAGTCATTCAAAATATTGGAAATATCATAAATTATAATCACTCACTCATGTCATGCACTCACTGCTCAGCTGCACAAGATGGTGAGTGATGATTGACGACTACGAGGCATTGGACACCGAGAATTGACTCTGACTCTCGAGTCACTTCGGCTAAGATCTAAGGTGTTTAACAATAGAGAACCACTACTAGTCTACTACTAGGCCCAAAACCAAACTAAAACTTTGTGCCTACTACCTATGTGAAGTTGGTTACCAATGTCCACTTGTTTTCCATCAAAATGAAATTCAAATCGCTGGTTTGATGAGTCCTCCTCTACAATACTTCATTTCTTGCATGAATGTCACATACTCATGGCTACTCTAAACAACACTTAATGGCATGCAACTAGGACCACAAACCGTGTAGAGATCGATTTATGCATTGATATAGAGAAGTGGAACTGGGCACACGATATGGAGAAACAATGAGTTAGAAAAAACATTTGGACCAAAGCACCACAATGGTTATTAATAAAAAATAAAAATAAAAATAGAAATTGGCTCAGGAATAGTCTCAATTTGATGGATGGAATGATATTGATGTAATCTCTCTCCGTCCTTCCAAACATATGCGGTTTCTCACCACATCTGTCTTCGATGCTTGCCACCAAAATACATATAAAAATTACATGTATTTACATCCTCTTCTCTTTAAATCCTCATTGCATATCCATAACTAAGGATTATTCTCACCACATTTGTCTTTGGCACTCACCGCCAAAATACATATAAAAATTACATGTCTTTACATCCTTTTCTCTTTAAATGTTCATCTCATAGTCATAACTAAGGATTATCATGCATGCACATCCTCACCTTATAATATCAACTGGGTCGGGGTGCGGAGACAACCATAAAATATCAAATCTATCAAGATGCAAAGAGTAAGAGACAACTATAAGTAAGTCTTATATTAAATTTACCATATAAGTATTTAATTGAAACTATCAACTAAGATTATACACGTTGGATTGTTGTGATCTTCTTATCACTCCTTATCAATGTGATTGCAAGGCACTCTTTGAAGGTGAATCCACAATTTTAATTCTTCTTCCTCATTGAACTCATGCCTTTTGGTAAGACAATAAGGAGGGTAGTGGCATCAACATTGAAGATGGTTTCGACATAGAGGTAGATACATTAATTCTTTTCATTAAATAACTTAAATTTCATGCCAGTGACTGCGAATTCGTTGAATCGTGGATTGGTACAAAACACAACAAATTTTAGAGCTTCGAGCTCTTAATTATTCAGATATAGAATTTTCTCAAATCCAACCATTAACAAACTTCTTTTCATGTTTTGGTTTAATTTAAAAGGCAGATTGTCAAGACTCAAACATGCAACGAGTTGCAAGGATCTAGATGACTTAGGATCATAGTATTTTTTAAGGATTCTAATATTGTACTTAAGTATAGTATTCTAGGCAATTATTTTGGATTGAAAAAAACATATATATAGATAGGTAGGCGAATATCAAATATGAAACATACAATTTACTACTGAAATTTGTAAATTTTGGCGAAACTTATGATAAAAAAACATATTTTATGTATATATAGGCAATATTAGAGACTAAATATGACCAAATAGCGAATTTATTTTTTGAAAAAAAGCCCGAAAAATAGCCAATTGGCGAAATTTCGCCCCTAAAAATCACCCTGCTTAGGATTGATTCCATTTCCCCTCCATCGCATACTTGTATGTTGTCGCGACAAGTGTTGAACAACAAAATTTGATGCCCCAACCCCTATGATGCTAGCGTTGGAAGACTTTTTTAATGTTTTATTGGATATGCGTTATTTAATCAATGCTTTTAATGCTTCTATTTGAGCCCAATTAATAATGCAATATTAAAATAATTATCTGGGTAAGTGTTAATATCATATGTAATTAATTTAATAGATGCTTTTATTTGAGTGTAATTAATGATGCAATTTTGAAATAATTATTTGGGTAAGTGTTAATATAATATATAATGAATTGTATTAATGATTTTTATTTGAGTGTAATTAATGATAAAATATTGAAATAATTATTTGAGTAAGTGTTTATATAATATGTAATTAATTTAATAGATGTTTTTATTTGGGCATAATTAATGATGCAATATTGAAATAATTTTTTAGGTAAGTGTTAATATAATATGTAATTAATTTAATCAATGCTTTTAATGCTTCTATTTGAGCCTAATTAATAATGCAATATTAAAATAATTATCTGGGTAAGTGTTAATATCATATGTAATTAATTTAATAGATGCTTTTATTTGAGTGTAATTAATGATGCAATATTTCTTTTCAACTAAATTAATGATGCAATATTGAAATAATTATTTGGGTAAGTGTTAATATAATATGTAATGAATTGTATTAATGATTTTATTTGATTGTAATTAATGATAAAAAAACGGATGAAGATGCCCGGCGGATCTTTGCGGGCTAGGGCTCAAACCCTAGCCGCCTCACTCTGGTTTTCGTTTGCAGGGACGCGGTCCGTAGCAGTTCAGGTCGCTCGTCTCCTTTGCTTGGTAGGGGCCACGGATCAAAGTTTGCCTGCGTTTTTATTGCTTGAGTTGCTCGCTCTGCTGCGTCCTTGATTGCTGGTGGTCGCCGCCTTCCACGATGGCCCCAGATCCGTTTGCAGAGATGGAAAAAGACCCTTTGGAAGCTTTCAAAGCATTAGTCCGTTCAGCAGGACCTAAAGCCAAGCCTTCTCTCTCGTCTAAGTTTGTTAAGAACATGGAGGATATCCCCCTCTCTGGAGCTATCTCCAGAAGAGCCATGCAATCCTTGCCCTCCTTCTAGCAGAAAAGGCCTCATTGGAAAGTTCATGGGGTTATGGCCTAGCCCCAAATCGGTGGAGGCTTGGATGGAAGAACGCTGGAAATCGCTGATACATGGAAACGTTTCTCTTGTGTGCAGTAGGCAGGGGCTTTTTTGTTTTCAGCTTCTCTAGCAAAGAGGATCGAGATCTAGTTTTCAGATCTGGTCCCTATTTCATGGGGCCGAGGGGGCTGTTCTTAGCCCCATGGACTCTTGATTTTAATCCCGGAGCTGAGATCACTGCAGCCCCTATTTGGGTTAGGCTGCCTCATCTCCCCCTGCATCTATGGGGGAAAAGTTCTCTGGAGGACATTGGAAATAAGCTTGGACGTTTCCTGGACAGTGTGGAGCCGAAAGGGGATCAATTTACATGTGCTCGTGTTTGTGTTGAGGTTAACCTCGAGAAAGGACTCTCGGAAGCCATTCAGCTCTCCCTGGGGGAATGGCGCCATATCCAAGAGCTGGACTACGAGCAGATTCCTTTTAAGTGCCTTTCGGTGCCATACTTATGGTCATTTCGCAAAATACTGCCCCAAAGCCTCAGAAGTGGCAGAAGTTAAATGAGATGATTTTCAGCCAGTAACTAACCAACGAAGGCAGCCAAGGTGAAAGGAATCACTAGCCCAGGTTCCGAAGGCCACTCCTTCAGCAGAGGCAACTCTTGAAATTAAAAACAGCTTTGAAGCACTGCAAGAAGAAGAAGCTCTAGACCCTGAAGCAACAACAGTTATGGAAGACCCTCCGGTACACGAAAGACTTCTGGATCCTGCCCTACCTGGCTCAGTAGATGCGAAGGAAGCTAGGGCTTCAGATCCTGAACCCCCTGCCCCTGCAGGTCCGACTGTTTCAGTCCCCTCCAGCGGCTCTGTGGGGAACTATTGAACTTGAAGACATTTCAGTCCCGTCTCCACCCCTTACCAGAGGGCGAAGGACCAACAAGGCACGTAGAGAAAAGGAGACGGCTTCCAACATCTCTTTTGGATCTTAGAAAAAGCTGGATCCCTACTTAAGGGGCAAATTTCATCCCCCTGAGTCTAAATGCTTTGCTTTTGGTCTTCTACTTTGCTCACAGTTTGTGAGAATTTACCCTTGTAAGCTCCTTTTGTCATTATCTCGAATTAGCTCAAGAAACAGATGGGATTTGTCTCCTAAGACTTTCACAAGAAGGTTGGCAGCACTGTTAGAGGTCACCAACCTTCTTCAGATTTGTAACCTTTTGGTTCTGGCTTGCCAGAATGCCGATTAATGCAATCTAACCGTTCTTGTCAAAAAAAAAAAATTAATGATAAAATATTGAAATAATTATTGTGAGTAAGTGTTTATATAATATGTAATTAATTTAATCAATGTTTTTATTCGGGCATAATTAATGATGCAATATTGAAATAATTTTTTAGGTAAGTGTTAATATAATATATAATTAATTTAATCAATGCTTTTAATGCTTCTATTTGAGCCTAATTAATAATGCAATATTAAAATAATTATCTCGGTAAGTGTTAATATCATATGTAATTAATTTAATAGATGCTTTTATTTGAGTGTAATTAATGATGCAATATTGAAATAATTATTTGGGTAAGTGTTAATATAAATATATAATGAATTGTATTAATGATTTTATTTGAGTGTAATTAATAATAAAATATTGAAATAATTATTTGAGTAGGTGTTTATATAATGTGTAATTAATTTAATAGATGTTTTTATTTGGGCATAATTAATGATGCAATATTGAAATAATTTTTTGGGTAAGTGTTAATATAATATGTAATTAATTTAATCAATGCTTTTAATGCTTCTATTTGAGCCAAATTAATAATGTAATATTAAAATAATTATCTGGGTAAGTGTTAATATCATATGTAATTAATTTAATAGATGCTTTTATTTGAGTGTAATTAATGATGCAATATTTGTTTTTCAACTAAAATTAATGATGCAATATTGAAATAATTATTTGGGTAAGTGTTAATATAATATGTAATGAATTGTATTAATGATTTTATTTGAGTGTAATTAATGATAAAATATTGAAATAATTATTTGAGTAAGTGTTTATATAATATGTAATTAATTTAATGGATGTTTTTATTTGGGCGTAATTAACGATGAAATATTGAAATAATTTTTTGGGTAAGTGTTAATATAGTATGTAATTAATTTAATAAATGCTTTTAATGCTTCTATTTGAGCCTAATTAATGATGCAATATTGAAATAATTATTTGGGTAACTGTTAATATAATACGTAATTAATTTAATCGATGCTTTTATTTGAGTGTAATTAATGATGCAATATTTTTTTTTCGACTAAATTAAAGGTGCAATATTGAAATAATTATTTAGGTAAGTATTTATATAATATGTAATTAATTTAATCCATGCTTTTATTTTAACATAATTAATGATACAATAGTGAAATAATTATTTGGGTAAGTGTTCATGTAATATGCCGGCTATATTTTTTTGGTGGAATGGAAATTGATCTCCAAAAATTTTAAATCTTAAGATATTCTCTCCACAATTTGTGAAATGGAAATCAATCCATTAAGACTTACTTTGATCTTTAATAATACAATATTAAAATAATTATGTAATCTTAAATGTTTTTAGAATTAAGAATACAATATTAAAATAATAATGTAATATTAAAATACTTTTAAACTTAATAATTAGAATAACATTTATGAATATTATTTGAGAAGTGTATGGAATGGAGGTCCATCACTAAAAGTCTTATATTTTCACTTGTCCTTTTTACTACAAGTTTTTGGGTTTTTGCCTTGGGATATAAAAAAACCCAAAAAAAATTCGAGTGCATTTGTCGATAAAACTCCTTTAGATTTTTGAAGGGTCAGGTCAATTGTTTTCTATGAAGGGTCATGTCAATTGTTTTATACAATGAAGAAGAGATGCTCTTAATATGTAGATGTCATTGCTCCGCGAACATTATTCAATGCTCATTTAATGCGGGTGGGCCTATTGATCGTTGGATCTTAAGTTATTAAGATCCAACTATCAACAAGGTTCACTACAGCTCATTAAATGGGTTGCGGCAAGTTGAATTAGTGTTGGCCGTCGCGACTCACCACCATTTTGGAAACTACACACAATTTAGGATAATATCCATGAGATCAAGAAAAAAAATTAAATAAATTCAAGTTTCCACTTCTTCTTCCACAAATCAAATTGACCATTTATTAATCTAAAAAAAACATCTTAAAATCAAATTGACCATTTATTAATCTAAAAAAACATCTTAAAGATAAGCAAGATTGGATTTTGACATGTAAAATACTTGTCATGTGCCATTTTGCTGTCAAATATAGTTAATATTTTAAATCACTCGTGAAAAGACCCCAAAAAAAATCTTGAAAACGTTCATACATTATGTCAACAAGCAAAATAAACTTGTAATTTTCTTTCAAATTCCTACTCTGGAGGTAAGTCATCCTCGTCATCCTCCATAAACCCTCAATTAAAAGCTTGTTAAAAATTTTCTTTGGATAATGCCTTACACGCTTAGTCGTGTTGATATGAATATTTCTTGTACTTGTATTTAATGCAAGAAATATGTATTTTAAGTACAGGTGCAAGAAATATATATTTGTGGGTATCGGGAATGTTTTATACTCAATCCAATTAAATGTATTTTAGGAGTTCGCCAATTCGTCGCTGAGTTAGACCATTCGTTTCCGATTTTTGTGGATTAAAAAACACTCTATTTGTGGCCCAACCGGCTGGTGCCGTATGCGCTGATGTTGTTCTTGGTTTCTCCGTCGCAGGAAGAGGCGACGCTCTTGCATCATCGTCCGGCACAAGAAGAGGCAACGTTGTTGGTGCCGTATGCGCTGATGTTGTTCCTCTATTTAATCTGGTTGGTGCCGTATGTGCTAATGTTGTTCTTGGCTTCTCGGCCCCAGGAAGAACAAAAGAAAAGCTGTCTAGTCCCAAGCGGTGCAAGTTGTTAGCCGATGTGAAGGTTAACGATGAGCTGAGACACTTCAAGTATATACAGTAAAATTGTAAATACATATTGATAGCTTTCAACATCAAGAGCAAATACATTTTCTTGAGTATTGGATTCCAAATTCAATTCAGTGTACATTATATATTCATTTAATATATACATTTCAAATAATTTATAGTGTTATTGTACTTGTCTAGCAAGGTATATAGCAATGGGTTTGCAGTGAATTTCAATTGACTTTTTAACTATTATGCAATTTCTAATATATTTTTCCATAGTTTTCAAATTTTTTATAAAAAAAAATATTAAACTAAATATTTTAAAAAAATAAAAATTAATTTTTAAACTTTAGAAATACAAATTTTCTAATTTTTAATTGGAGAAAAGCTTTGAAATGACAATTTTTCCCTGCTATACACATTATTTGTTAGAAATAAAAATTAATAAAAGTAATAATTAAAAAACAAAGAAAAAGCATTTGCCATCTGTCTATTTGTTGTACTACATTATTATTAGTATGTCCTACCTAGCACCATCCCAGACGTACGATTTCATCCCAAAGTAAATGCTGCTTGCTAGAACCTAGAACCGGAATATTGCCGAGACAATTAAGGTTTTATTAATATAAATCAGATCATTCTCTGTGTAGTGCACGCATAACCAGATCCAAAATCCCAAGTTAATGAATAACCTATACACTCAAAAATAGCCAATTACCATGCGACAACTGCTAAGAAGTTATATGGGTGGTGTCAAATCGACCGGGGCATTAATGGGGTTTGCAGGTACAATTGGTGGGTAATTAAAGCGCGTCTGAAGGTTCAGGGCTGTCTGTCTATTCGGAAAATGCCATGTTAGAGATGATACGTAGTATTGAGCCAAGTTACCTCTTAATTTTCCAAAGGCGTACAGTATTTGTACAATTAGATAACATATATTTATTCGTGGATACACTATCGAAGCATCGCATTAAATGTTTTGCTGCTGATTGTATGTAGATCATTTCTATTGTAAACCTGTAACGATAAACTCATAAGAATGCCAGAAAATTATGAATAATTATTTAAAGTTAGGATTTAAAAATTTTAATTTCATATTTTTTATATGGAAAAAGGTATGATTAGGATTGTTATCCAGTTAATTATGTAATAAATAGATTTTTCTTTTCATAAATTTGATAAAAAAAGAAGCAAAAATTTCAGTTGTGTAAAGTTTTAAGATGTTGCAAGTTTCTTTCAAAGTTATTAAAGCAAAGTATAAGCACTATTTATTCAATATATATTCTTGGTAAAAAAACTATACTATATTTTTTATTTTAAAAACTCATTTTTATTCTCTAGTTAGACATGTAGTAACATATTTTATAATTATTTTGACATCTAATAACAATTCAGGAATTATAAAGATCTTTTGGAATTATATTTTAGATATTTAATAGTTTTTATAGATTTTAGATTAAACACAACTAATATACTAAAATATTTTTTAAAAAACAAGTCCTAATTTACTTCACATTATTTTTAGCAACAAAGGCAAGTACTAAGCAACTAGATTATCTATTAAATTGTATTTCTAAATTTGGATTTCTATTAATTAAATTTGTATTATTTTTTTTTTTTTAATGATCATCTTTAAATAAGCACTATTTTCTTTTACATAAGCACTACTATTTATACTATTTGACTCATTTTTCCATTTCATTTTTAAATGTATAAAGTAGTAGGTGTCACCTCTCTCATAATTTTAGTTTAATTTTCATCATTATTTCAACTTTTTAACTTTGGATTATAAATAACTAATACAATACAGCATTTCTAAATGATAGGTATAAGCACCTTTGGTGCTAATTTTACTTGTTTAATGATTGTCACAATATCGATAGTCAACAGAATTTTGGAAGATATTATCGAAATATGTTTATGGTTTTTTCAATATAGAAATGAATTCAAATTTCTCAAACAAAAAAATACAGCTTTGGTTTCCCTTTTTCCAAAATATAAAACTGTTTTTTCTTCCAAAATACAATACTGATTTTCCAATTCTTTAAAGTCCACACATATCCAATTTTATTTATTTATTTTTAACTTTAAAATTAATTATTTTGATTTTGTTAAATTTATTTTCGATTAAATATAAAAATAAATCTCATTATTTAATGATATGGAAGGGCTGTTGTAAACAAAAATGCGTAATCCATTCGGGATTTAAGTTTCTCCAAAACCCCACTTTCATGTCTATGCATGCTGGGAAGAAAGACTTTATTTACAAGGTTTGATTTTTATTAAAAAAAAAAATGTCGGTCCATGAATGAGCGAAAGGGAAGGCTTTGTTAAGAAGGTTTGATTTTTATTAAAAGCAATTGGCAATGCATGCTCTTTAGAAAGTTAGTTGTTTCTATGCAGGGATAAAAATTGAAGGGTGGGGTTCCATTTCACTTTGAAGGGCTATGAGATATTGAACTCTTCAATGTTGCCATGTAAAAATAAGTCATTCTTTTCATTTGAAAATGTGGGTCCCTTTTCACTTTGAAGGGCTATGAGATATTGAAACCCTTCAATGCTGCCATGTAAAAATAAGTCATTGTTTTCATTTGAAAATGTACTAGTACATCAAAATTTCAATGTTTATTTAAGTAGTAAAGTCGAGAGGCTTTATTTTGCAGTGGATATAGCAGCACTGAACGTTATTTATGTCATATAACACAACCATCATTTCACCCTGATCTAGCGGCTCGGGTCTCTAGGCCACTATGCCACCTTTGCCATCTTAGCAGTTTCCCAAATTGATCTTGCCTCCTAAACTTTTAACCAGTATAATAATACAGTTAACTTGCTAACCCCATTCCAATCCAACTTTCATCCTTACAGCCAAAATTAAGACTATTTTACTATTTCATGATTTGCTTGAACATGAGGAGTTTATTAGTGAAACATTACTTAGGAGACACATAGAAACTCCACTTTCCACATGTTTTGTGTGAATTGCCATAACCAAAATGTATAGATCTTTTTTTTCTGCCTCAGCTACAGTTAGCTTGCTAGCCCAATTCCAATCCAAGTTGTAACGAATATAATAGTATTTAATACCTCTTAAAATGGGTTCCTAGGCACCGTGGATCCAATCCAATCCATCTGTTTTTTATTTGAGATGTTTTCCTTTTGTATAAGGCACCGTGGATCTCTTCTACAACTACGGTCACATGTACAATTTGTGCACTAAATTGATTTCTTGTTTCGATATCTTCTCCTCTAATTTTTTTTCTTCCTTTGATGTCTTCTATCATACCCTTCTCCATATAACTCCCTCGTTGCTTATCCAACCACACCATGTCACCCATCCATGCACCCACTATATCAACTAAAGTTATTAAAATGGAGGCTAGTATCTCTTATTATAGATCATAAAAATAAGCAACCCACTTCCTCTCTTCTACCATTACCTTTTTCTCCCTTCAAACCTATTTGCCCCTATTCTACAAAGATATAAAATTAGACATTTGAAAAAAACTATTCTCCATCTTCATCTCATTACTCACGTGACCTCTTTATGAAAATATATTTAATGACTACAAATATGGTAATTCAATTACAAATAAACTCCATGGAGATAAAGATATTGATTTTCTACTGTATTCTCGGGACTAAACTCTCCCGTTGAAGTCATACACCAGATAATAGGGGACTATCGTCTTTTACATGACCTGCACTGAACCACTGCAATTGTTTGGTTGGACAATGCCTGCATGTCCATTGTGTAGTTTAGATCTTCAAAACCCAGACT
Source organism: Larix kaempferi (assembly GCA_027924585.1). Classification (NCBI taxonomy): domain Eukaryota; kingdom Viridiplantae; phylum Streptophyta; class Pinopsida; order Pinales; family Pinaceae; genus Larix; species Larix kaempferi. The sequence goes on from BSBM01000118.1 coordinate 3,485,469, forward strand.
GATATGTAATTATCATTAATCCAGTGGAATAGCTAGTTAATGTAATATCCTTTACCAAAAGACGAAAAAAAATGCATTGGTTTTCAACAAATACTCGGATTTGAATCGCTTTCTCTTCGCATATGGAGCCCAAGTCCACTTTGCCCCCACTAAACTTACAGCTCACATTTTATGATCTAACAAATAATATTGCAAGATTATGAGTATCTGTATTAACTGAAGGCTTCTCGATCTCAGGTAACATAAGGCTAACTACAAATTGTTAGTTACATCCTAACTGAAGGCTTCTCGATCTTAGGTAACATAAGGCTAACTACAAATTGTTAGTTACATCCCTGTTGATTTGACGTTCTCAATAAGCATGCACTGAGTCAACCGATAAAACTGAAGAATCCTCTAAACCGTTGTTATGGTAATCCTTTCGCGGTATTTATCATTTGAACATTATAATCTAACGCAACAAAACCTTATCCTTTTAACCTTATCCTTTTAAAATTATATGTTGGAAGTACTTAATTCAACAAAGAATGGGTTTATGTTGTAAATGGATGTCAGGAGTTCAAATCACCCTAACTTATCCCTATCCGATGCTTTCAATATTCAGTTCTCAATCCCGAACTTATTGAAAATAGTATGACAATGCATAAAAGGTGAACACATCAAACATTAGGTAAGACTATCCCTCTTTGAAGTTAAACTGGATTTAACATGATCCTTTCTATAGTTACTAGACATTAGGTTCATCATTCGACTCGTCGATTGAGAAAATCAATTAGCTCGGCTTCGAAATTTTCATCAACTGTTATAGCTTCATTCTTGGATTCAAATATTGAAGAGTCAATCTGCTCAAATTCAGAGCTCTCCTCCACTTAGCCATTTTCACATAGCTTCATTCTTGGATTCAAATATTGAAGAGTCAATCTGCTCAAATTCAGAGCTCTCCTCCACTTAGCCATTTTCACATAGCTTCATTCTTGGATTCAAATATTGAAGAGTCAATCTGCTCAAATTCAGAGCTCTCCTCCACTCAGAAACAGCCCAAGATACATCCTTCATAGTTGGTTTCTTCCTTCATTGAGTTCGAGAGCTTAACCTCAAATGCAGAAACCGCGCGCAAAATAAATGATAAACGATCGGGCCTTGTTTGCACTTAAAATTTGAAACCATGTCGAATATTTCAAGTTTGACCTATCACCATTTGCTTGGGTTTAGAAATCTACACAACTTCAAAATTCATGTAATTACAAAGAGAGAAACAACGACATATCTACCGGATGGTTTGAAATTTGAATTGTGCTCAGGCAGAAGGACGGTGATGCAGAATGGAAACAGAGGTTTGACTGGGGGACAACGGCATTTATCGTAGCGACGAACCTCCTATTACCGGAGGTCGAAATGGTTGCTTGTTTAGACCACTCCTTATAATTAATCATTTTATTTGGGCTTAATTAATAATGCAATATTGAAATAATTATTTGGATAAGTGTTAATATAATATGTAATTAATTGTATTAATGATTTTATTTGAGTGTAATTAATGATAAAATATTGAAATAATTATTTGAGTAAGTGTTTATATAATATGTAATTAATTTAATCGATGTTTTTATTTGGACGTAATTAATGATGCAATATTGAAATAATTTTTTAGGTAAGTGTTAACATAATATGTAATTAATTTAATCAATGCGTTTAATGCTTCTATTTGAGCCTAATTAATAATGCAATATTAAAATAATTATCTCTATAAGTGTTAATATCATATGTAACTAATTTAATAGATGCTTTTATTTGAGTATAATTAATGATGCAATATTGAAATAATTATTTGGTTAAGTGTTAATATAATATATAATGAATTGTATTAATGATTTTATTTGAGTGTAATTAATGATAAAATATTGAAATAATTATTTGAGTAAGCGTTTATATAATATGTAATTAATTTAGTAGATGTTTTTATTTGGGCATAATTAATGATGCAATATTGAAATAATTTTTTAGGTAAGTGTTAATATAATATGTAATTAATTTAATCAATGCTTTTAATGCTTCTATTTGAGCCTAATTAATAATGCAATATTAAAATAATTATCTGGGAAAGTGTTAATATCATATGTAATTAATTTAATAGATGCTTTTATTTGAGTGTAATTAATGATGCAATATTGAAATAATTATTTGGGTAAGTGTTAATATAATATGTAATGAATTGTATTAATGATTTTATTTGAGTGTAATTAATGATAAAATATTGAAATAATTATTTGAGTAAGTGTTTATATAATATGTAATTAATTTAATCGATGTTTTTATTTGGGCGTAATTAATGATGCAATATTGAAATAATTTTTTGGGTAAGTGTTAATATAATATGTAATTAATTTAATCAATGCTTTTAATGCTTCTATTTGAGCCTAATTAATGATGCAATATTGAAATAATTATTTGGGTAACTGTTAATATAATACGTAATTAATTTAATCGATGCTTTTATTTGAGTGTAACTAATGATGCAATATTTTTTTTCCGACTAAATTAATGGTGCAATATTGAAATAACTATTTAGGTAAGTATTTATATAATATGTAATTAATTTAATCCATGCTTTTATTTTAACATAATTAATGATACAATAGTGAAATAATTATTTGGGTAAGTGTTCATGTAATATGCGGGCTATATTTTTTTGGTGGAATGGAAATTGATCTCCAAAAATTTTAAATCTTAAGATATTCTCTTCACAATTTGTGAAATGGAAATCAATCCATTAAGACTAACTTTGATCTTTAATAATACAATATTAAAATAATTATGTAATCTTAAATGTTTTTAGAATTAAGAATACAATATTAAATTAATAATGTAATATTAAATACTTTTAAACTTAATAATTAGAATAACATTTATGAATATTATTTGAGAAGTGTATGGAATGGAGGTCCATCACTAAAAGTCTTATATTTTCACTTGTCCTTTTTACTACAAGTTTTTGGGTTTTTGCCTTGGGATATAAAAAACCCAAAAAAAATTCAAGTGCATTTGTCGATAAAACTCCTTTAGATTTTTGAAGGGTCACGTCAATTGTTTTCTATGAAGGGTCATGTCAATTGTTTTCTACAATGAAGAAGAGATGCTCTTAATATGTAGATGTCGTTTCTCCGCGGACATTATTCAACGCCCATTTAATGCGGGTGGGCCTATTGATCGTTGGATCTTAAGTTATTAAGATTCAACTATCAACAAGGTTCACTACAGCTCATTAAATGGGTTGCGGCAGGTTGAATAGTGTTGGCCGTCGTGACTCACCACCATTTTGGAAACTACACACAATTTAGGATAATATCCTTGAGATCAAGAAAAAAATTAAGTAAATTCAAGTTTCCACTTCTTCTTCCACAAATCAAATTGACCATTTATTAATCTAAAAAAACATCTTAAAATCAAATTGACCATTTATTAATCTAAAAAAACATCTTAAAGATAAGCAAGATTGGATTTTAACATGTAAAATACTTGTCATGTGCCATTTTGCTGTCAAATATAGTTAATATTTTAAATCACTCGTGAAAAGACCCAAAAAAAAGTCTTGAAAACGTTCATACATTATGTCAACAAGCAAAATAAACCTGTAAATTTTCTTTCAAATTCCTACTCTGGAGGTAAGTCATCCTCGTCATCCTCCATAAACCCTCAACTAAAAGCTTGTTAAAAATTTTCTTTGGATAATGCCTTACACGCTTAGTCGTGTTGATATGAATATTTCTTGTACTTGTATTTAACGCAAGAAATATCTATTTTAAGTACAAGTGCAAGAAATATATATTTGTGGGTATGGGGAATGTTTTATACTCAATCCAATTAAATGTATTTTAGGAGTTCGCCAATTCGTCGCTGAGTTAAACCATTCGTTTCCGATTTTGTGGATTAAAAAACACTCTATTTGTGGCCCAACCGGTTGGTGCCGTATGCACTGACATTGTTCTTGGTTTCTTCGTCGCAGGAAGAGGCGACGCTCTTGCGTCATCGTCCGCCGCAGGAAGAGGCAACGTTGTTGGTGCCGTATGCGCTGACATTGTTCCTCTATTTAATTTGGTTGGTGCCATATGCGCTGACGTTGTTCTTGGTTTCTCGGCCCAAGGAAGAACGAAAGAAAAGCTCTCTAGTCCCAACCGGTGCAAGTTGTTAGCCGATGTGAATGTTAACGATGAGCTGAGACACTCCAAGTATATACACTAAAATTGTAAATACATATTGATAGCTTTCAACATCAACAGCAAATACATTTTCTTGAGTATTGGATTCCAAATTCAATTCAGTGTACATTATATATTCATTTAATATATACATTTCAAATCATTTATAGTGTTATTGTACTTGTCTGGCAAGGTATATAGCAATGGGTTTGCAGTGAATTTCAATTGACTTTTTAACTATTATGCAATTTCTAATATATTTTTCCATAGTTTTCAAATGTTTTATAAAAAATAAATATTAAACTAAATATTTTAAAAAATAAAAATTAATTTTTAAACTTTAGAAATACAAATTTCTAATTTTTAATTGAAGGAAAGCTTTGAAATGACAATTTTTCCCTGCCATACACATTATTTGTTAGAAATAAAAATTAATAAAAGTAATAATTAAAAAACAAAAAAAAAGCATTTTCCATCTCTCTATTTGTTGTACTACATTATTATTAGTATGTCCTACCTAGCACCATCCCAGACGTACGATTTCATCCCAAAGTAAATACTGCTTGCTAGAACCTGGAACCGGAATATTGCCGAGACACTTAAGGTTTTATTTATATAAATCAGATCATTCTCTGTGTAGTGCACGCATAACCAGATCCAAAATCCAAAGTTAATGAATAACCTATATGCTCAAAAATAGCCAATTACCATGCGATGACTGCTAAGAAGCTATATGGGTGGTGTCAAATCGACCGGGGCATTAATGGGGTTTGCAGGTACAATTGGTGGGTAATTAAAGCACATCTGAAGGTTCAGGGCTGTCTGTCTATTCGAAAAATGCCATGTTAGAGATGATACATAGTATTGAGCCAAGTTACCTCTTAATTTTCCAAAGGCGTATAGTATTTGTACAATTAGATAACATATATTTATTCGTGGATACACTATCGAAGCATCGCATTAAATGTTGTGCCACTGATTGTATGTAGATCATTTCTGTTGTAAACCTGTAACGATAAACTCATAAGAATGCTAGAAAATTATGAATAATTATTTAAAGTTAGCATTTAAAAATTTTAATTTCATATTTTTATATGGAAAAAGGTATGATTAGGATTGTTATCCAGTTAATTATGTAATAAATAGATTTTCTTTTCATAAATTTGCTAAAAAAGAGGCAAAACTTTCAGTTGTGTAAAGTTTTAAGATGCTGCAAGTTTCTTTCAAAGTTATTAAAGCAAAGTATAAGCACTATTTATTCAATATATATTCTTGGTAAAAAAAACTATACTATATTTTTTATTTTAAAAACTCATTTTTATTCTCTAGTTTGACATGTAGTAACATATTTTATAATTATTTTGACATCCAATAACAATTCAGGAATTATAAAGATCTTTTGGAATTATATTTTAGATATTTAAAAGTTATTATAGATTTTAGATTAAACACAACTAATATACTAAAATATTTTTAAAAAAATCAAGTCCTAATTTACTTCACATTATTTTTAGCAACAAAGGCAGGTACTAAGCAACTAGATTATCTATTAAATTGTATTTCTAAATTTGGATTTTTATTAATTAAATTTGTATTATTTTAATTTTTTTTTAATGATCATCTTTAAATAAGCACTATTTTCTTTTACATAAGCACTACTATTTATACTATTTGACTCATTTTTCTATTTCATTTTTAAATGTATAAAGTAGTAGGTGTCACCTCTCTCATACTTTTAGTTTAATTTTCATCATTATTTCAACTTTTTAACTTTGGATTATAAATAACTAATACAATACAGCATTTCTAAATGGCAGGTATAAGCACCTTTGGTGCTAATTTTACTTGTTTAATGATTGTCACAATATCGATAGTCAACAGAATTTTGGAAGATATTATCGAAATATGTTTATGGTTTTTCAATATAGAAATGAATTCAAATTTCTCAAACAAAAAAATACAGCTTTGGTTTCCCTTTTTCCCAAAATATAAAACTGTTTTTTCTTCCAAAATACAATACCGATTTTCCAATTCTTTAAAGTCACACATATCCAATTTTATTTATTTATTTTTAACTTTAAAATTAATTATTTTGATTTTGTTAAATTTATTTTCGATTAAATATAAAAATAAATCTCATTATTTAATGATATGGAAGGGCTGTTGTAAACCAAAATGCGTAATCCATTCAAGATTTAAGTTTCTCCAAAACCCTACTTTCATGTCTATGCATGCTGGGAAGAAAGACTTTATTTACAAGGTTTGATTTTTATTAAAAAAAAAATGTCGATGCATGAATGAGCGAAAGGGAAGGCTTTATTAAGAAGGTTTGATTTTTATTAAAAGCAATTGGCAATGCATGCTCTTTAGAAAGTTAGTTGTTTCTATGCAGGGATCAAAATTGAAGGGTGGGGTTCCATTTCACTTTGAAGGGCTATGAGATATTGAACCCTGCAATGCTGCCATGTAAAAATAAGTCATTCTTTTCATTTGAAAATGTACTAGTACATCAAAATTTCAATGTTTATTTAAGTAGTAAAGTCGAGAGGCTTTATTTTGCAGTGGATATAGCAGCACTGAACATTATATATGTCATATAACACAACCATATTTCACCCTGATCTAGCGGCTCGGTCTCTAGGCCACTGTGCCACCTTTGCGATCTTAGCAGTTTCCCAAATTGATCTTGCCTCCTAAACTTTTAACCAGTATAATAATACAGTTAACTTGCTAACCCCACTCCAATCCAACTTTCATCCTTACAGCCAAAATTAATACTATTTTACTCTTTCATGATTTGCTTGAAGATGAGGAGTTTATGAGTGAAACATAACTTAGGAGACACATAGAAAATCCACTTTCCACATGTTCTGTGTGAATTGCCATAACCAAAATGTATAGATCTTTTTTTCTGCCTTAGCTACAGTTAGCTTGCTATCCCAATTCCAATCCAAGTTGTAACGAATATAATAATATTTAATACCTCTTAAAATGGGTTCCTAGGCACCGTGGATCCAATCCAATCCATCTGTTTTTATTTGAGATGTTTTCCTTTTGTATAAGGCATCGTGGATCTCTTCTACAACTAAGGTCACATGTACAATTTGTGTACTCAATTGATTTCTTGTTTCGATATCTTCTCCTCTAATTTTTTTTCTTCCATTGATGTCTTCTATCATACCCTTCTCCATATAACTCCCTCGTTGCTTATCCAACCACACCATGTCACCCATCCATGCACCCACTATATCAACTAAAGTTATTAAAAGGGAGGCTAGTATCTCTTATTATAGATCATAGAAATAAGCAACCCACTTCCTCTCTTCTACCATTACCTTTTCTCCCTTCAAACCTATTTGCCCCTATTCTACAAAGATATAAAATTAGACATTTGAAAAAAACTATTCTCTATCTTCATCTCATTACTCACGTGACCTCTTTATGAAAATATATTTGATGACTACAAATATGGTAGTTCAATTACAAATAAACTCCATGGCGATAAAATAACACGTTTTGGTAATGATGTTTTCTAATCAATACTTATAATGAACATTACTAATTTATAATACACATCCTAAGGTATTTTGAGTTCTTTTCTTCGATGAAACTTTATTTTGATTAATTATGTATTCTACACAAGCATACGATAATTAACATGAAGGAGAAGAGCATTCCTCGAATTACTCTATATCTAGTATAATTTTATATGAAGATGTTGATTGTTTGGTAAACCATTGGAAGATAAAAGGGGCTCCATAAATTTATATAATATAAATACCATTAATAGCAAAGGAGAAATTGTGACACAAAATCCTAGAGGGTTAGATGAAGTGGTTGAGTGTTGTAATCGCAAGCAAAAGAAATCCCTAGCTGGCTATGCAGGGCCTCACTTAATGTCCAGGCTCAAATGGTGCAAACATGATTATCGCTCCCCTAAGGAAAGACATAACTCATGAAAATGTTATAATTATCACTCCCTAGGAGGCTTGCAAGGAGTGACAAAGTTGTAATTGTCCCTCCCTAGTCAAGGAGAATGGGGTGAAAATCCTTATACATTGGCAAAAATCAAGGTCCAAATGATGGGATTTCGACATACTAATTAAGGATTTGTAGAATTCAATGTGCCCTTATCTCCCTCGTCCTTGTTCCAATGAAATCCCCAATCATTTATTATTCATACATAGAGGATTAATAGTCCAAGGAAATCCCCAATCATTTATTCATTCATATAAAAAGGATTAATAGAGTTAAAAAACGTAGCTGTGATATATCGCAAGTGCGATATATCTTACTTTCGATATATCACACTCGCGATATATCGCAAGTGCGATTTTTAAATTAAAAAAAAAAAAAAATAGAGTGACCGCGGCCTCATTTTCTTTCATATATATCTTAAAGGATTAATAGAGTTACAAAACGCACTTGCGATATATCGGAGGTGTGATTTATAATGCAAAAAAAAAAAAAAATTAAAATAGAGTGCTCGCGCGGCCTCATTTTCATTCATATTATATATTTAGGATTAATAGAGTTAAATAACGCACTTGCGATATATCGCAAGTGCGATTTGCAATGCAAAAAAAAATAAAAAAATAAAACACAGTGCCCGTGCCCTCAGTCCCAAATTCATATATATTTAGGATTTAAAAACACAATTTCATTTGTAAAGTTAAAAAACACACTTGCAATATATCGCATGTGCAATTTGTAATGCAAAAATATATATATATATATATATAAATCAAAGTGCACGCGGCCTCATTTTCCCAAATTACACAGTGAAGGACCGGCAATATCGGGAAGGTAAAAAAATGCACCTGTCGATTTGCATTTGAGAGAAGGAGGAGGCAAGCCATTTCACAATTCGGCAAAAATGGAAGGTGGGTGGCAAGAAATTTACTAGTTTGTTAATTCGTTTTGAATTTTTCGTTATTGTGTTTGTTAATTTAAACTAGTTTTTGTCTTTTTTTAAACCAATTTAATAAAATTTGTTACATGTATTAAAAAACAAACAATGAAATTGATTAATTGAATTTTGAACTTGAACTGTTTTGTTCTTAACAGAGAGCAGAAACCCAGACACAAACCCAAACCCAAACCAAAATCAAGACACAAACCCAAACCCAAACCAAAATCCAGACACAAACCCACCAATGGAGGAGGAACACAACCATAATTCTGAGATTTTGGCTCGTTTGGGTTCACTGAGACGCCTTAGCTCACTCTTTGGGGAGGGGGGGGGCACTTAAGACAATCTTTAGTGGAGGCCTTAGACTCCATAACAAATACAATTGCAAATGCCCAGGGAGCACTGTACAACATTAGCTCGTACAGAGATTCCCAGAGGCAATACTATTCCACTGGGTTGAGCTACAAAGATGTTAAAAAATTAAAAATAACCAAAGACCAATTGTTTTCCTTATTCTGGGGCCCCAGCACCGGATTGGTTCCACCCACCAGTCGACCTCACATTTCCATATACTGGTGTGTGGAACCAAATATTAAATCCAATTGGATGGATCGCCGATACATGGTCTTCGATGAAGACCCTAACGGGAATAGAGACATCCCGTTTTATTTCCTTAGAAAGCTGTATGCAGAATTTATCCTGAGGAAAAATGTTAACTATTTTGACATTTTAGAGTTCCAGGGTGTGGGCCATGGGATGCCCCAAGATAGGGAAGGGGCTAGGACCTATCCTAATGGTGTGCGACACCCTCCACGCACACCAAACCCCCATCGGTTATATCCTCCAGCCGGTCCAATTCTTGATGATATGCAGGAGTCCTTATTAGATTTGGCTGATACATTGCTTCGGCATGGGACTGCCGTCCAAGGCAATGTAGGCCAAAGGGTTGGCACTTCCGAGCCTGGCCCATCTGGGGTTGGACCATCTCATAGTCAGGATCCACCTTTTAGGTCCCTAGACCAAACCAGAGCTACACATTGCACCGGTGACACGGAGTCTTCAGAGCATCGGGTTATTCCACACCCTTGCACATCGTGTTGAAGCATATGCTATGGGCTTGCTTCAGAGTTTTGGGGCGATGGATTACTCCGATATGTAAGTAACATTCTTTCTTTACATAGTATATAAATTTTGTTTTATATCATAGTTTTTAATTGTTTAGTAATTTATTTCTATTTGAATAATTATCTGACAATTTACGTGAACAAATATACATCTGGCGTCCAATGACACCCTAGATTCATGTAATCCGACCATTGATGTTGATGCCATTGATGCAGCAGTCAATGCTGCATATGATTTTGGTGCTTCACCATTAGCTGTAAGAACTTTATTTTTAATTTGTCATCGAGTAATTTACATATTTATAATTTAGAGACTGCAACATTAAATACTTCTTAAACTCGATACAATATGTTTTATGCAGGGTGGGCACGATGAGTTTGTGGAATCCCAGGTCAGTCCCTCCCATGTAGAGGAAGATTCCTAGACTCAAGTATTCTTTTCATTAGATGCTTTTAATTATATGATTTTAATGATTTGAAACATGTATATGCATTTAATTATTTAAAGAAATTTTCTAATTGTATCTGTATGTTTTGTTACGTAGCCTGGTTATGGTCAGGTTTTCTTTGACCATCTAGTAGGGCCAATGTTTAGTATTCCACCCACCGGTGAACCTCTTCCTCCCCCCCAGGTATGTGTACATGTCTCACTTTCTTTGAAAAAGCCATTTTCTGTCCATGTAGTATATATATGTAGTCTTGCTAGATCTTTGTATTTGCTGACATTGACATATATATGTTACCTTATGCAGGATCTAGTGATGCAATGGTGCTTGAAGAGCACCCAATCGATGTTGTTGGTGACCGACCTATCCACCCCCCACAGGTACGTGTATGTGGATCTCTTTCTTTGAAAAGGTCATTGTACATCCGTACATAGTACATATATATGCAGTCTCATTTTCTTTGTATTTGCTGACATTGGTCCATATGTTACTTTATGCAGGCATCTAGTGATGCAGTGGTGCTTGAAGAGCACCAAATCGACATTGTTGGTGACCGACCTCTCTCCCGCTAGTTTCATTGCCGAGGACTTACACACGCATGGTAAGTAAAAATGTTATATTTGCTTAGAATTTGAACAAATGTACATCATGTGGTATTTATTTTTATAGCTTGGTAAACTAACTTGTAACAAATTTTGGTTTGTGTGTAGTCTCCTATATTGAGAATGCGTCCTCCTGTGGATCGTTGGGGAACGCCATTGAGCAGCCGCAAAAGAAAGATAGACTTCTCATTAGCCACTGACATTGGCAGTGAAAAGGGGGATAAATAGAAATCATGTATAGGGGGGGGTACATATACAATCCATGTATAGGGGGAATACATACATGTACCATTTTGTTTGTATGTACACACAGATGTACAGTATGATCCACAATTTTGTATTATGGCCATGGCATGCCATTTTTGAAAACATTAGACATGTACATCTATAATATAAAGCAACGCTCAGATTTACCTATATATGGTTCACTTGATATGGGATGGAAACATGTGTATTATATGCCTTGCAGATATATGCTTGAATATGTTTTTAGGTTTATGGCTTTGTGTTTGCTGGAGAAGAGTTGGCATTTCAAATAATGAATCTAATGTGTTCGGTATAGAAAGGAAGGCTCTAGATGCCTTACTATATGATGATGTGAATGTTGTTTCTTATAGTGACAAGCCCAATCTAGAAGTTTAATTTCTAATGAACAAACAAGTGACTTTTCATAGCCCCTTCCTCTCCTAAACCTTCTTCACCTCCTAAACTTGTTTATCTTTACAATCATACTACAACTAACCCATCCTTACTATTGATGATACATTCCTAGTCCCACTCAACTCTAGCACTCATTTTTACGCACAACTATTAAATCAAATACCAAGTAGCCACTCTAGTCCTTAGAAATGGAATCCAAAAGAACCTCATCTCTTAGACCTTTTTTAATCGTGCTTACAACTTCCTACTACCCCACAGGATTCACCTTATCAACTAGGTTGGGTCCAATAATACAACCATTGTCTTCTAATAAACAAATATATTATGGCTTATCACTTCACATTTTCATTCAAATTTTTATTTGAGGCTTCTTGAGGAAATATTTAGAGCGGTCATCATCATTTGTAAGGGTGTTGTTGTGCCTTGTCCTTTTCGCTCTCATGCTGGGAATATTGCTGCTATCATAACAATCATTTTATAGACCCTAATTTAAGTTTTGATATATGCTATGTACTTGTGTTGTTCTCTTTAATAAAAGATTACAGTCTTCTACTTCATTTTCAGATTCTGATTGTATTGTGAAGAGGCGAGAATGCAATAAAAATGCCAGTTTATCTTTGAGTTTGGTATGGTTGGATAGAATATGATTTTGTGGCACTATTATAACTAGGATTGATTGTTGTTTCAAGCATATTCTTTTGTTTAATATTGTCTCTCATTAAGTCTTTCAATCTTCAAAGTGTTTTGACTCCATTTAGCCCAGGGATAGGCACTAATCTACTTGAATTCACCACAATAATAACCATTGTACATCATAACCTGTTGGACTACTAAATATGTTTGTTGAAGAAGATTATAAGGGTAATTTAGCAATCATACATAGGGAAATCCATTTAGCAATCATACATAGGGAAATACATAGCTCTTCAATCTTCAAAGTGTTTTGACTCCATTTAGCCCAAGGATAGGCACTAATCTACTTGAATTCATCACAAATAAGCGTAATCTGTTGGATTTCTAAATCTGTTTGTTGAAGATTATAAGGGTAATTTAGCAATCATACATAAAGAAATCCCCCTTGTGTTGGAGGAGAGCTGACTTAAAGTGAAGGGAAATCTTGCTAAGTTGACATTGGGTAGGTTTTTTAATAAGTTGCCCTAAGTTTCCGTTCTTGCATGGACTTGGGTATTTATAATTGCAGGCTTAGAAGGTTACAAAATGGCGTTGTTTCTGGGAATAAAGTCCCTTTCCCGAATTCGGTAGACATAGCTATAATGATGTGATAAGTTGGTATGAATGTATGAATGTATTATTTTAAGTTTTTCCTGAATTCTGGAACTTCATTGGTATGAATGTATTAATTATTATTATTTTTAGATATCATATTATCATTTCTTTTTGAAGATTTGGGAGGAAATCAATATGGAATCATTCCTATAAAAGATGCATCATAGAGTATATGCCCCTTTAAATTTTCAGGCATTGTTGGGTATCCGAATAAGGCCCCTCCAAAATGGACCAAACATGTTCAAAATTTTCATGGGGACATTCATTTTGTGGCACATCATGTTGCATCTTTTAAACATCAGATTTCAAAACTTAAAATAGAACATGGATATGGTATGATGAGATTGCTTTTGCATAGCTTAGAAGGAGATGTGGAGATTGGTTTAGATATTTTGGTAAAGGAAAAACATCATCTTTTGCATGTTTGGTCCAAGCATTTTGCAAGGAATGGGATCCTAGCTATGAGAAAGAAGAAAGGGTTGAAGATCTAGTTGAAGCTTTCCTAGACAAAGAGAAAATCATTTGATACCTAATGCTTGAATATGAGAGAAAATCATTTGATACCTAATTCTTGACCATGCTTCTAGTAATATACAAGATAACTTTTTGCATATGAAGATGATGAAGATAAACTTGACTTGAGAGCATGTTATTTTCCGGTTTGTATTTAGTGGTGTCTAAAGACACCGGTTGTTCTTGGCGCCTCCAATGTGCCATAAATAGTGTTTGTATCCTAGGCACAGGAAAGGCTAAACATTAGTACTCTTGTAAGAAAATAAGGAAAATGTGCAAACATTATTTATAGATAACTCACCTGAGGTTGCAGGATCGTGTTTATAACTTGTCCAGTAAATTAAGGATTAAATTTAACACACCTAACAATATAGCCACACTGGAAAATCTACTAACACTTGACAATGCACTCACTCGAGTAGGCCATCTGGATCATCTCTACTGCCAATGGTGTCCATCAATCTCTCATTCTCTAAATGAGGTAGCAAGTATTGTACATGTGACTTTTTTTTTCTTTGAAATTGTGCGTAGCTTGATGTTTATACTAACTACCAGGTTGGTGAAGTGGTATACAATAGCTCCTGGTCTATAATCCTGATATACATACCCACCCTTCCTTTTTTGTTGTGCTGCTAGTGTCAAGTACTCCCCTTTTATAACCATCAAGCCAATTGGGTATTCAATATTTTCATCATCTGTAACAGGTTTGAGAAGGGTTTGTTTCTCCTCTAAGCAACGTGCAAACCAATAGTCAGAACCCCATTCAATATTTTTTGGGGCAACCACTGCATATATCTGACCTATGAAAGGAAATCGAAAAAGGTTAAAAATACATAAATATTAAAAAAGGTCTTGCATGTAACATAAATAAAATTTCTTTCAATGTAAGGGCTTGTAGTGATTTAGGTACTACTAATTTACTTTTTTGTACCTGCTTGTATGAGATCCGATATGTGATCATAGTCTGCAGAAATATATGTCTGATCATCTTCCAAATGGTCTATTTCATTAACCCCCTTGAAATCAGTGCCAAGTGTCACTTGATCCCATGTATCAACTGTATCTGTATACTCACAATCATCCCATTCATCTATGCTTCAGGAACTGCAAAAGCAAGCCTTCAATCTTGTCCAAATTTGTAGGGTCGAGTTGTTTGAGATACTAATTGAATGAAAACCTCGAGTTCCATGCACTGTGTTCACCCAATGTGTTTGGGATCGATCCACATCTGTCACCTCCCAGAATATTCTCCGCATTAGGTGTTTCCTTGTTGCTTGTTCTCCCATCATAGATGCACACCATTTGACTATAGATGAAGTGTCTCGAAGGCGATCACCTGTAAACTTCATCTCTTCCCTTCGAAGGGAAGTTTTTATGCATGCACCAGCACCATCGTGCTCTCCTTTTCCATGACCTGTTTCAAAGTAGTTCCATGTATGTGGCACCTTGTATTTTATGTGCAACAAACACAACCATTGAAATACACGTGCATTCTTGAACTGTCCAGCACAACCATCTGACCAAATCAAATGACGATAAAATGGTATATCCATAGACATCACATGATCATAGAACAACTGAAAGCAATGTTGCACGTAATGGATGTCGTGGATCCGGTCGTCACTAATGTAAATGTGACTCTCTTTCAATATCACACGTTTCTCTTCATTGCTATCTGGCCCATGTCGATAAGTGATATGGACCATTATGCTCACCTGCTCTGAGTGATAGTATTGACTTTGTATTTCATTTTGTGGTTGTAGGGTGTAATTTTCTGCAAAGTCAACCACTGATAGTATTGTTCCAAGAGGGAAGGTGTCCCAGCATATTCTGAATTACTCATCTTGCCACCATGCCATATCGAAATGCTGAATGTACTGTTGGATCTTTCCACGGAACTCTGGAATAAAATCACATACTTGCACTTGGTGGAAAAAAATAAACAACGTTATAAAACAACATAAAAATATTTACATGAATATTAAAATATACATCAATATTTAAAACAATGTTATAAAACAACATATAAACAATGTACACTCAGTTAAATGAACATTTTTCGTGTAGATTGTCACCTGAGAAGTCACCAATTTAATCTTCTTGCTTTCTTTCCCATCACGTAGCTGATATGTCTCATACTAAAATTTCTGCTTCTCGACAATTGCATTACCAAATGCTTGATCTTCACTCTCATGGATGCAATTGGACCATGAAGATAGCCCACCACAATTGTTGCAAGAACCCTCTACACATTGTTTTAAGTAATGTGTCTGCCCATCTTGCCTCAAACACATTATGCTATGGATGAAATCTCTAGATGACATTGGAGGTACTGTACTTGAGCATTCATGCACATGGTTAAGGTGCAAAAAATGACGTATATGTGCAAATGTATGATAATATAGATCAAACTCTATGTGGTATCTACAACAACAAGTGTTCCAGATTCTATTTATTCTAACATAACAACGCTTGCATTTTTCAAAAGATCTTTTCCCGAGCCTTAGCTCTACGTGGAAAACTTTAAACATCTCGAAGAGTTGAGTTTGTGTCATGTCAAGGTAATGTTTAACATGCCCTTCATTGTTCATGGAACCCCTACAACATTTTAACACATCCTTTGTGTTAGAAGAAGGCCTAGTGTTATCGTGCCAAAAAGTGTGCACTAGTCCCTTCACTGTTTCGACCAACTTCATGTCTTTGCGGGGAAACCTACCACTAAATTCCCATAATGTATCCATTTGTCCCTCTACATCAAGTTTGTCTCTTCTTACTAAATATTTTTTAAGAGTCTTTGGATGTAAAGGGACAATTTCTGATGTGCATTTAAGTAAATGACGTTGTCTTGTGGATCTAGATACAATTGATTCAACCAATATGCGGCGAGCCACATTACAGTCTTTTGAACGATTTTTTTTACCAATTGATGTGAATGCAGTAGCAAGAGATTTAACAATGTGATTACTTGATTCAGTATTCTTCAATGTTCTTATGCCTAACGTTTTTCTAGCATTTGCCATACTTATAGATTTAATCAAAGCTAAAAACAATTGACATTTACCGGCTTTAGATTTTGGTTCAAAATATTCTTTCATTATTTGAGAACAATGATGAATGATTGTGCGTTTAGCCACCTTACCTTCCGTGGAAGCCAATTCGTTCTCGTCCACTTGTTTGCATTTAGGAGTTCTCTTTCATTTTGATGCGAGATTTCTTGTTGTTTGAAATGCTAGAGAGACGTTTACATCCACTACAGGTTGACAACTTCAATTAGGAGATTGAACCACCTGGCATGGTTGTTGTTGAGTCTCGTCAGGAACATAATGATTGAGCTCTATAGAGGGTTGTCTGGTTAATAATGGAGAAAAATTTTCATCTTGGTTATAACTAGCTTGCATTAAAGTTGCAATATCTTCCTCAGCCTCTTCGCCAGGTATCTGTTCAGCGGGAATGGGAAGTATTTGCTCATCCAATGAATGCCGACGATTTCTTGAATGTTCCCTCTTCTTTTCTTTTTTAATTTCAGCTTCTTCGGGTGTAAGCATCTTCCTCGCTGACTTCCGAACTCTATTACGTGCATTCCCCATTGAAATCCACCCAAAATTGTACAAAACCTATGGATCTGTGTAATAAATGATTAAATTGCAGGTTGAACAGTATGCTCTGCGCGGGTTTCAGAAGAATTACGTCTTTTCCTGTACAGTAAAAATGGCCCACGGCACGCAACCCAATATTATTTATTAAACAAATATCCCATATGCGATATAATGCATCTCCGTTTTAACGCATATGCGATATGAACTATATGCTTTTTACGCTTTTTATGCTTTTTATGCTTTTATGAACTATATGCATATGCTTTGTTAAAAACGTGATCACTGAATCGCATATGCGATTTAGTGCATATCAACTATTGAAACCTCATTTAACCATGAACCATGAAAACATCATTTAATCCCTAGAAGATTGGATTTATCCTTGGACCATGGTACAGTGTCTTTAGAACTATGTTTTGTCTGGAAATATCCGTAATGGTTCCTATATGACCATGGTCAACGCCTCGAGAACAATCTTCAATGCATAAAATAGCCTAATGGCACATATATCCCATATTAAGGCTAAATATCCCGTTTAAAGGGCATGTGTAGTGGTTTAAGACTTGTTTGTGTTACACTTTTGTCCCATTACCATGGTTAAGACCTTGAGACCCATCCTTAGTGCATAAAACCTCATAATGACACCCATATCCAACTAAAGCCCAAATATTCCATCTATAGTGCATGTGTGTTGATTTAGAGACTCATTGGACCATCTTTTCTTCCATGACTATGGTCAATGTACAGAGACCCATCCCTACCATCCAAAACCCTATAATGTCACCCTTATCCCCTTATAATACAATTTACACTCCAAAGATTCCATCCAGACGATCTGTGGAGTGGCTCATGCCCCAACATTACATTGATTAAAAGCTAAAAGAGGTGTGGGGAGAGTCAAAGGAGGGAGACGAAGTTGTAGAGGGAATCATGGGAGGGAGGGGGAGAGTCAGAGAGAGAGAGAGATAGAGAGAGAGGGAGAGAAAGAGAGAGAATTATGGATGGAGGGATGGTTAGAGGGTGAGAGAGTGGGATAATAACAATGAGAGAGTAGGGATTTAGGGAAATGAAGGATGGTCAAGGATGGTTACACCGAGGGATAGAGATGAGAGATTGTGTGTGTGTGTGTGTGTGTGTGTGTGTGAGAGAGAGAGAGAGAGAGGGTGAGATCATGGATATTAAGGAAAGGAGAGAAAGATGGAGAGATGAAGGAGGGATGAAGGCTTGAAGGTGGAGAGAGGAGGTAGGGGGAGAAAGTGAGTGATGGAGTGAGTGATAGGATGGAACACATGGAGGAAGGGAGGGAGGGAGGGAGAAAGAGTTTTTGCGGGAGGGAGGAGCAACAAAGGAATTGTTTTAGAGTGTGTGTGGATGGGTGTGAGAGAGAAGGGGGTGGAGAAAGAGAGAAGGAATTATAGGGGGATAGAGAAGGGGGTGGAGAGAGGAGGTAGGGGGAGAAAGTGAGGTATGGAGTGAGTGAGAGGATCAATCATCAAGATTTCTAGTTAAATAATTTGCTGAAAAATTTCTAGTTAAATGATTTGTTGTTTTTGAATCAATAGTGTAATGTGATTAAAATATTAAAGATCATATAGAAACAAATCACATTAAAATGTCATGTTTACACCCACATTTCATCCCAAATTCAAAGCATTTGTTACAATACCAACTTTCCTAACATTTTAACTCATCCAAACTATGGTGATTTATGAATGTTTCTCTTAAAAGTTTCGAGCATAGAAATATAATTCTAAAGAAAACCAAGTGACTCCTTACCTTTTTAAAGGTTTGATAGATCAAAATTGGTCTCAATGGACGTTAATAACAACCATAATCATCATCAACTCAAGTAGAGCATTATTAAGTTATATAATAAATTTGTCATTAAATAAAAAACCCTACTTGAAGTCATTTAATTACACTAATATCAAAGAAAGTTTGATTAACAAAATAAGTGCAAAGATATGTTGATTCTCATCAATAACATCAATCAATAGATGCATAGTGAACTATAGGTTGAAGCCACAAACTTCAACTATCTTAGTATAGTAAGGTGAAGTTCTATGCTAGGAGACTACACAATAGTGAAGATGGAATTCTCGATATATATTTGAATCGATTTTTCTTCGGTGCATATTAAATCTCATACCTAGGATAGGATACAAGGAAAATTATTAAAACGGTGAGGATGAAATCCCTAACCCTTGAAAATGGATTGAAAACCAAATTATACTCTCCACGATATCCCAATTACTTCATCAATAACAATCCACCATTTGGCTTCTTAGATGTCCCATTCACTTTGATGTGAGTTTATACTTTATACCAAACTACCCCATACTACCTAATATATCAAATATGACAAATATAACTTAGTTGAAAATAGACATGTATTGTTTCCGAACCCATTTGTCATGTTAAACAATGTTATATTAACCATGATGGGATGCTATCTTACATTTCAAAAGAATAATCTTTATGCCACTCTTTTATCTAATAATCTTTATTCTCTATTTACTATTTTGTACTAAACCAAAAGACATATTCGTTATATTGCATATGCGATATGAATCGCATATGCGATTAGAACAAGTCTAAACCGCATATCCGTTATAACGCATATGCATTATTTTAAAATTTAAAAACTGGGTGGGAACAAGGCTTGGGATGATGTTCGGAAATAGCTTCGGACTGCCGAACCTATTGGCTAGAACAAAAAAACCAGGGCCATTTCCTGTATTTTTGAACTCTATCAATATGCTCAGTTTCAATGGCGTGTTTTGCTATGAAAAAATCAATATTTTTTTATGAAAATATAGAATATTGTACAGTACGATCTGACGACTTTGAATATGTAATTTTTTCATAAAAATGCATGTTTTATTTATTTATTATTAATTTTCTAAATGACACACGTCAGTTTTCGAAAATACATACATCGATTCATTTTTATATAACTTTTGATTGCCTTTACCATTTCCCAAGAAAACTATATGGTGCACTAGAGGAGACTGAGCTCTACAATCTCATATATAGAAATCAATGATTTCATTAAATTTTGCCCCTAAAGTGTTGCACCCGCACATAACGTTTTAATTTCAAGGTTTTCTGACTTCAATAATTAATAATAAAAAAAATAATTCATGAAATTTTTTGAAAAAATAGTGTTGCACTAGACCTATATTTCCTTTATATGTCTGTAAGATTTTATCCAAAATGGACATCATTTACCTCAATAAGTGCTGCACCCACACAAACATATATGTTATGATGTGCTGAAAATTTGAAAACCCAATTTAACGGAAACTAATTTTATAATCATTTACACAATTTTTTTATAGATAAACGTTATATATTATGAAAGCTGATTCAATTACCTATCTTTTGTCTTTTTACTTCATCCTCAAATCCGTTACGGAAGTACCCCTAATTGTCACCTAAAGTCAGAGGTTCCAGGTTTTTTCAGTATTGTGTCGCATCTAAAGTGTCTTTAAAGGAGTCCATGATTGTGCATCAGCCCACAAGCTCGATGAAGAATTGGTTTCTTCAACTCTTCTAAAAGAAACGTGATGCTTATTCTTGGAAAAGTTCAATCTTTGTAAATCACTAGCATTCTTCAAACTAATATAAATTCTAGCCTACTTAACAATGGAAAAAATGATACTGTAAGAAAAAAAGGAATAAATTGTTTCATAAGCCAAAAACATTGGACATTGAGTTTGGTCTGTATCTATTACTAAATTAGTGAACAATAGAGATGTATGCAGAAAGGCAGTAAAAAGGGTGAAGGGAAAGAATCTAAATGGTAACTTTTTTTTACTTTGTTGAATTGAGGACCATAATTCACTTTCATGCACCTCTATCAAACAATTGTGTTTCCATTTATAATCCTCCTTCATGCAAGTATATTAGAGAGAACAGTTCAACAAATAACTTGGATTGGATTGAAAACTAATATCAAGTTTCTTTGTCACTCTAATTGTGTACCCTACAGCATAATTGAATGTCAATGACAACAATATATGTTTTAATTTTTCATTCAACACTATGAATGCCACACGTACTTGGGATAGAATAAGTTTAAGCACTCCTTACATGTTACATGCTATGTTATGGTTTGAGCAAATAGAACTATCCGACTCTAGGAAAATTTTGTTCTCAATAGCTGATTAAGGACACTGGATGCTTCTTCTCTATAGCCCTCCCCCTAGATCTCGTTATACATACTAAATCTATGGTATCATGGAGTAGAGGATGGGTTGTAACTTGTGAAGCATAAGTAAAACGTAGGTAGACCAAGTAGAGAGGAGATGCATAGATGGTTGAAGTTCTTGTTTGATTCCATATCAGTTGATAAGGGAAACAAAATCAAAAAGTAAATTAGCATTATCGTTCTAAAAATCAAGATTACAAAAACATTTTTGTCCCAGTTCGTACAGTCGAATGCGGATTGTAAGTGTAGTAGTATCGGTGATCTTTATATTAAAAATACCAAGAATCTTAAACCGTGTACTAGAGGAAGGTGTCAATTCGATGACTGAGCAATTGGGGAAAATAGCTCACGTAATATAGTTTTAGATACAAGTGAATTCTTGATCTAACTCATTAAGTAGATGCATGGAGGTTGGTAGAGTGGGAACTTCCTCAAATCCCCAGGATTTTTGTTAAAGATGGGGGGTTCACTGTGCACACCTATTTCTCGTAGGGATGCAACCATGGCCAGTGGAAGCTGAATGGGGAAGAACTTGGTTTCAGAGTGAAAACAATGGTCTTCCTTGTCCCCTCCATTTCAGGAAAGTTAATGGGCAGCTAAATTCTCAAGAGCTTCGATCGAGCGACAATGGAAAATAGGGAAAGGCAAGGAGCACATGGAATCATATGCGTATACACAGGACATATGAAGAAAGAATCAATTGTTGTTGTTACTATAGTTGGGAACTGATAAATGTTGTTCTAAACAGCCTTTGATGCAGATTTGTGACAAACCCACTCTCAGGTACAGGCTTCAAATTTGAATCCTTCAAGGCCCATTTGAAGTAACAAAATTTCAGTCAAATAATAATATTGTGTTTGAACTTTGAAGTTACAGAATTTTAATCAAATAACAAAATTTTTAAATAATTGATGGGATCATGAATGGATAAAATGGTGTACATACCGGTAAATTCATACGATGTCAGCAATCTAGTCAGTCTTGAAGTTGAGCTCCTCAATGAAAATGAATTTCTTTATATATGTTTATGGCAAGAGCTCAACTTCAAGACTGACATAGGGTAAGTGGAAATTGGAAGTAGCTCGACCACATTGGAGTAGGGGTATAAGATAAAGCTTGTTTGTATTCCTGTAATATTATATATTGATGGTTGGAGCCATGGAAGCATGGAATTCAAGCATTGACTTAATACAAAAGAGAAAACACAAGGTGGGACTCGGGAGCCGCAGGATTGACTTGATATAATAAAGAAAACATAGGGTGTGAGGTTGGGAGCCGTAGACAGTAGGATTAACTTGATACAACAAAGAAAACGCATGGTTGTGGGTAGGGGCCACGAGCAGGAGCAGTAGCCTGCAACATTACAAGAAGTTTATGGATTGTGGATTTTGTCTGAAATGCCAAATTCGGGGCACATTAACATAATATATTATACATTGAATACTCAATTAACTCACTGAGTCAGAATTCACGACTTGGTATGTGATAACTGGTAACTTGGTAAGCCCACTATGAACAACATGTATGAGCCACCAACCAAGTTTAATAAATTTGTTTCTTCCATTAAATGTGTTAAACATGTAAACGCTCACTGCAAACACGAGAACTTAGAAGCATTCAAGCCATGGGCTTCTCAGTGTAAGCTCGTCCACGTAAGTTGGTCAATGATATTATTAGAGGCCCAATGGTCCATGATCCATGGATGATCAAACACGTGGATATTGGAGAGTAACACAATCCCGCTCCCAAGTCACCTAGCTAGTAGCCACATTCCCAATTTACCACTGAAAACTGTCGATGGGTGAAATTTGAAGCTACCCTTCTATTGCAATTTTAAACAGTAGTGGTTAATTTAATTATTGAAGGGCTTACCATGAAATTAATTTTTTTTTGCATGGTAAAATTTGAAGTGGCCTTCTATGACGTGTAAAATGGTCTCTGAAGGGCCCTGAAGGCTTCAAATATGAAGCCTGTTTCTATGTATTGAGAATTGTGTATTGTTTTATTAATGGCTTTTTTAATTTTCTTTTAAATATAATTATCCTTTTAAGTGATTTACTTTTTATCATAATAATGAAATTACAAGCATTAAAATAAAGATACAAAGTGGCATTCAAATCATTTCTTTAGAGCCTCATGCACTACTTAATTCCATCCAAGATCTGGCACCCTTCAATATAGTCTCCTTGATCTTGTGAGGTGATCTTGGACATGATAGGCTTCAATATATTGGCAATTACCTTGTTTATACTTTTATAAGTTACATTAAAGAGAGACCGATCAGTCTGAATTTGTCAGCAGAGTTCGCCTCTTCCTCCTTTGTTATGAGGGTAAGTAATATGAGGGTATATAATTTTATAAGTTACATTACAGAGAGAGATCAGTCTGAATTTGTCAGCAGAGTTCGCTTCTTCCTCCTTTGTTATGAGGGTAAGTAATATGAGGGTAAGTAAGGTTTAATTTAGAGCTTGCAAAATTACTATCAAGTTACTCGAGTCTTCAACTACCTCCCAAACATTTTTACCCACCACACCCCAACACGAATGAAATAAATCTCATTCAATGTCAAGATTTGGCTTTTTGATAACGTGACATAAAATATCTATCACACGAGAAAAATATATATTTGTGGGTTTCATTCTTTTTCGCATTAGTGTAAAAAGTTGTTTTTAATTTAGTCAAAATTATGTTTAAAACATATTATTTGTATATTAAATATTAAAAAAATATTTAATTTTATATTTTAAATGAAATAAAAATAATTTTATATTAATTAAATTATAAATATAAATATTATTTTTATTTTTATTTTTATGATGATTGTGAAGATAATTAATGTCCACCGAGACCAACTTTGGTCTATCGGACCTTAAGAAGGTTATTACTTGGTTTGTTTTAAACTTTTGTTCCTATGCTAAAAACCCTTGGTAAGAAGCTTTCCAAGCTCACTATAGTTTTGGAAAGTTAGGAGGTTAGCAAGGTTTGTATTATAGCGAATACTATGAAACTTATATCTAATGTGGGTGTAAGTAGGGCACTCTAAGAGAAAGTGATTTTCAACATCAACGCTCACATACTCACAAAGATGGAAAACCCTTTCCTCTTGTTACAACGTAATCTTCCACCTTGTGAGCATCAGTATTCTTTGGCCTATAAAATCCATTTCACTGACTCATATTCACTTTATATCCTTCAGACATATTTTTTTCCTCATTTTTTCTCTGACCCACTTGTTGCATCACTATAGCAAGCGTACCCGCGAGTTGCATCACTATAGCCCGCGGGTATCAAGTAAAATGGTAAAAATCACTAGTTTATTACTTTTTACTCCCAAAAAGCAGTCATTGGGTGACCTTTGGCTCTCCATTTTCCCAAGTAACGTCTCGATGTGTCCTTTCACTTACCTTTGAGAGGACTATATATTGAGCACATATGGATTATGGATGGGAGGAGAAAGAAGAGCAAGGGAACTCTAGTGGATTTTTGCCCTATCTTGAGTCTACACTCATTGATCCTTGTAGTTGTGAACCCTTTATGTTCACCTTCCAAAATCCTATCTACTTTGAGTTTTCCATTCATGGAGGATTGAAGTGGTGGAGGCGCAAGTGGATTGATCCAGATCTTGGTTCAGATTGGTTGCCGGCAAGAGGTCATATCACTTTGTACTTCTTCTTGTTTATTAATAGCAATACTCATATTCTTGTCCATTAATGTTGTAAATGTTGTTTATCTTACATTGGGTTGCATTTACTTGTTATATCATGGACCATTTCTATTGATGATGTTAATGCCGTTTATATATTATATGTACTTGTTGTATATTGGCTATCAAGACTAATTTGCATATTCAAGTGCATGGATTGAAAATCTGCAACAGGGATCCACATCAAACATTTGGATCGAGGTTGGTTATCGTATTCATTATATTAGCATTGTCATTGATATAGAATACTTCTTAGAATTGAGTTGATTTCTGGTAGTCAAATGTCTATTGTGGTATACCCCAAGCCATAGTGAGTTTTCTCCAACACAGAAATGGCGACTCCGCTGGGGAAAACATCCATCTTGGGGATTTTTTGAGCATTAGTCCATAATTAGAGTTGTTGTTTGTCAAAGCTCTGTGTCACTTATCTGCCGTTGAGATACACTTTCGAAAACTTGCTTTTTCTGAGCCATTGGACTCTCTGTTTGCCAATTTACCTTTCCTCATCTGCGGGATAGCTTAGCTCTGCCCGCGTATACCCGCATCTGTTTACTCTACTTCTCACGGGTACCCGCAGGTATTCCTTCGACAGTAGCATACAACTCCGGATTTTGTTGGTTTATGACCTTGGTTGTTGCTGGGTTGATTTTGGTTGATCCTAAGTCTTTGTTGGCCTATTTCTTGACTGTTCCATGCCTTGGTTGTGACCTGAACTCTTCGTTTCTCTTGGTTGAGCCTTGTTGGTTTTTTACCCATCTTTGGATTTAGCCTTGTTGGTTTTTTCCTTTTGAGATCATTCCTTTGGCTGAGTCTTACTGTTTGGTATCTTCTTGGTTGTCTTAGTGATCTCATGGGCATATCAGTGACTAGATAGTAGGATTTTGCTTGCATTTTTCATTTCCATATATTGAAAAATAAAAAAAATACACATAGTTTTCGCATTTTCCTTTCGTTTATAAGAGAAAATACAAAAAAAAAATTGCTTTTATGTATTGCATCTTGCATTGAGTGCTTTCTGCCTTCATTTAGATTATGATTGTGCATTGAAAAATATAAAAGGATTGCATATTTATTTTGAAATCTTTGGTTTGATTGTGCATATTAGGGGCATTGTTTTCATTGGATAGATGAGTCTAGGATTTGATGATTTTGCATATCATTGAGTCTTACACATCACTAGTTTCACGATCATATCCCTTAGGTCATCACAGCTATTAAAATTAACGCTTAATCTTAAAATTGATTAGACTGATTTTATTTATAGGGTACACCAACTAGCATAGGTTTAGAGTCTTGGAATAGATCATTGTGAGTTAACAATCCAAGACTACTAGACGAAACATTAGGTGTCTAACCAGGGAGTGGAGGAATCCATGGTATAGATCGGTGTTCTCAGAAAGCTCTACTTAAGCCAGAGTTAAGCATGAGGTCACGGGAGGTTGGTTGAAGGGATATCCCTCTGATACTGGCTGAATGTGGGAGATATTTCCAGGATTTGTTCATATCTGGGGGTATCGGAGGTTCGTCCTCTTGTGCTTCATGCTTAGCTATCCTACCCATATGACGGATCCCACTTACGACTGTCTCCCTAAGCATTTGTTATATTGTGGTGACCATAGTTTCCTTACCTAGGTATCACACAGGGTACTTGCAGTGGTTATACTATTTGTGTCCTGACTCATATAGGGATTGGACAACACAGTTGTGTTTGTGCAGTGGACTTGACCTTGTACATGCAGTGAAGCCTGGGTGTCTCTATAACTAATTTTGTTACCTCCGGATATAGTTTGGGATTCTCAAGCCTCTCCTAAGTGAGACATATCGGCTCTAGTGTTGGGAGCTCATTTAGCCACTCTGTTTGTCTGCTCTTGGCTATCGTTTCTCTAGGTGTGTGCTTTTGATTTACTATTTTTGATCGATAGTTTTCCTTTAGGAAACATTTTGATTATATATTCTCCCCGGAGATATCATGGCACGGAGCCCTACTCTCCGTCGATCCCGTCAGTTGGCTAGTTCAAAGCTAGCCGAGGTTTCACGCCATATTGCTAGAGGATGTCGGAGGGCTCCCTCTGAGTCTTCAGATTCTTACGAGGCTTACGTCCAAGACATCATGACTGCTACACATTCCGATACTATGGAAAAATCTTCGACTCCATCGGGTAGTGTTGACCACACTTTTGATCCCCATACTCCTCGTGAGGCATGGGGAGGTGATCCACCTGAGACTCAACCTGGTTCTATTTGGCCTAATCCACTTGAACAAGATCCATTTGATCCTTTGAATCCGGATAATTATCTTCACAGAATGCCAACTTTACCCGAGGACGAAGAACAGGACGATTCGTTCATTCCGTCGTTTCCACACAGTTATATATATGGGATGCCAGAGTTACATGACGACACTACTCCTACGATCAACCCAACAACAATCTCTTTTGGTATGCCTATTCATAGTACAGTGGAACCTTCCACTACGTTTGGTAGTCACGCTGGCACTAGTCATGGTGTTAGCCATATTATACCCATTGGGGGCACTACGTTGTCTACTCACACACATAGTATGGGGACTGGTCACAGTCCTCCTAAAAATGCTAATGTTGGAAGAAGACCACCTCCTAGGATCGCCCAACCTAATAGGAACGTTGTTCAAAACACGACTCGCAATCCACCACCTAATACACATGCCTCTACTCGTCAAACCAGGACTACTTTTACGGAAGTTAACGCTCCTCCCAACCACGGGGGTGGACATATGCCGCATACTTTTGCGTCCATTGCCACCACTAGTAATGCTAATGTAGGGGGTGGGAATATCTCCTATCCACATGGACATCATGCCACCATCCTTGCTACTAGTCACACCAATGTTGGGGTTGGGAATACTTCTCATGCTTCTGGTCACCACACGACTGCTCAAGCTAATCCTAATGTTGGGGGTGGGAACATACCATACCATTATGGTCATTACAACACAGTTCCCGCTATGAATAGTACATACATGCCCCATACTCATGGTGGCAACCCTTACTACAACACAGTTGGTGCTGGCCACCAGTACAACCCACCTCCCCAATATGTAGCCCAAAACACGCAAATACCTGCTTACTCTGAAATGGGTCAGGAAGGAGGAGGTTATCAATCTTATGGCCATGGGCAAGCTTATGGTCTGTCAGGTCCTTATTATCAGCAGTTTAATCCTCATGGTCAAGCTTTTGGTCCATCTTATAACACGGTTCCGTTTAACCAACCTTTTATGGGGGCTTATAATCAAGCTTTCCAGCCTCAACTCCCGTTCCTTTCACGCTTGAATCTTCCAGATGTTTCGAAGCTCACGAATGATCTGGTGTTTCATGACCCTATTTTTCCCCCGGTCCCTACCAAGCTCCCCTCAGACATTCCTAAGTTTGAGGGGAAAGGTGGTGAGGACCCAGGAGATCATGTCACGACATTTCACCTTTGGTGCTCCTCCAACTCATTGAATCACGATTCCGTTAGATTACGACTATTTCAACACACCCTCACGGGGCAGCCGCGAAGTGGTACGTGTATTTCTTGGAAACACCTATAGGGGTTTTAATGAGATTGCTTTGGTTTTCTTAGATCATTTCTAGTTGCTGGTTCGCTATGATACTGGCACTGAACTTTTATCTACTGTCCGTCAGAATAAGGCCACACATATTTTTGACCACGTTCAAGAGTGGCATCGGCGGAAGAGGTTAGTGAAATCCAACATTCCTATAGAGTTCCTGTTGGAATGGTTCCTCAAGTCTCTACTCCCATACATTGCTAAGGATGTTTCGATGTCCGGCATTTTGACTGAGGAACAAGCTATCTTGAAAGTCCAGTAGTTAGACTTATTATACTCTCAGTCTGGCATTTTTTATGACATCATTCCTGATGCACCGCGCACACGTCATGAGCCCACATCAATTCCTGGACCGCATGCCGATGGCATCATTGGATCTGCAAGCACTCGCCTCATAGATTTGGTAGCTAATCAAATGCAGAATTTGTTGCTAAACCAGTCTACTCCTGGACAGGTTCACACCTTGTCCACTTCCACCTCATCGTCCGATGTACACAGTGTGTAAACGACAAACCAATCGGGTAACCAACAACCTGGTGGTAAGAAAAAGGGGAGAAATAATCATAAGGGTGGAAACAATGGGAATAACAATAGAAATCGCAATACACCCCATAAAGATAATGCCAACCCTCCTCTGGAAGGCAAAAATGCTGGTGAGGACCGTAAACCTAGGTGTAAGGTGAAGTTTCCTTGCAAGCTTTGTGGGGAAGACCATCTTACTCACTTATGTCCTCATATTGAAGAAGCATCGAAGCACTTGGTATAGAGCCCAGCTGTGTTGAAGGATCCCCTACCTCATCACCAAAACATGGCTTCGCATGCTCCCACCACCGATTATGGACCTACTAAGACGACAACGTCTTCTTCCAATACTAGTGGTTATGGATGTGTGAACATGGTTAAGTCAGAGGTTAGTGTTGCCACTCATAAGTGTGATTATGATGCACCACAACCCAATTTGGGGAGTGAGCCTCCCCCTCCTCCTGACAATTCCTTGCACATCGAGAAGCCCTCTATTATGCCACAGATATAGAAAGGTGTTCTTAAGCGCTCTATGCATAATCCAAATGCTCGAGCTACCTACAACTACTCTATCGTAGAATATTTGGGCCAAACTCCGTGTGCCATGTCGGCTCTTGAAGTTTTGCAAGCCTGTCCTTCTCAGAAGTATGCTCTTTTGAGTGCATTAGGAGTTCAGGATGGGGGAAGTCCCACTATTATCAAGTTCGATAATACTGATGTTTAACCTCGCTTACCCTACCACATGGATTTTCAAATCCAGGTGGTGGGCCTTCATAGTTTTGTCAAACGTACTATGGTTGACGAAGGTGTCTCTGCAGTAGTAATGCCATTAGCTTGTTGGAAAGCTCTTGGCTCTCCTCCCCTACTTGCGTCTAGAACCACGCTCACTACTTTCGACGGTCGTTCATTTAAGCCGCATGGAATTATCCCTTCCCTTGTTGTCTCCTTGGGAGGTAAGTTTGTGCCTATTGAAGTCGAGGTGGTTGATGCGCTCATTGACTACAACCTTTTACTGGGTCAGAATTGGATGTATGCCATGAAAGCTATTGCATCCACTGTATTCAGAGTTATCTGCTTTCCTCACGAAGGTAAGATTGTGACCATTGATTAGCTGGATTATGTTAACTCCTCTTCCACAGCATCCACGAGATCCATAGTCCTGCAGGTTACTCATTCTCAGCTGGCAACTGGGAACATGGGTGTTTGCATGTACCCTTCCTTGATGGGAACTTATGATTTTGCAACACCTATGAATTTTATTGGAACCATTACCAACGATGCGTCTCCTCCTTCGCATAATATGTCATTCTGGACTTCCTATTTTGATGATCCGTGGACTTTACCGTCCATGAGTTCTATGTCTGGAAACATTTCGCATGTCGGGATGTCTATGCCACTATTTGTAGCTGAGCTTGCTTACTAGCATATTCAACAAGCCACTGTAGAACCAGATCTCTCTTCTTCCAAGACAGTTGAGGAAGATCCCATTACGCTGCCGGTTTGGGAAGCCAACTCGTCTGGTTCCCATGATTGCCTCGATGATACTTTTCCTTATGATGAAGCTATTATGGAGGCCATGTGTGGTAGTGAGAGACCCTGGGAAGATATGCACCATCGCTCTTATTTCCTTCCCAAACTCAAGCTTGCCGAACAAGAAGAGTTTAGAATGACTCTAGCATATATGGTTGGTCACCCTGTTGCTCTTTTGGAGTCGCATGATGTTTTTGCGGAAGGGAATATGGCTAATATTTCCCCAACTACGTCGATCAATATCTCTCGTACTCTCGGAATAGTTGAGAATGTCTACATTGATGACGATTGCACTCCTGAGGAGATTGCTATTTACACTGAATTGTTTACAGAACACTGGGAAGCTTTCGCCTGGTCATATGAGGAGATGCCAAGAATAGACCCCCGCATTGTTGAACATGAGATTAGAATGTATCCCAATGCTAAACCGGTTCGAGAATGCTTACATGCTGTGAACCCTAGAAAAGTAGCCGCTATCAAGGCAGAGGTGGAGAAACTGCTCAAAGCTGGTTTCATCTACCCTATTCCCCTTATTGAATGGGTGTGAAACCCCGTTCCTATGGATAAGAAGTAAGGAACAATCCATGTATGCACCCACTTTAGAGATTTGAACCATGCATGTCCGAAAGACAACTTCCCCACACCATTCATAGTTCAAATCTTGGATGCTTGCGCCGGAAGTGAGATTTTTTCCTTCATGGACGGATTTTCTGGATATAACCAGATTCAAATCAAACCTGAGGATCAACATAACACAACTTTTATTTGTTCTTGGGGAACCTTTTCATATCAAAAAATGCCCTTTGGCCTTAAAAACGCTGAAGCCACATTTCAATGTGCCATGACCTACGCCTTTCATGATCTTAAAAATATTATGGAGGTTTTCTTGGATGATCTTGTGGGCCATTCTCGCAAGAGAGTGGACCAACCCAAGCACCTCTGCATGATTCTTGAACGATGTATAGGATACAAGATTCAATTGAATCCTAACAAATGCATATTTGCTGTAAGGACGGGTTGCCTTCTGGGCTTCATAGTTTTGAAAGAGGGTATTAGAGTCGATCCTCTCAAAGTTGAGGCAATACTTAAGTTGCCTCCTCTGCGTAATTTGTTACAACTTCAAAGCCTCCAAGGGAGAGCCAATTTTCTATGCCATTTCGTAGTTAATTATGCTAATCTTACCAAAGGTTTCGCACACTTATTGAAGAAGGACACACCTTTTATCTAGGATGAGCGAGCCCAGTAGTCTTTCAACGCCCTTAAGAAAGCTTTGGTATCAGCCCCTATGCTTAGTCCACCAGACTTCACA
The DNA here is from genome assembly GCA_027924585.1 of Larix kaempferi. NCBI lineage: Eukaryota > Viridiplantae > Streptophyta > Pinopsida > Pinales > Pinaceae > Larix > Larix kaempferi. Next base: position 3,517,668 of record BSBM01000118.1, read on the forward strand.
CGATATTTTATCCTTTATGTGGCTGCATCTCAAGAGACGATTGGGATAGTCTTGGTTCAGGTTGATGATGCGCTTGTCGAGCATGTCATCGATTACCTTAGTTGAAATCTAGTAGATGCTGAGCTAAGATATACTCATGTGGAAAAGTTGGCGCTTGCGACTGTCCATTCAGTCTAGTGGTTACGACATTACATTCTGCTTAGAACCACCACAGTTGTCATGCATATCAATCCATGTCAGTTCGTGCTATCACGATGCCTTATCGGGGGGAAGTATAATAAATGGATTGTTATCCTTCAGTAATTTTATCTCGATTTTACTTCAGCAAAGTCGGTGAAATTGTTGGTATTTGCAGAGCTTATGTCGGACCTTTCGAGACTTGATGAGGATGACATTCATGAAGATTCCTTTGTGGATGAGAACTTATTTCTTATCTCGTCAGAGGACCCTTGGTATGGGGATGTCATTGTATATCTCCAAACTTTGAATTTTCCTCCACATTCTTCACGAGATGAGCAACGGCATGTGAAACATCAAGCTAAAGATTATACTATTGTCGGTGACACTTTGTATCGCCGAGGAAAGGACCCTATTCTCTGTCGTTGCTTAACTCACGAAGAAGCGGAGTGGGTGCTTAATGATTTCCATGCTGGGGCATGTGGCGGTCACTTATCTGGGCTTGATACAGCCCCACATATAATGCGAGCTGGTTATTTTTGGCCTTCCATATTTAAGGATTGTGTTAATGCTGTGAAGAGATGTCACCCTTTCCAGGTGTTTTCTTGGAACATATGCTCGCATCCAGTGCCCCTTCATCCTGTCGTCACCATCGGTCCCTTCACCAAGTGGGGGGTGGATTTCATGGATTGCAAACCAGCTTCGGCTGGGGGGCATCACCATATCATAGTGGCCGTGGACTATTTTTCCAAATGGGCTGAGGCCATGCCTACCATTAAAGCTGATGGTGCTACAACAACCCACTTCGTATTCAATCAAATTATAACTTGGTTTGGTATTCCGAAAGAGATTGTCACTGACCATGGCAGTCACTTTCAGAACAAGATGATGGAGGATTTGTCTCTCAAGCTTGGGTTTCTTCAAGAACACTCATCTTCTTATTATCCCCAAGCGAATGGTCAGGTAGAAGCAGTCAATAAGTCTTTGAAGACCATTCTCCAACGCACCATCCAACAAAGCAAGACCAATTGGCACATCATGTTATATCCTGCTTTGTGGGAGTATTGAACCGCAGTCAAGACTGCCACCGGGTTCTCACCATTTCAGCTAGTTCATGATGTGAAGTCACTTTTACCGATTGAATGTGAGATCCCTTCGCTTAAACTGGCCATAGAGATCCTCCCTGATATGATAGGTCTTGAGCAATGTTTAATCCACCTTGAGCAACTTGACGAGCAACATCGAGATGTCGTTGTGGCCATAGACGCCAACAAACGTCGTGTTAAGGTTTAGTATGATAGGTCTGTCCATCCTTGGCAATATGTTGAAGGTGAATTGGTCCTCTTATATGACCAAGCTAAAGAACCCCTGGGGGCAGGAAAGTTCAACCCCATGTGGCACAGTCCTTACATCGTGAGGCGTGTCCTGGAAAAAGGAGCCTGTGAATTAGAAGACTATGAGGGGACTGTCTTGAAGGAGACTAGAAATGGGCTCTTCCTCAAGCGGTATTACGCTTGAACCTTTGGTTCGGGCTAATGCTTTTGTATACTATTGTATAGTTGCTTCTGTACATAGTTTAGATTTCTTTTGGTTTTCGGGTCTACTGATTAGCTTCCATTTGATTGATAGATGTCAATAGAGTTTCCTAGATTCTTAGGGTTCGCGGATGGTGGTAGCCTTCATATGCAGCAGCTTGCTTCTACTGCTTAGGTTATTTTCTCACCTGACCACCTAGTTGTGTCCTCAGGAGGTGCTTGTCTTGGTCCTACATCTAACAATGTGGATGAGTATAGTGCCATCATTGAGCTAATTTGGGATGCCATTTCCCATGGCATCCAGTCTTTAGAAGTCTTCCTGGATTCACAACTAGTTGTGTCTCAGCTGAATGGGTAGTACCGTGTGCGAGATCCTACGCTACTACGGAAATTCCTAAGGGTAAGACTCTTGCAACGACATTTTGTTTCAATTACATACATACATGTTTTGAGAACTGTTAATCATATATCTAATGCATATGCTAACTATGTATTAGATTGCCATTTGCCACATTCATCATGAAGCACACAAATATAAGAAGACATTCATACATTTGTACATACACACATTTAGTAGAACCAGAGAACCAAAGTTTTATATATATAAATATGTCCAAAAATGGTAGTGTCATACAAACTGGAGCCCGTAGCCCTCAAAAATATACATATTGATACAAAAATGAGATCCTGAGATATCTACTCCCTACGAGGAGGCCTAGCTGTCACCCCGACAGGATGTGTCTCGTAGAAATGCTGAACTACATTGGCTACCTGCTACAGTAGCCGTAGCTAGTCACCCAGAACCCCCACTACTCGGCGCTGCATGGCCTCAGGTAGTCTCACCACCTCTATCTGTGGAACCCTAGCAACCATCTGTGTGAGGTTGCGTCGCAAGGTCTGTAGAGTGCGCCCTCCTACATCATCATCTGCCTCCTCACCCTTGCCCCAACGACCATGTATCGGGAAGCCATCAGGTCTCACTGGGCCTTTGTCTATGAGCAAACAGTCAACCATTAGCATATGATACTACCACCCAAAATATTTTTGCATTTACATCTATAATCAAAAGTCCATAAAAATTTAATACACAAAAACCTAAAAAGAGTACTCACCAATGTATCCGAATGCTACATCTGGTGGGAGTGGCATGTCCCTATCCTGGAAGAAGTCTATCCCTGCATAGGGTAGTCCTCTATGGCGACCTGTTGGTCCCACCAGCGGAAGAACTCCTCGGTATATGGTAATGCCAGATGACCACCACCCTATCGTGTCAAGAACTCAGCCCACCGGGTCAGGGCTGGATCCTAGAGACTATGCAGAGGGACATCCACCCTCGGACTAAGCCCTAGAACCCTCTCAAAGAAGAAGCTGCATAGGACCCACTTGTCTATATTTTTTACCATTTTTTGCCGTTATGGACTAAGATAATGTCTTGGAGTAGTATTTTTTAATCAGATTTATTCGGCAAAAGATGTTCTGGACCATTTCACACCTACAGTAGGTACGTTTCACACCTGGCATATAGGTTAGATGCCATTTCCATGTACATTATGCATTCGACCTATTGACCACTTTCATAAACCCTAGGTGCGACCCCGCTTCGTAACTGACACGGAACCTTCACACTGCTATAGAAGTGTCGTTATGTGGTGGTAGGGATTTTTTGAACATGGGTACCCTAGTTAGAACCCCTTTGTGCATTCTGGTTCCCATGCCATTGTTTGTCCTTAGGATTGGGAGTCCTTCGTAGTTACACCATGACATTGCGATAAAGACTCATACTCTACTTTGTCTTATGCTGGCCATCTCCCTTAAGGAATCCCCTCAGTTATATCATGTTGTGATTGCATTGTATCATCCTACTTGCGTCTTGAGCCTTGTGCTAGCTCCCGCTTACTCAATTGAACTAGCCTGGTGCTTGAGCACTTTTCCCTGTCGAGCCCTGCAGAGCTTATATTTTCCCTTCACAATTTGTTGACCTTTTGACTCTGAGGGAACACCCCCCCGAGTGTCCACATCCTGCACGCACTTCCTTGCATTAATCATAGGTATGTTCCACTTCTTGGAACTAGTCTGCTCTCTATTTGACACTCATTCCCTCACTTGTTGTACTATAAGCAATTTTATTCTTTTTCAAGCTTTTCCCAAATATGAAAAAGACCAAAAAAATCAAATATTCCAAAAATCCAGATGGGATTATGGTTACTACTTCTTGTTGGTAGTTGTTGTGTCACCTTTGAATAGAGCATTCATTCCACTCCGTACATTATGAGTTGGGACTATAGTTGGACCTTAGGAGCTGTACTTGTTCCTCAGTTTTCTCCACCGATTGGTTAAGCTTCCAGTCATTATGGAGCCCTTTGTAATGCCTCCTACATTGCATAGTTTATGTCAAGTCTATGCTGCCTGATTCTATCCATCTGCTCATGCTCTTGTTCAAAGAAAGTCTTGAACCAGTGTCAGCCACTCCTAAGATCTCTTGACTATTGCATGTCAGCCATCCTTATTGAGTCAGTCCGTTTCACCTAAGTTCTTTCAATCTTTCAACGTAGCTGGTACCTCGTGCTGGTTGATGGGGGATGCCTTAATGCCCTCCTTCCAGTGAGTCTCGTTCCGTCAACTTCAACCTATTTATTCAGGGACATGAGGCTTAGAGTTTGGTTGAGTACCTGGAGGCTTACAGTCATTAGTGGCAGGTTCTCTCGCCATCGACAGTTTCAGGAATACATCAATGTCCCCTGATCGATGGATTCATCCTAGTGTTCGACTTCAACTCATTTATTCACACTCTGATGATTGTACTATGTGCCTTGATTCCCATTTTCATTATTGGTGGGTTATCTCGCGTTTGTTAATGGTATACATCATTGACCGGTAATCAGACAATGTCACATCAGGTTCGACCCCAACTCCTTTATTCACTTGATGGGACTTGCACCATCGAAGACTTGTATAGAAGACCCCAGACGATAGTGGCATTCAGTATGCTACTTATGATCTTGACTTTACATCTGAGATATCACCTCTCAGATATCAGTGGTTTGTACCTCCAGTTTGCACCAGTTGTTTCCTTTTCAGCAAGAGACCATATCTTACTGTAGAGGGATCATGGCTATGATCACTTATGACATGTATTCACTATGTACTGCCTCTTCATGGCCATTGTATCAGATTGTTGTACTACTGACATGTATTCAGGGATACTATTGTATTATGACGAGTGAGCCGCTCTTTCCACTTGTGTCTCCATCACTCCATTTCTGAGTTTTATAATGTTTTTCGACCATCGTAGCATCAGTCTTTGACCATGAATCTGTTACAATGTAATCTTCCACCTTCTGAGCATCAGCATTCTTTGGCCTATAGGATCCATTTCACTGACTCAGATTCACTTTATATCCTTCAGACATATTTTTTTCCTCATTTTTCCTCTGACCTGCTTGTTGCATCACTTTAGCAAGCGTACCCACGAGTTGCATCACTATAGCCCACGGGTATCAAGCAAAATGGTAAAAATCACTAGTTTATTACTTTTTACTCCCAAAAAGCGGTCATTGAGTGACCTTTGGCTCTCCATCTTCCCAAGTAACATCTCGATGTGTCCTTTCACTTACCTTTGAGAGGACTATATGTTGAGCACATATGGTTTATGGACGAGAGGAGAAAGAAGAGCAAGAGAACTCTAGTGGATTTTTTCCCTATCTTGAGTTCACACTCATTGATCCTTGTAGTTGTGAACCCTTTATGTTCACCTTCCAAACTCCTATCTAGTTTGAGTTTGCCATTCAAGGAGGATTGAAGTGGTGGAGGCGCAAGTGGATTGATCCAGATCTTGGTTCAGATTGGTTGCCGGCAAGAGGTTGTATCACTTTGTACTTCTTCTTGTTTATTAAATGAAATACTCATATTCTCGTCCATTAATGTTGTAAATGTTGTTTATCTTACATTGGGTTGCATTTACTTGTTATATCATGGACCATTGCTATTGATGATGTTAATGTTGTTTATATATTATATGTACTTGTTGTATATTGGCTGTCAAGACTAATATGCAGATTCAAGTGCACGGATTGAAAAGCTCCAATAGGGATCTACATGAAACGTTTGGATCGAGGTTGGTTATCTTCTTCATTATCTTAGCATTGTCATTTATATAGCATAGTTCTGAGAATTTAGTTGATTTCTGGTAGTCATCTGTATGTTGTGGTATACCCCAAGCCATAGTGAGTTTTCTCCAACACACCTCCCACAGAGTTTTAAGAATAGACCAATGCCTTATTTCACTATGAAGCTCATGGGAGGAATTTTGGGAATATACCAATTCCCTGTTTCGCTATGAAGCTCATGGGAGTTCGTTATAATCTTGGTTATATTAATTTTTTTCTTTGAACTAGTTACTATCGAGAGATATTTCTGATATTCCAAATTAGGGTTAATGCCCTCCTTATAGTATCTTAGTTTTCTCTTCACCGCTAAATTTTCCTTGCACCACAATTTATCTTTAAACTTAAAGGTAATAATATTTTTGACATTATGATATTTTGTAAAGTGTCATTTTCATCAATGCCCCAATGGTCTAACCAAGCCATCATATCTTTACACCAAATCCACTTGAGGCGTAGTTGGTTTTGAATTGAATTTAAAGCAATTTTAGCAAGTCTCTTGTTTCCCATGTTATTTATCTCGTGCTTGTCCATCAGGTACCTAGTCATAGCCATGCTCTCGATGGGGGAAAGACCCACTTTTATGAGGAAAATAGGATAAGGCGTAATGCTTTTAATTTTTAGATTATAAGTTATAAACCAATTCTATATTTGCTCAATATTTCGCCAAGATTCTGTAGAAATGTTGCACCCCCATACTTCACAACCGTACAAGATAACAGGGATGACAAGAGTTCCAAATATGAACTTTTTTTTATCCCACGTGTTAGTTTTTCATCATTTAATTCAATATGATCTAGGATCTTAACTGAGAGAACAACATGTACAACATATCAAACATAAGAGACAAGAGACACAAAGCATTTCACCAGGGAAACCATAAAGGAGAAAACCCTGTAACTTCCTGAGAGATAGAATGAGCAATAAAACAAAACCCCAAAACAAGTAGATGATCTTCAGCATCTGTCTCCTCCTCCACTTGTGCAAACTCCTTATCCCTCTCACTAATGCAAAGTGAGTGAATGTGTGAATGATCCAATAGAGAGGAGAACCCTCTCTATTTATACTTTACCTTTCACTTTACCTTTACCACTTGACAAGTCGGACTCAACTAAAGTTGACTGGGCCGACTCCTTTAGGGGACTTAAACACCCCAATACAAATGACTCTAGGGGACTAATGCCCCGACTTACATGGGAGGATTGACCTCAATGACTTTACATGACCTAAGTACAACAATGACTTCTCTGACAGGAGGAATAAACATCTCTGTCAGAGGTACAATAATAAAATACAAATACAATATAAAATATACAAGTAAATACATTTTGAAGTTACAAATACATTAACACTCCCTCTTAACTAGGAAGGTATTCTCTGACACAGTTCATCAGCACAAGTTTTCATCACTGGATCATCGTCACTGTTGTTGATATCTCAATCCTCAATATCCAATCTACTCGTCATAGGAATTTATACAGAGCCAACCATTTTTCATTTTGGATGTAGGCCTAGCCTCCATGTAGGTCTTCATCATATCCGTGAGCAAGCCATCAAGTAGGTACATCTCAGGACTTATTATATGCCTCTTCAAAACCTGTAAGATCTCCCAGGACTGATTATATGCCTCTACAAAACATGAAGGAGCATCCCAGGACTGATTATATGCCTATGCAAAACCTGTGTACCCTACTGTCACCTCATAATCTTCAGATCATCTCATCATCAATGGAGCACAACCCATATGGACACAACACAACACTTACACTCACCGGCATGGAAGGAATCTCCTCTAACCATTCGGGAAAGGCCCAACACTTACATCAACGTACATGGGAGAACACATCTACCACCATGTCGAAAAGGCTCTACACTTACATCAACACACATGCAAGAACACATCTACCACCATGTCAGAAAGGCTTAGCACTTACATCAATGCACATGGGAGAACACATATACCACCATGTCAGAAAGGCTCTGCACTTATATCAATGCACATGGGAGAACACATCTATTACCATGTCAAAAAGGCTCAACATCAACGCACATGGGAGAACACATCTACCACCATGTTGTAAAGGCTCGACACTTACATCAACGACCATGGTAGAACACATCTGCCACCATGTCGAAAAGGCCCATGTGCATCTGCATCTTCCAAACTCATCACTTCCCCTCAGAAGGAACCTTGATCTGAAGTACACCAAGCTTCTCTCTGAAGTACTCAAAATTCACTCTGGCAAGTGGCTTGGTCAATACATCAGCTATCTGCTAGTCTCTCATAACATACTGGAGCATCACTACTCATCTCTGCACCATATCCCTAATATAGTGGTGCTTGATCTCAATGTGCTTCGACTTATCATGGAACACTGGGTTCTTAGACAACTTCACACAACTCTGGTTGTCACAATATATACAAGTCGTGTACAATTGGAGATCAAACAAATCAGACAATAGCTTCCTTAGCCATACTTCCTCACAACTAGACGAACAAGCTGCGACATACTCTGCTTCGGCTATACTTAGTGCTACGCAATATTGATTCCTGCTAAACCAAGAGATCACACCTAATCCCATATTGAAGCAACACCCCGAAGTGCTCTTCCTATCAATGGCACTACCTGCCCAATCTGAATCAACATAACCCTCCAGGTTAATCTTTTGATTCACATCATACTTGAGCCCATAGTCAACTGTACCCCTCAGGTACCTCATAATATGCTTTGCAGTAATTAGGTAAACATGTCTCGGATCCGTCAGGAACTAGCTCAATGTGTTCACTGCAAAGCAAATATCTTGTCTCATATTCGTCAGGTACATCAAGGACCCAATCATCTGACGATACATCGTGGCATAAACCGATTCTGATGAAGCATTACTCGATAGCTTCAGGTTCGATGCCATAGGTGTGGCCATGGCCTTGTAGTCCATAGTCACGAATCGCTTCAGGATCTCTACTGCATACTTCCATTGTCCAAGGAAGATTCCATCTGCACTCTGCCACACCTCCATGCCTAGAAAATAGTGCATCATACCCAAGTCCTTCATCTCGAACTCGACAACAAGCTTCCTCTTTGTATCAACAATCAATCCATCCTCACCTGTCACAAACAGGTCATCTACATATAGTAGGAGTATCACTAGATTTCCTTCCTCAACATTGTAGTAAAGATTGGAATCCACTTTACTCTTAGTAAAGCAAAACTAGTCAGGAAGCTAACAATCCTGCCCTACCATGTCTTGGGTTCCTGTTTCAATCCATACAAGGCTTTCTTCAATTTGCACACATGAGTCTCCTTATCATGTGTCTCAAACCCAAGTGGCTGCTCCACATACATTTCCTCTTCCACTACAGCATTCAAGAACACTGTCTTGAAATCCATCTGGTGTATCTTCCTTTTTATCACTGCAGCCAGAGTAAGTACTGATCTGATGGAAGTGTATCTGGCTACAGGTGCAAACATCTCTTCATAATCGATCCCTTCTTAATAAGAGAAGCCATGTACCACAAATCTTCCCTTGTATTTCTCTATGCTTCCATCTGCAGCATGCTTGATCTTGTAGATCCATTTGGAAGTCACTACAGACTTCCCTCATGGTCTCAGGACCACATCCCAGACATCACTTCATGATCGACTAGTACTCCTCTATCATGGCATCCTTCCATTCTTTCTTCTGAGCTACTTCCTCATAGTTGGAAGGTTCTTTATCAATGATGTTACACAAAAGATCTACATAATTGGAGAATGGTATCGGTCTCTTGCTTTCTATATGCATTCCTTTTGGAGCACCATATCTCTCTGCAACTTGAAATTCTCCTCGTACCCATGTTGGTTTCCTCTTGTGGTGGATCTACAGGTTCCTGTGGGTCTTCCACCTTGCGTTCTCCATATTCTTGTGGAATTGCTTCTTCCAGTACTGTATTTATGCTCCTGGGAACTTCAGTTTCTTCAGTGTATTCTTCTTGACTTTATAAATCTTCTAGCTGGATCATTGTCACTTGTTTTTCGAAACAAGTCTCTCTTGTAGTACACAATCTTTCCTACAAGTCAAGTTCAATTGCATGATTAGAAACATTTCATAGTTTTCAAAACAAATTCTTACGCATAAAAACATAAGTCATATAGTCATGCAATTATCTTAGCCAATGCTTCAATACAACATTTATCCATATCCCATAACTTTCTAGATGCCTTCCATCTCTACCAGAACATTATTAAGAGTGTACACTACTCCAACATGTCAACAAAGAGGTTTCAATCTAGATAAGTAGCAATGGAGTGTTGTACAGTACCATAGGCCACTTACCCATAACTTGCATATTAGTAGTATCTTGTTCATTAATGCAAATTTTCTAATATGCATAATATACATCCTAAATCTAGGAACATAAGTATGTATATGACTGAACAACATCATTTAAGTAATCATATACACAAGAAATGACAATTCAAATACTTATCTTTGTTTGGTTGATGGGTGGACTCCCTCTCAATCTTTGCTTCTTTGCAGGAACTAGTGGAGTGTGCTCCCTCTTGATCTCTATTTTCCCTTTGTGATGTCTTTGAACTTCTATCCATCCCGAACCACTATGCATGCTTAAGCGTGCACTAGTTTCATCATTGTGTCATCCTCAAGATCTCATACATAATCATACATTCATTAGTATAATGTCAATACTATCAAAACATTATAATCCTATAATCTTAATCATGTATGGTCATGATCATTTCATACACAGGTAATTTGTCACAAGCGTTAGTACTCAAGGTTTCAGGGAGTACTTCTTTTAATCATGCATATTCTTATTTGACCATAGGACTCTTCTAGTTTCTCATATCATTAATCAAACTAAGAAGCATAATATGCATAAAACCATGATTACTCAAACTTATAGCTTCACGAATAATCATTATCAATCATACAAAAGTATACTTATATAAGATCCTAACATAAGGTATGATTCTAACTCGATATAGGAAAACATACCTGGATTATCATGCTTTCTTGTTATGTCTAACATACCCAAACACTGTCTTCTTTGTTCCCTTCAATGATTTAGAGATCTTGTGCTAGTAACCTGCATATCTCATAAGTTAAACATTGTAGAACCAAATTATACATACCTCGTAAGTAGAGCTTCTATGTGATACATGACTATGGATGAGTCTTTTTCTTCATGTCACCATGGTCATATATTCTTGATCTATAACTTGATTCGTCTTTCTTAATGTGTGTTTCATGTTAGCGGACAACATCATCCTCATACAACACCACAAGTGCATTAGTACAATCATAAGTGTCATAACCCTAATCAATGAATGTCTTCTATCATTCACATGCATTCATACTTTTACTAAGGTGATAATACAAGTCTAAAATTTATCAAGATTGTACTAACCTCAATATTATGAAGACAAACATATCATAAACTTAATCATCAGATAAATGAAACAAATTTCAAAACATACCTGCATATCCTCAAGGCATACCTATTGAGATTGCTTGTAGTCTTCTCTATAAGGGTAAAACCCTAATCATCCAAGGTATATCACTTGTAAACATCTTATATAGGTTCATGGTGCTAGGATGATAGAATACCAGTGCCATTTAAACCTCCTTCATTGCTGCCCTATGAGTCTCCCAATTCTTACTTGGAAACCCTAATTTTCAATCTCCTTCCTCCCACAACATTTTGATGGAGGATTAATATCTATGGTGAATGGATTCCAAATCCATTTTCAAGTTTCCAATGTTGCATCACATGTCTCCAACATTGTATCAGGTCATTCCATACCTAAAAACTAAAAACCCTAAGTAAGAGCTTCTTTCTCCTCTTCTTTGATTTCCTCCGTTGAGCCATTTCATATGTGTCGTATTGTTTCTGGTGTGTCTCTCAAATTTTGGATCTACAAGGACTGAAACTTAGGCCTTTGGTATCCTGACCTGCCATATTTCCAACCTCATAGGTTTTAGATTCATTGGATTCTCCATCAAAGAGATATGATTAGTTTCCCAACATGACCTGTTTAAGGGATGAAACAACATAATGAACTTGTATAGAGTGCCATGTGTCACTGTTTAAAATTCAGCCTCTGAAACTCAGACCTGTGAAACTAAATTCCGTGCCCTAACTGTCACATTTTATGGAATTCCATTTGGAGCTTCCTAGCCCTAGATATGACCTTTTTACCCAGGTCACCTGTTTAGGGATTCATTATGGAAGAGGCAAAAACCCTAAATTGTTTGAATCATATCTTAGAAATTACAACGAATTTGAGGCTGAAATGCGGACAAAAGGTACAAGAAAATTTCATCTTCAGCATGTCCAAGTTTGAGATCCTAAAGCTTCGCCAAAATGTAATTTTAGCGAAACTTCCACGATGACTAGGTTTTGCTATACAAATCCCTAGCTTTCAAATTGTCGCAAGTGAAACAAGTGTCGTAAATGCCATACAATGCCTTCCTTTAGGCTAACCCTGATACCATGTTAGTTTTTCATCATTTAATTCAATATGATCTAGGATATTAACTGAGAGAGCAACATGTACAACATATCAAACATAAGAGACAAGAGACACAAAGCATTTCACCAAGGAAACCATAAAGGAGAAAACCTTGCAGCTTCCTCAGAGATAGAATGAACAATAATACGAAAAACCAGAACAAGTAGATGATCTCCAACATCTTTCTCCTCCTCCACTTGTTCGAACTCCTTCTCTCTCTCATTAATGCAAAGTGAGTGAGTGTGTGAATGATCCAATAGAGAGGAGCACCCTCTTTATTTATACTTTACCTTTGACTTTAACTTTACCACTTGACAAGTCGGCCTCAACTAAAGTTGAATGGGCCAAGTCTTTTAGGGGACTTAAACACCCCAATACAAATAACTCTAGGGGACTAATGCCCCGAATTACATGGGAGGATTGAACTCAATGACTTTACATGACCCAAGTACAATAATGAATTCTCCGACCGGAGGAATAAACATCTCCGTCAGAGGTACAATAATAAAATACAAATACAATATAAAATATACAAGTTCAATACACTCCGAAGTTACAAATACATTAACACCACGTGACCAGGTTGAATGATTTACAATTATTTTCAAGACCAGAAAAAGATTTCCATCTGCGATTAATCATTTTCTCAATGCTATGGGTCCAATTGAGCTTGTGATGAATATCAATTCCAATATATTTGCAAGAATTCACTTCCTCTAGTTTACTTTTATCATAAATAAAATTTCCGTAGGTTTCTTTCTTAGATTTTATAACCATAACTTTGTCTTGTTGGTGTTAACAATCATACCTATGTTAGAGCAGAAATATTCGAGAATTCTTAATTGTTTATCGACATCAAAGGGACACATTTCCATAAGAACAATATCATTAGCATAAAGAAGGAAGATGATAATTATCCTAACTAAGATCGTGCTAACACAACCTGCTTCTTCTAAACATCTTTCTAGTTTATCGATGTAAAGGCCAAAATGGGTAGGGGAGAGGGGGAAAGCTTACTTAACTCCAATATTACAGTTTGTATCTATTGACCAGCCCTCATTATTCTTAAATTTGGCAATGACCTTTTCGTATAACCTTATTGCGACAACTCTCAACTCAAAAGGAACATTAACCTCCTCTAGCCTATTCCATAGGTTATTTCTAGGCACTGTATCAAAAGCTTTCCTAAAGTCCACAAAGCAACAAAAAAGGTCAGATTTATTATTACGACATTCCTCTGGAATGATCCTAAGCGTAATGAGGTGGTCTGTGGTTGAATGTTTCCTTCTAAAACCTGCTTGGCCTTTAGACTGCTTGCCTTCTATTTCTATCCATTTGTTGATCTTATTTTCTAAGATAATACTGTATAACTTGGATAGGAGAGGGCTAATCATAATGATCTGATAATTAGAAGGGTTATTTTTATCACCACTTTTGAAAATAGGAATAATGAGACTCTAGTTCCAAGGTGTAGGGAACCCTCGCTTGACCACTAGATTAAAGAGTTTATGGATGTGCAGGATGAGGACAAGCCCCCCAATTTTTAATATTTTTGCTTGGTATCCTTCAATGTCTTTATCTTTTCCATTTTCTAAGTGCTTAAGCATTAAATCTATGTCTTCTAACGAGAAAACTTAAAGTTTGTAGTATGAATTCATTTACCTCTTGATGCCTCTTTATGTATATGATCAATGGAAAGATCATAAAAGGAAGTCTTCAAACTTTCAATTCTCCTACACCAATGAGAGAAATTGATGGTATTGAGTTTATATTTTTTCTTAGTCGAATTGACAACCACAAGACAATCACCAAATATATGTATGTCATCAATACCAAAGATGCTAGCCACCTTTAGTAGATCCCAAAGACCTAATAGTTCATATTTCATATTTGTACCCAATCCACAAGAGAGTTTGAATTTGAAAGAGGGAACCTTATTGATTATCAAGAAAAATCAAACACCACAATTTCCTTCTGCCGCCGTGCCCTAAAAAATCCATGTAGCACCCTTTGTTGATGAAAGATATGGTATAATACAGGATGTCTTATATTTGAATATGACACTGTCATTTTTATAAAAAATAAATAAACTGAAGAAGTGATTGACTACCCAAAGAACATAGTGCATCCCATTTTGAAAGATAACTCGATTTCTAGTAATCCATATCACATAGATAATTAAATCTGGCAAGTTGATGAGATTCCTACGAATCTGAGACCATTTCAAATAAGATTCTTCAATATTATGTGATGCCTAACTGTCACCAATTATCATTTGTTTGCATATCTGAGACCATACACAAGTAGTAAAATAACAATTGATAAATAGGTGACTGACTGATTCACTATCACTTCAACACAGAAGACAGATATTTGGGCCTTAAAATCCTCGACAAATTAAATTATCCCAAATCGGTATTCTATTTTCAAAGACGAGGCACATGAAACACTTTACTTTCAATGGAAGATTCCATTCCACAATTTTGTGTTCACCACCATTTCACAGTACCCTGAAAATGAGCCCCTGCGATAGAAATATATGCATATTTCGTTTTAATTTGTCCAGTGTCTTTATTCTTGCTCCACATCAATGAATCTTTCTCAGAGGTGAGCTGAATGCCTGCAAAATTTATTTTTTGTATGTATAAATTCCATTCATCTACCCATATGCTACCCGATCCTAAATCTTTTTTCGTTAACTAGTAAGACTGATTAAAAGGTAGCTAGCTCGGTCTTCTTATTTTATCTATAGTATGGAACCCCAGATCAATAAGGTAATCCCTAATGTATTTGGACAACTTGTATGTTGTTTCATTCCCAATAAAAGGATCTATACCAACTATAATGCTTTCTCTATTTCTAATTTTCCAAGTCAAATGGTAACTAATCCATGGATAAATTTTTAGAAAACCACTCCAGAAAACAGAAAAGAAAAAAAAAAAGAAAAAGAAAGGAGGAATTGTGATGTTTTTTGATAGGCCTTCTAATCCAACTGTATAAGTATGACTTTATATACTTGTCATTTAAAACTTCATACCACTGGCCCGATCCTTTTAAGCCCCACCACATACTCTTCATGCATAAAGTTGTATTAAACCAATCGACATTTTCTTATATTCCAACCCCCATATTTTTGGGGAGAGAGATCCTTTCCCAATTTATCAAGTGGAAATTTCCTCCTCCATAATTTCATGCCCTTAGGAATCTGAACATCATACTTCTAATTCTCTTTAAAACATATTGAGCCAATTGTGCCAACAAAGACCAGTAAACAGGCATAGCACTAAGCACAAACTTTAAAAAAATAAGATGGCCACCTAAGGAAAGGAATTTATGATGCCATGAGTTTAATTTTTTCTCAAGTCTATGAATTAGCCAAAACCAATCACTAATACCATAATCATTTGGTTTAACATAGTACACATGGTACTTTAAACCCTCATTCAGTTTGGACGTTTTATATGGAAAAAAATGAGAAATCTTCTCTATAATGTTATCATCCACGTTATTGTGAAGAAAGGAAGATTTGTTTGTGCTAACTTCCATACCCAATACCAAACAAAAGCACTGAATAATTTTGGAAAAAGATCTCCAATCTTCAACAGTACCTCGACCAAACAAAACCACAACATCAATAAACAATAAATGAGAAATGGAAAATTTTGAAGAGATTGTGATACCTTTGAGGTCCCTTTCCCTTCTTGCAGCACATATCATTCGACTAAGTCCTTGTAGAACCAACATAAATAGTAAAGGTGACAATGAACAACCCTATCGCAGTCCCTGAGAGATTCTGAAGAACTAAGTTGGCGATCCATTAATAAGCATAGAAAAAATTTTCGTCGTCACACAAGCCATAATCTAGTTTGTGACATTCAAAGGTAGGCCAATTTAAAGTAGCATCATTCTTAAAAATAACCAATTAAAATTATGATAGGATTTGACCAAATCAATTTTAAGTATCAAGGAACTTATTTTCTTCACTTGCACCAAATGCAGAAACTCTTGTGTAATACCAACCGCATCAAGAATTTGTCTATTTGTAAGGAAGCCAAACTGTTCTTTCGTCATCAATTCTGTTTGTTTTGGCTTTATCCTATTTTCTATTATTTTTTAAATAATATTATAATCAAGATTGCAAATAATAATTAGTCTAAAATCATTAAATGTTTCTTGTTTATTACATTTAGGAATTAGAGTAAAAAATGTTGAGTTAAGGCCACCAGAGACCCAACCCTCTACTCTAGATTGTTCAATCATATGAAGTAAATCCTACCCCATAACATCAAAGAAATCAATGAATAGCTCTATTGTCCAACCGTTGGTCTTGGACTTTTATCCTTTTCAAAATCCTTCAATAAACTCTCAATTTCATTCAATTTGATCAGATTACCTGTTAAGATTTAATATGCTAAGACAAAAAAGATTAGCATTAGATTCCATTTCACAACAATAGCATATACAGGATCACTGAAAGAACAACAAGCACAACATAAACACAAGAGACACAGATTTATCCTGGGAAACCCTCATGGGGAAGAAAACCCAACAAAGCTTCCTCAATATAGATGACTAGAAAATACAAAGATGTAAACCCTAGACATGAGCTCCTTCTCCTCCATAGAAGATCTCTCCCTCACCTATGCGCTATTCACAAGTGAGTGTAGTGTGTGTTAAATGAGGAACACACCTCCTCTATTTATACACAACTCCGACTTGACTTTACACTTACTAGGTCAGCCCCAAATTTAACCACCGGGTTAAAAACCCCATTACAACTGAGTGGGACAACCCCTTTAGGGTGGTCTAATAACCCTTTTACCCACATAACACATACAGGGCCGATCCCCACTGGGGAAGTCTAATAACCCAAGTTACCACGGAGGAATAAACATCTCCGGATACATGACAAATTCCCATCGGAGGAATGAAACATCTCTAGAATAATAAAGTACAAATATAATATTCTTAGAAGTTACAATATTCAACACTCCCCCTTAATGAGAAGGATATTATAACAACATCTGCAGGAGCAAGGAGTCATCAACTACATGGTACATGACACATCTATAAATCATTGGAAGCTTTCTACATACATCATCAGTAACTCAAATAGTTACTGGAACATCTTTAATTCTTCAATATTGGAACATCTTCAATATTGAGTCTTCATCTTCTGCAGTATCCGAACAACTACAGCAATCTGGATCATCACGATCAACATCATCATCTTGATCATCTCGATCATCAGCATCTGGATCATCTCGATCTACAGCATCTGGATCATCTCGATCTACATCATCTGGATCATCTGGATCATCTCGATCTACAGCATCTGGATCATCTCGATCTACAGCATCTGGATCATCTCGATCTACAACATCTAGATAATCTTGATCTAATCTGAAATACACATGATCTAGTCATAGGATGATCAATCCTTATCAATTTTAGACAAGTCTCATGTCTATGGACGATGCAATCCAGATCTACTTCCAGGATGATCAATCCTTATCAGTTTTAGACAAGTCTCATGTCTATGGATGATGCAATCTAGATCTATTTCTAGGATGATCAATCCTTATCAATTTTAAAAAAGTCTCATGTCTATGACGATGCAATCCAGATCTAATTCCAGGATGATCAATCCTTATCAGTTTTAGACAAGTCTCATGTCTATGGACAATGCAATCCGGTCACGTACATTTTGAACCAAAAGTTCAAGGACAATGCAGTCCTCTCACGTACCTTTTGAACCAAATGTTCAGGGACGATGCAGTCCTTTCACATACCTTTTGAACCAAATGTTTAGGGATGATGTAGTCCTCTCGCGTACCTTATGAACCAAATGTTCAGGCATGATGCAGTCCTCTCATGTACCTTTTGAACCAAATGTTCAAGAACAATGAAGTCCTCTCATGTACCTTTTGAACCAAATGTTCAGGGACGATGCAGTCCTCTCACGTACCTTTTGAACCAAATGTTCAGGGATGATGCAATCCTCTCATCTACCTTTTGAACCAAATGTTTAGGGATGATGCAATCCTCTCACGTACCTTTTGAACCAAATGTTGAGGGACGATGCAGTGCTCTCATGTACCTTTTGAACCAAATGTTCAGGGACTATGCAGTCCTCTCATGTACCTTTTGAACCAAATGTTTAGGGATGATGCAGTCCTATCACGTACGTTTTGAACCAAGAGTCCAGGGATGATGCCATCCTATCACGTACATTTTGAACCAAGGGTTTAGGGATGATGCAGTCCTATCATGTCCACAGGGGACCACTTTCTCGGAGACATATTGCTACGGATCTCTTTTAGAACATGTGTTCAAGGATGATGCAATCCCTCTTCTTTCTCGGAGGTATATGTCTATGGATCCTTTTAGAACATGTGTTCAAGGATGATGCAATCCACTCATCAACTTAGACCCTATCTAAGGACCATTCACCAACCTCACTATTGGCACAGGTAACCTCATCATCGACCTTATCGTTGGAATAGGTAACCTCATCATCAATACATGTATCCTCATCATCGATACAAGTATCCACATCATCGACATTATCGTTGATATAGGAAATCTTATCATCAGTGACCACATCACTCCTCCTTTCGAGGAGGGTCCCTCTAAACTACACCAAGCTTGTCGCGGAAATACTCAAACTTTACTCGAGACAGAGGTTTGGTCAATAAATCAACAACTTGTTCATCAGTGCTTACATACTTGAGCTCGATAGCTCCTTTCTGCACCATATCCCGTATATAGAAATATCAGATCTCTATGTTCTTTGACTTATCATGGAACACTGGATTCTCTGTCATCTTGATACAACTCTGGTTGTCACACATGATCACAGCGGGGTCCATCTCTAAGTCAAATAGTCCTGATAGTAGTTTTCGAAGCCATACTACTTCACAACTAGCAGAGCAAGCAACAATATATATTCCGCTTTAGCTGTGCTGGGAGCCACACTTGACTGCTTCTTTCTAAACCACGAGATCATGGCAGATCCTAGACAATAACATCCTCCCAATGTGCTCTTCTTGTCCTATACACTTCTTGCCCAATCAACATCTGTGTAGCCATGCAGTCTGAAGTCATGATCTCCAAGATAACATAGACCAAAATCTATCGTACCCTTTAGGTAGCTCATCACATGCTTTGCAGCTATTAGGTGAACTCATCTAGGTTCCACTATATACTCACTCAAGTTATTCACCGCAAATCATATGTCTTGTCTGGTATTTGTCAAATACATCAATGACCCAATAATCTGTCTGTATAGAGTCATACCCACTAACTTTGATGTGTCATCAACTAACAGCTTCAAGTTGGAATCCATGGGAGTGGCCATGGCTTTGCATTCGAACATATCAAATACTTTCCCTAGTTGAGAAAAGATTCCTTCTGGGCCTTGCCATACTTCTAGACCTAGGAAGTAATGTATCAATCTGAGATCTCCCATCTCAAATTCTGTAGCTAGCTTCTTCTTGCTTTCCATGATCTGTCTCTCATTCCCTGTCAGAAAAAGATCATCCACATACAGTAATAGTATGACAGGTTCATAACCTTAAGGTAAAGGTTAGGATCAACTTTACTTTGGTAAAGCCCAATCTTGTCAAGAAGCTATCAGCTCTCCTTCTGTGACTGAACATCATCTACACTCTGCAGTGAGTGTTCTTTTGTATATCTATCTGTGCCATCTCTCGCCAGATGGGTCTACTGATATGAGTCTCAAGATCATTCAAACTTTGTGGTGAGTTCCTTCTTGAATGTCATCTGTGTATAGATAACATCTTCAACCTTGTATCAAAGGTTGAAATCCGCATCACCCATGGTGATCATTAAGCTCATCAAATGACTATCGATCCTGGGTATCCATACAAAGCTTTCTTCAATTACACCATTAAGAGAATGGTCTTATCTAGCCACATGGAGCAAACATCTCGTCATGATCCTCTTCCTCTTTCTAAGAGAATCTTCTAGTCACGAGGCTTCTATATTATGTTTGATTTGTAAGTCTTCTTGTTGAACATCCATCACTTGTTCGGTGTTCATCATTCTTCATGATCTTACCTACAAATCAAAGTTAATTACATGATTAGAAATACTTCATAATCATCAAATCATGTTGACATGATAACCTTATTATGCATACAAATATGATTCACATGGTTATGCAACTATCTTGACCAATACTTTGGCACAACACTTTTCCATATCCTGTATGCATACAGTGGTTATCTAGATGCCTTCCATCTCTACCAGAACACACTATCGAGAGTGTGCACAACTCTCAGCATGTCAACAAAGAGTTTTCATTCTAGACAAACAACAATGGAATGTTTGTCCAACTTACCCATCATATGCATATTAGTAGTATACTGTTCAATGCTATATGAATTCTCACACTATGCATGATACATTCTAAATATGCATACAATTATTCCAAGCAATATCATTTACTATTTCATGTCAATTCAAATACTTATCTTTTATGGTTTCCTCCCGCTTGATCTCTATATGACTTTGAACTTCGTATCCATCCTGGACCACTATGCATGCTCAACTATGCACTAGTGTCATTCTCATGATCTCATACACATTCATACATTCATTAGTATACTATCAAAACATGATAATATTAAGTATGTATGGTCATGATCATTTTGTACATAGGTATACTTGCCTAAGATCCTAACAAAGTAGGATTCTAACTTGATATAGAAAAACATGCTTGGATTATCAAGCTTGGTTATGTCTTAATATACCCAAACAATATCTTCTTTGTTCTCTTCAATGATTCAGAGACCTTATGCTAGAACCTGCATATCTCATAGGTTAAGCATAGTAGAACAAAGTCATACATACCTCATAAGTAGAGCTTCTCTGTGATCAAATATTTTGGCTTAGTCTTTTGTCTTCATGTCATCATGGTCATAGAACTTCATTTGTCTTTCTTGATGTACCTGTATCTTGTTAGCAGATAACATCATCCTCATACAACACCACAAGTGCATTAGTACAATCATAAGTTTCATAACCTTAATCGATGAATTCCTTCTATCATTCACATGCATTCATTATCAAACAATCATAATTGTACTAATCTCAATGACATGAAGACAAACACATCATAAACTTAACCATGAACAAATTTCAACACATACCTGTATCTCCTCAAGTCATACCTGTTAGGATTGCTTTTAACCCAATCCATTTTGATTTGCTGAAATTGGATATGGAGCTGGATTAGGGTTTGTGAGAGAAACCCTAAAAATTCAAACTTTGAATTTCAAACTCCTGAATGGATGGAAAGATGTGCCTTGATGCGCTGATCAAGATAGCATACTTCAATTTTGAAATCTCCAAAATTTGACCCCTCAAAATTGCCTTTCAAACTTCTGGATCTTCTTGACAGGATCCTGAACTAGGGTTTGGTGAAGCCCACCCTTCTGCCCAATCAAAAGGTTCAATCCAAATCTCTAAGATTCAATTTTTCTGAGGAGCTTCCGACCATGGTCACAGACATAAAAAATTCCAAATTTTGTAGAAGCCCTAATTTTCCATATTTCCGATCAAAATCCTGAACTAGGGTTTGATGAAGCCCAGCCTTCTACCCAACCAAAAAATTCGATCCTGGTCTCTAAATTTCAATTTTTATGAGTATCATCCAGCCATGGTCTCCGATTCCAAGAATTTCAACTTTCTCCAAAACCCTAATTTCCCACAGTAGTGGCGATCCAAAAATGGAGGTGCTCATAAACAATTATGTTTGGACAGAAATATGTACCTGATTGTTTTTGGTGTATCTCTGAAATTACGAATCCACAGGGTTTGAAACTTCTTCCTGTGGTAGCTCGACTTGTCCTCTTTATCACCCCACAGGTCTGACCTCAACTGGATTCTCTGAGAGAGTGTTATGCCAAGTGTCGCAACGTGACTTGTTTATGGGTTAAAACAGGAGAGCGAACGTGTACGGTGTGCCACGTGTCACTGGTTCAACTTCAGCCTCTGAAAAAGTTACCTAATATAGTAAAGTCCGTGCACTACCTTTCACATTTTACGAAATTCCATTTGGATCCTCCTATCCCACGTTATGACCTTTTTTCCTAGGTCACCTGATTATGACTGAGATCTGGAAGAGGCCGAAACCCTAGCTTGTACTAATCATAACTCACAAAGTATAATGAATCTAAGGGTGTCCTTTGGAAAAAAGGTACATGGGTCTGTTATCTAAGAGCTGTAAAGGTTTCCGATCCTAAACCTTCGCCAAAATGGATTTATAGTGAAAGTTCTACGATGACTTGTTTTTGCTATACAAAACCCTAACCTTCAAATTGTCGCAAGTGAAGCAAGTGTCGTAAGTGCCATACATTGCCTTCCTTCAGGTTAGCTCTGATACCATGTTAAGATTTAATATGCTAAGACAGAAATATTAGCATTACATTCCATTTCACAACAATAGCATATACAGGATCACTGAAAGAGCAAGAGGCATAGCATAAACACAAGAGACACAGATTTATCCTGGGAAACTCTCATGGGGAAGAAAACCAACAAAGCTTCCTCAATATAGATGACCAGCAAATACAAAGATGTAAACCCTATACATGAGCTCCTTCTTTTCCATATAATATCTCTCCCTCACCTATGCGTTATTCACAAGTGAGTGTAGTGTGTGTTAAATGAGGAACACACCTCCTCTATTTATACACAACTCCGACTTGACTTTACACTTACTAGGTCGGCCCCAACTTTAACAACTGGGTTAAACACCCCATTACAACTAACTGGGCCGACCTCTCTAGGGTGGTCTAATAACCCTTTGACCCACATAACACATACAGGGCCAATCCCCACTAGGGAATTCTAATAAACCAAGTTACCACGGAGGAATAAACATCTCCGAATACATGACAAATTCTCATCGGAGGAATGAAACATCTCCGGAATAATAAAGTACAAATATAATATTCTTAGAAGTTACAATATTTCAACATTACCCACTTCCCTTCCTTACACTGCCGTAAAGAAAGATGGAAACTATTGTAACACTTTAATCTGTTCCTTGATCCTGTTCACTTAAGAGTCTGCAAGAAGATTCTAAAAGTGTAGTTTAGCAGCCTTTTCAAGGTCCCTATGTTCATTTACCAAATTACTGGTATTATCATGAATATCCCAAATTGCATTGATATTCCTCCTCTGTGAGGCATAGTGGTGAAAAAAATTTGTATTATCATCTCTAAGCGATACCCAAGTGGCATGACTTTTCAATCACCATGAGATTTTCTCCTGCTTTAATAATCCATCAAGTATTTTTTGTAAACATTGGATAGAATGTCTTTCTTCATCAGTAAAGATCCCTGAAGGATTGAATTTTTATAAAGTGCTAAACTGAGTTTTAATAAGACAGAGGTCTCTCCGATCATTTTCTTTTTTCAATTTCTCCCATTCTTTTGTTTGTATCTTTAACCCTTTCAGCTTGAAAATGAATGTTTCCATTGGAATAAAATGATCAAGAATAGAGATTGTAGTCCAATAATTCCTCACTAAATTACAAAAATATGAGTCCTTTAACGAGGTTGAATTAAATTTGAACGACCACTGCAAATTTAGGGAGAAATCATCTACTTGAAGCAATATCGCTTGATGATCCGATATATTTGAAAATTCTATCCAAGATCTAAATCTATGCAAGGAACTAGCCAGGGATTCCGCTAAAAGGAATCTATTTAGTCTTTTACTGATACATCTTTTACTAGTCCTTTTGTTGCTCCAGGTTTCCCCCAATTTTTTGGGAACAACATCAATCAAGTTAGTCCTTTAAAGTAAATTAAAAAACTATTCAGTAGTGGCTTCACAATGAACAACTGAACCCCAATCCTCCGTAGCTGAAAGTGTAAAATTGAGATCTGCTGCAAGAATAAGGTTAGGTATATTAAGGATTCCTGTTGCTTCTAAGGAATTCCAATATACATCCCTATTTTTATAAGGTCCATACAGGTTTAGAAAAGAGATACAAGTATGACTATGATGGAACCGTCCCTCCAGTAGTAGGCCACCCATAGAATTGAAATCTTTAAAAGTAGAAGTGTTTGGATTCCACCCAGATAACAATCCCCCAAACAATACAACATAGTCTATTGTAGAAAAATACCATATTGGAAAAATCTTCGAGAAGACCTCCACCACTTCTGTTGCAGAAGTACACATTGTTTCCTGAATCAATATAACATCAAGGCTAGTAGATTTCAATATATTGGAGATAGTTCTAACTTTGCAAGCCCTTCCAATGCCACATATGTTGAATAGTGAAAACACATTAAGACAAATTCTAAGAGGGAAACTCTGCTCTAAGGGACCTAGAGCGAAAATAGGTGAAAAAGGGTTTTTCTTGTCAGCTTCATCTAACCATGCTGAAAGAGGTAGAAAAGTATCCCCTACCTCCTAGTCTTTTTGCTTCTTTTTCTTTCTGATTGTGACATTTTTACAATGAATTGAGGGAGTTACATTTTCTTCAGTAGAGATGGGGTTTTTTTAAAATACCTCCAACGGGGTTTTAATTTGAAAGAGGTCCAAATTATTAACCAAAATTCAAGTTGGGGACTAATTGGTTTAATTTGAACCCACAACTATCACAAACTGAGAATTTGTCTCGGATTTGTAATAAGTGGCTCAAGTTCCAAAGAGTTCCCAACTCTTTCACCCTCTAAGTCAACCCCATGAATTTCCAAAATCTCAATACTATTTGAGGGTTTTTCCCCTAAACTACCAAAATCCCCTACTATATTTCTTGCTACCGACTTGGAAGAACTATTCCTAATATGAAAATCATTGAAGTAGAAGGCAATTGATCCCTAAACGATAGAATGATTGATGCCTAAACAATTAAATAAGTATAACCCGTGCGTGCCAATAGAATGGGCAGTAATCGATCTCAGTGGATCGATGCTGAAACCTTCTATGACATTTATTTTACTTGTAAGTACGTATGAGTGCAATGGTGATCTACCCTTAAGGATCGATGACCCAATCGATTGTGCGATTTCGAATAACGTAAGACATTAATAGTAACTGAATATCAATGGTTGTCTGATTATGTTATAACTGTATATAGATCAGAGTTAGTGGGGATAGATATCTGTAGATTGATGCCCAAACTCATTATGTGATGGCTTGTTTTCAACACTACGTATATCTCCCCCGATGTCCACCATCGGTGATTGATCTCTGTAGATCGATGCCAAGTGATTGATGTATTATATCTATTATCATTTCGTTTAAGTTGGTCTATGATCCACTTATGGACCAGCGCAGTATTTATGTTTACTACATATTGTATTTATTGGTTTCCTACGAATTGCTAGAGCATGCATGCGATCTAGGGATCGATGCCATGCTACTGTGTATAATGCCCCATCAATTCATTACAGAAGTTTAGTAATACATGTACACTGGCCGTGGCATGCCAACTGCCAGGCTACAGTAGTAGAAGCCACATACCACGCTTTGGAGCGAACCTTAAGTGTTCGACATCTGAATAGAAGTATCATTAATCAACATTGAGTCGAGCTCGATCTATGCAGATCGACGACTCCGAATCAAATGTTATTTAAGTTTTACAATTTTAGATAGAATAAGTAGCTGGAGTAAATTGTTGTGTGGCGAATTCCACGACTTGTCATGTTCGCTGGGGACATATTTTGTATGCCTTGGGGTTAGCTGCCAAGTCGACCCCATATGGAATATGAGTGGTCCATTAAATTATCGAATGCTTAGATCTTGGTTATCCAAGTAATGTATGAGATAGATTAGGAGTTAGGTAGTGACTATATTAGTCATTGGATTATTATGGTCATGTCATTTAGGTTGACTTGTAGTATAATCAATGATATCTTCGTTTGAGTTCGGGTTTTCATGCATTTGTATATTAAACAATTATAATAACTTATGTACAGGGTTTACAAATGATGTATGCTTAATAATCATATAATTTTGGTTTCATAATTTCCACATGTTGTATCTTAATTTATATTTACGTTATGGTACGAATTTCATATCTTGTATATTTAACTGTCGATCCAGACAAAAGAATTGTGATTATGCGTGGACTAACTCATGGATAAATAGAGGGGGTTAATTAAAGTGGATTGGATGTTTAGTAGAATTAATTGTGGTTTACAAATTTCTTGAATTTAATTACCATGGTCAACACATGTGAATGTATGTAGATAAGTGGAATGAGCATTTGACTAGGTTATGATATGGTTTAGATTAGGTTATTTGTTAGGAGAATGAGTCTACCAATACAACTAAGTTAAGATATTACTACCTTGAATTTATGTTTTCCGAAAGAAAGTAAATTCTTATCAATAATCACGATACGAAAATGACTTATTACTTAATAACAAAAACAATTTTTTTCCCCAACAGAGCCGGACCTTACATTTGTAGATAGTGGAAAAGTAGAGTGTTGGGATGATCCTCAATTCCCAATAGTGCAAGGAATATTACGAAGAGGCTTGACAATGGAGGCCTTCAAGAAGTTTATTCTGTCTCAAATAAGACTATATTGAGGTTCCTTTTTACTGCCTATTTGTTCCATTGTGTATGTCCTTGTTATTAATGTATGATTGGACCTACTGTTTCTTATACTATAGATTTAGTAGAGATTTATACTTTTTGTTCTAAACTATTTTTTAGGGAGCATTGAAAAATATTAATCTTGGCTATAAGAAGAGTTCCTTTGCTTTCAGATTTATAGGCCTACATTTCACATCGGAAATATGAAACAGCCTAATACTGTAGTCCTTTATGAGATGTGATGAAAAGAGGTGTTACTGGTGTAAAATTAGTCATAGCAGATCTAATGAACAAGTAAATCAATCACAATAGATGAAACTCAGAAAATATGGTGTAAACTGTGCAAAAGCATGCATTAGTGCTCTATAATCCCAATAAGGGTGAAAATACAATACAATAATGTCACAATGAGTGAGCAATTCAAATTAACCAAGGAGGTCATTCGAATTAACTAAATGGCATAGCTTGGCTCCAACTAGGAGTCCTCATCATCAATCATTGGTGGTCATCAATGCACAAGTCACTGTCAAACATGTGTCAAAATGAGTCTAACCGAGTCTAACTGAGTGTAATAAGTGTAACTGATGGTAAGTGGCACTAATATAGAGATGGAGGCTCAGTGGAGGGTGCATGAGGAGTTATCTGCACTCAGAACTGTTAGTCATGTCTCATCGGAGGTCAATTAGAGTGATAACATCAGTTATGGGTCAATCGGAGGTAAATCAGAGTGATAACTGAAGTGTAACTGGACTAGTAGGTGAGAAAGGTGCCCTTCTTCAGTAGAAGGTGAGAACTGGGTGCATGATAGGCTAGGAGGTCTTAAACTGAGAGGAAAGCAGATCCCGAGTGCTGGGAGACTAAGGACTAGGTGCAGGAGGTACCATACTGATGACTGGGAAGCATGCGGATGCATGCATGCATGTAAACTACATAAGTGAATGATGAGATATCCTAACACCCCACCTCAAGCTATACTATGATGTAAAAAATAAAATGTAGGGCCCTGGTTACTTAGGCCAAAGGTCACCCCAATACAATAATCCAAAAAATGCTGAAATAAGCTAAGTGAGGAAAGAGGGAAAACCCAGTGGGAAGAAAGCCCCCCCTCAAGCTAAACATAAAAATGGATCTAATCTGTCTCCACCATGATGGAACTCACCCCCAACAATGAATGGAGGTAACAGAACTTCTTCTCAGTGAAGCTCTTGGTGAAGATGTCTACAATTTTCTCATCGGTAGGGCAATATTGCAGAATGATGGTACGATCATGCACCAACTCTTGAATGTAGTGCATATGAATCTCAATGTGTTTGGTCCTCTACCGCTAAACTGGATTGGTGGAAATCTTAATAGCACTTTGATTGTCACAAAATAGGATAGTCGAAGTAGTGCTACCAAAATCAAACTCGGAAAGAATACCCTGCAATCAAACTACCTGAATGCAGGCATTGACTGCCCCTCGATACTCTGCCTCTGCTGTAGAAAGTGCAATGGCTTCCTGCTTTTTGATTGACCAGCAAATAGGCCCATTTCCAATCATGAAAACATATCCGGAAGCGGACTTCTGATCTATGCTATCACCTTCCCAATCTGAATAAGTAAAACCAATTAAATCTAGCTCAGAATCTGCAGCATAATGTATGCCAAAATGTTTCGTACCTTGCACATACTGCAAGATCTGCTTGGATGCCCGCCAATGAATCTCATGGGACTGCTGCATATACCTTGATACAGAACTCACGGCATAAGATATATCAGGCCTTAAGTGTGTCAAGTAGAGAAGTGAACCAATCAACTGTCGATACATAGTGCAATGTGCAAGCGGTGTAGTATTTCCCTCTTTAAGACTGATTCCTGAGAGGAATGGAAACGGAGCAGCCTTACATTCTTCCATATTAAAATTTAATAGAAGTTCTTTCACATACTTTTACTGAGATAATGTGATCCTATCAAAGTTTTGAGCTATCTCCAAGCCCAAAAATTGCTTAAGCAAGCCCAAATCGCTCATATCAAAAGCTAGATTTAAAGTGGTTTTCAGCTTGTTAATTGTAAGGAGAGTGCTACTAGTAATGAGAAGATCATAAACATAAACACAATCAACAAATTACCTTTAACATTCTGTAGGTACACATTAGGATCAGATTTCATCTTTTGAAATTCTGAGAAAGAAGGAAGGAGTCCATCTTTGTGTACCAAGCTCTTGGGGCCTGTTTCAATCCATACAAAGATTTCTTAAATCTGCAAACTAATGATTGATCTGATATGTATCCTTCTATTTGTTTCATATATACCTCCTCATAAATGTCTCCATGTAGAAAATCACTCTTCACATCCATGTGGTGCACTTCCCAGTGCTTGGATGCGGCAATGGCCAAAACTAGGCGAATGGAATCCATCATTGCAACTGGTGCAAAAGTCTTAGTGTAGTCCACACCTTGGACTTGGGAGAAACCTCTTGCCACCAGCCTAGCTTTGTATTTGCTGATAGAACCATCAGCAGCAACCTTCGTGTGGCAGATCCACTTGCATTGAACTAATTTTATTCTAGGTGGAAGAGAAACTAGCTCCCATGTATTGTTCTTTTGAGGAGAACTGTACTCTTCATCCATGGTGGTTTGCCATCGTGGATTTCGGTTGGCATGATAGTATGATTTGGGATCTGAACCAATAATCAAATAAAATTTCTCAGATAATAATGGATCAGAAAAAGAAAGAGCCATATCTGCTCTTTGATAGTCTGCTCTTGTTCTCCTTGGATCAGCAGGATTTCCAATGTTTGGAGTAGTAGATTGTAGAGTGTTTTGGGCCCACTTTGGTAACTCAGGAGGATCATTATGGTCTGATTCCGAACCTGATATATCATGGACATCAAATTCTGATATAATATCAGAGATATCAGATCCAATGCTTTCTTCATACTCACTTGAATCTTCTTCTTGTGGAGGGTGCAAATCGGCAGTGTTTTCCTCAACTAGTTTCAAATTTGGAAGCAGTTCTTCAAATTTCACACTTCGCTCTATGAATACCTTTTCGGATCTCATATTCATGAGTTTATATGCTTTTGATTCTTCCCCATATCCTATCAGGATGCATTCAATACTTTGTGGATCCAAAGACTTTCTCTTATCATAAGGAATTCTAGCCCATGTAGTGGAGCCAAAAACCCTCAAATTCGACACATCCGGTTTGCGACCAAAGAATCATTCGAAAGGAGTTTTACCTTTCACAGATGAATGTGAAACTCAGTTCTGAATGTATGCAACAACATTAATGGATTCAGCCCAAATATTTGTAGCCACACCTTTTGACTCAAGCATGCAAGTAGCCATCTCTTTCAGTGACCGATTCTTCCTTTTCGCTACACCGTTCTGCTGGGGTGTGTAGGGAACTCTATGTTGGATCTAAATTCCTCTTTCGGCACAAAGTTGCAGCAAATCAGTATTGATATATTCTTCACCGTTATCATATCTAAGAGCTTTGATATTTCTCTCAGTGGTGGTCTCAATAGAAGCCTTAAAATCCTTGAATTTTTCAAGCACTTCTGACTTGTTTTTGAGAAAAAATACCCAAGTAACACAGGTGAAGTCATTGATGAATGTCAAAACATACCTTGAACCATTCATGGACATATTTGGCAATGGACCACTGATATCGGAATGTATGAGGCCCAAAATGGGGAAGCTCTGCTAGCTTTGCCGTGGTCGAACCTGTGCTCGGGGTGCTTCCCAACAATGCAACCGGGGTAAATTCCCTTCGAGGAACGGAGTTGTGGAAGATCATCTACCATGGATTTATGTTGTAGAAGTAGCAAATACTTGTAATTAAGGTGTCCAAACCTTTCATGCCAAATCCTACTAACCTCGTTGCCATGAGTGAGGAGAGCAGTGGGCTTTTCAAGCGACACAAAGTGAGAAAACTCATAGTATTTTGCAGTGTGGTTTGCCTTTTCGACTGCAATAAGTCTTCCACTTTTGATATCAGAAATTTCAACATTGTTAGGGCTGAATGTAACTTGCTTCAATTCACTACTGTGTGTCATTTGATACACAAAAAGTATATTTGAAGCCAAGGAAGGCACATAGAGAACATTCTGAAAGCTTCCATGCTCTACATGGATGATACCTTTGCCCTTCGAAGAAATTTTTGAGTCATCTCCCAAATGGATGGAGATGGAGCTGCTTGGATCGAATGAAGAGAAGGAGTCAATGTTTTCAGCCATATGATTGGAGGCACCAGAATCTATCAGTAGAGTGGTGGGTTTCGAAACAGTTGCCATGAGTGCTTGACCTCTTTCATGATCATCATTCGTATCCTTCTTCCGTGCACCGTCGGAAAGACATATGTTGTTCTTTTCCAAAAGGAGGGCCATTTGATCTATTGTTTTATTCATGCATGAACTTTCAAGATGAAAGCCACGGTTTCAATATGAACATTTAGATTTTTCCTTGCCCTCTTTACCCTTCTGCTTGTTCCTCGAACCGGATGGTGCTTCCGGTTGCTTGCCTTTATCTCTTTGCTTGGTAGGCTCGAATTTGGGCCCCTCTTTCCTTTGCTTTCCTTTACCATTCGAATTCTTGGGTCATTGAGAAAAGAGGGATGAATATTTGGATTTTATGGACCCCATTTGAATAAACTTATCATGCTCCTTTGTGATGGAATGAATGAAGGCATTCAAGGTAGGCATCTTCCAATTCGGGGTAGTTAGCCGACCGGAATTGAAAGTAGAGACAAATACCGAGTAATATTTCCCAAGCTTTGTGAGAATGGAGAGGATTAATTTCTTATCCTCTTTCACAACACCACTATTCTTCAACTGCAATGACAATGTTTGAGCATTAATTCACAATACTCTAGGATCTTTATTGAGAGAATAACATACACAGTATATCAATGCATAACAATCACAATAAGCATGAAAAGCATCACAAGAATCAAAAGCATGAGAGACAAGAGACACAGAGTTTCCGTGGGGAAAACCCTAAGGTGAAAAACTCCACAACTTCCTCAGAGATAGAGAGAGCAATGGCTCAACCAAAGTACAACCAAAATACACTGAGATAGTCTCCTAGTAGCAGATGATCCTTCTCCTCATTAGTGCGCCACTTTCTGAGTGAGAGAAGTATGAGTTTCCGAGTGATACAAATAGAGATCTCCTGATCTCTATTTATACTTAACCTGTTTTCCCAATATCCTTATGGGGCCGACTTGTCTAGTTAGGTACATCAATTACATATTACATAAAATAGGGCTGACCCCACACATGGTGGTCTAATAACTCATCGACAAGTTCACACACTTGCGACACTTGTCAATAAACATGACGACACTTCCTTATAGAGGAATAACACATCTCTTATAAGGGTACAATAAATATATATGAAATACATGGATGAAATACATTCTGAAGTTACATATACATCAACACTCCCTCTTAACTAGGAAGGTATTTCTCGACACAGTTCTGCTAGACAAGTCTTCTTCTCAGGATCATCGTCATCGATGCATCGTCATCATCATTGCCATTGCTGTTGCTATCTCAACCAATCTCTGACTCTACTCAACATAGGAAGTTCTACAGAGCTAGTCCTTTGTCATACTAGATGTAGGCCCACCACCTGTACATCTTCATCCTCACTGGCCATTCTGTGAAATCCTCAGGAATTATTACGTGTGTCACAAAACCTTGCAAGAGCATCCGAGGACTTATTACGGGCACACAGCCCAACCTATTGGATCTCCCAGGGAGCTATTACATGTGACCCTACCACAAAACCTCGAAAGAAAATCCCAGGACTGATTACGAGCACACAGCTCAACCTATCGGATCTCCCAGGGTGCTATTATATGTGGTCACCACAAAACCTTGCAAGAGCATCCCAGGACTTATTACGGGAACAAATCCCAACCTATCGGATCTCCCAGGGTGATATTACATGTGGTCATGGAAAAACCTTACAAGAGCATCCAAGGACTTATTACGAGCACACAACTCAACCTATCGGATCTCCTAGGGCGCTATTATATGCCATAGGACAAAACCTCGAAAGAGCATCTGCCAGATATCCCAAGGAGCTATTATATGCCAGCGAAAAAACCTTGCAAGACTATCTGCAGATCTCCCAGGGCACTATTATATGTCCTCCCAAAGCAAAACCTTGAAAGAGCATTTGCCAAATCTCCCAGGGAGCTATTATATGCTAGCGAAAAAACCTAGCAAGAGAATCTGCAAACCTCCCAGGGCGCTATTATATGCTTATCTGCACAACCTTTCCATAGCCACAGAGTATCAACCTGATACTCACCATACATCATCCTGATGTATACATGATCATCCTGATCATCATCACTGCAACATCCTGTTGCATGTCATCTAGAGCAACATCCTGAAGCTTGTCATCCATGATCATCCTGATCATATAATGCATCTACCTGATGCATACCAAGTATTGACCTGATACATATCATCATACATGATCCACCTGATCATACAATGTATCCTCCTGATACAAATACAAATACATGATATATATCAATCATACATGATCTACCTGATCATACAATGTATCCACCTGATACATATACAGATACATGGTCCAAGCATCCAACATGATGCATATACAAAATACATACAAATGATCCAACTAATCATATCCAGCATCATGATGCATATACAAAATACATACAAATGATCCAACTGATCATATAGAGCAGAAACTAGAACATCATCTTGATGCTCATCATCCAGCACTTACATCCACAGCCATGTGAAGGCTCCTCCTTCCAACATACTTGGAATGGCTTCAGCAAATGTCTCCATCACTTCTTCCTCGAATTGTCATTGATCTGAAGAACACCAATCCTCTCCCTGAAGTACTCGAACTTCACCCTGGCTAGTGGCTTCATCAGCACATCTGCAATATGCTCATCCGTCGCAATGTATAGGAGCTTCACAGCTCCTCTCTGCACCATATCCCTAATATAGTGATATTTGATCTCTATGTGTTTCGACCTGTCATGAAACACTGGGTTCTCGGACAGCTTCACACAACTCTGGTTATCACACAAGATACCAATAGCATCCAACGGGAGATCGAATAACTCAGACAGTAGCTTTCGAAGCCATACTACCTCACAACTAGATGAACAGGCTGCAACATACTCTACCTCAGCTGTACTCAGTGCTATGCAGGATTGCTTCCTGCTGAACCAAGAGATCACACCTTATCCCATACTGAGGAAACATCCAGATGTGCTCTTCCTATCTGCAGCACTGCCAGCCGAATCTGAATCAACATAACCCTATAGGTTAAAATTTTGATTCGCTTCATACTTGAGCCCATAATCCACTGTACCCTTCACGTACCTCAGAACATGCTTTACAGCAACCAGGTGAACACTCCTCGGATCCGTCAGGAACTGGCTCAATGTGTTCACCGCAAAGCAAATATATGGTCTCGTGTTCGTCAGGTACATCAAGGACCCAATCATCAGACGATACATAGAGACATCAACCGGATCAGATGAAGCATCACATAGAAGCTTCAGATTCGATGTCATAGGTGTGGCCATGGCCTTGCAATCCATCATCCTGAATCTCTTCAGGATATCTACTGTGTACTTCCCTTATCCAAGGAAGATCCCACCTGCACTCTGCCACACCTCCATACCTAGGAAATAATGCGTCATTCCCAAATCTTTCATATCGAACTCAGTAGTAAGCTTCCTCTTAGTATCTACAATCAATCTGTCATCTCCTGTTACAAATAAGTCATCCACATATAGGAGTAGAATCACATGATTCCCTTCCTCAACCTTGTAGTAAAGGTTGGAATCCACTTTACTCTTGGTAAAGCCCAAACTAGATAGGAAACTGTCCATCCTACCATACCAAGTTCTGGGAGCTTGCTTTAAGCCATACAAGGATTTCTTTAATCTGCACACATATGACTCCCTATCATGTATTTCAAAACTGAGTGGCTACTCCACATATACTTCCTCTTCAACTACACCATTCAAGAAAGAAGTCTTGACATGCATCTGGTGTATTTTCCATTTCATTGCTGCAGCCAGGGCAAGTACTGTTCTGAGAGAAGCCACGAGCTACGAATCTTGCCTTGTATTTCTCTACACTGCCATCTGCAACATGCTTGATTTTGTAGTTCCATTTGGAAGTCACAACAGACTTCTCTTTAGGTCTTGGGACAACATCCCAAACATCATTATTCATTATTGATTGGTATTCCTCAACCATGGCATCCTTCCATTCTTTCTTTTCTGCTGCTTCTTCATAACTGGAAGCTTCTTTGTTCATAATGTCACAGAGTAAAGCAACATAACTGGTATGTGATCTGGTTCTCTCCTTTGCTCTGTGTTCTTCTTTTGGAATGCCAAGTCTTTCTGCATCTTGAATGAGCTCTCTAGCCCATGCAGGTTTCCTCTTGTGAGAGTTATCCTCAAAGGGTGGATCTACAGGTTCATCCGGATCTTCAAACTCACGAACAACTTCTGGAATTGCTTCAGTCATGGTAGTGTCTTGAAATCTAGTTTCCTTAGATTCTTCATAAACTTTGATAGGTGCCTTCCTTGATTTGATGAATGCTGACTTTTCATCAAATGTTACATCCCTGCTGACCTCAATCTTCTTGAACCTTCGAAAGTATATTCTGTAAGCCTTCGAGGTTTCACTGTAACCCACAAAGATATCCTTCTTTCATGAAGGATCTAGTTTGGTCCTCTTTTCCTTTGGAACATGTGTGTATATTGGACAACCGAATATTCTGAGATGGCTGACTTCAGGTTTCTTACCAGAAAAAACCTCTTCTGGTGTGTTGTTTTCCAATATCTTGTGGGGTGTTCTGTTCTGTACATATACAGCTATTCTAGCTGCTTCTGCCCATAGATGCATAGGTAGATCCTGGTCATGTAGCATTGCCCTTGCTGCTTCCATGATTGTTCTGTTATTCCTTTTTGCAACTCCATTCCGTTGAGGATTATAAGGAGTAGTCAACTCCCTCTTAATCCCTGAATCACTGCAAAGCTTCTTGAATTCACCTGAGGTGAATTCTCCACCATTGTCGGATCTGAATGTTTTGATCTTCTTGTCAGTTTGATTCTCCATCAAGGTTTTGAATTCCTTAAACTTATCAAACACCTCATCTTTGTTCTTTAAGAAGTATACCTAAGTCTTCCTGGAGAAGTCATCAACAAATGAGACATAGTAAACATACCCACTCAGAGAACTGGATGACATAGGACCACATACATCTGAGTGGATGATTTCCAGGATACCTTTTTCCTTGCTTTCACTGCTTGGGAAAGCCTTCTTAATGTTCTTACCTTTTTCACATCCTTTGCAAACACCTTCATGTTTGGTCTTGATTTCAGGAAGACCCTCTACAGCCTTGCTTGCAATTGGAAGTGCCCTATAGTGCATATGAGCAAGTCTCCTATGCCAGAGTTCACTTGGATCCATGGATTCATGCACCATGGCATGTTCAGGTTGTCCCTTCAATTTATACAAACCTCCCTCTTGCTCTCCAATCACTACTGCATCATCTATGGTCTTTCCCTTTGGCCACATTAGGACTTGGCCATCCACAAATGAAACCCTCATACCTTTTGCATCCAATGCAGAGATGGAGAGTAAGTTCTTCTTGAGCCCAGGTACATAAAGGACTTCTTTCATCTACAAAGATTTTCCAGAATCTAGGTTGGAGGAGGATTCACCACTTCCTTTGATTGGGTATTGATAATCATCCCCAAGTTTCACCTTATGGGGTGATTCATGTTCAGATAGGTTTACAAAAGATTCCTTAAATGCAGTCATGTGTTTGGAAGCCCCACTGTCAATTAACTAATCATTACAACCATGGGAGATAGTACTTGTGAGAGCAGAGATTAGAACATACTCTTCTTCACCAAGGATAATTTTAGGGGCGAAATTTAGCCCATGGGCTATTTTTCCATGTTTTTTTCCAAAAAAAGGTTCGCCAATTTGCATTTTTTGAAGTCCCATTTCGGCCAATTTTGATGGGGTAAACTTTTTCACTCTAAAAATCGCCAAATTATTATCTAAACTATGTAAAATCCCTAGAAATTGAAATAATTTTAGAAAAATATCGCCAAATATTTTATAGTTGACATTTTAAGAATTGGCAAGATTCGCCAATGTTTATACAATTTTAAATAAGTATGGGTGCTTAAAATTATCCTTGTTCTTCACTTGATGAGTCACTATCATCACTTTCTTCCCTAGCCTTCTTCTTTGGAGGTTCATCATCTCCGGCAGCATGAGCATGGAACTTTCTTTTGTTGCCCTTCTTCTTCTTGCTAGAGTTGATGCTATCCCTTTTGTTCTTGGGACATTGTGAAGCAAGGTGACCCTTCTCATTGCATGTGAAACATCTTATAGCCTTCTTATTATTCTGTTGGTAGTGATAGGATCTCTTGTGGTGAGAGTGCTCCTTCTTGGGCTTGCTTCTTTTGGTGTGGGCTATGAGAGCTTGATCTTCACCTCCCATCTTTTCTTCACGAGCTACAAGCCTAGATTCTTCTTGAGAGCATTCCTCCCACAGTTTACTGAAAGAGATCAATTTCTTTCTTGCATAGATTCCTTGAATAAAGGAGTCCCATGACCTAGGAAGGCCATTCCGAGTGGTCATAACAACTTTGCCATTATCCACTACTTCATCCACAGCTTCAAGTTGTTCCTTGATATAAGAGACCTTGGAGAAGTAAGATTGAATGGTTTCTCCATTCAACATCTTGACCCCTTTCAATTGATTCCGTAGAGTCATCTTCCGATTTATGTTCTTCCCTTCAAATAACTTGGTCGAAGAGTCAAACATCTCCTTGGTGTCTTTAGATAAGACACATGGGGTATGAGATGGTTTTTGATGGAATCAACAATGATTCTCTTTTCCTTGACCAAGTTCTTCTTATGCAATACCTTAGCCTCTTCATCCTCTGGGATAGGGATGTCTTCTTTTATGTATGAGTCCAACTTATTCTCTTCCAGGATTAACCCAATCCTATACTTCCAAGCTCGAACGTTATCAGCCCCTTCAAGCTTATCCTCAAGCTTGGTGTGGTGAGACATATTAAAGAGTACTTCAAATGGAAATAGAAAAGATTTAGGTCTTACCACATGAAATGCTGAAAATTGGATCTCGACCTGGATTGGCGTTTGTCGAAAAAACCCTAAAAATTCAAAATGTGAATTTCAACTTTCTGAAAGGAATAAAAGATGTGCCTTGATGAGCTAATCAGCCTGGTATATTCAGAATTTGAGATTAGCAAAGCTTTACCCTTCAGATTTGCCTTTTTGTCCTCCCGGGTTCACTAGGGAGAAGCCTAAATTAGGGTTTGAGTTTCTCGGAGATCTACCTAGCCGAAAATCTCGATCCAAAGCTCTAAACTTTGATTTTTTCAAGGAGGTTCCAACTATGTCTTCAGATTTCAGAAATTCCTATTTTTGTGGAGACCCTAATTTTTAGGGCCAAATCTGAAAATGCACAGAATTGAATTCTGATTGGACAGATAGATTCTCCTTGATGAGTAGAGTCAATCTACTATACTTCTTTTCCAAAATCTGTGGAGAGAAACCCAATAAACAAGAAACTCAAGTTTCTGTCACTGCAAAATGTCTTCTTCTCAGGTTGGCTCTGATACCCTGTTAAATTTTGAGCATTAATTCACAATACTCTGGGATCTTTACTTAGAGAATAACATATACAGTATATCAATGCATAACAATCACAATAAGCGTCACAAGCATCACAAGAATCAAAAGCATGAGAGACAAGAGACACAGAGTTTTCGTAGGGAAAACCCTAAGGTGAAAAACCCCACAACTTCCTTAGAGATAGAGAGAGCAATGGCTCAACCAAAGTACAACCAAAATACACTGAGATAGTCTCATAGTAGCAGATGATCCTCCTCCTCACTAGTGCGCCACCTTCTGAGTGAGAGAAGTATGAGTTTCCGAATGATACAAATAGATATCTCTCAATCTCTATTTATACTTAACCTATTTGCCCAATATCCTTATGGGGCCTACTTGTCTAGTTAGGTACATCAATTACATATTACATAAAATAGGGCCGACCCCACACATGGTGGTCTAATAACCCATCAACAAGTTCACACACTTGCGACACTTGTCAATACACATGACGACACTTCCTTATAAAGGAATAACACATCTCTTATAAGGGTACAATAAATATATATGAAATACATGGATGAAATACATTCTGAAGTTGCATATACATCAACAGACAAGTGCTTGAATTTTGTGAAAAACTCATTGATGGTCTCAAAATTCTTAGGACTAAGGGAAATCAATTCATTTTCCAATTGAAAGGCCCTAAGC
Source organism: Larix kaempferi (assembly GCA_027924585.1). NCBI lineage: Eukaryota > Viridiplantae > Streptophyta > Pinopsida > Pinales > Pinaceae > Larix > Larix kaempferi. The sequence continues at coordinate 3,557,020 of BSBM01000118.1, forward strand.
TCGTCCTTCTTGCCAAAGAGATTTTCAAGTTGCTCCCATATTGCTTTTGGAGTCTTCAATCCGCTGAGATGGAAGTGAAGATCCTTGGAAATGGAGAGGCAAAGGAGACCATAGGCTTCATCAAGCTTATTGTAGTGTTTGGTTCTTTCCGATAATGTGCTTGTCTCCAATTCGAGGCCAACAATGACTCTATAGAACCCTTTTGAGCATAATATAATCTCCATATCATCTGTCCATTCAAAATTATTGAAGGGAGTAAGAACTGGCTTGGAAGAAGAGTATTCCATCTCAAATAGCGGGTGCACTTGATGTAGAAGAACTTGTCAAACACAAGAGAGAAAATGCAATTGATGTAGATGATTAACCTGCAAATCATAATCAAAACAAGAACAGTAAGGTCGAATAATCCACCCTTTTAGAGTTGCATCACACCTAGGATTGGAGATCAAGCAAGTTGAATGGGTCCAATGTATCAAATCCTGGAATTATGTGGAAAACTCAAGCTTCTGGAGTGGATTGGAGTGTATTTTTATGCTTTGCATGCACATGAGCGAATGCACATGAGATCTTTCATGCCAAAACTTCTATAATTTTGAGCAAATTCACTCAAATCTTCTTGTAGAACACCTGTAGAAAATAGATCTTATCCCTACAATGGCTCTGATACCATGTAAAATTAGTCACAACAAATCTAATGAACAAGTAAATCAATCACAATAGATGAAACTTTGAAAACATGGTGTAAACTGTGCAAAAGCATGCATTAGTGCTCTATAATCCCAATAAGGGTGAAAATACAATAAAATAATGTCACAATGAGTGAGAAATTCGAATTAACCAAGGAGGTCATTCGAATTAATTGAATGGCATAGTTTGGCTACAACTAGGAGTCCTCATCATCAATCAGTGGTGGTCATCAATGCACAAGTCACTGTCAAATAGGTGTCAAACTGAGTCTAACTAAGTCTAATAAGTGTAACTGATGGTAAGTGGCACTAATCTAGGGATGGAGGCTTTGTGGAGGGCACATGAAGAGTTAACTGCACTCATAACTTTTAGTCATGTCTCATCAGAGGTCAATCGGAGTGATAACATCAGTTATGGGTAAATCGGAGTGATAATTGAAGTTTAACTGGACTGGTAGGTGAGAAAGGTACCCTTCTTTAGTGGAAGGTGAGAACTGGGTGCATGACAGGATAGCAGGTATTAAACTGAGTGGAAAGTAGCTCCTGAGTGCTAGGAGACTAAGGACTAGGTGCTAGAGGTACCATACTGATGACTAGGTAGCATGCAGATGCATGCATGCATGCAAAGTACATAAGTGAATGATGAGATATCCTAATAGCTAGTTGGAAGGGTAAGATTTTATATGACACAGGTAGACTGGAATTGATTACTTCTGTACTTTCTAGATTGCATATATATGGGTGCTCTACTTTTAGACTCCCAAGGAAGATCATACATTTAATGAATAAGGATTTACGAACCTTTTTTTGGTCAAGTTCCAAGTAAAGGAGTCAATCTGATACTATCAATTGGGAGAAGGTTTGTTGTCTAAAGGAAGAAGGTGGCTTTGGTGTTAGGTATGTGGAAGATTGGAACAAAGTCGGGAAACTGAATTTATTCCTCTTTATTTTTGTATTTTATTTTTCTTCATATGTATTTGAACAATTTCCGAGTCTTCTTAGAGTTCCTACATTTAAATTTTATAGTAGACATTAAAAACCACCAAAGCAAGCCCCGTAAATTTCCTACCACAATTATAAAATACATCTGTTGTCAAATAAATGTTTAATCTGGTCCGTAAAATATCAATCTACTAAAATGGCTAGTGGTCTTCATTTCAGGCTATTACTAGAATAGTACTGACATTTGGTTCCAATGGGTGGCATTGTTGTTCACTAGCCATGGGAAGAATATTTTGAGAAATTATGCTTTTGAATTGAAGTTTTTGATATGTTGAAATTGGTTTCATTGGGATGTTGAAGAATACATGTATATAACCATTAATTTCATAAAAAAATTCTAATACAAGAGATGTTGTTGTGAATGTGTACATGAATCATGAACATAAGTTTTCCTTTTTGGAGATGAGGATACTAGTAATGTGATGGCTCTTGATGGGATACTATTTGAGGTATGTCATTCTGGTTACAAGGGTTCTGTTAAAGTTGGAATGTTTGATAGTTTTCTCATTTCTTTTGTTCTTCATAAATATTCTTCTCCAACAAGAGTACGAAGGCCAACTGATTACAATCCTTCAACTGTAGCAGCCCTTGGTCCAAGCCAACCAAGTCCTTTATTTAACCTAGAAACTGCAGGACTTACTCTAGGGCAAGTGTTGAGGGTCAAAGAAATTTTCATTTCATATTTTACTTGTTTTCATAATTATTAAACTCCCTTTGAACTCAATGCTCCTGAAAAGGAAATTGGTGGTGCTAATGGGACAGATAGAGTATTTGTTGGAGGCTTGCCTTGCTATTTTAATGAAGCCCAGATAAAGGATCTTTTAGAAGCTTTTTTGTATGTTTTATTACATCATTCATCCTTACTATTTACATTTTAATAAATCTAGATGATATATGGACATTTTGTGCATTATTTTTAATTGTCTTCAAGCTATTTTTTTCTGCAACTGGGTATACATCAATGACCGGTAATCAAACGATACCTCCCATGTTTGACATCAACTCATTTATTCACATGGATAGGTTTGTACCTTGTGTTGTTTTTAGATGAAGACCTTTGGATCCTCGATAGCATCACCTCATTTATGTTATCACCCAAGTTGCGCAAGACTGAGCCACACTCTTTCTGGGCTCTTGATGAGACATAGATCCAGCTTGTTCTCTATGGCTATGTTCTCTAGTTTTGACATAGATCCACCTTGTATTTATGTGGCTATGTTTACACTTATGTTCCTCATGGATCCATGCTTGTATTCTAGTGGCCATGATATAGACATTAGTATTTGGATCATTATTGTATCCTCTTGGAGGTCATGTTCCACCATTTGAACATGGACAGTTACCCCAAGGATGAGTTTGTCTGACATTGCCTTTACTTTCGGGTACTTCATTTGAGCCTATGATTCTTGGTTTCTCCGTTCCTCCATGATTCAACTCTTTGTTATTTATAATGTATTTCGGCCATCGTTTCCCGCACTCCCTTTGACCTCATACATTAGTGGGCATCTTTTATAGATTGAAATGACACCTCTCTGTCCGTGACGACACTTGCTTCCCTTGGTCGCATGATGACATTTCTTGAGATCAAGCTTCAGTCACACAACAGGACATTTGTGGATGGAGGAGTCATTTGGGACACTAAAAATGGTTGAACTTACCTCATTCTTGACCCATTTGATGTATATGACCCTTAGGAAAAATTTTCCAGACCAAACCATCTCCTGAAAATGAGCAAAAAAGCATGTTTTTGGCCATTTTTTAACATGCGTGCTGGTACATAGGCATGATAGTAGCGTGTGTACCCTACTCTAGTGTACAATAGTAGCGCTCAAACCTTTTGAGCATGACTCCACTGTGAAATAGTAGCGCTCAACCCTTCCTGTACGCTACTCCACTTTGAAATAGTAGCGTACACCCCTGTTTTGGTCAAAATCTCGAAATTTTGGGAATTAAGTTGGTTGGGGAACCTCCTACTCGGTTATAACTTCTTTTCCTCTCCTTCACTGATTATATAAGAAGGGTAGAAGGGCCATGTGAGGGGACCAAGCCTATTACAAAGTTATGCTGGAGGAATGGAGACCCTCATCCCCCTCTCTTGTGCTTCATTTTTGGTAAACCCTAGCACTGCTGGTTAGAGCCTGGGATCCTTGGAGAATGGAAACAAGAGACCTTGAATCTAGGTTTCCTGAAGTGCCAAGCTTGAAGGAAGGTATAAATTTATATACTTGCTTTCATTCTTCAAGAAAGATCAGACGTTCTTCTCTTTCCAAATATGACCTATTAATGTGTATTAGATTTATTACAGTTTGTTTGTAATCTGATGTCTTCTTCTATTATGAATATCAGTCTTATATGTGTTGTCAAATGTGTTTGAGAAGGGTATCAAGTTGTTTTGCAGGTTTGGGCATTGCGACACTGGATAAGCATTGAAGAGTAAGGAAGGCAAAGCTAGGATCAACCTTCTAAATGAGGTGCATACATATCTAAACCTTAATCTCTTCACTTATTTGTTGTACTTGCAGAATGCTTGTAAGTCTATCTTTATCACCGTAAGTTGGTAGTTTCTCCCCTGAACTATAGGTGCATTTCCCCCACAACAGAATGGCGACTCTACTGGGGAAAGCCTAACTGCTTAGGGGTATCCAAGGTCATTTCTTTAGTTTTTTCTGAAGGTCTTTGTTCAATTTCTTGATTAGAATCAGTTAGTAGGCTCTGTTTGACCCTGCTGGGCTTTTACAGACCTTTCCTGGCCCTTGCAAACCCTTGTGGACCCAGGTGTGGGGGGTTTTAACCCCATTTTTTAAAAAATTTCAACCTGTACGCTATTTTTGTGCAGTACAGTAGTGCTTTGGGCACTAGTTTCCTTCATACACCTTTGCGCTCAAAATATGGGTTTAAATTTTTTGAGTTTTTGGGTTGTGGACCCAAATCTGAGGGTTCTGGCTGCAGTTTTGTGGTCCCTGATGACCCTAGGTCTGTGTTAAACCCCTGTAAGTGGTCTCCCATCCTTATATTGATCCTACATTCATGATTTGAACCTCTTTTGATCAATTTGGGCTTGTTTGGAATTTTTTGGGGCTTGTTGACCCAAGTTGGGGGGGTGTGGACCCCTTTGGTGTTTTGTACCCTAACTTGAGTTTGACTGAACCTGCTTGCCCCATTTCCACTAGATTTGAAACCTCTTGAGTCTTCTTGACCCTGTTTGTATCTATTTGAGTGAAATTTCTCTTTTATATTGGTTTTTTATCCTCCCTTATGCTTTTAAGTTTTCTTTTGTAGTGAAAGCTCATGTGTTTTGGCTGTTATTCAAGACCTTGTTTGCATTGTTTTTGTCACGGGGGGTTCACTGACTGAACTTGTTGCATAGCACGATCGATCGCAGGATATTAAAGAATATCCCTAATTTCACTAAATATTGGAAAATGACTCCTAAAATTGTATTGTTGAACCCCCCTCCCAATATACCTTTCCAATTAAAAAAACCTCTAGTTTCACCAAATATTGTACGTATCCAATTTTATCAACCCATTTTTAATACCCCCTTTATATCATATTATCAAGTTGTAACAATCAGGAGCTCTAACGCATCTTAATATAAGCAAATATGATTCTAAATAAAATAATAGTATAATACTAATAATGATTCCACCGATATTGCAAAGGAAACTAATCAATTTGTAGTTTTGGATAGTGGAAGATCCAACAAAATAGTAACGAGGAAGAGAAAATGTATAAAAGGCAACCCAGTAAAGAGATCAATGTAACAAGGAATGTAAAAGAATAATAGTCCAATAGTCAATGCTATGCTTAGAAAATATGAGAATTGCAGATGTTTTACACCACAACCTGCCAACCTACCAATTTTATATCATGTAAATACACGTATAGCCATATAGAGCTCGTCTTTTCTATAATCTTAATAAATTAAACTCCATAAAAATGCAAAATTGAAACACTTTTGTGGATGGACTTCCCTACCTTCCTATCAAAACAAACATCATTGATGTTTGAACCCAAATGAACATAAAAAAAATCCTCTTACTTTCCAATAACACCATATGATCATGTGCATAGCCTGGATTTGGGTCATTCACAAGACGCAATGAATCGCCTCCACTTCATCTACATTTATTCTTGCAATCAAGGGAATTAGCAACATTTATTTACCTTTTCTTGAGTTATATCTAGTTTTTTTTATCTTTATAGGAGAGGGAAAATTCTCCATTGTTATATTTCAAGCATGCAATAGTTATAAAGATACACAGATGGTGAAACTTGTATGATACCATTTCATGGTAACGATAACACATAGGGTATGTAAAATAGACCTAACCATCCCCCTCAATCAAAAAATATAGACCCAAATAAACTAGTTGTTTGAAGCACTGCTTCAAATAGAATACTTGACAATCTCTACCTCAATGCTCTACAAACTTCAATGGATGGTTGCAGTGCATCCACATTGACATTAGCATATTCTTAGCATAAATATCCCCATTTTCTAGCACAACATGCAATCAAAGTGAATAATTTGTGTAAGAGAAAGATAATGAGCTACCTCTCACAAAACATTAAAATCAAATATAACACCATTTTAGATTTTTTGAAATTTTCATATAATATTAATGCTCTAACACCATTTTAGATTTTTTGAAATTTTCATATAATATTAATGCTCCTCTTTATGTCATTATAATTCACAATAGGGAGAATTCTAGAAACACACCTGAACATATTCTTTCAAGTTTTTCTTCACATGCCTTGCAATTAAGTGTCTATTAGTGACATCGATTAATTTCACGACTTACTTTGCCAACAAATGCTAGTTGCACCCCTAACTTGATAAGAGATATATGATTTCATTAGTATTGAATAAAACTAATGCCTATGAAGTTTCAAAGTTAGAAGTTTCTTTAGAAAGAAAATCTTATAATTTTCATATTTCTTTTTTCAAGCCTTTTATTACAACTATGAATCTCCTTCTATTAAATCTTATGATTTGCATATTTCCCTTTTAGGGAATTTCTCTTATAATTTTGAATCTCCTTCTATTAAGAGGAATGAGCATAGATCCATCTTAAAAGGGGATCTACCAAGCGCCGAGAGGGATCAAATCTCTCGAGGTCCAAACGCTTTTTTAGAGTGGAAATGCTTAGGAAGCATTTTAATTTATCTAATTTGTGTAGTTTTATATAAATGTTGTTGTAAATGTTTTAAATCTAATTTGAGCCTACATGTTATTTTTTATAATTTTTTTATTTTTTTTTAAAGACACGTGTCAACTCCAAGATGAACACGTAAGGAGTTACACATCCCCCTACTAGTCTGTAGAATGCACTTCTTCAACACAATGAGTTCTCAAATGTTAATGCCTCCTTAAAGACTATGTATAAGTAAATACATACAACTTACTTTTCCAACAAATGCTAGTTGCACCCCTAACTTGATAAGAGATATATGATTTCATTAGTATTGAGTAAAACTAATCCCTATGAAGTTTCAAGGTTAGAAGTTTCTTTAGAAATAAAATCTTATAATTTTCATATTTCTCTTTTCAAGCCTTTTATTACAACTATGAATCACCTTCTATTAAATATTATAATTTGCATATTTCCCTTTTAGGGACTTTCTATTATAATTTTGAATCCACTTGTATTTAGAGTAATGAGTTGTCAATGTTAGTGTCTCCTTAAAGACTATGTATAAAGAAATACATTATTACCTTTTATGACTATGCCTATCCCTTATTCTTTAGGGTTTCTTTTTTATTCCCAATCTAAATTTATTTTGGAAAAAAACTTATTTAAGGGATTTTATATAAAATGTTCCTTTCCTTGGTTTTCTTTTAAATCACACTTTTAAGTGATAAGGTGATAAGGGGACTTGCCACTTCTTTAGTTGATTAACCTTATCTAATTTAAGTTGCAGCAAGGATGACAACTCTAAGATTAATGTTAATAGTGTCTCCAAACAATTTAGGTGCTTTAGTCTCTTTGTTCAAAACTTATGTTGTTTCTCTCCAACCAAATTTTTAATTTAGGATAACATTAATTAAATTTGATATAAAATGTGCTTAACCAAAGTAATGACATCTACAAGAATACACCTGAGATGTGTTATTTTGATATTTTCAATTTATTGCATGTGCACTTAATAACTTATTCAAACGAATAGCAATAAGAATATACACATTAAAATTTTATAGAAGATGAAGGGGTAGAGGGTGTGGCAAATAGCTACAATGGTTTCACTTCATTTGTGCATAATTTCCATCCTTGGCTTATGTGCACATCAATATTTAGTTACATGTAGATTTATCCAATCCATATATGTTTACATTACAATATTGGGTGTGCAAGTATCCATAACACAAGTTGACATGCTACTTCTTCTGTGCATCATAATTGTCACCAATTATCATGGATATTTTTGAAGCGATCCACAACTACCAGAGGATAACCATTTCCCTTGTTGGTACTTAGTAACTTCCTCCAAGTGTATCCATCGAAATCAACTCCCATGGTTTGGAGATGTAATTGGAATATACTTTTCCATATTCCAATATTCTATCTTGGACATGAATTTGAATGTGCAACTCCTTATTAAATTTTATACCATATTAGACTAGCATATTTACCTCTTCAAATTGTTGCTCCATTAAAAAATGCCATGATATTTTGAAATGGTGTCTCACACAAGAAGAGTCTATGATCTCCTCAAGGAACAAATGACTTACATCTTATAACGAGTCCTATCCTTCAATAGGAAACCTATAAACTCTTATCTAGTAGGATCTACGTCGAGCTCTATAAAATCATGTATCTACACACAAATTATGGAAAATGTGCATATGCATTTTAAAATCTTGAAGCTAAATTGTTGAAATTACACTAACATGGTTAATAGAATTGTTGGATGTATTGAGAGGAAGCATGTAACGACATTTTATGAATATTAAACCTCTCGAATAAGAAGACCATAATCTGACATTGAAGTGCATTGCTTGAAGCAATAATAAACCTAGGAACAAGATGAAATAATAAGAGAGAGCAAAGAATAATAAAAACACAAGAAAAATGGATTAGTTTATTATCCTAGCCAAAAGAATTTTATATAATAAGTCAATGGGTCCACTCAAGACATGCATGGCCCAAGCGATAAGAAATAAAATAATAAACAAATCTTGAAGCATCCTGAAGTATGGAAAGATGCGTCTACATGCCATAATAAATAACTATCTAAAATAGATGGAAATGGAGAAGTGTTTCCCTGAAGGGAATGGAACTATTGAATCAATGTTAACTACAATAGGAAATATTGAGTTGTGTCTTGCCAAGTTTGATGTCCTTAGGTTAAGCGTGCATCCTGAGTGTGGATACCACCTTAGGTATCTACATCATTATTTATACTTTCATTTTCATCGTTGATAATAATGTGGAATTATTGCAAATGTGAGATTCCCTTATTGATGGGAATTTTGAATATTTTCTATTTGTCTCAAGGAACTCTAGAGGCTTTCCATAAGAATCCACCTCAATATCAAAGAATTGTTAAATATTAGGCAAGGTGAATACTAGAAAAGTCACAACTTCATAACATATTAGTGAGTTAGGTTGGGTGGGATAAATAAGAAAATTGCAAAATAAAATTTGTTAAATAATTGTATAATTATCCAATTCGATGAAGCTCACATGTCATAAATGTTCCTTAAGAATTTGTAATTAAAAATAGCTAAAAATAGGTTTGTCATACGAAGTTAACCTTCATGTGGATCCATTCTAAATCCAATGTAAACAAGTTATATCTATCTGACTATACACTTCTTCACATTACGAAGTAACTTCTCTTTATACACTGGAAACTTGAAAAGCATCACTAATTATTCTAATAGTCCTTAAGACATCTTAATGGTTGTTATCTATGTATCTTCTAATGATTTAGTGGTAAATTGACTTCAAATCAAAATTATTGATTGGTCGATCATATCATCAATGTTATAAGAATAGATATTGTTTTGTATTTATCATATTTTTTATATTAAATAATGCATGTGCATTCTCTATGTAACATCCTTCATTGGAATAAGGATAATAATTGATTAACAAAGTGACATGTTGGTTTAACTTTGTCTCTTTCCCATGAATCGTCGAATCTAGCTCTTAATTTGGATGAACAATTCCCCGCCGCAAATGAATGGATGAATCAATTACGTAATTGAAGACATTCCATGCGATTCTGCAAACAATTTTTACTAACATGCCTCCAATTTTTTGTGCTTGTGTGTTTCCCTATCATTCATGATCTGCATGCAATGAAGCTTGAGAGTCACCCGATTGGATAATTCCATTATGTCCTCCTCCTAAGGTAGAAAAACTAACATAATAAACTATATTAAGTTTTTAATAATAGGAGTTACTTTAGATCATGGTTGAATTTTAATATGAAATAACGTACTCATGCAAACAAAAGAGATTGGACAGGAAAGCGTTAGCATTTTCTAGCCTATCCCCCATACATTCATAATTTATAAGATTGGTAGGTATGATTTCGGGCTATAGATCTATTTGTAGAATACGAATGTGGCTATCACCCTTTGACTGTGCAGCCATTCATATATGACCTAGCTACTGATAGATATTTCTGGATACCTCCTTTAGATGAAGGTTTGATTCTCGAAGCTTCTCCTCCTTGAAAGGATGGATTTATCGATTTATTGATTCTACTCCTACCCAATAGTCCCAATAGTTTGCACAATGGCATATGGATTGGATATCCCGAGTGCACATCCTACTCCTTGAGAGGTCTGAGTTTGAGTGTGTCTGGTAGGTCATGATTGGGTTTGAGAAGCAGACCTATTTGAACTAATTTTGGAAATATGAAATTTTTAGTCCCTTCCTCTATCTGTAATAGATGGATTTTTTTAAGATAGAATTCTGGCAATAAAACCTTAATCTAGCCTAGCCTTCAAAATCATCCATCCATCTTCTTACTCAAGCAACAAATAGATTTCCAGGGACTAACCTCGCATAAGAAAGCATAACATAGCCTGGCATTGATTTTTGACCTATTCCTTGAAAGAAAGTCTTCTCCTTGCTGTCAAGAATATAGTGAACACACAAAAACACTTTGGTATATTGAGAAGGCAATTCTTGCATGCCATTATATAGATACAAAAATTGTTCCCCTGATCCACGATTCATGAGATATGGGCAAGTTGTGTTTAAAAAATAACCTTTAAACCATGAATTCATGGTGGATGGAACCATAAGGCTCTATTTGCAAGAAGGATAAGGGAAAAATAACTATAAGAAGTCTTCATTCCGAGAAAATGGGGGCGAAATAATTATAAGAAGCTTCATTCTGAGAAATGGCCAACGAAAATGGTTTCTCTCTGGTTTTCTTCATTAACTATTTTTTATATATTTTATTTTAAGAAATGTTGGATTAATTTTTTTTACAATACCCTTTCCATATTTGATATGTGTATCCAGAAAAAGAGAATCCAACGAGAATTTAGTTGAACCATATAGTTCATCGTCTATATATATGTCATTGGACTTGGTAACGACTGAGAGGGAAGCTTACCAGGTTTTCTAGGAAAGTCAAATTCTTGGGCTAATGCAGTTACTTCCATCTCAACGCAAAAACCAAGAGCGCTTCAAACCATTTCCCTCGATCTAACCTGCACATGCACCATAAAAATGATATATATTAGCGCTTCTAATGATTTATAACTATGCAAGCCATTATCAAACATCATAGCTCTCTCCTCAAGAACTGAGCGTCACTCTGTCTAAACTGCAGTCTTCAAATTAGTAAAATAGTACCTTTGGTTTATAAAGGAATTGAGCCGTTTAATAAACATAGTCTCCACTGAGTGCAAGATCGACAACGACGACAGATGAAAGCAATAACAAATTTTGCATCCTGTGCTTCACCATGCTTAACTCCCCAATCCCCATCGCTCTGAGGAAATAGAGATATGTGTGAAGGCCAGATGAGATCTCTATCAAGATAAGAGCAGAGGAAGAGTGGCGCGCAATTTTTCCATCTACCATATTAACTAGCTTTAATCCCTAGCCTCTGCCAGCACTCCATTCATTGCGTTGGTTGGCACTCCATTCATTGCGTTGGTTGAATGATGATCGTGGGATGAGGGATAGAATTCCAAAGCGATCCATACCGCAAATTTCTTATCTTCCTCCATTATGAGCCCACATTTTGGGAGCTCAACTCTAATTAAGAGCATTAATGGAGTACCTTAGAGCATTAATGGAGTAGTTGACAACTCATGCGAGACAACCCATTGCTTTCCACTATGCCATAACCAAATCCGAATCCAAATTCTACCACTCATAGCACTATAGGTATTGTTTTGATTATGATCGAATTTGATGAGTTTTAATGTGAGATCACATTAATATGTTGAATATGGAAAGAAATTTTATATTAGTTCACATATGGGATAGACTATACAAGTAAATATATATATGTATACATTAATTAAATCCTATGTATATAAACATAAACATATGGTATCGATCCATAAAAAAACTATAACATGGCCAAGTCATTCAATATATAAATATATGGTGTTATCCATAAAAGTTATAAAATGTTTAATACGCTTTATGGAAATATGGAAATAATATATATTCCAAAGGATCGGTGGATCCCATATTGGGATTAATGTGGGGTCGAGCATATAATTGTATACAAGGTATTTAAAATTTAAATTATATATCCAAAATTATAATTCAAACATAATTTTTATTTAGAGATGGACTATATATTTTGCAAATAATAATTAGATTTTTATGCTAAATTCCAAGGAGGGGATATCAACTAAATTGAGTAATTACATTGGTTATACAATCTCGTCATCTATAGAAATAATCATGTGAAGATTAGGTATAAGCATAAGTTTACTTAAGTGTGCCTAGTTAATCATAGTGCAACTGATTATTATGATGTTTCCACTAGTTGTGTGAACAAAAGACGAGAAATTGTTAACATACGCAAATACATATGCAAATCAAAATGCATAATAAATGGAATAGTGTAAATACATGTGGAGTTGTGTTATGTATTTTTAGTAGATATTTAAAAAAAATTATATATGTATTATGGGGATGTTACAGAGCTCAACAACATTAATCAATTTCTTTTAATTAAGTCAAGAAATCCATACACGAAACATAATTGCCTCTCATTGAGGGGAAAGGGAAGGAAAAGGTCAAAACGAGGGAGGGACGCCTTCAGTGGTGGGTTACAAGCCAAGAGGAACTTGAGTAAGTGTGAATCCCATGAATGTGTGTAGACTGGTACATTGAGAAAACATTTTGAGAGTGTTGATGTAACAAGAGGAGAATCCTTGGCAATCCTTAGTGGAGAATCATTGGTTTTTTCATTAATTGTTTGTTTCCTCTAACCTTAGGATGCACTGATTTTTCTATTTTTTAATTCTTATAGAGTTCATTCTAAGAGTAAATGGAAATTTCTTTTTGCTTTTCTCTTTAGCAGTTATTACTCTTCCAAGGATTTTTTTTATGTCTTTGAAGGGTACACATCTATTCATGTTCTATAGTTATCTAAAATCCTGTCTATCTCACACTCTTCCAGAGATTAGTCTCATGTTTCTAATTGCAAGTATAGATAACCATAACTATGGATTCTAAAAGCGAGGTAGATTGACCTCTTTGAAAAACTATGATCTTTCTCATTCTGGATCCTTTATCTAACACTAGGATAAAATACAATCTCTTTTCAAATTCGGTATTTAGGGGAGTTCAAGATAACTTAAAGAAGTGATTTAAAGAAAAACTTACATGGCAAGGTTTTAGGATTATGTCTTAACTGCTAATCATAAATATTGTGGTCTATTTTGATTCCTAGTATCATGTATGGTTTCTTTGTTATACTAGTAACTATTATGACACCTTATTTTGTCTTTTCTCATCCGTTGTAATGAAAGAATATATGCATGTTTATGTGGCCATGCTAATTGTTGGCCCATAACTATTATGACACATGTTTATGTTTCTTCTCATGTGCTTAATGGAAGAATATATGCATGTTTATCTATTATGCTAATTGTTGGCCCCTCGACGTGGCATCTAAAGGTCTTATGCCATTTCCTAATATTAATCTAAAAAAAATGTAGTATATTCATGAAAAGATCCTCCACACTTGAACATTAACTAATTAGATATGAACAAAAAACACATTGCATTAAAAATCATAATTGTGTCCAAGGATGATAAGGAAGTTTGGCTATAGGTGAACTAGTCAGTTTAGAGGTCAAAAAATTGTGGGGATACATAAATAAGACAAAAGATCAAGTTTATTGAGTGCAAAGATCTTTCGTAAAATATATATTTTCCTTTTAAATTGATTTTCTTTTATGCAACTCTTTTGTACAATTGAGTAACTCATATTCTAAATTAGTAAGGTGTAGACATGTAGTTTTGATGAGTCTATTAATTGCTTTCAATTCTGCTTATGCAATCATTTCACTATGTAAATTATCGACGCAATGAGAACCAGCTATACATATTCATAGACGATTGTGTTCCTCGTTGGTTAACTTCTTCAATACATATATACTTTGACACTATGGCAGGTGCATATAAGTTTGGAAATGTTTAATTTGTTCGCTTATCACTAGATGTATCATAGAAGATTGAAGGTGATCCTACTGGTGGAAGAATTAGGTGGGACCAGGGTAAGTTGAATGGAGCAACCAATAAAGTCGAAGACATAATACAATTTCATATAGGGGATGTAGTAACATTACAGAAGGCATCACTTAGACCTGGTGGTGATGAATGTCTCATTTATGGGATTGCGTTGGGAAGTATAAGGGAATTTCCACCATTTACATCCAGAGAGGATGTTGACTTATTCTCACATTTGGAGATGCATTTGAGGTAGGAGGACCCTCCTTTGTGTTCCAAAGATCACATGGGTTATAGATCATCTTATTTTCTAGTGAAGGTAATCCTCATCCTGAATGTAGTGTGATGGTGTTTCTTTACAAATATATGAAAGGGAGCATCATAGTTTTGTTTTTTTATTTCTCACATGGGAGAGAATATTTTTTTGCAGGATGCGATTGATGGTGATATTTGTGCGCAGTTTCCCACCTTACCACCTGAATTGTAGTGCGATATTGAATATGAAATTGATCGCACGCCTGGTGAAATATTGAATAAACTAGAAGACATTAGGAATAAGACAATCTAATTGAAATCGTGTTCACATCTGGGAGCAATGAAAATTTTAGGGGCAAAATTCAGCTAATGGGAAAAATATTTTTAGATTTAAAATACAAAGTGGGTGAATTTTTATTATTAACACTGTTGCAAATATCTTTGATTTCTCTCGATATTTCTGTTTTTTTTTAGTATTTAGCTTGTTGATTTTTCCAAGCTTTTGTGATTGTCTTTCAGGTCCGAGTTTATAAAAATTAAGAAGTGGATTACATTACTGCATAACTATAGTAGAGTTTAATTACATAGCCACAGCAGGCTTGTTATAAATCAAAAGAGTATATATGGTTCATTACAAACTTATACCTAAGGTTCGAATGAAGACCCTTATTACAATATAAATGAAGACACTTTAACAAAACCGAGGATTGAACCATCTCAGAGAAGCGAGAAGATAGTGTTTTCATATCTATGAAAACCCTAATGATTTATGCTTGAACTCAATATGCACAAATAAGTTTTGGGTTTTTTCCTCAGATAAGCAAAGATTTAATATAACTCACGATAATAATGTATTGTAATTTAAATGCACAACAAATTCAGTTATAACCCTTTACTCACCAAGAAATACATCCTAGCATCCACGAGTTGGCTCAGCAATGGAGTTTGGATAGTGTTACTGGCACCGAAAAGTCCAATTTCTAAGGGCATGGACACGGTCAAGCCAACTTTTAACTACTAATTACACCTATGTTAAACATTAAATCAATTAAACCATAATATTAAACCATGTGTTCAAGCAATGATGACCTATAATCAACAATGATTAGCAATAATATGAATAGAGTCACTACTTGGTACTGTCATCTTTGTTGACAATGAATAATTGACTAAACTATGTGTTGAATGATCAAAGGTCGAAGCTTACTATATAAGAAAAATGACGACAAGGATTGGATACTAAGACGTCACCTCATTGAACCATCATAATATAACCTTGCTGTAAAGATAAACAATGTCCTATAACAGAATTAAAAGTGTGCCAATTTAGAGAATTAATAATAGATGCATCCATGCTCTATGAGGAGCAAACACTTTGATTTATTGACAATACAAGCATATTAACTAAACAATTAATACATGTAGCAAAATAGAAAACTCAAGCCTGCCAGACTACATGGTCTCCAAGCAAAAGTGTTATGGAACACGGGAAAACCAAATTTTACATTAAAAAAGAAATGACAAACTCTCTAATGTCCAGAGAAGAAGAAACTCTACTTTTGCATAAGCAAAGGGCCCTTAACGTTAACCCATATGGGATGGGGTGCATTTCCCAGTTGTCTCAATTAAGATCCATAGACACTACTACCAGAGTTGTACTTTAAGTCATGCGTTGGTTGCATATGAGTCGTCGATCTTAGGGAGAGAACTTCAAGTGTATTGAGTAGGTGACAAATCAAATCAAACTTTAATGTGACTTGGTGATTCTGTAATTATGCACCGTCTCTTGTATTCATATAATTGTTGGATATTAACTTTAATGCATATTATATTGTAATACATCCCATGTTATACTTATTATGTAAAAGGAAACCATTATAGTGTAGTGATAACTTTTTTGCATGATTCCAAGGATTGAATCGAGAGTATAAAACATTCACGCCAATATGTGTAGATGGACTTGAGACCATAACCATGGACTAATGTTTTTACTTTGGATTATTTCTTTCCATGCAATGTAGTTCCTGGACTACTAAAGTGATAAATTTTACAATGTTTTCATTTTTACTACATCCCATCTAAGACATTAAATTAATACTTAGGATATCATCTTAAGTATTATATTTACAGTATTTTCCCCCTCCCTCCCCTCCACCGCTTCTACAAGAAATGTAATAAAATATACCCTAAATATTTGTATTTCCATATAACATAATTAAGCCCCCTTGGCCCCTTAATACGAGGCAATATATTTTATCATTTACGTATCATAGTTTACTCCCCAATATGAATGGACGTGATAGGATATTGCCTACCAACCGAACCCCCCGTGGTTTTTGTGCAGACCTGACTTTACCAAACCATACTTCTTCGTAGGTGTTAGCACTTAGATTTTATTCCGGTTGTAAGAAAATAAGACCTAAGGTAACCTATTTCAAACCAAGCTTTAGGTAGAAAAATTAGCCATTTTTTCCACCAGAGAGGGCTCTCTCACATTATATGTGTAAAGGTTAAAATATATAAAAGTTCTCTCAAAATTTCTCAAAAGAATTTTCTGGTTGAAAAGGAAAACAAGAAACGTTGGGCATGGAGTCAAAGTTTCAGATATATAATATGCCAGTAAGAGATTTATACCAAACAAATTTCCACAGAGGCAAGATAGCAATCATATCACAGTCAATTTGATTTTTTTAGGGGGTATAGAAAAAAGTAATGACATTCCATCAACAACAGGCATCTAACTGGGATGAATCCATTGTCAACTTTGGAGAAAATAGTGAATATTTAAATGCGATAAAATGAGGCATAACCAGTATGAATCTCGAATTATTTCAAGTGTTCATTTAAATATAGAAGAAAAACATAATGGAAGATATAACAAAGAAAGTGAACATGCACATATAAAGATAATGGAATAAACAGACTGTAAAATTGATCAACACATGAATCTCTGGTCTCAAAAGATGGGTACTTTCACCATACTGCCTTTATTTATCAAAAATAGACTTCAAAACATATTCTGTCTCTCAAAAAATTTCCAACCCTTTCAACAATGACTCTCATTGTTTTTATACAAAATTCGGAAGAAGCTTGACATAACTGCTTCTTCTAACTAATAACTGAAAATATTTTAACTTAAAAGATAATTGTCTTTGAGCAATAGGTAACTGTCTCCAAATAATATTACAAAATAAAAAATAAAAGTATCTTTTTGCCACTTGGAAAAAATTTTGAATATCATCTTTTCGCCACTTGGCAAGAGTTTTGAATGCATCTATGAATGGACAGAATATCTTGTCCTTTCATATTTGTCCACATAATTCCACTGGTCGGTCGTGGGTAAATCATAGTTAGTCATTTCTTTTACCAAGACTCGCATTTCAACATGACCTGCATAAGAAACAGGAAGAAGATTCTCACAGGTTGAGATTAGCATATTTAAAATTTCAAAGTCCTCTGCTATTTTCTCCATTAAAATTTTTCCTGTAAGCATATGATCCAACTGCTGGAATTTTCTGTGATCCATCCTTATGTCAAATAGCAACCTTTTATATTCATTAGGAGGAATAAATTCATTCTTTTCATTCCAAAAAGCAAGGAATCCTTTGTTTATTAATTTTTCAAATTGCTTCTTAAACTTTACTACTTCTTCCCGTATTTCTCCAGCTTTAGCTTCAATATTTTCAACATGCGAGTACTTCCCCAAGATCCTTCTGGCCCATGTGATGACTGAAATTCTGTTCATTGTATTCATGGTTGTCAGGTCTGCTTCAGTTAGACTGTTTAAAAATGTTATTGCTTTCTGGGCTACTTCTTTTGGCTTTTTATTTAAGTTCTCCCTTACTGCTCTGCAACTTTCGAAGGCATCTTTGGCTACCTTTTCTTTGACTCTTATGTAATCCAGTTATGGTCTTAGTTTCTCAACTTCCTTTATAATTTGGTCCCATACCATGTGTTTGCAACCTTTCATAGTAGCTTGCCCTGTCACATGAGGTGCTAATACTTTATTATTATCACGTAATTCTTGATTCCTTGTCTACAAAGTTTTTATTTCCTTATTTTTTATTTCATTTTCTTCTTTCAGCTTCTGTATTTCTGTCTTCAATTCTTTGATTTCACTTTCTTTCAAACTTACTTGGGACATGGCTTGTAAAATACCATCTACTCCAGTTTTATCTTCCTCTGTGTCTGTTTGTACTTGCTGCTGAGCACTTTCTGCTAATCTTTTCCTTGCTTCCTCCAACTTGTCTTCTAAAATGATTTTCTCTATTTCCCGATGATCTTTTTCATCAGAAAGCTTTAACATTTTTGCAGTAACATCGTTTACTTCATTAGATAATTCTTCTTTTTCTTTTTCCAGTATTGTTAATTCTGCTCCTTGGATAAGTACAGTGTTTGGAACTTTTAGCTTTCATCTTAACATCAGGATCGTATCATCTTTTTCTTTGAGCAATTTTGTTGCTGCATCTCCTTCTTTATTTATCAAATCTACTTGCAATTTTTTAATCTGTTGCAGTCGAGACTTATTTTCTGCCTTCTCCTGTCTCAACTGATTATTCAATTTATCCAGTGAATTTTTTAATTTGTCTGCCTTCAATATTGCCCCCAAATAATCCGAATATATAACTTCGCCCGTTTGCCTGTGCAATAAAATTTTATCTGGGGCATTTATTTTAGACAAATCTACTTTCATCTCTGAAATCTTATCTTTTGTGACAACTGAAAATTTCAAGGAATTCTCTCTGATATTTCTGCTAGTAAATAAACTTACTTCAGTATTGGATATATTCCTAACTTTTGGAAATAGCTGACTAGTTTTCTTAGAGGATTCCTGTTTATTTTGACTATGTTCATTAAATACATCCATCATATTCTGGGGTCTATTTACATCGCCCTCTACTGGGTTTTCTTCAATACTGTATTCTTTAACCGTGACTTCTGGTATTTTTTCTTCAATTCTTTTTGCCTCTTTCGAAACTGCTATCAACTCTTGTTGTTCATTTATTTTCAACTTTTTTCCTCTTTCTGTTCCTTCATCCTCAATGTTCATTACATCCTGTATGGGTCTCTTAAACCCCACCAATGCAGTATTCATTGTATCTTCTGTCTCTGTTGTTGTATCTGTCAATGTCATTTCTTTGTCGTGTGCATCCAGAATGATTTCTTCTTTATACTCCAGCCAATTGGCTCTGTCAGACATTCCTTCGATCATCTGATGGTTCAGTGCTTTGATGCGATGATCTATTCTTCGTTTTGATATTATGTTCAATGGATCATACTCAATAGCCACATCTATCTCAAAGCTCATATCTTTCAATAACTTCTCTCTATACACAGCAACATTTTTATTCTTTATTGTGAATGGACCAAGTGTGAATGGATATTTAATGTCTGTTGCTTGTTTGTAAACCAAAAAATTGTTATCTTCAACAATCAACTTTTGTCTCAGGAATTCCAAAGCAAAAACCCTTAAGGTAACAAAAGCTGGTAAAACATAAGGTTTATGTTTGAATCCGTATAATCTGATTACTGTACTATCCTTTGACAAGAACCAATATCTGGTCGTGTACTCTATACTCAATTGCATGCATGCTTGCATTTCTGGTAATACTCTAGGCAAATTTTTACCAAAGATCATTCTGTAAATCTCTGAGAGCATGAAATTGATGTAATTGAACATGTTATTTTCTAATAAAGCCATGAAAATGATTTCTGGGAACTGCAACTCTTCTTGACTGGCTATCATAATCATTTTCATCAAAAAATACTGAAACCTGAAATGTCTCAGAGTGGGAAAATTGACCATCTGGTCATGGATCTTCTCTATCAAAAATACTTCAAAATTAAGTCGAGGGATTTGATTTTCATCGATCACTGACCGAACCGTACTCATTTTGTACAACAGACTCAATTGAAACTTGGTTACATACAAGTCCGTATCAAACCCTAGAACTAAAGCCAATAATGTCAAAACTAATTGGGTATTTTGATCAAACAAATTGATATCTATAGGGTACGAGACCTCCGAAATGCTATTTTCTTGCTTGAGACACGACGACAAAAATATTTCCCTATCATTTTGAGAGGTATGATGATAATTTTCAATAATGGAGGTTTCAGAAAAAATCTCAAACTTGAGGGTTTGGGAAAAATCTATTCCTAGGGCTTTAATTAACTCGGCTGGCTTTATTTCACAAACGGCTCTGGTTTTTTTACTGTTTAGAACAATTCTTTCTTCTCGGGAGTAATTTTCGGCACACCATGATACAAATTCTGGGAAAAAAGGGATTTGGTCTAGGCAAAAGGCTATCAAAGACGACTGGTGGACTCTATGTAGGTCTATCCCTTCCTTTAACAATTCGGACAACCTAAGTTTAATCTCAGAGATTGGTAACCTAATTAGGGTATCATGAACGTCTTCGTCTCTATCCTCTAGGGCTTCTTTTGCTTTAAAAACATCTATATCATGTACAGTTTCCATTTAAACGTTTCTTTAAACAAAATTCTATTTAAAAAGTGGGCCAGGTCACCAGACCCTACCTGTATGTACACGCCTTTCGCCTTCTGTCGCAATCGTTGATCTCCACCAGTCTTCAGAGCTATCCAAGATAGCGACACATATGCAAAATGCCATTATGTGAAGCTCTTTCTATTTTATATAAGTATTTTTGATTAACTTCCCAGCAACTTTCTGAACGCAGTTCATATCTGATCGTTGATCTTGAGCTTTTGATTTGGGCCGTCAGATCTCGCCTCCTTTTATCCCCTCTGGTGGTATCCGCAATCTTAAAGCTGTTTTTCTTCTCCGGTTTGTTCCTTGTGCAGATCAGCCATCTGATGACACCTGTTTGAGTGGTTTACTTTCCGCAACCTCTCTTCCTTTTATCCAGTGCGCAGCTTCCCAGATGCGGACGAACACTAGCCGTTGATTTTGTTTCTGATGTATCCCGTCCCTCCAATTGCTATCAACGTATGGCGTATTTCCTTACTCTTTCTCCATCTTCCACATATCAGGTCCCACCACGCCACGTGCTATGGCCCCGCCGTGCTTTTCTATTTGGTGGTTCCGCACGGCGCTGTGGTGGTTTATGATACCACCATATCACATATGTGGACTGATGAGATTAGGACACATGCCCGGCGGTATTGAGTCTGCAACCGCCCACAAATCTTTGCAACCGATCACTTTGGCGATGCAAGAAACAATATTAGCCGTCAATCTTGATCTCTATCATCTCCACCTTTGAAACTTGGTCTGGATTTAATCCTTTCAAAAATTTGTTTTCGGACTTTGCATAAGTGGGTTTTCCTTCTTGTTTTTTGTATTTTAAACCTTTTCTTCCACTTATTTGTGGTGATTTCTTTCTGTTTTTGGATATTTTAGCAAAAACATTTTAGGATTTAAGCATTCTCAGACATAGTGTCAACAGTAGGTCATTTGCTTCGTTTGGGACTAAAAGTAGTTTTTGTACTCTTTTCCCAATGTTTGGCATGCTTACATCAATAAGAATTCGAAAGTCATATTTGGTAGCTTTTACTGTTTCATAAAGAGAACCTGAAAGTTTCTTTGCTTTACTTTGATAGTAGGTTAGTTTCAGTTTTGTTTCTTACCTTTGGAAAGCATAAAGAATTTTGATTTATCTTTCGAATAGAGTACCTTGCAAGTGGCTTAAAAGATTTTAGAGTGCTTTGCATAAAAAAGAACAACTTTTCTTTTGCACACCTATTCGTTTGAGTAGCTGCATTCTTAGGTTTTGAGTTTGATTTTGTACATTTAGACTTTATTTTTACCTTTTTTGCATTCGAAAGATTAAAAACTGCATTTGCACATGCATTCTAGATTAGAATTTTAAGACTTGCATTGAAAAGAAAAAGATTTGTTTGGTGGTAAATATTTCAATTTCAATACTCTATCTCTATTATAACCACTCTCACACACCCACTACCTTTTTGAGTAAGCAAGTAACCTTTAAAATGAACTCTAATAAAATGTACTAGGAACATTTTCTTTTCTAGGTTACAATACACTAACTAGTCTTGGTTAGGATCTTGGGTTTAAAACACCTTAAACCATCCAAGATCACACATTATGCAAAAGTTGTAGTTTGACTATCACAGGTAAACCCACTTCATTCAAAGATTTCCTGGGATCTATGCAGTAGGTCTTGTGAGATCAGATTGTTGGGAATACTCCTCCTACTTTCTGTTTCGAGCATATACCAGGATTGGATCGCGTTTGGGGACTCTTTTGAGTTTCGGGCTCAGTTATCCTGCCCACGCCTTCTGATTCGACCAACGACTGTTCCCCCAGGAGTTTTCAGTGTTGCGGTATCCTTAGTATCTGACCATAGGTTCATACACAGGTGACAACGAAGGGTATATCTGCTGTACCTAAGACAGATGTGGGAGAAAATCCCTTGTAGGTCTTTGGGAGGGCGGTTGGGTGATTCCAGCGCTTGCACCCTTAGTCATTGTATTGTGGATCCCGGGTACCTGTTCTTCATCCTTCGTTGATCTGTTCTGGGCCCTCATCATCCCAGACTCTTCTCCGGAAGGCATCTGTTTTCCTGGTTTGATTTACGTAGGACCCTTTTTAGTGGTGTGCTCTTTGTGCTACATGTTTTAGTTTGCCTTAGAGAACTTCTTGTTCATTTGAGCAGGAAACTATGTCTAGCATTCCGGCGAGTGTCAATTAAGGTACCCCTATTCCAGGGGATCCTTGTGTTGTTCCATTCATTGGAAACATTGGTGCTCTCTTAATGGCTACTCTGGATCTTCCTGGATTCACTATTGGGCTGCCGGTTTGGTTGTTTTCCACTCTGAATGCCTTGCATGCTCCTGACGCTCCTTTTGTGAGCACCTCAAATGAAGAGCATCAGAACCCTATGCCTCCCTTACCAGTAACATCTTCTCCTCCTCCTTCTACCTCATGTGGTGAAAGTAGCAATACTAGTAACCAGCATTCTAAAAGGAATAGACGGAGGAAGAATGGGAAGAAGATGCCAAAACAAGGGGGCAGCAACCCAGCCTCTGTAAGTCATGCTGGGGGCAAGCACTCGGCCTCTGCAAATCATGCATGGGGCACCCACCCAGCCGCTAGAGGTCATGCTGGGATAAAATTTTTAGTCACTGAAAATCATATTGAAAGTTTGTCTTCAACCACTGTAAGTCATCTTGAGGACATGTCATTGATCAGTGCTACTCATATTAATGACAAGTCACCAGTTCCTATGAGTCGTACTGGAGACACTAGATCAGCCACTGCAAGTCATGCTGAGGGAGTTGACATTGTCGAAAAGCCCATCAAACAGAAGCTTAAGTTCCTTTGTAAGTTTTGCGAGGGAGACCACCTTACTTACTTATGCCCTGTACTTCCAGAAGTGTAAAACGTTTGGTCCTTAGTTCAAAAGTCTTCTGCTTCTGAGCAACCAGCCACTGCAAGTCATGCTGGGGGCAAGCTGTCAGCCAATGCTAGTCATGTTGAAAGTACTGACATTGTAAAGGAGTCTCGACCTATAGGACGAAAACCAAAGTTCCCTTGTAAACTTTGTAAGGGAGATCACCTTACTCACCGATGTCCTGCCATTCCAAAGGCACGAAGAGTGTGGTCCATGTCTGAAGGAACCTCTGTTCCTGAGTTGTCTATAGATTCCCTGGAGTCAGATCAATCTTTGGTTGATAAAGTGGTTGAACCATTGCAATCTTTGGTCGACCCCACGCTTCCTTCGGAGAGAGAAGTGATCAAATCGATCAATCTTCGACCGATCCCATCAGTCCTGCAAAGATTGATGCACCTACTGCGGAAATCTTCTGCATTACCAGTTTGGATGTTCCTAAAAAATGGGGTACTTCATATGTGCCATGTGAACACCTACCAAGCCCTAGGATCGTTTCCTTTGATTGGAATAGTCTAGCCAAGCCTCGCCTTCCTTCTTTGACACCTTTCAAGATAAAGGTTGATATCGGGAACCATACTATTGATCGATGCATTGTTGATGAAGGTGCTTTTGTTAGTATCATATCTGCTTATGCTTTGAGAGATTTGGGTTTCCCTAATGTTATTCCAGTTGTTAATTGGTCATTGACCTTCGATAGAAGACTTAGTGAACCAACTGGATTCCTCTGTCAGGGAGCTGTTACCTTGGGTGGAAAAACATTCTTAGTTGATTTTATGGTTTTAAAGGACCCTATGGACTTTGATATGATCCTCGGGCGTGATTACATTTATGCTATGCATGCTATGGTGTCTACGCTTTTTCAGTGATGCATTTCCCTTATAACGAAAACATTGTCACCATCGACCAGCTTGCATTCGTTGATCCTCCTTATTACCCAATTGTAGACCAGTCTAATCCCTCATCATTAGGCACTACTATGTCACATGGGACTTATGTGGCATATTGTTCCTTGAGTTCAACTGCTACTGAGAAGAAGTCTCTGAGTTCATGCTTACATTCTCGGGACATAGTCCCATCTTTTGACCAAGTGACACCTCCATATGAATGTTTAGATATGTATTCTATCTGGGATGATATGATTCCTTTCGGTGAAGTTTTCCTAGAGTCTATAGTACAGTCTTCCATTCACTTGGATGTTGATCCAGTCGCAGTTATGTCCAGCCCCAGTTTGACCTTAAAGTCTTATCTTCCTACTGTTGAGTCTTTGGACTCTCCCATAGATCCGCAAATCGGTGTTCCTACTGAGTTTGATTCTGCTTCTAGAATTTTCAACTCCCATGATGATGAATTTGTTTCTACAAATTCCATCATGTCCTTCAACTTTGATCTTCATACTGAAATCGATCTTGTTGATTGTAACTCCTCAGGCCTAGGTACCATAGAGTCTTCATTCGAAAACTCTTCCTTGTTTATGCCTATTGTTGATGATAGTGAAGTTGAAAGTATTTCTCCCATAGTGACTTGTATCGGGTCTTTCCTTACATATGTTTTAGATATGATCCTGGTACTAATGTTTCTTGGAGACAAGATTCTTAGCTGGATGTATACTTGGTTACTGGTCATTTTCGACACCTTGTGCGACCATGTCAGGTATATTCGGAACCTTGCATATAGGTTTAGGCTTCCCTTCTGTTATGTTGCATTTTAACCTTTTGCCATCCGAATTCGCCATAGGGTCGAACCTGTTGGATATTGGTGTGTTAGCCATCTCTTTATGCATCATGCACCAGTCCGATAGCAGAGCCTACCTAACATGGGTCACCCTAGTTAGCACCCTTATGCCATTCCGGTGCCCATGCTGAGTTTTTCTCATAGGCCTGGGAGAATTTTTAGATTTACCATCACTTTGAGAAGAAGCCTCATATCTTTCTTCCTCATTTATTTATGGCCATCCCTGATAAGGCTCCCATCTTTATGTTCAAGTTGCATGTGCATATGTTATGATCTCGCTTGCGCTAATGAGCCTGATGCCAACTTCCACACTTTTAGCCCATTGTATAAGCCTCCATCTCTGATCTCATTTCCGCTAAGCCCTGTATCATTTTTCCCTCACAATTTGACACCTTTTACCAGGAGGAGACACACCCTGAGTGTACTTATCTTGCTCATGTTCCTTGCATTAGGCATAGCTTTGTTCGATGCGCTTAGAGCTAGTTTCGCATGTCCCTGACACTCGTCTCCTCCCATTGCGAGCATTCTTCTTTTACTTCGAGATCGTTAAAAACAGTAAGTAGGTTACGAGCATTCTTCTACCTTTACTTCGAGCTCGTTAAAAACAGTAAGTAGGTTATGAGCAGTCTTCCACCTTTCCTTTGAGCTCGTTAAAAATGGTAAGGAGGCTATGAGCATTTCTTTCATCTTCACTTCGAGCTCGTTTGAAACAGTAAGGAAGTTATGAGAATTTTCTATATCTCCTTTGAGCTCATTAAAAACAGTAAGGAGGTCATGAGTTTACTTTTTTGGACTCGTTAAACCTTTACGAAAAAGATCCTTATGGAGTTCTTTTAAGCCCTTTCCAGACTCCTTAAATAGGAAAATTTTGCCGAGCATAGTTGTCTTTTTGGGCTCGTTAAAATAACTGAACTAACATCCACCTAGGTATAGAATTACCCCTTTTCCGGGCCTTCATGGATAATTTACGAAAAAGGTATACTCTAGGTATACTCTGGTATGCGCTAGAAGAGTTCTTCTTCCATTATTTTACACTTTTTCGGGGAAGGAAACTAACTTTACGAAAAAGGACTTTTGGAGGCATCTTTAGGGTTTTCAGACTCTCGAAATGTGAAAACACCAACCGAGCAGAGACCAATCTGGGCTCGATATAAAATCCACGGACAGGTGTATAGAGGACTGCTTAAGTTTTTCAACTCCATAAGCAAGAAAACACCGGTGAGCACAGACCAATCCAAGCTCAATATAAAATCCATGGATAGGTGTATGGAGTTTTCTTCTAGGTTTTTTCAGACTCCTTAAATATGAAAATACCGTCGAGCATGCTTTAGTTCTTTGTCAAGCCCGTTAAAAAATGAAAAAGGAAAGGGAAGGAAGAATGTTAAAATATCTTTCAATATGATCGCAGCATGTCAACTATCTCCTTGAACAAAGCACCTATTTTGAGTCTATCAAACAAGTTGGGTTCTAGTGTTGGCCTTAGGATAAACCTGATCTCAGAGTTCTTACTCCTCCGTTTGGTTAGTCTTCCAATCATATGGAGAATCTGTTAATGTCTCCTACATTGCAGATTTGCATCGTGGTCCCTTTGTGTTAAAAGCTGCCTAAGTCACTCTTCTGTCATGCTCACTGTTCAAGGATACAACCTGTGTCGGCCATTCTCCAGTTGCCTTGACCTCATGTGTCGACCATTCCTTGGTGTCAGTATGTTTCATCATGTGTTCAGTCCTACTCCAAATCAGCTCATACCTATTGAGTGTCCCTCATTTTGGATGATGGAGGATGCATTACGGCCTCCCTTCCAACGGACTTCTTCCCATCGACTTCAACTCATTGTGCTCTGGGAATGAATTTTAGACTTTCGGTTAGTACCTTGGCGATTGCAGTCATTAGTGGCAGTTTCCCTCGCTATTGGATAGATGGGAATACATCAATGTCTCCTATCCGATGGATTCTTCAGGTGTTCGACGACAAGAACATTTATTCGCACTTGGTTGAATGTACTAGGTGCCTTGGGTTCCATTTTCATTATTGGTGGACACCCTCACGTTTGTTAATGGTATACATCAATGACTGGTAATCAAACAATACCTCCCATGTTCGACATCAACTCATTTATTCGCATGGATAGGTTTGTACCTTGGGTTGTTTTGGATGAAGACCTTGGGATCGTCGATAGCATCACCTCATTTATGTTATCACCCAAGTTGTGCAAGACTGAGCCACACTCTTTTTGGGCTCTTGATGAGACATAGATCCAGCTTGTTCTCTATGTCTTTGTTCTCCAGTTTTGACATAGATCCACCTTGTATTTATGGGGCTATGTTTACACTTATGTTCCTCATGGATCCACGCTTGTATTCTAGTGGCCATGATATATACATCAGTATTTGGATCATTATTGTATCCTCTTGGATGTCATGTTCCACCATTTGAACATGGACAGTTACCCCAAGGATGAATTTGTCTGACATTGCCTTTGCTTTCAAGTACTTCATTTGAGCCTATGATTCTTGGTTTCTCCATTCCTCCATGATTCAACTCTTTGTTATTTATAATGTATTTCGGCCATCATTTCCTGCACTCCCTTTGACATCATACATTAGGGGGCATCTGTTATAGATTGAAATGACACCTCTCCGTCCATGATGACACTTGCTTCCCTTGGTCGCATGACGACATTTCTTGAGATCATGTTTCAGTCACACAACAGGACATTTGTGGATGGAGGAGTCATTTGGGACACTAAAAATGGTTGAAATTACCTCATTCTTGACCCATTTGATGTCTATGACCCTTAGGAACATTTTTCCAGACCAAACCATCTCCTGAAAATTAGCAGAAAAGCCTGTTTTTGGCCATTTTTTAACATGAGCGCGGGTACACAGGCATGATAGTAGCGTGTGTACACTACTCTAATGTACAATAGTAGCACTCAAACCTTCTGAGCGCGACTCCACTGTGAAATAGTAGTGCTCAACCGTTCCTATACGCTACTCCACTTGAAATAGTAGCATACACGCCTGTTTTGGTCAAAATCTCAAAATTTTGGGAAGTTAAGTTGGTTGGGGAACCTCCTACTCAGTCATAACTTCCTTTCCTCTCCTTCATTGATTATATAAGGAGGGTAGAAGGGCCATGTGAGGGGACCAAGCCTATTACAAATTTATGCTAAAGGAATGGAGACCCTCATCCCCCTCTCTTGTGCTTCAGTTTTGGTAAACCCTAGCACTGCCAGTTAGAGGCTGGGATCCTTGGAGAATGGAAGCAGGACACCTTGAATCTAGTTTTCGTGAAGTGCCAAGCTTGAAGGAAGGTATAAATTTATGTACTTGCTTTCATTCATCAATAAATATCAGATGTTCTTCTCTTTCCAGAGATGACCTATTAATGTGTATTATATTTGATTACAGTTTTTTTATAATCTGATGTCTTCTTCTATTATGAATATCAGTCTTATATGTGTAGTCAAATGTGTTTGAGAAGGGTATCAAGTTGTTTTGCAGGTTTGGGCATTGCGACACTAGATAAGCATTGAAGAGTAAGGAAGGAAAAGCTAGGATCAACCTTCTGAATGAGGTGCATACATCTCTAAACCCTAATCTCTTCACTTATTTGTTGTACTTGCAGAATGCTTGTAAGTCTATCTTTATCACCGTAAGTTGTAGTTTCTCCCCTGAACTATAGGTGCATTTTCCCCATAACAGAATCGTGAATCCACTGGGGAAATCCTAACTGCTTAGGGGTATCCAAGGTCATTTCTTTAGTTTTGTTTGAATGTATTTGTTCAATTTCTTGATTAGAATTAGTTAGTAGGCTCTGTTTGACCCTGCTGGGCTTTTACAAACCCTTCCCGGCCCTTGCAAACCCTTGTGGACCCAGGTGTGGGGGGTTTTAACCCCATTTTTTTCAATTTTTCAACCTGTACGCTACTGTTGTGCAGTACAGTAGCACCCTGGGCACTAGTTTCCTTCATACACAGTAGCGCTCAAAATATGGGTTTAAATTTTTTGAGTTTTTGGGTTGTGGACCCAAATTTGGGGGTTCTGGCTGCATTTT
The DNA here is from genome assembly GCA_027924585.1 of Larix kaempferi. NCBI lineage: Eukaryota > Viridiplantae > Streptophyta > Pinopsida > Pinales > Pinaceae > Larix > Larix kaempferi. Next base: position 3,586,828 of record BSBM01000118.1, read on the forward strand.
TGTGGTCCCTGGTGACCCTAGGTCTATGTTAAACCCCTGTAAGTGGTCTCCCATCCTTGTACTGATCCTACATTCATGATTTGAACCTCTTTTGATCAATTTGGGCTTGTTTGGAAAGTTTTGGGGCTTGTTGACCCAAGTTGGGGGTTTGTGGACCCGTTTGGTGTTTTGTACCCTAATTTGAGTATGAATGAACCTGCTTGCCCCATTTCCATTGGATTTGAAACCTCTTGAGTCTTCTTGACCCTGTTTGTATCTATTTGAGTGAAATTTCTCTTTTAGATTGGTTTTTTAACCTCCCTTATGCTTTTAATTTTTCTTTTGTAATGAAAGCTCAAGTGTTTTGGCTATTGTTCAAGACCTTGTTTGCATTGTTTATGTGCAGACCTGACTTTACCAAACCATACTTTTTTGTAGTTCATTTGCTTCGTTTGGGTCTAAAAGTAGTTGTTGTACTCTTTACCCAATGTTTGGCATGCTTACATCAATAAGAATTTGAAAGTCATATTTGGTAGCTTTTACTGTTTCATAAAGAGAACCTGAAAGTTTCTTTGCTTTGCTTTGATAGTAGGTTAGTTTCAGTTTTGTTTCTTACCTTTGGAAAGCATAAATAATTTTGATTTATCTTTTGAATAGAGTACATTGCAAGTGGCTTAAAAGATTTTCGAGTGCTTTGCATAAAAAAGAACAAGTTTTCTTTTGCATGCCTATTTGTTTGAGTAGCTGCATTCTTAGGTTTTGAGTTTAATTTTGTACATTTAGACTTTATTTTTACTTTTTTTGCATTTGAAAGATTAAAAATTGCATTTGCACATGCATTCTAGATCAGAATTTTAAGACTTGCATTGAAAAGAAAAAGATTTGTTTGGTGGTAAATATTTCATTTTCAGTACTCTACCTCTATTATAACCACTCTCACACCCCCACTAACTTTTTGAGTAAGCAACTAACCTTTAAAATGAACTCTAACAAAATGTACTAGCAACATTTTCTTTTCTAGGTTACACTACACCAACTAGTCTTGGTTAGGATCTTGGGTTTAAAACACCTTAAACCACCCAAGATCACACATTACGCAAAAATCGTAGTTTGACTATCATAGGTAAACCCACTTCATTCAAAGCTTTCCTGGGATCTATGCAGTAGGTCTTGTGAGATCAGATTTCTGGGAATACTCCTCCTATTTTTTGTTTCGAGCATATACCAGGATTGTATCGTGTTTGGGGACTCTTTTGAGTTTCGGGCTCAGTTACCCTACCCACGCCTTCTGAATCGACCAGCGACTGTTCCCCCAGGAGTTTTCGGTGTTGTGGTATCCTTAGTATCTGACCATAGGTTCATACACAGGTGACAGCGGAGGGTATCTCTGCTATACCTAGGACAGACATGGGAGGAAATCCCTTGCAGGTCTTTGTGAGGGCGGTTGGGTGATTCCAGCGCTTGCACCCTTAGTCATTGTATTGTGGTCCCCGGGTAAATCTTCTTCATCCTTCGTTGATCTGTTTTGGGCCCTCATCATCCCAGACTCTTCTCCGGAAGGCACCTGTTTGCCTGGTTTGATTTACCTAGGACCGTTTTTAGTGGTGTTCTCTTTCTGCTACTTATTTTAGTTTGGCTTAGAGAACTTCTTGTTCATTTGAGCAAGAAACTATGTCTAGCATTCTGGCGAGTGCCAATCAAGGTACCCCTGTTCCAGGGCATCCTTGTGTTGTTCCATTCATTGGAAACACTGGTGCTCCATTAATGGCTACTCTGAATCTTCCTGGATTCACTATTGGGCTGCTAGTTTCGTTGTTTTCAACTCCGAATGCCTTGCATGCTCCTGACGTTTCTTTTGTGAGCACCTCAAATAAAGAGCATCAGAACCCTGTGCCTCCCTTGCCAGTAACATCTTCTCCTCCTCCTTCTACCTCATGTGGCGAAAGTAGCAATACGAGTAACCAGCAGTCTAAAAGGAATAGACAGATTATTAATGGGAAGAAGATGCCAAAACAAGGGGGCGAAAACCTAGCCTCTGTAAGTCATGCTGGGGGCAAGCACTCGACCTCTGCAAATCATGTAGGGGGCACCTACCCAGCCTCTGGAGGTCATGCTGGGAGAAAAATTTTAGTCTCTGAAAATCATACTGAAAGTTTGTCTTCAACCACTGTCAGTGATGTTTAAGACATGTCATTGATCACTGCTAGTCATATTAATGACAAGTCACCAGTTCCTGTGAGTCATACTGGAGACACCAGATCAGCCACTGCAAGTCATACTGAGGGAGTTGACATTGTCGACAAACCCAACAAATAGAAGCTTAAGTTCCCTTGTAATTTTTGCGAGGGAGACCACCTTACTTACTTGTGGCCTGTACTTCCAGAAGTGCAAAAAGTGTGGTCCTTAGTTCAAAAGTCTTCTACTTCTAAGCAACCAGCCACTGCAAGTCATGCTGGGGGCAAGCTATCAGCCAATGCTAGTCATGCTGAGAGTACTAACGATGTAAAGGAGTCTCGACCTATAAGACGAAAACCAAAGTTCCCTTGTAAAATTTGTAAGGGAGATCACCTTACTCATCGATGCCCTACCATTCCAGAGGCACGAAGAGTGTGGTCCATGTCTAAAGGAACCTCTGTTCCTGAGTTGTCTATAGATTCCCTGCAGTCAGATCAACCTTTGGTTGATAAAGTGGTTGAACCATTGCAATCTTTGGTCAATCCCACTATTCCTTCGGAGAGTGAAGTGATCGAATCGATGCAATCTTCGACCGATCCCTTCAGTCCTGTAAAGATTGATGCACCTACTGCGGAAGTCTTCTGCATTACCAGTTTGGATGTTCCTGAAAAAGGGGGTACTTCATCTGTGCCATGTGAACCCCTACCAAGCCCTAGGATCGTTTCCTTTGATTGGAATAGTCTAGCCGAGCCTCGTCTTCCTTCTTCGACACCTCTCCAGATAAAGGTTGATATCGGGAACCATACAGTTGATCGATGCATTTTTTATGAAGGTGCTTCTATTAGTATCTTATCTGCTTATGCTTGGATAGATTTGGGTTTCCCTAATGTTATTCCAGCTGTTAATTGGCCGTTGACCTTAGATAGAAGACCTAGTGAACCGATCGGATTCCTCTGTCAGGCACCTGTTACCTTGGGTGGAAAAATAGTCTTAGATGATTTTATGGTTTTAAAGGACCCTATGGACTTTGATATGATCCTTGGGCGTGATTACATTTAAGTTATGCATGTTGTGGTGTCTACGCTTTTTCATGTGATGCATTTCCCTCATAAAGAAAACATTGTCACCATCGACCAGCTTGCATTCGTTGATCCTCCTTATTACCCAACTGTAGACCAGTATGATCCCTCGTCATTAGGCACTACTATGTCACATGGGACTTATGTGGCATATTTTTCCTTGAGTTCAACTGCTACTGAGAAGAAGTCTTTGAGTTCATGCTTACCTTGTCAGGACTTAGTCCCGTCTTTTGACCAAGTGACACCTCCATCTGAATGTTTAGATATGTATTCTATATGGGATGATATGATTCCTTCCGGTGAAGTTTTCCTAGAGTCTATAGTACAGTCTGCCATTCACTTGGATGTTGATCCAGTCGCAGTTATGTCCAGCCCCAGTTTGACCTTAAAGTCTGATCTTCCTACTATTGAGTCTTTGGACTCTCCTATAGATACGCAAATCGGTGTTCCTGCTGAGTTTGATTCTGCTTCTAGAATTTTCAACTCCCGTAATGATGAATTTGTTTCTGCAGATTCCATCATGTCCTTCAACTTTGATATTCATCCTGAAGTCGATCTTGTTGATTGTAAGTCCTCGGGCTTGGGTACCATAGAGTCTTCATTCGAAAACTCTGCCTTGTTTATGCCTACTGTTGATGATAGTGAAGTTGAAAGTATTTCTACCACAGTGATTTGTATCGGGTCTTTCCTTACATATGTTTTAGATATGATCCTGGTACTAATGTTTCTTGGAGACAGGATTCTTAACTGGATGTATACTTCCTTATTGTTCATTTTTGACACCGTGTGCGACCATGTCAAGTATATTCGGAACCTTGCATATAGGTTTAGGCTTCCCTTCTGTTATGTTGCATTTTAACCTTTTGCCATCCGAATTCGCCATAGGGTCGAACCTGTTGGATATTAGTGTGTTAGCCATCTCTTTATGCATCATGCACCAGTCCAACAGCAGAGCCTACCTAACATGGGTCACCCTAGTCAACACCCTTATGCCATTCTGGTGCCCATGCTGAGTTTTCCTCATAGGCTTGGGAGCCTTTTTAGATTTACCATGACTTTGAGAAGAAGCCTCATATATTTCTTCATCATATATTTATGGCAATCCCTGATAAGGCTCCCATCTTTATGTTCAAGTTGTATGTGCATTTGTTATGATCTCGCTTACGTTAATGAGCCTGATGCCGGCTTCCATACTTTTAGCCCGTTGTATAAGCCTCCATCTCTGATCTCATTTCCGCTAAGCCCTGTATCATTTTTCCCTCACAATTTGACACCTTTTACCTGGAGGAGACACACCCTGAGTGTACTTATCTTGCTCATGTTCCTTGCATTAGGCATAGCTTTGTTCCATGCGCTTGGAGCTAGTTTCGCATGTCCCTGACACTCGTCTCCTCCCATTGCGAGCATTCTTCTTTTACTTCAAGCTCGTTAAAAACAGTAAGTAGGTTACGAGCATTCTTCTACCTTTACTTCGAGCTCGTTAAAAATAGTAAGTAGGTTATTAGCAATCTTCCACCTTTCCTTTGAGCTCGTTAAACACAGTAAGGAGGCTATGAGCATTTCTTTCATCTTCACTTCGAGTTCGTTTAAAACAGTAAGGAAGTTATGAGAATTTTCTATATCTCCTTTGAGCTCATTAAAAATAGTAAGGAGGTCATGAGTTTTCTTTGTCGAACTCGTTAAACCTTTACGAAAAAGATCCCTATGGAGTTCTTTTAATCCCTTTTCAGACTCCTTAAAGAGGAAAAGTTTGCCCAGCATAGTTGTCTTTTCGGGCTCGTTAAAATAACTAAACCAACATCCACTTAGGTATATAATTACCCCTTTTCCGGGACTTGATGGATAATATACGGAAAAGGTATACTCTAGGTATAGTCTAGTATGCGCTAGAAGAGTTCTTCTTCCATTATTTTACACTTTTTCGGGAAGGGAGACTAACTTTACGAAAAAGGACTTTGGGAGTCGTCTTTAGGGTTTTCAGACTCTCAAAATGTGAAAACACCAACTAAGCACAGACCAATCTGGGCTCGATATAAAATGCACGGATAGGTGTATAGAGGACTGTTTAAGTTTTTCAAATCTATAAGCAAGAAAACACCGGCGAGCATAGACCAATCCGAGCTCAATATAAAATCCACGGATAGGTGTATGGAGTTTTCTTCTAGGTTTTTTCAGACTCCTTAAATATGAAAATACCATCGAGCATGCTTTAGTTCTTTGTCAAGCTCGTTAAAAAATGAAAAAGGAAAGGGAAGGGAAGAATGTTAAAATATCTTTCAATATGATGGCAGCAAGTCAACTATCTCCTTGAACAAAGCACCTGTTTTGAGTCTATCAAACAAGTTGGGTTCTAGTGTTTGCCTTAGGTAAGCCTGATCTCAAAGTTCTTACTCCTTCATTTGGTTAGTCTTCCAATCATATGGAGAATCTGTTAATGTCTCTTACATTGCAAATTTGCATCATGGTCCCTTTCTGTTAAAAGCTACCTAACTCACTCTTGTGTCGTGCTCACTATTCAAGGATACTACCTGTGTCGGCCATTGTGCAATTGCCTTGACCTCATGTGTCGGCAATTCCTTGGTATCGGTATGTTTCATCATGTGTTCATTCCTACTTCAAATCAGCTCATACCTATTGAGTGTCTCTCGTGTTGGATGATGGAGGATGCATTAAGGCCTCCCTTCCAATGGACTTCTTCCCATCGACTTCAACTCATTGTGCTCTGGGAATGAAGTTTAGAGTTTCGGTTGGTACCTTGGGGATTGCATTCATTAGTGGCAGTTCCCCTCGCTATTGGATAGATGGGAATACATCAATGTCTCCTATCCGATGGATTCTTCAAGTGTTCGATGGCAAGACCATTTATTCGCACTTGCTTGAATGTACTAGGTGCCTTGGGTTCCATTTTCATTATTGGTGGACACCCTCGCATTTGTTAACAGTATACATCAATGACCGGTAATCAAACGATACCTCCCATGTTCGACATCAACTCATTTATTCGCATGGATAGGTTTGTACCTTGGGTTTTTTTTGGATGAAGACCTTGGGATCCTCGATAGCATCACCTCGTTTATGTTATCGCCCAAGTTGCGCAAGACTGAGCCACACTCTTTTTGGGCTCTTAATGAGACATAGATCCAGCTTATTCTCTATGGATATGTTCTCCAGTTTTGACATAGATCTCCCTTGTATTTATGTGGCTATGTTTACACTTATGTTCCTCATGGATCCACGCCTGTATTCTAGTGGCCATGATATATACATCAGTATTTGGATAATTATTCTATCCTCTTGGAGGTCATGTTCCAACATTTGAACATGGACAGTTACCCCAAGGATGAGTTTTTCTGACATTGCCTTTGCTTTCAGGTACTTCATTTGAGCCTATGATTCTTGGTTTCTCCGTTCCTCCATGATTCAACTCTTTGTTATTTATAATGTATTTCAGCCATCATTTCCCGCACTCCCTCTGACCTCATACATTAGGGGGCATCTGTTATAGATTGAAATGACACCTCTCCATCCGTGACGACACTTGCTTCCCTTGGTCGCATGACCACATTTCTTGAGATCAAGTTTCAATCACACAACAGGACATTTCTGGATGGAAGAGTCATTTGGGACACTAAAAATGGTTGAAATTATCTCATTCTTGACCCATTAGATGTATATGAAACCTTAGGAACATTTTTCCAAACCAAACCATCTCCTGAAAATGAGCAGAAAAGATTGTTTTTGGCCATTTTTTAAAATGAGCACTGGTACACAGGCATGATAGTAGCGTGTGTACCATATGCTAGTGTACAATAGTAGCGCTCAAACCTTCTGAGCATTACTCCACTATGAAATAGTAGCGCTCAACCCTTCCTTTATGTTCCTCCACTTTGAAATAGTATCATACACCCCTATTTTGGTCAAAATCTCAAAAATTTTGGAAGTTAAGTTGGTTGGGGAACCTCCTACTCTGTTATAACTTCTTTTCCTCTCCTTCACTGATTATATAAGGAGGGTAGAAGGGCCATGTGAGGGGACCAAGCCTATTACAAAGTTAAGCTAGAGGAATGGAGACCCTCATCCCCCTCTCTTGTGCTTCAGTTTTGGTAAACCCTAGCACTGCTGGTTAGAGGCTGGGATCCTTGGAGAATGGAAGCAGGGGACCTTGAATCTAGGTTTCGTGAAGTGCCAAGCTTGAAGGAAGGTATAAATTTATGTACTTGCTTTCATTCATCAATAAAGATCAGATGTTCTTCTCTTTCCAAATATGTCCTATTAATGTGTATTAGATTTGATTACAGTTTGTTTATAATCTGATGTATTCTTCTATTATGAATATTAGTCTTATATGTGTAGTCAAATGTGTTTGAGAAGGGTATCAAGTTGTTTTGCAGGTTTGGGCATTGTGACACTGGATAAGCATTAAAGCATAAGGAAGGAAACGCTAGGATCAACCTTCTGAATGAGGTGCATACATCTCTAAACCCTAATCTCTTCACTTATTTGATGTAATTGCAGAATGCTTTTAAGTCTATCTTTATCACCGTAAGTTGGTAGTTTCTCCCCTGAACTATAGGTGCATTTTCCCCACAACAGAATGGAAACTCCACTGGGGAAATCTTAACTACTTAGGGGTGTCTAAGGTCATTTCTTTAGTTTTGTTTGAAGTTCTTTGTTCAATTTCTTGATTAGAATCAGTTAGTAGGCTCTGTTTGACCCTGCTGGGATTTTACAGACCCTTCCCGGCCCTTGCAAACCCTTGTGGACACAAGTGTGGGGGGTTTTAAACCCATTTTTTTCAATTTTTCAACCTGTACGCTACTGTTGTCCAGTACAGTAGCACCCTGGGTGCTAGTTTCCTTCATACATAGTAGCGCTCAAAATATGGGTTTAAATTTTTTGAGTTTTTGGGTTGTGGACGCAAATCTGGGGGTTCTGGCTGCATTTTTGTAATCCCTGATGACCCTAGGTCTGTGTTAAACCCCTGTAAGTGGTCTCCCATCCTTGTACTAATCCTACATTCATGATTTGAACCTCTTTTGATCAATTTGGGCTTGTTTGGAAAGTTTAGGTGCTTGTTGACCCAAGTTGGGGGGGTGTGGACCCATTTGGTGTTTTGAACCCTAATTTGAGTCTGACTGAACCTGCTTGCCCCATTTCCACTGGATTTGAAACCTCTTGAGTGTTCTTGACCCTTTTTGTATCTATTTGAGTGAAATTTCTCTTTTAGATTGGTTTTTTATCCTCCTTTATGCTTTTAAGTTTCCTTTTGTAGTGAAAGCTCAAGTATTTTGGCTGTTGTTCAAGACCTTGTTTGCATCATTTATGTGCAAACCTGACTTTGCCAAACCATACTTCTTTGTAGGTCATTTGCTTCGTTTGGGTCTAAAATTAGTTTTTGTAATCTTTTCCCAATGTTTGGCATGCTTACATCAATAAGAATTTGAAAGTCATATTTGGTAGCTTTTATCGTTTCATAAAGAGAACCTGAAAGTTTCTTTGCTTTGCTTTGATAGTAAGTTAATTTAAGTTTTGTTTCTTACGTTTGGAAAGCATAAAGAATTTTGATTTATCTTCTGAATAGAGTACCTTGCAAGTGGCTTAAAAGATTTTAGAGTGCTTTGCATAAAAAAGAACAAGTTTTCTTTTGCATACCTATTCATTTGAGTAGCTGCATTCTTAGGTTTTGAGTTTGATTTTGTACATTTAGACTTTATTTTTACCTTTTTTGCATTCGAAAGATTAAAAATTGCATTTGCACATGCATTCTAGATCAGAATTTTAAGACTTGCATTGAAAACAAAAAGATTTGTTTGGTGGTAAATATTTCATTTTCAGTACTCTATCTCTATTATAACCACTCTCACACACCCACTACCTTTTTGAGTAAGCAAGTAACCTTTAAAATGAACTCTAATAAAATGTACTAGCAACATTTTCTTTTCTAGGTTACACTACACCAACTAGTCTTGGTTAGGATCTTGGGTTTAAAACACCTTAAACCACCCAAGATCACACATTACGCAAAAATCGTAGATCGACTATCACAGGTAAACCAACTTCATTCAAAGCTTTCCTGCGATCTATGCAGTAGGTCTTGTGAGATCAGATTGTTGGGAATACTCCTCCTACTTTCTGTTTCAAGCATATACCAGGATTGGATCGCATTTGGGGACCCTTTTGAGTTTCGGGCTTAGTATCTGACCGTAGGTTCATACACATGTGACAGCGGAGGGTATATCTGTTGTACCTAGGACAGATGTGGGAGGAAATCCCTTGCAGGTATTTGGGAGGGCGGTTGGGTGATTCCATCGCTTGCACCCTTATTCATTGTATTGTGGACCCTGGTTAACTATTCTTCATCCTTCGTTGATCTGTTATGGACCCTCATCATGCCAGACTCTTCTCCGAAAGGCATCTGTTTGCCTGGTTTGATTTACCTAGGACCTTTTTAGTGGTGTGCTCTTTGTGCTACTTGTTTTAGTTTTCCTTAGAGAACTTCTTGTTCATTTGAGTGGGAAACTATGTCTAGCATTCCGCGGAGTGCCAATCAAGGTACCCCTGTTCCGGGGGATCCTTGTGATGTTCCATTCATTGGAAACATTGGCGCTCCCTTAATGGATACTCTGAATCTTCCTGGATTCACGATTGGGCTGTCGGTTCTGTTGTTTTCCACTCCGAATGCCTTGCATGCTCCTGATGCTTCTTTTGTGAGCACCTCAAATAAAGAGCATCAGAACCCTATGCCTCCCTTGAGAGTAACATATTCTCCTCCTCCTTCTACCTCATGTGGCAAAAGTAACAATAGTAGTAACCAGTAGTCTAAAAGGAATAGATGGAGGAAGAATGGGAAGAAGCTACCAAAACAAGGGGGCAGCAACCCAGCCTCTGTAAGTCATGCTAGGGGAAAGCACTCGGCCTCTACAAGTCATGCAGGGGGAACCTACCCAACCTCTGGAGGTCATGCTGGGAGAAAACTTTTAGTCACTGAAAATAGTACTGAAAGTTTGTCTTCAACCACTGTCAGTCATGTTGAGGACATGTCATTGATCACTTCTAGACATATTAATGACAAGTCACCAGTTCCTGTGAGTCATAGTGGAGACACCAGATCAGCCACTGCAAGTCATGCTGAGGGAGTTGACATTGTCAAAAAACCAAACAAACAGAAGCTTAAGTTCCCTTGTAAGTTTTGCGAGGGAGACCACCTTACTTACTTGTGCCCTGTACTTCGAGAAGTGCAAAGAGTGTGGTCCTTAGTTCAAAAGTCTTCTGCTTCTAGGCAACCAGCCACTGCAAGTCATGCTGGGGGCAAGCTGTCAGCCAATGCTAGTCATGCTGAGAGTACTGACGTTGTAAAGGAGTCTCGACCTATAGGACAAAAACCAAAGTTCCCTTGTAAACTTTGTAAGGGAGATCACCTTACTCACTGATGCCCTACCATTCCAGAGGCACGAAGAGTGTGGTCCATGTCTGAAGGAACCCCTGTTCCTGAGTTGTCTATAGATTCCTTACAGTCAGATCAACCATTGGTTGATAAAGTGGTTGAACCATTGCAATCTTTCGTCGACCCAACTCTTCCTTCGGAGAGTGGAGTGATCGAATCGATGCAATCTTCGACCGATCACGTCAGTCCTGCAAAGATTGATGCACCTACTGCAGAAGTCTTTATATTACCGGTTTGGATGTTCCTGAAAAAGGGGGGTACTTCATCTATGCCATGTGAACCCCTACCAAGCCCTAGGATCGTTTCCTTTGATTGGAATAGTCTAGGAGAGCCTCATCTTCCTTCTTCGACACCTTTCCGGATAAAGGTTGATATCGGGAACCATAAGGTTGATCGATGCATTGTTGATGAAGGTGCTTCTGTTAGTATCTTATCTGCTTATGCTTGGAGAGATTTGGGTTTCCCTAATGTTATTCCAGCTGTTAATTGGCCATTTACCTTCGATAGAAGACCTAGTGAACCGATCGGATTCCTTCGTCAGGCACCTATTACCTTGGGTGGAAAAACAGTCTTAGTTGATTTTATGGTTTTAAAGGACCCTATGGACTTTGTTATGATCCTCGGGCGTGATTACATTTATGCTATGCATGCTGTGGTGTCTACGTTTTTTCGTGTGATGCATTTCCCTCATAATGAAAACATTGTCACCATCGACCAGCTTGCATTCGTTGATCCTCCTTATTACCCAACTGTAGACCAGTCTGATCCCTTGTCTTTAGGCACTAGTATGTCACATGGGACTTATGTGGCATATTGTTCCTTGAGTTCAACTGCTACTGAGAAGAAGTCTCTAAGTTCATGCTTACCTTCGCAGGACTTAGTCTTAGCTTTTGACCAAGTGACACCTCCATCTGAATGTTTAGATATGTATTCTATCTGGGATGATATGATTCCTTCCGGTGAAGTTTTCCTAGACTCTATAGTACAGTCTGCCATTCACTTGGATGTTGATCTAGTCACAGTTATGTCCAGCCCCGGTTTGACCTTTAAGTCTGATCTTCCTACTATTGAGTCTTTGGACTCTCCTATAGATCCGTAAATCAGTGTTCCTGCTGAGTTTGATTCTTCTTCTAGAATTTTCAACTCCCGTGATGATGAATTTGTTTCTGCAGATTCCATCATGTCCTTCTACTTTGATCTTCATCCTGAAGTCGATCTTGTTGATTGTAAGTCCTCGGGCTTGGGTACCATAGAGTCTTCATTCGAAAACTCTTCCTTGTTTATGCCTGTTGTTGATGGTAGTGAAGTTGAAAGTATTTCTACCATAGTGACTTGTATCGGGTCTTTCCTTACATATGTTTTAGATATGATCCTGGTACTAATGTTTCTTGGAGATAAGATTCTTAGCTAGATGTATACTTTCTTACTTGTCATTTTCGACACCTTGTGCAACCATGTCAGCTATATTCGGAACCTTGCATAAAAGTTTAGGCTTCCCTTCTGTTATGTTGCATTTGAACCTTTTGCCATCCGAATTCGCCATAGGGTCGAACCTGTTGGATATTGGTGTGTTAGCCATCTCTTTATGCATCGTGCACTAGTCCGACAGCAAAGCCTACCTAACATGGGTCACCCTAGTCAGCACCCTTATGCCATTCTGGTGCCCATGCTGATTTTTTCTCATAGGCTTGGGAGCCTTTTTAGATTTACCATGAATTTGAGAAGAAGCCTCATATCTTTCTTCCTCATCTATTTCTGGCCATCCCTGATAAGGCTCCCATCTTTATGTTCAAGTTGTATGTGCATCTGTTATGATCTCGCTTGTGCTAATGAGCCTGATGCCTGCTTCCATGCTTTTAGCCCGTTGTATAAGCCTCCATCTCTGATCTCATCTCCGCTAAGACCTGTATCATTTTTCCCTCACAATTTGACACCTTTTACCTGGAGGAGACACACCCTGAGTGTACATATCTTGCTTATGTTCCTTGCATTAGGCATAGCTTTGTTCCATGCGCTTGGAGCTAGTTTTGCATGTCCCTGACACTCGTCTCCTCCCATTGCGAGCATTCTTCTTTTACTTCAAGCTCATTAAAAACATAAGTAGGTTACGAACATTCTTCTACCTTTACTTCTAGCTCGTTAAAAACAGTAAGTAGGTTATGAGCAGTCTTCAACCTTTCCTTTGAGCTCGTTAAATAGTAAGGAGGCTATGAGCATTTCTTTCATCGTCACTTCGAGCTTGTTAAAAACAGTAAGGAATTTATGAGAATTTTCTATATCTCCTTTGAGCTCATTAAAAACAGTAAGGAGGTCAGGAGTTTACTTTTTCGAACTCGTTCAACCTTTACAAAAAAGATCCCTATGGAGTTCTTCAAGCCCTTATCAGACTCCTTAAATAGGAAAAGTTTGCCGAGCATAGTTGTCTTTTCGGGCTCGTTAAAATAATTGAACCGACATCCACTAAGGTATAGAATTACCCCTTTTACGGGCCTTGATGGATAATTTACGGAAAAGTTATACTCTAGGTATACTCTGGTATGTGCTAGAAGAGTTCTTCTTCCATTATTTTACACTTTTTCGAGGAAGGAGACTAACTTTACGAAAAAGGACTTTTGGAGTCGTCTTTAGGGTTTTCAGACTCTCAAAATGTGAAAACACCAACCGAGCACAGACCAATTCGGGCTCGATATAAAATCCACGGATAGGTGTATAGAGGATTGTTTAATTTTTTCAACGCTATAAGCAAGAAAACACCGGTGAGCACAGAGCAATCCGGGCTCGATATAAAATCCACGGATAGGTGTATGGAGTTTTCTTCTAGGTTTTTTCAGACTCCTTAAATATGAAAATACTGTCGAGCATGCTTTAGTTCTTTGTCAAGCTCGTTAAAAAATGAAAAAGGAAAGGGAAGGGAAGAATGTTAAAATATCTTTCAATATGATGGCAGCAAGTCAACTATCTCCTTGAACAAAGCACCTGTTTTGAGTCTATCAAACAATTTGGGTTCTAGTGTTGGCCTTAGGATAAACCTGATCTCAGAGTTCTTACTCCTCCGTTTGGTTAGTCTTTCAATCATATGGAGAATCTGTTAATGTCTCCTACATTGTAGATTTGCATCGTGGTCCCTTTGTGTTAAAAGCTTCCTAAGTCACTCTTGTGTCATGCTCACTGTGCAAGGTTACAACCTGTGTCGGCCATTCTGCAATTGCCTTGACCTCATGTGTCGGCCATTCCTTGGTGTCGGTATGTTTTATCATGTGTTCAGTCCTACTCCAAATCTGCTCATACCTATTGAGTGTCCCTTGTGTTGGATGATGGAGGATGCATTAAGGCCTCCCTTCCAACGGATGTCTTCCCATCGACTTCAACTCATTGTGCTCTGGGAATGAAGTTTAGTGTTTCGGTTAGTACCTTGGGGATTGCAGTCATTAGTGGCAGTTTCCCTCGCTATTGGATAGATGGGAATACATCAATGTCTCCTATCCGATGGATTCTTCAAGTGTTCGATGGAAAGACCATTTATTCGCACTTGCTTGAATGTACTAGGTGCCTTGGGTTCCATTTTCATTATTGGTGGACACCCTCGCATTTGTTAACGATATACATCAATGACCGGTAATCAAATGATACCTCCCATGTTCGACATCAACTCATTTATTCGCATGGATAGGTTTGTACCTTGGGTTGTTTTTGGATGAAGACCTTGGGATCCTCGATAGAATCACCTCATTTATGTTATTGCCCAAGTTGCACAAGACTGAGCCACACTCTTTTTGGGATCTTGATGAGACATAGATCCAGCTTGTTTTATATGGCTATGTTCTCCAATTTTGACATAGATCCACCTTGTATTTATGTGGCTATGTTTACAATTATGTTCCTCATGGATCCACGCTTGTATTCTAGTGTCCATGATATATACATCAGTATTTGGATCATTATTGTATCCTCTTGGAGGTCATGTTCCACCATTTGAACATGGACAGTTACCCCAAGGATGAGTTTGTCTGACATTGTCTTTGCTTTCAGGTACTTCATTTGAGCCTATGATTCTTGGTTTCTCCGTTCCTCCATGATTCAACTCTTTTCTATTTATAATGTATTTCGGCCATCGTTTCCCGCACTCCCTCTGACCTCATACATTAGGGGGCATCTGTTATAGATTGAAATGACACCTCTCCGTCCGTGACGACACTTGCTTCCCTTGGTCGCATGATGACATTTCTTGAGATCAAGTTTCAATCACACAACAGGACATTTGTGGATGGAGGAGTCATTTGGGACACTAAAAATGGTTTCAATTACCTCATTCTTGACCCATTTGATGTATATGACCCTTAGAAACATTTTTCCAGACCAAACCATCTCCTGAAAACGAGCAAAAAAGCCTGCTTTGGGCCATTTTTTAACATGAGCACTAGTACACAAGCATGATAGTAGCGTGTGTACCCTACTCTAGTGTACAATAGTAGTGCTCAAACCTTCTGAGTGCGACTCCACTATGAAATAGTAGCACTCAACCCTTCCTGTACGCTACTCCACTTTGAAATAGTAGCGTACACCCCTGTTTTGGTCAAAATCTCAAAATTTTGGGAAGTTAAGTTGGTTGGGGAACCTCCTACTCGGTTATAACTTCTTTTCCTCTCCTTCATTGATTATATAAGGAGGGTAGAAGGGCCATGTGAGGGTACCAAGCCTATGACAAAGTTATGCTGGAGGAATGGAGACCCTCAACCCCCTCTCTTGTGCTTCAGTTTTGGTAAACCCTAGCACTGCTGGTTAGAGGCTGGGATCCTTGGAGAATGGAAGCAGGAGACCTTGAATCTAGGTTTCGTGAAGTGCCAAGCTTGAAGGAAGGTATAAATTTATGTACTTGCTTTCATTCTTCAATAAAGATCAAACTTTCTTCTCTTTCCAAATATGACCTATTAATGTGTATTAGATTTGATTACAGTTTGTTTATAATATGATGTCTTCTTCTATTATGAATATTAGTCTTATATGTGTAGTCAAATGTGTTTGAGAAGGGTATCAAGTTGTTTTGCAGGTTTGGGCATTGCGACACTGGATAAGCATTGAAGAGTAAGGAAGGCAAAGCTAGGATCAACCTTCTGAACAAGGTGCATTCATCTCTAAACCCTAATCTCTTCACTTATTTGTTGTACTTGTAGAATGTTTGTAAGTCTATCTTTATCACCGTAAGTTGGTAGTTTCTCCCCTGAACTATAGGTGCATTTTCCCCACAACAGTGTGATGTAAACCTCCACTATTCCCAACTACCACAGGATGGATGACAGCATCGGGGATCGAGATCTCAGTCCAAGTCAGAGGATCCCTTCTATCCATGTGACAAGTACTAACCATGCATCTACCCTGCATGCTACCGTCTAGTTGTCTCATATCTTCTGCCGCCATCTTCATACACTTCTCCTTGAATTCCCCGTCAATGAATTCCAAGATGGTTTCCCCATGAAAAGAAATATTGGCATTAACACCTTTGTTGTCTAAGGCATCCGCCACCTTATTTCCTTTCCTTCGAATATGCATGAACTGAAAAATCGAGTAGTTATGCACCACAATTTCCAAGGCCCTGAGACGGCTTTCCCATCTCCAATTGCCCACAATTTGTTAATGGCTGACCCGCACTGCAGCCTTTTAGCCATGGAGATAATGATAAGAGAGTCCCCTTCAACTTCCAGCGGAATCCAACCCTTTTGCAAGGCCCACCTGCTACCACTAACCAGGCCGTCCAAATCTGCCACATTATTCGTGTTTTCTCCCAAATCACCCTAGAAGACCCCGAGGATACCACCAGTATCATTACAGATGACACCCCCGAAACCAGCCGCACCAGGGTTTCCCTTCGCAGCCCCATCAAAGTTGAGTTTGAATACCCTGGATGGTGGATAGCTCCAGAGCTCCAGACTAAGAGGCCGAGATACTGGCTTACACGGACGACAAATGCTAATCGGTATGTTAAAAATCCCCCAGGAGTTTAAGATTATTCTTTCCTATGTGTCATTTTTCATAACATCCTGGTTCCATTGACTCATAGTGAGGGATTCCTTTAAGTGTTTTTCCAGAATGCTCCAAACTCCATCAGAGGTGCTATGTTTGCCTTCAAATATGTGACGATTTTGCTCCTTCCATGTTTCCCACACCACAAATCCAGGGAAAAGCTCCCATAACCTCTTCAAGATTTCATTTTTGAAGGCTTTAGGAGGTCAGTTCGCTACAGAAAGATCCGGTCTATCCCGCACCTTAGCCGTCTTATGAAAGCGTTCCACTCCTTTTTCCCATAGGAGGGAGACAAATGGGCAGGCATTCAACAAGTGGTTTATGGTCTCCAAATTCTTCCTACACAATGGGAAAATGGAAGGACCTATAAAACCCCTGCGAATCAATTTTTCCCAAGTTAGAATCCGCCTATGAATAAGAAGCTAGCAGAAAATCACCACTTTGGGCGACAATTGGCCCTTCCAAATTTTCTTCCGTTTTTCCTCTGCTTCTAGTAAATAAGACCCCGTCAGAAGCCCCAGAGATTCTTTTATGTTGAAGTTACCCGACGTGGTATAACCCCATCTAACCTTGTCGGCCCCCTCTAGAATTGGAATTATGCGCCTAGAAAGCTCCAGATAGAATTCATCAATGTTCTCTCCAGGCACTAGGGCCTACCACCAGTCCTTCGGTTTCCAAACCCTGAAGTGGACACCCTCATTATTTGCTTCCCATAAGTCCTTCACAAAATTTGGGGGATCATTAATGAGATAAGAACAAAGGTTGGGGCTTATTATCAGGTTTCCAAGACTGGGCAACTGTTGCCAAGCATCCTCACTGAAACGGGTAGAGGCCCCGTCTCTAATTTCCCAAAAACTGTGTTTGTGGATAATTCCCTTGTTCTCCTGAGTCGCCTGCCAAATAATAGAGCCCGGGCACTCCATATTGAAATCGATGAGTTGTTGCTTCGTCTAGTGGGGGGCATATTTCATGTGCCAAAATATACCCTACGGTTCCACCATGTAATTAATTCACTTCCACCAAATTTTACATCCCATGTTGCTTTTGGAGCTAACAGGATCGTGAAGGCCTAAACCTCCAGCCACTTTGGGCGTGCATAAAGTGCCCCAATCCACCAAGGCCCATTTCCTGTGCCCCTCTAAGTTGCCCCAAAGGAAATTTCTCCGGATGGTACGAATCTGCTTGAGAACGGTCTTAGGTGCTGCCAGGGTAGAGAACAAATAAACCGACATTACCTAGAGAATAGATTTAACTAGGATGACGCGGCTTGGGAGGTTCAACGTTCTATAGGTCCAATGATCAAGATTCTTCTTCATTTTATCAAGTAAATATTTCCACGAAATCTGTCTTATGGTGGATTCCGCCAGGGGAGCCCCCAAATACTTGGAGGGCAAGGTTCCTTCCGTAAATTCAAGGATTCTAATGATATTTCTTTTGGTAATTCTTAGGGTATTGAAGAAATAGGTTTGATATTTGTCCTTGTTAATCTCCAATCCACTTGCAAGTTAAAACAAGTCCAACCCTTCCTTGATCCCTCTGGCTTGCTGCACACTGGGGGGTCCCATCAACATAGTATCATCAACAAATTGTTGGTGAGTTTGGGGTTCCAGTCCCTCACAAAGAGTGAGTCCCTGAATTCTATTACTACCTTTCAAAGCCTTTAGCAAGCATCCTAGTCCATCCACAACAATGATAAACAAGAAAGGGGAAAGGGGGTCTCCCTTCCTGATACCTTTGGAAGCCTGGAAAGGCTTAGATGGAGTTCCATTAACCAAGATGGAAAAAGGGCAGAAGAGACCAAACTCATCACCCAGTTAGTCCATTCCCTATTAAACCCAAATTTACTCAAAATTTTATCAAGGAACTTGTAATGTCCCCATTTTGACCCCCTTTGTATTGAATCATAAATGATGTAAATATTGTAATTTAATCATGGTGGGGAGCTCAAGGCCAAGGCCCCACCATTGATTTAGTGTTTCATGTATCGGCAATTAAAAATAGATGCCTATGGTTCTTGTGCTAGATAGGCACAATGTAAATGAGACATCATGTAAATACGAATTTTAATGAAAATACCCATAACTAGCTATGCAATGCAACAAAGAGATGGGAGCATGATTCTACAAGGAATAGGGAGGAAAAATTATTCAAACCCTTGAGCCAATGGTGTTAATCCATGTGTCAATGAGAAAACCCATAAACCACCAACTACCCATTTTGGGTTAGGGACCCAATCATTTAATTCTTCCAAGAGTTGGTTGAGGCAGTTAATGCCTTGGGAATGAAGAGGCATGGCAGCCAATTTTGTGCATGGGCAAGCCATCAACCTGGAAATTCATGTTTTTGCTTCTTGGGCAAGAAAACACCCACGAAATGGTGCCAAAAGCCATTCTGAACATAGAGCTTTTCCTCTCTCACGTAGATGGAGATTGCTGGAAGTTACAGTCACGTTTTTCATAAAAAACACAGGGTTTTCCTTGCAGAAAAACTCGTTTTTGGTTTTGGACAATAGCTGGGAAGAAGGGGCTGCGATTTGGGACTGTATGGAGGTCGTTTTGTCCCAGAATTTCCATGGGCGTTTTCCTAAAAACGATTTCTGCTTCCTGGGGTTTTCCCAAACCTCCATTGTTCATTTTTAGCCTTCCCACGTTTTTCTGAAGCTCAGGGAATCATTTTCATGCCTATCACTATACAAACGTTTTTCTCCTGTCTAGCCATTGCAGTTAGCTGATTATCTACATCCTTGTTTGATTTGAATCTGTGAGCAAGAAACTTGGAGTGGTAGTGGACAGAATTGGCTTGATAAACCTAGTGAAGGGAGGAACCTCTCAAGAAGATCAAGAGGGCTTTGGCTACTTTTCTATGCACACCCTGAGAACACTAAAAAGGAAGGTATGGCTTGAGGGACTGTGTGGCAGTGAAGAGGATACTTCCTTGTGTTGAATATTGTAACTTCTAAGAATATTATATTTATACATTATTTATTCCAGAGATGTTCCATCCCTCCGAGGTGATTTTATTATGTATTCGGAGATGTTTATTCCTTCGAGAAGTTGTGGTAACTAGGGTTATTAGACCCACCATGTGGGGGTCGGCCCAGTCATTTATAATAGGGTATTTGACCTAATGGTTAAATACGAGCCTACATGTACTTGTGTAAAATATATGTCAGAGTAGTGTATAAATAGAGGAGGTGTGTTCCTCATTTGATACACTCACTCACTTATGAAAAGAGGCGCACTTGTCTGGGAGATCTGCTAAGGAGGATTAGAAGGAGGGAGCACATCTTGTATTTTGGTTTATCATCTTATTGAGGAAAGCTTTGCTGGGTTTTCTACTCCATGAGGGTTTCCCAGGGTAAATACTGTGTCTATCTTGTGATTATGCTTCTTTCAGTGATCTTGCTAGTCTATTTGGTTTAAACTTATCATGGTATCAGAGCTAGACTGAATAGGACATCTTTCACAAGGTAAGAATCTCTCTCTCTCTTTCCGGTGAAGATTAGGGTTTCAGCAGAAAGTTGATATTATTAAAATCTAATTGCATGGCTGGATAGCCCTTCTCAAGACCTTTCTTTTGAACCCTAGATCGAACTTTTTGGTTGGGTAGAACTGCAGGAAAGTCAAACCCTAATTCTACCAAAAGTGCGATAATTGAGAAATTGGTTTCAGCAGAAATTTGGTATTATTGAAATCTGATTGCATGGTTGGATAGCCCTTCTCAAGACCATTCTTTTGAGCCCTAGATCTAACTTTTTGGTTGGGTAGAACTCTGGGAAAGTCAAACCCTAATTCTACCAAAAGTGCAATAAATTTCTGTCTCAGGTTCCGGAAAAGTAAAAGGTAACTTTTCAGGTAAGTACTACTCTGTCTCTTGGACTCCCCCAAGAGAAGATGGCTCCAAACACTAAGCTTGAAGACAAGCTAGAAGGTATAGAGAATTTCTGGGCATGGAAATACAGAATTGGTCTCATTCTTGAAGAGAATGATCTTGCTCATTATATCAAAGAAGAAGTTGCAGAACCAAAAGGAGATGAAGCCAAAGAAAAACATAGAAAGGATTTGATTAGGGCAAAGAGAATCATAGCTGATTCTATTAAAGACCACTTGATTCCCCAAGTGGCCTCCAAGAAGACTCCAAAGGAAATGTATGATGCCCTAGGAAGAATGTATGAAGGAAAGAACATCAATAGGAAGATGAACCTAAGGACTCAATTGAAGAGTACCAAGATGCACAAAGGAGAATCCATTCAAGACTACTTCTCAAGGGTTTCACAAATCAAGGAACAACTAGATGCAATTGGTGATACTCTCAATGAGGATGAACTTGTAATGACTACCCTCAATGGTCTCACTAGACCTTGGGAATCATTCATACAAACCATGTGTGCCAAGAAAGAGAGTATGAAGTTTGATATAGTATGGGAGGATTGTCTTCAAGAAGAAGCTAAGGTAGTCAACAAAGAAGCTCTTCTCAAAGAGGATGACCAAGCTTTGGCCACCCATACCAAAAGAAAAAGAATGAGTCATTTCAAGAAAGTTGACCACAAAGGATCTCAACACTTCTCTAGATCTAACAAGAGAAAAGGACCCAATCCAGCAAGAGATCTCTCCACAGTCGAATGCTACAATTGTCATAAATTAGGACACATCTCCAGATTTTGTCCTTCTCAAAAGAAGAAGTTTTTCCACAAAATACATCATGCACATATGGCAGAAAATGACAGTGAAGAAGAAGAAGAAGAAGAATAAGAAGAAGAGGTAGAGGTAAGACCTAGAAAGAAAAGATCTAAAGTAAAGAAAGAAGATCTAGAAGAATATGTTCTATTCTCTGCACTCTCTGGATCTGTATCTCCTGGAGAAGATACATGGCTCATCGACAGTGGTGCTTCTATGCACATGATAGGTCAAAGAAAGACTTTCTCAAATCTTGAAGAAAAGTCTTCCTCACAAAAGGTATCTCTAGGAGATGACTACCAGTACCCCATCAAAGGAATTGGTGAAGCTAGCTACAAGCTAGATTCTGGAACACCTTTGAAGATGAAAGACATCTTATATGTACTAGGTTTAAAGAAGAACCTTCTCTCTATCTCAGCACTAGATAAGAAAGGTTTTAGAGTGGCTTTCATAGATGGACAAGTACTCATGTGGTCCAAAGGAAAGACAATTAAAGATGCAGTTGTCATTGGTGAAGAAGAAGGAGGTCTCTATAAGCTCAAGGGTCATCCAGAAGCTGCCCTTGCTCATGAGATCTCTAGCCCTAGTGAGTTATGGCATAGAAGATTAGCTCATATCAACTATAAAGCCTTACCCTATGTAAGCAAGGTAGTCATAGGACTACCAGATTTGAAAGCTGATCATGATGGATCATGTAAAGGATGTAAGAAAGGGAAAAATATTAAGAACCCCTTTCCAAAGAGTGAAACAAAGACTAAGAACATTTTGGAGCTAATACACTCAGATGTATGTGGACCAATGCCCACCACTTCTCTAAGTGGATTTGAATACTATCTTTCATTCATTGATGACCACTCAAGGAAAACTTGGATATACTTCCTGAAAGGTAAGAATGAAGTTTTTGGAAAATTCAAAGAGTTCAAGGCTCTAATAGAAAATCTATCAGAAAAGAGAATCAAAATTCTCAGAATAGATAATGGAGGAGAATTTACCTCAAAGGAATTTGAGGACTTCTGTAAAGAAGCTGGAATTAGAAGGGAACTAACTACTCCCTATAATCCCCAACAAAATGGGGTGGCTAAAAGGAAAAATAGAACAATCATGGAAGTTGTAAAGACTATGATACATGACCAAGATCTCCCCATGTATCTATGGGCTGAAGCAGCCAAGACAGTAGTATATGTGCAAAACAGATTATCCCATAGTGCTCTTGATTTCAAAACTCCAGAAGAAATGTTTACAGGAAAGAAGCTTGAGGTAAGTCATCTTAAAATATTTGGGTGTCCTGTGTACATCCATATTCCAAAAGAAAAGAGAACCAAGTTGGACCCTTCTAGTAAGAAGGGGATATTTGTTGGTTATTGTGAATCATCCAAAGCCTTCAGAATTTACATTCCAGGTTTTCATCACATAGAAATAAGTAGAGATGTAACATTTGATGAAGAAGCAGCACTCAAGAAATCCACAAAGTGCCAACTTGAAGAATTCTATGAAGAAGATACTTCTCCCAAAATCATAGAGGTTGTGCCCATTCCTGAAAATGATTCTCCAGAGGATCATGACATGTTGGAACCACAAGAGCCTCCTATTTCAGACTTATCTAAGAAAAGAAGGCCAGCATGGGCTAGAGATATTATTCAAGGGGCTGAGAGATATGGAGCTCCTGAAGGCTCCACTAGAGAAAGAAAGAAACCAAAACTAGTGTCCAACTATATGGCCTTGATGTGTGATCTTGTGGATCAACTACCTACTAGCTATGAAGAAGCAGCCCAGAAGAAAGAATGGGTAGAAGCAATGACAGAAGAATATCAGTCTATAATGAAAAATGATGTTTGGGATATATCCCAAACCAAAAGATAAAAGTGTGGTTTCTTCCAAATGCATCTTCAAAATAAAACATGCTGCGGATGGAAGCATTGAAAAATACAAGGCAAGATTTGTAGCCAGAGGATTCTCTCAGAAAGAGGGAATTGACTATGAAGAAACATTTGCACCAGTTGCTAGGTATACTTCAATTAGAACTATCATGGCACTTGCATCCATGATGAAGTGGAAATTACACCAAATGGATGTTAAGACAGCTTTTCTAAATGCTGTAATTGAAGAAGAAGTATACATAGAACAACCACAAGGATTTGAGATCAAGGATGGAAGGACCCATGTATGCAAACTGAAAAAGGCATTATATGGATTGAAGCAAGCCCCCAGGGCTTGGTACGGAAGAATTGACAATTTCTTAACAAGCATGGGCTTTACCAAAAGTAAAGCTGATCCCAATCTTTATCTCAAAGTGATGGATGATGAACCAGTTATTTTGTTTTTATATGTAGATGATCTATTCCTAACTGGAAATGAGAAACAAATTATTGAAAGCAAGAAGAAGCTTTCTTCAGAATTCGAGATGAAAGATCTCGGATTAATGCACTACTTCCTAGGCTTAGAAGTATGGCAAGAACCAAAAGGAATCTTTCTAAATCAAGGTAAGTATACTGTGGAGATTCTCAAAAGATTTGATATGTTGGAGTGTAAAGCCATGGCCACTCCCATGGACTCCAACTTGCAGTTATTAGTTAATGATTCATCAGAATTAGTGGACATAACTCTATATAGACAAATCATTGGATCATTGATGTATTTAACAAACACTAGGCCTGATATATGCTTTGCTGTAAATACCCTAAGTGGGTGTCTAGTAGAACCTAGAAAGGTTCACTTAATAGCTGCAAAGCATGTAATGAGGTTATGAGGTTATGAGGTTCATTAGATTTTGGCCTATATTATCTCGGAGGTTATGAACTCAAATTACATGGTTACTCAGATTCCGACTGGGCAGGTAGTGTCTCAGATAGAAAAAGTACTTCAGGTGGATGTTATGGTCTTGGATCTGCCATGATCTCATGGTTCAGCAAGAAACAATCTAGTGTGGCCCTCAGTACTGCTGAAGCAGAATATATAGCTACCTGCTCTACTAGCTGTGAAGCAGTATGGCTTTGGAAACTTTTATCTGGAGTGTTTGACATAGAAATAGATCCCACTGTGATTAGGTATGATAATCAAAGCTGCATCAAGATGACTGAAAATCATGTGTTTCACGATAAGTCAAAACACATAGAGATCCGATACTTTTATATACGAGATATGGTGCAGAGAGGAGCTATCAAGCTCGAGTATATAAGCACTGAGGATCAAATTGCTGATATCTTGACCAAACCTCTGTCTCGAGTAAAGTTTGAACACTTCCGAGACAAGCTTGGTGTAGTTCAAAAGGACCCTCCTCGAAAGGGGGAGTAGCACAGTATCTGATAACAAGTCCATCTCATCAATGATGAGGTTACCTATTTACTGCATTTAGTTACATAGAATTATATAGATTTAGGACTCTTATATTTTGCTTTTGATACTAGATATACATGCTTTTGATGTTAGATATACATGCTTTTGATGATAGATGTATATATGTTTTGATGATGATGATACATGTTTTGGTTATACATGTTTTGATGATGATGATACATGTTTTGGTTATACATGTTTTGATGACGATGATACATGTTTTGTTATACATGTTGTGAGGGGATTGGATCATCCCTGGACTTCAGTCCTAAAGAAGAGCCGTAGATGTATGTCTTCGAGAATGAAGTTCTTGGTAAACATGTGAGGGGATTGGATCATCCCTGGACTTCAGTCCTAAAAAAGAGCCGTAGACGTATGTCTTCGAGAATGAAGTTCTTGGTGAACATGTGAGGGGATTGGATCATCCCTGGACTTCAGTCCTAAAGAAGAGCTATAGACATATGTCTTCGAGAATGAAGTTCTTGGTGAACATGTGAGGGGATTGGATCATCCCTGGACTTCAGTCCTAAAGAAGAGCTGTAGACATATCTCTTCGAGAATGAAGTCCTTGGTGGACGGTTGAGGATTAAGTCATCCTTGGACGTGGTCCTAAATGTACGGTGGAGGATCAAGTCATCCTTGGACGTGGTCCTAAATGTACGGTGGAGGATCAAGTCATCCTTGGACGTGGTCCTAAATGTACGGTGGAGGATCAAGTCATCCTTGGACGTGGTCCTAAATGTAGGGTGGAGGATCAAGTCATCCTTGGACGTGGTCCTAAATGTACGGTGGAGGATCAAGTCATCCTTGGACGTGGTCCTAAATGTACGGTGGAGGATCAAGTCATCCTTGTACGCGGTCGTAAATGTACGGTAAGGATTAGATCATCCTTGGACTTTGGTCCTGTGAACTGAGCCGTAGACATGAGGTCTCCGAGAATTGATAGGACTGGATCATCCCTGGACTTTGGTTCAAAAGGTACATGTTAGGACTGGATCGTCCTTGGACTTTGGTTCAAAAGGTACATGATAGGACTGGATCGTCCCTGGACTTCGGTTCAAAAGGTACATGTTAGGACTGGATCGTCCCTGGACTTCGGTTCAAAAGGTACATGATAGGACTGGATCATCCCTGGACTTCGGTTCAAAAGGTACATGATAGGACTGGATCGTCCCTGGACTTCGGTTCAAAAGGTATATGACTGGATTGCATCATCCTTGGACATAGGTCCTAAAGAGAACTGGATTGATCATGTGATGACGATGCTACTGATCGTGTGATAACAATGCTGTTGATCGTATGATGACGATGCTGATGATCGTGTGATGACGATGCTGCTAATCATATGATGAAGATGCTGATTATGATGCTGATGATCGTGTGATGATGATGCTGATGACAATGCTGATGATCGTATGATGACGATGCTGTTGATCGTGTGATGACGATGTTGATGATTGAGTACTATCAACTCTGATGATGTTGATGTTCCAGTAACTAGTCAAGTTACTGATGATGATGAATTGAAGAAAGCTTCCGATGATATATAGATGATGTAATGAATGACTCCTTGCTCCTGTTGTTATAATATCCTTCTCGTTAAGGGGGAGTGTTGAATATTGTAACTTCTAAGAATATTATATTTATACATTATTTATTCCGGAGATGTTCCATCCCTCCGAGGTGATTTTATTATGTATCCGGAGATGTTTATTCCTCCAAGAAGTTGTGGTAACTAGGGTTATTAGACCCACCATGTGGGGGTCGGCCCAGTCAATTATAATAGGGTATTTAACCTAATGGTTAAATACGAGCCTACATGTACTTGTGTAAAATATATGTCAGAGTAGTGTATAAATAGAGGAGGTGTGTTCCTCATTTGATACACTCACTCACTTATGAAAAGAGGTGCACTTGTCTAGGAGATCTACTAAGGAGGATTAGAAGGAGGGAGCACATCTTGTATTTTGGTTTATCATCTTATTGAGGAAAGCTTTGATGGGTTTTCTACTCCATGAGGGTTTCCCAGGGTAAATACTGTGTCTATCTTGTGATTATGCTTCTTTCAATGATCCTGCTAGTCTATTCGGTTTAAACTTATCACCTTGTGTTGGGTGTGTAGGCATTGTGAGTGCCAAGATGAATAGATCTGGGAGGGGTATCCATAGCTCTGTGGTTGAGCTCACTAGCTTAGCAATTCTTCCTTTCCATTTCCTAATAGCCTGATAAACCCAACTGTAGTTTGGCTTGGCTAATTTGGTGTATCTTTGGGCTATGTGTGAGTCTGCTGTTCCCTGATTACTTGTAGAGACATTTCCCAGCTCGGGGGTGGCAGTTGTATCAAGAGGTTGATAAGCACAACTGGCCTATGGTTGGGTGGAACATTGCAGTTGCATAGCCAGTTGCTTGGGACTACTTTGTTAAGATAAGTATTCTCTTGTGTTAACTTTGCAATTATTAATTGGTGAATATCTTGAATGTGTGATGAATGTGTAATTGATACTACTTCCGCTGTGTTTTTCATATATTATACATTTCCATATTTTTTTTCAATTATGTGAATGCTTGGTTAAAAGTTCATGGGGATAGATGCCCGATTTTAGCATCACATCCTCTCTATCATGCTGGTATGGTAGGAGGGGACGTTACAGAACTGCCAATTTATCCTGTCATAAGCTTTAGAGAGATCAAGCTTGAGTAACATATCAGGGATTTTTTTAGTTTTCAGGGAATCAATTATTTCATGCACCAAAATAATCTCGTCCATGATTTGATGACCTTCCCCAAAACTCGCTTGCTCCGGGGAAATAAGTAGTTGGAGAAGAGGGCGTAATCTATTCGCTATTACCTTGGTGATAATCTTGTAGATCACATTGCAGAGGGATATTGGACGAAGCTTCCCTAGGTCATCAGTTCCGGACTCTTTCGGGATGAGCGACAAATGGGTAGCATTAAGAGATTTCAAGATAGTCCACAATTTTCTTGAGTTCTCTACTAGAGCTAACACTTATTCCTTAATCCATTCCCAACATGCATGAAAGAAATTAGTGGTAAAGCCATCCAGGCCAAGCCCTTTATCGTTTGCCATCTGCTTAACCGTTTCCTTCAACTCTTCCATCTCTATAGGTTTCATCAACATAAGGTTGTGATTGTCGTTAATCACCCTTAGAATAACCTACAGGATTTGGGATTGGGCATCAACCCTATTCACCTTTGGTACTTCCAGAAGGTCTTCGAAGAACTCATTGAGAGTGGTTTCTAGTTCTTCTTGGGATTAGGTGAAAGTGCCGTCCCTTCTTTTAAGGCGCACCACACGATTCCCATGACGGTGTTGGATAGCATCTTTGGAGAAGAATTTGGTATTTTGTTCGCCTTCTTGCAGCCAACGGTTTCAATATTTTTGTTTCCAAAGAAGTTCTTCCTGTTGCTCTCGGGCGGTGAATTCAAGAAGCAGAGTCTGTTCTTCTTGTTTTATCTCCTCCAAGAAACCATGAGAAATGCCTTTCTGCTGAACTTCTTTCATTTTCATGTCCAGCCGCTTTTTTTCTTGGAAGATGTTCCCAAACGATTCCAACTTCCAATGCTTGATTTTACCTTTTAGGGCCTTTAACTTTTGTTGGAACCTATACATCAGCGTACCTTCAATAGTTGGAATATCCATCCACCACTGTCTGAGTTTCTCGGGAAACTCCTTATTGAGCAACCAAAACTGTTCAAATCTGAAGGGTCTACGTAGGTTCTCACCGATCCCTGACCAATCCAAACTAACCAGCCAATGATCAGAACCTGCCAAGGGGAGAATTTCCACCAATAAATGCCCCCCCCCCCCCCCCCCCGCCATCATAATCGATTCCATAACCAGGAAATGGTCCAGTCGACAAGAAATACTTCTGTCCCCCGCCCTTTTATTATTCCACGTAAAAGTACCATTTGTTGCTCTGATATCCACCAACCCTAGAGCTTCAATAGTATTATTAAAGTGGTCGTTGATGGGACTTAGCTGGAGAATACCACCTTTTTTCTCATCCAAAGTGTGAATCAGGTTGAAGTCCCCCCCCCAAAATCCAGGGAGAAGTTCCAACCCGGTCCTTAAGGGACTGCAGGGAGTTCAAGAAAGAGAGTTTCAGATTATGAGTTGCTGGTCCATACACATTAGAAATGAATCCTTGGGTTTTCATTCCCAACACATCAAAGGCTGCCGATAGGTGATACTGGGAGGAAAAGAAGCCTAACAGAGCAACTTTCACCGGGTTCCACAGGATACCAATACCACCTACCGCTCCTCTAGCTCCCACAACCATTACCTCACAGATATGACACACTTTCATACCAATGTCTGTAAGCTCTTCAACAGAACATTTCGTTTCTTGGAGAAATATTATCATGGGTCTTTCCAATTCAATTTTCCTTTTCAAAAATTGGATCTTCAGATGGCTTTTACAGCCTCTAATATTCCAGGTTGTAATCCGCATAAGGTAACTATTTGGGGTTGGTCGCAAGGGCTACGACAATGGTAGGATATTGACCTAAAGTTACCAACTGACAACCTAGCAGTTGAATCCTCTACGCATTGTTGTGCCTTCCCCGTTTATCCTTCCTTCCTTTCTTTTTCCCCCCCTCATTTTCTTTCATGGGGTCCGATATAATTCTTAAACCTTTGGTTTGCTTAGCTTTGAGTATGGCTTTCTCTAACAGGGAGATTTGAGTTTGCGAAAGAGGATTTGGATCCTTCATCGAGGCGATCGCCTCCAGGCTTTCCAGATCTAGACCTTTGAAAGTCATCTCCTCCCCTTCTTCTTCACGGATTTCCACTTCTCCCATTGCTACTTCCGTTGCTGATTCGGTATTGGGAGTGACCTATGTGCCAATATTTTCTTGAACTTGATTTTCTTGATTTTTGGGAATGGGAGTGACCTCTGAGTCTTCTCCCTTTTTCGGGCTGCAGGACCTCATATCTATTTTGGGTTTGAGTTTTCTTGTTCACCTCTGGTCCGACTGGTCTTTTGGCTGATCTTTTCTTGTTGGTAACTTTGGTGAATCAATCTTCTTGTTTCTTATCTTGATCACTGACCGTTCCTGGGTTTTTGTTAAGGGGGTAGTCCCAAAAGAGATGACCGTGTTCATGACACCATTTGCATATGAAGGGTATTTGTTCATAATCAATAGCTTGAAACCACTCCTCATCATCGCATGATATCTCGATCCCTTCAGGAAGATCCTGGGAAATATCCATATACAAACATATTCTAGCATACGAAGTGTACCTCATTTGTTTCATTTGTTCAGACACTTTAACAAACACCCCCAGCATATTTCCAATATCAGTGAGGATCTCTTCTTTCCAGTATTCTATTGGAAGGGAATACAAACGTATCCAGACTGACGCTATCATGAGGTTCTCCTTATCCGGGTTGAAACACTCTTTCCACGGCCTCAAGTACAGGCCTACTGAATGAAAGAAGTATGGACCATTATCGAAGATCCTGGTACGGCCAGCTTCATTAAAGAAGACCACCGTAAATAAACCTTTAGCTCCGTGCTGGAGATCGAAGTGACCTTTGGGCTTCCACGTAGTATTGATCCACCATAACAAATCCTTTTCAGCTGGCTAAATTTCAACGAATTTTCTGGTAAGAGCATGCTCCTTCAAGTACTGTATGTCCTCTCTGATCCGTTCAGATGGGATCTACAGTCTTGGTACCTTTCTTGACTTTGGCATGCATTGCCCTGGTTTCTGGGGTCCCATAGTTAGGGAGGTCTCTTTGATTAATCCATTATGCCCGGCTTCACCCTGACCTGCAGGAGATTCCAAAGCTTCCACAACCCCTTTGCATTTATCCGTGACCATTCCGGGGTCAGGAGGCGATTCCTCCCCACCCACCGACACATCCATTCTGACTGAATCCTTCTTCAGTAGGGGATCTGTGTCCTGGCCTGAACCGACCCTACAAATTTTGAGTCTGACTATCACCCCTTACACCACCGTAAATCCTTCCGCCTTCATCGCTCCAAGATATATCCTCCAACAGATTCGTATTTTTCCATTCAATATAAATTAATAATAATTCATAACAAAAAAATTTCATATTCATAAACAATAGTAAGCACTTATCTTTTAAGTGAAGTTGTCTTTGAAACTGGCTATGGATGAGTAATGTTCCACCTAATCATAGGCACTATGTCTAACACTTAATCTTTCTGTTGAGAGGCCACCCCTGAGTTGGGATATGTTTTCCATTAAGGAGATAATTATTCAAGCTCACTCACAACCATAGACACAATTACACACTCATATTAATCCAACACACAATTGGGCTTATCAAGCATGCAGCAAGACAAATAAGGAGAATGCTAAGCTAGTGAGCTCATCTACCGAACTACAGGCATCTCAATTGGATTCATCCCACATTGGCACCCAGATTACCTACCACACCCAACACAGAAGGTCCCCTTTTCTGCTACGTAGTCCCTCTAGTGCTATGTAGGGTGGAAATAGAAAGGTCCAAACTTCTAAACCTTCAAATATTTATTTTCTTCATTGGGTTTATCAAGAAATTCAGACCTCTAGTCTCTCTTTGACTTCAATTTTCTCTTGAACTTTCTAATTTCTAACCACACTAATTTCAGCACAAAATTCAATTGCTAGGCTCCCAAATTTGGGTTTTCCCATGGATTTTTGGGATTTTGACACCTTCAAATTCTCCCCGGGGTTGCTATCTAGAAATGCCCCACTAGATTTCCCAACGCACATGAATTTAGGGGCATTTTTTACACTCTAAAACATAACTTTTACTCTGGTTACGATTTATGTTATTTCATTATTGTGAATGCATAATTTGTTGAGTTTTTTTGGAATCCGAATGCCCAAAATAGAATTGGGGATGAAGGGAAACAAATTCCCATGAATGAAATTGACTTCTAGGTACATAAAACTGAACCCATACTTATAAATATGAATTTTTGGGTTCATTCCATGCTCCATTAAATTCTTGAGTTGATTTCTGAGTAGTCTTCTTACAACAGAATCAAAGTTCAACAAGGAAGTCAATATGGGTGGTTTCTTACCATTAATGGCACATGGGTTCTCAAGATGACACTTGGGAAATAGAGGATTTAATTCCATGCACACCTCTCCTCTCCCTAGTCAATAACATAACCCCTCATTTAAGTTGCTTCCATATCCATCTCTTAGAATTTTATCTGCATTATAAATATTTACATTGTTTTTACATTTTTCCATGGCTTACTAGCACATGTCCAAAAAATATAAAATACTGACCTTTATACGCTAGGAATTCACTACAGGGGCCTTGGCCTTCAACTCCATACTAGGAATCATACTTCGCATATTTACAACATTTACATATCAAGCCAATACATTATGGGAGTCAGAATGGGAGTATTACAATTTTGATCATTGGAGGCACTGGATATCTTGGAAAATACTTGGCCAAAGCTGGTGTCTATTCAACATTTGTTGTTCTCCACCCTGCTAAAGCAACAACTCGTGATTTATTAAAGAAAATATGTCAGACTCTTAGAGAACCACTTTTGGGACAGGGGGAGGGACACAAGTCTCCTTGCGGGATGGGAATCAATAGTTAGAGACCGAATTATGTATAGATAAAGATGGACCATAGCCACCAAAAAAACCTTATAGTAAGTATCCACCTTTGAAAGAGTGACCGACCACAATTAATTTTCAATCATTTAAGGTTGCAATTATTTTGGTAGTCAACTTAAGTTCCAGGTGCTTGTGATTTGGAGAAATTGAATTGCCTTCCTGAACTTGTTTCAAAATGCGCAGTTGTGGGTGGCCACTAACAAATATTCCTCACCGTCTTTCAATAACGCTATAATCATAATCCCAAGTGGCGGGATTATTTTGATGATAGTTCGTGTCACTTCAATCAAGAGAATTGAGTCATGCACAAAATCTACTAATAACTTGAACTATCGCTCAAGGCTTTGTCTTCACGAATTAAAACACTGAATCCAAGTTGTGGATTTAGTTTCTCATAACGACCTATATCTTGGAGGATTTACATACCAATTTTTCCATACTAGGAAGCTCTTCTGACTCAAAGCACTTTTCCAACTCCCTGATGCTCTTCAGCTTCACACGTACTCTGTGTGTTGTTTGGTTCTTTTCTTTGAAAACTTGTTCGACCACCTAGAGTTCACCGAGACGCTGACAAAACTATCTAGATTTCCTTCATAAACACTACGAGACGAGCTCACCACAATTGTTATAGGTAGGGACGACTCAGATGAAATCCATCACTGTCTAACAATTCTGACGACCGTGAGTGAAATAAAGGGCTGCAGGAAAATATAAGTTTGATAAGGAGAATCAATGGTGGGTGATATGAAGATGATTCAATGATGGAGAAGCCTCTTATGGTCTCCTAACACATTGGATGGCTATAAACCCTTAAAAAGTACAGCGTAAAACACAATATTCATAAAAGAAAATCCCTTATGATGTAAATAATTATTTACATTTATTTAATTACACATATTAATAACATATAATTGCATCAAGAGTAGCGAGGTGCTCAATAACCGAGTATGGGGAAGATATCATGTAACGAAATATAACATAATGTAACACTATGTTGCCAAAAATAAAAAGTAATTAAAAAAATTCATGTTGACTCATAAAATAAAAAATTAAAACCAAATAAAAAGTAATTAAAAAAATCAATGTCAACTCAATGATAAAATAACCATCATAGATCCATCTTAAGCCCAGATCTATCAAGCATCAAGAGGGGTCCAAATTCTTGAGGTGTAATTTTTTTAACCTTAACCTTTTTTACATGTCACAAAAAATTATACCTAAGAAATTTGATCATTCTCAATGTTTGATGGACCCAGATTTAAGATAGATATAAATAGATAATCCCAAATTAATATTCCATTGATACATATCAAATATATATTTCAAATGTTAAATTATAAAAATGATTTTTTAAACATAATGTAATTCTATTTATTTGTTTCATAAACCTTGTTGGTCATTGATGATGGTAAACAACATCACCATCATACTTGTTATCCCTTCATATTATTGTGATCATTACTCCTATTAATAGGATTTCTTAATTAAAATATTGTATTGTAGAAGTAAGATAATGTGTTACCGTTGTTGTTTCCTTTTTGAGATAACCTTAATACAAATCCATAATATTGTACGGTGTTTCCGAAGTTGTTAGAACTCATTTATACAATCAAATTTTATAATTTCATTAGATTGGGTAATAATATATTTTGATAATAATTTCAATAGAGATGGGATTGTTTGATTCCAATTATTCATTTTATCAAATACTCATTTTTAAAGATATTAATTAGAATGGAATATTTTTATTTAAACGTATTAATTTACTCATTTTGTTGAGTTTTTATTAAATACTCATTTCTCTCATTTTCAAAGATATTAATTAGAATTGAGTTTTATCAAATACTCATTTCTCTCATTTTCAAAGATATTAATTAGAATAGAAGAATTATATCTATAAAGATTAATTTACTCATTTTGTTGAGTTTTTATTAATTAGAAAATAATATTTATATTTATATTTAAGATTTATGGGATTAAGAATGTTTCTAATCATTGTCCAGGTGTCTAAAGATTTACTATTTTCGTACTTCGTGTGTCCAAATATGTGTCCACATAAGTATTTGGTAGGTTTCAATAAAATTGAATAAACAATCTATCTAACAAAAACCACAAGGTGGCAATGTCCCCAACGTTGTTTCCAATAACTTGATAGTAACTATAAAAAAAGAATATAAATGAAAAAACATATTTGGATTCATTTTCCATTGTAAAAAGTAATTGTGAGTCATTTACCATGCGATCCTAAATTCCTTCTCAGCTAATTATTGGTATAATTATTGGTATGTATAAATTGTAAGCAAATTGCATTATGCATTACTTGAAAATGCTAAGGTACTTTGCTTTGAAAACGCCAAAGTACTTTGCTTTAATTTTTTTATTAATAATATTATATAAGTTATTTTATGAATAAATATTTTAAATTTTTATTTTATTTCTAAAGTATGTTTAAATATTTTAAAAGTATGCCCCCGCCCCTTCTAGGGAAGGCAAACTTCAATAAACAAAAAACCAATAGAAAATTAAATAAATGTTTTATTTTGATTTTATTTAATACAAATATTTGAAACTTTATAAAAACATTATAGAAGCTAAAATAATCTTGCTCCTTTCGGGAAGATTCTCACACAAGAGCGATATCACAATGAATGGTAATATACTTTAGGTATACGTCATGAGATGTGGAGGCGTCATCAAGAAGTGTCTACCTATGTCGTGTAACTAGATTAGGATATTAAAAGTATAAAATAAAATCGTCTGTGGATCTTCATGCAAGAAGAGGAGTAACACAACCAATGGAATATACATAAGGGTATACAATTTGGGAAGTGGAGATTCTCACAATTGCAATAGGACCTGATCCTCATACAACAATAAGAGTAACACCACCAATTGTTTAAATGTTAAGAACCTATGTCAACCTTTCTATTTACTTTGTTAGTATATTGTTGTTGGACACATATGCTTTGTAAGTCATCTCGTAGTATTTGTTGATCCATAGTTGTGTTATTGTTGTTTGGCGCATATGCTTTGTAAGTTGCCCATAGTATTGTTGATCCATAGTTTGTATTGGCCCATGGTTTTGACCCATAGTATTGGCGCCTAGACTTAGTATATAAGTGTGTGTTGAGGCCTATGAAGGCACCGTGAAGTTATTTGTATTGAAGTTGCTCAAAGGAGGTTGCCCCCTCGAAATGGCCTGCGATTAATATAAAATTGATTATGAGTTATGTAATTTCTATTATTTCATGTGTTTTCATTAATTACTTATTGTAGGTTCATCACATATGATATCAAAGCACTTTCTTGGGCCCGCTGAGTGAAATTTCTGCCAAAATTTTTTTTTCGCATTTGTTGCAGCTTTGGATCTGGGAATAATCCCTATCCGCTTAACTGTGGGAAGTACTTGGGCATAAGCCCTGAAAATTATTGTGAGGAGTAGCACAGGAACCCCAAAGTAGCTGGCCCATTGAGAGGACTTTCCAGCGAAAAGGGCAACGACTCCTACCTGATTGACTAGCCCCCACCCGTGAGGTAAACCAAGAGCTTTCATTTGTGGCAAAGCGGTTATCAGTTTTATCTAAGCTATGGAGTGAGGGGTACTTCCCCAATACACAAGCCGTCAGACAGCATTGGTGGTCGAGTGAAACCCCTGCACTGTTAGGAAGCCGCGTATACCTAGGGTCCATATCTATTTTCAGCTGAACTAGTGCCGCGTCATTTAAGATCCATTCTGAAATTCGTTCTCGATCCAACCATTTTAGATCTATTTCAGATCCAGCCGTTTTCGATCGAGTCGGTGTCATTTCAGATCCCTCTGTTTCTGATCACTTCCGCGCCGTTGCAAATCTATCTGTTTCAGATCCCTTCCGCGTCGTTGCAGATCCATTCCTGAAAAAAAAGAAAAAAGTATGCAATTCTGCATATTTCATTCGTGAGGACCCTATCCCAAATTTCACTTCCCAAAGCCCGAAATCCCACATTTGTCTATTTTTAGGGTTTGCCATAACTTCTTCGGATTTCACCCAATTGCCTTCAAATTTTTCCATCGAGTTCCTTTCTTAATTCTGCTTCTTTATCTCTCTACCAAATTTTCTCATTCTTTCACCCCACTTCTAAAATCCTCATTTTCTTCTTTCCTGTCCATCAGAAAGTGTCCAAAACCTATTCAAACCCCAATTACCCCTCCGAGTTTTTCCCAAATCCAAATTTTCCTTTACTAAACAAGATTTTGTTTGTGTTTTTCTATCCATTTCAAAAAAAAAAAAAAACTCCTGGTTATGGTTGTCACCCGCGCTGGAGCAAAAACCCTGGAGGAAGCACTTACATCCATCCAAACCAAACTCCAAGATCTTGATGAAAATTTTCTTAGCCTCCATCTTCAGCATTCAGCCATGAACAATAACCGACAGCAAAAATATTCTACAGCTACTGGGTTCTCTTCTTCCAACAATTTTCGTGGTCCAAAGCTTGAATTTCCTCTCTTCAATGGTACTGATCCGACTTGATGGGCCTATCATGCAGAACAGTATTTCAGTCTACATAATACTTTTGATGTCCAAAAAGTTTCACTTGCATCCTTTCATTTGGAACAGGAAGCCCTTCAATGGTACCGTTGGTACATCAAGGCTTATGACGAGCCAAAATGGACATATTTTTGCCAACTCCTTTTGCAATGATTTGGTCCTAGTGCTTTTGATGACTTCACCGGAGCACTCACTAAACTCCGTCAAAGTGGCAATATGAAAGAGTATCAGACCGAATTTGAGAAACTAGCCAATCACGCAGAAGGCTTGTCTGATGAATTCTATAGGAGTTGTTTTATTAGTGGTCATAAGGATGAAATCCTATCAGAGGTTAAAATGTTGTCCCAACACAATGATGGAAGTCCTAAGGTTAGCTAAGTTGGTAGAAGACAAGATTGCAACCCAATAGCACTCCAAACCCACTTTTGTTCCCTTCCAAAATATGGGTTCTCAACGACTTCCCATTCCACCAGCAACTCGACCAACTCCTATCAAGCATTTGTCTGAAACAGAGATGCAAGCACGCAGAGAAAAAGGGCTTTGTTATAATTGTGATGAGAAATTCACTCGGGGACATAGATGTGTTCAACAAAAGCTCTGTCTCTTGGATATGGATTCTCCGCCTGCCTCTAAAATTGGTGAAGAAGCTCTAGATACAATGGATACTCAGGTCGACATTCAGGAGCCTCCTATTGACCCCCCATCTTAGATTGAACAACCAGAGATATCTCTCCATGCTTTATCCGGTGTCACCACCCCCAAAAAAATGTGGGTCAGGGGTTATTTCAAGAAGCTCCCTCTTACAATACTCATTGATTCTGGTAGCACTCATAACTTCATTGACCCTCGGATCGCCAAACAGGCTGATTGTTTTGTCCATCCTTGCTCCAACTTTGAAGTCATGGTTTCCAATGGAGACACCTTACCTTGCAAGGGAAAGTGTCACAATGTGCGTATCTCTATGGAAGATTATAACCTGCACTCTAACATGTTTTCCTTGTCCTTAGGTAGATGTGATGTGGTTTTGGGTGTTCAATGGTTATGCACACTTGGCCCCATCTTATGGGATTTTGCTGAACTTTGGATGCAGTTTTCAGTCAATGGGACACAACACAAATTTATAGGCTTACAACCAGGGTCTCTCCGCATCATCAGTTCACATCGCCTAGAAAATATCCTTAAGAAGATTCACATGGTGTCATCACTCAGCTCCATTCCATTTAGATGCACCCATCAATGGTCTCCACTCCTTCATTGGATAGATATGCAGGTGTCATTGCTGCACCAATGGGATTTCTGCCTTTAAGAGACCTTTTTAGTAAGCATTTAGCCACGTCTACATCTTAGCAGGAAATGATGGTTATTTTGCATGCAATACCGACGTGGCAACCATCCCTATTAGGGAATTATTTCTGCATCAATACTGATCTCCAGAGTCTAAAAATTTTCCTAGAATAATGGGTCTCCTCCCCAGCACACCTGAAATGGGTTATCCACCTCATGGGTTATGACTATGCGATCACTTACAAGAAGGGTAAGGACAATATGGTGGTAGATGCTCCTTCTCGCACATTTGATGACCCAGTTTCTTTTACAGCTATTTCTCTTCTTGTTCCAAACCAATTGCAATATGTTCAACAGGGCTATCTCTTCTATGAACTCCATGCTTCTTCATCAGCAGGGCACTCTGGGTTCCTCCAAAAGTATGACTAGGAACAATGTAACTTATTTTCGGAAGGATTGAAAATGTCAATTCAACAGATGGTGGTTGACTGTGATACTTGCCAGGTCAACAAGGGTGAAACAACACTCCTTTCGGGACTGCTCGAACCCTTTCCCGTCCCTCCACAGATTTGGACAACTATTTCTATGGATTTCCTAGAAGCGCTCTAGTGGTACAATACCACGTTTACAAGGAAACCATATAAAGCAGTCTATGGACAGGCACCACCAGTTCTTCTTCCATACACCCTCAGCAACTCCCCAGTTCAGGCAATTGACTCGGTTCTTCGAAACTGCGATCAGATTCTTCTCATTCTGCAGGATAATCTTCACATGGCAAGAATTCGACTGAAACAACAAGCCGCTCAGCACTATTCAGAGCACACTTTTCACGCAGCTGATATGGTTCTTGTTCAACATTCCAAGCAATCCTCCTGAAACTCAAAAGGCGTCAGTGACCTGGAATACAACCCAAAGATGCTACAGGGGAACCACTCCATCCAATTCTACATCAATTTCCACATCTAAAGCTTTGAGGACAAAGATTTTTGTAAGAGAGAGGGGATGTTAGGAACCCATGTCAACCCTTCTATTTACTTTGTTAGTATATTGTTGTTGGATGCATATTCTTTGTAAGTCGTCCCGTAGTATTTGTTGATCCATAGTTGTGTTATTGTTGTTTGGCGCATATGCTTTGTAAGTCTCCCATAGCATTGTTGATCTATAGTTTGTATTGCCCCATGGTTTTGACCAATAGTATTGGCACCTAAACTTAGTATATAAGTGTGTGTTGAGGCCTATGAAGGCACCGTGAAGTTATTTGTATTGAGCTTGCTCAAAGGAGGTTGCCCCCTCAAAGTGGCCTGGGATCAATATAAAAGTGATTCTAAGTTCTGCTATTTCTGCTATTTCGTGTGTTTTCATTAATTACTTATTGCAGGTTCATCACATTAAACTTAAAGGTATACACCATTGGATATGGAGACCTCCACGGTTGTGTGGCACAATTTCGGACGGTGTTCACACAAACCCAGTCAATAGGGGTTCCTGACACTGTCGACGCACAAACCACCACTATCTCCCTGAGCACCAACCCGGACAGGTTTTACCCCATCCAGCAACACCTACATAGCAGATGAGGTCTCACCCGAGATGTTCAAGGGAGAGTTGACAGAACCATGTTTCCGCTGAATGAAGGAGGATGTTGTGCATCAACTGACTAACTTTTGCAACATGTCAGAAAAAGATCTAAGCATTCAACTCAATCATTAATCATAATCGTGACAACATTCAACAGGAACAAACCCATTATTGCAACAGATAAAACAGTAATGCATTAATTGTAGCAAGGAAACATCGCATCATTCATACATTCATATCGCAAAATGCATTACCACAGATAAGAAAGACACAGGGATTCTGCTCAAAATCTCTGTCACATCATATTATCTTCATAAAAACCCATATATAACTAGATATTCAGTCTCCCGCTTCATATCATTACATTCATGTTCTTCACCAAGATAATCTCTCCAAAGATAGATCGATGCCAATATCTCCAGATATCCAATCCTTACAAACTTACATCTATTTATAGGCTTATGCCTTTACATTTGTGGTCCACTTAGGCAACCGCCTAACTACTTCTTAATAGACTTCTACAAAAACTAACCCAAAATCCCACATAATGCGATCAAATGACCCAAAAACCCCCATAGTGCGGTCTAAATGACCCAAAATACACATGACGCGGTCCAAATGACCCAAAACTACAAAAATACTTGTCACCTTGCTCGCTACTTTCCTCCTTTCGCGGTACCTTTGGCCTTGGGTAGCATCAGCGATGCCAACTCACCAAACCGCATGCCAACAGGCCCCCAACACAATCTTGTCGCTCGCCCTCGAGCCATGTCAGGCGGACATGGTGTACGCGGTGGTCTTGACCCTGAAGTCCTTGTACTACTGGTCAACTTCCGTGACCTGCTCCTTTGCTGCTGCAACCACCGCCTGATTGTCTATCACGTCCTGTGCGAATGGATGCTCTCTTATCCTTGCAGCAACTTGTTGGTAACCTGTTTGTACAGCCTCTAGCGTAGAACTGGCTTTAAGCAAAAACTAACCGCTAATCTCCTAGAACTCTTCCAGTTGCTCGGCGCGTTTCTTTTGACACGCTTCAGACTTTGTGATGTGCTGCTGTAACTCTTTTAATTCTGCTGACTTGGCGACCTAAGCCACCGATGGCATTGTTCACATTGTCGCTTTTAATGTTGCCAACTGCCCCTCTGCTTCCTACCGGAGCTTGTTCAATTGTTCGATCTGCTCATCCTGAACAATGCTTCCCCAAAATTGCACAGTGTTTGCTGTGAGTTTTGTTGTTGTCTGTTCTAGCTCCCCCATCTATGTGACTTCCTCCTATATGGCGCTTCGTTCATCCACCCTCTCTTTGGGTGTGCCAGGGTGTAATAGAGTTGTTAACTCCCCATTTTCATGTTGTAACTGGGCGATGACAACCCCAAGTCGCTGTGCCTGCGCCACTGGATCCAACTGGGAGGTGGGCTTGAGGACATGTTGACAGGCCTTGGAGACTGCCTCCTCCAACAGCACTTTGTTGTCCCATATGAAAGCTCTTTCGATCGTCAGGCGATCCTATTCCTTCTTGAGGTTCGTTACTTCACTATTCTTCTCGACCACCAACTGCTCAAGTCTATCCTCCAATTCATTGACTACCTTCGTTGCTTTGACTTCCTTTCCCTTTAGCTCTGCCACCTCTTGTTGGGTCATGGCCATGTTTTCCTGTAATCGCAGGAACCTACCGTTAATCTCATGCATCCTATCTGCCATTTCCCGGATGGAAACCGCTTGCACAGTCGTCAACTGCTTCGCAGGCATCTCATTGATGTTAATGGTCAAATTTTCTAACTGTTGTAGCATGGCTTACAGAGCCACATTGTCAGTCACAATCGCAATCGGTTGAATACTGATGTTTCAAACCCGGTTCTCAAAGTGAATTGCGCCAACGGCCTGCCCAGTTGCAACCTCCGGTCCCTTTTGCGAAACAACATCGTATAACGAATCAAGCTGAGCATGTACCTCTTTCAAACCGGCTTCCGCCTTCGCTGTCATCACTCGGGATGCCATGTTTTTCGCATTGGTGACAGTCGCTATGAGGCGTCCCAACTACATCTCGGTCGCTAGAGAGGCCCCACTGATCATTGCATAAGCATGACGTTCCTTCGGTCAGCCCTCCTCTAGGTCACAGCCAATATCCTCATCCGTGGGTGTCTTTGTGGATGACTCTTGATCCGAGTCATGGTGACTCTGTTGGTCCTGCGCGGACAATGCATCCTCTAGGACCTGCACTGGGAGTCCCACCTCAATCTCCGCCAAACTAGCAGGTTCCCGCCATTCAGCTGACCAATCATTGATGATGCCCTCCACTACTTCCTCAGACAACTTATAGTGTGTCAACAACCATTGTCTCGCAGGGTCACGCCTTTCTTGCACATGAATCGTGTGAGGCCGAATCCCAAACACCGCAATCGGCTTGTACCTCGCTGCGGTTTCTATAGTTAAGTGGGGCACCTTCATCGCTGCATCCTTTAACATTTCCCAATATACCAAACATTGTATAGCACATTCTCTAAGGCGCTCAGGTTCTTTCACGCACTGTAAGTTCTGATACCGCGCACCCTTACGGCTTTTTGCGGCCTCCACTTCCATGCCCTGGTAAGTGTCAAGCTCCTTCTAGTCAACCAGCACGATCACAATGAGGAGCCAACTATAAGTGAATGATCCTTTCCCATCTTGGATAGCTACTGCATCTTCCGCTAACTGGTTCAACAAAAATAGGACCAGTTCATATGCACGCCTTTTGCGCATTGTGCTGCACATGCGACGACCCCTGAATTGCATTGGTTGGGGTGATTCTTTCAGACCACTTTGCAACTTAATATCTTTGCACTAGTAAGGACCACCTTATCATTGATAATGCTGGTTTTGTAAGCGTGGCCATCACGTTCATCCATCACGTTCCAAGGTGTATTGCCGAACCAACTGTGCTGCCCATGTTTTGTCGTTCTCCTTCCCGTGGAAGTCTTGCGAAGGATCTACCCCAACCTCCGGCAACCCAATGATCTCAACAATCAAATCGACAGTGACTGGAACCAGTGTGTCCATCCATAATGTACCATCATGGAAGCAGGCCAGTAGCTTCTTCACACAAGCATTAACCTCTAGAAGTCGCCCAAAGTGTGGCATGTTAATGAGTCCCAGTAATCTTACTTGCGCCAACCCATGTGCCCAATCATGCGGAACCGGCATACCGCTAAGCTGCGTCTTTTCCACATACGAGTCCAACGTAATCTCCGAATATGCCACCATGTCATGGTCATCATATTTTAGCAGCATCGACCCCAGCAAAATATCGACAGAGCACTCCATACCTGCTGGGAGCATTGGCATCTGCACAACGTATTTCTGATTCTTCATGAACTTTCGGTGCGGTATATCGAGTCAGTAGGGGGGACGTACCCAGGGATATCTGCAGTAGACATCCCTTCCCAAGTAGCT
Source organism: Larix kaempferi (assembly GCA_027924585.1). Taxonomy (NCBI): domain Eukaryota; kingdom Viridiplantae; phylum Streptophyta; class Pinopsida; order Pinales; family Pinaceae; genus Larix; species Larix kaempferi. The sequence continues at coordinate 3,629,973 of BSBM01000118.1, forward strand.
GCCTCTTCAAATCCACGGCTAGACTGGCCTATCTCCACTTGGTGCTCCTCCACGACTGTTGCAGATGAGCGTAACTGCTATTTTCTCTGCAGGGACTCGGAATGCTAACCCCCCGCCGCTTCTTGGGGATCGCTGTAAACATCGATTCACCCAGCATGCTAACAACCTCTTCTTTGATACTTACCACCCTAGATGGTGACTCTATCCCACTGGAAACTTCAACCACAGGTGTGCTCGGCATGCCGCAACAGTGCTCCTCGTGGCTCAGTAGTTCCTCACTTACGAAGCCAACTTGTTGCTTGCAACCACTCAACTCCTAACTCGGCAATTCAACTAAATGATGCAACACTAAACTCTTTGTTGCACTCGGCGCAATGGTGCCTTCCGACCAAAGCGAGCCCCCTTCTTATAGTTCAAAGTGTGTCCTTAACCATCATTACCAAATCAAATTATGCATCATGACCAAATCATGCCTTAATTACCCGAATCCGCAATCAATTCGGTCAATCCAACAGCCGGATTCACCATAAATGCCGATCATTTCATCATGCGGCGCTAATTAACTATTTTTAACTTTCTGCATCTATTGTCGATTTGACCCGATCGCAACCCTACCGCTGTCACGAACCTTCTCCCAAACTACAACACCAGCTACTTATGCTTGCGCATTCTGTCCCTACTAGTGCGCCATCCTACCACCGAGCATTCTGCTTTTTTTTTTTTTTGCCGATGCGACTCTGGCATCGTGCTGCTCTGAGTCGCTCCTGTAGGGCTTCAACCTACTACCATTGATCAACTTTGGGAGCATCATTTCATCTAGCTGCTGCAACTATACTACTCCTCCTAAAGTTATACGACTGATGCAATATGGACCAAGCCAATGCATTTGTAATCTCCCTGGGTGCTTCATAAACTTGTTGTCATACAACAGCACCAAGTCATCCTACTCAAACTGTTTATTCTTGATATGGCGATCATGCACTGACAGTGCGATTGATGAAATGGCTACCCTGATCGCTCATCAACACTTTCGGGCAGCCAAACTGAGTGATGATGTTGTCAAATAAGAAATGTGTTGCTGTTGCAGCAAGGCAATCTATGACTGGTGTAGCCTCTGCCCATATTGTCATATAATATGTCGTTGTGATGATGTATCTTGCACCAATGTGCTTCCCAGGTGGGTTGATAGGGCCCACGAAATCCACTGCCCATTTATCAAATGGATGTTGTGTCACTTGGAGTTTCAAAGGAATCTCTCCTAGACGGTTTTCCCGGTTCTTTGATAGACATCGCAGGTTCGTGCATAATATGTTGCATCATTGTGAAGTGTCGGCCACCAAAGTCCTACACGAAGCACCTTTCAGGCAGTCGCACAACTGCCATAGTGCCCACCAGCTACACCTACATGTGCTTCTGATAATATTTTCCCTTGCTCATGAGGTAAGACACAACGCCTCAATATCTTATCTGATCCTGGTTTGTATAACTCACCTGCAATTAGCTGGACGTCTGTGGCCTTGACCACCAACTGCTTCTTTTGACTAGTGTTTAAACCTTCCGGTGAGGTACTTATCGCCAAGAACTTAATGATTTATTCATAATACTCATCAGCTACTTCAACCTTAAACAGTTGTGCATTTGACAACCCATCTTCAATGTTGGTGAGTTCCTCTCTTGTCTCAATCTGCGACAGATGATCTAGTCCTGCGTTCAAGTGTCCTGGCTTCACATTCACTTCAAAATCGAACTTCTGAAAAAGAAGTAGCCAGTGACATATCTTTCCCCCCAACACAATCTTATTGACTAGATATTTTAATGCAGAATGGTCTATGAACATCTTGAAGTGATCACCTAATAAGTAATGCCTGAATTTCTACAATGCATACAGCATCGCTAGACCTTCCCTCTCTATCGTTGTATAGTTCCTCTCTACAAATGACAACTTTCAACTTGCAAATGCAATGAGGTGATCCAAATCCCCTTCCCCTGGTTACACAAGCACTACTCTCGGCGCTATCGATGAGGCATCGACGTCAACATGGAATTCTTTGCTCCAGTCTGGAAATACCAATATTGGCACTAAAGCCATCTTAGCCTTCAGCGTTTCAAAACTAACTTGGCATTCAGGACTCCACTGAAATACCACATCTTTCTTCAGCAACTTCTCCATAGGGGTCGTGATTGCTGCATACCCCCGGATGAACTTGTGATAATACCCAGTGTGTCCCAACGTTGCTCTCAACTGTTTGACATTCGTCGGCGGTGTTAAACTCATAATCAGCGCAATCTTTGTTGGGTCGACTAACAATCCCTACTTGCACACAATGTGACCTAGTAATATCCCGAATGGTGCAAAGAAGATGCACTTCTTCAAGTTCAGCAATATGTTATGTTGTCGACAACACTCCAACATCAATCACAGATTTTCCAGATGATCGTTGATCAAACCGTAAACTGTCCAGTCATCCATGTATACCTGCAAAAACTTCTGAATGAAATCCCTGAAGGCAACAACGACTACTCGAGAGAATATCATCGGTGCATTCTTCAACCCAAACAGCATCACTGTATACTGAAAACAAACCCATTCTGTCACAAAGGTTTTCTTGTGGCAGTCTTCTTTCGTAATTCGGATCTAATGATAGCCAGAGAACACATCCGTGAAAGAATACATCTCTTGACCACCCACACCTTCGAGCACCTCATCAATAAATGGGGTTGGAAAGGGATCAGGTAAGTAGGCGTCACTCAACTTCTGCAAATCAACACAAATGCGCACTTCACCAGTCTTCTTGTCCTGCACCACCATAGGACTGATCCAGTATGATTCCTCAACCGGTTCAATAATTCCAACATCCAACATGCATCAAGTTCAACTTTGACCCTCTCCTTATGGCGTGGATTCATTCGATAGGGTTGCTGCCTGATTGGTTTGGCATCCAGTTTCAATGGGATCTTCATCTCCCCCAGATCACCTAAGATTCCCTTCATCTCAGAAACTTAGTAGGGAACAAGTCTTGGAATTTATGCAACAAATCTGTGACCTTCCCCATCATCTCATCATCCCAATAGTCCCCAACATTTGCGAACTTTGGATTGTCCTCTATCCCAATGTTGACCTTCTGGAGCTTCAACGGTTGACTAATCAGATCAGTTGGTGCATCAGGTGCTACAATATCGCGACTTCCTTCGGATTCCAAAATATTGACATTCCGCGGATCATCACCATCGTCTGGCCCACCAGTGATATTATAACATTCCATCATGGACTGCATCTTGCAGTGCATATGCGGATCCACAGGATATGCCACCGGAACAAACTTCAAAACTATGTTGCGGATGAGCAGCAAAGCATTATGGACATCCAGGTTGGCATCCACGAAGCTAAAAATATGAGTAAAACAAATAATCAACTCCAACCAAGTGGTAATTTCCCCTCACAATTCGACTGCAGTATACCATGATCACGACATCTCCTCCAGCGTATGAACAAAGGCATGGACCCACTCATCCTTGGGTCATGATGTCCACAACATCGAACATTCCATCAAATGACCGCCGGGGTCATTCCCATCATATTTTCCTATGTGGTAAACTTTTGTGTCACCAAACTGAATCATCATCAATATTTGGCAATGTGGCCATCCAGTGATTGATTTCTTGTGTGTCTCCCACCAGCGTGCTGGAGAAGCCTTCAATGCTTCCTCCAATGCCAGGAATTGTTGTGGTTCTGAAACCTTTTCTTCGAATGACACAAGAAAATCAGACAAACCAGGAAACCCTTCATATACTGGCAGGGAAACAGTCTCAGTCGCAACACCGCATAATGACTGCGTGACTAATCCACACTTGCAGAGTGACACCTCATGCAGGTGGTTTTGCCAATTCTCTAATGCATCATCAAAGTCGGATGACGCAGAGCTAAAGTTACGCCACCCAAGCTCACCATTGGTAGTCAGATGAATATAATATTCTGAAATAATGTATGCATGGTCCCATCTACTAGGATCTTCATCTGTTACTGGTTCAATATACCTGGGTCCTTCAGCCGGATCCAACGGAGTGATGAATTTGAGGTCACGATTTTCAAAAGTCATCATCCGCTTCTTAAAGTTGATTACTGTTGCACTATCGTATCCCATCCAATCCCCAACAACGCGGGATAGGAGCTTCCCCCTTCAACTACTTTGATCACATCAAAATCAGCATATGTCTTCATTCCCTCAATGTCCACAACTAGGCATGGAACTCTCCCAATCGGTGTCACCTTGGCTTGATTAGCCAGCCAGAGCTGTACGGGAGACCAACTCAGCGTGGGACTCCCCATTTTCTGCCAGGCCTGCATGGTTAAGATGTTGACATCCAAATTGAGATCCAGAATAACTTAATCAACTTCATAGTCTCCAATTTGAATGTTCATACGCATCTGCTTACCTGTCTTCCGCCTCTGCAAGGATTTTACTGCGGACTCTTGTCATCCCTTGGCTGGTCGTTACAACATCTCTTCGAGCTCGGCAAGCGCATCTGGATCCCTTTCCAGCGATAAACAACTCTCAAAAAAATTATGTAATGTACCTGACTGCCGCAATGGGCCTGCGTTAGGAGTAGCATAAAAAACAGGAGGCATGTCACAAACAGTGGCCTTACTGCAATCTTTTTCCATTGCACGACGTGCCTGAAAGAATGCATCATGCTCGGAATCAATGTCAAACGACACCTTCTTCTGTCCTGCTAACCGGATGAGTGGATGTGGGCTATCCTCTCCCATTTTTGTACCTCCCCGAGTGATAACTGTGATAGCATCATCTTGCGTCCTTGGTTCCGCAGAAATTGTTGCAATAGTCACACCCTGAGTTTGATTCAGTGGCGGATTCCCAGGTTGGTTCATATTTTGGCTGGAATTCTGATTTGGATGTTGGTTCTGATTCTACGCCAGTTGCTGCACTTGATTCTGCACTGCTTATTGTACTTGATTTTGGTTTCACAATTGCTGAACATTTCCCTCTTGCCATCACGCAATCAACTGTGGGTAGTTTTCTGCAGTGTGATCTGTAACAAAACAAAACATACACTGTGTCTGCAATTGTGGGTAATCTCACTGGTAGTGTCCCCACACCCCACAGTGATAACACTGAATAGGTTCTCGACCTCCTCGTCCTCCTCCACTACCAAATCCTCCACCGCATCCTCCCCAAAATCCTCCATGGAATCCTCCCTGCTATTGGTACTGCGGTTGATTAAACTGTTGTTGCATAGGATTCGGTTGCAGTGGCATGCCTTGCCCTTGTTGCATGTACTGTGGTTGTTGAACGTACTGTGGTTTTGCTGGAGCCATCCACATTGGAGCATGTTGCGGCATAAAATGTTGTAGTTGCTATTGTGGTACAAACTAGACCTACGATTGAGGTAGCAGCTACGGTTGCGGTTTTTGTACGACATGATGGTCGTCCTTCACATAGAATGCATCATACATTTGTTCATGAAGTAACCCATACACCCGGCAGTCCTTGTCTTCATGTCCCATGGACTTGTAGAATGTACAATACAGATTCATCGATTTTGTGACCATCTTTTGCATGTATTGGCACTCCTCGTGGCAGTTCCCATATACTTGGTAGATGCAACACCATAGCATATCGTCGTCGTTCAATGGATTCGGTGCTCCTAAAACCAGATAATTGTGGAAATCTGGGCAATTATCCTTAGTATGCCCCTCTCCGCGACACCTCATACACCATGTTTCCTCACACTATTCTTTACCCTTTCTTAGGTCTTGCAGCTGTATGGTCAAGTTTTCCAATTGGGTCTGAATTTGCAACATACCAGTTGCGTTCTCACCAATTAGCAAAGCTTCCAATCGCATCGTAATTTCCAGGGCTTCACTCGGCGTTGTAATGTTCTGTTGCATTAGCGGTAGTCGAATACCACAATGCGGTAGTCTAAACTGGCCCTCGCCATCAGTGTTTTGAATTGCTGGTCAAAATCCCACACCGTTTCATAGGGATAAAGTTTAATCTCTTTTAGTTATGTTATATACTGTGCTTCAGACTTGGGTTTTTTGAACTCGGCAATCAATTCATCTTGAAATTCATCCAGCATCTTGTCTAGAGTGCCTACAGGAACCTGCACAAAATTCATGAACCAGTCTAATGAACGACCTCGAAGAGTTCTCGCCAACTGTCCTTTCTTGGCATTATCATCAGTAATTTGCTTCACAGTCCATACTGCCTCGCATAAGAACCAGTACTGCTCAGGATTATCTGTTTCATTTCCGTGTGTTATCCCTAAATTTTGCACCCTGACTGCTTGGGTCAAAGCTTAAGGAAATCTTGAATGTAGATATCAACCATCTACTCAGTAATTCTATCAGTTTTGGTGACAGATGAGTATATAACAGAGATCAAGCAACTCAATAATCAGGTAGCAGGGAGTACATTCGTTTCAGTATTTAAACATGGACAGAAAATGACTGTGAGAATGACTTTATGAATGTAAAAGCTCAGGTTCTATCTTAGAATAAGGGCATATTTATATACTAATAAAAAGAATCACAGCATGAAATGTTAAGACCATGCATAAACAGAATATTGACAGCATACACTTCATTAATTAAAATAGAAAAGACTGAAAGATCATAATCCATTGCAAAAACCAGTCATCTCTAATCAATATGAAAATAAAGACCATATACAGGCTTGCAAATATCTATATCAAACTATACTGACCCCTAGAAATGTTAATCTCAGAAAAATTTTGAGAATTTTTATGAGTCAACCAAATTTCACATTCCAACTCGAGTGTTTTCAGAAGCTTCTTCAAAAAACTAAGTTTATCTTCTTCACTTGAGATATTATAAGAATCTAAATAGAAAAATAAATCTTCCTCCCATTCATCATTATCAGCTTTCCATTCTTTGAAATTTTTAAGAAAAGTAGGATCTACCTCAAATCCTGTTGTCTTGGTATATGAAGCAACTCGCTTAGAAACTGAATCTGCCATTTTGAAACCAGTGGAGTCACCAGGTGAATATTGTAGCCCCTATGTCACTAGCTTGTGTTGGATTTAGATCATCAACCTCAGAAATACACACAGATAAATCCAATTTGTTCTCTTCTTGGCTGTTCACAAGGTCTGAAGAGGAAAATCCTAGATCTGTATCATTAGTGGAAAACTGAAGGTTACTGGATGATGGAATATTTAACTTCCTTCTAGCCTCCCTGATAATCTTTTCTGGATCAAAAACTACTTCATGTAAAGGAGATGAAGGATTCCCTCTTGTACCAATCGGCTTTGAAGCCACTGTAACTTTCTAACTGTTAAGTGAATGTAGTCTGTAAACAAATGTACTGATCTTGTCACCTCTCAAAACCATCTATAAAGATGTCAACACCCAGGGAAGATATACTTTTGTTTCTCTGTCCCCGGCAATGGCGCCAAAAGATGTTATCCCTAAAGTTGAACCTGACTGATAGGGTCAAGCTTAAGAAAATCTTAATAGTAGATGTAACTTTATCAGTTGTGGTAGTAGATGAATATATGACAGAGATCAAATGATTCAATAATCAAATGACAGGGAGTACATGGGTTTCAGTACTTAAACATGGACAGAAAATGATTGTGATCATAAATATACAAATGTAAGAGCTTCAAATTTCATTTCATAATTGGGGCATAGTTGTGTACTAGTCAAGAGAATCGCAAAATGAAATTGAGACCATGAATTGACAAAATAATGATAGTATACACTTCATAGATTAAAATAAAACAGGCTCAAAGATTATACTATACTTCAAAAACAGTCATTTTTGCAAAAATTAACATAAGAAACTGTATACATGCCTGTACATTTCTGTATCAGACTGACCCCTACCTCAGCCCTCTCGGCTGGAACTCTACCTCCTTTGCATGCTAAAATATCCAATAAATAGACCATGAAGGGCCCCTTGCAGATAAGGATCAATTATAATAAAAGAGGATCGAAGATCCTTCTTCACTTAAAATAGAAGTAAGCAAAATATGATGTGTAACTGGAGAATAGGTAAATTTGTTTCCAGATCCTATTTTCATGACAATTAATTTGACCAAAACATATATTTTATTCTTCCTTCAATCTTGAAATGCCATGTGCTCGACTTCCTTCTGCCATTTGAGCTATTGCTTGAAAATGTTGATTTAAATTTGATCAAATCCTGAGATCAAGCCTTCAATGAAGTCTTTAATACTTTAACTGCTACCTGGAAATCTAGGACTGATCACTTGAAAATCCTTTGCCATCTGTAGATGCTAACCATACTGATGTGATCCTCAGAAAGTGTAACTCTGTTCAAATTCTTCCATCTATATTCAAATGTTCATAAGCTTTCAAAATCTTTGCTGGAAACTATTATGTATTAGTGGCGCACTTAATCATTGGGTATTTGTCATTTTATGTCTTCTTGGCATCTTCTCAATGTTTGAAAGGAATCCATTTGCAACAATCAAACAATCATTTTTTCAAATCTGTTGAAGAACGCTAGAGCATAAATTTGTACAAGAGCAGCTCGGGACTGAACTGTTTCATGGATTTCATTACTCCATCATCTCACTATCTTTGGATTGGTGTAGAGTAAGTGAATTCCATTGTTGGACTCTGCACCATTTGGCTTCGTCTCATCAGTTATCTATGGCAATATATAGACATAGTTGATGATGAATTTGTATTGACAGACTTCTGAGTGGACGGTCTGTCTCTTAGAATTCTGCCACTTCTTTTCGATCAAGATGAAACCTGCATTAAATTGCTAACACATTTGATTGCCTTTAAACTGGGAAGTATTCGACCCATTTGACCTCAATACAGTCTTATACATCATGATAACTTTTGCGCCCTTCTTATACACCGTTACAATATAGAAATTGTCCATCTTAATATATGAATATGGACGCGCAACGTAAGAAACGGGGCCAACATCCTGAGGAAATTGACAACTTCACAACATCTGTAACCATTTAACAGCACAAATGCCCATGTCAAACGAGAATTCCTGATCTTTGGAAACTGCAAGTCCCTCCTTTAAACTTAATTGAAACCAATTACGGCATGTTACTTTGTTGCCAGTTCAGTTGTGGAAATACCCAAAATAGCAGCTTCAGGTCAAATTTTGGTGACACCTAGAACATCGAAATCATGTTTATCTTATCTTCATAAATACAACCCTTCCTGTAGATGCTTTAGACAATTGTAGCACAGAGTATTTGGATGCTTTTGGCATTCTTTGAGGCATCGAGTTGTAGTATTTGGAGCTATTTCATCATTTATTTTTATATTTGTCATTACATCAGAGTCTTAGGCACTTGGATAGCATTGGCATGCTCTTCGATCTATGTATCATTGTGCATGCTGGGTTTCATCATGAGCTCCTCCCTTGGCACACTTGAAACCTACCTTCTTGGGCACTTGACAATTGGCTTAGTTGACTTATGAATGCTTTGAGAGTAACAGTTGGTGGGAACTTTCAGTTGGGACCCAAGATTGGTTACAAAACCCTTTCCCGAAAACTCATAATTTTAATCAGTCATGGAGATTGCGCTGCCAGAATCCAAAAATTTGATGGACAAATATGGAGATAACACCGTGGAACAATGGTAACTTTGCATCCTCACCCACCATATTGGGCTTCCTTCCTACAGTCCCTGACCTATTAGTAATCAAGTTCTGTGGATGTGATGAACACGGTGGTGTCAAATTAGTATTTCTCAGAGAGAGAGTGCACGGAGGTGTGGGTACGTTGCTACTGGGGTTTGGTCATGCCTCTATCTTAGGCGTAGCCTGGTTGTCCTTGTCAGGACTATGAGGTCGCTTCATCCTGTGTGGTCTTCCTTCGCGGCCTTGCGTTTCGATCGCAGCAGGACCTTCTCTTGTCCTCTGCCTCTTTTCATGTCAAAACCTTGCTCCTCCCCTTGTAAGACCACTCTCTTCCTCGAATTCCTTCACAGTCTCGTCATGACCTGCACCCATCTACCCCTTATTGTTCCATTTACCACCCCCCTGTCGTCACAGTATCCACAGCCTCTGCCCACCAGATTTCTTACTAGTCTAGGTGAATCTTTAGCATGCCCTTCTCGCAAATGAGCATTTTAATGGAAAACCACAGCGACAACAGGAACCTGCCCCTGGGCCTGTTGAAGAAGTCCCTTTCGGCCTCACTGTAAGACTTGTTCGTATCAACCGCAAATTCAATGATATACCCTTCCAGTATGTTGTCGACCCAAACCTCAATAGCCTACGGCACTTTGTTGTCGACTTCTTGCATCTCCTGGATTAGTGCTGGGGTCCAGGCTATTGGCTCACCACCCTAGAAGTTCCTCTTCTTGAAGGTCAATTTTTCCAACCACTCATATAGGATGATTGAGAATTTACAAAAAAAATATTCGTGTGGACCGTCATGAATTTATTTTGGCAACCACCAATCTGTTGACAACCCAGGGTTCTTGTTTTCTTTTTCAGGGAACTCTCGCATCTTTAAGTCAAACCAATCCTGGATCTCCGGTCTTGTCGGATGCCACAACATATCCTCCTTTCACTTCGCACTACGGTCCTAGCAACGGAACCATTTGTTGACACAAACCCAGTCAACATGGGTTCTCGACACTGTCGACACGCAAACCACTGCGATCTCCCTGAGCACCAGCCCGGACAGGTTTTACCCCATCCAGAAACACCTGCAGAGAAGATAAGGTCTCACCCGAGATGTTCAAGGGAGATTTGACGAAACCATGTTTCCGCCGAATGAAAGAGGATGTTGTGCATCAACTGACTAACTTATTGCAACATGTCAGAAATATATCTAAGCATTCAACTCAAGCATTAATCATAATCGAAACAACATTCAACAAGAACAAACCCATTATTGCAACAAATGAAATAGTAACGCATTAATTGCAGCAAGGAAACATTGCATCATTCATACATTCATGTCGCAAAATGCATTACCATAGATAAGAAAGACACAAGGATTCTACTCAAAATCTCTATCACATCATATTATCTTCGCAAAAACCCAGATATAACAAGATATTCACTCTTCCACTTCAGATCCTTACATTCATGTTCTTCACCAAGATAATCTCTCCAAAGATAGATCGATGCCAATATCTCTAGATATCGAATCCTTACAAACTTACATCTATTTACAGGCTTATGTTGCTATTTTTTTCTCCATTAGAGCTTTGTCAATTTGAGCTTGTTGAATTAGAGATTTCTAATTTTCATATTGCTAAATTAGATCTCCTTATACATGTAAGATTTCTTTATAGGCATAATTCAAGATTTCATACTAACATTTTGTTGTTTGTTATAACAATTTGAAAAAACATTTGTTTGTTTTCATTGTAAATTGATTCATGTAAGATTTCTTTGTAGGCATATTTGAAGATTTCATACTAACATATTGTTGTTTGTTATAACATTTTGAAAAAAAATTGTTTGTTTTCATTGTAGATTGATGGGGAATAAAAAAAAAAAGACAAAGAAAACATGCTAGAAAACAAAATGCCAATGAAGAACGTGAGAAGAGTAGAGAACGAATGAAACAACAAAGAGCAAGGTTGAGAGAAAAAGAAGATGCACATTTGGTGCAACAAATTCCAATGGAGCACAACCAAGGTAAATTATTGAATTACATGCTATCATAATTTAAATATCATGCTACATAATTTACAAAATTAGTAACAATTTTCCAATAAATTTAACTAAATTTTATAATTTAATTTGTTTCATATTTATTTCTAATGATATTCTTATTTATTTCATCAATTTGTTATTTAAATTTTAAAGTTTGCAACAATTTTTATGTTAAATGAACAATTTTCAAGTGGCTTTAAACAAATATTAAATTAGAACAATTTTCAAATGAAATGAAACATGTAAATTTAGATTCTACTTTCATGTTAAAATATGAACATTTTTTAACTATTTTCAAATTATTTCAAAGTTGCTAACAAATTTCAATTTTATTGTCCAACAATTTTCAAATGAAATTTGTACACAAGTAGATTCTATTTTCGAGTTAAAATGTTCATACATATTTACTATTTTCAAATTTCTAAACTTTACCAACAATTTTCAATGTTATTAGAATAATTTTCAAATTAAATGTACACTTGGGCATTATTTTCAAGTTAAATTGTACATATTTAACTAATTGCAATTTTTGAAGTTACTAACAATTTCAAGTTAAATGAAATTTCAATTCTTGTTTTGTTAGAAAATTCAATTTCAAAACAAATGAATGAATATTTTGAAATGAACATGTTGTGATAGTTATGTATTAGTTAGAATTTATTCAATTTGAAAACAAATTAAGGAATATTTTCATAGTTATGGTGGTTGGCAATATTTTCATAGTAATGAATATTTGAATACAAATGAATGTTCAAAGAGCTATTTAATTATAATGTTTACTTTAAAAAAATTCCATCAATCACATGTACTTTTATTTACATACAACATGACATATCACCATGATAAGATTAATGATTAGAATCATATATTTTGTTAAGACAAATTGAAAATAATTATTTACAATGTTTGCAACCTTGCATTGATATGTGAAACATTATTGATAAAAAAATCCTTAAATTGCAACTTATGATAAAAATTACAATTTCCATAATTGTTTATTGTTGAAATTGCAAAATTATCAACTATTGAAATTCTATGGTAGAAATGTTGTAATCATTTATTCTTTGTGGTGATTTGCAACTTGTATTTTAAATATTTATTTGTCTATCTTATGCCATAAAGTTAAAATAACATTTTTCTTGTAATGTATTTAAGTAAAATGGACATAAATTGCATAAAGAAAATTTGACCACAAATATGTAATGTGATGATTATAAATGATATTAATTTTTATGCCCACAATAATTTTTATCAAGTTATTAATAATTATCTTGAGTTAAATATATATACTTGATTTTCAAACTTTACTAGTAATTATCAAACTAAATGTACAAATTCAAGTTGCATGTACATATTTAGTTGTTTTGAAATTAAATTGTAAAAACAATTTTCTTGTTTTAATGTATTTTCAATACTTGCACATTTTTCTCAAGTCACTAGCAATTTTCAATTTGTTAATTTACATGTACAACAAATTTCAAGTTAGTAGCAATTTTAAAGTTAAATGTACAACTTGTATTTAACATGACATATCACCATGATAAGATTAATGATTAGAATCATATATTTTGTTAGGACAAATTGGAAATAATTAAATTTCCACTGTTTGCAACCTTGCATTGATATGTGAATCATTATTGATAAAAAAATCTTTAAATTGCAATTTATGATAAAATTACAATTTCTATTTAATTGTCTATTGTTGAAATTGCAAAATCATCAACTAATGAAAATGTTATTTTGCATTAAAAATTATGAATTTTTCCTCAATCATATCACTATGTAATGTTTTTAATTAAATATCGTATTCATCTCTAAATCAATATTTTTTTACCCACATTTAGAATATAATAGGTATGTTATCATGGGTAGAAAATCAATCTTAAATTTTTTATTTCATGTATATACAACATGGGATGCATGATGTTGTCCTTGAAATTCTAGGGTAGAAGTGTTGTAATCATTTATTCTTTGCATAGTGATTTGCAACTTGTATTTTAAATATTTATTTATTTATAAATTATACCATAAAGTTAAAATAACATTTTTCTTACGTGGGTGATTCCATGAAGATGGGTAATTCTTTTTGGCCAAATATGACGTTGAAAAACGGAAATTTTATCCATGTATTAAATTGAAGCCATTGAAACTCATATTTGCCAAATGAATTTTGACATACGGTTGAAAAAAGAAATGTAGAGAATTATGTTGGCTTTCCAATGATATTTTTTTCGAAATATTCCAATGTCATTTATCATGTTGAATTTTCATTTAATGAAACATGTGTACTTAAAAATTTGAAGAACAATTAACAAGTAGTTTGTGTTCATGCACGATAATTTAATGTTAAAGTAATAATTAAAAAAAAATGAAATATGTGAACATGATCTAGACAGAATGCACTATGGCTTACATATTTTTTTTTAATTTTTCTTGACAAAATATATTTATTATTATTTTTCGAAAATGACCAATGAATATTTCAGTCGCATTTTGCACACATGTGTGTTCATGCACCAAATCTTTTAATTTTTTACATAATTTGAAAAAATAAAAATACCCTTTTGAAGAGGACGCGTTTATCTAGGGCGTGTGTATTTTTTCAAATTTTTTGGATGTGTATTTTGAATTTTGTGGATTTATCTTTGAGCTCAATCGAAGTTGTCGGCATAGTTTTTAGGGCAAGTTTTAGTAGAAATTTAAAAACAAAAAACATATGAAAATAAAAATTCATAAATTTTATCTATATGGATAGAGGATTCATTAAGGAATCCAATGGTATCAAGTTCGTTCATTAATGAGCATTTAATGACATGGTTAACTCTGTCGAAGGCAAACAAAAAAACCATTCTGCAGGGAAAGGGCTCTCGTCCTGTATTTTAAGCCCTCGATCGAGCTATTTGCTCGATCGAGCTTTTTTAAATACCTCGATCGAGGGCTTAACAGACCCTCGATCGAGGGTTTAACAATACCTCGATTGAGGGTTTGACAACACCTCAATCGAGGTCTTGTTAAACCCTTGATCGAGGTATTGCTCGATCGAGGGTCTGTCAAAAAGGCTCGATCGAGGGTTGGTGTGTGTAAAAAAATAATATAAACCAACCGGGGCGAAACCGCAAAAGGAGTTGGCAACAATTAATTTTGCCAACTACCCTTCCCTCATAAAAACATGAACGAACATGTATATAACCAGCAAACAAGAATTCACAAACAACAATTTACCTTTGTAATGTAAAAGTAAAATGGACATAAATTGCATAAAGAAAATTTGCCCACAATTATATAATGTGATGATTGTAAATGATATTAATTTATATGCCCACAATAATTTTTATCAAGTTATTAATAATTATCTTGACTTAAATATATATAGTTGATTTTCAAGTTACTAGCAATTTTAAAGTTAAATGTACAAGTTACTACCAATTTCAAGTTACAAGCAATTTCAAATTTTACTAGGAATTTCAAACTTTACTTCTAGAACAATTCTCAAGTTTAATTAAGTTAGCAATTACAATCATCTATTGCAAGTTCAGATCTAGGAATAATCCCTGCCCGCTTAATTGTGGGAAGTACTTGGGCATAAACCCTAAAACTCATTGTGAGGAGTACCATAGGAACCTCAAAGTAGCTGGCGCATTGAGAGGACCTACCAGCGAAAAGGGCAACGACCCCTACCTGATTGACTAGTTTTTCTCAGTGTGGTAAACCAAGAGCTATCGTTTGTGGCCAAGCGGTTATCAGTTTTATCTGAGCCATGGAGTGAGGGATACTGCCCCAATACGCAAGCCGTTAGACAGCATGGTGGCCGAGTGAAACACCTGAACTTTTAGAAAGCGGACATACCTAGGGTCCATATCTATTTTCATTTGAACTGTTGTCGATCACTACCGCTCCATTTCACTAATACCTCAAAGTTTTGGTGTAATGGTTCGTATCACTTGAGCAATTTCAAATTTCAAGTTACTAGCAATTTCAAGTTACTCAAGAGCAATTTCAAATTTCAAGTTACTAGCAATTTCAATTTTTACTTAGAACAATTCTCAAGCTAAATGTATTAATTGAAAAATTCAATTCACATGCAATTTTCAATTTTCAATTTCCACATCAAATTTCAAGTTACTAGCAATTTTAAAGTTCAATGCACAACTATCAAGTAACCAATTTTCAATTTGTTAATTTACATGTATGTAGGGAGAGATTATGGTTAGAAATCACATCATGGTGATCAAGAATCACATGACCCTATGCCCCCTCGTGATCCTGATCAGCCATCACATGACACCTTTCCCTCTCACATTGAAAATATAATTGGGAGTTGCAGTGGGGTTGGAAGGGGTGAAAATTTTCTAGAGGATTGTGCAGTTGTTTCTACACAAGAAGAGATTGGGAACTCGATCCCTGGTCGGAGAGTTAGAGAGCATGTCAATAACATAATCAAGTCATATTTTGAACAAAAATCAACGATGGCACAAGCTCAAATCCTACACGGGTTGATAAAACACAAAAAATTGAAACGTGCCACAAAGTTGTTGAGTTTTCAAGATGTTAAAACAAAAAAGACATGCCAGAATGCAATATAAAATGTAAGAACTGCATTATCTTCATTTGGAAAATCAATAAACAATGATAGCCAAGATGCTCGTAAGGCAATTACAACGGTTGTTGTGGCACAAAGCACCTCAAGAAATTGAATGGTATCAACAATGGCATCATTGCTCAATGTTTCAAAAAGAACATTGCTCAAATATACTAAATTCAGGGTCCGGATAGATGAAAGTGATGAAGCTGCTTGTTGGGCTCTTATTTGTAGGGAACCCTATCGAGATAGGATGGAAGCAAGCATTAGAGAGAAGGTGATAGAGTTTTGGGATAGTTATTCTCGTGCTATTCCAGATCGAAATCATGTCCTGTGACAACGTTTATCTAGAGGCATTTATCACGAGCACTGTAAGCATGTGATGGAGATGACGGGAGTTGCACTTTACAAGGAATTCCAAGAAATCAATCCCGGTGTTCAGATATCATTTAGCATGTTCAACAAATTGAAACCATGGTATATTAGGCCAAATACGATTCGCGACACTTGTTGCTGTCAGTACCACGTTGAATTTCAACTATACTATGACACATTTCTGGATTTTTGCAAAAGGCACTGGAATGGTGTACTACCTCCTCACACAGTGCGAGATTTTATTTGTATGATACTATGCAACAAGAATCCTGAACATGTGTTTTTCAATAAGAGGTGTGTAGGTGGGAGAAAATGCCATGAATGCGGTGATTTGGCATTGTTCCATAGGAACTTTCCTATCGATCCAACACACCATGGATTGTCAGATATCACCGTTAGGTGGAATAGGTACGAGTAGATCACCATGAATCCAACATCTTCTTCATATGTGCCATCCAAGAGGATCAACTTGCTCGATGATGAGATTCCTGTTTCAGATTTCATGGAGAAGTTTCAAAGTCAGATTTATAAATACATAAAGCACTCCCGTAGGTCCAGGTGGCAAGCTTCAGAATTCGAACATTCCTTTGAGGTATTTGAGTCGAGTACAATCTTATCAGTTGTATACTTTGCGGAGAACTACACCTTTTCTCCTCAGAGAGAGATACAGAGTGAGTACTATCACTCTGACCAGGTGTCTATCTTCGTACATGTATTGTACAGACATCCTCAGGAAAACATTGATGGTAGGGATAGCACTCCTCAGTCACATGAAGTGATCAAGGAGTACCATTTTTATGTTAGTGATGATCATGAGCATGACACATTGTTCGTTCAACACTGCTTTGGGTTTATTTATGATTCATTCAGACAGAGAGGCCTATCATTTACTGAACATTGGATTTGGTCAGATGGGTGTGCAGGGAAATTCAAATCGGCATGCTCATTTTATTGGTTGAGTTGTCTTCAGAAAGAGACAGGAATCCGACACACCTGGAACTTTTTTGAGATAGGGCATGGAAAGGGTGAACATGATGGCGCAGGTGCATGTGTGAAACGAGCACTTCGGAGGTACCAGATGAGTCATGGTGCAACCCGACTCAAATGCTACACTGAAGTAGTTGATTGGTGCATATGTCATTGGGGACATCAAGGTCACGAACAAGCAAGGCCGGTGTGTAGGCAATAAACTCCAAACTCAATTAATAAGCTAATAACATTCAATATCATCATTTCCAAAAGAATACATGTACTCAATAGGAATTTACATATGACAAACTGAATTCCATGCAAGTTCTTATGGGATGTTTCCGTTGGAGATGTTAATAGATTCATGCCATGGTATTGTGAAACCATCCCTGGTACGAGGGAATTGCATTATGTTCGAATTAAAGATACGGAGGACCTATTTTCCATTGAAACGAGGAAGTATGCCTGCTTTTGCGATTTTTGCATTGATGCAAATGGATGTGGGCTTGATCACTGTGAAAATGATTTATATGTCAAACCATGGAAATATGTATCTCTTAATCCAAAGGGCCCACATCCAAATTCCAACATGGCAAGAGATGCACACTGAAGAGGTAATGGTCTCATTAGATCATGATCGAGTTTCTAATATTGTTAGGGAAGGTACAAGAGTCTTCATTAAGTTAATTAGTTCATTATATCTTACACATATACAAATGTTGTAGAAATTTGCACGTAGGACATTTGAATAATATTTGTAATGTATCTTACAAGTGATGTATTGGTTGTCATTGCACCCCTCCACAACCAAGAAAATGTTACATACTATTTGATGCGGTGCACGCAAATAAAAAGTAGGAGGGTACAACCCTACCAAGATGGGGACTTCACATACCAGACTGGAGACATGGTTCTAATGGAACATTTTTTTGAAAAAGAGAAAAAACAGGGTGCTCACATTATTTACAGAGATTTTATGCATGAATATATATCATGTCAATATAGTCATTTGGTTGTTGCAGCTCAGATACCTCTAACAGAAATCAAGGCGAAGAGAGATGATCCAAAGATATGGAAGATGACAGAAGTTGACCATGATCATATTATGGAGACTTGCATTCCTATAACCCATTGGCCAGATGAATGAGTTACATGTATGCCACTTGCATCATTGGCATAGTTTTCATGTTGTCTTGTGTAATATTTTTTTGGAGATTTTTGTGGAGGTTGTTTTATAAATGTATTTTTGTAGATGCTTTAATGTCAAGAATACAAATACTAGATGGGAGGCTTTTGTGGAATTTGGGTCATGGTGCTCCAATGTGAATACACTTGAACATGTACATGTTCTAATTTTAAATTTTGATTTCAAATTTTGAATTGTACAATGTATTCTAATTTTAAATTTTGATTCCAAACTTGCAAAATTTTATACATTATAATCTAGGTTAAACCAAAATCAATAAACTTATGTATTTTATGTTTTAGGTCACTAAATAATTCCTTCAACTAAGGAAAATTCATGATGGCCAAAACTTAATTTGTATTTTCATATTTATAAGTATGGAAATCATTTGAAATGAGTTTGGGTACCTTGAAAACACATAAGTATCATAATTTAAAGTGATATATCAAATTCCATACAAACGGTTTAGGTGTTGTAGAATGCTATATATAAATTCATATACAATCTTTAATATATAACTTAAGTCACTACTTTATTGGTGCTTGGATGCCCACTTAATTCAATTTAGGAGTATGATGATAGGGGCATACATTGTTTATGCAATTGAGAGTCCCCACAATTTTAGGGAAATTTATATGGCTCTAAACTTGATCCTTCAACCTCTAGACTCTTCTATGTCCCTTGTATGCATATGTGACAATGCTCTATATAATAGATACTCAATGTTGTCACCTACCTTGAAGTTGACTTTGGTGACCGATTACCATTTTGTGCAACATTCTTTAATATATGAATTTAGAAAATTTTGGGCATTATAATTATTGTCTGGACCACACATTCTTGTATTGATAACCTAGAATTTTTACTATTTAAGACTATTGTGTTTCCCTTGATTGTTCATAGTCTATCATTGAAGCTTCAACCAGAGGTCTCATACATACCCATGTGTGGTATATATGTGACTCTTCCTTAGCTATATTTTTTGGGAAGTGACCCCAATCAATCCATAGTTTTGAATTTTGCTTACTAAGGGAAATGAAGGGCACCAAAACACTCCTTCAATTTGATTTCCTTCCAAAGCAGTTGATTAATAATTAGATTGACCTTGCTAGTAGAATTTTTACATTCGTGGTTGACATTTAGTTATGGTGATTTGGTGGTTGAAAATCCCTTTGCTTGACACTTGTATGGCATCCACATAATTCTTGACTTCATTTGTTATAATCTTGTATCATGGTGAACTATGTCCTTGATGGCATCAAGTGCAAACCATGATGAGATGAGGATTACATCGTCCATATCATCAAAACAATTTGTAAGGTTTTGTCATAAGTAGTTGGGAAGCATAGTCTCACAAAACATTATTTTGTTTGTTGATGTAAGCATTCATTAACTTTACATACTCGCATTCAATAAAACATTATTTTGTATGTTGATGTGAACATTCATTACTTTACATGCTTGCTTTTAATAAACATTCCATTACTTTTTTTTGCCTAAGTATTTATTTTGTGAGACATATAAATTGCAATAATGGTTTATCTTACCTTTCTTCGTATAAATAAAAGTATATGAACTTCACATTTTGTATAATAAAAGTATATGAACTTCACATTTTGTATAATAAAAGTATATGAACTTCACATTTTGTATAATAAAAGTATATGAACTTCACATTTTGGATTACATGCATCAAAAACACATTGAATTTTTAATTGAAATTACACATTAAATTTGAGATTTTAATCTTAAATTGTAATTGAATTGGAATGTGTAAATTGTAACTGAATTGTAATGTGTAGACAACATAATGTAATTGCAATTTAAATTTTTCAGTTAAAATGTATTCTAATTTTACATTTTGATTTCATTTATGCAATTGTAATGTAGTTGAAAAAGAGATTTTAAATTGTAATTGATTTGGAATTGAAATTACACATTAAATTTGAAATTTTACATTGTAATTGAATTGGAATTGTAATTTCAATCTTAAACGTAATGTATGTATTCAATTCTAAATTTTCGAAGATGTTCTGTAACGTAGTCAAAATTTGCATTTTAAATTGAACTAAGTTGTAACTACACATTAAATCTTCATTTGAAACGACAAAACATAAATTTGTAACTGTAATAACTATATCTAGATCTAATATAAAAAAACAATCGATTTCAAATTAGATACAAAATACACATCAAGACATCAATATGATAAAATATACAAAATATCCAAAAGTCCATATCCAAAGTCCATATATGATAAAATTCCATGTATAAACGATAGAAATCCATATCCAAAACATGAAAATGTATACATAGATCATCCAAACACATGAAAATATATAAAATATGAAAATATCCAAAACATGGAAAGGTATAGACCATCAACTCATCGGCCACCACCCCCATGAGGCCTGTGATCGTCCCTCTAACAGCCCTCGTGTGCAGCAACCCGCTGCTGTCTCTGAGACTCTAAACCATCAAGGAATTCCGCCATATCCATCATGTCGATGGTGATATCCAGGATCTGGGTAGGAATACGAGTAGATGGCCCTTCATCAGTGCTATGAATATTAAATATTGTATTAAATTAATCAGTAAATTATTAATTAGTTTAATTGAAGGGACGTAACCCTTCTTAAGAATTCTCAAACCTTATAAAAGGCGAGCTCTTGTAAAAAGTTAAGCATCTTATCAATTCAATAATATATCTGTTTATTCAATATGGATCTCGTATCCTAGTTTTTCTGTTGCATTTGGTATCAGAGCCAGTTTAACTACTTCGGTACTGCTCAAGGATCGTGAAGAGTTCTCTGGCTCCTCCATTACGCATCTCTCCACAAGCTTCCACTTTGACAGCATCCATTTTCTCACCCCCTCCTTCCACCATTCCTCCCAACCTCCTGCTCCCACTCACTCCATCCTCGACCCCCGGCTCCCTCACCCCTCCTTCCACCCACGTCCCTGCTCCCTCACGCCGCGCTCTCCCCAGCTTCATCATCCACGCTGCCAATCTCCTCTCCATGCACACTCCTCCCCTCTTCCTGCTCTCCCTCTCCTCCTCACGGACCCACCTGCGTGCTCTTTCCATCCCTTGTCCCTCATCCATCTGCAACCCCCACCAATTTCTCGTCCCTCGCCCTCGTCCATTATGCATTCACCTCACCCTCCTCTCCATTTCCTCCTCTCCACTCCGCCATATCCATCCTCAACCTCCCATCACCCTCACGCACCACCCCACCTGCCTCTCCAACGCTGCCTGCCACCATTGTAGCGCCGTCATACCTCCAAGCTCTCTTCCAGCCGCCATCTCCATGAAACCCTACATCAACAAAAATTCAAAAAAAAAAAAAAATTAAATAAATATTATATAATAAACTTATTATTAATACTATTTATTCTAAACTTTATAATATATATAATATTATTATTCCCAAATAATAATAATTATTATCTTTATTTGTCCTTAACCACATAAGCCAAAATCGATTCCAATTATTCACCACCACACTTAAGAAGCATGACGACGGAGTTAAAAGCTCAAATTGCGAAAATAGAGAAGGATTTCCAAACTTTCAAGGAAATGATCACCAAGAGCCAGGAAGCGCTTAAGAAAGAAATTAAGGATGAAGTCATTCAGGTAATGGAGCAGAAAATAGACGACAAGTTCGACATTATGAGCAAGGAACAAAAAATGTTAGACCGAAAAGTAACTGAGAGCCAGAAAGGTATCCAGGCGATATTACAAAAAATGGATGATAAGGAAAAACATCATAAACAACATGGCTCGGATATGTCAGTTACCCCATCTTCCAATTCTGAGTCACCAGAACACAACAGAATGAAAGGTACTCAATACCAACCATTCGTAATGTACCCGCCAAGAGAAAAAATAGAAATGACGAAATATAACGGAGGAGAAGACCAATGCATCGCTTGGTTGAATAAAGCAGAAGAGTATTTCAACATATATAACATTACAATGGACGAAGAAAAGGTCAAGTATGCTTCAATGCACCTTGAAGGATATGCCTACAACTGGTATATGTGGTGGAAGGGAGACAACTTCGCATACACTTGGAACTTATTCAAGAATGATTTCTTAAAAAGGTTTCAAGGAATCACACAAGATGAATTCTTCTCAAAACTTACCAGATTACAACAAAGGGGAAGCGTCGAAGAATTCACGCATCAATGGGAATCCCTCGCTACCAGAGTATTTGGGCTATCCGACAAACAACGGTTGGAAACCTACTTGGGAGGACTAAAACCATACATACAAAAAGAGTTAAAAATGCATGACATAACGAATGTCGAGGCAGCAAGACGAAAAGCAAAAGCAGCCGAAGCCAAATTTGACAGTTTCCAATCAAATAAAGGGAAGTCATACTCACAAAGAAACATCCAGTCGACTCCAGAGGATGATACAAAAGAATACATCCCTCTTCCTAGAAGGGACGATAGGAAGAGCCTCGAGAATCAACGTATGAGGGAAGGAAAATGTCGACGATGTGGAGACAAATGGAATCCTAAACATAGGTGTCACCCCGAGGACATCTCAAAGAAATTATATACTTGTGAAACAAAGGAGAATAGTGAATGAGAAGAAGAAGAAGAAGAGCCAGATGATGAACAGGAGGAAACCGCAAATATGGCAGCCGGGAACAACGAGACCCCCAAAATCTCCCTAGCAGCCATGACAGGCATTAGTCAACCACAGACTCTCAAGTTAAAAGGACATATAAAAAATGAGAATGTTACAGTGCTAGTAGACATTGGAAGCACTCACAACTTTCTTGATAAAAGAGTGGCACGAAAACTCAAGTTGTTCGTACATCCAGTTCCAGACATGAAGGTGATGGTTGCAGATGGCAAGAAGATCGAAAAAGTTGGAAAGTGTCACAAGGTGAGACTTCAAATACAAGACTTCGAACTAGAATCAGAACTCTACACCTTACCATTGGGAGGAGTAGACATCGTTTTGGGAGTCCAATGGTTACAAACATTGGGAACATATTCTGCCAATCATCAAAAACATTTCATCAAGTTTAAGTGGCAAGGGCAAAATTTTAAGCTATATGGTTTTCATCCACCAAACACACAAGTAGTTTCATCTCAGCATATGGAAAAACTCATTTGAAAAGGGGCATCAGCATACGTAATACAATGTCATCAACTGGAAGGAAAGGAGGAGGAACCAAATGAGTTCAAGAAGGAAATCCAAAAATTACTCCAGAAACATGAACACATATTTCAAGACTTACCCATGCAGCTACCACCAGAAAGGAGTATAGAACACATAATAGAGATTAAATCGGGGTCAAATTCTGTCAAGGTTAAACCATATAGGTATCCCCACCACCACAAAACAGAAATAGAAAGGTTGGTTCAAGATCTACTGAATTGTGGTGTCATCACCAAGAGTAGAAGCCCTTATGCAACTCCAGTCATACTAGTACGGAAGAAGGATGGATCGTTTAGATTATGTATAGATTATAGAGGATTAAACAAAATAACAATTAAGAACAAGTTTCCAATCCCCTTCATCGATGACATGCTGGATGAACTTCCTGACGCAAAATATTTTTTGAAACTCGATTTAAGGTCAGGGTACTATCAAATCAGGGTCAGATTAGAGGATATCGCAAAGACTGCTTTCCAAACTCATGAAGGACATTATGAATTCAAAGTAATGCCTTTTGGGTTAACTAATGCCCCTGCCACATTCCAGGCAACTATGAATGAACTATTTCAGCCATACCTAAGGAAATTTGTGTTAGTATTCTTCGATGACATCCTTATATATAGCAAGACATGGAAAGAACATTTGACGCATCTAGAAAAGGTTCTATCTCTTCTGAAGAAAAACCAATTCTATGCAAAAAAGTCAAAATGCACATTTGGGAAGCAAGAAGTGGAGTATCTCGGTCATATAATCTCAAAGGAAGGAGTTAAGGTGGACCCAAAGAAGATCCAGGCGATGAAGGAGTGGCCCGAACCAAAGAATGTTTCAAAATTGCGAGGATTTTTGGGATTAACAGGTTACTATCGAAGGTTCATCAGGAACTATGCACACGTCACGGCCCCACTAACAAATCTCCTAAAAAGAAATTATTTTCAATAGGATGATGAAGCAAGAAGATGCTTTGAGACGTTGAAACAAATTATGTCTTCAACCCCCATTTTGGCAACACCTGATTTTGCAAAACCATTCGTAATCGAATGTGATGCTTCAAGGTTTGGGATAGGAGCTGTGCTAATGCAAGAAGGTCATCAAATCGCTTTTGAAAGCATGAAGTTGAACAAAGAGAATACCTACAGTCTACATACAACAAGGAAATGCTTGCCATCATGCATGCATTAACTAAATGGCGACAATACCTTTTGGGAAGTAAATTCCTAATCCGAACAGATCATAATAGTATACAACACTTGTTACAGCAGAAGACATTAACAACCGAACAACAAAAGTGGATAGAGAAAATATCTACCTTCGATATGGAGATCCTACATAAAAGGGGGAAGGACAATGTAGTAGCTGATTCTTTATCAAGGAAAGATAAAGATATACAAGTCTACGCCGTATCCATGGTGATCCCAGAATTTTTGGACGAAATTCATAAGGAATATGCCAAGAATTCATAGGTTTGCTCCATAATTAACAACATAAATCAATATCCAAATTTTGAATGGAAGAATGATCTCTTATGGTACAAAGGACGTATTTACTTAAGTTCCAATTCCAGTTTTAAGACCAAGGCGCTTAAAGAGTCACATGACTGCCCAGCCACTGGTCATGTAGGATTTTTTAAAACCTACTATAATGCAAGGCAATCATTCTTTTGGAAGGGTATGTATGCCGACATTCACAAGTATGTTGCAAATTGTGACATTTGTCAGCAGAATAAAACTGAGAATATCTCAAGTCCGGGGTTACTCCATCTGTTACATATTCCAAATAAAAAATGGGAGGAAATTTCAATGGATTTCATTGAAGGTCTACCCATATCAGATGGAAAAGACAAAATACTAGTTGTGGTAGACAAGCTAACCAAATATGCACATTTTGTTGGAGTGAAGAAAACTTATTTAATAAAAGAAACAGCCGAAGCGTTTTGCAAAAATGTCTACAAATTACATGGTTTTCCGAAGATTATAGTAAGTGATAGGGATGCCAAGTTTAAAGGGAACTTTTGGAGAGAGTTTTGCAAGCAAATTGGAACATCTCTTAACATGAGCTCAGCTTATCATCCCCAAACAGATGGATAGATAGAAGTTGTCAATAAATGCTTAGAAACCTACCTCCGTTGTTTTGTAACTGATAAGCAAAATAAATGGTTCCAATGGCTACATCTTCTGGAATGGTGGTATAATTCTACTTATCATACATTTGCAAGAATGACACCATTTCAAGCCCTATATGGATATGAACCCCCAAAATGGAAGGATTTCATTACCAACCAAGCAAGGGTCGCATTAGTAGATGACCATTTAGAAGAAAACCAAAAGGTTGTCCAAGTACTTAAAGAGAATTTGAATACTGCCAGGAATAGAATGAGACAACAAGAAGATCGACACCGAACAGAACGAGAATTTGAAGTTGGAGATTGGGTATTTGTAAGACTACAACCCTATAAACAATTATCACTTAAACAAGGTGGAAAAAATAAATTGGCTCCACATTTTTATGGCCCATATCAAATCAATAAGAAGATTAGTCAGGTGGCATATGCGTTGGAATTGCCAACTACAAGTCGCATCCACAATGTTTTTCATGTTTCATGTTTGAAAAAGATGATAGGTCAACACCAGAAGGCACAAAAAATACTTCTCTTGTTAGATGAAGGAAGAATCATATTCGAGCCAGAATCTATCATTGGTACTAGAGAGAAGAGATTAAGAATGCGAGCCATTAAATAATACCTCATAAAATGGAAAAATCTTCCCGAAGAAGATGCAACATGGGAATTAGAACAATTTCGACACTTACATCCCTCATTACCATTGCTTTGAGGAAAAAGTTCTTTAAAAGGGAGTGGCAATGCTATAAATATTAAATATTGTATTAAATTAACCAGTAAATTATTAATTAGTTTAATTGAAGGGACGTAACCCTTCTTAAGAATGCTCAAACCTTATAAAAGGCGAGCTCTTGTAAAATGTTAAGCATCTTATCAATTCAATAATATATCTGTTTATTCAATATGGATCTCGTGTCCTAGTTTTTCTGTTGCAATCAGGACCATGTACTCAAGCCACATCCCAACCATGTGTGAAATCCATTGCAGCATTGACACCTACCTGTCGCGATGCCTATGTAATATGCCATTACATGTAATAATTTAGATTTATTAAAAATTAAAACTAAATTTAACATAATTTAAAAGCTATCCGTAAAAAATTGAAACAGAAAGTACAAAAATCAATTACTAAATGTGACTAAATAACATGAATTGGAACATAAATTAAAACTCACATGTGTCTCTGAACTCGGCTCGTCAGGACCTTCGCGGTCCTCATGTCCAACATCAGGATCTACCTCCTTTCCGTTGCCCTGTACAATTT
Organism: Larix kaempferi; assembly: GCA_027924585.1. NCBI lineage: Eukaryota > Viridiplantae > Streptophyta > Pinopsida > Pinales > Pinaceae > Larix > Larix kaempferi. The sequence continues at coordinate 3,657,306 of BSBM01000118.1, forward strand.
GAAATTCATTTGAAGTTAAGATCTACAACATAAAATCTCGAAAATTAAGAAATAAAACACAAATTATTTAAACTGATAAATAATATTCAAACACAAATTAAATTGGAACATAAATTATAACTTATCCCGACCGGCGGACCAACCGATGGCTCGCTACCAAAGAGTTGATCCATGAATGCGGTTCCCTGCATGGATCAATAGAATACAACTCCCTTAAGTATTATTGACCATTCAATTTTCGACATTGATATGATGTAACATGAAGAACATATATACATAATTGTACAAAAGTATACCTATCCTGTAGCGACGCATCTACGATATAACTAAAAGTATGCATCTCACGTTGACTCAGCATACCACAGTAGGGTCTTGCCATCGAAACTCTTGAGTATGTCACTGTTGATGTATATGTAACTTCGGAATGTATTTCACCCATGTATTTCATATATGTATTTTGTATTCCTATAGAGATGTTATTATTCCTCTATACAGAAGTGTCGTCATTTATATTGTAAGTGTCGTAACTTATACTTGATAGGTTATTAGACCACCTTGTTGGGGTCGGCTTTGTATAAGTCATGTGGGTCGAAGGGTTATTAGACCACCCTATTGGGGGTCGACCATGTGGGTCAAAGGGTTATTAGACCACCAAGTGTGGGGTCGGCCCAGATTAATTTAACCATGGGTTAAGCTAGACATGTAGGCCCCATTAGTTTATTGGGTAGGACAGAACAAGTATAAATAGAGATCGGGAGATCTCTATTTGATCATTCATCCACACACTTCTCTCATTCGGAAAGTGGCGCACTTGTGAGGAGGAGGCTCTGCTGCTACGAGAAGACTATCTCTTGTATTCTGGTTGTATCATTGCTCTATCTATCTCTGAGGAAGTTATTGGGATTTTTCACCTTTATGGTTTTCCCCAAGTAAACTCTGTGTCTCTTGTGTGCTTGCATTATTGTGTCCATGATTGATATGCTTTAGATTTGATGTACATGTTGTTCTCTCAGTTAAGATCCTAGATTAGATTGAAGTAAATTCTGAAAATTTAACATGGTATCGGAGCTAGCCTGAAAGAAGGCATGATATGGCATGTATGACACTTGTTGCACTTACGATGCTAGGGATTGATATAACAAAAACCAGTCATCGTAGAACTTTCGCTATAAATCCATTTTGGTGAAGTTTTCGGATTTGAAATTGTTATAGGTAGAACCTAAGATCCCCATGTACCTTGTTTCCAAAGGAAAACCCCTAATTCGTTGTACTTTGTGATTTATGATCTGTACAATATAGGGTTTCTGCCTCTTCCAAATCTCAGTCATAAACAGGTGACCTTGGAAAAAAGGTCATAACTTGGGTTAGGAAGCTCCAAATGCAATTTCGTAAAAAGTGATAGGTAGTACACAGACTGTAATATCTTAGGAAACATTTTCAGAGGCCGACGTTGAACCAGTGACACATGGAATGCCATACAATTTAGCTCTCCTGTTTTATCCCATAAACAGGTCACATTGCGACACTTGGCATAACTCTCTCTAAGAAAATCCAATGGAGGTCAGACCTATTGGGATGGAAAGATGATAGGTCAGGATACAAAAAAAACGTTTTCAAACCCTGTGGATCAAAAAGTGCGGAGTTACACCAGAAACAATCAGGTACATCTTTCTGTCAAAACAGAATTATTTTTGAGCACCTTCATTCATGGCTTCCGGAATTTAGGGTTTTAGAGAAAGTTGAAATTTTTGTAATAGGAGACAACGGCTGAATGCTACTCATCAAAATAGAAATTTAGAGACCAATATCATAATTTTTGGTTGGGGAGAAGGACGGGCTTGATCAGATCCTAGTTCGGGACTTTGATCGGAAAAGTAGAAATTTAAGGCTTCTACAAAAATAGGAATTTTTGAAATATGTGACCACGGTTGGAAGCTCCTCAGAAAAATAGAATCTTAGAGCTTTGGATCAAACCTTTTGATTGGGTAGAAGGGTGGTGTTGGCCCGGTTTTGCAACCAGGCTTAGTGCTATGGGCACCTGCTAACTAGTAGCAGCAGTTTCAAATAGAATTAAACAAGAAACTAATCTAAACAAAACTAATCATGGATCTATGCAAGAATATAAACAAATAATGTAAACATTTAAAAAACAAGAACAAGAAAATATTAAAGAATGAATTTGTATTGAAAAATGGGGGGCAAGCAAGTGCTTGCGATAATACCTTCAATGGTGAAGGTTGATGTTGAGCAACTCCCAAGATGAGTAGCTCCAAGCTCCAAGAGGTCTCCTTCTCCAAGGTTGCTTACAATGGCTAAAATGCTCAAGGGAGATTTCGGCAGCATGAGGATGAGATAATGGATGGATCTGAAATGAGGAGCCCCTACCACCTTTTTATAGGTTTTGGTGGTGGGGAATACAATTTGTGGTTTTCTGGGAACCAAATGGTATTGACCAACATGGTTTAGGTACTTTTCCCTCCTTTTTCATTTTTTGAATAAAATTAATATTTTTATTCCCCTTTTTAATATTTTTGGGAATTTGGACCCTTTTTGAGGGTTTTTTATGCTTTTTAGGAAAAATTATCTTTTTGAGTGGGAAAAAGGGGTGTACTAAGGTCTTTTGGTGACCTTTTGTTGGTTTCAGAGGCTCAGATGGTGGAAAAGTGGACAAATGGGTTATATGAATCGGGAAATGAGCTAGTGAGCACTTTTTGGGTGTTAACAGATTGCCCCCTGATGTGTGAGGGCAGGAGCTCATCGTAAGGCCGATAGACATCATAGTTCTTTTTGTCTTTTTTTTCGGGGTTTTAGGGGAGAGAAGAGACCGGTTGGAGACTGGAGCCACGGCCCTTGGAAGATGCAAAAACAAAAAATATTACATGGCCTCAATATGAATGAGGTACAATCTTTGATAATGGACAAGGCGGGCATTCCCATGCTCGTATCAAGACATGTACATAACAATTAGTCCCAAGAAGGGGGATCTAATACATAAAGAATCTACTGGTATATCATAATGGTCCACGGGGGACATTATTTTGGGATATACTCCTGATCATAACTGATCTCAATAACTGATACACTGGAATAACTGAGAAACTGCTGAAACTGAAGGTGTCCAACATCTGTAGGGACTCAAAGACTATGAGTCATCTCTGAGAAATAATATAACTGTATGCTTAAGGGAGTATGAAACTGGGGTACATCTGAATATTGTCGCCATGCGCAACCCGGATATCTATAGAAAAAGTGTAACTGGTTTTATCCATAGGAAGACTCTTGAATGTGGAGGAGTCAGGAGGTATCCGGGGTCTTCGACTAATAAGTGAAACGGATGAATATCCTGTGCGAGTCTCAACGATGCGATCAAGGTGTTGAAGTCGAGCATGTGAGAAACAATCATTTGGAGAGGCACTGAAGATTCCTCTCGAAATGATTCGTAGGCACTCATCATAAATGGTGATGAGTCCAAGACACAGGGACCTCTAGGTCGATCCTCTGGAATCAATGTGGTTGTCGTCGACAGAGGGAGACCAGCAACTAACAAGGCAATGATGTTTCCTTGATAGGAGCACGAGGTGTAAAACTACAGTGTTGTAGTACTGATGGTAGGACTGACATACTTGTGGGAATGGGAAATAACTGGGTCAAAAACTGGGTAGACTCAAACTTCCTTTGTTCAGAGCATGATGACATGGTTGACCTGGCAGCGTAGGGAACTGACTTTTAGGTGTGGGGATCATTGCTTTGACTGAATGGTATATATTGACTCTGGGGGGGAGGACGAGCTGATAGGTGTCGTCGGGGAATTATCAAGGTGACATACTGCAGAATACTCTGAACAAAGGTGACCAAAATGGGGAAGCTGCCTAATGAGTAGATGTGATCTGTCGTGGCGCCAAGAGGCACCATTGATTCCTTCTTCGTAGTTTTAATAGCTCCAAGAAGGGATAAAAGTGTGCTCTAAAATGGTACGGTCCTGTGGATTTTGTGAGCCCAGGACGGCTCATGCTCATGGTTGCTTTCATGTTTAGAGAGTCTGAAAATGGTAAGTGGACTCTATTGGTGTTTCTTTTTCGTAAGTTTAGTCTCTAAGGCCCGAAAAAGCATAAAATGATGCGGATGGAGAACTCTTCTAGCCGATGTGACTATAGTATACCTTTTTCGTAATTAGTGTACGAGGTCCGGAAAAGGGGTAAACTTATACCAGGTAGACGCCCTTTCAGATACATTTAGCGAGCATGAAAGGAAGCAAGATTGCTCGGCGATCTTTTCATTGTTTTAGGAGTCAGAAAAGAGCTTAACAGAAACTCCCTAAGTGCCTTTTTCGTAAAAAGGGATTGCTCGGCCCGAAAAAGGGGTAAAATTATACCGAACAAAAATGGATAGATGGGGGCGAGAAAAGGTCTCAAGCGTCATCATGTGTGTGGGATACTGGATCTGGTGACATAAAGATTGTCAAAAGGGGGCTACGGTTGTTGTGGCACGCAAACTGAGGCAATGAGAGGGCATTTTGAAAAAATGGCCGAAAAGTATGGGAGTGAGTTTTGTTATGCTTCATTTTTATGTTGTTTTTTCTTCGAGCGAGTGCCGACCTTGCGGCCACGGGTACCCATTCGTGTTGGTCTCATGAGTGAGCCTCGTATGATGAGATGGGGGCAGATGATGCCTCGTGGTGGCGGTGGTGTCTGCGGCTTCTTCACTGAGGATTTTTATCAGCAGTGGGAGCAGATGCCCCTGGTTATTGAGGACTACCCCTATGCCGGCATGGACTATCGAGGTGACCCAGAGATGCCTCGTGCCCCAGGACAGGCCTGGAGTTTAGACGGTATGTTTTGTGTTTTATTTGATATTATATCATATGTTGTTTGGTTTATCATTGATGATTATAGTTGTATAGTATGTGATGGTTTACTTGCTTTGTGCAGATGTGGGTCCAGTGCCACCGCCTGACTACTTGGCTCGTCAGGGGCGGGCGATGGTGGTCTCCCATCCACCTGCAGCGGTACCCCCCTCCGTGTGGTGGAGGATTTGCGGCTCGTGGGCGAGGGGTTGGCCCTCGCGATGACGCCATAGAGGGTGTCAGACAGACCTTTCCCAGGATCCTAGCTGGACTCCCTGAGGATGGTTGGAGAGACTTGGATCGGGATATTTTGGAGGGTTGCTTCGGTGCGCTGCCTGAGTGGCGGTCGCTCTTGTTGAGGACGGCGGTGTTTGTGGCAGGGCACAGGGGTGGTGCTCGGGATGTCCCTGCAGAGCCGGCTCAGATGAGGATCCGTCTACGGGATGACCCAGCGGGGCCGACGGAGCGGAGAGTTCGGGCTCGTCCTGACCCGGTGAAGCCAGTAGAGGAGGATCCGGAGGAGCCTAGGGATCCTGCTGAGTAGATGATATTGTATCTGCCCCCAAATGCTGATGAGCATATGGGGAAGCATTTTTTGTATGACAGATGTATTTTTGTATATCGGGTGCTGAGGGCACCTATGACATATTGACTATCATGGTTTATATATATGTGTGTATATATTTTGGATATATTGTCGTGTATGCACGTGGATGCACATTTGTCTTTTGTATATGCCCGTGGAGGCACATGTTATGCACGTGGATGCAGTATGTTTGTTTATTTATGTATGCCCGTGGAGGCACATGTTATGCACGTGGATGCATTATTTGGTTATTTGTTTTATGCTCGTGGAGGCACATGTTATGCACGTGGATGCATTTTGTTTATGGATATGACATGATGTTATTGGTGTGCCAGTTGAGGACATTGTTGGCCATATTGTTTGCTACACTGTTGAGGTGTCTTGGGACATGTGTGAATGAAATGGATTCAAACTGTCTAACCATTTGTTTAGTGCACAGGAATTTTCTGAAAAGACAGGGATCGCATACCTGGTAATCATTGTTGAGCTGGGAAACTAGGAGCTGTGAGTCCAAGAAAACGTTGAGGTGACGGATGCTCATTTGGAGAGCTGCGGCTAGGAGACCGGTCACGGCATCGTATTCAGCTTGATTATTGGTGGCGGCACCTAAACATACTCCGTCAATGTGAATTAACTCATGTGAAGGGGAGTATATTACCCAAGATGCGGAGGTGAGATTGGGAGACCAACGGCTTGCACCATCAGCGAAACCGACATGGCAGAGTGGAAGAGGCTCCATTTGTGGTCATGCAGAGAAAAACAAATATTTAGGTTTTTTTGAATTTTTTGTGAACAAAGAAAGTATGCCTATACTAAAATGGACACTAGTGTCCATCAGATTTTCTATGGGTAAAATCGTTTAAGGTACAACTCGTTGCGTGGGTTGCGTAGGCGATTGCCTTCTGAATCGGTCAGAATGTATGCCCCCTGCCTGAGGCAGGTGTGTATGATGTAGGGTCCTTGCCACATAGACACGAACTTTCCCTTTCCGGTTTTATCATGAGCTTGATCGTAAGCGAGGACAAGGTCTCCCTCAGAAAAGGTTCTTGGGTGGACTTGTTTGTTGTAACTTAGTTTCGATCGCTGTTTAGCTGCTTCCATGTTTTGAATGGCTATGCGCCGATCTTCATCGGCCTGCTCTAGGAGTAGTAAACGTTGCTCGATCAGGGAAGTGTCTGGCAGGAGTTCAACGGCGATATGTAAGGCTGGGATCTGGCACTCAATAGGGAGGACGGATTCGACATCATGAACTAAATGGAAAGGGGTAAAACCGGTGGCGGTTTTGGTTGAGGTGCGGTAGGCCCATAGTGCCGGGAAAAGCATGTGGTGCCAATTGGATTTGTGCTTGTCTACAGTACGTTGGAGAATGGTCTTCAAAATTTTATTGATCGCTTCGACTTGGCCGTTTCCTTGGGGATAGTAAGCGGAAGAGAAATGGTGTTCAAAATTTAACATGGTTGATAATTCTTTCCAGACGGCATCTTCGAAGTGAGAGCCGTGGTCAGAGACTAGTTGCTTCGGCACTCTGAAACAAGCGATAACATGGTTGAAGAAAAACCGCGCTGCAGTGTTGGCTTTGCAATTATAGGTCGGCATGGATTCTGCCCACTTGGTGAAATAATCTATGGCCACAACGATGTGTTTGTGACCGCCGACTGACATGGGGTTGCAGTTGAGGAAGTTGATGGCCCATTTGCAAAATGGTCCAACAGTGATGACTGGATGAAGGGGGGCAAGGGGGGTTCTTGCTTTGGGGGCAAAGAGTTGGCAGTTCTGGAAATTTTTGACTGCAGTGATGCAATCGGTAAACAATGATGGCCAAAAATAACCTGCCCGAATGATCTTCTGGGCGGTGGCCATGCCGGAGAAATGGCCTCCGCAAGCACCGCTATGACAATCATTGAGGACTTGTTCTGCCTCACTATGGGATAGGCATCGGCGTAGGATGGTATCAACGCCACATCGGTAAAGTACATCCCCTAACAAGAGGTATCGGGGGGCGTGATGTCGTATGCGACGGCGTCCGTCACGATCGATGTGTGGTCGAAATTTTTGTGTACGAAGGTAAGTCAAAATGTCTCCGTACCAAGGGTTGTCAGACGAAATGATGAAGATCTGCTCGTCAATCAGGTCCGTTTGGATAACAGGTGATGTCGAAGAGGATGGGAGGTCAGTGATGAGGTGAGCAAGCGCGATGGCTTTAGTGCTTTTGGGAGTTCTGAAAGTGAGGTCATATTCCTGGAGGATAATGACCCATTTAGCAACACGACCTTGTAGGAGTCTCCGGGTTAGGAGATAGACCATAGGGTTGGAGTCGGCCACGACCGTGGTATGACTGAGTAGAATGTAGTGTCGCAATTTTTGTACGGAAAAGACTACAGCTAGGGCTAATATTTCCTCGTATGGGTAACGCAGAGGTGGGCCAGACAAGGTCTGGCTGACGTAATAAATCACATGCTCTTGGTGGGAGGCATCTTCTTGGACCAAAACTCCGGACACAGCATATTCAGATGCCAAGATATAAAGGGTGAAGTCTTGAGAGAAATCCGGCGGGGATATCAAGGGGGCTTGTGTGAGAGCTTTCTTGAGGGCTTCGAATGCCGTGTCTGCTTTCTCATCCCAAACAAAGGGTATGTGGGTATGAAGTAAGCGTAAGAACCCGTGGACTTTGGTGGCATAATCAGGAACGAAGCGCCTGAGGAAATTGGACCGCCCTTGTAGACTTTGGAGCTGCCGAAGCGTGCGAGGAGGCGGAAGTTCTAAGATGGCTTTGACTTTCAGGGGATCGACAGTGATTCCATCTTGGGAAACAATGAAACCCAACAATCGGCCTGCCGGGACGCAAAAGACACACTTGTGTGGGTTCAAGCGGATTTTATATTTGCGACAACGCAGGAAAACTTACCGGAGGTCGTTAAGGTGGTCTGATCGTTTTCGGGAACGAGCTGTGAGGTCATCAAGGTAGACTCACGGGATATGGACCAAGTCATGAACACAGGGGCTTCACTCAATAAACCTCTATCATAGCACGTTCGATCGTGGCATATGAAACAATACCCCTAATTTCACTAAATATTGGAAAATACCTTCCAAAATCATTTTTTTAACCCCCTCCCAATATGCTTTCCCAATTTTAAAAATCCCCTATTTTCACTAGATATTGTATGTATCAATTTTTTCATTAACATTTTTTATACCCCTTTATATTTCTACATAGTATATTGATATGATACCCATCTTATGACACCACATGCATTCTACAATGCACCTTGCTTATTTCGATGTATATTGTGGATGTATATTACTTCACCCACAATGCAATTACTAGACCACATATCATTATGATTTGCAACATCTAATGGTCTAATGAAGATATAGGAGATCACTTCTTGTATGTCACTAGAGCCAATGCACATAGTACAACATTTAGATTGCATGTTACATTTCCCAATCGCTGACTAAGCTTGTTGTAGGCTAGTATCCAAGCCCCTAGGGCCTGTAATAAGCTCTAGGAGGCTGACTAAACCTCCCAATGCCTGTAATAGGCATGAGTGGTTGGGTATTCAAGCCCCCAAGGCCTATCGAGGGCCTATAACAGGCCTTGGAGGCTTAGAGCCTGCCAACAATTGGTTAACAATTGGCTGAGTGTTATTGATAACAATTGGTTGTCAATGACCACTGTCTCTTGACTATGATCGACTCGAAACCCACTTCACCACGAAACCCCTTGGCCTCAAGCATGCCTCAAGACGCGATTTTCTTGCGTACTGGTAAGCCTGAGCCTTGCCTCAACCTAATTTCTCATCCAGCCATGATCCCTCCATCTCCATTTGGGGGATATTTGTTAGCTCGCCCATATAAAAAAGGCCCCAAAGTATTTTTGTATTGTTACATTAAATAAGAAAAATCCTTTGCCCCTTAATATATAAGCAATATAATTTTTAGGTTTTCATGAATATTTAATACCGCAATATGAATGAACGTGGTATTATATTGCCTTCTAGTGAAGCCTCCGTGGTCATGAAAGCAATAGGTCATGGCCCGCTAGAAAGTGGCACCAGCATTTTTAAGGACAAATGGCATGACGCGGTAGGAAAAGGTGCCCCATGGGGTGGTGAAGGAAGTCTTGTACTGATCTTCCTTACGGATGTGAATCTGGTTGTATCCAGAAAACCCGTCCATGAAAGATAGGACCTCATGGCCGGCACACTCATCAATGAGTTGGTCAATGAATGGCGTGGGGAAATTGTCTTTTGGACAAGCGTGGTTTAAGTCACGGAAATCAGTGCATACTCTAAGGGTGCCTTGCTTTTTGTTGACGGGAACAGGGTTTGACACCCAGGTGGTGTACGGAATAGGATAAATGAATCCTGCTTTGCGAAGTTTCTCGACCTCAGCTTTAATGGCGGGGAGTTTGCAAGGATGAATGGGTCGCTGTTTCTGGCGAACAGGGGGTACCTCAGGCCATGTATCAATGTGGTGTTCTATGATGGCGGGGTCGAGACCAGGCATCTCGGTATAGGACCAAGCAAAGACATCACGGAACTCTTGAAAGAGCTTTTTGTACGCCTGAGTTTCTGCTTGAGTGCAAGATGCGCCCAGCGAGATGAGCTCAGGTTTCCCAGGTGTTGCGGAAATGTCTATCTGTATAGTGGGCGAAATGTTCGACATGTTCCCTTCTTCAAAGGCATCCGGTGCTGGGATGGGGTCCTTTAACCAATCGACCTTAGTGGGTATGAAATCTTTTGATTCGACTGATAGCTGGTTGGATGCGGTGGATGTAGATGCTTCCGGGAGGAAGTACGAGCGATGATGCATATCATCCCAAGGGTAGTCAGGTGCAGTGAGTGTCTCCAAAATTTGCTCATCAGTATTGAAGTAGTCAGACCATAAATCAAGGGGTTCTGGTTTGAAAGTTGTCGAAATCATATATATTGTATTGACTTCTTCCGACGAGGATGATGGCGGGGGGTAGATATCCTCGATGAGGGGAGGAGATATCTCCAAATCGACATTGTTTAACTCATACAATGCTGCTCTATAGTCAGGGAGATCGAGACAATGGTGAGAGTAGTGGCCATAAACACTTCATATGGCACAAGGATGGTTGGTGCGCAGTGATCTGTCGCGAGGCTGAGGAGGTGGCTCAAGTCTAACGACTAGGATGCCGATATCATCGTCCAACATATTCATATGTTCTTGGAGTGCTGGTAGCTGTGGGCATTGATGAGTTGGATGGCCTATCTCATCACACAAAGAGCATTTAGGAGGAGCTTGAAACACAAGTGGGGGTTTGACTGCCTTAGGGGGTGGTATAGCAGTGTATGGTTGTGGACCTCTGCCCCCAGTGGGCTTAACAAGAGGAGGAGGATTCGTTGACGATGAAGGGATCGTGAGACCAGGAGATGGTTTCGTCGACGAGGAAGGGATTGTGACACCAGGAGGAGGTTGAGTAGTGGTAACAATAGGTTGTACCAGTTGGAGTATGACATTTGGTGTCGGTGGTGGAATGGGAGGCGAAATATACCACACGGGTAATCCCAATGTTAACCCGGGTAGACTAAGGGTAGCCATAACCGGGGCGCTTACTACACCCGAAGGAGGAAATAGAAAGGGGATGGTGTGGATGGGTGTAACACTGATGTGACTAGGGACCATGGGTGGTTGACTAGCGGGTGTTTATGTATTCTGTGAAAGAGTACAGAGATTTGCGACGTGGTTCTCCGGTGACGGTGGTGGAATGGCTTGGAATGTAGAGGTCATTGGTGTATCAGAGTAAAGTCCGGGTCCCACAGAAGAAACAAAAGAGGTAGTGGCGCTAGCAGCAGGTTGTTCAATCATGGGAAGAACATTTTTGGGTGCTGCAGGGGCATTGGAATCATAGTAGGTGAGTTGGTTCATTTTGACCACGCGTCCCTCATGGGGGAACATCATGGTATGAAAAACGGATGAGGCAACCGCTTTCATGGCGTACATGTAACTGCGGCCAAGTAAAAGGTTATAATCGAGTTGGGCATTAATGACCTCAATGTCGATGAGCACAGTTTTCCCACCCAATTGGATGGGGACGTTGGGTAGTAGACCTTGAGGTTGAGCTGACCGACCGTCGTAGGCCCGCAATGCAGTGATGGATTGCTGGAGAGTAGGGGATCCCAACTTCTGCCAAACAAATGTGGACATGATGCATGTGGAGGCACCCTCGTCGATGATACATCGATGGATGACAAGATTCCGAATAGAAACAGAAACTTGGACTGCTATGGTGGAAGGCAGACGTGGTTCGGACTAGTCCAAATCAAAGGTCATCAATTTCGAATCATTTGGGTCAATCGCCCCAATGGCAGAAAGTAAAGTCTTGCACTGCGTAGGACAGTTTTTCAAGACTTCTAACGCAGACATGGCTACGGGAGATTGAGCTAGGTCATCTACTATGTTGTAATTTGACGCAGCCCGGGCATTGGGGTTGTTGTTAATACGGCGGAGTGGGAAACGAGGTACTTTAGATGCGCCATCGAGTGGAAGCGGTGGTATCCATAACGTCTGATCGGTGGGATGAGCGTTAGTATCCTTATCGGTGGGGGGGGCTTCGGAGGTAGGGCCATACTGGTTCCGACGGGTTTGGATGTTGACGTCAGCAGTGGACATCATCAATAAGTGGTGGGTGCCTGAATCGAACATTGGTTGTTCAGGGGCGGCGTAAGTGATCTGTTGTGGTGGCACGTTGCCCTGTGGGGGAGCTAACGACTGAGTTTTCACCACTCCTTGTGTTGGAAAAGGGTTTTGTAGCACCAAAGGTTATTGTTGAGGTGGTGAAGGGTTGGGTGGCGGCTGAGGAGCCGCCTACCCTTGACGATGGGCATCATCTGTCCATAGTTGTCGAGCTCGCTCCAGATGTGGGCAAGCGTGGGTATAGTGGCCATAGACACCGCAAATAGAACAAGGATGGTTCATTCGTAAATTAGCATTTTTTGCTTGCTTAGGTGGCCGATCAGGATTCTGATGAGCAGGGGCCGCGTTATTGTTTTGCGGAGGATGGGTAGGTTGTGGAGCTTGGTTATGGTTTTGGTTGTTTCAACGGTTACGTCCTCTTCCACGGTTTGGTTTCCATCCTGGTTGCGTTGGTTATTTTGGTATTGGGGCTGATGTTGTTGTGCGTACACATGCCCTTGAGCATTGGGGGGATTCTGGGGAGCCGCAGGTGCAGGAGCAGGTTGCGGTGGATAATATGGTTGTGGAGCTAGAGGTGGTCCAGCTGCCTGTTGGGGTTGTTGGTACCCCTGAGCTATTGGATGTGGTGGATTAGCTGGTGCAGCTTGCTGTGGGTACTGCAATGGTTGTGGTGAGAACTGAATGGGGTTCTGTGTAGCAGGTTGGTTGTAGTATGTAGGAGGTACATATGTTGATGGCGCTTGTCCATAGCAATGTTGTGGACAAGAGGGTCCATGAATGTGATCTGTCTGGTTTGTTGGAGCGTAAGAAGCTGTCACTCCAGAACTGGATGTAACCCTAGAGAGGTCTGGGGCAGGCATGGTACTCACCATGCTGAAAGATTTAGCTTGGGGTGTGATTTGGCCAATAATGCCGTCGGCGGCATGAGATGCCCCCGGCGCCTCACTGCGTGAAGAGTCGGCTCGTGGGGCGTCAGGTATGATTGTGTATAGATAACCGGACTGGGTGTAAATGAGATCAAATTGTTGGGCTTTGAGGATGGCCTCTTCTTCAGACTGGGGTCTTTCAGATGCCACATCCTTCGCAATAAGAGGGAGGAGGGATTTTAGAAACCAATCTAAGAAGATACGGTCGTCTAACTTAATTTTGCAGAGGCTTCGGCGTCGACGCCACTCATGAATGTGGTCAGTGATGTGGGTGGCCGTGGTTTGTCTGCAAGACAGTAGGATCTCGACTCCCGCATCATAACGGATAGGTAACTGGAAAAACTGCAGGAAGGTCGAGGCAAGGGAGGTAAAGGTGGCATGCGTCCCATGAGGCTGCTCGATATACCACTTAGCTGTAGAGCCAATGAAGGTGCGCTATAAAAGCCGGAGGTGGATAGAGTCATCCACTATGGAGTTGGAGGAACACCATAAATGGAAGGACATAATATGGTTCTGGGGGTCCTCACCTGCCTTACCCTCAAACTTAGGGATATCAAAGGGGAGTTTGGTGGGCATTTGGGGCCACGCAGGATCGTGTCTGATGGGGTCATTGGTGAGCCTAGCTAAGTCTGGCAGGTTCAGACTCGCCATGTATGGTAAGCTAGCAGATGTGGAGACTGGAACTGGGACCTGCCTAGTCATTGTGGTATGATGTAGGGGTCCAGTAGCGCCTAAAGGTATGCTAGGTATGGAGGGTGTGTGCCCTCCAATAGGTGTAGTCTGGTATGGGCCAGTGCCTCCAAGTGCAACATGGGTTACACTTGGGTTAGGAATAGCAGTAGGGATTCCTGGGATAGGGTTTGTGGAAACCAGAGGGGGTGTGACCCCTATGTTGGGCATACCCATAATAGGTGGTGTCCCTGTGTTGGGTATTCCTAAATGTGGAGTGTTGCCCATGTTGGGCATACCCAGGGGGGTGGTTGTTGCCATGGATGGCACCGTCGCAGAAGGGTCTGTGGATGTCTCACCTATGGTGCTGGTAAACAGTGGATCAAATGGTGTTCCAGCCATAATGGTGGTTGGTGGTAATACAACGTAGTTTTCAGATTCTGCCTCAAAATCAGAGGTGAAGTGAGGCGTGTCAGAATCGGATGACCGTGTGGTTGACCGACGATGTGTCGAATCAAGGGATAAGGCTCTGCGTCGGTGACATGGAGAGCCAAGGAGGCTAAACTCTGGGAGTTCGCCCTGTAGACGACGAGAGCGTCTAAAATTCTCAATGGTGAGAATTAAGTTTTTGTGTTAAAAAAAAAAAAAATTTGTTTAAATATCAGGTGGCGATATATATATAAAAGACTCAAAACCCTAATGCAACCAAGGGTGCAAGAAGGGGAGTGAAAAAGAAGGCTCTCAGGCCAAAAACTCAACCTCAATAAAGGCACTTATTCTAGCAGCTGTGCTACAATAAGTGGAGGAATGCAACAAATGGTCAGAGTACCAACATGCAAACGGCTTCTAGAAAAAATAGGTGTAACTAGACCAAGGGTGGGTTGAATCATGCAAACACCTAACTAAAAGTATTGTGACTCAAACAAACGATATCCTCTGCAAGGTGATGAAATCCAAGTCAGACAATATGAGTGTTGAGACAACGGTTAGATATCCCCCTACCGGGAGGGACACCGGGTAATCAATCCTAAAAAAAGGCTACTATGATACTCCGTTCATGACGTGTCGAGAAAAGGTAAATATGTCGTTTGGTCCTTTGATCGCAATATCCCAATACAGGGATATCCCGAGAACTGCGAATGGTAGCCCTTCGGTTACTGAATGGATTTCGGTATTCCACTCAGGCTTCTGGAACCATCCTCGCGACTTCAACACTCCTAGGGGAGAGGCCTTCCCACAAACCGGTTGTGACCGCGCCAAAAAGTACTAAGAGATTTTAGCTCCCTAATTGGACAACTTCTATGTCTCAGATGTAATAACTGAGGGGTGTTATTGGAACACCTATCCCCCCAATACTACCTAGCTACAAAAGTTCTTTTAGTGTTCCCCAAGTGGGGTTAAAAGTGTGTTGAAATTAGGGTACGTTTTAAGGCTCAGTTCAATTAAGTGATCGAGTGAGTGCACGTGAGGTATTTGTAAACTGAACTTAAAAAAGGTAAATGCTTTACAGGAAATTTTCAAAAGACAAAGGAGCTTTTGAAAATAAAAAAGCAAATATTTATGACTTTTTCAAATAAATGGAAATTAAATGCTTTTGCAAATATCAACTCAAAAAACAAAGGATCTTTTGAATTATGAAAGCAAATAATAGACTTCTTTAAAGAAATAAATGGACTTCTTCTTTCAAGGAAATTGCTAAGGGCAAGATTTTAAAGAAGTAAACAGGAAAAATTTTAATCTAGATAAAAATGCAAAAATAAGTCCTTCTTTCACTTTCTTGAAAATTTTTAAAAAGACTTCTAGATATGCATTTTAAATAGTAAAATTTTTTCAAGGCTGTAAAATATGCAGAATTTAATACTGTAAAAATGTGCTATGTGGGCAGAATTTAAAATCGAAATGGACGAATGAAAAATTCAGCAGCGCGGGTTTTAACAGAAAAGCCGCGATGGACCGCGCGGGTTTTGGTCACACAGTCACGATGGACCGCGCGGAAAATGTCCGTGAAGCCACGGTGTGCAGCGCACAAATAGGCCGCGAAGTCGCGGTGAACCGCGCGGAAAAGGGCCGCGCAGTCGCGATGTGCAGCGCGGTAAATGACCGTGATGCCGCGATGTGCAGCGTGGAAACCGACAGCAAAGCCGCGGTGAACCGCTCGGAAAAAAGGCCAAAAGCCGCGATGGACCGCGTGACTGTCAGGCTAAAAACCGCGAGGCGAAAGCCGTGCACGGAAGCCGAAAAAACGAACCCGAAAATTGAGAATTTCGGGCTGTTAATGGCAATAGATGGGGCCAAAACTTAGAGCAGCAATGGATCTGTTGTCTAAGATGGAAGATCTATGAATCTAAAGGTTAAAAACTAATAAAAAACTAAGATTAAAACCAAACTAGAGATCTATTGTTCAAAACCCAGCGGAGTCGCCAAAAACTGTTGGCCCGGTTTTGCAACCAGGCTTAGTGCTATGGGCACCTACTAACTAGTAGCAGCAGTTTCAAATAGAATTAAACAAGAAACTAATCTAAACAAAACTAATCATGGATCTATGCAAGAATATAAGCAAATAATGTAAACATTTAAAACAAGAACAAGAAAATATTAAAGAATGAATTTGTATTGAAAAATGGGGGGCAAGCAAGTGCTTGCGATAATACCTTCAATGGTGAAGGTTGATGTTGAGAAACTCCCAAGATGAGTAGCTCCAAGCTCCAAGAGGTCTCCTTCTCCAAGGTTGCTTACAATGGCTAAAATGCTCAAGGGAGATTTCGGCAGCATGCGGATGAGATAATGGATGGATCTGAAATGAGGAGCCCCTACCACCTTTTTATAGGTTTTGGTGGTGGGGAATACAATTTGTGGTTTTGTGGAAACCAAATGGTATTGACCAACATGGTTTAGGTACTTTTCCCTCCTTTTTCATTTTTTGAATAAAATTAATATTTTTATTCCCCTTTTTAATATTTTGGGAAATTTGGACCCTTTTTGAGGGTTTTTTATGCTTTTTAGGAAAAATAATCTTTTTGAGTGGGAAAAAGGGGTGTACTAAGGTCTTTTGGTGACCTTTTGTTGGTTTCAGAGGCTCAGATGGTGGAAAAGTGGACAAATGGGTTATATGAATCGGGAAATGAGCTAGTGAGCACTTTTTGGGTGTTAACAGGTGGGCTTCATCAAACCCTATTTCTGGGTCATGTCCAGTGAATCCGGAAGTTTCAAAGGAAAATTTGAGGGGTGAAACTTTGCAGTTTTCAAATTCTAAGTATACCAGCTTGATCAGATCATCAAGGCACACATTTCTATCCTTTTGGAAGTTTGAAATTCAAAGTTTGAAGTTTTAGGGTTTCTCTGACAAACCCTAATCCAGCTCCTACAAATCAAGTGGATTAGGTTAATCCTATAAGAGAATGGATTGGTCACCTACATAAGTGAAGAAGTTTCTGTTTCAGAGGGAGATGAGGCTAAGGCCTTACATAAGAAGATTACAAGCAATCTCGATAGGTATGACTTATCCAGGTATATTTCAAGATTTGCTCATGGTTAAGTCTATGGTATGTTTGTCTTCATATTATTACGATTAGTACAATCTTGTTTAAATTTAGACTTGTCGTATCACCTTAATAAAATTATGAATGCATGATAGAAGATATTCATTGGTTAGGGTGTTGACACTTATGATTGTACTAATGCGTTATGGTGTTGTATGAGGTTTATGTTGTCTGCTAACATGAAAGGTACACCAAGAAAGAAAAATCATGTTCTAGTTCAAGAACATATGATCATGATGACATGAAGACAAATATTCATCCATTGTCATGGATCTCTTAGAAGATCTACTTACGAGGTATGTATAACTTGGTTCTACAATGGATAACTTATGAGACATGCAGGTTACTAGCACAAGTCATTGAAGAAAACCAGAAGACATTATGCGGGTATGTTAGACATAACTAGCTAGCATGCTAATCCAGGTATGTTTTTCATGAAGACAAAGATTCATCCATTGGCATGGATCTCTTAGAAGATCTACTTACGAGGTATGTATAACTTGGTTCTACAATGGATAACTTATGAGACATGCAGGTTACTAGCACAAGTCATTGAAGAGAACCAGAATACATTATGCGGGTATGTTAGACATAACTAGCTAGCATGCTAATCCAGGTATTTTTTCCTATATCAAGCTAGAATCCTACCTTGTGTTAGGATCTTATACTGTTGTGTTGTTGATAATGATTATTCATGAAGTCATAGGTTTGAATAGTCATGGTTGTATGCATATTATGTTTCTTACCATAATTGATGATATGACTAACCATAAAAATCATGAAGGTATAGGTTTGAGTAATCACGGGTTTAGGCAAATTACGTTTCTTACTTTAATTTATGATATGACTAACCATAAGAGTCCTATATAAACCTTGAATACTAATGCTTATTATTTATGTTTGAAATGATCATGACTATACATGCTTAAGATTATTGTGTTTTGATAGTATTAAGAATATACTAATGAATGTATGATTATGTATGGGACCTCAACGATAACACAATAATGATACTAATAAGCATGCATAGTGATTAAGGATGGATATAAGTTCAAGGACAGGTAATCCAGGAAGCAAAGATCAAGAGGGAGGACACTCCAGTTGTTCCTGCAAGGAAGAAAAGATCAAGAAGGAGCACACTTCAGTAGTTTCTACAAGGATGCAGATATTCAGAGGGAGTTGATCACTTCTCACAATCCACATCAGAATGGAGTTGAAGAAAAGAAGCAAAGACTGAGAAGGAGTCAACCCAACAACCAAACAAAGATAAGTATTTTAATTATCATTTCTTACATATTTCTTTGTTTAAATAATGTTATTCAATGATGTATATGCTTATGTTCCTAGACTCAGGTTGTGTATTATTCATATTAGAATAATTGCATTAATGAACAGTATACTACTAATATGCATGTGATGCGTAAGTGGCCTATGGCACTATGCAACATTCCATTGCTACTTATCTAGAATGAAACCTCTTTGCTGACATGTTGGGAGTAGTGCAAACTCTTAACAATGTTCTGGTAGAGATTGGAAGGCATCTAGAAAGTTACAGGATATGGATAAATGTTGTATTGAAGCATTGGCTAAGATAATTGCATGACTATATGACATATTTCTTTATGTGTAAGAATTTGTTCTGAAAACTATAATATGTTTTCTAATCATGCAATTTAACTTGTTGTGTAGGAAAGGTCGTATACCATCACCTACAAAAGAAGGACTACAACATTTGTTCAGCAACAAAGTTATCTATTAAAAATATTGAAGATATTGAAGTTCCCAGGATCTGGGAAGAATGCCATGATCGAGGAGTACCAATTGATCATGAAGATTTTTGGGATACAGTCCCAAGACCTGAAGGGGAGTCTTTAGTGACTTCCAATAGAATCTACAAGATCAAGTATGCTGCAGGTGGTATCATAGAGACTTTTGCTCCTGTAGCTTGATAAACTTCCATTAGATCAGTACTTGCTCCGGCTACAGTGATGAAGTGGAAGATACACCAGATGGATTTCAAGATAGCCTTCTTGAATGGTGTAGTTGAAGAAGAAGTGTATGTGGAGCAGCCACTTGGTTCTAAGACACATGACAGGGAGTCATATATGTGCAAAACTTGGTATGGTAGGATAGATAGCTTTATATCTAGTTTGGGCTTTACCAAAAGTAAAGCAGATTCCAACCTTTACTACAAGGTTGAGGAAGGCAATCCAGTGATACTACTTTTGTATATGGATGAACTATTTATTACAGGTGAAGATAGATTGATTGCCGACATGCAGTGGAAGCTTGCTGCCAAGTTCGAGATGAAGAACTTGGGGATGATGCACTATTTGTTTTTTGGCATGGAGGTGTGGCAGAGTGCAGATGGAATCTTCCTTGGACAAGGGAAGTATGCAGTAGAGATCCTGAAGAGGTTTGGGATGATGGACTGCAAGGCTATGGCCACACCTATGGCATTGAACCTGAAGCTTTTGTGTGATGCTTCATCTGATCCGGTTGATGTCACGATGTATCGTCAGATGATTGGGTCCTCTATGTACCTGACTAACACGAGACCAAATATTTACTTTGCAGTGAACACATTGAGCCAGTTCCTGACGGATTCGAGAGATGTTCACCTGGTTGCTATAAAGCATA
Source organism: Larix kaempferi (assembly GCA_027924585.1). Lineage (NCBI taxonomy): Eukaryota > Viridiplantae > Streptophyta > Pinopsida > Pinales > Pinaceae > Larix > Larix kaempferi. The sequence goes on from BSBM01000118.1 coordinate 3,677,178, forward strand.
TTCTGAGGTACCTAGAGGTTACGGTTGGTTATGGGCTCAAGTATGATGCGAATCAAAAGTTTAACCTGCAGGGTTATGTTGATTCAGATTGTGCAGGCAGTGCTGTAGATAGGAAGATCACTTATGGGTGCTGCTTCAATATGGGAATCAGGTGTGATCTCTTGGTTTAGCAGGAAGCAGTCCTGCGTAGCACTGAGTACAGTCGAAGCAGAGTATGTTGCGACGGATGAGCAGGTTCTAGATGTATTGACCAAGCCATTGGCCAAAGTGCAGTTTGAGTACTTCAGAGAGAGGCTTGGTGCACTTCAGATTGAGGTTCCTTCCAAAGGGAAGTGATGAGTCCGGAAGATGCAGATGCACATGAGCTTTTCTGACATGGTTGATGTGTTCTCCCATGGTAGTGATGTAATTGTTGAGCCATTCTCACATGGTGGTAGATGTGTTCTCCCATGGTGTAGATGTAAGGGCTGAAGCCATTTTTCACATGGTGGTAGATGTGTTCTCCCATGGTGAAAAAGTAAGGTCTGGAGCCTTCCCCGAATGGTGGTAGATGTGTTCTCCCATGTTGGTGGTGTAAGTGCTGGATGATGTGCATCTAGGTTGTGCTTCGTGGATGATGAGATGATCTGAAGAAGACGATGCTATGATTATCAGGAGGATCATGGATGATGAGCATTAGGACGATGCTCCAATTACTTCTTTATATGTATATGTATATGTACACATCATGTTGGATGCTGGATATGATCAATTGGATCATTTATATATATATGTATGTACGCATCATGTTTGATGCTGGATATGATCATGTATGTTGATATGTATCAGGTATGATCAGGTGGATCATGTATGATGATATGTATCAGGTAGATACTTGGTATGTATCAGGTAGATGCAGTGTATGATTAGGATGATCATAGATGACGAGCTTCAGGATGTTGCTCTAGATGACATGCAGCAGGATGTTGCAGTGATGATGATTAGGATGATTGTGTGTACATCAGGATGATGTATGATGAGTATCAAGATGATACTTTGTGGCTGTGGATCAGGTTGTGCAGATGAGCATGTTTGGGAGATCCTATAGGTTGGAGTTGTGTACCCGTAACAGCCTGGGATGCTCTTTTGAGACATTGCTCTGGGAGGACATGTAATTTGTGCCCTGGGAGATTTCAGGTCAGAGTTGTGTACCCGTAACATCCTGAGATGCTCTTGCGAGTTTTTGTCCTATGGCATGTAATTTGTGCCCTGGGAGATTTCAAGTCGGATTTGTGTACCCGTAACATCCTAAGATGCTCCTTCGAGGTTTTGGCATGACCACATATAATTTGTTCCTTGGGAGATTTCATGTCGTATTTGTGTACCCGTAACATCCTGAGATGCTCTTGCTAGGTTTTGTGGTGACCACATGTAATTTGTGCCCTGGGAGATCCTTCAAGTTGGAGTTGTGTACCCGTAACATCCTGGGATGCTCTTTCGAGGTTTTGTGGTGGGGTCACATGTAATAAGTCCTAGAGATCTGGACAGGATGAAAAAGGCCTCAGATGCTCTTTAGGGTTCTTGCTAGTCAAGAGACTCTTTTAAGGTTTTGTGACGCACATAATAAGTCCTGAGAATTCCACAGTATGGCCAGTGATAATGAAGACCTGCAAGTGGTGGGCCTACATCCAGTATGAAAAATGATTGGCTCTATAGAACTTCCTATGACGAGTAGATTCGGAGATTGATTGAGATAGTAGCAGCAGTGACGATGATGATGATTCGAGGATGATGATTCGCTGACGATGATCCAGAGAAGAAGACTTGTGCTAGTAGACCTGTGTTGAGAAATACCTTCCTAGTTAAGAGGGAGTGTTGATGTATATCTAACTTCGGAATGTATTTCACCCATGTATTTCATATATGTATTTTGTATTCCTATAGAGATGTTATTATTCCTCTATATGGAAGTGTCGTCATTTATATTGTAAGTGTCGTAACTTACACTTGATGGGTTATTAGACCACCTTGTTGGGGTCGGCCCTGTATAATTCATGTGGGTCGAAGGGTTATTAGACTACCCTATTGGGGTCGGCCATGTGGGTCAAAGGGTTATTAGACCACCAAGTGTGGGTTCGGCCCGGATTAAGTTAACCTTGGGTTAAGCTAGACATGTAGGCCCCATTAGTTTATTGGGCAGGACAGAACAAGTATAAATAGATATCGGGAGATCTCTATTTGATCATTCATCCACACACTTCTCTCATTCAAAAAGTGGTGCACTTGTGAGGAGGAGGCTCTGCTACTAGGAGAAGACTATCTCTTGTATTCTAGTTGTGTCATTGCTCTATTTATCTCTGAGGAAGTTATTGGGGTTTTTCACCTTTATGGTTTTCCCCAAGTAAGCTGTGTGTCTCTTGTGTGCTTGCATTATTGTGTCCATGATTGATATGCTATAGATTTGATGTACATGTTGTTCTCTCAGTTAAGATCCTAGATCAGATTGAAGTAAATTCTGAAAATTTAACAGTCACTAGAGACATACTGTATCTCTGGCTCTGCAGGTGGAGGGGGTGGTCTAGATGCCTATCCATGCACAACAACAACAACACTACCCATGGCAGTGAACAACAAGTATGCAAGGTCAACTCTAACCTCTACAACAAGCTGGGATGATTGTGCCACATCCCTCGACCTGATAACCGCCCTGTCTGGAAGCGGTACCAACCTTAGAGCAGGTGGCAGGAAGGTAGGGTCTCTTCGAGCTGCAGTACGTTGGTAGGAGCATCCCCTACTAGCCCCATAGAACTGGGACCCTGTTCTAGTGTAATCCGGGTGCATTTCCAAAACAAACTCTGCATAAATATGTTTTGCAAAGTACAATGGGACCTGGTCATGGTGGGGGAACATGCCCCACGTTCCCACGAATCTATCATATATGTGTGGTGCAACGACCTCCAACTTAAAATCCCTGAGTCTAAGTGATTTATCGGGGGCGCGGTCACGAGGGATTTTGAATAAAGCACCCTTGATGTCATGCCCCCTTATGGTGACTTTGACATCCTCCCATTTGTGGATCCCAATGACACCCTGTCTCCTCCTCTGGAATGAATGTCACAAAATGTCACTGAGAAGTCCTACCCTCCTGTAGAGGGCCAACATCTCATCAACTACTGATAACATCAACGACAAAGATCGCCGTGTGGGAGAATCCTCCCTCAAAGTTCCCACACATGAGCTCACCCACTCTCGCTGAGAAATGATGTCAGCGAGAGTGATTTGTGCGACCTCATCATCGTACAATCCCCCTGATGGGGCACCTGCGATCCAAACCAAAACACAAATGTTACTAAAAAAATATATTATAACTTGCAGCTGAAATTCAATGCATTATATACTAAAAATTTACTGAAAATGTGCTAACAAAAAATACGCACCTCATGCACTCGTGTCTTGTTGCACATCCTCCTCCTGGGGATCCACATTTATGTCATCGGGATGAACCGACACACTATCTCTCCTGCTGCCGCCACCAATGGTAGCCGACCCCAGCCTGGCATCACTCCTCGGTGAACGGGAGCATTGCCGATGAACGCCCTATCGGGCGACGTCAGATCCTCTCGTGCTTTGCGGAGCACGAAGCACTGAATCTCTCTCTTCAGGACTATCTGCATCACATTTCAATTTCTAATTCTAATTTTCTTTCAAATTATATTCCAAATTTCACATTTCAATTTCAAATTTCCTCATTTCAATTTCAAATTCTATTCCAAATTTCACATTTCAATTTCAAATTCAAATTCTATTTCAAATTTCACATTTCAAATTCAAATTCAAATTCAAATTTCAATTTCAATTTCAAATTTCAAATTCACTTCCAAATTCAATTTCAATTCCAATTCAAATTCAAGGCCACCACTGGACTAGAGTTTGCTCCTATTGATCCTCAACCATCGAGTGAGAGGAAGGTTCTTACAATCATTGTTTTAGATTTTTGGATTCAATTTTGCAAGATTTATTTTTTCAAAAACTAAAAATACACAAAACAAAAAATACACATGGTTATATATGCAATTTAAATACATTAAATTACAAGTTACCACAAATTAATTGGAAAACAAAAAACACTCATTATTCATCACTGCAGTGAGACAATATATGTAATGTAATACATTTAACTTATTTATTTATTTCTTTTGACATTAACATAAACTATTTATATAGGAGTGAGTTTTAAAGTTGGGTTAAAAATCTTATTCGCAAAATTTTATGATCAAATTCCTCATCAATCATGTTAAACTGTAATTTCTTTTGAAATCCTTATCACATTTGGAAAATAATTTCAATGGAAAATTAATTGAATTTATTCACCTTTTTACCTACTCCATTTTCATAAACCTAAGAATAAACCACTAAGACAACTCTCATAACTGGGACATCCCATATTGATGTGAAGTGACACCCAATACTTTATTGTTCTAAAAAAGTTTTTGACCTCTTACTTAATTCATAACTTCAAATAATATGAATTATTAACATTTGGAGAATAATTTTAATGGAGAAATGATTGAATTTGTTCACCTTTTTACCACTCCATTTTCATAAACTTAAGAAAAAGATCTACTAATACAACTCTCATAATGGGACATCCCATATTGATATAAAAAAAAAGGTTTGACCTCTTACTTAATTCCTTTAAATAATAAAAATTGTTAATGTTTTCAAAATTAATCATATTATATGGAAATACAAACTCTTCTTTAATGTAAAATTTAAAGCTAAGTTGTATTTCGATCATTTGAACAAATACAAATTGATCTCATAACTCTGAATCATACCAATAAGCATAATATATTAAAGAGGGGAATCTATATATGTTATCTTGATGTAGTATTATTTTATATAGAGAGGAATCTACATATGTTATTTTGATGTAGTATTATTGTACATAGAGAGTAATAAAGTTGGTTTTTTCATGGGGAAATTTGTGAGTTGTATTGATTCATTCATGGCTATATTATTTATGTGGTTTATATAACATATGTTTACTAAGGTGGAGGTGGCAAAAAAATAAAATTCAAATTATTTTTGCAATTGAATAGGTGAATTGAAATTTTTTTAAATACATTATTATATATATGCAATTTAAATATATTAAATTACAAATTTAAAAAAAAAAACATTTTGTATTACTGTAATAAGATATATGTAATGAAACATAATTGAGTTATTTATTTTCATTGATATTGATATAAATTATTTATATAAAATTTAGTTTCAAAATTGAGCTAAAACTTTTCCATTATATTAAACTATAACTTCTCTTGAAATTCTTACCAATTTAAATCACTAATCTTGATTATGTTGAGAACAAAATGAAAAAGCATGGTATTACAATGCATATAAGATAGTGTTCAACACAATATGTAGTGAAAACTATATTCTATCAATGTTAAAAAATAATGCATTGTGTATAGCAATACGATTTGTTATAATGGTGGTAGCTTACCTCTAAAAAGAGATGTGGATATGTGGTGATTACACTTATTCTTAAAAATTTCATAACAATATATTGAAAGTATGTCTTTATAGTGATACCAACAAATCCTATGAGAGAAAAACCCTAAGATGCAATAACCTAACCCTAACATAAAGAGAGGATTGAGGCCACATTCAAAGCTTGATGTTCAACCGATCTTTGCCCAAAAAAAAGGGATCCTTATCAAGACCATAACATTTTGTTTGTTGCTCAGTTTTAGAATTTTTAGCTCATTTGAAAGGGTCTTTTCACACAGGTTTAATTTTTTTTCCTTTATGTGTCACAATTTTGAAAAACATATGGGAATTAGGCCCTAAAAAGCACGCCAAAAATTCAGGACCCAAAAATTGTGAAAAGATGTGAGAAAGAAATGATAGTTTTTTATATGAACTTATACAATATCAAATCTCTATTATTTATTAAAATAAACAATTGATCAATTTTAAATTAGATCCCTTTTATATATTTATTTTGTTTATATTCATATATCAATGAAAGAATGAATATGGTTGAAACAACTACTTTTAGATTAACCAAATGATCCTATGGTCTTACAATACAATAGTCAAAGTTGATCTCTCAAAAAAAAACCAAAATTTCACAAAAGAATCAAACACATACACAATATCATCTTGTGAGTATCAAAGTGGTTGCAAAAGAATTGTGGATATGTGAAGTACAATATATAAATGTGCATGGACAACTTTTTTAAACTTTTTATCATTGGAGAATTAGAGGAAGAGATCCACATGATTTATTTGAAACCATATGTGAAGTCAATAAAATAAAATTTGATTTTTAGGTTGTGGAAGGATTCATATGTTAAATGAAACATTCATCCAAAACTTTGTATAATCAGATTTATAGATATATAAAATTTTGATTTTTTTAGAATTTGGATGTGCATCCATGTGTCTACATCAAGAATGAATGCATGTGACTTTTGTTTGCATTTTAGCATTGTATGTAGATGATCCCGGAGAGTCAAATGACTTAATAGGTACATTGAAGAGGTTTGAAATTAGTGAATGCAAACTAATTGTGACCTCAATGTAAGTGGAGTATTCTAATGACATTTGTTGAAGGGAAGAGGGCAAAATGGAATTTATGAAGAAACTGTCATAATGAATGTGGTTCACAACTTTCCATTTACCATGGTGTGTATATAGTATATTAGACATTGCTTCTTATGTTGTTAGTTTGGTGAGAGAGTACAAGCATGTAATTTGGGGCAACAAGAAAGGGGTGTAGTGAAGAGAATAACCATATATTTGAAGGTTAAGACAGTGGATATGTGTATTACATAATCTTCATTTTTTAATTTTTTATATTATATTATTAATATTAAATATTATTTTTTTAAATAAATTAAGTAAAAATTAATAAATAATATATGATTATATATATTATTAATATTCATTTTTTAATTTTTTATATTATAATATTAATATATGATTTTTTTTTCAATCTTCTTGGCGTTCTCGGAGGATTGAAAAAAAATTGGCAGCATTTCTTCTTGTAAAAACACATTTTAAAATAAAACCGGTAGCATTTATGTGGTGAAATGCTACCGGTTGATATATAAACAAATTTATATACCAAATAATTTTTAAACAAATAAATGCAACATACATTTAAAATCCTAAACCTATTTCAAATTTCAAATAGTTTTGGGTTTTGTTTTGAAATGGTTTTTTGTTTTAGGTTCAAATGGTTTTTTTTTCAATCCTCTTGGCGTTCTCGGAGGATTGAAAACAAATGGGCAGCATTTCTACTTGTAAAAACAAATTTTAAAATAAAACCGGTAGCATTTATGCGGTGAAATGCTACCGGTTGATATATAAACAAAAATAAATCAAATAATTTAAACAAATAACTGCAAAATATCTAAAACCCTAAATCTATTTCAAATTTCAAATGGTTTTAGTTTTTGTTTTGGTTTGAAATGGGTTTTTGTTTTGGTTTGAAATAGGTTTTTGTTTTAGTTAAATCAAATGGATTTTTTTTTCAATTAGTTTGGTTTCAATGGAGGTTTTCGGTTTCAATCTTGGTTTAGTTTAAATGCCTACATCCTAACCATTTCTAGAAAACCAAATTAAAACTAGATTTGATCAAAAACACAAATTTATACAACAAATACAAAATATATATTTTGTTTAAATAACAAAAACAAATGGTGGAATTCTACCCACCTGGTGGAATAGATGACATGATGGCGTCCATGTGGCGAGGTGGCGTCGGGCGTGTGCTCGGTCGAGTTCACGGGTCGCTGCTATTTTGTCTCTGTCAAGCCACTGCACAAAGCAGGGTCAGTCGGGCCCTGTTTTGTTTTTTTTCCCTGTCGCATTCCCTCGATCGAGCAAACCCTCGATCGAGGTTCCAAAAGCTCGAACCTCGATCGAGGGTTTGTCAAGCCACTGCACAAAACAAAGCCAGTCGGGCCCTGTTTTGTTTTTTTTCCCTTTCGTATTCCCTCAATCAAGCAAACCCTCAATCGAGCATTTAGAACCTCGATCAAGCGTTTTTCAAGCCACTGCACAACCGGCCGGGCACTGTTTTGTTTTTTTTCCCTCCGAATCGAACAAACCCTCGATCGATCATTTAGAACCTCAATCGATGGTTTTCTCAATTGAGGGTTTGTCAAGCCACTACACAACCGGCTGGGCACTGTTTTGTTTTTTTTCCCTCCGGATCAAACAAACCCTCGATCGAGGGTCTAACCAAACCCTCGATCGAGGGTTTGGTTAGACCCTCGATCGAGGGTTTAAAACACCCTTGATTGAGGTATGTTAGAGCCCTTGATCGAGGTATTTTTAAACCCTCGATCAAGCATTTAAAACCTCGATCAAGGGCTTTAAAATACGTCGATCGAGGGTTCGAAAAATGAATTTTTCCCATGCGATCTGCCAAAAATGGTGAACCACATTCGTGGATTTACCCTTACGCCTTTACATTTGTTGTCCACTTAGGAAACTGCCTAACTACTTATTAACAGACTTCTACAAAAACTCACCCAAAATCCCACATAATGCGGTCAAATGACCCAAAAAACCCCATAGTGCGGTCTAAATGACCCAAAATATACATGACGCGGTCCAAATGAACCAAAACTACAAAAATACTTGTCACCCTGCTCGCTACTTTCCTCCTTTCACAGTACCTTTGGCCTTGCGCAGCATCCGCAATGTTGCGATGCTACCTCACCAAACCGCCTGCCAACAATCGGTCGAACCTTCTTGCTTATCAATAACACACGACACATATGCGTTCACACGAACTGGATGTAAATAGGATTCTAGAAGCTGGCTTCTATTACTTCACCAAATCGATTACAATGCGAAATGCAAGGAAATGTAAACAACTAGACTATGTCGGCCTCAGCCTATTACAAATATAGAAGTAATGGTGTGTTCTATATGTGTGTCAATCTTCACCCTCCCCTGGTTCACTGTGAAACTCTGAGTTGTGGATCTGATCTCTTGTGTGCTCGGTTGATGCATAACTGTTCTCTCCAATCTACTGATCAAATCCCGAATGAATCCACTGATCTCCACTGTGCCTGTGCACTGGTATTCTACCCTGCTGGTTCTTTGTTTCTCATCCCGAGGTCCACTCCAACCCTTGAGACACTCTTCCTCTGTCCGCCAAATCCTCCAGATCCTGTAGACCTGCAATTTCCAACGCCTCTTTTGTGCTGCACAACCTTTTCCTGTGGTGAGATTTGTCGCGATCCCAACCACCTTCAATAACTGCTCATAACTTCCTTAGCAACCCCGAACGGCTACCAAGTACTCGCCTTGACTTCTTAACTTCACTTACACTGCTATAGTAGTCGGCCCCATCTCCTGTATCGACCATACTGCCTTACATCAGCTTCGAATTACCCGTTGGTTTCACTTTGCTTCTAAGGATTCACCAGTCCCCCCTTCCTCCACGCTTGGATTTCACCTCAAAACCTGCCGGTCACGGTTCAAACACTTGTCGACCTTTGACGCCTACTGCATCTTTTGTTGATCTCATATTAACTACTCCTGATTGACTTATTGTCTTTGACAACCAATATTCCTTTGCACCAGTGGTCATTCACACTCACCCTCGTTGACTACTCATGTCGATCAACTTCGACTGATCTGCCTAGGTTCCAATGCTCCTACATCAAACGCCCCAGGTGAAAAGAACTCGACTGCTCCATCAATCCCCTGAACTCTTCTTTGGAAATCCATGTCGCCTTATGCAACTCATCAATCGCACTAAGTATTCTTTCCTTCGCGAACTTCGCGCCCTCCCGACTGTGCATTCTTCTATTACTTTGGCGATTTCCTCCTTGTGTCGATCTGGAATTTTCACTGTCCAATCAATGTTCGACACTTTTGTGCTTTCGCTGCTTAAACCTTCTTCAAACTTGTACAGATCTGAGACATTTTCTGAAATCCTCTTCAAAATATTACATGGTCCAATCTTCTTCAGCTTCATCTTGTTATATGTCCCTGTCGAAAATCTCTCTGTCTGCAAATGTGCATAGACTAAGTCTCCTTCACTGAACGACTGTAGCCTCTTCTTCCTGTCAGCTCTCAAATTGTATGCTGCGTTACTCTTCTCAATGCGCATTCGTTCATCTTCATGCACTTCTTTCATATGCTCTGAGAATGATTATGAATATGTGCTCTTCATGATTTACTTTGCTAACTTGACCAAATCTACCACTCCATGTGGGATTTGTCCTTGAACAATCTGGAATGGACTCAAACTTGTCGACCTATTCAAATAATTGTTGTACGCGAACTTTGCTTGCACCAACACGTTCTCCCACTACTTGGGTCTATCGGTCGTCAAACATCTCAGAAGGTTTCCGAAACTTATGTTCACCACCTCGATTTGTCCATCTATCTACGGATGATATGTCGAGCTAAACTGCAACTTCCTGTCCAGTTTCTTCCATAGTGTTCTCCATAAATTCCCCATAAACTTGGTATCTCTGTCTGACGTGATACTCTTCAGCAACCCATGCAATCTGAATATCTCCTTGAAGAATAGTACAACAGTGTTCGTGGCGTCACTTGTCTTCCAACACAGAATAAAGTGTGCCATCCACAAAAATCTGTTGACTACAACAAAGATTGAGTCACTTCCTTGTTGTGTCTTCGACAATCCTAGCACAAAATCCATACTCAGGTGCTCCCATAGGGTATTCGGTACTAGTAATGGCATATACAACCCCATATTTTGACTTCTCCCTTTTTCCAACTGGAAAACTCGACACTGTCATACCCACTTACCGACATCTGTCGTCATTCTTGGCCAATAATACTTTTCTTCGACCAATTCCTTGATCTTGTCGATGCGAAAATTACCTACTAATCCTCCGGTGTGTAGTTCTCGGATTAGGTTCTCTCTTACAGATCTGTTGGGAATACACAATTGTTGTCTCCTAAACATGTATCCTTCTTGGATTAAATAATCCAAGTATGGAGTTCTGTCGACACTCCATGGTTCCCTACTCGCTTTGCATGCTTTTGAGAAATCCTCGTTGGTCTCATACTCTATCTTCACCAACTATGTTCTTCAATATTACCTTCACCTTTTCTGGGTCCATCACTAACCCTTTACTCGAGATTACAAATCCCAACTACACCAATTCTTCATTCATGAAGAAGCATTTTTGCAGGTTCACCATCAGCTTCTCTTCCTATAGCTTTCACAATACTTGTCAAATGTTCTCCAAGTGCTCCGTCTTGGTTCGACTGAGAATCAAAATGTCGTCTAGGTAGACTACGACAAACTTTCCCAAGAATAGATTTAGTTCCTCGTTCATTAGTCGCATGAACATATTAGGTGCATCAGTCAATCCGAATGGCATGACTAAGCACTCATACAGTCCTTCCTTTGTCTTAAAGTTTGTTTTCCATTCATCTTCTTCTCTAACCCAAATTTGGTGATAACCACTCTTCAGGTCAATCTTTGTGAAGTATCTCGCTCCACTCAAGCAATCCATCAAGTCATCCACTCTCGGCAATGGAAACCGATACTTGATCGTGATCTTGTTGATAGCTCTGGAGTCTGTACACATCCTCCATTCTACTCTTTTCTTTGGCGCCAAGACTATTGGTACTGGGAAAGGGATCAAAATTTCTATGATTAATCCTCTATCCAACAACTCATGGACCTGTCAATTGAGTTCTTGACCCTCTGCCGGAGTCATTCTGCCAAGTGCCTTGTTTGGAAAACTTGATCGTGGAATCAAGTCAATCTGATGGGATATGCTTCTCGTCAGTGGAAATCTCATTGACGCTTTGTCGAATACTATGATCCTGAACTCGTCGAGCATCTTTTCGACTTCGACCAAAATCCTCTCCATTGTCTATATCTCAACACATGGCCCCTTCGAAATGATGGCGAAACATCTTGACTGATTCTCCTCATCCACGAGGAATTCTTTCGCTGAGCACATCAGCACTCACTTCTCCCAATAGTTGCTCTCGCCCTGCTTGCAGTCAGCTTGATACTCCTGCTTAGGCTTCAGAGTTCTTCGCATTCCATTTTTACACACTATTACTATGTTGGCTCGACCATAATAGATCATCTTCCAATCATATTTCCATGGTCTCCCTAACAACAAATGACATGCATCCATTGGGATTGTGTCGCACAATACACTGTCTTCAAGCTTCCCGACCTTGAATTTAATCAAGAATAATTATGTTACTTTGACATGATGTCCTTTATGCAACCAAGATATCTTGTATGAATTTGGGTGTTCCCGACATCTCAAACCCTCTTTATCGATGACTTATGTCGACACAAGATTCTATGTATTGCCACCATCAACTATGGTCTTGCAATACCAGTCGTCGATCCGCACTCTGGTTCGAAAGATAGCCTTTCGATGCGATGTCTCTTTCTCTTCACGTCGATCGTCCTAAACCAACGTCCTCCTAGTCTTCATGGCTCGACTTTTCCTTTTCCCATCTTCATTTTTTTCGGATGCCGACTCCACCCTCTCATCGACTTGCTCATCTCTTCGACATCTAGGTTTTGACTCCTCTGCAGCATGTAGGTTTTCTGGGCACTCATATGCCTTGTGTCTGACTCCTCGACACTTGTAATAGACTATGGTTGGTCTGTCAACTCCTTTTCTGTCGGATGGACCACTTTGACCATACACACCTCGACTGTGGTTCTCTCGACCATCACGTCAGTTTTCTTGCGCTTTCTCCCTAGTCGATGTCCATTCCGCACGGCGGTTTTCTTCGATATATTCTCTCCTGATTCCACTACATTTGATTTTCGCAGAAACAATCTTCGCACCAAAACAATCTTCGCACCACGACCAGTCATCCTGCCTTTGGTCAATGCGTATTTCCTTGACAGTTTATCTTCTTCCTTCAGAGATAACTGGTAGGCTTCACCAACCACTCTGAATCTTGATAGGCTTAACTCTTCCTATATGGCATACTTTAATTCGTTCATGTATCCAGCGACAACTTCTTCTCGTTCGTCAACTTGTCCCGACATAATCGATAGTCTGTAGAACTCTTCCGTGTACTCCTTCACGGTCATCTCTTTCTGTCGAAAGTTTTGCAACTGCCGGAACAAGGAAATCACATAGTCTCCTGGAAAGAAATTCCCTTTCAGCTTGGCAACCATCCTGTCCCAAGACATTATTTTCTCCTTTCCTTTCTTGACTCTGTCAGCCTGTACATTATCCCACCACAATGAGGCATGACCCTTCAATCTCATACATGTAGTCTTAACCTGTTTGGGATCCTCGATCTTCTCTATGTTGACGTATTTCTCCATTTCTCTGAACCAGTCGATCAAGTCTTTTGGATCCAAACTTCCTGAGTCGATACACACATTTATATTTGTCCAACCTCTCATCTCCGTCAGAAGCTTCATGAATTTTTCTTCTGGTTCCTCGACTGCCTCTTCCCGTGCTTCCACCTCTTCGACTTACTCGTCGATGTGGTCTACTGCATAGGGAATGCATCCACGTCTCTGAATTTCTTTGATCATTGCGACTTCATTAGTCAAACTTCACATTGTTCGCATGCACTCGTCGAACATTTCACGATCAACTATGACTATTGTGCATGTGCTCTTCGTCCTGTACCTCGGACATTAACGCCTCTATGAGCCATTTTCAACCTCAACTAAAACTCCCACTCACCTAATCGCAACCGGACTTTCACAAGTCATGCACAACTCTACCCAATGGCAGCTGGAGCTTTTCAAGTCAATCGTAGGCTCTTCTGACTCAACGGACTCAACTACTCAACACTGGATTCACAACCATCTCGACTGGATTTCAACTCCGGGATTTGATACCAACTAGCACAAGGTCAGGTTAGTATCACCACCTTCCATGCTCAACGGATAACTTATGCTTTGTTACCAAATGGTGCGAGGTCGGTCGGTCGGAACTTCTTGCTTATCAATAACACACGACACACACGCATTCACATGAACCGGATGTAAACAGGATTGCAGAAGATGGATTAATACTTCAACAAATTGATTACAATGCGAAATGCAAGGAAATGTAAACAACTAGACTATGTCGGCCTTAGCCTATTACAAATACCGAAGTATTGGTGTGTTCTATCTATGTGTCGATCTTCACCCTCCCCTAATTCACTGCGGAACTCTGAGCTATGGATCTAATCTCTTTTGTGCTCAGTTGATACATGACTATTCTCTCCAATCTACTAATCAACTCCTGAGTGACTCCCCTGATATCCATTGTGCATGCACACTGGTCTTCTATTATGTTGGTGCTTTGCTGCTCATCCCGAGTTCCACTCCAACCCCCGAGACACGCTTCCTCTGTCCGCCGAATCCTCCAAATCCTACAGACCTGCAATTGTCAGCGCCTCTTTGGTGCTACATAACCTCTTCCTGTGGTGACATTTGTCGCGAGCCCAACCACCTTCAATAACTACTCATAAATTCCTTAGCAACCTCGAACGGCTACCAAGTACTCACCTCGACTTCTGAACTTCTCTGACACTACTACAGTAGTCGGCCCCATCTCCGACCTCGACCATACTGCCTTTCGTCAGCTTCGACTTACCCGTCGGCTTCACTTTGCTTCTAAGGCTTCGCCAGTCCGCCCCTTCCTCCATGCTTGTCTTTCACCTCAAAACCTGTCGGTGTCACGGTTCGACACTTGTCGACCTTCGACGTCTTCCGCTGCAACCCTGTCATCTGTCGACATTTGACATGTCGACTCTCGACCTTCTGCATCTTCTGTCGATCTCATATCAACTTCTCCTACTCGAATTATTGACTTCAATAGCCAATCTTCCTTTGCACCAGTGGTCGTTTGCACCTCCCCTAGTCAATTGCTTGTGTTGATCAACTTCGACTAATTTTCCTAAGTCTCGATGCTCCTACATCATTGTAGTGGAGGCTTTCATACTTCACAATAATGATGGAGTTCTCCACATCCTATTGTGTAAAGCCTAAAGTATATACTATTTTCTACATCAGTGCTCAATGCTTATCATTCATAGTTGCAAAAGACAGTCTTACTAAAAAATATTACATCTTTGTGAGAACTAAATTAAAAAATGAAAGAAGAAAATAACTCCAATAAAATATTTTTCATACTTAATAATCATATCCTAAAAGTTCACTCTAGGTATATCATTGTGAAATACAATGCAATTCCTAGCTTTTTAGTAGAGTAGATGTGAAATACTAGTGGAATTCCTACCTTTTCATTAGAGTATAAGTGAAATACTTGGAACCACGGGATAACACACATTTACACATCTAGTTCATTTATTAACATTCAAAGTTACTTTGAAAATAGGAGATGTGAATTATTTATTTTAAAATGATGAAACAAACATACTTTAAAACCATGACATAAAATACATATTTAAACATTTACTCCCTTAACTAATATTCAATTTTTATATTTAGTTATTTTATTAATATTCAAAAAAAAATTGAAGATAGAAGATGTGAAATATTTACTTTGTAATTATGAAACAAATTACACATTTAGCTCCTTGATTACTACTCATGGTTTTGAAATAGAAAATTTGTTTAAAACTACAAACCACGAGGATAAAAAAAATTGAAGCACAATCCAGTTTTTTTAGAAAATTAAAACTTAGAAAATAAAATAATATCAACTTTTAATACTTATAACTATAATCAAAATTAAATTGAAGAAAATTAAAGAAGACAAAATGATATTAGAAATACAAAAAATAAACTAACTAAATCCAATGAATTGCAATTAAAAATATAAATATAAACAATAAACTCACTATTTTAAAAATAAAAACACTTATTATAAATTATGTTTTTAATTTATTTTCATAATAATAAAAAAAATTAATATATACTTAAATGATATGATTAATACATAATGACATTTCTTCCCTCTGAGACAATTCTAATTCTATATACAGTAAAGCTTTTGACATAAACCATTTAATGATCTGCTCATAAACCATATAATGATCTGCTCATGGTCACATTTGAAACATCTTAGCAAAGAAAATGCCAGTGTTTTTCAAGCAAAAGCTTTCGTTGAAACTTCTCCTTTTCAGCGGAAGAGTAAAGTTGAATGGACACACTTTGAAGCCATCCTGCTCTCATATTAACACGTTAAAACAAAATACAGTTAACTTTTTTTCATCGTTTACCTCAAATGTAAAACTGAAAAAAAAAATTGAAAACAAATTATAATTTTTGGTTATTTTTAAGTTGATCGGTGTATATATCTTATAATTTGGGGTGGACTATTATTTATGCTTTTCCTAAATTGAAGCGGGATAAGACAAGTATATGGTATAGATTGACTTTATGGTAGTCATTCAAAATTCTAAATAAACAATTATAAAATAAAAATAAATTAAAGAGTGAGTTTAACTAAGACCGAGAGTATTTTTTAATAATTAAAGTTAAAAGATTCAATTATTTAATAATAAAGAGTGAGTTCAACAAGTTTGTTCCATTTACTTAATAATAAAAAGTGAGTTTAACAAGAAGCTCAAGGCTAGTTCTTGAGTTCATTTCAATTATTTAATAATAAAGAGTGAATTCAACGACTTCATTTCAATTATTTAATAATGAAGAGTGAGTTGAACGAGTTTATTTCATTTATTTAATAATAAAAAGTGAGTTCAACAATAAACTCAAGAATGAGTTCCCGAGTTCATTTCAATTATTTAATAATAAAGAGTGGCTTCAATGACGAGCTTAAAAGTGAGTTTCTGAGTTTTCTAAGCTTAAAAATGAGCTCAAGGGAAAGCTCCCTATTTAATTTCAATTATCTAATAATAAAGACCGAGTTCAACTCTCAAGTTCATTTCAATTATCTAATAATAAAGATTGACTTCAACTCTCGAGTTCATTTGAATTATTTAATAATAAAGAGTGAGTTCAACCACAATATCAAGGGTGAGTTCGCGAGTTCATTTCAATTATGTAATAAAATAGTGAATTCAATGAGTTTATTTCAATTATTTAAAGAGTGACTTCAAAGACGAGCTTAAGGAAAGTTTCGGAGTTTTTAATTAGTGGAAGGGCAAGTTATTTCAATTATTTAATAATAAAGAGTTAGTTCAACTCCAAGCTCAAGGACGAGTTCATTTCAATTATTTAATAATAAAGAGTAAGTTCAATGAGTTTATTTAATTTATTTAATAATAAAAAGTGAGTTCAACAACAAGCTCAAAGGCAAGTTCCCGAGTTCATTTCAATTATTTAGTAATAAAGAGTGAGTTCAACCACCATCTCAAGGGTGAGTTCCCGAGTTCATTTCAATTATTTAATAATAAAGAGAGAGTTCATTGAGTTCATTTCAATCATTTAATAATAAAGAGTAACTTCAACGCCCAGCTTAAAGGAAAGTTTATGAGTTTTTTAATAGTCGAAGGGAGATTTACTTCAATTATTTAATAATTAAAGGGTGAGTTATGCAACCTTGTATTGTCCATGCCTCAGTTGAAGGGCGGGTTCTCTTTCAACTACATCTCATGCTCATTTGTGGCAAGTGTGGTAATTTCTAAGAAGTGGTGTTATAAATATGGATTGTGAGGATGGTTTCCAAACGATGTTGCTCTCCTTCACTAGGATGCTCTACATGCTAACAGGTTTCCAAATGTTGTTGCTCTCTTTCATCGAGGTGCAGAAATGCAACAAGTAAGCTTGAAAAGTATGCAAGCAACAAGCATGACATGTTACTGCAAAGAACTCTAGAGACTTGGAGCCTTGGAATTATGAAACACATTTCTATTAGGTTATTGTGTTTGGCTTCGTTGTTGAGATTGCATCTGACTACTTGCTATAAATATAATATTTCTTCGTTCGATGGCCCATTTCTTTTTTTAATTTCTGCACACAGATCTAACCTTTTGTTTATAATATTCTACTAACCTCTTTGTGGGAATTTCAATATGTAGGAGAAAACACTAAGATATGCAAATCGAAAGTTAGTAATTGAGATCTCGCCTTTATATTCCGACTGAGAAAAGTTTTCAATGTATTACTAATTGTCATATTTTCTTAGCTATCAATATGCACATGATTTTGGGTTTCAATATGCTCTATTTTGTCCTACGATCTTTGCTTTTGTGCTAAGAAATGTCTTGCTATGGTTTAGTGGTTATAAGGGGCGAGCATTCAATGTTATTGAATTTATTTGTTATTCTTATTAGTGATTCCTTTTTCCTTTTAGTGGAAAAGGCTCAAATTTGATGGTATGAACATAGGAGGCCATTGAATGCTTTTTTCACATGAGTTGTTTTGCCAAGATTTTCCTCTGTATTTTAACAGTTAATGTGTGTTTATGCAAATGCAAAAGAGCCCTCGATCTTTATTTCGGTGAGAAGACCATGGAAGCATTGTTGTTTGTAGCCATTGCTTTTGACATGGGGTAAGTGAGTCTTGCAGAGAATCATACAAATGATGCTAGATTTTTATGTTTGTTGATACCTAGACATTGATGAATTCAAATATTTGTTGACCGGAATTTCTTTTTAATTGATAGACGTTTTGATGGTCCTGCTATTGTTGTTGGAGAGAATGGGTGCAACACTTCTACTACTTACAAGTATGGAGACAACTATACCTACAACCCTTGTAATTGAAAATGATTAATAACATAATATCGATAGAGGCATGTTATTATTAAATATATTATACATGTATTAAATGACAATGTGAGCAAATAATATATAATTTTATATTTTAATAAATCATGTCATAAATTGTTGATTTTTTATCAACTAACAATCCTGATTAATACCAAGCGGAATCAAACTAACAATCCCCTTTAATACCAAGTGGATGACCTATCGACGTACCCATCCGCTTAGTATTAATGCGGATGTGCTAGTTTATACTTCATTATGAAACCATCCTTGATTCATTAACCAGTCTGTCCAACAAAGTAAAAAACCAAATTATTAATGTTTTTTTCTTGTTCACCTTGAGTGCGAAATGCAAAAACGCCACAACGATAGTCTATCAAAATACCAACAATTGACAAAGGGAAAACACCAAATCATTAACTCTTTTTCACGTGCGAAATGCAAAAAGGCCACAGCCATAGTCTACCATAATGCCAGCTACAACTGCTGGAACCAAGAGCTATATACATTGTCAACCGACCCTATCAAAGTCGGTTGTCTTGATAAATCCATAGCTACTACCAAATTTGAACGACTCATGTTTCGGTATCATCACTTCTCTCGTCTCATCAAAATATAATACGTTTTAAACACCAGACTCTTAACCAAAATATGATAAAACCACCCATGTCTACTATGCATGGGGTTTGAGAACGGGATCAAAGGAAATCAACATAAACAATTTTCAGCCAAGGTGATCTAAATTTTGGCATACCCCCCAAAAAAATACTTTTGATTGATGTGAGTGTATTTTTCCAACTTCTTAATCAATTTGGAACAAAAAAAACCCGTTTAGCGGTGAAGATCAATTTATGATTAATACCAAATAACACCAAAAAGCAATACCAAATAACACCAAAAGCAATAGAAACAATAACCATTACACATTGCCGAAAGGTTTGTAGACGTAAAAGGGGTTATGAGCTGGTAACGTTGAAGTCTCCCATGGTCGTCGTCGATGTAGACCTGATGGGTCCCCTCGAATGCAATAAGGGCCCATCATCAGACCATGTGCAACAATCTCAAATAAATACGGTACATTAAACTTCACCGAACAAAAACACATTCAGGAATAACACTCCAGCTACAAGCATGGCCAAGGTAGAACCAATAAGCGGGCGTTCACATACGAGCATATACACAGTTCGAAACTGGAAGGAACAAGTAGGTATGCAAAATTGATTCTACGAGGAAGGCCTCCAAATCCTGATCCTCCAACCCAACAACGAAAATGACAATCTAGAAGTATCGTAACTCTTTCACCTCGAGTAACAAAAGACCCTAACCCTAGTACGATGATTAGACGTATAGTAATTGCATTAAAATCTTGACAAGATGCCTATATCCGTAGAGCTAACAGTTGGATGAGTGATTGCATGGGTTAATGGTTGACGTGAATAATTCAAGCATATAATAGAGCTTACGTGTTATAGTTAGCTAGCTATACAGGTGAGATGACTAAGACCTAGAAGTAATCCAAGTCACGGATAGAGTAAAGAATCTTCTTACAAGTCTTGATATGGGAGATCCATCGGGACGTTGCTCAAATCAGGCGTTCATTTTATTGTCTTATCTCCCTTAAATACCCATAGATTTGGAAATCCTAACAACTGTAAACTGGCATTTAGGTGTAGCATCGAATTGTGTATGTTTCCGGGCAGGGTTGGAATTTGAAATCCATGTCACCTATCAAATTTGACGATTAGAACCTTTTTACGAAATGTTTTCTACATTTTAAACTTATTCCTTGACGATTTAATGTAATTTGTAACCGTATTTAATGGGAAAATAACCTCGTGACGGACAAAACGGGCTCAAATTCCAGCCAAATTCCGAGTCTGCAAAATGATTTGACATGGGAGTAATTGAAGTTGAACACATTATTGAAAAGGTACTGCATACCATAATACCAGCAAGTCTGGCACCCCGTGATGTCTTCCCTCCTCCTCTCCTCGGAAGGGAAAAACAAGGTAGGAAAAGTAAGTTTTAAAAAGTATGTATAATAAAACACATTACAACCATATGAAAATTTTTGAAATATTGTTTTGTACCGAAAAATTAATACTACATTCGCAAAACATATATTACAAGAAAAGGGGTATTTTAGTCTCATATTAGCACCACTATTTGTAAAGAATTTGTAAAGGATTTGAGAAATCCTCAATTTTCAAATTGTGGTGCAAAAGTGATGATAATGTGGGGATACGCAAGTGGTGCTAAGATTTATGGTGCAAAAGTGGTGTTTGTAAAAAAATTGATTTTGGTGTTAAACGAATATGTGGCATTCCATGGTGTATGGTGCAAACCACCAAAACCAATCCTAAGTGGATTGAGATTTTGTGGTGCAAACCACCAAAATCAATCCAACATGGATTGGTCTTTATTGGTGCAAAATACCAAAATTATTATTATTATTTAATATACACAAACTTATATATGGTGCAAAGCACCATAAAATAATAAACGATGCAAAAAAAATATAAATCACATAATATATATATGTGTGTGTGTCTATGTGTGTAAAGCACCATATAATAATAAATCGTGGAAAAAATATAATTCACATTATATATGAATGATGTCTCGAAATTTCATAGCGTATCTCAGCTACCCCTAATCGGAGCTTCTTGCGAGGGCAGAAGAGGCTCACACCCAACTTTAAAATTTTCAGTCTGAAATCATCGCATTTCATTATAATCCAGTTTTCCATTTCCCGTCTGACGATATCAAACAAATCATTTTGTTTAGTTATGGCCCGAGCTTATCTCAAGTAGATTTTATTTAGTTTTGGTAGTGCTAATTGCAATTGTAATTAGTTGGTTGTGTTTAAATGACGAGGAAGACAACGTGAAGATTGACATAAAGGCATGTCGTTTTTCCAGTACTAATATTCATCGCTAAGAAAAGTGGAGGCCCGCAAGAAAAATTAACAACAATACAAGTACATATAAAATGGGATTTCTAGACATTTGTAAAGGAAATGAACTTTTGAAGTATGGGATGAAGAATAACACTGGATGCTATTGCGTGAATAACAAAGATCCCGCCAATATATAGACTTTCTTATTTTAATATTAATACTAGATATTTTCATTGGGTTTTTTTCCGTATTCGTATTCGTATTCATTTTTGTATTTGAATTATGCAACTATGTTTCAAAATAATTTCTTCTATATACTGCAAACATAATTAATAATTTATTTTGAATGATGTAAATTGAACACAAAGTTGTTGTGTATTCCTAAATGACAATACAAATAAACAAACTCAGTGTAACTTTCAGTAGAACCTGAAACACTATCGAAATTTTGTTCAGAAATCCGGAAAGACATTGAACAATAATTAAAGCTAAGACTAGTATAATGCCAACACTGAAGACAGTACAAGTTTATAAAAGTATCATACAACTAACCATTACTAGACTTTTACTTGAATTGCAATTTGACAGATTTACTTTAAAAGCTATAATAAGCAAAGGAATAAATTCCTTGGATCTTAAACTATACGACGACTTTACTTAGCTCCCTATGAACACTAAGCAATAGTGAAGGAAGTAAGTAGGTAGAAAGGTGGTTTCATCTGCCCATTGTTGTTTGATAAGCAGCTGTAGGTAGAAAGACGCCTACCTAAAGGCATTAACTCTTACTGCCTACCTTCATTATACCGATGATACTGGTTCCCGTTCATTAACTCTTTCTTACTATAATATCACTCTAACCCATCTGGGCTTTGCTCTATATATTGGTGAGTCAATATTGGCCTTGGGTGTGTGATTTTGTTTATTCTTGAGCAAAACCTAAAGTCTGAGTTCTGCATATTTTGAGTTATGTTGTGTTTTAGCATACATGGTAGCTACATGATTTATTTATTATGTGATAATGTTACTTACTCCTATATTATTCTATATTTGTGTTTGCATACGTGGGAGCAGTTCCACCAGAAGGGCCTTCAACAATCTTGCATAACACAGTCAAGAAAGACTTCAAAGTAATTTCTTCTATATACTGCAAACATAATTAATAACGTATTTTAGATGATGTAAACTGAACAAAAAGTTGATGTGTATTCCTGAATGGCAATCCAAATAAAAAACCAACATTATAACTTTCAGCATAACTTGAAACACTCGAAGTTGCATCGAGCACAATGAACAATAATTAAAGCGAAGACTATTATAATACCATCACGGAAGACATTCAAGTAGTACAAGTTTATAAAAGTCTCATAAAAGCAAAAGTTGCATTGCTTATGCAAACAGAGTGTCCACCATTCAAATATATAACATTGACAAATGGCTAGCAGCGACCTCCAATTCCATTTATTTGAATCACAGTTACAAATGAAATGAAATTCAGAAAAATAAATCACAGTCCTCTTGGGTCTGTGGAGATCACCTCTTCATAACAAGTCGAATCCTTCTCTTTAAATAAGAAAATTAAGTTCATTCAGGAAATCGTATAAACTCTTCATTTGACGCTTCTCCTTTGAATTTGACATCGATATTCAAAGATCTTTTTACCGGGTAATCTCGTGAAGCGATAATGCATTCTTGATCGTATTTATGTCTGCAATCACAATAAATAAACTAATTTTAAATATTAAACAGATAAAACCAAATCTATGAAATTGAAACAATAAAATCGAATAAACTAAAGCTAAACCGCAATCAATAATAAACAAAAAATACAAACTGAAAACTAAAAATGATCAATCTCCTTCATACGCTTATCAATCTTCAACGGATGCTTATGAGAGAGACCTAGCATTTCCTTCAGATATGGGCGATCTCCTTGATAAGTTTATATACACAGACGACAATTTGAATCCGAAGACGGACCAAGGGGGTTATGGCGTTTATTCCACAGAATCATTACGCATCATAAAATTGATGAAGGATAGTATCGGGAAAGTAACTCACCTTGCTATTGAGAGTGCACCATTTGATTCTATGAATAGAATTCCAAAGGTTCAAGCCCAGCTCTATTTGATTGTTGGCTATGTTTGTGAAGAATCATAACAAGAACTAAAGAAAATTGACTTTTGGAGAGGAGCTCACTTTCTTGCACACCTGCATTATCTAAATGATGTTGCCTTTATGGCATTCTACCAGATGGGCCTGATGGAACCTTGGAAACTGTCACAAAATACATAGTAAATGGCTCACTTAAACGAGTCCTTCAATTCTGATGAGGAACATTTGTTTTCGCCAACCTCGACTGGTTAGCAAGACGAGGTTTATAATGATCTGAATCTCTGCCTACAAAACCAAAAGGAACCATAATCTATGTTTATGTATGAAGACCATTCTTTTGCCTTTGTTGGAGAAAGAATGCGGGATGTTGTCAGGGTCTTTAAACTTCATTTTCAATTCAAACCCCCTTTGTGAGAGGGACTATAAATAAGTTCTGACAGTCATTGTGATCACCGAATGTATGCTAGCACATGTGAAAAGGTTACTTCAGATTAACAAAGTAATGGAAGGCGTTGCTTATCAATGGAGATATAATTACTGAAAATGGATTTGGTGATGGTGGAATCAAAATAAGATTTTGCTCAAACCACAAAGAATCAGTACCTTTGAATTTAAAGGCAGCTTCACTGTTTCTAATGAATTACTTTCCTACCATTCTGATAGGAAAGTAATGGCTCATTGGAAGGGCGACGGAATGGCTCATCGACCAACAATCCCATTCCCATACCCAAAATACCCCTCAACGACCCAAAAAGACTGTCGAAACCAAACATATTATTTCCCGAAGGGCCCAACAAACCCCGAATGTACACTTGAAAAAAGGAACAGGTGCGGCAAGCCCATGCCCATACCCAAAATACCCCTCAATGACCAAGAGACTACCGGAACCAAACAGATTGTTGCCCGAAGGGCCCAACAAACCCTCGAATGGACGTCGAAAAAAAGGAACAGGGGATGATATGCCTCCATGGACTGCAGATCCGCTGCCGGAGAAGAGCCAGCCTTGCCTGGACTGCAGATCCACCACCGGAGAAGACTCAAACTCGCCTGAACTGCAGAGAATCGCCAGAACTGCAGAGATCCTTCGCCGTTACAAAACGCTAAGGGTGAAGTCCTTCGCCATTCGCATGGGAGAGCAGAGGGAGGCTAGGGTTGTAACCCTAGCCGCCTGCACAATGATCAAAACTCGGAAGAGCATTCACCTCTCAATCTCAAAATGTACTATTCATTTAAAATCTATAATCTACAATATATACACAATAAAGCTAAATCCAAATAAACTTAATACCTCAGTTGGCAGTAATGCAAATCGCTCCAATAGTCACACCCCCATAGCATTCTTCTTGGGCGACTTATAACAACCTTATTCTTTGGGAAATAGAGGGAAAACAAGGTTTACAAATGTTTTTGAAATAAGGAAAAATGTGTTTTCTTTGGCTTTTTAAATCTTTCCAATCATAGTATTAATAAACAATTTTATTAACAAACAATTTTAGTAACTATTCTAATGATAGATGGAAAATGAAATTTTAATAACTATTATATTAATAAACAACTTTAGTAACTATTCTTTTTTATTAATTTTTATAAATAGACTAAAATGAAATTTTCATTGCATGGTAATAAACATTTTTTAAAGTTTCCAAAACATTTATTAACTACTTTAAAAAGCTGTATAATTTTTCTAATTTAAAAAAAAAAAATTTCAAGATATAAAAAAAATGGATAATTATCATTTAAGAAATAAAAAAACATTAAATTATTTAATACTAAAAACTTTAATATTTTAATAAAAAAAATGATAACTAATATACCTTGTAAACAATTTGTTGAATATATAGATGACTATATTCCTGTTCAATAATGACATTATTTGCATATCTTTAAGTAAGTAGACAATATCATGAAGTATTTTAGCTTTAACTATATATTAACATATTCATCATTAATATTAATTTTTTTTATATTAATATATTAAAAAAATATATTATTGAAAATATACATTTTAAACAATGATTAAAATATTGAGCAATCAAACTAATCTAAAATGTTTTTTTTTTTTTTTTTTTTTGTATAATTGGAAGTAGTTTTGAGAGAATGGAAATAAATATGATCTGAGATATCTGTTATCCCTAAAAGGTAAGATAGGATATCAAAGATTGATCTATTTGTTTTTTAATTCCATGTGTGGTTGGTGGAGGCAACCTACTTAACCCTAGATGGCTATAAGATTCTTTTAGAGCCGGAGGTTCAAGTCTCCTCCAATGACTATGTCCAAGTCCCAAGGGCCACAAGACCTAGATACATAGTGCCATAGATACTACTGCAAAGTCATGCATAGTGCTTCAAGGAAGTTTTCATGGCTCTGGATGCCTCAGCAATTTATTTAGGGCCAAAGGCATGGTCTTCTTCCTTTGAATACCATTCCCAAGGCCTCGATACACCTACATACTTCTCAAAAGCACCTAATGTCACTGACATCCTCAATCATAGACCAATGATACACTCATAATGTCATGTGTGGTTAGTGGAAGCAACTTTCTTATCCTTGGATGGCTAGAAGATTCCTTTATGGATCGAGGTTTAGGTGTTCTCTACTGACCATGCCCAATGCCCCAACGTCTTAAACCTAGATACATAGTGCCATGGATACCCCTACAAAGTCATGCATGGTGCCTTGATTCATTTTGCATGGCTATGAATGCCTCAATAATTTATTTAGGTACAAATACATGGTCTTCTTCCCTAGAAGATCATTCCCAAGGCCCCGAGACACGTATATACTACTCAACACCAACTAATGGAATTGACATCCTCAATCTTAAGCCAATGATACCCTTAGGAGGCCATGTGTGGTTGGTGGAGGAAACATTCTTAGCCCTGGATGGATAGAAGATTCCTTTAGGGCTTGAGTTCCAGGTCTCTTCAGTTTACCATGTCCAATGCCCCAATTCACCAAGCTTGGATGCATAGTGCCATGGATACCCTTTGAATTCATGTGTGGTTCTTTGTGGAATTATTAATGGGTTTGGATGCCTAAATGGTTTTTTTGGGGCCAAATCCATGGTATTCTTCCATGGAATGCCATTACCAAGGCATTGAGACACATACATATTGCTCAAAACCACCTAATGGTACTTGCATTTCCAATCATAGGATAATGACATATCCTTAGGAGGCTATGTGTGGTTGGTGGAGGCAACTTTCTTAGCCACGGATATCTAGACCGTTACTTTAGGTCCCTAAGTTCGGGTTTCCTCCATTGACCATGATGAAGTTTCCAAGGCCACAAGACCTAGATACATAGTGCTTTGGATACCCCTATGAATTCATTTATGGCATTGTCCATGACTCTATATGCCTAAATGATTTATTTAGGGCTAAAGGCATGGTATTTTTCCCTATAGCACCATTTTGAAGGCCCTAAAACACATACATACTTCTCAAAACCACCTAATAGCATCGACATCCTCAATCATAGGTTAATGATACCCTAAGAAGGCCATGTATGGTTGTTATAGGCAACCTTCTTAGTCCTGGATGGCTAAATTTTTCCTTTACGGCCTGATATTTAGGTCTCATCCCATGACCATGTTGATGCTCCCATGTCCCCAATTTCTGGATACATAGTGTCATAGTTACCCCTACAAATTCATGCGTGGTGATTTGAATATTGTTTCATGGTTGTTAATTCCTCAATGGTTTCTTTAGGGGCCATGGCATGGTATTTTTCCCTAGAATGTCATTCCCAAGGCCTTGAGACACATACACATTTTTGAAAACCACCTAATGGCACCGAGATAATCAGTCATATGTCAATGAAACCCTAAGGAGGCCATGTGTGGTTGGTGTAGGAAACATTCTTAGCCTTGGATGGATAGAAAATTTCTTTAGGGCCCAAGGTTTAGGTCTCTTCCATTGACCATGTCCAAGACACCAAGGCCCTAGGACCTAGATACATAGCACCATAGATATGGTTGCAAAGTTATGCATGGTGATTTGAGACATTATTCATGGATCTAGATGCCTCAATGGTTTTTTTTTAGGGAAACATTCGTGGTCTTATTTCCTAGAGAATCATTCACAAAGCCCCAAGACACATACATTGTGCTCAAAACCACCTAAAATCATTAATATCCTCAATCATGGGCCAATGATACCTCAAGAGGCCATGTGTGGTTGGTGGAGGCAATATTCCTAGCCTTGGATGGCTAAAAGATTATTTTTGGGCCAAATATTCAAGGCTCCTCCCCTTACCATGTCCAAGGCCCTAAGGCCCCAAGGCATGAACGTACATTGTGCCACGAATATCTCTACGAAGTCATGCATGGTGCTTAGAGGCATTGCTCCATAGATACAAGACCTCAGGAGACAACTTGTTATTGGTGGAGGAAACCTGCTTATCCCTAGATGGTTAGAATATTCCTTTAGGGCTTGAGTTACAGGTCTCTTGTATTACCATGTCCAGGGTCCTAAGACCACGAGACTTAGATACATAGCACAATGGATACCCATGCAAAGTCATGTGTAGTTATTTGAGGCATTGTGCATGGATTTATATGCCTCGATGGTTTCTTTAGAGCCAAAGGTATGGTTTTCATCCCTATAATTCCATTCCAAAGGATCTAGGACACCTTCATAATTATTAAACCACCTAGTGGCACCAACATCCTGAATCATAGACCAATGATACCTTCAATAAGCCATGTGTGGTCGGTGGAGGAAACCTACTTAGTTCTAGATGCCTAGAAAATTCCTTTAGAGCCTAAGGTTTAGGTTTGGTCCACTAACCATGTCTAAGGCCCTAAGGCCACAAGATCCAAATACATAACACTATAAATACCACTCCAAAGTTGTGCATGATGGTTTGAGGCAATGTTCATGGCTTTGAATGCCTCAAAATTTTCTTTAGGGCCAAAGGCATGGTCTTATTCCCCAAAACATCATTCCCAAGGCCCTAATGTACACTATATACTACTCAAAACAACTTCTTGTCACCAACATCATAAATCATATGCTAATAATACACTCAAGTGCCCATGTGTGGTTGGTGGAGACCACCTCCTTAACCTTAGATGGCTAAAAGATTCCTTTAGGGATTGAGGACCAAGTGTCCTCTACTGACCATGTCCAATGCCCAAAGGAAAAAAACCTAGATACATAGTGCCATGGATACCCCTAAGAAGTTATGCATGATTCCTTGACACATTGTTCATGGCTCTAAATGCCATAAGAATTAATTTAGGGCCAAACACATAGTCTTCTTCCTTAGAATATCATTCCTAAGGCCTTGAAACAAGTAGATATTACTCAAAATATCTAATTTTACTAAGATCCTCAATCATAATCCAATGCTACCTTTAAGAGGCTATGTGTGGTTGGTTGAGGTATCCTTTTTATCCTTGGATGGATAGAAGATTCATTTAGCGCATGAGGTTCAGGTCCCCTCCCTTCACCATGTCCAATGCCCCGAGTCCTAATAACTTGGATGGATAGTGCCATGGATACCTTATGAAGCCATGTGCAGTGCTTTCTGGCATTATTTATGGCTTTGTATGCCTAAATGGTTCCTTTAGGGCCAAAGGCATGGTCCTCTTCTATAGAGTGTCGTTCCCAAGGCCCCAAGACATGTGTCTAATGCTAAAAACCAACTATTGGCGTTAAAATAACTAATCATAGACCAATGATACCCTCAAGAGGCCATCTATGGTTGGTGAAGGCATCCTTCTTTGACACGGATGGCTAGAAGCTTCCTTTAGGGCCCTATTTTTAAGTCTCTTTCATTGACCATGTCGAATTCCCTAAGGCCACAAGACCTAGATACATAATGCCATGGATATCCCTACAAATTCATGTGTGGTTCTTCGAGGCATTGTTCATGGCTATGGAATCCTCAATGATTTCTTTAGGGCTAAAACCATGTTATTCCCCCCTAGAACTTCATTCTCAACACCCTGAGACATGTACATACTCCTCAAAACACCCTAATGTCACTAACATCCTCAATCATAGGCCAATGACCCTTGAAAGGCGATGTATTGTTGGTGGATAGAACCTTCTTATCTCTAGATGGCTAGAAGATTCCATTAGAGCTTGAGCTTCATGCCTCCTCCCATGACCATTTCCAATCCCCCAAGTCCCCAATACTTGGATACATAGTGCCATGGATACCCTTGCAAAGTCACGCATGGTGCGTTAAGGAATTGTTCATGGTTTTGGATGCCTTAATGGCTCCTTTAGGGCCAAATGAATGGTCTTTCCCCTAGAATGTCATTCCCAAGGCGTTGAGACACATACATATTTTCCAACCCACCTACTGGAATTATCATCCTTAATCATAGGCCAATGATACCCTCAGGAGGCCATGTTTGGTTGGTGGAGGAAACCTTCTTAGCCTTGGATGGATAAAATATTTCTTTAAGGCCCAAGGTTCAAATTTCTTCCACTGACCATGTCCAAGATCTCAAGCCCCTAATACCTAGATACAAAGCTCGATGGATACCCATGCAAAGTCATGCATGGTGCTTTGAGGCATTGTTCACGGCTCTAGATTCCTTAGTGCTCTATTTAGGGCCAAAGGCACGGCATTCTTCTCTATAGCTTCATTCCTGAGGTCCTAAGACACCCACATACTTCTCAAAATCGCATAATGGTGTTAATATCCTCAATCATATGACAATGAAACCCTTAAGAGGTCATGTGTGGTTGGTTGAGGCGATTGTCTTAGACTTGGATGGCTATAGATTCAAGTCTCCTCCCTTTACCATGTCCAAGTCCCAAAGGCCCCAAGAAATGGATACATAGTGGCATGGATATCCATGCAAGGTCATGCATGGTGCTCTATGCATTTTTCATCACTCTAGATGTCCCAATTGTTTCCTTAAGGCCAAAGGCATGGTTTTTTTCCTTATATCCTCATTCCCAAGGCCCTAATACATGTAGATACTACTCATGGTGCTCTATGCATTTTTCATCACTCTAGATGTCCCAATTGTTTCTTTAAGGCCAAAGGCATGGTTTTTTTCCTTATATCCTCATTCCCAAGGCCCTAATACATGTAGATACTACTCAAAACCACCTAATGGCAATGACATAATCAATCATAGGCCAATGATACCCTCAAGAGGCCATGTGTTTTTAGTGGAGGCAATCTTCTTAGCCTTAGATGGATGGAAGAATCATTTAGAGCTCGAGCTGAGGTCTCCTCCACTAACCATGTGTAAGGCCCCAAGGCCACAATACATAGATACATAGTGCCATAGATACCCCTCTGAAGTAATCAATGTTTCTTTTAGGTAGTATTCATGGATCTTGATGCGTCAATGATTTCTTTAGGGCCAGAAACATGGTCTTCTTCCATGGAACATAATTCCCAAGGGCTTAAGAAATGTGCATGCTACTTAACACCACTTAACTAGAACAACATCCTCAATCATAGGCCAATTATACAATTAGGAGGTTGTGTATGGTTGGTGGAGGCAAACTTCTTACCCCTAGATAGTCACAAGCATCCTTTAGGGGCAAAGGTTAAGGTATCCTCCACTAACCATGTGTTGTTGTTGGAGGAAACCTTCTTGGTGGAGGAAACCTTCTTAGCTCTGGATGGCTAGACGATTCCTTTAGTGGTCGAAATTTAGGTCTCCTCCATTGATCTTATCTAAGGCTAAAATGACATAAGACCTATATACATAGTGTCTCAATGGATTTGGATTCCTTAATGGTTTCTTTAAGGATAAATTCATAGTCATCTTCTATGTAATATCATTATGAAGGCCTTGGGACACCTACATAAGGCTCTTGCTTTACTTTTATGACTCCAAAAGAGGACTTGAGATCCATCCCTATGTAAAAACTCTTGATTATGCTCATATCCAACTATTATGTAAATGGTGTATGTTATGGTTCATGGTCTTGATCATTGCCCATTACCTCAATACTATTATGTTAGGGTATAATTCTTTCAATTTCTTCCCCAACTATTTAATCATACCCATCGCTAAACGCAAAACCACATATTTCCACCCATATCCCACTTTGAAAATAATGATATCCTATACATTGCATGATCTGCTAGGTGATAATTTGAGTCATTTTTATTAGCCCGATATGCCTAAAACCATCCTTTAGGGCCTAGTTCCTGTAATTCCTCTCATGACTATGTCTAGGGTTTGCATACCTAGTGTCACTTATATAAATGTTCAGATGCCAAGGATAGTGTTTGGAGTTCATGGGTGCGGTTTAAAGCTTCCCTAGGGTTTAAGGCCCAAGTTTCCTCCTATGACATTATACAAAAACCTAAGACCCGTGCATACTAGCAAAAAAATCATAATGGTGTTGATTTCTTTACTTAGAGGTAAATAATAACCTCAATATCTCATGTGTAGTGCTTTGAGCAGTTGTATTTTTCCTTCGATGCACAAATATTTTACTAGGGAATAAGGCCTAGGTTTCCTCTCTCAAACATGTTAAGGGCCTAAACACCCAAATATAGTACTTAAAAACAACCTTTTACTTACATTAATAACCCCAATATCAAGCCAAGGATACCCTTAGGAGGCCTTATGTGGTGTTTCAAGGTATACTTGTTAATCTTATATGCCTAGACGTTTCCTTTAAGGTCCAAGGCATGGGGTTCCTTCCTTAATCATCGCTATGCCCTAAAGACTTATACCTAGTTTTAGTTCCTCCAACTCCCCCCATTATCCCTATTATAAGGCCATAGATCTTCTCAAAAAGTCATTTGTGTTGTTGTGACAAATCATTATTAACCCTACATGCCTAGAAGTTTAATTTAAGCTAAGGCCTAGTTTTCTTCTCTTAACTAGGTCGAGGGCCAAAAGACTTATCACTAGTGATCAAAACCTTATAATGCAATCAATATCCACACATAGATGTTAAGAATATTCTTAGGAATATATGTGTGTTGACCATATTTCTTGGACCTAGATTCCTAAAAGATTCATTTAGGGCCCAAGGAAGAGGTTTCCTCCCTCGAACATCTCTAAGGATTTGAGACCCATGCTTTGTGCACAAAGCCTAGTAATGATATTAATATCCATTAGAAAATTTAATAATATCAATAAAAATATACCCTATCAAATAATGAAATCTCAATTAAAATCATTTTTATTAATTATTTATAATAGTAATAAATTAAAAATGGTTGTATTTAATTGTTTGTCAAATTTAAGAATCATGGGTATTTATTTGCTTGAATAATATTGAAAATGAATAGTCGACTTAAGCTATTTAGAAAATAATTATTTGTGAACTTTTTTTTTCACATAAAAAATGTCGATACTTCATATTAAAGTATTAAAAGATACATCGACATAAACATAATATTGTACCATCTCCAGGAGCATCCACTTAAAAACAGAGCAATCTCAAAAAGAGAAAATCACAACCCACATTCCCAAAGATACATAGAGAGGGACAATACCGGTCCATAGATAACCATCAGAACAACGATCAGTCCTTAAACCATGCAAGAGTCTGATCGGGACAGAAAGAACCAGACATATAATGACCAAGAAGACAGGCATATATGAACAGCTGTGGGCATACCGAGATGCCAAAAAAGTGGAAAAATACTGTCGAGAAGCACAAAAAAGGAGAAAAAATACATAAATGAACTTTGTGAACTTCTTGTGTTTATGGTGCAACACCTCATAAATGAATCATGTGAGCTTATTGGTTTAAATAGTGATAAAACAAATAATTGAATTTACTCTGATTGTGGTTTAAAACCTCATAAATTAACCATGGCATTTATTTGAATGAAAAAAATTGATTTAAGTTATTACAAAATAATTACTTGTGATGTTGTGTTTATGGTGCAAGCCATCATAATTAAATCATTTTTGTACATATCCATGTGACAAATATGAGCTTAGCACCACTATATGGTACTTGACAACATGACATTTCTGTATGCTTGGGATTCATTTAGGCTAAGGCCTATGATTGTTCACTCAACAATGTTAGAGGATAATAATACTCTTAGAAATATGTGTGGGGACCTTTGTGGTGTCTTTCTTGGTCCTAGATTCCTAAAAGCTTCTTTAGGGCCTTAACTAGAGGTTTTCTCCATTGATCATATAGATGGATCTAAACCCATGTCTTGTGTTAAAAACCTAATAATAATACTAATTTCCATCAAAAATATTTAAGAAGATAAAAATATCTCTAATGAATAATCAAATTTAAATTCAAATAATTTTATTACTAATTTATAATAGTAATCAATTAAAAATAGTTGTTTTTATTTATTTGTCAATTGTATTTATATGTTTAAATAATATAAAAAATGAATAAATGAATGGAGCTATTTTCCAAATATTTTTTTTGAACTTGTTATGCTTATGGCGTAAACCTCCGGTGTAAATATTTTCAAAATAATTATTTGTGAATTTGTTTATGGTGCAAGTCCACATAATTAAATCCTACTTGTACATGTCCATGTGGAAAATAATAGCTTAGCACCACTTTATGGTACTTCCCAACATGGCATTTCTCATAAAGGTAAAACTCAATATACAATAATATTAACAAATATAACACTCTATTGACACCACAAAATATTGGTGGTGCCAATACCACCACTTTAACACCACAAAATATAAATAGTTCTAATAACACCACTTTAACATCACATAAATGTAAGTGGTGCCAATACCACCACATTTACACCACAAAATATAAGTGGTGCTAACTTTTAGGGCCTTAGATAGAGGTTTTCTCGATTGATCATATAGATGGATCTAAAACCAATGTCTTGTGTTAAAAACCTAATAATAATACTAATTTCCATCAAAAAAAAATTAAGAAGATAAAAATATCTCAAATGAATAATCAAATTTAAATTCAAATAATTTTATTAGTAATTATTTTTGGTGTAAATATTTTCAAAATAATTATTTGTGAATTTGTTTATGGTGCAAATCCACATAATTAAATCCTACTTGTAGATGTCCATGTGGAAAATAATAGCTTAGCACCACTTTATGGTACTTGCCAACATGGCATTTCTCATAAAAGTAAAACTCAATTTCCAATAATATTAACAAATATAACACCACTTTAACACCACATAAATGTGGTGCCAATACCACCACATTTACACCACCAAATATTAGTGATACTAACTTGTGGTGCTAAAAGATAGATTTTTTTGTTGTGATATATGTTCCTAAAAAACATAATAAAAATAATATAATAAGTTGGCTTGTACGTCTTTTTCGAGGAGCTACGAATATCTACGAGAATCACTGTCTTACATTAAACAAATACTTTGCCTGACAAATACTTGGACGTATTAAGTTAACGGTATAAACAAGTATTTATTTCGAAAAAACAATTTGCCTATCCATGTACCGTCACGGCGACAATAATGGTGCCATTCAAATCGTGGCAGCATATGGAAAAGCATCACTCTTATACGGTGATTTAAATTTTCTTTCCAAAATACTTTGGAAATTAATTAATTTTAAATCAAAAAATATTTAGATATATATAATATATTAAATCGTAATTTCATTCCTTCATCAAAACAGACTGCAAAATTACATTTATCAATTGCATATATCATGTCTGTCTTCGAATCTGCACATGGCAGGTCCTGACCCAAATCCGGAACCATAATATTCTATCCAAACACTCAATAGTTTTAAAAATAGAAAATAAGAGGATTAAACAATATTTTAAAGTGGTGGGTGATTTTCACAGTTCACAGTTTAGTATAACAATATTCTTTCTTATTATTTGTTTCCGGATATAAAAACCCTTACTGAGTCACAAGTTTCTAATATATCTATCTTACAAGCTGTTGAATATACTCTTAAAAAGTTGCTATTCCCATAATTAAAAAAAAAACATTCTTCTCATTACAAGATCTACCCTTAACAAACAAACACTAAACTTTTATACTTCAAAAACATACCAAACAATTCCAAACATACCAAACAATTGTTTATTCTATACTTCAAAACATACCAACAATCTTAATAAACATCCGGTGGCAAGCGTGGCGTAGATAATGCCTCCAAAGGCACCGTCTTTTGGATGGTCACTCCAAATTTCTCCGTCATGTCCAGCTGCTCCGCACTCATCCCCTTGGGAGGTGCCCACTCGAAAGAATGGAGCAGAGAAGCCAATACGAGATGAATCATCCGACTTGCCAGTGGAAGCCCCACGCACATCCTCCTTCCTGCTCCGAACGGTATCAGCTCGAAATGTTGTCCTCTGTAATCCACATTACTCATCTTACTATCGATAAACCTCTCGGGGACGAACTTCGACGGCTCATCCCAGATGGCAGGGTCCCTTCCGATTGCCCACATGTTCACGATTACTTGAGTGCCTTTGGGTATCACAAATCCTTCAATTTCACAATTACTATCTGCTTTATGGGGAACGAGCAGAGGAGCTACCGGGTGCAACCTGAACACTTCTTTCACCACTGCACGGAGATAAGGGAGACGGTCGGTATCACTTTCTTCCACCCTTCGACTGCGACCAACTACCTCGTCCAACTCGGCTTGGGCTCGTTTCATTTTCTCCGGATTGAATATCAGTTCTGCCATCGCCCATTCCATTGTCTTCGCAGTGGTGTCACTTCCCGCCGCAAATATGTCCTGCAACAAGCATTTAAAGATCAGAGCAATTGAATTTGCAGGCAGTATTAATCCCGGTAATAAACTGCAAGAAATCTTAAACTAAGATACCATCTATCACTGAATACATTGACCGACTTGTATAAGACCAACAAGATCAGATAATGAAAATAGTTACAGTTAAGTAGCCTCTGATATCGGTGAGAGTAAATTCATGGCTTCTCATATCTAGCAGAGCGTCCAAGAGATCCTCAGGACCATCACTTCCGTCTATGGTTTTGCCTCTTGTGGCAAGGCGATCCTCTATGAATCTGTCAAGAATGCCATAAATCCTTTTGAGATAGATTCGCGTGTTGTGTGCCACACCCTGAGGATCCAACCACTGAAGAAAGGGGAAGTAATCCGCCAAATTGGGAGCTCCTACCATCAACATCAGTTTCCAAAAACTGTCTTTGAACTCCTGGAAGTCTGGAGAGTGGGGATCGAACATGTGTTTACCGAAGGCCATGTTGCCCAACAGATTTATCGAAGACTGGACCACAGTCTCTGCGATATTTATAGTATTCCCCTTCATGCTTTCCTGCAGAATCTGCTGGATCGTTCGGCTCACTTGATCTCTTCTCAAATGCTCCAATGCTTCAAGCCTCCTGGCACTGAAGAGCTCTGTATTGGATATGCGTCTGAGCTTACGCCAGTGAGATCCAGATTGCCCCCATATTATTGAAGACTTGTCGTGAGAAAGGGACCTGGCTGATTGGATGACAGTCCGGCCTGCAAGGACATGGTCATGGGTTTTGAGAACTTGCTTCGCCATGGCAGGAGAGGAGACCACCACTGTCGTTTTCATTCCGAGAGAGACAGACATGAGAGGTCCGTATTTGGTAGCAAGGTGGAACAGAGCTTCATTGGGCTTATTACCCAACTGGAACAGGTTTCCCGTAATTGGCCATCCTCGAGGCCCAGGAGGAAGCCTGCCATAGGTTTTTCTCCTCCACAAATCCAAGACCAAGAATACGATGGTGGAGGTGATCCCCAACACAGAATACCATGGTACCCATTCAAATCCCATTGGAACTGATTAGATACAAAAGAAACCAACCCGCGACTGTGTGGAGCAGAGAGATATTATACAAGCGCATATACTCGCGTCTAAATCAGATCATCATACAAATCATATCATATAAAATAGAAAACAGTGGATACCATAACATAGGAAAAGGATTTCGGTTTATACACTCCATGGAAGGTTCAGCGAAATCGTCATACACCACTAATATGTATGCTATTATCTGTCCCTCTACCCAATAAAAACTCGCCACACATATGATCAAATTCGCAGTATATTCGTGCCACGTGGATCTTTTAATGTTTTCGTGTTCTACAAGCCATGTTTCTTGAAAGGCTGTCATTTGTCTCCTCTGTCAGTGTCCCGAATCCCGCCGATCATGACCGTTCATGTTTTCATCTTCTGCAAGCTACAACTTTTATCGAGTTGCTCCTGAAGGTTGGTGTGCTGCATCTGGTCTGTCAGTGTTCCGCTGTCCATCTTTCTCCTTTGTCATATTTCGATTCAGGTTTTTTGTTCCACTGGCAAATTGGTGTCTAAGAGAATGCAGTAGACTTTATTTTTAGGGAATGGAAAAAACTTTTTGGGTTGAAATTGTTAAAATGACAATTTTGGATTGCTAGAATTGCATAATAAGGGTCTCCTATGGATAATCAAGGTGGCATTCATTTTTGCAACCAAAATTGCAATTCGAGCAACCCAAATTGCAGTTTCAGCAATTTCCTCATACTCGGATTCCGACAAAAATTACCAAAAAAGATTCAAATTATCTAGAGTTTAGCCCATTCCTTTATTTATTGCTCCTCGGCAAGTTTCGAACTAGTGCCTTGCTACATCCGGTGAAGAAAAATAGAAAGAGTTGGACTACTTTTCACAAGTAGCTTATTCTCATAAGAAAATGAATAGATATAGCTTCTTCTTATAAGAGAATGAATAGATGGCACCTGTGATGGTTTTCGTGACTCCCTGGACTCTGGATGCCTACAATGCTTTCTCGAGAGACGAATCCAAGCACTCTATGAATTGTATTTGTGCAAACAAGCAGGTGGTTGTTTATCGTTATGGTGTTGGTGCCAAGAAGCAATTGATGTCTTAGAGCTCACGGCAGCAGCAGTAACGACATCATCCTGTGCAACAATATTTGAGCAGGACAACGACAACAGGCAGGACTCCTTGCTTTTAGGTAGAGGGGAAATAGGGCACCTTTTGACATTATAGAGCAGGAGAAAGACCTTAATGGTAGATTGAAAGTGTGATGGAATGGCAGCTAAGGAAATGAGTTGGTTGAAGTTTGGGAATTTCAACGAAGGTACTTTGCATACATTTGACGGTTTGTTTTGGTGTTTTACTGTGTTTTTTGACACCAAAATATTGGTGTATGAGATTTCTTTGTTTGTAGGACAAGGGATTCCTTCTATGCAGGGTAACTTTTAAGGTTTATAGAGGTGTACAGACCCTATCTCCTTCGGATTTGAACCTATAACCTTCTAAAAAGAAACACATTTTCTTAACTGCTAGACCCATTAGACTATCTACATAGACTATATACATATGATAAAACCATATCATTCAAATGTAGTTGACTCACTGTAATTACAGAAAGTTATAAAAAACATAATCTATCTTGTATCAATACCAATGTTACAATGTCACATAATTCAAACTTGGGATTAGCTTAGCAAGACTAGGAATAAGAGTATGACTTGGAGTTGGAAAATAGTGCTTGTGATTAATTGTTTCCCCACCTTGATTGAACGGTGATGTTGGTAATGTTTCTATTAAAATTTTCCCCTTCTTGATTGAAGGAGAATGTTTCTATTAGTGGTTTCCCTTTCTTGATTGGGGAATATTGCTTCTGATTAGTGATTTTCACAAGGATCAATCTTGTGATTAGTGGTTTCCCTTTTGACTGTTCTCTTCTACATGAAAACAGAGTAACCCTCTTGTTTATGGTGTCTCTCATGCAAATTGTAAATGTGAGTATTGTGCAGTGCTTTTGGTCTTTATACATTCAAGAAGCACTTAATATACCATACCTAATGCATTTCAAGAAGTACTACATTGTTTCTATTCTGTTTGCTTTATAGAAAGCATTTGTTTGAGCATCTTACTACTTTTTATGCGCATGGAATTGTACTTTGATGATTTGATGTTTGGTAAAATGAGTGACATTGGTTACTTTTAACCAACAAAGCTTTATGCCGTTGAAATGGCTTTTGCTATTACTAGTCTCTAATTTTCTAGCATAAAAGCCCAATAACTTGGATGAAGTTGGATATATTGAGCACCAAATGTTGTTGGGCTTGTTTATTAATTAATTTTTATTCAAATGGTGCTTTGTTCTTCAAATTTAGAAGATGCTCAAGTGAGTTATAAACTAGGCCTTTGAATTTGAACTCATACAATTTGTCATCTATTCTAATAGTTTCAGGCAACATTATATGGTCAGGAAGGTCTGTTTTAGACTGCTAAGGTCATGTCTGCTTGCAATTTCACAAAGGGATAGTGGTTTTTCCAAACATTTACAGGTTCAGAAAAGTTGGTTTCAGATAACAAGGGTCCATATACTTGCAATTTTACAAGGGAAGTTTATTTTGGTTACAGATATAGTGTTTCGAATTTGTTTCAAGTCTAAATCAATCTTAAAACTTTGGATCTATCGTAGACCGTTTCCTTAGAAAAATTGCAAAGGAGAGAAGCATATGGAAGAATATGGGACATGAAAGAATCAAGGCAATGATCTGAACTATGAAGGAGGAACTGAACAATGAAAGGAAAGAAATACATGAAAAAATGTCATGATGACATCATCATGACATTTTTTCAAGTATTTCTTATTTTGGGGGCAGTGGGATCTGTCAAAAGTATGTAGTGTGGGTACTCTTTGGATGCATAATTAAGTTCCGCATCCAACGAGTGCTCCCGCTTCAAATTTGAGTGAAAACACAGGGAGGTAGGTTGAAAATACGAACAAAAAAAATAGTTTTTTATCACAAATATCTCAAGTCAAAAGTCAACCATTATGGTTGACTCATTGTATTGAAATTATATTGGTTCTTGAATTCCAAATCATAAGGAAATTATGGTTGGCTCGTTTTCTTATATGATGGCTCGTTTTCTTATAAGGCCCATTTTAGACCTCAAATTCCTCTAATGTATAATATAAGCCATGTTTGATCTATATTTTTAGTTGAAGTTTATGATCAGTTTGATCACCTTGCTTATCACTTCGTTTCTTGATAATAAAAAAATTATCATGAGATGCTTTTAAGTTTGTGGACTTAAACTAAGTTCTTTTGTTGTATGTACATGGTTTATGTTTATGTTTCAGACTTATTTGTTCATATCTTTAAGATTGATTTATGATTTAGTCTTTATATGTTGTTTGTATTTCTTTACTCTTTCCATGCAGGATTCCTTCACAATTTACAAAAATTAAACCATTTTTCTAGTTTTTCGTTTTGATGTTCTAGCTTGTACCTTTGTAGTCTAGGTACAATTTCTAGTGCAAAAATATTTTGGCACTGTTGCTGGGGACGGAAGTGAAGAAGATATTCCCTGGGTTTGACATTAATAGATCTGGTTTTGAAGGTGAACAAAATCAGTATATTTGTTTCATAGACTACATTTTTCACCAGTGTGTTAAAGGAAAGCAATTGTGGCTGCTAAGATATTTGGGACTAGAGAAAATCCTACATCTCTTTTGCATCCAAAAGTTTCAGATCCAGAGCAGATTTTGAAGGATGCCAGGAAAACATTGAGCCCTACCTCGTCTGGAATATTTCAGTATCCTTCATCCATAGTCATACCAGGTCAGTCACATCAACCTTCTCCTTCTTCAAATTCACAACCCTAGAAAGAAGAAAAGGAACAAGATTTGTCTTTTCTTATCCCCACCATTCAAGTTGACAACTTTCAGGTTTACACCAATCCCTTATCATCTGAAAAAGTCAAAGATGAACTTTTATATTCTGGAGGTTTTTCGTTGAAAACTCAACTTCCACCTTATACTCCTCTCACAAGTAGGATCCCATTTAACCAGCTTAAATCCAATAATCCTACTTCTCCACCAAGACAGGGTAAATCCAATAGTCCTATTTCCCCGCCAAGCCAAGTTAACCCAAACATGGTTGGTCAGCCTCTTGATATGATGGATTGTATAGTGGATGCAAGATATGCCCCATTGGTTTTTCCTCAGCCCCTTAATGCTCTTCTTGGAGGTGATTACCAAAAATATCTCCCTAGGTTCAATGGTCAAGGTGAGGTTACTGTAGAAGAACACTGGAATTCTTTTTTCAGTTATGTTGATAATCAAAACATTGAAATCAAGGATGTTTGGATGCGAATGTTTGTACAGAGCTTAGATGGAGAGGTGAGAAAATGGTTCAGAGAGTTACCAACAAACTCCAAAGATGGGATAAAAGCTTTAGAGGAGGTGTTTATGAGACAGTGGGGGGACACTAAAGATTATCTTTACCACATCACTAAATTTGGAGTATTGAAAAGAAAATAGAATGAGAAAATCATATATTTTTCAAAGCGATTCAATAAGATGTACAATAAGATACCCGCTGAAATAAATCCTTCTGAGACATCAACAAAGCTCACTTATGCTAATTTGTTTGATTCTGAGTTTTCTTTCTTATTAATAGAAAGAAGATCTGTATCTTTGTTAAATATGCAGGAGGATGCATTAGAAGTTGAGTCAAATATGTTGGCATCAAGCAAACTTAAAGATAAATCATAATATCAAGTGCATGATAAAAAAGGCAAAAATGAAATGATGCCATCAACTTCTACAACAAATACATCAGAAAATAAAATGGATGAAATGACCAAGCTAGTCAAGAATCTATCTGCAAAA
Organism: Larix kaempferi; assembly: GCA_027924585.1. NCBI lineage: Eukaryota > Viridiplantae > Streptophyta > Pinopsida > Pinales > Pinaceae > Larix > Larix kaempferi. The sequence continues at coordinate 3,719,363 of BSBM01000118.1, forward strand.
ATCAATAGGTTGGAAATGGAAAATCAAAATCAAAACAAACCTGTACAAGAAGGACATCGAAATCCAAACCAATTCAGATGCCCTTTTGTTCCTAGATTCTTACCTAGAGAAACAAGGAACGATGACATTCAAAGAGAAAGGAGAGATAATGAGGATCAGGGAATTCATCCCCCTTTTCAAAATAATTTGCTGAATGAAGTAGAGGAGGTTGAGGATTTAGAATTTGAAGATTTAGATCAGAACATTAGCCATCTTGAAGAACGGTCATTTGAAATTTTTCTTACTAAAACTCATTATCAAAACTCTGAATATTTTGATCTAGATGCTCATCAAAAAAATGATCTCAGTTACACATCTTCAGCTGATATTTATCAAGAAGATCCATGAAAGTATTATAATCTAAGATCTGGTGCTAAGAAAGTTTCCCAAATTCCTAAGAAGAAAGTAGTTGCTCCTATCAAACAGTTCCCTGATACATCGTTGGAGAAGAAGCAAAACCAACAGGTTAACAAAGCTAAGCTCGTTGAGTTTGAAGAAACTAATAAGAATATTCAAGGTTTCAATTTTGAATATGAGCTTAGTAAAGTCAAGATCCTTACCCCATTAACAAAATTAATGAAAACACCTTCCTATATAGCTCCTAGTTACATAATGCTGAATTCACAAACTAGTCAAGTCCCTTCTGATACTGTAAACCTACAAGATGAGCATCCCACCATTACCTTTTGTCCTTCCTCACCTGACAAAGCTCAAAATAAGTCATATTTTCCTCCTTTTTATATTACCTTAACAGTTCATGAGAAAATGTTACACAACTGTCTGTTAGACTCCAGAGCTTCTCATAATATTATGCCCAAAGCTATCATGGAAGCCCTATATTTGAGCGTTACCAAACCATATCATGACCTGTTTGCTTTTGATTCAAGAGTAGTTAAGTGTTTAGGAGTGATCAAATATCTAGTTGTCAGTCTTGCACAATTGCCAATGAAGAGTGTCATCATGGATGTGGTCATTGCTGATATTTCACCTAAATTTGGTATGCTACTATCAAGGTCTTGGGAAAAAAGAGTAGGAGGCACCTTGCAGATGGATCAGTCCTATGATACTATTCAAGTCTTTGGAGGAGAACACAGAAGGTTATACAGAGAAGTACAACTAGCCTATTTGGTAAGTGATAATAATAATCGAACAAATCACCTAATCTATGCTATGGAAGAAGATATGGGATCTTGTATGTTGCATTTGAGTAATGAGGATACAGGTGGTATTTTGCAGGTGGAAAAAGAAGTACCAGTCCGAAACAGTATTGAAAATCAGGATGATTTATGGAAAATGTATTTCGATGTTTCATCATCCAAAGAAGGACCAAGAGTAGGTATTGTTCTCATTTCTCCAGGAGGTGATATTATCTATTTAATGTACAAATTGGAATTTTAGACAACTAACAATACAACTGAGTATGAAGCATTAATACTTGGGTTAAGCACTGCAAAAGATCTGGGAATTCAATAGCTCACTGTTTTTGGCGACTCTGAATTAGTTGTCCAGTAGGTGAAGGACATCTATCAAGTAAAACATGAATTGTTGAAAGTGTACAGGAATGAGGTATGGGATATCGTGGATAATTTCTTTCTGGAATTCAATATATCTTTTATTCCTAGGGATCATAACCAAACAATAGACTCATTGGCTTTGGAATCCACTTATTTTAGAATTCCAAAACAAACTCAGTTGAAATACCCCATTGAAGTTAAGTATAGACCTTCAGTGCCAGATAACATCAAACAATGGAGGGTATTTCAAGATGATCTAGAAATAAAAAAGTTTTTGGAATTCACTGGTGAGTTCTCTACTTCATTAATTGATCAAGATCAAGATAACGAGTTTGATGATAATGCTACATACTCTGAAAATCCAATTGATGATCATAAAATAATTGAATTGAAAGGAAATTTTATTCCAAAATGTCTTGTTCCCCTTGAAAGACTATTCTCTAAATATGATACTTTATTGAATCCCACTATGCAGTCCTCAGAAGAAAATGTCCTAAGCTGTAATATTGGAACTATGGATCAACTTAAGATGGTTAAAGTCTCTAAAGCACTCTCAGATGGAGAAAGAAACAAGTATGTGAAGTTACTGAAAGAATTTGTTGATACCTTTGCATGGCCTTATGAGGATTTGAAGACCTATGATACAAGTATAATCCAACACAAGATTCCATTAAAGCCAAATACTAAGCCTTTTAGACAGAAATTAAGGAGAATTTATCCAACATTGCTACCAATTATATAGAAAGAGATTAAGAAACTATTAGATGCAAATATTATAGTACCTCTCAGATATTCTTCTTGGGTAGCTAATTTGGTACCAGTACGTAAGAAAAATGGTGAAATCAGACCATGTGTGGATTTTCGTAATTTGAATAGGTCTTCCCTTAAATATAATTATTCATTGCCCAAGATTGAACAGATTTTACAGAAGGTGGTGTGTGCTCAAATAATATCAATGATTGATGGGTTCTCAGGGTATAATCAGATTGCAGTGAATCCATATGATAGGGAAAAAACAACGTTTACTACTCCATGGGGGAATTTCATGTATGCCAAAATGCCTTTTGGTCTCATGAATGTAGATACGACTTTCCAAAGAGCTATGGAGATAGCCTTTGTTGGTGAAAAATAAAAATTTGTGTTAATTTATCTGGATGATATTACCGTCTTTTCCAATTCCGATGAAGAGCATCTTAAGCATCTTAGGCAAACATTTCTTGAAGTGTAGAAAATATGGACTGTCCCTAAATCCTAAGAAATCTCATTTTGATGTTAAGGAGGGTAAACTTTTAGGCCACATTGTTTTAGTAGATGGAATCAAGATAGATCCTGAACGTGTCAAATTTATTCTTAAAATCAGTATTCTAAGAAGTAAGAAGGATGTTCAGTCATTTATTGGAAAGATAATTTTTTTAAGATGGTTTATCCCTAACTTTGCAGAGACTATAAAGCAGATAATATCAATGTTAAAAAAGGATCAGGAAGTAAGGTGGACAATTGAAGCTAGACCTTCATTTGAAAAAATTAAACAAGCTCTCATAGAAGCTCCAGTGTTGGTAAGCCTAGATTTTTCAAAAGATTTTCTGACTTTCTCTTTTGCATCTCAAGATACTATAGAAATTGTTCTTTTACAAAAGAATGCAGAAGGATTAGAACAACCTATTGCTTTCTTTAGTAATACCTTGAGAGATTCACAATTGAAATATAGTATATTGGAAAAACAGGTATATGCATTGGTTAAGGCTTTTAATTTTTTTAGAATTTACATTCTACATTCTAAAATCATAGCTTATGTACCTAATGCTGCAGTTAAAGAGATTTTGATACAGCTTGACAGTGAAGGAAAGAGGGGACAATGGATAGATAAAATCATGGAGTATGATGTTGAGATTAGACCTACTAAGTTGGTAAAAGGACAGGGTTTGGCAAGATTCTAGCTGATTCTAATTGTGAAGCTTTGGGCCTTCATTTAGTGGAAAATCAACCAACACAAGATGAGTTGCAAGTAAAACAAAATGAAGAACATATTATGGATAAGTATGCAAAATCTTCTTGGTATGCTGATATAGTTTACTTTTGTTGCATTTGCAATGTCCTTCTCATCTAAGTAAAAAATAAAGAAGATCATTAAACATAAAAGATACTAAATATTGCCTAGTAAATCAACAATTGCATTGGAAAGATCCAGGAGGGTTGTTACTCAGATGTTTGGAAAAGTCAGAAACAAAATTGGTTATTTCAGAGTCACATGAAGGTGATTGTGGGGGTCATAAGTATTGGAAAGATGCAACTTTTAAAATTTTAAGATCATGATACTATTGGCCTTCTTTATTTTCAGATGTTTATAAGCAAGTCAAAGCCTGTATACAATGTCGAAAATTTGTAGGTAAACAAAAGCTCCAATATTTACCATTAAATCCTATTGCAGTGGATGCTCCATTCCAGCAATGGGGATTGGATTTCATAGGGGAGATCAATCTTGCTTCAAGCGGACAACACAAATGGATATAAAAGCCACAGATTTTTTCACCAAGTGGGTAGAAGCGATTCCCACTAGGAATGCAACTGATAAAGTTATCATCAATTTCATACAAGAGAATATTTTGAGTAGGTTTGGTTGTCCCAAAAAATTATTGATTGATAACACTCAGGATTTTAAATCTAAAGCTATGATTGATTTTTGTGAGAAAAATGGGATTATACATAAAGCTTCTACTCCCTATTACCCTCAAGGAAATGGGCTAGAAGAATCAACAAATAAGAATATCATTAATAGTATCAAAAAGATTTTATCTCGGAACAAAAGATCTTGGGACACTATGTTGAAATATGCTCTTTGAGAAGATCGTAACGACTAAAAAGGAAATAGGATTGTCTCATTTTCATCTTGTTTATGGCATTGATACCGTTTTTCCTATTCAGTTGGGTATTCCAGTGATGAAGTCACTACAAGATAGTGAGGAGGATCCAAATGCCATTCAAAGAAGAATCTTTTTATTGATTGAGTTGCAGCAAGGAAGGGAAGCATTAGCAAAAGGAGCACAAGCTTATAGGAATAAGGTAAAGGAAAAGTTTGACAGGAGAATTAACGAGGATACCTTTCTCCTTGTATATATGGTACTCATATGGGATACCCATAGGGATCAGAAAGGTCAACATGGTAAGTTTTAAAATTTATGGTTAGGACCTTTCAAAATTTCCAAGATTCTGGGAAACAATACGTTTGTACTGCAAAACCTGGAAGGTGAGGAAATTTCAACCCCAGTGAATGGGCGGTTCCTTAAACATTTTTACATTTACTGAAAAGATAAGACATTTTATTCGTTGTACATATAGGTGAGAATTCAATAAGACTACGGCCCAATGGAATTGTATATAAAGTCTAGTTTCAAATTCAGAAGAATAACAAGATGTTTTCAATTCAGACTTCAGAAGGCACTGGTTTGCATGATCTTGGAACCTCACAGGGAGGATTCCATCCCCCAGTTGGAGCCAGATGTTAGAGATGAAATTGCACCCCAATTTTAGTCCCTATTTCTTGTTTTTCTTTGTTATTTTCATGTTTATTATTTATTTTAGTCATACCATTTAAATATTTTTATTTTATTTTTGATTGAACATTGGCTTATAATCACTTAATCTTCCTTTCCGTATTCAAATACATGTTTTAATATTATTCCTAACCCTTGTATAAATATTTTATGAACATTTTATGAGTGAAATGTGACTTGGTACATTCCAGCAGCGTAATCATTAGACTTCACACATACGGGCGCTGCCGGAATCTCGAATCATTGAAGTTCATGGTTGGTGCATGTCCAGTTTCATACACTAGTTTTTATGAAAGATTGGCCCGATATTTTGGTAAGGAGGAACGTAACATCTGCCAAGCTCGAAACTCCATAGAATATCCATTGAAAGCAGAGACCACGGGTTAACCCTAGCTCCATGTTTTCATCACTGCAGAAGAGCGGGACATCTATTCATCAGTTGAAAGGAGCTCGTTTTAGACATAGAAGGTATCCAATGAAGCAATAAACATGAAGAAGAGTGAAACATTATGTAGATTGGAATCAGTTAGCACTGAATGGGAGGAGGAGTTCCTCGAATGCACATAATTGTTTAGAAGGGAAGGATGTTCTCCCTTTTTGAGAAAATCACAGGTTATAACTTGGAGGTCACTCGATCCTTTGCTCAAAATTATTCAAACTCCTTTGTTGAATTCCAAATCCTAAATATTGAGTTATCCAAAGGATTGATAGCTGAAGCAACTGGTTTATCTATCGAAGGGGAACGTTGGTTCAAAAAGATTCCATTCGAATTCCACCCAAGTTCATTCCTGTTGCCTGGATTTGAATCTATGTATTGGAACAAGGGAATTCATCTCAGCGCTATCAAACATACTCGGAGGGAGGTTACCAGGACTGTGCAACATTACATAACATGTGAAGGGAGGTTTGCTACAATATACAAATATCACTTCAGGTTCCCGTTACATTTAAATGATCAATTGAAGATGAATTTACCATTTTACTTCTTGAAAAGACTTATTAAGATGTCAAACAGGGTAAAGGGCCATATCAATCATACAAACCAATCTTTCTTTCATCATGGCCTGGTCAAATCGATAGTGTCAATAGAGCTTAAGAAGAAGAACTGTGCTTGGAATCACTTTCTGTTTTGGTCTAGATTCGAACCTGAGAAAAGCACAAATCAGGAGGAAGCTAAAAAGTTAGTTACTAAACAGAGGAATGTTCAAGGAATACACCAAGTTCAAAAATAACCTAGCATCACAAAAAGGTTAAAAAGGAGCATGGTTGTGGAGGTGAACTCAGTAGGAGGAGGTGACTTAGAAGAAGAACCAGGAAAACCAAAGGATCCAAAACATGAACATCTATAAGAAGGAAGGTCCTTGGCATCATGCAACGAAGAGATCACATTGTCTTCTGATACTTCTTGTGTCACCAGGGAGAGGTTAATAGAAGATGGTATGGTTCTTTCTACAAATACTGAAACTATTATCAAGCCTATATCTGAATCTAAAATGCCAAAGTGGAGGCCCAAAACCAGGGCAACAAACAAGTTAAGGCTGAATATGAGAAAGGCTTTAAATCCTAAATTAGAAAGGGAAGAAATTACAACAATTGAAGATTCTTTGACTGAAGAAGAGCCCTAGGAAAATATAGAGAAGAATAATAAAAATGTGACAGAATTAATGGAGAAGAATTGTGAAGTTCATGAAGAATAAAAGATTTCAAATTTTGAATTTGGATCGAGCTCGGGAATTGCTCATCCAGAAGTTCCAATAGAGGACAGGAATGCAAAGGAGTCAAAGGATTTAAATGAAACACAAGAGGATCTTCTCATTAAAAATATTGAAATCCCTCCAAGCTCAGATAAAGAAGAAAATCCAGTACATCAGGAAGCAATTCAAATAGGTTCAGAAGTTGAAATTCTCAAGAAGTCATTACATCAATATAAAGTACTAAATGAATATTTAAATGATGCAAATGATAAGTTCATGCATGCCAACAGAAGATTAAGGGAATATTTGGAGGAAGTGAATGGTCATTATCAAGAACTAATCACAGCTGGAAAGGAAGTGTTAAAAAGGAAGAAAAATGCACAAAGCCAGATTGAAGATTTAACAAAGAAAAATGTAGAATTATCAAACAAGGTCCAAGTGTTGGAAGCAGAGCAGGTTTGTCTTCTCAAAAGGTCTCAAGCGTTGCATGGACTCACTATTCTGGTAGAAGTAGCTCGTCAAATTTGAGATCAAGGATGATCATACAATTGTCAAGCAAAGTGTGATGATAGATATAAAAGTCATAGATTCTAGGAGTTAGTTTTGCTATGTTTAGAAACTCCTTAATTTTGTAGACTTATTAAACAAACTCGAATCCTTAAAGTGTGGATATGTTAAACCTCTTTTAAGGAGTTTTTGTAATTATAAAAGGGAGAAGGGTAGTAAGCGTAAAGGTTGGATTTTTGTTCTGGAAAGGGTTAGATGCTTTCAAGATATTGTACCAGAGACATATGATAGACTCTCAGTAAGTTTTGAAGACTGTTTATTTGGAATGATACATATAATATAAGCCATGTTCAATCTTTATTTTTAGTTGAAGTTTATGATCAGTTTGATCACGTTGCTTATCACTTTGTTTCTCGATAAAAGTTTTTATCCTGAGATGCTTTTAAGTTTGTGGACTTAAAATAAGTTCTTTTGTTGTATGTACATGGTTTATGTCTATGTTTTAGACTTATTTTCTAGATCTTTAAGATTGATCTCTGATTTAGTCATTATATGTTGTTTGTATTTCTTTACTCTTTCTATGCATGATTCCTTCACAATTTACAAAAATTAAACCATTTTTCCAATTTTTCCTTTGGATGTTCTAGCTTGTACCTTTGTAATCTAGGTACAATTTCTAGTGCAAAAAACAACTATAGCAGCCTCTATGAGGTCATCATGAAAAACCAGGGCCAAAATCACCCTTTAAGCTAAACGGGAAAACCAAAGAAAAAGCATGAAAAACATGACACATTTGAACTCTTCTTCAAAAGAGAGGAAAATGTGGCTAGGGTTTGGCTCTTGAGATGAATCGACCGCAACCATTATGGAGATGGTACATCCTAGGGGCCATAAAATATTCTTCTAATTCCACCCATAGACTAAGGAGAACCGCGAACTCTATTTGCGTGAAAGCCCTGGGGTGTCGAAGAAAATCCAAATGTCTTAGATAATCAACTCACCAATCAAAGGGTAGATTCAAGTCATAAAAGAGTGCTTACTTGGTATCCTATAAACAGGTGGAATAGATAGGTTGTCTAGACACCCTCATATTCCTATCTCAACTTTGTCCAGGTGTCTTTGTATGATAGGGGGGTTCAAGACAGGGTTCCATGAAAGTTCACAACAAGTAGGCAGTAATAATGGGTAAAACAGGGTGAAAACGACTATTAATATATCTAAAATTGCCCCCTCCTTACCTTTCACTGAAACATGTGGTTAAAAATGAGTGCAAATGAGACTTTCGGTGAGTTTGAGAGAGTCAAGCCGAAGCATTTAGACAACTTTTGATGAGTCTCTTTGAAGCATTTTGGCGGTTTTAAACCAGTTTTGCTGAAAAACAAGCTTCCTAATCATTTCGACGGTCGGGGATAAGTTTCATCGATGAGTTGGAGAAACTACACTTAAACATTTTGGAAACTTTGGATGAGTCTTACTGAAGCGTTTTGACGAATTTGGGTGAGTTTCGTTGATAGGTAGTATTAGCTATGTATCAAAGGAATTTCCTAAGATCTGTTGAACTATTTCGGTGGAAATATCTGAGTTGAGCAATACTTCGGGACATAGAAATCAAACAGGAGAAATATCAATGAGTTTGAGGAAACAAGATGACATATCAGGGATCTCAAGTAAACTTTCCTAATTAAAAAAAATCAAATATTTCCATTGAAATGCAAAAACTCAGCAAAATTCACCAAAACAAAAAAAGTCGAAAAAAATTTCAAGTGTTTCCTCTTTCAATGAGGTAATTTTTCAAATAGTACTTGGCTAAGCCTAAGGGAAACCAAAATTTTCCCAAGGTGGAAAAACTAAAGGAGGGGACCCAATCATGCCATAAGAAAGAATGGGGAAGGAGGTTGCAGCTACAACGATTGGTGACAGACTAGGAGAATCTTAGATCTCTAAGATAAAGAGTTGATTCCTTGTATCCCATGATAGTCGTAACTGGTTCTTCCGGGCCCCACTCTGGCTCAAGCTGACTTTTTTAGTGTAGGAGTCATAATATCATTCATCCATCTTGCGTTCCTAACAATCCTGGTTCAAGCCTAAGAAAGGCATAGGAAAAACCAAGTGTCATTAGGTAGGTGTACTCAAGGATAGCTTAAGTTAGGCTTTCACAGCTATTGTCTTGAGGCTAGGTTATGGAGTTTATTTTCTAGACTGATATTTTCAATCTACATTTAAGGCATGATACCACATGGAAAGTGAAAAAAATAGACAAATGCAATTGTGTTCCTCATCTCTTACACTATAGACAGGGTTTTGCTGCTAGCAGGAATCCATAACCTCGATAGAGTTGTTTCTTGCATCTGTTTTACAACTGAGTGCTCTAGCCCCATTCTAGTAAGTATTTTCTTTGTATATGAAACGTTGTTTCTTCTATTTTCGAGAATTTCTACTTAGTAGTGTTTCTATATGCGAGAGCAAACTCAGTAAGCCTTTTACATGCATGGGATAGTGTATAGAGTCGCTTCGATTTTCCATGCACTTGTAAAGTCTTTTTTCCTTGACGTAGGTCTGCCAATAGTGAACATTTCAAGAACAATCAATTATATGTTAAGGTGGATGGAGCTTCAGGAGAGTAACTGTGAAATCCTTCTCAAGCACATTCATTACAAAGTTTAATACATTTTAATTATAACTTGATCACTACAATATCACTTTTGGACAAACCAGATACATGGGATACTTAATAGATGGGGTGAGATCCTTTCAAATGATAGTGCTAGAAAGTGCTTCACCAACTCCTCACCCTAAGAAAGAACTCTAGTTATCATAGTTTTTCCCACTAGCTATGAAGGTTGGACTTGTCAATAGGTCGGGGCATTTACAAAATTATGAGATCAATAGTTTCCCATTATACACCAGGGTAATTTTTAGGGGCGAACTTTCGCCAATTGACTATTTTTTTCAAAAAGTAAATTCGCTATTTGGTCATTTTTAGTCCCTAATATCACCTATATTTACATAAAATATGTTTTTTATCATAATATTCGCCAAAATTTACACATTTCAATAGTAAATTGTATGTTTCATATTTAATATTCGCCTACCTATCTATATACATGTTTTTTTCAATCCAAAATATTCGCCTAGGATACTACACTTAAGTATAATATTAGAATCCTTAAAAAATACCCTGTTATACACTCTGATTGTTGAAGTCAACATTATTAAAATAAGTTTAAAATTAAATTAATGAATTGAAACCAAAGTGACTAGGCTTAATCAAATGAAAACAAATAAAGGCAAGTCTAAAACAAAGTAAACAAAGTGGTATAAAGCAATGCAATGAGGTAAAATCTTTATTTATGTACAAGTTTGGTTTTCCCTTAGAAAAAGTGAAGTACTGCTTCAAATCCTAACCATTCACAGTGACAGCATCTACCTCCCCTTCCAAATTTTGCAATCTTTATGTACTGGGGCCAATCTTTTCAATGATAGTGTAAGGACCAAGCCATAAATGTTGAAATTTCTATGTTTCCCTTTTTCTTCATGAGGCTTGTCCCATTTCAGGACCAAATCTCCTATGTCATACTATTTTTTTCTTGACCGACAATTATCAAGCCATCTTTTGACTATTTGTTGATGAGACACAAATATTTTCCTGGCATTCTCTTTTTCCTCTTCAAGTCTCAACAATGTATTAATTCTCTCTTGGATAGCATGACTGTTAGACCCTCTTGAGGCTTGGGTTAAATAAAGGGAAGGAGTATGTTTTGGGGAAGAATGGCTTCTTTTCCATAAACGAGGGTGAAAGGTGAGACTCTTAAGGAATTTGTTGGTTTGACCTATCAACCCATAGAGCATTTGAGAGAGCAATGTGCCAATTTTTTAAATTTTCAATGACGGTTTTCTTCAAGATTCTAATAAGATTTTTGTTTGTTGATTCTACTAACCCATTCTCTTGATGATAAAAATTAGAAGAATAATGAAATTTAATCCCTTTTTATAAATAAAATCCACTTAGTTTCAATGAGGAAAAATACAAAGCATTATCAAATACCATGGAAATTGGAACCCCAAGCTTGGTTATAATGTTTTCTTCCAAGAATATAATGACTGCCTCCTTGTTGACACTGTGTAGAGGAATTTATTATGTCCAATGCATGAGGTAGTATTTGGGAGTGATGATATAATGATGTCTTTTCTAATAATTTGTGTTTATCTCACCTATAGCATCTAAGCTCCATTGTTCAAATGGTTCTAAAATCACCACAGGTTGCAGAGCGACTGTTGTTTTTATCTCTCTTCTGGCACTCTTCTGACATATGGCACACTTCCGAGCATAAGCATGTGAATCTTTAAAAACATTCGGACAATAATAACCTTCCTTGAGAATTTTATGTGCAGTAGTCTCCCTAGAGTAATGTCCTCTAGCAGGTTTGTAATGCAATTCAATTAAAACCTTTTATGAGCATCTTAATAGAACTCCGCCATAATTTTTTCGAAACAAAACTTTATCAATTATTTGATATGATGTTGATTTCAAATGGAGAGCTCTTCTTGCTTCAAAATACAATGATACAATGCATATCCATGTTGTAGATATTGCAATAAATCACGATACCAAGATTCAGGAGCAACAATGATATAATGCACCTTTTTCAAACTTACATCTGCTCCATTGTCCCAACCTTCAGCTTCCTCTCATAAGTTCTATATGAGTAGCTTGCATAGTCCTTAGCAATTGATGATAGTGGTGGGTTTGAATTGCAAATCATATTCTTGTAATGTTGTCACTCTGTTCCCTCACCTTTCTCCCAGCTCCTTTTGCACAAAAAGTGATCTAAATGTTAGGTGACGGACTATGACTTTGGTCCTATTTTTCAAAATATAGGTACTAAACTATTTTACATCATTAAAGACTACATAGGCCTATTTTTCAATGTATGGATAATTTGTCATAGCACCCTATAAACTAGTGCTCATGAATGTGATTGTATAGTCATCTCCTTACTCTCCTTTCTGAGTGAGCACTGCCACAAGGGAATGAGAAGACGTGAAGGTGTAATTTACAATTCAAGCTCTCTGTGTGAATTCCTTTTCAAATTCAGGACTACTCATTGAAGGTGCAACAACAATTGCGTCTTTGATTTGATGGAAAGAACTCTTCTCAACAAGGTAGTTCTTAGGGGCAAAATTTCACCAATTGGCTATTTTTTTGGCATTTTTTCAAAAAATAAATTCGCTATATGGTCATTTTTACTCTTTAATATTGTCTATATTTACTTAAAATATGTTTTTTTTACTGTAATATTCGCCAAAATTTACAAATTATAGTAGTAAATTGTATGTTTCATATTTAACATTCGCTTACCAATCTCTATATATGATTTTTTCAACCCAAAATAATCGCTTAGAATACTATACTTAGGTATAATATTAGAATCCTTGAAAATTACCCCGCTTCTCAATATCATTCCATTTAAATTATGCGTCATGTTTTTATCATTTGTTGTAGGTTTTTTACTATTTGAGCAAAGTCAGAAACAAACATGCAAACAAAATTTATCTTCCCCATAAAATATTGCATCGCTTTCTTATTGCGATGCATGTGAATCTGTAAAATAACTTGTACACGTTCAGGATCCACATAAACTCCCGTTTTAGAAATAATATGTCCCAACAATCTCCCTTGTCAAATAACAAAGATACTCTTTTTGGGGTTGAGAGACTCATACCATATTTTTGACACCTTTCAAAAATATGTTTTAGGTGATGAAAGTGATCTTCCCTTTTCTTGGTGAATACCATGACATCGTCCATCTATACAACCACACTGCGACCGATCAATCCTCATAATGCAGTGTCCATGGCCCTTTGAAATGTGGCTCCTGCATTCATCAGGACAAATGGAATTTTGCAGAAGGTGAATGTACCCCATTTTGTGCAAAAGGTGATTTTCAAATGATCTTCTTCAACCACAAGTACTTGATTGTATCCTAAGAACTCATCCAATAGAGAAAAAATTTCAAACCAGATATGATTTGTAAAATCTATTCCATAGGAGGAACAAAGTAGTTATCTTTGTTAAAGGCCCGGCTATTAAGATTGCCAAAATATACACATAACCTGATTTCTTTCCTAGTGGAACGAAATTTTCCACCCATTTGGAGGGTCTGACCTTGAAGATGATCCTAGCATCTAGGAGTTATTTAATTCCTTTTGGATTAAGGGCTCTAGCATTGGGTGGACCTTCCGTAGCTTCTGTTGGAATGGTTTGACTCCTGGTTTAATGGAAATAACATGTTGTATGATGCAGGTTTCATACATTTTCAGCTCATCGTAAGTCCAGGTGAAGACATCCTTATACTGTTTAAATAACTGGGTAAATCTTTGTCCATCACCTAGTGAGAAACATGTATCAAGATTCACATACCTAGGTTCCTCTGTTGTTCCCATATTTAGCAATTCATATTGCATAGAGGAGCTATTGGTCTTGAAATTTACAAGCTTTCTAAACTTATGCTACAAATTGAACATCTTCTTCAAGTGTATGTACCCCTTTAGGACTAAAGTTTCCTCTATACTGACTTCCATTCTCTCCAGACTTATTTAGATTCACTTGATGTTCATCATCATTGATAATAGAGCCCTTGAAAGTTCCCTCATCTATCAAGAAACCAATAAGTTGTGGATCATCATCAAACACTCTCCAATTAATCATGTCGTCTAGAATAGAAGGCATGAAAACTAGTTCAATTGAAAATTTTTCATTAAGAGGAATCACATGCAAGGCAATATTTGCTAATAAATCAACTACAACATTCGTTGATCTAGGAATCGAATTAATGTTGAATGATTCAAAGTTCTAAATAAAATTCCATTCCTCATCTTGGGACCCTTTTAAGTGTGGAGATAAACAATGAATGGTATTCTTGACCTGTCTAACATTTATTTCTGAATCACCAAAATATTTTAAATATTTTACATTTAAATCAATAGCCTTTTGAGACCTTGGACCAGGGATTCGTACTTGGGAAATGTTACTAGTGCATTTAAACTCTAACCTATATGAGAGATAAGTTTTATGCCTATGGGGATCAACAAGGACACAATTGGCCCTTGCACCCTCTTGCATTTTGGAGCCATCAAAAAACAAAGTCCCAAAATCATATCCTATATTATCTCTAGAATCTAAGTTAGTTTCTAAATTTATGTCAATAACTAACTCTACTATGTTACAATCATTATCATCATCCCGCGATAACTGAAGGAGATTGTGATGTGTGCCTGATTCATGGATGCGAATCTCTGCTTGATAACAACCCGGTTCAATTTCCAAAAAATAGTTACCCAGAACTGAATGTGTGAAATTTACATTCTCATTTTCCCCTTCCAATTCAGTGATAGTAATATTCATGTGTGGCTCTTTGTTTACCCTTATATGATTTGTATTGTTTTGGTAAGGGAGCACAAGTGAGACAAATTAGTGGAAAAGTATTCCTATAGTTTACTAGACTAGTATATGCTCAACAACAACAGTTTCTGGTATATCCACCACCACAATATCAATGAACTGACATACTCTTTCATCTGAGGCTAACCTGATAAAAAAATTCTTTAGCTCACAAATTATATTTACATTAGACCTATCAAATTGAATAATCTTGGAAGGATAAGAAATTGGTTTCCCATTTATCCTTTTTCAAATAGAATAGGGAAAAACATTGGAAGAAGTTGGACCAAAATCCACCATACAGTTATGAACATTAGAATTGTAAATTTTGAATGTGAGCAAGAAAGGTGTGGTATGGGATTTGGATTTTCTGCAATTACTAGCTTCATTAATTTCCTTATCTTTCCCATCATCAACTTGTTTCTTTTCTTTTCTCTTAGTGGTTGGGGCTTTTGTCTACGTATTAAGGTCAAGAGGTTCTATCAGATGCTTCTTTTGTAGAGGAAAGTGACATATTTCAAACAAAGACATGTTTTCTTTAGCCTTTTTTTTTTATCTTCTACCCCATCGTATCCCATATTAAAACTACCTTTGGTATTTCCCGATGTGATGGCATCACCTGATAAATGAGTTACCCCTTTTGAATTCATAGGTGCCGTGGTTTTCTGATTTGTGCTAATTTCAGTTTTTTTCTAGGCCCTTGTTTGGAAGCTATTATTTTGTCTTAGATTTTGTCTACAAAATTGCTTATTTTGTTATTTTCCGCCCCATTTGGTTGCATACTAACATGCCCTTTAATATTTAAGGAATAAATATTGGCAGGGGAAGTCTTCACATTTTGTATTTCAGTAGTGTCTTTATCATCATCCAATCTGAGGTTGGGTGCCCAATCCCATAATACTAGAGCAATTTCTTTGGGACCTTCCTTAGTTTCGGTTGATTGCGGTTGTTTCGCTTCTTCCTTCTCATCTAAATCTTGCTTGTCAAGTAGTTGATTTATCACCAAAATCATAGAGTTAATCCAATGAGAGCATGTTTTTTCAAAATGGTTTTCTTGATGTTAATTATAGAAATGGTCCATTCCCACATCATTATGTTGAAAGCAGTAGCTTAGTTCCATGCAATGGCGTTTCTCCTTCTAGCACCAAATTTGTTGACTCTTGGAAAAATCCTTGTGTTAATAGTAGGGGTTCTTTGAAATCCCAATTAGATTTCTTACCGTTTGGAATAGGGAACCCATCCATATTCCGGCCCGGTTACTATTCACTGGTTAGGGATTTTATCGGTTGCGGCCTGGTATGATGCTTAGGGTTTTAGTATTATTATTAAATTAAATGCAAGATGCTCTAATATACGATGCAAGCTAAACTAACCTAGCCTATCCTTGCAAGGAGTGAAAGTTATGGAACTGATCAACAAATGAAGCAAGATACATTCCAACAATATGTAAATGCTAAACATGAAATATATCACATCTACAAAGTGAGATTAAATACTGAGATAGCTACAACTTAAAACCAGTTTGCATTTACAGCTCATAGAAATAAAAAGAATACTACATTCATCAAATACAAAATAATTAGCAATGAACCATCATAGTAATCCAATAGGTATACAGAACAATCTTATTGCATATACAACATAGGAGAGCATGAAATCAATTCCATATCATTCATCCATACAAAAAACACAACTTTTGATGCCAAGCTTGAGTCCAAAAGTTGTCTATTCATCTTAAGAAATAGTTGATATATAGAGTGAGAAACCAAACTTTCTAGGCCCAAAAAAGGGCCCCTTTCTCTCTTCTCAACCTCTCTTTTATAGTTTGTCCTAGGCCTTTGGATGACTATTCAACTTCCCTCATGGTAGTTACAACTCTTGAAATTCCCAACCACATATCACTTTATATTTACATTTTCAACAAAAAATATGAAAACAAGAAATTTCAACTACATAATAAGGATGGGATGCTCCCTTGAGCCTGAATAAATTCATGCCAAAGTTTACAATCATAAGAAATTACATTTAGTTGTTGAGGCTCTAACAAACATAAAGCTACTTCATAAAGGACCACTTCTATAGATTAAACAATTAATTGTTTGGTTGTTGTGTTGTTTCCTATGGTCATATATTGAGATTTCACTGTCAGTTTCCCAATTTACTCCTATAAGACTTGTGAAGTGATCTGGTTGGTACCCTGAATGGTTCCCAAGTCTTCATCTTTGATTGTCCTAAGTTTTGATATCCTCTACGCTTTTGGAATGGGATCTTCAAATATTATAGGAGGAGGTACATGGAACCTTTCCAATGTTTTGATGCACCTCCCTACACTTCTTCTCCATTGAGGCTTCAAATTATTTATGTAACTTTTTCTCATCTTTCTGGAAATTATCCAAAGTGGCATAATCGAGCTACATTCCTCTATTGTTCACTTGGGAAAATTAGATGGAATTTCTATATGTTGCTTATGCCATGATTCCACCCTTTTCAATTTCCTTTTTACCATAGTGATCTTGATAACAATACTCTAAGCCGCATCTAATACTTCTTTGAGCTTGGAATCTATCTTTTGAACCTTGAATAACTGCTATGTAAGAAACTCTTGAGAATGAAATAGTTGTTCCTGTAGACTAGCTACACAGCTATGGAAATGAGCCAAACCTTACCTCCATTCTCTAGAAGCATTCAACTCAGTTTCTAACAATTCCATTTCTTGTTGTAGAGTTCCTACTTGAGCCTCAAAATCCAAATTTCATGTTTTCAAAATATTGATACTCTCGTCCCACTTGTCTTCTTTGTCTCGTATCTCCCTTATTTGTGTTCTCATGGTTGCTTTCTCTACCTCGTTTGCTTCAACTTGAGTGGTTAGAGAATTCTTTTCTAATTGTAAGCTTCAAGTCAGGTCTGTTGTGTTCCACTTGTCAACCTCCATGGTGCCGTGCTAGTGTTTCAAAACAGTCCCTTCATTTATCGCCTACAAGAGGAGGTCATTCAATTTTTTAATCTTCGTCTTACCTTTCTCAACGTCTTTCAGTTGCTTCCAGATATTTTCTTGAATTTCCATGGTTGTATCCATGCCTGCAGATGTAATCATTTCTAGTTCCTGATCTATTCCTTCAAACATCGAGACTTCCTGAGTGGTGACAAAATATAGTCATGCTAAAACCTTGACTCTCTTTTTCATTCTTTTGATGATCTTCTTCCCTTTGGGGTCAAATAATATAGTCTCCAACTTGGCAACATCATGTTCTTTGGATAGTGTGTATTAGGTAAGGCCTAATTATTTGAAGGGAAAATGTCCTCCAATGAGTGGGATCTCGGAGCTTGTAGAGTGGTGTTATCGATGTCCATGTATTGAGGATCGCTACCTTGCACCTCCTTAACCTATTCTTGTTCCTATTCCATGAAATTATTTTGTGTTTATTCCTGCTCTTTTCTCTTCCCTTACTCGATCCTCCTCTTGCTCCTTGAGCAATTTTGTTTTCCTCCTTTCTTCTTGTGTATCTTTCCTTGCTTGCTCATCCTCTTGAGATTTCTTTTCTTGCCCTTATTCTTGTAGTTTCTTGTTTTTATATGCTAATAAAGCCTCTAGTTTAGCTTTCTTTCGGGTAGTCTCCTATCGTAATGTTTGTTGCACTTCTTCCACTACCTCCCCAGTTTGTTTACTGGTGCCTGCCTCTTTAGTGATCTAATTCCCTCTCTTTCTCCTCTTATCAAAATATTCAAATTTTTGGGCTTTCTGATATACTTCTTCAACAACACATAATTGATCAACATAAGCATACAATATTTTGATAGTTGTGCAATGACTGGCTAGCTCTCCACGACTATCATTTCTAATCAAGACCTTTTCTCCAAAGTGAAAGGCATCGAAACCTTTGGTCAACTGAATCGCTTATTTTTCTTTAGACATCTTGTACACCCCAAATGTTATAGGAAAGGGAGGCAATAATGCCTTTTTATTATTGTTCAAGAAACTTCTGATACCATTTATGAAGGTCTATTGCACAATTTCCTTTAGAACTCTATAGTTTGTTATATACTTAGGGTATACATATGGAGCTTTGGATCCTCCATATATGTGCAAATATGTACCCTCATATGTTACGTAACATTAGCCTAGGTGGGTCACCATTCGAATAGAAACATAAGACATGTAGTTAGGTTCCCTATCATATATGATTTTATACAAGGGAATAAATTCCTCGCAAATCTATTGGTAGTGGCTAGCGTGTTTATGTTCCCATAGAACCTGGAAACACACATGTATAGGCACTTCATTGGGATTCCATTTCCACCCCATGCTAGGAAAGTGATGAAGGATGCACACATAGTATATAAGATATGAGGACATATGAAATTCCACTTTTTTTGCAAGGATACTATCTTGTACTTTTTTGATGTCCTCTTCCATAATCACATAAATGATATCTTCCCAACTGAATCACAAAACATGCATCATGACGTGGTATAGAAATGGGGTCTAGATGAGTATGAAATGCATTACACTGCCCATTCCATATATTTTGCATAAAAGAGCTGTAGAAACTCTGTCACATCCCCGGTCACCTCGGTGCCCTTTAGAGTCATGGGGGAACAACCTAATATTTTTTTTTTAATCTATCCACATCTATGTACTTTTACACAACTACAATGATCTCGGTCCGCAATCCGCAATTCCACAAGCAACAATCTGCAAGTCGTAAGTTGGGAGTCGGAACACCAATTTCACAGTGTTAATGAAACACCTCTTTGAATTTTGCACTTCTCAATCTGTCTTACAGGACTCGAAAATTCAGAAAACCAATTACAGGACGTCAAAGAAACACACCTCCGACTTCCACACTCCACAATCTGGCTTGCGGGAGTCAGAAAGTTGAAACGCCAATTACATGGCGTTGAAGAAACACCTCTTCGAATTCAGCACTCTGCAATCCAGTTTGCGGGAGTCGGAGAGTTGGAATGCCAATTGCACGGCGTCGAAGAAACATGCCTCCGACTTCCACACTCTGCAATTTGTCTTGCAGTAGTTGGATTCGGAACCCCAAGTTCCCAACTCCAGGAAAATTACCCCTCTGAATTCGGCACTCTGCAATCTAGCTTGCAAGAGTCGGAAGTCAAAACTCCAAATTCACAACTCCAGAGAAAATTACTCCAACTTTCGCACTCCACAATTCAGCCTGCCGGAGTCGAAAGTTGGAATTCTCAATTCACAACTCTAGAGAAAATACTCTTCTGACATCCACACTCCACAATCGGTCTTGCGGGAGTTGGAATTCCCAGAACCACGTTGAGAAATCATGCCTCTGACCTCCGCGATCCGCAATCTGAACTATGGGTTCGGAAGGTTGGAAGTCAACCATATACCCCTGTTACAGCCAACTTCTCAGGCCGATATCTTCTGCATCCTAATTCCATATTGAGAAAATTTGGTACCATTGGAAGGCTCTCAACGGGCCCTATGAAACTGCATGATCCTATGCCACATATGATGACTCTAATATTTTCCTTCTTCTATCCCAAAATGTCACCCCAAACTTCATCCATTCCTCTTTACCACTCTGTAAGGGCTCATATACTACTCTATCATGTTTCCTCCCATCATTCCAGACCCTCAGAGGAAACATGAACATAGTAGGGGGGTGTCTATCTCTTCTCCAAATCCTTGACTGAACCTCCTACACATTCAGGACCTCAACAAAACTTATCCCTATTCATCAATGATCAAATTTACATATAAATAACACACATGGATGTATTTTCATACTCAAATAAACACAGCTGAATTAAACCATATTTACACACACTCAACATGCATTTACTAGCATTTCATCATAGGCATAGTAAAACATAAAGTACAAGTATTTAGTTCCATTAATCAGCTGGATCAATCCATGACATAAACAAACAACCATTCATGTATATAAAAATGACATAATCAGAGGCAACAAGAAACACTTATGCTTTAATTGAAACCACCAAGCAATTGGCTATGGAATGCAATGTTCCAACCCAACCATAGGTCTTTGCCCAACTTGTATTATTTCAGCACTCAAAGACCACCCCCGAGATGGGTCTATGTATCCACCACTAAGGAGGAACTACCTAGGTTTACTCACAACCTTGATTTCACACCAATGGTCATGCTAAGCCAACAAACAGTTGGGTTTATCAAGCATGCCAAGAGACAAGGGAAGAGGAAGCTAATCCAGTGAGATCAACCATAGATATACATACATATCCAACTCAATCAGACAGGATTCTCCGGGTTTATCAAGCGGTTCCAACCTCTTCTCTCTCTTCTGCTCTATCATCTAGTCTTGGATCTCCTTACGACCGAAAGGCTCTGTCCCGCCGCTGCCCCTTTGGGATTCCAAAATTGGTTTCCCTATGAATTTATGGGCATCTCACACTCACAAATCACCCCCTAGTTCCGATCTATGGATCCCCCGACGGTTTTCCCTTCTCACGCAATTTCTGAGAGATCTAGGCACTGCAAATTGTGGTTTCCTCCCAAATTGCGATTTTTGGTTCTCTTCCCTGTTGGGTCTGCGTCCCTTTCCCCCAACTGAAGCTTGACTCATTCCCATGGCACGGGGATGAGCAAAAGCATCCTCCCATGAGGTGGAGTGAATTATGGGTCAACCAAACCAAGCCCATATCCCACCTTATGGATTTCAGCGCTGCCCATACTCCATCAACCTCATCAACAATTTTTTACAGTCATCCTTAAAAAGAAATAAATGACAGTTAAGATAGTCAGAAATAGGTTCAAAATATGACATATGGCAGCCTATGGTTCAATCCCACAATCCCCTCACCTCTCCCTAGTGGATACACACATCCTGTTAGAAAAACAGGATCGCAGAGAAATAACAATAAACAGAAATGCAAATATAATCACACACACATTACAAGAGAGACAAAGATATATCGTGGCTCACCCAACTTGGGCTACGTCCACACTGAAGTTGCCAATCCTTATTATTATATCGTCCAACAAAGTGAAAGTATACAACCTGCAACACAACCACTGCACTTCCTCTTCACTGTCTCACAGTCTCTCTTCTTGATCTCAGAGATCTTTACAATGCATAATACCTAATACATCAACCCTAGCCGTGTTACAAAGTATTTCTTTTATAAGAGAAATAGAATGGGAAAATACCATGGGTTACCCAAAACCATGGGCCCAAAAACTGGTGGGGAAAACAACCCCAAAAAGCAACCGCTCCCCCGGACCCCCTGGGGATCATGCCAGGATCATAACCATACCTGGGGTATGGACATGACTAAATAATAATATCTCTAAATCGGGAGATCAGGCTCCACAACCAACATATCCCCCTCATTTAGTTGTATCCATAGCCAACCCCTTGGTATTTCTTTATTGCACGAGATTTGTTTACATCGTTTTTACAATTTCCATGGATTAATAGCACATGGATAACAAAATGTCAAATACTTGCCTCTTAAAGATGAGCATTCACTAGCGGGGCCTTGGCCTTGCGCTCCATGCTAGGAATTATATATCACATATATACAATGTTTACATTAAAAGCCAATATATCCTAAGGGTCAAAATGGGGACATTACATTTCCCTCCACTTTAGAATAACATCGCCCTCGATGTTCCAATACTTAGGAATACATACACATTGTTTACACATCAAAATTCACAAAATGTGGTAGGTATGTCCTACATTTCATCTTTTAATTTGAGTTCTTAGGACCAATTCATTTGGTTTCTACATGCTGCTCCTGATGGATTTGACCTTCCAGCTCTACAACAATCCCTTCCTTTTCTTTACCTTCCAGTTGGTCCACCAGTATGGAAGCTTTGTGGCTACAATTATTCTTGTTGTCCTTTGTTGGGTAGTTATGGAGGCAATGATTTCATCCACATTCCCAACATTTCAGTGGATGATTTTCTTTACCTACTCCATTTCCCTTGAGCCTTCCATCCTTGAGCATTTCTTAATGGGATGATTGCGCGACTGCCTCTTCATTGAATTGCTGTACTTTCCACTGCTGATAGCTTCCAGAATGCCTTTTACCTCATTTTGTAGACAAATAGATTCCCGCAAAACCTTGTGGTTCATCTCATTCTATTTCTTTTGTAGCTTGAGAATTTCCCCAAGATTTTTTTGGGTCTTGGAAATTGTTTGAAGAATATTTCCAGCCAAATCTAGTAGCTTTTGGTCTACTTCCATGGTCAATGTGCACAACTATCCACACTTTGCCTACTAGCAACACTTGTTCTGTAACAACTACAACCAATTGATTTAATTTTCACCTGTAAAATTCATCATTGCACATCTTGTTAGGCCAAGCATAACATAAGCATTAATATCAATCAATTACTTTCCCAATTTTCATGGAAAGTTCATGATTTATTCATGATACTTTCACACATTTCATGCTCATCCAACATACAAATGAACTCATTCATGTTCATCCTTTCACAAGGAATCAACTAATTCAACATTCACAATTTATTTCAAGTGAGATAAACACAATCAACTTTCAGCCATAACATGCATTCAACAATTTTCTGTCTCTAAAATGCATCAATCAAAAGGAAAGAGAAGAGTAAGAGTTTCCCCCTCTTAATCTTGTTCCAATCCGGAGTCCCACACAATTGTGGTTCCATTCTCCTTGGTCTCTTTCACTTCAAATGTGAATTCTTAACTCACCTTTTCCTTGTTTGGGCGATGACACTTGGTGTCTAAGGTCTTTCCAAGTCTTCTCAATCACGGAAAGCCTCCCCATGGTTTCCTACAGAACCTTTGGTTGCTAGGACCCACACCAGTCTACTAGTACCACTTCCATTGATACTCATACTGAGATCTCTAGGGAAGTCACATGTCCACATGCATCCTTAGGATGCCTTCAAGGTTCTTGCTTCCAACAATACCTACACTCAAACATTGAGTCAATTCACATGTCAAGTTCATTTTCATAGGATTTATCTCTAAACAAGAGTTTAAAAACCATAGTCGAATCATAAACACACATATATTCACATTAAATAAGCAAGAAGTTGCAAGATAACCAAATACTTATCTGTATTGGACGTATTCACATTATTCCACAGGCTCCTTCTTTGCTTTCCAAGCCTTGGATCACTTGTGGATACAATAACGAATGTTTGGCTAGCACGCACGCTACTCCACAACATTCAATTCCCAACTAGTGCACTGACTAGATTTACCAAATGTTTATGGAATGTTTGGCTAGCACGCAGGCTTCTCCACAACATTTAATGCTCAACAAGTGCACCGACTGGATTTACCAAGCATTTATGGAATTTTTGGTCAACACGCAACCTACTCCACAACATTCAATGCTCAACCAATGCATCGACTGGATTTACCAAGCATTTATGGCGCCAAACTAGTCCCATACTTGTTTTTCCCTCTCCATTGCCAAGCCAACACTTCCGTCTAGGTCAACAGGCAAATGGAAGGAAACTGCACCATAACCATTTCCAAGTCAAGGAATCTACTACGGAGTCATAAGAATCTCAATGCGTTCCAACCAGTCTCGACACCCACCTCACTTTTCTTCTTAGTCTATAGCACCAAATGGCATGATATAAAATTGTAACAATTTTCATTAAAAAAAATTCACTCTCTAATATTGAAACACCAGGAATGCATCCATTCCCTTAGGGTGTAGTCAATGTTGACAACCATAACACAACACAACACCCGAAAGGTGTGCACCCATTTCCGATGTGAGTCATGTAGGCCCTAATCACAGTCAAGCAATCTAAAATAAAAGCAAGCTCTGTATATTAATTATAATAATTAAACATGCATATTCTCAGCTAGGGATACAAAATACTTATCTATTTGCAGATGTATTTTCTCTTCCTTTTGGAAGGAATGGGGATCCCTTCTCTAAGTTAACACTCCCTCGAGATTTTTATCCCAATCCCTTTCTCGTTTCATAACAACACATGCCCTATTGGCATAATTTTACCATCTCACCCACGTTGTTTACCAACCTACAGTTCAGATGAGGCATTATCAAAATTTGCAATGGTGTTTCAACCGGAACCCGTTTCCATAGCATGGTATCCTTCCCATGGAGTTTGGATTTTGCAGGCCATAGGACATGGTCTCCTCCCGAAACAATTCACAAATAGTCAATCAAACAATGACATTAATAATCAAACTCAAATTTGAATTTACAATTATGTTCAATACATAATTTTGGTTTAATTAACCATGAGGCCATCCTCATATT
Organism: Larix kaempferi; assembly: GCA_027924585.1. Lineage (NCBI taxonomy): Eukaryota > Viridiplantae > Streptophyta > Pinopsida > Pinales > Pinaceae > Larix > Larix kaempferi. The sequence continues at coordinate 3,744,363 of BSBM01000118.1, forward strand.
TTTTTGCTCTTGTAAGTGATATCACTCTTCCCATCATGGTCTTACACCTACTTCCATAACTTGGACATCCACCTACAACATGTCTTCTTGACACAATTCTAAATTAGCCAAACAACCATTAGTAATTATTAGCAAAACCTCAAATCTGAAGTTTACAAATATGTTTTCCTATAGAAATTAGATTTTGCAACCATGAGATCATTCTCATGAACTTAAATCAGAAATTTTCAAATTTGTTTGATGCAAAAATCAGATTTCACATCCATGAGATCCTACTCACAATGTTTGGCTTTTGCACACAGTAGATTCCAGCCTTATCATGGACTTACCCACATTGCCACACCTAAGAAATTTCTACTTGTAATATGAAATTTCAATAAGCCAAGCACTTGGTGAGCATTCATGCATATAACATTTCCATTGCAACATTTACAACAACCATTAAAGTGATCTCAGAATTATAATCAAACAATAATTCAAACACTATCGGCTGTTAATATTTCAAATGCAATGAAATACCATTACTTTATATGCATTCTTATCACAGTAAATTGGAAGATACATTCACATCATATATACATGAAGTCAAATAAAACTTTCATCATTCATGATTACACAACCATATCATTCCATGCAACTCTGTCTTCCCAACAGAGCATCCCGGTAGCACATCAAACATGACTACCCTCTTCATGCAATTCTTTCCCCATAGCATCTCATGAAAGGATCTTTAGGATTTTCAATAATGATACCATTTCATCTATTACCTAATTGTAATGAAATATATATATCACAACCATGCATTCACACAATGCATCCCAACATGTGCACCCACACATATGCATGCACATTCACCACATTTAAATAATCTGTTAATGTAAATTTACTTAGTGTACCCAATGCACTATAACAATGATCTAAACATTCTTGTGCCTACACATATGCATGCACATTCACAACAGAACTATAAGTCCTCACTTTCCTTGGTTATTAAATCATAACCGACATACACACATGGCATGATACATTTTCATATAAATGCATTCTAAATTTTAAACAGTCACATGGTATGAGGCTCCTTGCCCTTACTACCCTATACCTCACCATACCATGGCGGTATGGAATTCACATAAATGCATTCAACCTTACATGCATACCATTTTATGATGATTAAAACATGGTTAAAGGAATTCTTACCCATCATCTTTCAACACTTATACAGTTAGCATAAATAAACATCACCTGCATGGCTTCCATCAACATTCTATTGTTACCTGATTAGTTGGATTCTTACCAAGGGCTACACATTCCTCCACCATCCTCTTGATTATGGATTTTTGCTCCATCCTTTATTCACAAGGCTGCTTGTCATATGCAATATCCTCATCAACATCTTCAGACATGCTTCTGTTATCTTGGTCTTTGGTCGTGGTTTCAAACAAACTTGGATATATTATGTTGACCAGGGTATCTAGGATATCCTCTTGTTGAAATGAAGAACCCTAGAAACCACATTTTCGTTATTTCTCAAAGAAAAGTGTAAGCAAGGCATCTCAAAAATATTTTCTCCATATCTTTATGCAACATTGCAAGAATCATAGGCATGCAACATAAGATTTTCCTGCAATCCCTTTAGTGTATGTTCATCCTTGTTAGGTGTACATTCAAATTGAAATGCAATGTACGCATTAACAACTTTTATCAATATGAAATACCATATGCAAGCACACATAAGTTTACCTGTAGTATGCATTATCTCTTGATATGCCTACTATACATATGCATTTCAACTATCTAATCTCTTGCATCTTCAACATTCCTATACCAAAATTTTCTATATGTAAAGCTCATAAAATATAAATACAAGAACAAGACAGGGGTTAAGGAATTCTCCCTTCCCAATACCTCATCATAACATGGAATTCCTCTTCCACATCATAGCTGGTCCAATTCATGGCATTTCTTGAAAGCACATAGGGAATCATTAGCTATGATTTTCTCACCAAGCAGCAATTCAATACAAATACTCATATATGACATTTACACTTGTTATTTTCCTAGCATGCAATTCTTATGCTATAAACAGAGATAGTTTAAGGTGAGATATTTCCCTCTTTATCAACATTGCAATCTGTTCAATTCCAACTCCCTATGGAGTCCTTCAAGGCACATTGTATGCCTTTGCACCTCATTCAAATTCTGGTTACCTTCCAGTAACTTATACTTTGGCCCAACCAACCCCATTGCTGCAACCTTGGGCTCTGGTAACATCTGTCACGTCCCCGATCACCTCGGTGCGCTTTAAGGTGATGGGGGAAGAGCTTGATAATATATTTTTTAAAACTATTCACAACTTTGCACTTTTACACAGCTACACCGATCTCGGTCCGCAATCCACAATTCCTTAAGCAGCAATCCATAAGCCGCAAGTCGGAAGTCGGGAGTCGGAACAACAATTTCACAATGTTGACGAAACACCTCTTCAAATTCTGCACTCTGTAATCTGGCTTGCGGGAGTTGGAAAGTCGAAAATCCAATTACATGGCATCGAAGAAACATGCCTCCGAATTTTGCACTCTGAAATCCAGCTTGTGGGAGTCAAAAAGTCGGAACACCAATTACACGACGTCGAAGAAACACCTCTCCGACTTCCCCACTCCGCAATCCGTCTTGCGGGAGTCGAAAAGTCGGAATGCCAAATGCACGGCATCGAAGAAACACGCCTCTGACTTCCTTACTCCACAATCCGGCTTGTGGGAGTTGAAAGTCAGAACCTCAAGTTCCCAACTACAGGAAAATTACTCCTCCGACTTCCGCACTCCGGAATCCGGCTTGCGGGAGTCGGAAGTCGGAACTCCAAATCCTGGAAAATTACCCCTCCGACTTCCGAACTCCACAATCCAGCTAAAGGGAGTTGAAAGTTGGAACTCCAAATTCACAACTACGAAGAAAATTACTCCTCCGACTTCCGCACTCCGCAATCTGGCTTGCGGGAGTCGGAAGTCGAAATTCCCAATTCACAACGCTGGATAAAACACTCTTTCGACTTCCACACTACGCATCTGGATTGCGGGAGTCGTAAGTCGAAATTCCTAGAACAATGTCGATAAATCATGCCTCCAACCTCCGCGATCCGCAATCCGCACTGTGGGTTCGGAAGGTCGGAAGTCGGCCATATACCCCTATTACAGCCAACTTCTTAGGTCGATATCTTCTTCATTTTAAGTCCATTTTGAGAAAATTTGGTACCGTTGGAAAGATATCGGAGAGCCCTATGAAACTCCATGATCCTATACCACATCCAATGACTCTGATCCCATCCTTATTATAGCCTAAAATGTGTCCCCAAACTTCATCCATGCCTCTTTACCACTCTGTAAGGGATCATATACTACTATGCCATGTCTTCTCCCATTATTCCAGGCCCTTAGAGGGAACATGCACATAGCAGGGGGGTGTCTATCTCTTCCCCAAATCCTCGGCTGAACCTCCTAAATATTTAGGACCTTAACAAAACTTATCCCTACTCATCAATGAACAAATTTACATATAAATAACACACATGGATGTATTTGCATACTCAAATAAACACACCTAAATTAAACCATATTAACACACACTCAGCATGCATTTACCAAAATTTCATCATAGGCATAATAAAAACACAAAGTACAAGTATTCAATTCCATTAATCAGCTGGACCAATCCATGCATTCTGACATAAACAGACAATCATTCATGTAGATAAAAATGGCATAATCATAGGAAACATGAAACACTTATCCTTTGATTGAAACCACCTAGCAACTGGCTATGGAATGCAATGTTCCAACCCACCCATAGGTATCTGCCCAACCTATATTCTTTCAGCGCTCAGAGACCACCCCCAAGCTGGGGCTATGTATACACTAATTAGAAACTACCTAGGTTTACTCACAGCCTTGATTTCACACCAACTGTCATGCTAAGCCAACACACAGTTGGGTTTATCAAGCATGCCAAGAGACAAGGGAGGAGGAAGCTAAGCCAGTGAGCTCAAACATAGAGCTAAAGCCATCTCCAACTCAATCGAATAGTCTTCATCGGGTTTATCAAGCAGTTCCAACCTTTGCTCTCTCTTCCGCTCTGTCTTGTATCTCCTCAGGGTTATGGACGAAAGGCTCTGTCCTACCGCTTCCATTTTGGGCTTCCAAAACTGGTTTCATTATGAATTTATGGGCATATCACACTCACAAATAACCCCCAGGTTCAGGCTTATGGATCCCCTAATGGTTTTCCCTTCTCACGCAATTTTTGAGCGATCTAGGCACTGCAAATCGTGGTTTCCTCCCAAATCATGATTTTTGGTTCTCTTCCCTGCTCGGTCTTCCCATGAGGTGGAGTGACTTATGGGTCAAGGAAACCGATCCCATATCCTGCCTTACGGATTTCAGGGTTGCCCATACTCCATTAACCTCATGAGCAGTTTTCTGCAGTCATCCTTACACAGAATTAAATGACATCTAGGACAATCAAAGGTGGGTTCTAAATATGGCATATGGCAACCTATGGTTCAATCCCACAACCCCCGCACCTATCCCTAGTGGATACACATAACCCCCTCATTTAGTTGCATCCATAGCTAGCCCCTTGGTATTTTTTTATTGTATGAGATTTGTTTACATCATTTTTACAATTTTCATGGTTTAATAGCACATGGATAACACAATGTCAAATACTTGCCTCTTAAAGCTGAGCATTCATTAGCGGGGCCTTGGCCTTGAACTCCACACTAGGAATTATACATCACACATATACAATGTTTACATTAAAAGCCAATATATCCTAAGGGTCAAAATGCCAGGGACATTACAAAGTCTATAAGGGGATATCAATAGCTTGGTTTTATATTCTCCACTCTCCTTTTGACGAAATTGTTTCCTGGGAAACCACATCTTCTTGATGAATTCAAGATAGTCCAACTGCAAGCTCTCATTCGATTCAATAGTCATGTAAATTTCCACTGCCGGGATTCAGTAGGCCTTCGCTAGATGTGTCGGCTGAAATGAGGCGATGCCTTTTCCCGAATCATCTTTTACCATACAGACCATGGTATCAATATCAAGTATAAGTCTACCTATTAGCTCTGCACAAGGGAACAATTCAGCTCTGGATGTCGCTTTATGAAGCCCATATATTTTGATGTTATGATAAATAAGAACCTCTTCTATACTAGCACCCTAATACTCTTCACTACTTAAAAGATGATATATTCCCCCCCATTTGTACTCTGGATTAGCTCCAATGGTACTCTAAGTGTTGTCATACTAGATTTGCAATGGAACTTCCTCAACTTGCTCATCATTTGAGGGCATCTCCTATACAACCTTAGATTGTTTCCTTGTGGCTTGTTGTGACATTGTATGATCCTGTCATTTTCCATGTGATAGAAAACAATAGTATAATCACTCCAAATTGTTACTGATGAATTAATACAAATAATAAAAACAATAACTCAAAACCCCCCTTCATGATTGGAGTTAAATCGATGATGGATCTTGAGAGTATCAAAACCAAAAATAAACTTTGTTAGTTGTGAGAGTGGTTTGGTTTTCAAGCATCCCAAGTTTGACATTCAAACTTCCCACCATACAACTATCAATATCGGGGAAGGCACACTGCTCAACCAATGCTCTCAAATTTGAGAGGAAAGTGGTTCAAAAGGATATGATAGATGCAACAAAGGAGATATAGGTCTTATAAGGGCCAATGATAATGAAACCCTATCTAACATACACCAACCCATCATGGACACAACGAATTTGTGAGGGCATCACGGGAAAACATGGCCAAAATCGCCCTTTAAGCTAGATGGAAAACAAAAGAAAAAGCGTGAAAACCTTGGCACATTTTAACCCTTCTTCAAAAGAGAGGAAAATGTGGCTAGGGTTTGTATCTTGAGCTAAGTCAACCATTACTATGAGGGAGAGGATACATCCTAGGGGCCTTAAAATATTCTACCAATGCCACCCATTGCCTGAGGAGAACAACAAACTCTATTTGCTTGAAAACCCTAGGGCATTTAAGAAAATCCAAATGTCCTAGATAATCAACTCACCAATGAAAGGGAGGATTCAATTCAAAAAAGAGTGCTTACCTAGTATCCCGTAAACAAGTGGAAGAGATAGGTTGATTGAATACCCCATAGTCCTATCTTAGCTTTGTCTAGGTGTCTTTGTATGACAAGGGGTGCTCGATATGGGGTGCTGCGAAAGTTCATAACAAGTGGATAGTAGAAATGGGTAAAATAGGGTGAAAACAACTATTCATTACAAGATTTTTGAGGTCTAAAATGAGCCTCCTAAAGAAAATAATGCAATAAGAGTTCTAAATTTTGGAGGGGAAAAATAAAAACTACTTTTTGTTATAGTATTTTTGACATATCTTCTTATTAGTTTTCCCAAATATCAAGTTTGGGAACTCATTGGCCGTAGAATTGAATTCCACATCCAACACATACCCACATGGCATAGTTTTGAGACACCCATGGCATGTGAAATGAAAAATTCAATAAAAAATGTATTTAAATACATATAATACCTTTTTTTATTGAATTTTTCATTTTTTGTGTTGTGGGTGCTTCAAAAGTATGCAATGTGGTTATGCATTGAATGAGGGTTTGAATTCCTTATCCATTGAGTGTTGAAACTTGAAATTTGGGTAAACTGATAAGGAGATATTTTGAAAATACAATAAGAAAAAATAGTTTTTTCTTTTCCCTCCAATTGTTTTTACAAATTTTATCCCCATGGTTGACATGATCATCTTGAATCCGATTGGTTCTTATAAAGTGAATTTTGATGGTGCATTTTTTTGTTTTGAGGCCCATTTTTTTACCTCAAAACTCCCCTAATGCATAGACCTAAATTACTACCCCTTACCTTTCACTAAAACACGTAGTTAAAAATGAGCACAAATGGGATTTTCGACGAGTTTAGTCATGCTAAAACGTTTCTACAAATTTTGACGAGTCTCACTGAATCATTTGGATGGTTTTAAACTCGTTTTTCCGAAAAATAAGCTTCTCAGTCTTTGGGCAACCGGGGATAAGTTTCCGAGTGAACTATTTCAAAGGAAATATATGAGTTGAGGGATACTTTGGGACTTAGAAACCAAATGTTCAAAACATCGACGAGTTTGATGGAATGAGCCGACATATCAGTGAACTCAAGGAAACTCGCCAAAACATAAAACTAAAGTATTTCCATTGAAATACAAAAACTCAGCAAAATTTGCCAAAATGCAAAAAAGTTAAAGTGTTTCCTCTTTCAATGGGGAAATTTTTCAAACAATACTTGGCTAAGCCTAAGGGAAACTTACCCAAGGTGAAAAAAATCAAGGAGGGGCCACAATCATTCCACAAAAAAGATTGGTGAAGGAGGTTGTAGTTGCGACATGTCATAATTTGGGTCACCTGCCTGTCGAGGTGCCCGAGGTGTGGTGTTTCCCGATGTGGGTGCCCACTCCATGCCTTCCTTGAATACCAATGTATCGTCAAGATCCAAAGTCGTGTTCCCAAGCCTGATTGGTCACTTGGTAGAGCTCCCATGTGAAGCTCATCCCTAGTGAGTGGGGTTGGCTAAGTGCCTCTGCATGAATCCATGACATTGTCTCCCACCTCAAGTAGTAGTTTTCGTCCTCAGCAACATATATTAGATGCCACTTGCCTTCAAAAATTTTGGCCACATTGTTACTTACTGCACATAATGATGCCTTCTTTGTCCACCATGTTTCTACTCTACTAGTCCACAATGAAACAAACTCCCTCTTCTCTCAATATTCATTCAAGTGATTAGTCCATTCGAATCGAGTTCTGAGCGTGTTTACTAGATGCTCCTGCATGAGCCCTCAACATCTTGCTAACTTATGCATTGTTGGGAAGAATCATGTTGCTTTCCCGTCTTAGCACCTAGGCCACCTATATAATGCGCCTGTTAACTTCTGCTTTCAGTTTGCCTCTTACTCAAGGATTATGAGGCCCCTTCTACCTGCACCATGGGTAGAGGGCCTTTCATGCCTATGCGCTAGTGATAAGTGGAAGGTAGCTGGCACCCATGACCATTGCCCACATCTTTGTCCTTTCCTCTTGGTTGCTTTGTCAATTTCTTACTCAAGTACACCATAAGAGGCAAGTTCGCAACCTTGCCTCCGCCTTGGTTTAACAATTGTTGCAGCTTCGGGTCTTCACACTAGATGTGCTCATCCACTTTGATAGTCATGCCACCACTACTCGGTGATTTTTCCTACATTCATTTCACTACTACACACCCTTGTTATCGACTATTTTTTTCTTACAATGCTACATAGAAATCGTTGAAATTCCCCAAGCTCTTTGCCATTGATATCAAAATCTCCTTTGTTGCAGCCACCCGCTTTTCCAATTGTTCCATATATTCACAATTTGTCAGTTCCAACACCTTCTTTGTTGGTTGAGTTCCTTTTCCTTCACTACTACGACATTTTGTTATGGCTTAGTTTGCCGAAGGCATTACCCTTATTGCAGTAACCCTCTTGACTCCTTACTTTGGTCTCACTATGGTCAACATGATGAGATTCTCTCGCAAAAATATCGCAAGGTAGTCCAAATGAGGCATGGGAACTACCTTGGCCCATCTCATGAACTCCTATCCAAGAACCACAAAAAAATCATCCATGGGAATGACTATGAAACGAGCCTCACTAATCCATTCACCAATCTTCAAGGGAACATGGTTGGCCACTCCAACCATCTTCTCCATTATATAACTTATAGTGTTGAAAGACGATTTCCCGATCTCAACTCATATCTTCAGACTTATAGCAAATTCCTCTTTCACGAAGTTGTGCATAGCCCATTATCTACCAATGCAAACACCTATTGCCTGTTCACTTGCATCGACACATATCACATGTTGGTGTAGTCTAGTTCAGATGTGGTCACTTGCTCCTCCAAGACAACGTTCAACACTTGCAACACTCCTATAGTTGGATTCTCCATGTGTTCTACCACAGATAGCTTATGTGGTTTAAGTGGACAATTTTTGGCATAATGGTCCTTAGCACAAATGAAACATGAAATCGCCTTAGAATTTTCCTTGGGTGATTATGCATTCTTAACCTTCTTGTCATCAGACTTGCTTCCTGACTTCGGTTTGACTTTCAATTTCTTCTTCAACAGGCCTTGAGATCTCTCATGTCCTCTGTTGTCTTCCTTGGACTCATCCTTGCATTCCACACAGTATTCAAATAGCTTGTCCGCGACTAAGATTGATACTACAAGAGTTTACACACCTTGGTGTAACAGGTTCATTTGTTCCCATGGTTCCAATCCTTTCATAAAGTGGTACAAATGATTCTCCTTGCTCATACCATTGGTCTCAAGAATAAAGTTGGTATAGGATTTGATATATGCTTGGACTCTCCCAGTATGATAAAGTCTCATCAAATCATTACGGGAAACCCACCCTTCATTACCTAGTCCAAACTGCGCCTTCACTACTGCCTTCATTTGAGCCTAGTTTTCAATTCATTTCGACTCATGACCCTCTACCACATCCTCTGATCTATTCCTCCACCACAACTTGGTAGTTCTGTGAAGAAAATTGTGTCAGTATTCACATTAGACTCATCTAAACTTCCGTTCATCTATTCTAAATACTGTTCGATATCCCAACATAAATTCCCCAACATTTTGGCATTCCTCGTCTTGTTATAAGGTTTAGGCTCTTTCATCTTGATGTGCATAGGTTCTATTGAAATATGCCCACTAGCCATAGATCATTTCAACAATATTATCATCTTGTCTTCTTCCTTTATGTGAAGCTGAATGTAATGTCCCCATTCAAATAATTGCATAGTAAGACAATCCCATCAATCCCACTAGTTTCCTAGGTTGGATGGGCACATGTGGAATTGTAATAAGGAAGCTAATAAGTGATGTTTAGACATTATAAGGGTTCAAGTATTTAATCAATAGTTTGAATAAAGAAATTCAAGAGAAATTCTAGGTGGCAAGTGGTTTTGAAGACATATGGAGGACGTGGGACCCACACTAGCTTGATTTTTCAAGGACACATGGCATCTCTCTCTTGCCAATTCGAATTCATGAGAAGTTGAACATTATTGGGTGACTTGGTAAGTCATATGCATGGCATTGAGCATATTAGTTCGAATTGGGATGGATTGGTAACCTCCATGGAAGAGGAAGAGTCAAATTGGAAGCTTGTGGAGACTTGGGCTAGATTCCCTAGTGCCTATGACAACAATGATGGAGCATCTATGACATCTATGAAAAATTGCATATCTAACCTCTGACATCTGACCATTATGACATGTAAGCCCCAAAAATAGGCTCCAAGAGGGCTCTCATGGGAGTTGGAGAAGCCAAAGAGACCCCCACTTGAATTGGTGGAAGGTGGAAGGCTAGGAAAGGGGAGACACATGGCAAATCTTGAGACCTTACCCTAATTCAAATTGGATTGAGTCTATGGATGGTTTGGTAACCTTATAAGGATAAGGATGTTTATAAAATACAGGGACAAACCAAGATAAGGGATTTTGATCATTTGAGAAAAATTGCATTTGTGAAAAGAGAGCTAGTGGATGACTAGTTTCTTGCCTTAGCCAATTTTGAGGGTGATGTTAGCGCGATGCCAATCGACAGGGGTCCCACTCACTATCGACACATACCACAGTCTTCCTGAGCACTGGCCTAGACAGGGTTTATCTTGCCTAGCAACACCTACAGAGTAGATGAGGTCTCACCTGAGGCATCCAGGAAGAGCAGACGGAACCATGTTTCCGCCGATTGGAGGACGATGGTTGCGGCTATGATACTTAAAATTATTGTAACCCAACGACAGAGATATTTAAGCATTCAACATAGTAGTAAAGCAATATTCAACCCAATCATTCATCATTGCAACAACAGTTATTGTAAAGCAAGCATCGCAACAAAGAAGCATGACATTATTTGTATAGCGCAATATCACGTTATCATAACTAAACAAATTGAACACAGGGATTGCACCAGAATAGCTTCATCATATTATCATTTTCAACCCAGATACAATTCTTCTGCAACAGATAGATCTCCGCAATGACTCTTGACATCAAAACATACCCGAAAATCATACAATATCAAAGCTTCACATTCCTCTCTTGTGGATTCTAATGTATGCCAATTGTGTCTTCAACACTTACAATTCTTATCTATATATAGGCTTCCACCTTACAACTCTTTTCCAGTTACTACCGATTTCCTAACTGACACTATGGAAAAATGACCCAATATCTAACTGACTTATCCAAAAACGACCAAAAAGCCACATTCTACGGTATAACTGACTCAACATTACATAATATGTGGTCCAAATGACCCAAAACCCGCATTCTGCAGTAAAATTGACCCAAAAACCACCTATTGCGGTACAGATGACTCAAAAAATACATAAAATACTCGAGCCTTCTTCCTTCCGCGACTTCGTCTGACATGTCACAGCATCGACGATGCTGCGATTCTTCCCTATCAAACCGCTTGCCAACAGGCCCCCAACACAATCTTGTGGCTCACCCTCGAGCCATGTCAGCAAGACATGGTGTACTCCGTCATTTTTACTTTGAAGTCCTCATACAGCTATTTAACTGTTCGCACCACCTCCTTGGTTTCCCTAGCTGCTGCCTGACTGTCGACCACGTCGTCTGTAGATGGGTGATCTGTAAGATTTTCAATGACCTGCTTTCGACACTTCTACACTGCCTGTAGAGCTTCACTAGCTTGCATCATAAATTTGCCGCCAGTGTCCTGGAACTCTTCTAACTGGGCCATGCATGTCTTCTGTCGCTCATCTGCCTTGGCGACATGGTGTTGCAAGTCTTTTAGCTCTTGAGACTTAGAAACTTGCTCTAGTGGTGGCATTGTTCGCATTTTAGATTTTAATGTGGCCAACTGTCCCTCTGCTTCCTGCCAACACTTAGTCAGCTGCTCAATCTGCTCGTCCTGAACAATGCGGCCCCAAAATTGTACCATTTAAGCCATGAGCCTGGTTGCCTGTGTTTCTAGCTCCTGCATCTGAGTGGCAACTTCCTCAATTGCCCTTCTTCGTTCATCCACTTCAGCCTGAGGCGTATCTGGTTTCATCTGGGCCTTCAACTCATGATTCTCCTATCACAACTGAATAAGGGTAGCCCCTAGTTGCTGCACTTGGTGGAGCATATCTACCTCTTCAGTGGGCTCCGATACATGTTGATAAGCTTTTGTGATCACCCGATCAACCCATACACTGCCGTCCCACATATGAGCCTTCTCCACAATAAGGAAATCATGTTCCTTTTTCAAGTCTTCGATTTCGCGGGCCTTCTCAGCTCGTGCTTCCTTGATGTGTGCTTCGAGGTCATCCACGGCCTGTCGTGCAGAAGCATCCCTGGCAGTCAATTCTTTGATAGTGCATTGCGCATCAGCCCCGCTTGCTTGCAGTCGGACACATACTGCTGATCTGCCACAGTTGGTCTGTTGTTTCCTTGTTGGTAGTAGCATGCAGAGTGGTCAATCCTTCCGTGGGAAAGGAATTCACATTAATGGCCACCATTTTCAACTGTTGCAGCAACATGGTTATGGCTGCATCTTCAGTCACAATCATAGTCAGGGGAATCTCCGCATTCCTGACCCATAGCTCAGTGCTGATTGTGTCAAAGGTTGATGCTGCTGCTTTCTCTGGTGCCTTGCTAGAAACCATGTCATACAAAGATTATAACCAAGTGGTGATCACATGGAATCCTTCATCCGCTTTCCTTTCCATCTTCTCTATTGTTGTAGTGGATGTAGTATTGATCGCTATGACTAGGTGGCCCAACTATGCTTCGACGGGAAAAGACAATCCGCTGATCGTTGAATGCTCCTAATACCTTTTCGAGCGGTTCTCTTCAAGCACCCAGTCGCTATCATCTGATATTGTTTTGGTCGATTGATGCTCTGATTCATGGTGACTCTGCTCATCCTGTGCTGATACTCGATCATCTGGGCCCAATGTCGAGCCACCGGCTTCTATCTCCGCTAAACTCATGGGTTGTCACCATGCCTCCGGCCACTCGTTCACAGTAGTCTCCAAATCTTCAGACGTCACCTTATATGAGGTATACAACCATTTCCGATCAGGATCACGACGGGCTTGGATCCTGGCAACGGAACCATTTGTTAGCGCAACGCCAGTCGACAGGGGTCTCACTCACTGTTGACACATACCGCAGTCTTCCTGAGCACCGGCATGGATAGGGTATATCCCGCCCAGCAACACCTGCAGAGCAGATAAGGTCTCACCCGTGGTGTCTAGGAAGAGCAGACGGAACCATGTTTCTGCCAAATGGAGGAGGATGGTTGCTGCTATGATACTTAAACTTATTGTAACCTAGCAACAGAGATCTTTAAGCATTCAACATAGTAGTAAAGCAATATTCAATCCAATCATTCATCATTGCAACAATAGTAATTGTAAAGCAAGCATCACATCAAAGAAGCATGACATTATTCGTATAGTGCAATATCACATTATCATAATTGAACAAATTGAACACAGGGATTGCACCAGAATAACTTCATCATATTATCATTTTCAACCTAGACACAATGCCTCTGCAACAACTAGATCTCCGCAATGACTCTTGACATCAAAACATACCCGAAAATCATACAATATCAAAGCTTCACATTCCTCTCCCGTGGATTCTATTGTATGCCAATTGTGTCTTCAACACTTACAGTTCTTATATATATAGAGGATTCCTCCTTACAACTCTTGTCCACTTACTACCGACTTCCTAATTGGCACTATGGACAAATGCCCAATATCTAACTGACTTATCCAAAAATGACCAAAAACCCGCATTCTGTGGTATAACTGACTCAACATTACATAATATGTGGTCCAAATGACCCAAAACCTGCATTCTGTGGTACAATTGACCCAAAACCCACCTATGCAGTACAGATGACTAAAAAAATTACATAAAATACTCGATCCTTCTCCCTTCCGCAACTTCATCTGACGTGTCGCAGCATCGGCAATGCTGCGATTCTTCCCTATCAAACCGCTTTCCAACAGGTGAAAGATTCCCATCCAAGTTGGTGTTTGGAGAGGCCACTCAGGTCTCTCACGGAGCTTTAATGGAGTTTTTATTTGTAGGTATCAGCTACAGGGTAGCTCGTGGTTTTGTTTAGTGCAGCACCATCTCTCAACCATTTCCAGTTTTTATGGCATATTCACGCTCCTTGAGGGATTACGCTTTGAGTGAGATCTTGTACTTCTTGGGGAGAGATTATCATGATGTATTTATGATTTTAATAAGCTTTATATACTCTTTTCTTCATATTCAGAAAGTCTCAGGTTGAAATACCAAGTGGTTGTATGCAAAAATGATGATTAATGAGCAAACAATGACCATTTCCCCACTACATTGATGTATGCCATTATAATGCTGATGAGTTCGAATATATGAATATTTATCTGATATATTTGTGATGAATGGACTTCCATTGATGTTTATTACAAGTTTCATTTTCAGAACTTGAGCATTTGAAGTGAATATAGTCAGTTTATTTGCATTTGGAGAACATTTGGTGCCATTTCCCCAAGAGTCGAATTAGTGGTTTTTGCTGTTGTTTGGGAGAGGGTTGGAACAGACTTAATAACTAATTAATGGTGCATTTAGGACCTTAATAAAATCCTTGAGACATCCCCTACCTCTTTTCATAAATTCGAGTGGGTTTGGAGGCATTTGGGAATCCATTTTCAATACTTACCCCGGGGGGATTTGAACTCGAAATTGCTAGTAAAATTACATACTTAGTCCAGAATATTAAGAGAGTTTGAAGAAGTCTTTTGGTGGCCATATATCATCCCTGAACATCATATTCAAGTCCTAATATCAGTCACATACCTTCTTAGAATATTTGGGATCATTAGGGGAAACATTGGCACCTAGGCATCAAAACTAGTCAAAGGTCGAAATTGGGGAAAAAAGTGAAAATTTGGGCATTTTAATAAAAATTTTAAAAAGGGACATTACAAGTGGTATCAGAGCATAATATTGGAACTTGATATTCTTAACAAGAATTCAAAAGAATATACCACCACCCTTTGAACCAGTAGTTGAAGAGGTTTTTGTTGAAGAAGAGGTAGTAGAAGAAGAAGAGGATCTTGCTGAAACTATGACTAACGAGGGGAAGTGAACATATACTAATGGGGAGGAATATATTAAGCTCATGAAACCTCTCTTTTATGACATAACCAAGAACATGTCCCATCAAATTATGAAAGGATTCGAATTAGTGTCTAGCCAATTTGGAAGCAAAGGGGTAATGGGAATAGCAGTAGTTCACACTCAAAAGAAAAGAGGATAATGGGTGAGCACATTTTCTCAAGCACAGGACCCCACAATAGACCAAATGATTTTCAAAGGACACCAAGGCCTACTACACCTAAATTTCTTATATCCAAAGAAGATCTTGACATTCAAGTGGATCTTAGGACTATAGGAAATGAATGGAATGATTTGAGTGAAGAGTGTAAGAGAAGTCTACCATTTGGTACATACCTTGATGCTGCACAAAAAATAAAAAGGAAGGAGCACAATAGGGCTCTATTCCAAAACAAAGAATTAAATTTTGCTATTGGTAAAATGTCACTTCCTACTTTTGATGGTTCCTCTCAAAATTCTGCTAACACTTGGGTGCAAAAATTGGATGTGTATATTTAGCTGAATCCTATGGTGGAAGTAGATGCACTAAAAACGGCCATTTTGTACTTGGAAGGAGATGCCAATGAATGGTGGTTTCATGGCCTGAAAACTTTGGGTCATGATTAGGTTAACATATATGGAGAATTTGTTGATAGGGTACTAGAGAGATTTGAACACAAAGATCCAGAATTTCCTTTCAAGGAACTAGCTCAATTAAAGCAAATTGGGACTCCTACTGAGTATATGTTGGACTTTAAAAAATTATTTGTCAAGGTGGCTGATGTATCAATGGAAAGGTTGGTATTGCTGTTCACTAAAGGTTTGGATGAACCCTTAAAAGGTTTGGTCAAAGCCCACAAGCCAACTACATTAAAAGATGCAATGAGCTTAACTAGGGATCTCCAAAATGTGCTTCCTAGAACGTGATTTCCTCCCAAGCCTAACTTAAAATTTGAAAAGAAACCTTGGCAAAGGGATGCATATGATAAGAAACCTTGGCAAAGAGATTCATTTGAAAAGAACAAGAAAGAAGGACTAAACAGGGATGAACTTCGAAAAAACAAACTCTGCTTCACATGCTTTCAACCATGGACACCAGGGCACAAATGTACTAAGGGAAAGGCTCAATACATAGAAGTATTTTCTGATAATGATGGGTATGAAGGGGGGTATGGATGAAGATGGACATATTTCAGATCAAGAGGAGGCATATGAGACAGCAGTAGAAGAGGAAAGACAATAAGAAAATCAGCCTTCACTAGACAAAGCAAGAATGGCAGTACTTTCAACAATACCTCGCTATCATACTATCTGATGCAAGGGTGTGGTACTAGGACAAAGAAATTCAGTTTTGGTATATGGAGTGGCCACCCATAACTTCATTTATGCAGAGATGGTGGAGAAAATAAATATACCTATTGAACCATTCGATGGCTTCACAGTTGTAATTCCCGGTCACAACACAATGCAGTGCAAAACATGGGTTCCAAAGCTGCAAGTCACCGTAGGTAACTATACTTTTGTTGATAGTTTTTATGTGGTTGATGTTGCTGATACTAATGTGGTTTTGGGAGTGAAATTGATGTATTCAATAGGAGAGCATACAGTAAATTATCAAATTCCTGAAATGAAATTTCAAGATTCAAAAGGAGTACTAAGGGTTGTGAGAGGGAAGCACACTTATCCCAATCAAGTAGTGACTTGCAATAGTATGAGATCTATATTGAGGCATGGGGACATAGAATGGGTTGCTTAATGTCATATTACATCTCCCAATCCAAATATAAAGGTTGTTGAACACCCAAAGGAGATAGAGAGACTCTTGCAAAAATATGAAAAAGTTTTTAGAGATCTTCCACATGGTAGACCACTAGATAGGGGGGTTGAGCACAACATTGTTTTGGAGGAGGGTACTTCACCCATTCAGATACCACCTTGTATACATCCTAAAAGGTTCAGAGATGAGATTGAAAAATCCATCCAATAACTCCTAGAGTTGGGACTCATTAGACCAAGCTCTAGCCCTTATGCTTCTTCAGTAGTGCTAGTGAAGAAAAAATATGGAACATTGAGAATGTGCATAGACTTTAGAGCCTTGAACAAAAAGACTATCAAGAATAATATCCTATTCCTAGGATTGATGAGCTCATGAATGAGCTACATGGGGCCAAATACTTCTCCAAAATTGACCTTAGATCAGGATATCATCAAATTCGAATGAAAGATGAAGATGTGGCAAAGACCGCTTTTCGATGTCATTATGGCCACTTTGAATTTCTTGTCATGCCTTTTGGGTTAACTAATTCTCTAGCCACATTTCAAGCATGCATGAATAGGATATTTTGCAAGCAACTAAGAAGGTTTGTTTTGGTTTTCTTTGATGACATTTTCATTTACAGTAAAACATGGGAAGAGCATTTGCAACAAGTAGAGATTGTGTTAAAAATTTTGCAAGAAGAGTCCTTATTTGCTAAGTTATCAAAATGTGAATTTGGGATGAAAGAAATACTATATTTTGGGAACATTATTGGGCAAGAAGGAGTGAAGTTACACATGGAAAAAATCAGGGCTATCCTAGAATGGCCATCACCAAAAAATATTACCGAATTGAGAGGCTTCATTGGCATATGCACATATTACAGAAAATTTGTCAAAGGATTCTCCAAGTTGACTTCTCCACTCACTGATTTGACTAAGAATGATGCTTTCAAGTGGGATAAAGAGGCTGAAAAGGCCTTCCAAAAAATGAAAGAGGTAATGAGTAGTTGTCCCATACTTGCACTTCTTGATTTTACTAAACCTTTTGTTGTGGAATGTGATGCTTCAGGTGGAGGAATAGGGGCCGTCCTAAAGCAAGGCCAACACCCCATAGCCTTTGAGAGAAGAAAGTTGCAGCATCATGAAAATATTTACTCCATATATGACAAAGAAATGTTGGCCATTATGCATGTATTGGCCAAATTGAGACAATACTTGGTTGGCAGCAAGTTTGTGGTGAAAACTTACCACAATAGTCTAAGACACTTTCTCACCCAAAAAGATCTAAATGAAAGGAAACAAAAGTGGGTAAGAAAGATTCAAGCTTATGATTTTGATATTGAATATGTCAAAGGAAAGAATAATATAGTAGCAGATGCTTTATCTAGAAGAACTTCTTTTTCTCTCATGGACATTGCCAAGGATTGGAAAAACATGCTACTAGTTGAATATGCCAAAAACAAATTTACTTGTGATGTGTTGGATGGAATCAAAGGGGTTGATAACTATAGGATTTTGAATGGGTTGATATATTATACGGGTAGAATTTATTTGGTTCAAGATTCAAAACTCAAGTACAAAATTTTGCAAGAAGCACATGATTCCCCACTAGCTGGACATCCAGGGATATTCAAAACTTATAGGCAATTGAAACAAAGATTTTTTTGGAAGGGGCTGAAGGAGGATGTTCAGAAATATGTGAATGAATGTAAAGTATGTCAGCAAAAAAAATTAGAATGCACATGCCCAGCTGGCCTATTGCAACCATTGCATATTCCGGAGCAAAAATGGGACAGTATCTCAATGGACTTCATCACTGGCTTGCGCAAATATTTGGGTAAGGATTGCATATATGTGGTAGTGGATAGGTTGAAAAAATTTGCTCATTTATTGGTTGTTACATCATATTTTCGGGTTGCACAAGTGGATGATATTTGTTTCAAAGAAATCTTCAGATTGCATGGGCTCCCCAAGAGCATTGTTAGTGATAGAGATAGTAGATTCATGGGTGCTTTTTGGCAAGAAATTTTTATATTGGTGGGAACTCAATTGATCCCAAGTACCAACTATCATCCACGAATTGATGGACAAACAGAGAGGGTGAATCAATGGTTGGAAGGGTACCTAAGAAACTATGTGGGAGAGCAACAAAAAGCATGGGAAAAATGGCTACACTTGGGTGAGGTTTGCTACAACACCACTTATCATATGTCAATAGGGATGTCTCATTTCAAAGCATTATATGTTTATGATGCACTTACATTTTCTAAAATTATCTTTGGTGATAGCAAAGCCCCAAAGTCTAAATATTGGGTGGAAGAGAGCCAAGAAATTTTAAAGCTTTTCAAAGACAATTTGCAGGTTGTTCAAAATCAACAAAAACAATATGCTGATAAAAATAGAGAAGAAAGGACCTTTCAGGTTAATGATTTAGTATATTTGAGGTTGCATCCATATAAACAAACATCTCTAAAAAAGAATGGAGTAGAAAAGCTAAAACCAAGGTACTATGGGCCATACAAGGTAGTGCGGAAGGTTGGAGAAGTAGCATATGAATTAGAACTTCTGGAAGGGAGTAAAATCCATAATGTATTTCATGTTTCTTGTCTCAAGAAGGCTCTTGGTTAGAAAATTATCACTTCAGAAATACTTCCTCCTTTGGATGATGCAGGGTAGCTCACACTTGTTCCAGAAAATATTTTGAAGACACGGGAAAGGAGGTTGAGGAGTAGAATTATCAAAGAATATTTAGTACAATGGAAGGACTTACCAAATGCAGATTCCACATTGGAAGAGGAGAATATTTTGCAGCATCCAAATCTGAAATTGCTTGAGGACAAGAAATCTTGGGTGGGGAGGACTGTAATGTCCCCATTCAAATAATTGCATAGTAAGACAATCCCATCAATCCTACTAGTTTCCTAGGTTGGATGGGCACATGTGGAATTGTAATAAGGGACCTAATAAGTGATGTTTAGACATTAGAAGGGTTCAAGTATTCAATAAATAGGTTGAATAAAGAAATTCAAGAGAAATTCTAGGTGGCAAGTGGTTTTGAAGACATATGGAGGATGTGGGACCCACACTAGCTTGATTTTTCAAGGACACATGGCATCTCTCTCTTGCCAATTCGAATTCATGAGAAGGTGAACATTCTTGGGTGAGTTGGTTAGTAATACACATAGCATTGAGCATATTAGGTCGAATTGGGATGGATTGGTAACCTCCATGGAAGAGGAAGAGTCAAATTAGAAGCATGTGGATACTTGGGCTAGATTCCCTAGCCCCTATGACAACATTGATGGAGCATCTATGACATCTATGACAAATTGCAAATCTGACCTTTGACATATGACCATTATGACATGTCAGCCCCAAAAATAGGCTCCAAGAGGGTGCTCATGGGAGTTGGAGAAGCCAAAGACACCCCCACTCAAATTGGTGGAAGGTGGAACGCTAGGAAAGGTGAGATGCGTGGAAAATATTGAGCCCTTACCCTAATTCGAATTGGATTGAGTATATGGATGGTTTGGGAACCTTATAAGGCTAAGGATGTTTATAAAATATAGGGACAAACCAAGAGAAGGGTTTTTTATCATTCGAGACAAATTGCATTTGTGAAGAGAGAGCTAGTGGATGACTAGTTCCTTGCCTTAGCCAATTTCGAGGGTGAAATATTCCCATCCAAGTTGGTGTTTGGAGAGGCCACTCAGGTCTTTCATGGAGATTTAATGGAGTTTGTATTTGCAGGTATCAGCTATAGGGCATCTTGTGGTTTTTTTTAGTGCAGCACCATCTCTCAACCATTTCCAGTTTTGAAGGCATATGTTGGCAGGCGGTTTGGACAAGTCAGTATCGCAGCATCGTGGATGTTGCGCAAGGCCAAAGATACCGTAGAAGGAGGGAAGTCAAGCGCAAATGATAATATTTGATGTAATTTTGGGTCAGTCAAACCGCAGTATGAGGGTTTTTGTGTCATTTGGACCACAATCAATAGATTTTGGGTCATTTGATTTTATGTGTCGGTTAGGAAGTAGTTAGAAAGTGGACAAGCATTGTAAAGGCGCAAGCCTATAAATAGATGTAGATTTGTAAGTATTAAAGAATCTTTGGAGTTGTTGATATATCTTGTTTTGGAGAGCATTGTCAAATCTTAACATCTAGGAGATGTTGATATGATGTAGAAGACTATGTATTTTGTTGTATCTGGGTTTTTGCGGAGTTAATATGAAGTAATAGAGCTTTTGAGCAGAATCCCTATGTCTTATTGTGTATCTATGGTAATGTATTTTGCGATATGAATGATGCGATGTTTCCTTGTTGTGATTAATGTTTTACTTTTATATCTGTCGCATATGTATGAATGATGAGATCTGTTGGATAATGTCGCAATTATGTTAAAGCCTAAGTTGAATGCTTAGATACAACCCTGGATGTTGCAATAAGTTAAATGGTTGATGCACAACATCCTCCTACATTCGGCGGAAACATGGTTCCGTCAACTCTCCCTTGAGCATCTCGGGTGAGACCTCATCTGCTCTACAGGTGTTGCTGGATGGGGTAAAACCTTTCTGGGCCGGTGCTCATGGAGATTGCGGTGGGTTGGTGTCGACAACGTTGGGAACCCTTGTCGACTGTGTTTGTGTCAACCAATGGTTCCGTTGCCGGGACCATGTGCGAAGTGATAGGAGGATATGTGGCATCTGACGAAACCAGAGATCCAAGATTGGTTCAACCTAAAATTGCAAGAGTTTGCTGAAATAGAACATAAGAACCTTGGGTTGACAATAGATTGGTGGTTATCAAAGTATATTCACAACGATCCACAGGAATATTTTTTCTGTGAATTCCCAATCATCCTGTATGAGTGGTTAGCGAAGTTGACTTTTCAGAATAGGAACTTCCAAGGTGGGGAACCAATAGCCTATACCCCTGACTGATCTGGGAACTTCAGGAAGTCGACAACAAAGCGTCGCGGGCTGTCGAAGTTTGGCTTGATAGCATATTGGAAGGCTATATCACTGAATTTGCTGTTGATACGAACAAATCCTATAGTGAAGCTGAAAGATATTTCTTATGCAGACCACGAGGTAGGTTTCTGTTGTCGCTACAGTTGTCCATTAAGATGCTTATTTGTGAAAAAGGCATATTGAAGATGCATCTCGATCAGTAAAAACCCTAGTGGGCGGAGGCCGTGGATATCGCGATGGAAGGGAGGCGGTACATGGAATGGTAAGGGGTAGATGGGTGTAGGTCATGACAAGACTGTGAAGGAAGCCGAGGAAGAAAGTGGTCTTATAAGCGGAGGAGCAAGGTTTTGACAAGAAAAGAGGTAGAGGACAGGAGAAGGTCCTGCTGCAATCGGAACGCAAGACCACGAAGGAAGACTACATGGGACGAAGCAACCTCACAACCCGAAGAAGGACAACCAGTCTACGCCCAGGATAGAGGCATGACCAAACTCCAGCAGCCATGTGCCTGCACCTCCGCTCACTATCTATCAACTAGTAAGAAACACAACTTCGACACCACCTTGTCAACAAAACTTGATTTCTAGTAGTTCAGTGACTGCAGGAAGGAAGCCCAAAATGGCGGGCGAGGATATGAAGTTGTCGCTGTTACATGGAAATGGAATAGATAATCCTGAGCAATATTGGTTCATATGTGAGGCAGTATGGACTATGAAGCAAATTACTGATGATGATGCTAAGAAAGGACAGTTAGCGAAAACTCTCCGAGGTTGTGCATTAGACTGGATTATGAAGTTTTTTGTAGTCCCTACAGGAGCTCTAGAGAAGACGTTTGACGATATCAGGAAAGGATTGATTGCTGAATTTAAAAAACCCAAGTCTGAAGCACAATATATTACATACCTAAAAGATATTAAGTAGTATCCCAATGAAACAGTGTGGGATTTTGACCAGCAATTCAAAACTATGATGGCGAGGGTCAGCTTTGACATGAGTGTTTTCCAACACAAATAATGGTTCATCGCGGCATTACTCCGGCATATTCATCTACCGTTGATGCAACAGAACATTACAACGCCCAGTGAAGCCTTGGAAATCACAATGCAGTTAGAAGCGTTGCCGATCAAGGAAAATGCGGCTGGGATGTCGCAGATTCAGACACAACTGGCTAAACTTACAATACAGCTGCAAGATCTTAAGAAGGGAAAGGAACAATGAGAATAAGTATGGTGTACATGATGTCGCAGAGAGGGGTATACTAAGGATAGTTTCCTAGACTTCCGCAATTATCTGGTTTTAGGGGCACCGAACTCGTTGAATGGCGGTGGTATGTCGTGGTGTCGCATTTGTCATGTATATGGGAACCGCCATGAGGAATGCTAATACATGCAGAAGATGGTAAAAAAACTAATGAATCTGTATTGTACATTATGCAAATCTGTGGGACATGAGGATAAGGACTGCCGGGTGTATGGGTTACTTCAGGAGTGAACATACGATGCATTCTATGTGAAGGATGACCAGTGTGTCGTACAACAATTGCAACCACAGGTAGCCCAGCCGCTACCTCAACTGCAGGTACAGTTTGTACCACAGCAGCTACCGCTGTAGTTAATGCCGCAATATGCTCTGATGTAGATGGATCCACAGCAGCCACAGTACGTTCAACAGCCACAGTATGTGCAGCAAGGACAAGGAATGCAACCGAATCATATGCAGCAACAACAGTACCAGCAGCAGGGAGGATTCCATGGAGGATTCTAAGGAGGACGTGGCAGAGGATTTGGTTGCGGAGGAGTATGAGGAGATTGAGGACCTGTTCAGTGCTATCACTGCTGGGTATGGGGACACTACCAACGAGACTACCCACAATTGCAGATGCAGTGTACATTTTACTTTGTTATAGATCACACAGTGGAAAACTGTCCCCAGTTGATTGTGCTATGGCAAGCGGGGAATGTTCCGCAACTGTAGAACCAGAACCAGGTGCAGCAACCAGTGCAGAATCGAGTGCAGCAACCGACGCAGAATCAGAACCAGTGTTCGAATCAGAATTCTAACCAGCATGTGAATCAACCTGGGAATCCGCTGAACCAGACTCAGGGTGTGACTATTGCGATAATTTCTGTGGAGCCAAAGACACAAGATGTTGCTGTCACAGTTATCACTCAGGGAGGTACAACAACAGGAGAGGATAGCCCGTATCCACTTATCCGGTTAGAAGGATAGAAGAAGATGTCATTTGACATCAATTCTGAGTGTGAGGAATTCTTTTAGGTGCAACGGGGGATGGAAAAGGATCGAGGTAAGGCCATTCTTTGTGACATGCCTCCTGTTTTTTATGCCACTTCAGAGGCCGGTCCATCGCGGCAGTCTGGAACCTTGCAAAAATTCTTTGAGAGTTGTTTATCACTGGCAAGGGATCCTGATGCTTTGGCCGAGATTGAGGGACTGTTGCAGCGACCGGCCAGGGGACAACAAGAGTCTGCAGTCAATTCCTTACAGTGGTGGAAGACAGGTAAGGGGATGCATACGAACATTCAAATTGGAGACTATGACGTTGATTCAGTTATTCTGGATCTTGGTTCGGATGTCAACATATTAACCAAGTAGGCCTAGCAGAAAATGGGGAGTCCCACATTAAGCTGGTCTCCCATACAGCTTTGGTTGGCTAATCAGGCCAAGGTGACCCCGATTGGGAGAGTTCCACGTCTCGTTATGGACATTGAGGGAATGAAGACATATGTCGACTTCAATGACATCGAGGTAGTTGAAGGAGGAAGCTCCTATCCTGCGTTGTTGGGGATTGGATGGGCTAACGACAGTGCCACAGTTATCAACTTTAAGAAGTAGATGATGACTTTTGAAAACCACGATCTCAGAGTCATCGTCCCGTTGGATCCGGCTCAGGGACACAGGCACATTGAACTAGTGAAAGATGAAGATCCCAGTAGATGGGACCATGCATTCAATATTTTAGAAGATTATATTCATCCGACTGCCGACGGTGAGTTTGGGTGGTGCAGCTTCAATTCTGCGTCTTCCGACTCTGACGATGGGTTAGAAAATTAGCAGAATCACTTGCATAAGGTGTCACTCCACAAGTGTGGATTAGTCACGTAGTCATTATGCCGCGTTGCAACTGAAACTATTGCACTGCCAGTATATGAAGGATTTCTTGGCTTGTCTGATTTTCTGGCAGTGTTTCAAGAAAAGGTTTCAGAACCACAACGACTGCTGGCATTGGCAGAAGTGTTGAAGGCTGCTCCAGCATGTTGGTGGGAGACACATAAGAATTTGATCACAGAGTGGCCGTAGTGCCAGAGATTGATGACGGTTCGCTTTGGTGATACCGAAGTTTACCACATAGTAAAATACGATGGCCGAACTAACCCTAGCAGTCATTTGTTGGAGTGTAAAATGTTGTGGGCATCGCGACCTAAGGATGAGTGGGTCCATGCCTTCGTCCATACACTGGACGAGATGCCACGATCATGGTATACTGTAGCTGAATTGCGAGGAGAAATTACCACTTGGTTGGAGTTGATAGTTTGTTTTACTCATACGTTCAGTTTCACGGATGCCAACCTAGATGTCCACAATTCTTTGCAGCTCATCCGCGACATAGTTTTGAAGGTTGTTCTGGTGGCATATCCTGTGGATCAACATATGCACTACAAGATGCAATCCATGATGGAATGTTATAATATCAATGGTGGGCCAGAAGATGGCGATGATCCGTGGAATGTAAATATTCCAGAATCCGAAGAAAGTTGCGATATTGTAGCACCTGATGCACCAAGTGATCCGATCAGTCAACCGTTGAAGCTCCGGAAGGTCAACATTAGGATAGAGGATAGTCCAAAGATTGTGAATGTTGGGGACTATTAGGACGATGAGATGATGGGGAAGGTCACAGACTTGCTACATAAATTCCAAGACCTGTTTCCTACAAAGTTTTTTGAGATGAAGGGAATCTTGGGTGATTTGGGGGAGATGAAGATTCCATTGAAACCCGATGCCAAACCAATCAGGCAGTGACCCTATCGACTGAATCCGTGCCATAAGGAGAGGGTTAAGGTAGAAATTGATCACATGTTGGATGCTGGTATTATTCAACCGGTTGAGGAGTCAAATTGGATCAGTCCTTTTGTGGTGTAGGACAAGAAGACTGGCAAAGTGCGCATTTGTGTCGATTTGCGGAATTTGAATGATGCCTGCTTGCATGATCCCTTTCCGACCCCATTTACTGATGAGGTGCTCGAAGGCATAGGTGGCCAAGAGATGTATTCTTTCATGGATGGGTTCTCTGGCTATCATCAGATCTGCATCGCAAAATAATACCACCACAAGACAAATTTTGTGACAGAATGGGTTTGTTTTCAGTACACAGTGATGCCGTTTGGACTGAAGAATGCACTTGTGATATTTTCGCGGGTCGTCGTTGCGGCTTTCCAGGATTTCAGCCAGACGTTTTTGCAGGTGTACATGGATGATTGGACTGTCTATGGCTTGATCAATGATCATCTGGCCAATCTGCGGTTGATGTTGGAACGCTGTCGACAACATCAGATATCGCTGAACTTGAAGAAGTGCATCTTTTGTGCACCATTTGGAATATTACTGGGTCACATTGTGTGCAAGCAGGGATTGTTGGTCAAACCAACAAAAAATGCACTCATTTTGAGCTTAACACCACCGACTAACGTCAAGCAGCTGAGAGCGATGTTGGGCCACACTGGGTATTATCGCAAGTTCATCATGGGTTATGCATCCATCACGGCCCCTATGCAGAAGTTGTTGAAGAAAGATGTGGTATTCAAGTGGAGTCCTGAATGTCAAGGTAGCTTTGAAAATTTGAAGGCTAAGATGGCTTCAGCACCAATACTGGTATTTCCAGACTGGAGTAAGGAGTTCCATGTCCACGTCGATGCCTCGTCGATTGCATTGGGAGTGGTGCTTGCGCAACCTGGGGAAGGGGATCTGGATCACCCCATTGCGTTTGCTAGTCAGAAGTTGTCGTCTACAGAAAGGAACTATACCACAACAGAGAGGGAAGGTCTGGCGATGGTCTATGCACTGCAGAAGTTTCGACACTACTTGTTGGGAGGACACTTTAAAACGTTCATCGATCAATCTAAATTAAAATATCTGGTCAATAAGCCTGTGTTGGGGGGAAGATATGACGTTGGCTACTTTTATTTCAGGATTTTGACTTTGAAGTGATCGTGAAGCTAGGATGTTTGAACACAGGACCAGATCATCTGTTGCGGATTGAGAAAGGGGATGAGCCAACCAACATTGAAGATGGGTTTCTTGATGCACAGCTCTTTAAGGTTGAAGTAGATAATGAATATTATGAAGAAATCATTCAGTTCCTGGTGACAGGTACTGCTCTGGAGGGATTTACAACTAGTCAGAAGAAACAGTTGGTGGTCAAGGCCACAGATTTCCAACTGATTGCAGGCAAGTTATACAAACTAGGATCAGACGAGATCTTGAGACCCTATGTTTTTCCTCATGAGAAAGGGTAGATCTTGTCAGAAGCACATGCAGGAGTAGCTGGTGGGAACTATGGTGGTCATGTGACTTCCATGAAGGTGCTTTGCGCAAGGCTTTGGTGGCCCAGGCTCCACAATGATGCAACAGATTATGCGCGGACTTGTGATGTTTGTCAAAGGACTAGGAAACCCTCTAGGAGGGATGAGATTCCCCTACAACCTTAAGTGACACTGTAGCCATTTGATAAATGGGCAGTGGATTTCGTGGGCCTTATCAACCCACCTGGGAAGCACACTGGTGCAAGATACATTATTGCGGCGATAGATTACTTGACAAGATGGGCGAAGGCTGCTCTAGTCATAGATTGCACCGCTGCTACAGCAGTGCGCTTCTTATTCGACAACATTTTCACTTGGTTTGGCTGCCCAAAGGTGTTGATGAGCGATCAGGGCAGTCACTTCATCAATCGCATAGTCAGTGCATTGACAGCGGAACTACAGATACAACATAAGAAGAGCACGCCATATCATCCCTAAGCAAATGGGACTGTCAAAGCATTCAACAAGGTTTTGGAGCACGCGCTGACGAAGGTGTGCAATGCAAACCGCGACGACTGGGATTTGAAGATCCCAGCAGTCTTGTGGGCGTATCGCACCACATGTAAAAGGCTGAAGGGACAGACACCATTTAAGTTGGTCTATGGGAAAGAAGCGATTCTGCCTATGGAGTACATTGTTCTGAGTCTGTGCATAGCGGCAACAACAGGTATGGATGATGAAGCGGAATTAGGAGAATGTCTAGCGCAACTTGTATGGCTTGAAGAAGATCGCTTTATCGTAGGATTCCACTAGAGCATGGAAAAGGATCGCCAAAAGGATTGGCATGATCACCACATTAAAAATAAATAGTTTGAACAGGGTGACTTGGTGCTATTGTATGACAAGAAGTTTATGAAGCACCCAAGTAAGTTGCAAATGCATTGGCTTGGTCCCTATCGTGTCAGTAGCATAACGTCAGGAGAAGTAGTATAGCTGCAGTAGTTAGATGGAGCGATGCTCCCAAAGCTCGTAAATAGTCATAGGATAAATCCCTACAGGTCGGGCTTGGAGCAACGTGACGCCTGAGTCGCATGGGAACAAAAAAAAATGCAGGATGCTTAGTGGCAAGATGGCGCACCAGTAGGGATGGAATGTACAAGCAGGAAGTCTTGCATCGCAAGTTAGTGGCAGGGTTGCGACAGTTCCTGCATTGCGACCTAGTCAAATCAGTAATAAATACCAAAAGTTCTGACCGTTAATGAATGGCGCTTGTTTGAGTGATGAGCATTAATGGCAGATCTGGTCGCTCAGATGACTGGATTGCCGATGGATTTGGGTCATTGAGGAAGGATTTAGTCTGCATTAATGCATGATTTAGTCATGATTACAAGGGATTGAGTTGGGCGCTATAAGAATAGGCCAAGGCGGGTCGGAAGGCACCTGTTCGTAACGAGTGAAGTCACCTGTTCGTAACGAGTGAAGTCAGTTGCCCACTATTGAACTGTGCAAGGTTGGGTTGTGTTGAAGAGTATACTTGCAGTGTGTTGAGCGAGTTTCGAAGTTGAGTAGGATTGAGCCATCTGTTGGCATTGCAGGACTTGGGCGCAGCATGCCGGGTGAGCCGGATACAGTGGAGATTTCAAGTGAAGCCGAATCCCCCGTCCTTGTTGTTAGTATTGAAGAGGAGATCAATATCGTAGAAGAAATTGCTAGCATACCGGTGGGATCGTCCTCCGTTGTGAGCCAGAAGAGGGCAGGGACATAGCCTATCTCCCCGCGATCAGAGAAGCGACAGAACCGCTCCATGGCCCAAGTGCCGGAAGGGGTCCCTGAGGCGAGCCCATCGAGCTCTGGGGTGGTGGAATCTGTAGTTCGGGCAGGTGCTTTTTCTATGGATATCCTGGGCTACCAACCCCTATGTCGACCTGGTGTGCAACCTCGAAAGCCCACGAAGAACCAATGATACCAAATCAAGACGCTGACGCTTCCACCAGGCATGAGCTGCACCACAGACATTGTACCTACATTGATGTAGTTGTGGTATGATGATCATGATTTGTTGGCACTGGAAGATGTTATGTCAGAGCCCTTTAATCCCTGAGCACCAAGGTAGACTGGACCAACGCCATGCATTCTACATGATTGGGCACGCGGTTTGGAAAAGGCTGGGTTGTTGGGTTTGATTGACATGCCCCACTTTGGGAGGTTGACAGAAGCCAATTCCTACGTGAAACAACTGCTGGCCTATTTTCATGGCGGCATCTTATGGTTGGACAAGCAGGTCACCATCATGGTGGACCTAATTTTTGAAGTCATGGGGTTTCCAAAGGATGGGGTAGGCCCATCGTGATATTTTCAAGGGAAGAACAACGACAAAAATCTCACGGCGAGGTTGCAGAGGTAATATAATGCAGAAAGATGGATGCGCCTACCGCCTAGACAGTATTAATGAGCCCGCAATTAGGATTGGTATGTGAATCCTGGCTACCAAAATCGTTTGGAACAATCGGCCCAACCAAGGAAATTCCGAGGTTGTTGCATGCACGGAGCTCTGCGTAGAAGATGTGAAAGTAAATTGGTCACTCTTTTTGCTAAATAAGTTGATGGAGGATGCCCTGGTGGCCCAGGCAGGACAACGGGAATTCACATACAGTTGGTTGCTGATTTTAGTTGCGCTTGTCACCTGGATGGAGACCGATGATTATCAAAGAATGGAGGTGGATGTGGTGCAAGTTCAGAAGGGAGAACGCTATAAAAATCTATGGTGGGTGCGGGAACTGAAATGCCTCAATGATTGTGCCATACAGTTCTATCTCTATTGGGAAGCACTGCGAGCGACCGCCAAGCGGGTTCAACGGTTGACTCAGGTAGCGGTTGAGAAGTATAAGAGGATCGCTAGGTTCGTGATTGGACCCCACAGTATCCATGTGCAAGTGCGATAGGATAAGGATAAGCAGTGGCTATAGACCCCCTACAAGTTATCGGATGAATATTTAGATGCCATCATTGACGATTGGTCAGTTTAATGGCGAGAACCGGTTGCTCAGGAGGAGGATTCCATGGGGATACCACTAGATGCACCAGTGATGGACCCCCTGCCTCCCCAAGAGTTGGATGAAGAGTCCTTGCAGACCCCTACAGATGATGAGCGCACGTTGGAAGAAGGCATATCGAAAGCACACTATGAACATGGGACAATTAGTGGGCTCCCGTTGTCGACAGAGGCGCAGCTTGGCCGGCTATTATTAGCTATCAATAATGCCACCAATGGGGTGACTCGAGCAATGACAGAAAAGGTGGATGAAGGTTTTCATGTGGTAACTGCCTGTCTGGATTCCTTGTGTGACAATGTCTTGAAGAAAGCACCAGATGGAGTAACAATGCAGCCAGTTGGTGCAATCGACACTGAGCTACGGGTCTGGAATGTCGATATTCCCCCAGCTGCGATTGTGACTGATAATGAGGCTTTGAAAGCTTTGTTGCAGCTTTTAGAGAAATTGACCATCAACATCAATGAGCTGTCGGTGAAGGAGTTGACAACTATACACGCAGTTTCCAGCCAGGAAATGGCGGACAGGATGCATGAGATCAACGGTAAGTGCCCGCACTTGTAGGCGAGTGAGGCAGCTGCTAAGGAAGAGCTTGCAGACTTAATAGGGAGGGCCACTACGACCTGACAAGCCATGGATGAGTTGAAAGAGGACATCAAGAAAGAACAGGCTGAGAAGGCTCAAGTGATCGAAGAATTGAAGCAGGCACAGGATCACCTCATCGTGGAGAAGGCCACTTTGTGGGATCAGAATGTGCGGTTGGAGGTGGCCATTGTTGCGACTTGTCACCATGTGCCGGAGCCCACCGCAGCATTGGATGTGGTTTAATGCACGCAACAACTTGGGGCTGTCATTACTCGACTATAGCACAAAAATCAGGATTTAAAAGCCCTGGTGAACCCTAGTACACCCCAATCGCAGGTGGATGAATGCAAACATGACATTGAGGAGGTGGTAGCACAGATAGGGGAACTGGAAACGACAGTGACAAAACTCACAGCCGACACCGTAAAGTTTTGGGGATGCATTGTTTAGGATGAGTAGATTGAACAGTTGACCAAGCTCCGACAGGAAGCGGACGAGCAGTTGGCAACACTCAAAACGGCGATACGCACGATGCCGCCAATTGATCAGGTTGCTAAGTCCACAAATTTAAAAGAGCTGCAGCAGTGCATCACGAAGGTCAATGAGCATCAGAAGAAGCGCGCTGCGTAACTGGAAGAGTTCTAGGAGATTGGCGGTCAGTTTTTGATTAAGGACAGTGCGACACTCTAGGCTGTACAGGAAGGTCTCCATCAAGTTACGATGAAGCTGAGCAAGCATCCATCTCCCTAGGATGTGATCAACAGTAAGGCACTGGCTACGATAGTAAAGGAGTAGGTCATGGAAGTCTACCAACAGTACGAGGACTTAAGGGTCAAGACCACCGCATACACCCTGTCCGCATGATGTGGCTTGAGGATGAGCCACAAAATTGTGTTGGGGTTCTGTTGGCAGGCGGTTTGGACAAGTCAGCATTGCAACATCGTGGATGCTGCACAAGACCAAAGATACCGCAGAAGGCAGGAAGTCAAGCATAAATGATAATATTTTATGTAATTTTGGGTTAGTCGAACCGCAATATGTGGGTTTTTGGGTCATTTGGACCACAATAGACAGATTTTGGGTCATTTGCTTTGAAGTGTCGGTTAGGAAGTAGTTAGAAAGTGGACAGGCATTGTAAATGCACAAGCCTATAAATAGATGTATATTTGTAAGTGTTAAAGAATCTTTGGAGTTGTTGAGAAATCTTGTTTTGGAGAGCATTGTCAAATCTTAACATCTGGGAGATCTTGATCTGATGTAGAAGACTGTGTATTTTTTTGTATCTAGGTTTTCATGGAATTAATATGAAGTAATAGAGCTTTTGAGTAGAATCCTTATGTCTTATTGTGTATCTGTGGTAATGTATTTTGCAATATGAATGATGCGATGTTTCCTTGCTGTGATTAATGTTTTACTGTTATATCTGTCGCATATGTATGAATGATGAGATCTGTTGAATAATGTCGCAATTATGTTAAAGCTTGATTTGAATGCTTAGATCTAACCCTAAATGTTGCAATAAGTTAAATGCTTGATGCACAACATCCTACTACATTCGACGGAAACATGGTTCTGTCAACTCTCCCTTGAACATCTCGGGTGAGACCTCATTTGCTTTGCAGGTGTTGCTGGATGGGGTAAAACCTGTTTGGGCCAATGCTCAGGGAGATTGCGGTGGGTTGGTGTCGACAGCGTTGGGAACCCCTGTCGACTAGGTTTGTGTCAACAAAATATTCATGCTCCTTGAGGGATTGCGCTTTGGGTGAGGTCTTGTACTTCTTGGGAGAGCTTCTCATGATGTATTTCTGATTTTAATAAGATTTTTATACTCTATTCTTCATATTTAAAAATTCTTGGTTCGAAATACCATGTGGTTGTATGAAAAAATGATGATTATTGAGCAAACAATGACCATTTCCCCACTACATTGATGTATGCCATCATAATGCTGATGATTTCAAATAAAAGAATGTTTCTATGATATATATGTGATGAATGGACTACCATTGATGTGTATTACAAGTTTCATATTCAGCACTTGAGCATTTGAAGTCATTATACTCAGTTTATTTGCATTTGGAGAAGATTTGGTGCCATTTCCCCAAGGGTCGAATTAGTGTTTTTTGTTGTTGTTTGGGAGAGGGTTGGAACGGACTTAATAAATAATTAATGGTTCATTGGGGACCTTAATAACATCCTTTTGACATCCCCTACCTATGTTCAGAAATTCGAGTGGGTTTGGAGGCATTTGAACCCCAAATTGCTAGTAAAATTACATACCTGGTCCAGAATATTAAGAGAGTTCGCAGAAGTATTTTGGTGGACATATATCATCCCTGAACATTATATTCAATTCCTAATATTAGTCACATACCTTCTCAGAAGATTTGGGATCATTTGGGGCAAAATTGGGACCTAGGCATCAAAACTAGTCAAAGGTCGAAATTGGGGAAAAAGTGAAAAATTGGGCATTTTAATAAATTTTTTAAAAAGGGACATTACACTGAAGTTCTTGTACCAAGATTTCAAGCCTCAAGGGCTATCCATACATGTCGTTTCTCATTGCATTAGCTAACACATATGTAGCAACCTTGCAATCACTTACAGCCTCGTTGAAAATATTTCGCATGCATTTCATCACTCTTACCATGGTGGTTTCCTTTTCGTCATGGTTGTAAATATCACCGGTCACTTGTTCCATGCTCTTCTCAAGCATAGTGACTCTAATCTTCACTCTATAAGTCCTCGGAATCAAGCCTCCGTCATGGTCCTCCTCGAAAAAGACGTCTCTTCTGCATCCTATCCCAACTCTAGGTCTACCTCAGACTCCAACATTTGATATGTGCTGCACTTTCCCATCCTAGACTTATCCAAATTTATGACTTTTCACAAGTCCGTTTTTCCAATTCTCGGGCACCTCTTCATGCCGGAATCACTTCCGTGGAAGTGCACTTGCTTGTGGGATTGCTCTACACCTTCTAGCTGAACCTATTCAAGGGTCCATAAGCTTTGGCACAAGCGCTTTTGAGATCAACGTGTCCATTCAACACATGAGGGTGTATGCAATGCCTTGGGAAACTCTTACTCACTTGCTCGTCCAACACCGAATCTTGTTCACTTGACTCTTCTAAACTACCCAAGTTGTCATTGTTGGGACTTAGGCTCCCCTTTTCCAAGATCGCTAGCTTGGTGCACCTTCACCTTTGCATTGTTGTCACATACCTTGGTAGCCATTCGAACTGTTCCACGGGTTCTTGATGGTATGTTGAGCACTGATACCGGCTCTTGTTCAAACTTCCACCACAACTTCAACTTCTCGGCAGCTTCGACACCACCGGCATGCCTTGTGAAGCACTTTACTACACCAAAATTCACCATGTTACACTCGTCACCATGCACTTACTAACCCGCACTTCATTGTGGGCACCTGAGGTTGTGGTGGGTGCACTGTGCTCAATGCAAGCTGTCGTCACACTCCGACGTACTCTCAACTCAACCTTGACAACTTTGGTGACTTGTTCTTGGTGAAGAGATTTCCCAAAAATCCAATTATCACAAGTTCATCTATGTCAATTCTTTTCCAAAAGAGCGTCTGCAACCATGCTCTTCCGTACTATAATGACATGAATCATCTTTTGATTTGATACCACTTGTCATGAGCACACCACGCCCGACATTTTCTATCATATGGTGACCTGTCTAACATTGCCCAACGCCTAGCTGAGGGCATGACCAACTCGGCAGGATCACTGACAGACTATGCCTTAACATGCAAAATACACTTATATCTCTTTACATTTGTTT
Source organism: Larix kaempferi (assembly GCA_027924585.1). Taxonomy (NCBI): domain Eukaryota; kingdom Viridiplantae; phylum Streptophyta; class Pinopsida; order Pinales; family Pinaceae; genus Larix; species Larix kaempferi. The sequence continues at coordinate 3,779,319 of BSBM01000118.1, forward strand.
ATTTATTACACTTGTGTTCTTACTTGGCCAATTCACATGTTATATTTAACATCCAAAGATTCTGCAAACACTTATCCAATAAATACACAATACACAAGACATATGGTGGCACCCCAACCATGCGTGCTAAGAGTTCTTATATAACAAACATGCAACAATTACAACATACAATAGTGGAGAGTGCTTGTAGGCTATCCCAATGAAGGAGCACCCAACTAGCTAAATCCACAAGATGAAACCCCAAATATTCCTACTCTTACAAGTTTGTTATTGTCTATCTCGATGCTGCTTCCAAACTAGATCTACAACCACATAGCTACTTCTCACAGGCTCTGACCTTTGCACTAATCTCTTCCAATTCGTTCCCCCAAAGCGAGCTCCCAAGACGAGCTAGGCGCACCCCTGTGGCCTGCTCTAACTCATCTTCCCCTGGTCGCATATTTTCCTTGGTCACTTGGAATTCTTGCTTGAACTCTTGCTGAATTGATGCCTCTTTCCATTTCTATGCGTGCACCTTTATATCAGTGTGTTTGCTAAGGGTGCACCTAAGGCTCTGCCATTATGGTGCACTCCTTCCACACACTAAGCATCCCACACACCGACGCCCACTTTACTCTTGTTGCGGGCTCTCAAGCTGACATTCCACTACTTTCCTTGCTTAGGTTCACACCCCTCTCAACGTGCTCCACCCATGCTAACCGATGTGCTTCCTTTTTCCTTGTCCACCAAGCCACCCATGCACTAGCGAATGACCATGCTCACATCTCAGCTAGTTGACGCCCAACTAGTCCCACGTCTATGCATTTGGGCATGCTCCCATGTCGAGCTCCCATGTTCTTCTTGACCATAACTATGTGTTGAGATTCTAAACTGAGTTGTGGTTCATCCAACTTTGTTGATCCCACTATGTCGTTGTTGGGTCACCTACCTAACTAGGTGCCCGGGGTTTGGTGTTGCCCGATGTGGGCACCCACCCCATACCATCCTTGCATGCCAACGCCTTGTTGGGATCCAAGTTAGGTTTCCAATCCCACTTGGTCACTTGGGCAAGCTCCCATGTGAATCTCGTCCCCAGTGAGTGGGGTTGGCTGAGTGCCTCTTCATGAAGCTGTGACACCCACCCTCATACACATGTCGACTTTCACTTGTTTCCCACCATGTAAATGACTTACATGATGCGATTTCCTAAGGTTGTGAAAATATTTAAAGTGTGATACCATATAAGATATGTTGCTAAGGACATCTTAGGGGTTCCCCTTTTTTTAACTAGGAGCCCAGTTGTCCAAATATATCTCTTGATTTTCCATGAATTCTACATTGCAATTGTTTACCCTGGCATAAGTACATTGAATTGAATTATACCAAGAGACCATAGATTCTTTCTAGCATTTGGGATATAATAAATTTCCTCGTGTCCCTTTTCTTTCTAGCAAAGCCAATGATTAAAGAGGAATCTTCAAAGAGCATCACTAAAATACTAAGAATAAATAAAAGAGACTCAAAGATAAGAACATAAGTTTGTTCTTCATTGTTGATTCTTCTTCTAAATATTGTTATAATGTCAATGAACACCTTTCCTTTCTAGCAAGGCCAATGATTAAAGAAGAATCTTCAAAGAGCATCACTAAAATACTAAGAATAAATAAAAGAGACTCAAGGATAAGAACAGTTTGTTCTTCATTGTTGGTTCTTCTTCTAAATATTGTAATAATGTCAATAAACAAGTTTTAAGTATTTGAATTTCGTTAATATCAATAATAATAAATAGTTTAAACAAATGATATAACAACCAAATTACGTTTCCTTCTTCTAAATATTGTTAATTTACAGAAATATTGTTATAATGTCAATGAACAAGTTTTAAGTATTTGAATTTTGTTAATATCAATAATGATAAATAGTTTAAACCAATGATATAACAACCAAATTACGTTTCCTTTTAAATAGCGTGTGATAAAATAAATTAAAGAGGATCACTAAAATATTAAGAATAAAGAAAAGAAACTCAAAGATAAGAACATAGGTTTTTTCTTCATTTTTGGTTTTTCTTCTAAATATTGTTATAATGCCAATGAACAAGTTTTAAGTATTTGAATTTTGTTAATATCAATAATGATAAATAATTTAAACAAATGATATAGCAACCAAATTACGTTTCCTTCTTCTAAATATTGTTATAATGTTAATGAACAAGTTTTAAGTATTTGAATTTTGTTAATATCAATAATGATAAATAGTTTAAGCAAATGATATAACAACCAAATTACGTTTCCTTCTTCTAAATATTGTTATAATGTCAATGAACAAGTTTTAAGTATTTGAATTTTGTTAATATCAATAATGATAAATTGTTTAAACAAATGATATAACAACCAAATTACGTTTCCTTTTAAATAGCATGTGATAAAATAAATTAAAGAGCATCACTAAAATATTAAGAATAAATAAAAGAGACTCAAAGATAAGAAAATAGGTTTTTTCTTCATTGTTGGTTCTTCTTCAATGAACAAGTTTTAAGTATTTGAATTTTGTTAATATCAATAATGATAAATAGTTTAAACAAATGATATAACAACCAAATTACGTTTCCTTTTAAATAGCGTTTGATAAAATAAATTAAATATTAAGTAAGAGATGAGTACAATTAAAAAGTTCTACATTAACTATGTAAATTTAATCCATAATAAATCATATAATTTAAAAAAATATTTATTATATTTTAATATAAATTAAAAATAATTTATAATAATAAATCAATTTAAATAAACAAAAATATCATATATTTTAATATAAATTAAAAATAATTTATAATAATAAATCATTTTAAATAAACAAAAATATCATCATAATATCAATATATGTAATTATGATTTTTATGTATTTATAAAGATATTTTTGTTTGTTTGTTTGTTTTAGTTTTAGGGGAATCCACAACTGAATAAAAATAGATTTAAACTTAAATAAAAATATAAAATAGATTTAAACTTAAATAAAAATATAAAATAGATTTATGAAAATAAATTTGATTTCGTTAGCTAAAATCTTTGGACCAATTAGTTTATTCTCATTGGAAAATACTAAAACTAGTCGTTATCCCAAGGAGCCCGTCTTCACGCGTTAAAATTATTGGTCCCAAGTGGACAACCTTGTAGATACCACCGATATTAGATATAATTGATGAGAAGGAATATTCTCCAAACGCTTGTTAGTCTCCATAGGTCTCGGGTCCATTCCAAGGGGTCTAGGTAGACCCTTGATTCCTAAGCAAAATATCAAAGTCTAATATTCGAGTTATATATATATATATATAATTAATATTTGTTTGTCCATCCAATCTTGAACTTAAAGCAACGAGCATTCATATCGTGAATACCAATTTGAGTCAATAAAATACATATAAAGTCTTTTGACCCTTTTTGGCAACCGCTCTAACTTCACATGGTAACCTTTTTTGGGGAATGAGTACATATTACCTACACCAAAATAATTGATATGTCATATTTGGGATCATGAAACATAATTACAAGTCTAATATTACTTTGAAAATATGTACAAGTCCAACATTATTTAATGGAAAATATGTACTAACAACCTTATTACTTGGTTCAATTGCAAGTCGGTGGATCCGATTCTCTTTTGTTTCTTGGCGTGGGAATTGTGGAAGGCTCGTAACCTCTTGATTTTTCAGGATCAAAAACTTCCTAGCTCTCTTTTAATTGCAAGAATTGTGGATTCCTTTACTATGAGCAGGACGACTCCCAGCGGTAGGATTCGCAGTATCAAACATTTTTCGGAAGCGGATTACAGTTACCTTGTGGGTTACTTTGACGGAGCAGCACAAGCGGGATTGTGTGGAGCTGGAGCAATTTTAAAATTATCATAGGATCAATGGTATCACTTGTATTCCGGAGTTGGGACTGGTTCTAATACGCGCGTGGAACTGTTAGCCTTGTGGAGCTTGCTTTGGTATGCTGCTGAATTGGGCATCCAATCCCTCACCATTCTGGGGGATTCACAATTTGTGATCAATTGGGAAGATGGAAAGGATAGTTTGCACTCCCTTGAGTTGATTGGCTGGATTAAGAGGACAAAAATTCTCATTTCTACTTTTGCCACTATCACTTTCCGACATATACACCGTGAACAAAATGTGGTTGCTGATCGTCTTTCCAAACGGGCTTTAGGCGAGCCGTCGGGTATCTGTTTTGTGGAAGAGTTCAGATGTGGCACTCTTTACAGAACTTCCTCCTTTTGCTTTGTTGATGGTTTTTGAGTTGGGACCACATCTTGCGGGTGTTTTACTCGGTTCTATTTTGAAGCCTTCAACTTGTCTTTTTTGTAATAGACAATGACTAGTATGCTTTGTTTTATAATAGTAAGTGATCATGTATGGGCAACATTCCCTTGACATTCTGATGTAATTATCTGACACAACTTCTTTTAATATAATTTTTTTTTTTTTTTTTTTAAATAAAAATCCTACACGCCATTTTTCACTGCTTAGTTGTTAATATACTCAACTTGTTAATTATATTGGTGACTTGATTTAGGGATTGGAGTTGATTTGTTTGAGGGGCATAGGGTAATGCTTAAACAATTTGAAAATCTATCATATTGTTCAAGGGGTAAATCTAACACAAAATGTTTCCCTCAAGAATGCACTACAATAATAATTGGATCACAATGTTGGAAAGATTGGCTTTTGTAAATCACGAAGTGAGACAACTAGAATAAAATGTACAACATTCTTAAATGGTTCTAATCAATTTTGGGTATAAAATTTCATTAGTTCTCTGTACTTTTAGCAAATCTAAATTTTCAAAAGGTAGAAATAAACTATGATGGAATAAGTGTCGAAGGGAATTATGAAACTAAATCCATATATGTGAAGCAAGTAGAAGAATGTGTTTCTTTTGATATAGCTAAAATTGGCTCCTTATGACACAATAAAGACACTTTCAAGAATATCCTCTATTATCATAATCATCTATATTGTATTTTTCCTTTCATATTTGAAGAAATAGCCACAAAGCTTTTGCATTTGTGTTTCTAATGTGAAGACTAAAAATATTATCCTAGTTGAAGGGTCAAAACTGTGACCTTGTTAATCTAATGCAGATTCTCTTGAAGCTTCAATGGATAATCCAATCAATCGTAGAATTCTCGAAAAATTACAAATTTTTTGGCGATCATGTTGCTAGGGTTTTGAAAATGGAAATAGTAATGGGTCCTCAATACTCATGACATAAATGTAGATAAACGATTGTTCCTTTAATCAAAGAAAAAGTTTATTGCTAGAGCTGCAATGATGATTTTGTGAAGAAATGGAAATTATGTGGAGGGCCTTAACAAGATCAATCACACTCTTGTGGCTCTAATTCAATCCTAATAGTGAAGATACATGTTGAAGCAATGGAGGAAGATGTTTGCAAGCCTCAAATTTGAAGACTTGCAATGTTTGTGGTTGAATGACCAAGAATGTTTCACTTTTTGCAACGCTTGGGCACTATTGTGGCTGGGAATCAAGGATTTGGAGGTGTAGAAAGAGTTATAGTGATGAATCCATTTTCTCTTGAGCATGAAGAGAATGAAGGCAAAGGATTTCTTATGCCTATGTACAAGTTTTTGATTCACTACTTCATGGGACCAGGGTTTGTCTGGTTGATCCAATGGATAGAAGAGAACAATGCAAATCATTATGACATCCCTTCGGATTCCAAATCTATGCTTCAAGCCATGCCCACAGTGGAAATCTCCAAGGACCACCTAAGTTCTGTCTTTTTCCAATTTGTTGTTTGTTTGGAGGAGTTTAAACTAAGAGGTGAGGCATGTCAAATGCCATGCAAACACATGTTCCATTGTTCCTATAATCTACCATGGTTGAAATTGCAATGGAAATACACAATCATATCACTTTGAATAACAATAACTATGAAAAAGACGATTCCTAATAGCTTATTAAAATTATCAAATAGAAAACATTTTATATATTTTTTATAATATAGTTTTATTTAGAATAAAATATTTATATCACCACCCACAAAAGGTTTTAAATCCAAGTATAATATGAAAATATTATATAAAATTTAATAAAACTAATCAAATCATAGCCCCACATAGCCCTAAACAAATCCTCTTAGTGACATACCTAAATTTCGAAGAGGAATCCTTAATTTAATTTTTATAGATTCTCTTAGTGCCACAAATCCTCTTAGTGCCACCAAATTTCAAGATTCTAAAATGCAATGCTCCGTTTTTTGTTGTTGTAACTTTTGACTTCCTTCACCATTTATCAAAGAATTTATATGGTGCACTTGAAGGAGAGATCTATACATTGACATAAAAAAATTTAAAATTACATTAAGTTATGCTGCTAAAGTGCTGCATGCTCACACAACGTCCTTTTTTCAGGGCTTTCCAACTTCAATAAATCATAAAAAATGAAAACATCATGAATAATTTTGAATAAATAATCTTGCACTACTACAAGATGTCTTTTACATATGTAAAAACAATTCTTCAAAAATACTATCAATTAGTTCATATAGTGCTACACATGCACAAACATATATGCTATATTATGTTGAAAATTTAAAAACCCAATTTTAGAAAAGCAAATTTGATAAACAACTACACAAATTTTCTAAAAGTAAAATTTATATATTATGACAGCTTATTTGATTTTCCTATATTTTGAAGTTTTACATTGTCCTAAATTCATTATGCAAGTACCCGTAATTGCCTCTTGAAGTTAGAGGTTTCTATTTTTTTAGTTTATGTGGCATCTAAACTGTCTTTAAAGGAGCTCATGATTGTGCATCATCCCATCTATTATTGAATATTCTCCTCACCTTATGAGCACATAAAATACATAGAAGCATCAAAAGAATCAATGGCATGAGGATTTGATTGTACTTGAGATTTTAAGCCTAACATTTGAACCTTATGATATTTAGGGTATACATAAATATGTTCCTCCTCCATTGGCTCCAAATTTTGCATATGCATTTGGAATCACTCCAAGGTTATAATTCCCCATGTAAGAGGATCAATATTGTGCCTTGAATGAGTTCCAATCACCACACATGTTTTTTAACATGAAAATGTGTATAGACATTTGCTTTATTAGCATCCAACTTTCAGTGTAATTCAACGTATTCTTTATGACATTTGTGACGATTCCCTTTAAAAATATGATACTCCATTATTTGAAAATCATTCCTATTGTAACGTACCCACCCATCCATCCAAGGCAAGGGAGAGAACATGATGCCATTCTAAGGGGCTCTTCATAAAACTCAGCCAATTCATTAGATACATAAAGTTAAAAACAAATGTGTGCAGATGTAAATTAAACAAACATGCACAGCGGAAATGAACTCATCCACATACATGTTACACGACTGTTATTCAATTTAACATAGCCAACAAATTAATACATTTGCAGAAGTAATTACATAAGAAAATACTCATCTTGATGTAATGTTGTCCCAACAACTAGCTATGTCGTTGCAACGTTCCTCTCAAACGTAGGTCTTTGCCCAGCCTGTATTATTTCAGCACTCAGAGACCACCACTGAGCTGGGCATGATATCTACAAGGAACTTGGGACTCTCAAACCCTGCACAGCCAAAGCAATGGATACCCAACTCAACCCCAGCATTCTCTTGCACATCAAACTCAGATATGGCTCTAGAACACACTTTCAACAGTGGGACTTAGGAAATAGATGGACAGGGGTTTTCCCAAAACGTAGGCACACCAAAACGGATTGTGGGAAGAAGAATCCAACCCCAGGGAAGAAAACCGATTTCTCCCATAGATGTATGAGCATACAGTGGGCCAAACGGCCTCAATAAAACCCCAAATCGTTTCCTCTTCTTCCCCACTTTTAGCCACAACAAAAATGCCCTTCCCAGCTAGAAAAATGAATGTAAACACAGTAAAACCAGTGAGGAAAACACCCAAGTAGCTCCAAACTCGTGAGAGGGAAAAGTGGGTCGATGGGTAATGGATTGGGGAGCAATTCATGGCTCTTTTATTTCCTAAGAAGCAAAACACGAATTTCCATGCAGGGTGGATTGCCCATACCCAAATTTGGACAGCCATACCTCCAATTCCCCAAGGCATTAACTACCTCAACCAACTCTTGGGAGAAATCAATGATTGGGTACAAAAGTAAACATGGGTAGTTGAGGGTTCATGGGTTCTCTCATTGACACTTGGATTGACTCAATTGGCTAAAAGGGTTTGAATATTTTCCTCCCAATTCCTTGCAATATCATGCCCCCATCTCTTGTTTCATTGCATAGCTAGCTGTGGGCATTTATATTAAGATCCATATTTACAATTCCCATGGTTCACTAGCACATGGGTAGCATAGTTTCAAATACCTTCCTCTTCAAGATTGAGCATTCACTAGCGAGGCCTTGGCCTTGAGCTCCACGCTAGCAATCATACATAATATGCATACAATATTTACATTACAGCCCAAATATTACAAGGGTCAAAATGGGGTACGTGACACCTATGCATATAGTGCAACAATATTTTGTAAAAGTATGGGAACACACACACACACACACACAAATTAGTGTAAGTGACCTTGTTGGACTTAATAACCATAACTTTTGTTTTGTCTGTGTTAATAGGAATACCCATATTAGAACATAAATATTTGAGAAATCATAATTGCTTATCGAGATCAAAGGAATATCTTTCCATAAGAACAATATCATCAACAAAAAGAACAAGGATGCAGATTATTCCATCTAAGGTCGTTCCAGCACAACCCGCTTCTTCTAAACAACCTTTTAGCTTATCGATGTATATACTGAAAAGGGAAGGGAGAGGGGGAAACCATGCTTAACTCCAATATTACAATGAATATCTTGCAACCACCCCTCAAATTATGCTCTTAAAATTGGAAATACTAGTCTCGTACAACCTTATCACGATAGTTCTCAACTGAAAAGGAACCTATAACTCTTCTAATCTATTCCATATATTATTTCTAAGCATTGTATCGAAATATTTTCTAAAGTTCACAAAGAAACAAAATAGATTGGATTTACTATTACAAAATTCCTCCACAATGAACCTAATCATAATAAAGCGATCTGTCATTCAGTGATGTCTTCAAAATTCTACCCGACCTTTAGCTCACTTACCCTCACTTTGATCCATATATTGGTTTTATTTTCCCTGATAATACCATATAGCTTGGCTAAGAGATGGCTAATCATAATGGTTCGATAATTAGAGAGGTTATTTTTATCACTGCTTTTAAAAAATAGGAATAATGAGGCTTTGAGTCCATGGATTAGGGAAACCTTGCTTGACCACCAGATTGAAGAGTTTGTGGATGTGAGGGATGATGCCAATTTTTAATAGTTCTGCTTGGTATCCTTCAATGTACTTAGCTTATCCATTTTCCAAGCGCTTAACCACAAAATCTATGTCTTCTAATGAGAAAAATTCTTCCACTATAACGGGGTTTTGAATGTTATATATGACGTCGAGGGATTTGTAAAGTTTTTAAAGATAGGAATTCCAATCCTTCAAGCAATCCTATTGTTATCTTTAGTTTTTCTAGTGAGAATTTGCCTCCAAAATTTCTTAGGAGCTGCCTTAGAGAGGTGTAACATATTTTTTTTAATTTTTTTATTATCTATTTTTATATAATCCATTTTTTTCTTTTAATTAGGGATTTCTATCTATTTATCGTGTCAATTTTTAGAGACTCTTAAATAACTTCCTTAATTTTTCTTCTTACATTTTTACATTCTTTATCATACCAGGGGTTGGTTCTTCTATTTCTCTTTTTACTCTAAAAATCGATGGAGAACTTCTTAATGGAAGATGAGAGGACTGTAGTAAAATTATGAGAGGTTTTCTTTATTGTCCATACTTGATAGAGGAAATAAGTCAATTTTTAAATCATTTAGAAAAATATCATCCTTATTTCTGTTGAAAATCAAATGCTTTTGACCATGAGGATTTCTCCTATGGGATCAATACTCAAGACAAAATTGAGGATTATTATTGGAAGGTTAGGCTTCAACACAACATTCAAGTAGAGAACAATACCCACACTGATCCATTACAGCAGAATATGGGAAGAGGACATTGAAATCTAGTTGTATTCATGTAGTTAATGGATATTTATACAAGGTAGATATGGTTGGAGCAGTTATACATCGTGGATCCAACTAATAATTTGTTTGAATTCCAATTAAATAGCATGTTTATCATAAAATAATGAACACAATTAGGGGGCAGAATGGTCCCATCCAACATCTTCCCTACCTAAAAACCCTTCTTCATCCCGAAGAGAATAAGAAGTATGCAACAACATCCTAGGCCTCTGCTCCTGCCAAAGTAATCTTTATTGTGCATCAACCTTGCATATGGGTTTGCATAGGTAACTCAGTTGCAACACCACTAGTTGGATAGGAAGACACACATGTGCAAGGCTGTATTGTAACGTGTTACTCTTTAGCCTTTGTCTTCAATCTGATAGGTGCATGTGCATCCAGTGAGTTTTTAGTAATGGCTCACCCAAACCTTGCACAACACTCCATGGTGTGATCATATTACCTTTGCACTCTGTCAACCCACAATTTCTGTGCCTTTCAGCTTTCAAGGTCACAACCTAGGAATTGCTTTTGCAGCTCTGCCTTGGGTGGCTCACATTCAATTGTTCTTCGCATCATCATATTTATCATTAAGCTCTTTTCTGTGTGGTTTTGGATGTCTTCTTCTTGAATGTCGGCTACGACTATTACTAAAATGAGGATTGATAATCACTGCAAGTTAAAAAATTATGTCTGCTCACTATACATGATCATGAAGTTGCTTTGCTAGTAGTTGTCGATTGCTTTAAACTTGACTTGACTAAAATCGAATTACAAAAGTTGGCTAAAAACCTACTTCATTACAAAGGTGGAAGGGATCACCTACCTTGAAAAATTCTCAGTTACATCGACATTAGTGACTTAGTCGACTCAACGCAAATTTACTTTTCTTCAACCAGATAACCTTGACTCTACTTAGAAATAACTTCGATAGAGTTTTATCCTTCATTTACCGTGACTTCAATTACATTACAAAAGATGTGAACTTGTCACACTTGTTTCCGACTTAATGTTTTAAATACTCGACTAAAATGTAAAATCAACCAAAAGGTAAGATCGATCATTTTACGCGTGGACCTTTTCTAGACATTGACTACATATAAGAAAACAACCACAAATGAGGGATCGGCCATAAATAGAGAATCGACTGGCCAAGTTACCACCACATTGCTAAAAAAGTAAGCCGATCTTTGAAAAAAAGATTCAAAAATAATATCAACCAAAGGGTTGACCACATATTGGCATACTTTTTCTCTCGAATGGTCATACCTCAAACAAAATATATCTACCAAAAAAAATGAGTCATTCTTAATTATACCTGTGCACAACAATATTCAACAGAGTGGTTGATTGGCATGCTAGTCAAAGTTGGCCAACATGAAATTTGTGGTCATGAAGTTGGTCGATGGAGGAGTGAGTTAATAGGTTGAGGTAGGTACTGTGGTCAACGTAATACTTTGGGCGATGTGCAAAGTCAACCTCCCATAAATATCACTCAAAATTTTATACGACCCATACAATAATACAATAACTTCATTAGTATAATCTTGCTTGCATGTAGAAATACTCGGATCGACAGAGTTCATACATATTATCAGTCAACATATTCAATATTGCTGAAGTTTACCAGCTAGAAAATCGATTAACAATGGGGAACTTAGAGCCATAATCACGTAAAGTGGATTGCCCTATCAGCTATCGTGTATTGTATCCATCGTGTCAACCAATATCCAAGCAAGTAAATTGGATGACTTAGGGTTTACACAAGCCTGGATTTTTCTTTAACAATAAATGGTTCTTACCTTTGCACAAAACTTGTGAGTGAAATCCTGATGCTTCTGGCACAACGTCAGCCTTGTCACTAAGTCTTCTTCGAATTCTCCAACCGTAAAGAAACAAGGTGAATATCTTCATAATTGTGTCATCAACCAGAACCTCTGCAACTTCAACAGTGTATTGATTTTCATGCAAAATCAAATAAATTTCAAGGTCTTATAATGTTTAATCTTTTTTGGAGGCTTCTTTCCACCGCTCATTCTCTTCCAAGTTCATACACACATAGAGCCATCAATGTAGAATATGGGAAGAGGAAGTCTAAATCCAGTTGTTTTCTTGTAGTCAATGGATATCTATACAAGGAAGATATTGTTGGAGTGGTTATACATCCGTTTCAACTAATCATTTATTAGATTTTCATTAATAATATGTTTATCATAATATAATGATGACAATTAGGGTTCTAAATGGTTCCCCAGAGTTACAATTAAAGGTCTATGATCCGAGTTCAGCTAGAATCCATGAATACTGTTAGAATATAGTCATTTCATTAGAGTGTTGCAAATTATAAGATTTTGAGGGCTACAGAGTTTGACTAACTTGGTTACTTGTAGTTCGAGCATTAAAGCCACCTATTAAGAAGATATTAATTTCATTTTTTATACTAGAAATATCATTTTCTAAGCCATTACAAAGACAATTTTTATCTACATTGTTTTTTTTACAAATGTTAAAAATAATAGGAATAAAATAACATAGTGAGCTATGTAGTTTTTTTATCATTAATATCTGAAATCTCTATCTAGATATTAATGCTAAGAAAATAGTTCAATAGCCATTTAATATAGCATATATAATTTTTTAAAATTGGGTTTATTGTCTGTTTATGTTTATATATATAATATGAAATCTCTATCTAGATATTAATGCTAAAAAAATAGTTCAATAACAATTTAATATAGCATATATAATTTTTTAAAATTGAATTTATTTTATGGTTTATGTTTATATATATAGATATATCAATAGTAGTTTTTTTCGCTGGAAAAAATATAGATATATCAATAGTAGTTTTTTTTGCTGGAAAAAATATAGATATATATTTGAATTTATTTTTAGTGAAATTGATATTTTTTTAAAACTAAAATTAAATTTTGTTATTAATACAAATTTTGTTCTAATTTAAATAATTTTTTGATAAGGTAAAGATCATTAATATAATAATTTATTTGATATATTTATTTTTGTTGACAACTTTCTAAGTTGTTCAAAATTTTATGTGTACTGAGTAGTTTTTCCTTATTGAATTGTAAGGAAACTTTCTTTATATAGTATTGCTTGAGCGGCTTAATTGTTAAGAACATGTGTTTTCTTCTAGGAGGTTATATATTTAATCTTAGGATTCTTAAATTTCCAACCATGAAATGTCTCGCAATGTTTTTGTAAAAAAATCAAATTTATAAGGTTCTTTGGTAGAATTTTGGGTAAATCATTTAAACAAATGAATATTGGTCATTTCTATTTGGGAAAAAAATCTTAAAAATTAGCCCATGAACTAAATTTAGCTTTTAAAATTTTCTCTACCCAAATATACATATATAAAAGAATTTCCAATCTTCCAAAAAAAACAAAACCCATTACTACTAAACAAATCATAAAACACCGAACCAAAAAATATGTGCTATAAAAATTAAAAAACCTTCATAGGGACTTGGATCAAAATTAGACAGTGTGTCTTTAGACTAAAGCCACCTATGTGGGAGGCCTCGAACAAGTAACAAACCCTCCTTTGAAATTAGATCAGCAATTGTATTCCTCTCTTCGAAGATATGATAGAAGGATATGTTGTAATATACCTATATGGTCGATGAAGATGAAATAAGGAAGTAATTGTGAAGACCATTTTTCCATTTGGAAACTTCATGGGAAGCTTCTTTGAACCTCTCTGCTCCAAACACCAGAACCTTCTAGCTGAATTGATTGAAGAGAATGATTATGGTGTCACCATTGTCTGCCTCGACCGAATCGTAAACTAATAGACTATGGAAATGCATTTGAAGTAAACATGCTTGCAATACTTCTATGGGAATGGATAATGGAGTAGATGAAACCAAAGTTGTTGTTGGAAAAATGTAATTACAAGGCGATTGCGTATATAATCTGCGTCGGCTCTATCAGTCACCCAGTCAGTCTTTTTTTCAATCTGAAATGTTAGTCAGTCAGTAAGTTTGCAGCCAATCCGGCACACTTCAAGTTTGTATTTATGTAACCGCGTTTGTATTTTGCATGTCAAGAATTCTTAGGTAAGAATTAATTGCAGTCTTTAATGTAACACAGTAGCTTCACCTTGAAACAATCTAAAGTCGGTGGTTATGCAATTCCTATATATAGAAGAAGATAATTGAAAATCAAAGAGAGATGTGTGAGGGAAGAACAGAAGAAGTGAAGAGCCGTGAAGTGTATGAAGAGCCCAAGCTCTATAAGAAGTGAAAGATCATAGTGAAATCTCATCTCTATGTATTGCAGACAAGTTACTCAGTTTTACTACGGTAATCTATATAAGTTCATAGTTTTATATACTCATTCTCAAGAATGATGAATATTGCATGTCGCACGTCTTCTCTAGATTTACTTGCGTGAATGTTATTTACATTTATTCTTTGTAAAAGAAATCAAGATTTTCAAATAGTTCACGGTGGTGAAAGTTCTATTTTAACAAGGAGTAATTTCGCATAAGCTTCATTTAAATGTTTTAGTTCTTATGTCTTAGCAAGATAAACTTTAAGATAATGTTTATTTAAGATATCCGCGAAGTCAAGAAATTCGTGAAGTAAAGTATTACGCGAAGTTAAGAACTTCACATAAATGCGAAGTTAATTTCCGCGAAGTTAATTTCAGTCAAGCTAGTGTTTGGCAAAGTTAAATTGCTCTGCGAAGTGAAGTCCTCAGCAAAGTAAAATTTGAGGTTCCCTATTGAATGATCGGCGAAGTCCAAAACAAAGAAAAAGAAGACTCTCATTTACTGCGTAATTCATCTTTTTAACTGCGTGGTGTGCTTTTCCCTTGATCTGGTATCAGAGCTCAGTTTATGGAAAGTAGAAATTCTATTTACAAAAGGGAAAAGCGATTAAGAATGGATTCCACTTTTGGTAATTTGCAAACTCAATATTTTCAGGAAAAAATTATGAATATTGGTCTCTAACTATGAAAGCTTTGGTTAGAGGTCAATATGTATGGGAAATAGTCCAGAATGGATATGTAGAACCAGCAGATCTGATAGTATACACTAATCTCACACAAGCTAAGAAGGATTTGTTGAGGGAACTGTGAAGAACCTGCAACAATTATTTGATGAATACACGATATATCAGACCACATAATACTTTTATTGATAGCAGGCCACTTCGAGGGGGCAACCTCCTTTGAGAAAGATCAATACAAAATAACTTCACGGTGCCTTCATTGGCCTCAACACAAACTTATATTCTAAGTCTAGGTGCAAATACTATGGGTCAAAACCATGGGCCAGTACAAACTATGGATCAACAAATACTACGGGACGACTTACAAAGCATATGCATCCAATAACAATAATACAAACTATGGATCAACAAATACTACGTGACGACTTACAAAGCATATGTGTCCAACAAAAATATACTAACAAAGTAAAGAGAAGGGTTGACATGGGTACCTAACATCCCCCGCCTAGAAAAAGCTTTGTCCTCAAAGCTTTAGAGGTGGAAATTGTTGCTGAATCTGAAGGAGTGGTTCCCATGTAGCATCCTTTGGTTGCATTTCGTGCCACTGAATTAAGACCTCTGTGATAGAGCGAGAGCAAAGCTGATGAGTGTGCATATCGATGACGACCTCCAGATACAAAAGGATGGATCCTTCATTATCCAGTTCTGGTAAAATAGTTTGTCCTCTGATGTTGGCGCCAAGAACTTTCTTCAGACAAGAGACATGAAATACTGGATGAATGCGAGAAGAAGGAGGAAGTTTCAATTTATAAGCAACGGACCCAATCTTTTGAAGAATCCTATATGGCCCATAGAACTTTGGAGCGAGCTTATGACACCCCTTGATTTTTAGGGAGGATTGCTTGTAAGGATGGAGACAAAGAAAAACCAGATCACTTACTTCAAAAGTGCGCTCAGAATGGTGTTGATCGACTTGTTGCTTCATGTGATTGCTTTCCATGTGAAGATTTTACCCCAAAATCCGAAGAATTTGATCGTGGTTTCGAAGGACCCTGTCAACTTCCTAAACTGGTGAACTGCTGGAGGTGTATGAAAGAAGAAATGGCACTTCCTGACCATAAACTGCTTCATATGGAGTCATTTAGAGGCAGTGTGGTAAGAGGTATTGTACCACCATTTAGCGAGAGGGAGCCACTTTTCCCACTAATGTTGTTGTTCATAGGTGAAGCAATGAAGATAAGTTTCCAAGCATTTATTGATAATTTTAGTCTGACCATCTATTTGTGGGTGATACCCTGAACTCATCTTTAGTTTGGTGCCAGTGTGGTCAAATAGTTCTATCCAAAAATCATTGGTGAAATTCGCATCACAATCCGAGACAATGGAAGAAGGGATTCCATGAAGCCGAAAGATCTAGTCAAGGAAAATTTGAGAGACTGAGGAGGCTATATAGGGATGGATGAGAGCACAAAAATGACTATATTTGGAGAGGCGATCAACGACAACCAAAATCAGTGTCTTCCCGCCAGATTTAGGGAGCCCTTCAATGAAATCCATGTAGGTATGGACAAGGGTTCGAGCAATCATGGAAGGAGTGTCGTTTCACACTTATTACACTGGCAGGTATCACATTCATCCAACATCTGTTGAATTGTCCTTTCCATGACCTGTTGGGCTGGGCCCAAATGGGTTGGAAAAACATACAAGTATGGACAAACGTGCGTAGTGCGCTGCAGCAAGAAGAAAAGGCAATTTTGATAATTGTGCACTGCGTGCTGCGGCAGGAAGAGAAAGCAGTTTTGGTGAAAGTGCATTGCGCATGGCGGCAGACGATGAACAATTGAGGTTTTGTGCGTGTTGTGTGACAGTAATGACTAAGGCATGGTCGCGCAGTAGGACGATGCGCATGGTAGTGCATGAGCTATTTCTGGTTCAAAACATGGGTAAAGGTCAGATAGGGACATGACCTATTTTGGGTAAGGAATAGGTGGACAACAGATGAAAGCAACATGTTCGAACGTGTGGCGTCAAGTAGTTGAGAAGCTAGGCCACGATGCCGATGGAAACAGGCAGGCGAAGGAGTGGAAAGGGACATGCCATGATGCAGTATAACCATTTTGAGGACTGTGGCTGTCAGAAGAGCATGTGAGCCACGAGTGGCATAGCTGGAACAGATGGAGCAAGCTGTCGATGGCGACAGCTAGGGTGGCAGTTAGCCACGCCAGTTTTGGAAATTGTAGGGTTTTGACCTAATGATTGTAAAGACATGACCTACGGGCATGATCTATAAATAGGCATGATTTTGTATGGGAATGGGTTGTTGTTGTTGAACTCTTCATTTTGTAAGTACTAATTATTGTAGAATCTTAAGCTTAGAAAATCCATTGTAAAGGCTCTCCACCTGAGTGCATAGAGACCTATCTAAGAGAGAGAAGAGAGTCTACAGCTGAGTGTGCAGACTAAGAATGGTTGTACCCTTCTGTTGATGCCTCGGGGGTGCAGGGTAAGTGCAAAGTGCTGGAATGGGTTCCAAGGCACACAACAGGGGATGAAAACCCAGCCAAAGGCTTTGAAAGATCCTGCGTAAGGGAAATTCTATTCTCGAGTTGTTTGGTGTGGTAATCACCCACGGATATTTGGCCTCCACTGGCACTCCATGAGTAAAAGTTTTGATCTTAAAGATCAGTTTTCCTATCAAGGAAAACAAAGTAAAAAAACTCATTACCAAAATCTAACTTAACATACCTAAGGAAAGAACCTATTCTAAGTCAGATCTAGCTTAAAAGGAAGAGTTGATGTTGTGCAGATCAGATTTGAAGTGTGATGAACAAGTAGTTAAAACCTTAAACATAAATCTCTTTGGGGTTTTTCACTTGTTAATTTAAAGTATTTTCATTTAATGAAAATTAAGTGACAATTGTTCAAAGTGTTTAAGCCTATTCAAATATCTTATCTATAATCATTGTGTTAATTGAAAAATTAACATTTGATTATACATGTTTGTTTGCATTGAATCATTTACAGAAATATAAAAGTGAAAACGTTCAATTAAAGAAATTTAATAAAACAATTTTGAGCATAATCCAGACATATAGAGAAATCAATATGAGAGATCTTATGCATTAATGAATGTCCTGCAAAATATTAAACACATAATCAATGGCAATTTGAAACATTAACTCAGCAATTCTCAAAGAAATTTGAAGAACAATAGAAGGTGGAGTAAAATATGACTTTACTGAATAGAGAGTTCTTGTACAAAAATTACAATGGCTCTGATAGATAGAGTATCTTCAGTCCAATCTCCTGCTGAATTGCAATTCCAAAATTCCCAACCCTTTACTAAGGGAAACATTCCTCTTTATATACTAGATTTACATAAGAGTTCCAAAAGGAGAAATTCAACAAAATAGGGATTACAAAATCGGATCTAACCATCAATCCAAGAAATCTTGCTATTTTTAGGCTTAAAATATTTTCCGCCACCTTTCACAAAAGAAAGACTTGTTCTTTAATCAGATAAGGTCTCGTGGCAACATAAAAATTCAATCACAGATTATTCACTATCATCGCCAGGTGGTGTGGCTTACAGAGCATCCGCTGTGGGAAATTTGGGGTTGGGGAACCCACTGTCAAAAACAAAGAAATCCATTAGAGGATTTACTTCAGGAACGATAGCCAGCACATCAGGTTCTTCATCGATTATAAAGTCCTGTATAACATTAGTATCAAGATCTGTTGATTCCTCCATAATTTCCTTCCTTTGCTCTTCGGGGTTTTGCATGTAGGGAGACAAAGTTTCGAAGTCTTCTTCACTGCTACTACTACTAAGATCAGGAACACCTGCATCAAACGGTGGTGACAACATTTCTTGATACAACAAGGGGTAGAGTTCTTCATTTTCAACCTGAACATTAGAAAATTCACCATTTGCATGAATATTACTCATTCTGAATAAGTCTTAGATAAAAGGATGTAAAAGAAATGCTGCACAGAGTATTTCCTCTTTCAGAAGGCAATGGATGAATTGGAGATTTCATGTTAATTGCTATTTAAAGGCCAACAAACAGGTCGATGATAATCGGGCGGGGCAATCTGCAATGATTAAACTTATCCAGTCAATTCATTGTAATTACTTCAATTGTAATGAAGAGAGTCGAGGTATGTGCCAGTCGAATCAAAGCTTGTGCGAAGTACGAGTTCAATTACTACTCGCATGATTTTGAATTGCCTTTACGATCACATCATTACAAGCAATCTTCCATCAATGATTATGACTGGTAAATAATAACGGAGACAAATATTATGGTGATAAAGTTGATCTGCAAAAAGTATCGATTAGGAATTCCAGTACATGGACTATCAATTCCTCGCATGTAACAAATTCGATCGATCTGACCCAACTTCCACGAGAATGATAAAAACTTTCAGGTCGGGAATAAGTGAAAAGAAACGATAGTTAAGAGGTGGAACAAAAACGACAAGATGTCAAAGCTTGAGTCCAGACATGACGAACTTAAGGGGGAGACATGGTGTCCTTCCAACATGAAGTAACTGATAGACTTGTATTAGTGTCTGCTGTCATGGATTACACAGAAAAATGATAATTTGGCAGAACCAACTTTCAAAAGACAAAATGGAAAAGCCCGACTTAACTGACTACCCAAAATCAACATGACCATGAGACCATAACAGACGGACGACTGAGATTAACCGGAGCAGGATGTGGAATCGGGTTCAAGTATTTTCATGAAGTTCTTATTCAAAGATCCCGCAAGCCGAAACCCGAAAGTACAGATTTGTGGGTTGCGGGTTCACAAAAATGGAAGTAGGAGAAAATATTTTCGAAAGATAAAAACCGACTATGCAGGTGGCGGGTTTTAGGAATGTGAAACTGTGAGGAGAGATAACCATCCCGAAAGCCGCATCCCGAAATTACGGGTTGCGGGTTTCGGGAGGACACACCAAATAAACGAAAAAACCACAATCCCGAAAGCTGAATGCCGCCATTATGGGGTTCGGGTTTTGGGGTAATTATTTCTCAGTCTTATTATAGAATGATTCTGCAACCCGCAGCCATCGGGTTGCGGGTTTCAGAATTAGCAAAACCAAAACGTAAAAACAACAGTCCCGCAACCCGCACCTGTCGGGTTGCGGGTTTTGGGTTCTCCATATGTCGGATTTCGGGATGATGATAACAGCCAACAAAATACTCAAAAATCTTGGCTTTTCCCAAACCGAAACACTTTGGAAGAAATAATCAAACACTTGCAAACAAGAAAACCAAAAGCATGGGTGAAGAATTTTAGAGGTAAGATCAAAATCGAATATTTAAAATATGACTCACCCAAATACCTTTGCGTTTATCTAGAAATGGGGTTCCCTTTCTTTAGTGAAGCATGGGATCTATCATTCCCACAACAAATGGCGACTGGCTGGGAAGAACCAGTTATCTCTGCAATGAAAACCAGCTTAGAGAAAATATTAAAACATGTTAGCCAGGTCTCCTTTCTTCAGCCTGAATTTTCAAAAATGATCACAGGGAATACATCTAACGAGCATGGACCATAAATTTATAAATATCCATGTCTGATCATATTAAGGATAATGCAAATACGATAAGGGGGTTGAAGAGACAACTGAGACCCTTCACCTGT
Organism: Larix kaempferi; assembly: GCA_027924585.1. Lineage (NCBI taxonomy): Eukaryota > Viridiplantae > Streptophyta > Pinopsida > Pinales > Pinaceae > Larix > Larix kaempferi. The sequence goes on from BSBM01000118.1 coordinate 3,800,091, forward strand.
ATGTAGTCATGGGAAGCTGCTTGTGTTGAACCTAAGCACATACTTGAAAATGCTTCTAGATATCCCAATTACACATCAACTTGATTTATTGAGACATTATTTACATGCAACATTTTTTTTTTGTATTTAAAAGATAACTGTGTGTATAAAACCACTTCCCTAACTTGGTGATCAGATATAAGCAGTGCCACTCACAATTAGAATTCAGAAACTGATCAAGCTAGCTCGATAACAAGAGTCCTTGATTTTTAGTTGAGGTGCTGAAAGCAACTATCATGGCTTGGTAACCATAGATTGATAGCTTCATTCCAAATTAAACCTATGATCATGGCAGGGCTGGCTTATAATAAGACCCCCCTGTTCTTATATGCACAGGTATCTTGTACTAAAAGACATGCAGCAATCCATATTTCATTAAGTTGGAAAACTACAAGGCATTACCATGGCTTGGTGACCACATATCAGTAGTGTTACTCACCAATGCTATGCTGATCATGAATGGACCGACCTGTGATAGGATCTTCCAACTCTCGGTAAAAATGAAAGTCATCTTCCAAGTGTGGTAGCTTGGTGTGAAGACGTCATTCTGCTTAACACTTATGAACCTAATGAACAGGCTTGATGACAAGACCTCCCACCTTGTAATTTACTTTATCTTAAGGTGGTGGTAAAAGGATCCAGAGCAGAACAAGTTGGCAAGGTTAATATGATATGCAACTTAAACCATGAGACATGAGACAATGGAGACTCGGCTATGCCTCAGACTCCGATTAACAAATAATACATGTGTAAGATAATGACCATCATAGAGATATATTAATTTGAGGTCCCGCAGTCATTAACCGTATGTCCTATGTTGAACAATTTATAAGTACAAGACAAAATCATAGCTGGTAGATAGTCTTAAAACCAAAACTTGAATCATCACCAAGAGATAAACTGATCACTAAATATTGCTACATGTGTGGGGCTTTGAAATCAAACAAAAAATAAATACAAAAATAAAACAAACCAAACAAAAGAAAATAAGCAAAATCAATCTATGTACAAAAATATCAGTTTGATTTATACAAAATGACTTTTGAGGAGTAAAACATTCATTGGATAGGTGTGGACAACACCTTCCAATGTCTGGAATCGAACAGTACTAGAACCCTCCTTAGATTCGGTTTGTTGTCACAAATACTTTATTGAAGAGAATTAAAAGGGCAATCTAATCATTAAAGAATTTATCAAAACTAACCTGTTCTATACCTACTCCTACACTATTCTAAAATAAACAGAAACTAAGTATACTCGAATATCCAATGGAGCCAATCAAGTAATTTTAAACCTGCAAGATAAAACAAATGATGAATCAGCAATGAAAATTTTGAAAATGGAGATCCAAAAATTGGAAAAAATGAACTAAGTTTCTTATTTACAAAGAAATGAAAATGACATGGGAAATTGTTCAAAAATGATTATTCCAACCATAGGTAAATTGAATCATAAAAAGTGTGTTGGAAATTATTAAGATCGTGATCCAAAATATTTTCATCAAAATTGAGAGTGGAGAATATTTCCTTTATCAATATATCATCGTTATTGTATTTAAAGGAAATATCGGAATTTGAATCTTGTGAATGATTAACTTTGTCTTTTAGATATTCATTCTTGTCAAGTGTATCGGATCTATTTGATTTCAAAGCATTTGATCAAAATAACTTTTCATTTGAAATTTGATTTATAGAGAAAGTATATTTGGAACAAATATTTTGAAATTCAATCTCAATTTCAGCCAATTCATCCTCTAAAGACTTATGGTTCTCATTCCGTTCATGACAATCAGGATTGAAGGATGAAGAACAAGAATTTTTAGATTTTGTAAAATGAGTAGAATCATTATGTTCTTCAGAATCTGAAGTATAATTAGCATCTTCAAAACTTTCTATTCGAACATCCATCTTTTGATTAAATGAAGAAGAATGAATATCACTTATAAAAGAAGGACTTTTAAAATTATTAGAAATACATGAAATATCCTCTTCATAATTCTCGAAATCTTCATTTTTATTGATAGTTGTATCATTATGATCAAATTGAGAGAAAGGAAAATGTTCAAAATTCATTCGAACAAATTGTTCATTACATAGATCAGAAGTATTAGGATTAATATTTTCTCTAGCGGTTTCAGATTGAGGTTCCAAACAATGAAGGGAAGATGTAAAACATTCATCGTACTCACGTTCATTCGAAAGAGAAAAATGACTAATAGAATTTGCACCTAATTTCCTTTTTGTATCTAAGGAAGACTGAAAATTGGATGCAAAAATTAGTTGTTTCAAATCATGTAGAGTATTTTGAATATCCTTTTCCTTTTTAATGGACATAATTGTACAGGTCATTCATTAGTGAATTTAATTGAGCAACTTGTGAATCATTTGATCCTTCATTAACAGATTCAACATCATATGAAAGGAAAGGATAAAAAAGATCTGAAGGATACCCCTTCAAGTCTTTCTCAAGAACTTGAACCTCTTTACATGCTTCATTGAAATCTATTATCCCTTGTCGCAAGATAAACATTGATATAATCTTGGGAATAGATCTAACATACCAACAAAAAGTGAGTTGCGCTGCAGGTCTATGTTCTTCATCTAACCATCAATCCAAGAAATCTTGCTATTTTTAAGCTTAAAAGATTTTCCGCCAACTTTCACAAAAGAAAGACTTGTTCTTTAATTAGATAAGGTCTCGTGGCACCATAAAAATTCAATCACAGATTGTTCACTATCATTGACAGGTGGTGTGGCTTGCAAAGCATCTGCTGTAGGAAATTCAGGGTCGGGGAACCCACTGTCAAAAACAGAGAAATCGATTAGAGGATTTACTTCAGGAACGATAGCTAGCACATTAGGTTCTTCATTGATTATAAAGTCCTGTATAACATCAGTATCGAGATCAGTTGATTCCTCTAGAATTTCCTTCCTTTGCTCTTCGGGGTTTTGCATGTAGGAAGACAAAGTTTCGAAGTCTTCTTTACTGCTACCACTGCTAAGATCAGGAACACTTGCATCAAACGGTGGTGACAACATTTTTTGATACAACAAGGGGTAGAGTTCTTCATTTTCAACCTGAACATTAGAAAATTCACCATCTGCATGAATATTACTCATTCTGAATAAGTCTTAGATAAAAGGATGTAAAAGAAATGCCGCACAGAGTATTTCCTCTTTCAGAAGGCAATGGATGAACTAGATATTTCATGTTAATTGCTATTTAAAGGCCAACAAGCAGGTCGATGATAATCAGGCAGCGCAATTTGCAATGATTAAACTTATTCATTCAATTCATTGTAATTACTTCAATTGTAATGAAAAGAGCTGAGGTATGTGCCAGTCGGATCAAAGCTTGTGCAAATTACGAGTTCAATTACTACTCACATGATTTTGAATTGCCTTTACGATCACATCGTTACAAGCAATCTTCCATCAATGATTATGACTGGTAAATAATAACGGAGATAAAGGTTATGGTGATAAAGTTGATCTACAACAAGTCTCGATTAGGAATTCCAGTACACGGGCTATCAATTCCTTGCACGTAACAAATCCGATCGATCTAACCCAACTTCCACAAGAATGATAAAAAATTTCAGGTCGGGAATAAGTGAAAAGAAACGATCATTAAGAGGTGGAACAAAAACGACAATATGTCAAATCTCGAGTCCAGACATGGCGAACTTAAGGTAGAGAGATGGTGTCCATCCAACATGAAGTAACTGATAGACTTGTATTAGTGTCTGTTGTCATGGATTACACAGAAAAATGATAATTTGGTAGAACCAGCTTTGAAAAGACAAAATGGAAAAGCCTAACTTAACTAACTACCCAAAATCAACATGACCGTGAGACCATAACAGATGGACGTCTAAGATTAACCAGAGCAGGATGCGGAATCGGGTTCAAGTATTTTCATGAAGTTCTTATTCAAAGATCCCGCAAGCCGAAACCCGAAAGTATGGATTTGCGGGTTCACAAAAATGGAAGTAGGATAAAATATTTCCGAAAGACGAAAATACCCCACGTGGAACAGAAGGTTCGTGCAGTTATCTATCCGCGCAACCAGCAAGGCGTTGCACTACTTATTGGCTTTCCCCCCATTGCATCACCCGGTTGTGGAAACTTGTTTCCACAACCACCTTCTGTAGCTTCGCCTCGGGTGAGACCTTAGGCTGCGCGCAACCTGTTGCCGAAAAGGCTGGTGAATAGGGGTTTTGTTGGTTCCCTAAACCGCGAAGTACTTGGGTCTACATTGGAAACCTCTAACTCAGTCTAGACAGCCAACAAATGGTTCCGTTGCTCGGCTAAGACCAGTGATGCGATAGTGTGTTGGAAAGTAATGTGTGAAGAAGAATACCAGTTCCCATTGGGTTCAGACAATTGGAATCCTAAACAAAAAGAGATCTGGGATTGGTGCGACAAGATTGAAAGAGACTTTGCAAGAAAAGAGAACAAACACCCACGCCTATTTGACATAGAGTGGTTGAACAGATATTTGTGGAGAGATATTCATGAGATCTTTTGGGCTACGTTTCCAAACGAGCTACACATGTGGATATCGTGACTCAAGAAGACTTGTTTTCAAGGGGGATTACCTATAGAGTGGACCCCAGAGCTCACAGTGTAGCTCAAAGCAATAGATAGCCCATTGTCACGAGCAGTCGACTTTTGGGTCGATAGTATACTTGAAGGATTTGTGACTGAATTTGCTGTCGACACACTGAAGTCCTACAGTCAAGCTGAAGCATACTTTTTTGAAGGATTCAGAGGTAATTTTTTGAACAATCTCAGTCTATACATTAAAATGTTGTTAGCTGAGAAAGGAGTTTTAAGGATGCAATAATATTTTTACATCTGTCATGGTCAATAGCAGTTATAGTGATTCTGACGAAGAAACTCATAATCTGAGAAGTGGAAAGAGATAAAGTTTAATAAAGAAAAGCATCTCGGAGGCCCTAGACTCCGTGTTGATATCGAAATCCCATGTGACCTTAACAATTAGATCGCGCCGCTATCAACCACTATTCATCCTATCACACCTCAGAATCCGTCGGTTTCAAAAACCACGCCACCCTTAGACCAAAACCCACCTGTTGCGAGTGTTGTGCATCCCAGTCCGTAGAATCCCAGTATCTCGAATATTCCCTTTGTTTTCTCTGCGCAGATAGTCAGCACTACTCAGAGCAGTGCATAACCAGGAAAGAGAATGACAAATAACAATATAAAACTGCCGATATTCAAAGGGACGAGTCTAGAAGACCCTGAGCAGCACTGGTTTCTATGTGAAGCTGTATGGAGTTTAAAGCAAATCCAGGATGATGTTGTGAAGAGAGTGCAGCTCATCACTACTTTCAGAGACCGCGTGTTGAATTGGTTTATGAAATATTCTCAAGCATAGCTGAGAACCCTAACAGAAATTCATCCTGCATTGGTCGCAGAGTTTAAGAAGCCAAAGTCAGAATCACAGTGCATAACAGAATTAAAGGAAATCAAACAGAAGCCTAACGAATCGGTCTGGGAATTTGACCAAAAATTTAAAACATTGTTAGACCAAGTTAGTTTCGTGATAGCTCCACAACAGCACAAGGAATGGTTCATCGCTATGCTGTTGCCTCACATCAGACAACCATTCATGCAACAGAAGATTGCGTAGTAGGCAGAGGCCTTAGATATCGCAATGCAGTTAGAGGCTTCACCAATTGGTGAGAGTAGCGCTGGGATGTCATAGATTTAGAACCAACTGATGATGCTAACGTTATAATTACAGGGTATGCAAAACGGAAAAGAGCAAAGATATGAACACAGACGTGATGTTTGGTGCACCGGATGCAAAGGAGAAGGGCATACCAGAGAACATTGCCCTTTATTTCAAGATTATCTTGACAGTGGCGCACCAAACCCAATCAATATGAATCATAATCAGGCGCCATGGTGTGAAATTTGTAGAACCAGAGGACACAAGCCTGAAGACTGCTACCTAATACAAAAATATGTAAGAACACCTAAGAGCTTGTATTGTAATTTCTGTAAATCAGTGGGACATGACGAATCCAACATGAATGAAAGAAAGCGCGACATGGAAGAAATGTGAGGTGCTGGGATGTATCGTGTTCAAGAGGAAACTCAGCCAAAACAAGAAAACAACCAATATGATCAAGGGGGATATAGAGGCCGTGGTGATGGATACCGTGGAAGAGGTAGAAATTTCATCCCGACGCAAGGAAGAGGCCGCGGCTAGGTGATCTGTTATAATTGTGGCCAGCCAGGTCACGTTTCTAGAGATTGTACAAACCCATGCACTATGTGTAATTACTGTAAATCATTTGAGCATGTTATTGAAGACTACCTTGTGCTTGAGGTAGAAATGCAGAAGAGAAGAAGGACAGAACCACCAAATCCCAATATTTAGTTGATTGCAGCAGAGAGCAAAACCATGGATCCTAGTGTAAATGTGGTAACGCGCAGTGGCGCTGATACAGGTCGGGACGAAGGCATAGAAGCTTAGACCTACAGAATGCACGACCCTAGACAGAATCCTGGAGAGCTGGTATGGATTAGGAAATCTCCTGGGAAAGCACCAGGTCTAGATTTACAGAAAAATAAGGGAGCATTTGAGGAAGCGTGGGATATGTAGAGAGCATCGCCACCTGGCTCCCCCAGAACATAGTTGCGCATTGAAGTACCACAAAGAGAGAATATGCCAACGGCGCAAGATCAGACAAATGCCGCAACAGACACAGGGATCTCTGTTGCGTAGTTCTTTCGTAGATGCATGAAATTACTAAAGAGCGTAGATGCTTTCACGGAATTTGAAAAGCTGTTAAGGCAGTATGAGCTAAATAGTGACAAGGGGGCTACCAATGGTGCAGTCCACAATATTAGGAGTCCTAAAAGAATAGGAAGGGAAATGACACTCACTACACAGATTGGGGACTATGAGATGGATGGGATCATTCTTGATCTTGTATCCGAAGTAAATGTCTTGACCAAGCAGACATGGCATCAGATGGGTAAACCTAAGTTACAATGGTCACCTCTATAGTTAAGAATGGCTAACCAAGGGATAGTTATACCTTTGGGAAGATTACCCAACACCATTTTTGACATTGATAGAGTGCGTAGCTATGCCGATTTTGAGGTAATCAAAATCGTGGATGACAACCATCCTTATCCCACACTGCTGGGTATAGATTGGGAAATGAAAAACTCTACCATTATTGACTTAAAAACCATGAAAATGATATTTGAAGGCAATGATATTAGGGTCATCGCGCCATTAGACCCTTCGCAGGGCGAGCGGTATGTTGAACCGATTCAAGAGGAATCCAGAGCTCAAGACTTGGACCGTATCTACAAGATAACAACTAATACTGTTGACTATATTAATCCAACTAGAGATGGAACACTCAATTGGTGCTATGATAGCTCTTGCATTTCAGATTCTGATGCAGGACTAGAAAACTAGCAAAGCAGGTTACATGAAGTATCTTCCAGGAAATGCGCACGGATCACGAAGTCACTCCGCTGGATTGTGAAAGAGGTAACTCCAATCCCTATCTTTGATGGTTTATCTAATGTGTATTTTTTTATCAAAGAATATACTACAGCAGTTCCAGATGAACATCGTATCTCATCTCTAGACATGGAATTGCATGGCATACCTGCCAAATGGTGGGCTGTGCATAAGAAGATACTGACAACATGGGATCAGTGTAGAATTAAGATGCAAATCAGGTTTGCTGATAAGGTTACCCTATCCTTTGAAAAATAGAATGGATAGATGGATCCAAGAGAGCATATTCGGGTCTATTCAGAAGCATGGAAGGAAAGACCACTGACAGAATGGGTACATCTGTTTGTCCACACGTTAGAAGAACCAATTTCAAAGAAATGGTACCTAGACCTGGAATTGCGTAGAGGCACAGTGGACTAGTCAGGCCTCACTGTGACCTTCCAGCAGGATTTCAGCTTCGAAGACGAGCATCCAAGTATCAATGACGTGCTACAGGTCATTAAGAAAAAAATATCTAGGCGAGATTGTACACAAGGAAACATGACACTAGAAGAATTCTTTGGCATAGACAGCATACCTGCGCGCCTACAACCTGAATAGGAAGAGCAGCTTGAACATGCTCTTGATTTTTATCACATTGATGGAGAAACCAAGGATACACCAGATAGTGATGAGGAGGACCCATGCAACTTATGGATACCTGAGTCAGACGGATCACGCAAGGTAGAAGGACCTCCACTGGAAATTCCAGACATGAGTGGACCCATGAAAACAAGGAAAGTGAACATTGGCACCAGTGAAGAGCGAAAGTTCGCAGCTATTGGAGATTATTGGGACGAAGATATAGTTGAGGAGGTCGTGGGTATATTACAGGAATATCAAGAACTATTCACGACCAAGTTCACAGAAATGAAAGGTATTTTGGGAGACTTAGGAGTGATGAAAATTCCTCTTAAGCCTGGCGTGAAGCCGGTGAAACAAAGACCATACAGACTGAACCCGCGCTTTAAAGAACAAGTTAAGGCAGAACTCGATAAGATGCTTGATGCAGTCATCATTGAGCCAGTCAAAGAATCTGAATGGATAAGCCCAATGGTTATCTAGGACAAGAAAACAAAGGGCGAGATCAAAATTTGCGTGGATCTCAGAAAACTGAACGATGCTTCAATGCATGACCCATTCCCTACACCTTTTATAGATGAAGTGTTAGATAATGTTGGAGGGAATGAGGCCTATTCTTTTACTGATGGATTCTCTGGTTACCATCAGAATAGGATTGATCGTGCATATAGGCACAAGACGACTTTTTCTACATAGTGGGGGTCATTCCAATACACAGTGATGCCCTTTGGTCTGAAGAATGCACCCACCATATTCTCTAGAGTGGTCGTCATAGCATTTAAGTATTTTATACATAAGTTTCTAGAAGTTTACTTTGATGATTGGACCATTTTTAGTTTATTGAAGAACCATGTCGTGAACCTTAGGATGATGCTGGAAAAGTGCAGATAGCACCAAATATCATTAAACTTGAAGAAGTGTATCTTCTGTGTTCCCTATGGAGTCTTGTTGGGACACATTGTGTGCAAACAGGGCTTGATGGTAGACCTTGCTAAAATCGCAGTCATTGTAAACTTGCCTACACCCAATTCAGTGAAGCAATTGCGCACTACATTGGGGCATACCGGTTACTACAGGAAGTTCATAAAAGGGTATGCGTAGATAACCGCAGCAGTGGAAAAACTGCTAAAGAAAGACGTACCATTCATTTGGAATGAGGATTGTGAGAAAGGCTTCGACACATTGAAGGAGAAAATGGTAACTACACCGATCCTAGTTTTCCCAGACTGGGAGAATCCTTTTCACGTCCATGAGGATGCATCATGCATAGCATTGGGCATTGTTCTTGCGCAACTAGGAGAGGGAGGCATTGATCATCCCATTACCTTTTCCAGTAGAAAGTTATCATCCACTGAGAAAAACTATACTACTACTGAAAGAGAAGGACTTGCAATGGTATATGCGCTGCAAAATTTTAGGCACTACTTGCTTGGTGCGCACTTCTCCATGTTCATTGACCATTCTGCCTTGAAATACCTTGTTAATAAGCCAGTGTTAGGGGGGCACATATGCAGATGGTTACTACTATTTCAGGAGTACAATTTTGAGATTGTTGTTAAGCCAGGTAGATTGAATTTGGGACATGATCATCTGTCAAGAATCGAGTCAGGAGAAGAGCTTACGAATTTGGAGGACAATCTGCCTGATGCGCGGTTGTTCTCCATACAAGTTGTATATGAGTACTACCAGGACATCATCGATTTTTTAACCATTGGATTCGCACCCGCAGAGTTCACTACGCAGCGGAAGAAGCCGCTGGTAGTGCGCGTAGTAGAATTCACTATAATTGCAGGTCAGCGATACAAATTGGGATCGGACGAAGTACTACACAGATGTGTGCTGGAGCATGAGAAACCGCTTATACTAGCTAATGCACACTTAGGAGTCGCAGGAGGCCATTATGCAGGAAGAGCTACTGCACAGAAGATATTGCACACAGGGCTATGGTGGCCTACAATTCATAAAGATTCGAAGGAACACTGCCAGAATTGCGATGTCTGTCAGAGGACAGGGATGCCATCACATAGAGATGAAATGCCATTAAATCCACAGCTAACATTTTAGGCCTTTGATAAGTGGGCCACTGATTTTGTGGGTCCTATTAACCCACTAGGCAAAAGAACTGGTGCGAGGTATATCATAATGCTATCAATTACCTCACCAGATGGGCAGAAGCAAAGCCAGTCAAAGACTGTAGCACAGCTACAGCTGCGGAATTCATATATGAGAATATCCTTACAAGGTTTGGATGCCCAACGATATTGATGAGTGATCAAGGCACTCATTTTCTGAATAAGACCATTGAGGCTTTAACCGAAGAGTTCCACGTTCATCATCAGTGTAGCATGCCTTATCATCCACAGGAGAATGGAACTGTTGAAGCATTTAACAAAGTGTTGGAGAATGCACTAACAAAGATATGTAATGTCAATCGGGACGATTGGGACCTACGCATCCCATCTGTGCTATGGGCATATAGGACTACCTGCAAGAAACTAATTACCCATACACCTTTCAGGTTGGCCTATGGACAAGAAGCAATAAGGCCGATGGAGTACATTGTTCCTAGCTTGGGGATAGTAGCATTTACAAGCATGGACGATCGCGCAGCACTCGAAAAAAGACTCTTACACTTGGTTGGGCTAGAGAAAGATCGCTTTGTCGCAGGATTCCACCAACAAGTCCAAAAAGAATGCGAAAAAGCTTGGAATGATCACCACATCAAGAACAAGAACTTTCAGGTAGGTGATCTAGTCCTCCTGTATGATAGCAAATTCATGAAATTTCTTGGAAAATTTAAGATGCATTGGCTTGGCCCATATATTGTAATGCATGTTACTAACGGTGGTGCAGTCCAGTTAGCTACATTACCCGGAGATACTTTACCAAGTTTGATAAATGGTAGCATACTAAAGCTTTACTGCGATAGTCCGGTTGCGCAGAATCCTATATGATCAGGGGAAGTGTACCGCGCAACACTGGTGAAGTTGTGCGCAAAAAAAAATTTAAAAAAAAAGAGAAGAAGAAGAAGAAAAGATGCAAGAGAAGAATGGACGTGCAGAGCAAGTCCAGAAGCTCGTCGCGCAAAAAAGGTGGACTGACAATTGCACAGAAGGTAACACCTAGTGCGCATCCTGTACTGAACATCCTATTAGACCGCCAACACATTATAACAGAAACTGTCACCAGGACATCTGTCGGCCGGGTAGTGGGCCGTTAACCAAATTGGCAGCAATAGGGCAACTTACAATTTAAAGGCGGATGGGACATTTTGGAACCCATTAAAGACCGAAGTGACCAATTCATACCAAAATCCGGATGTGTAGCGTCCCCTTCCTTTAATACAATGCAAGGGAGGGAACATGACTATAACATGGGGTGTCGAATTCTTCCCCAAATCCATAATGGTAAAATGCCATTTAAATAAAATGCACAATTAAATTAGACAACGGAATTAAATTACATAATTGCACACACACAACAAACATACATCAGCATATTTATCTCAAGCAAATGATGCATCAACAGACAAAGAATCCATCTCATTCTCATGCTATGCACATACTTCATACCAATTCCATTAATCATGAATAAATATCATTCTGAATTAGCACAATGCAGAACAGATAATGCATATAATTTATAACACATATAACACTTATCTTGAAGATGAAGCTGTCCAAACAACTGGCTATGTGAGAGCAACATTCCACCCAACCATAGATCTCCGTCTAGCTTGTATTCTTTCAGCTGAGAGATCACCCCCGAGCTGGGTTGTGTATCCACTAAGGAGTAACTAGCTGGGCTCACTCACAACCATGGTTTCACTCAACAACTATGCTACGCCAACACACAGTTAGGTTTGTCAAGCATATGAAAGACAAAGGAGGGAAATTCTAAGCCAGTGAGCTCAACCACAGAGCTACATGCATCTCAAATGAATTCAACAGTCAAGACACCCACATTATCTACCACACCCAACACAAGGAAGGTCCCCTTCTCTGCTGCACAGTCCCTCAGGAATCCCTTCCCTCCAGTGCTCTTCAGGGTGGGCATAGAAAGGTCTAGCTGCTAATCCTTGAGATTCTAGCCTTCACTGGGTTTATCAAGCAAACCCAACCTCTGCTCAGTCATTCACAATTGGATTTCTCACAATTTTGTTCATCAAATAACTCAATCCCGTCACTGGTTTTCTGGGCTATAAAAACTGGGTTTTCCAATGGATTTTGTGGTATCTAATCCTCTCAAATTTGCTCCAAGGTTCATATCTATGGATCCCCCATTGGATTTTACTATTAAATACCAAATCTGGGCATTTTTGGCTCTTCAAAACGTGGGTTCTTTCAAAGTTGCGATTTTTGGTTTTTCTCACTGCTGGCAATTCGTTTTTGGATGAAAACTGATACTGGTAACTTCCACAATGCAATGGGGATGAGGAAGAAGCAACCCCCTTGAGGTAGAGTGACTTGTGGTATAAGAAAACAGATCCCATACTCTGCCATACGAATTTCTAGGTTGCCCATGCTCCATTGAAGCCATGGACTGAAATCTCCAACAACTTCCTTACAACATAAATAAATGTCATCAAGGAAAGTCAAATGGGTTCTCACAATGACATTTGGTAGTGTATGGTTCATCCCCACAACCACCTCACCACTCCCTAGTGGATACACATGGCCCCTTCTCATTGGTTGCTTCCATAGCTAGTTTTGGTATTTTATTGAAATATTAACACTTACATCAATTTGCAATATTCCATGGCTTAATAGCACATGGGTATCAAAATATCAAATACTTGCTTGTTTTAAATAAAACCCAAACATACACTAGCGGGGCCTTGGCCTTGAGCTCCATGCTAGGGAAACATACAATGCATGTATACAATATCTACATTAAAAACCAATATTTCATAAGGGTCAAAATTGGGGTATTACAGGATGGCAGGCTAAGCCATTAACGTGGATTCAACGGATTTGACAAGCTGGCTTGACAGGAAACCGTTTGGCATTTAAGGAAATAACATTCGCATCACAAGAAGGATCGGCTGACAAGCCCAAGATATACGCACGAATTGGCAATCAAGATGGATTTAAGGGCCTCATCCACTGCAAAAGGCCACATAGTAGGCACGCAGCAGCTATAAATAGACCTTGCTCGGCCACTTAACCATTTTTACGAAGTGTTTGAACTAGTCGAGAGCTGAGTGACCAGAGCATTGTATGAGCGACTCGATTGAGTTAGCAGATATTTCTCGGTTAGTTGAGCAAGCAGGGATTCCAGCAGCAATGACGACAACGAAACTAGGTCCATCCAGAAGTTTAGCATGACAGGCTGCAGGAAGCAACAAGGGTAAAGAGACAACAACTCCAGAGAAGTGGGCCTCCGAAGTGCCATTACAGCAGACAACTTCGACTGAAGTTCTGCCATTTTATCCAGTGCTTGACTACATTCCCCCAAGGAAGCTCGATGCCCCACCAGTAAACATAGAAATGAACTTCAAATATGAAATACTGCTACCCGATATCTCTACCAAGGTTAAGATTGAGGAGAATCTGATGGGTGTCGCACTAAGCTACAAGTTCGATGACCAAGACTTACTGGAGAGTACGTTGGTAACGCCTAAAAATTACCCACAGTTTAGACTGGACGCCTATATCAATTGGGTCAAGGACACACAGACCGGAATTGGCAGGCTGGAAATTCAAGAATGGCTAAGGGCCATCCAGCCATCAGGCTTATTAAATTTACTGCAAATGCCACACTTTACTAAGAGTCCTGAGTTTTCTGCCATAGTGTGCACACTGCTCACTTGCGTGCATGAAGGATTCATGTGGTTGGACATGTGCATCGATATCAGTATCAACCTAGTCCATCAAATCACTAGACTAAACAAGCGAGGAGAGGACCCTGCTAACCTCCTCATCAAGAAGGCGCACTATAAAGCCCCTGGCACCGAAATAACAAAAGAGTTCGGCGTAGCGCGTAAGGGACGGAGATTCCCAATGGTCGAGATCAATGACCGCGCTACACATTTTACGACCCAGTTGCTTGCAGGTAGGCTATTGCGCAAGTGCAGACAACATGAGGTACCTGCGGTCTCGATCAAGGCAGCCGCTAATGTATTGCGTGGAAAATCTTACAATTGGTGCCAGTTCCTATTGAACGAGTTTCTGGCAGATGTTCAGGATACCCAAGATGATGGAACACCATTCCATTTTAGCTGGCTGCTAGTGTTGATAGCCCTTGTAGGCTAGAAAGAGCCAGAGAATTACCAAGGAGCTGCCACTTTAGCTGGACAAGGCCGAGGAATGCGCTTTGCCAATCTATGGGTGAGCCCAAAGGTGTCTAGGTAGTGGCAAATGACTAAAGTATTTTATGTTTACTATCACCAGTTGTGCGAAGCAATTATGGCAACATAGCACGTTTCCAAACCACTAGCTGATGAATAGACCTGCATCATGAGGTTTCAAGCAAAAAGACACCAAACATTCATTCAACCAAGAGGCGACATAGCGGAGCAGGATTTATGGTATCCAAGCTTTTACCGACTGGACAAGGAAGCGATCGAGGGAATGATGGAGCTATGGGAGCCCGAATGGAAAGTTCCCGCTTCACATGATGATGCTTCTAATTACGAGCATAATGTAGAACCCCTTCAGGAGAATATCGATGTCAAAGACACTGATGAAGAAGATACCCAAACAGATCAGGAAGACAAATAAGAAACAACAACAAAGAAGGGAAAGAAGAGCAGACTACCAGCTAGAATGCCCATTTTGGAAGAAAAGGATGACGCGCAAAGCGCCCATATAGAGACGACGATAAGAAAAAGAAAAGCCATTGGAGGCACTACACAAGCACAAAGCTGTCGTACAAAAAGGAAGTCCGAGAGACCTGAATTCAGACCGCAATTGCACCCGGATGACTGTGAAACGATTGCAACAAAAGTGCAAGAAGTATGGGAAGAGACCCACGTGGAAAAAGAAGCAAAACAAGAACAAATGCAGCTTACCATAATCTAGGCTATGAAGGAGGTCAAGACAATGGTAGCCCAGATGGGATTGGGGCAACCAAGTTCAACTTCTAACGGGCAGTCCGGGGGACCGAGCGTGCAGAAAAGACCACCAGTCGCTCAAAGTAAGTATCCACACGTCTTGAACCTCGAACCGGGCTACCTCATTTGTCCAAATGAAGTCGTTAAGGAAGCATTAAAGACTGGGTGCCTCGACCTAAATATTGGGGCCCTACCCCTGAAGGACCTGAACGTGCTGCACATTAGAGTTGCAGAAGAAATTCATGAGAGAGGCCTCACCTCATATGATAAGTGTGCGCACTTAACTGAGGGCATCAATCAGTTAAGGTAGGAATTAGATAACACCAAGCAGGAGTTGAGAGAAGCCAAGGAAAAGGGCCAGAAGCTGAAGGAAGCCATTTTTACTGTGTGCGCAAACATAGAAGAATGCGAAGAAGAAGATGAGATGGAGGACACAATAAAGAAAATAGGGGCCAAGGTAGAGTCCCTGACTGCTGAGAAAATGGAAATGGAAACCTCGTATAAAGGCAAAATCGCAGAACTGGAGGCTCGACACCTTGTCATTCTGTCAGATCAGTGCCCAACTACAGCTGAGGACATCAAGGCAACCATGGATGGCATTTTGGCGGAAGTGATGAAATGCCAAGACTTACTTGAGCACATAACTACAACAATGACCGGGTTGAACGAGGATCCTGCGCTACAATAGGTAAGGGCAAAAGTAGAACAGAAGCAGTAGCAGATAGATGCTGCAAGTATACATATGAGGAATGCACTGGCGAGAGAGAAAGTGGAGAGATTTAATGAGGTCAAGGACCTGCAGAAAGAATTGACAACACTAAGGGAGAAAGAGGCTGCCGCATTAGACAGGCTGCGGCCTATTGAGCAAGAAGGCCTCGAATTAATGAAGCAATTCGATGCGAAGTTCGTAGAACTTCAAATGACAGA
Source organism: Larix kaempferi (assembly GCA_027924585.1). Classification (NCBI taxonomy): domain Eukaryota; kingdom Viridiplantae; phylum Streptophyta; class Pinopsida; order Pinales; family Pinaceae; genus Larix; species Larix kaempferi. The sequence continues at coordinate 3,816,250 of BSBM01000118.1, forward strand.
AGGAACCATGCAGGAACAAGTGGCTCGAGAGAAGGTCTCGCAGGCTACCCTAGAGACGCTTCAAGGGTTCGAACAGAAAGCCAAGAACATAGTTGCGGAGTTAGAAGGAACTCTCAAAGCTTCACAGTAAAGCTTGGAATGAATGAAGACGTGGCTCCAGAAGCTACAAGTGAAAGTGGCTTGGGATGAGCCACAGGTGAGTGCTAGGGGCCTGTTGGGCTGGGCCCAAGTGGGTTGGAAAAACATACAAGTATGGAAAAATGCACGTAGCATGCTGTAGCAAGAGAAAAACACAATTTTGATAATTGCGCACTGCGTGTTGCGGTAGGAAGAGAAAGCAGTTTTGGTGAAATCGCATTGCGCGTAGCGGCAGGCGACGAACAATTGAGGTTTTGCATGTGTCGTGTGATGGAAATGACTAAGGCACAGTCACATAGTAGGACGATGCGCATGGTAGCGCATGAGCAATTTTTGGTTCAGAACATGGGTAAAGGTCAGATAGGGACATGACCTATTTTGGGTAGGAATAGGTGGATGGCAGATGAAAGCGACATGTTCGAATGTGTGGCAAAAGGTAGTTGAGAAGCTAGGCCATGATGCCAATGGCAATAGGCAGGCGAAGGAGTGGAAAGGGATAGGCCATGATGCAGTATAACCATTTTGAGGACTACAGCTGTCAGAAGAGCATGTGAGACACGAGTGGCACAGTTGGAACAGATGGAGTAGGCTGTCGACGACAATAGCTGTAGTACCCCAATTTTGACCCTTAGGAAATATTGGCTTTCATGTAAATATTGTATACATGTAATGTATGTTTTCCTAGCATAGAGCTCAAGGACAAGGCCCCGCTAGTATATGTTCGGATTTTATTTAAAATGGACAAGTATTTGATATGTTATTACCCATGTGCTATTAAGCCATGGGATATTGTAAATTGATGTAAATATTTAATATTGAAATAAAATTCCAAGACTGGCTATGGAGACAACGAATGAGAAGGGGCCATGTGTATCCACTAGGGAGTGGTGAGGGGGTTGTGGGGATGAATCATATGCTGCCAAATGTCATTGTGGGAACCCATTTGACTTTCCTTGCTGACATTTAATTTTGTTGTAAGAAAGTGGGTGAAGAATTCAGTCCATGGCTTCAATGGAGCATGGGCAACCCAGAAATTCGTATGGCAGGTATGGGCTCTGTTTTTCTTGTACCACAAGTCACTCTACCTCAGGGGAATTGGTTCTTCCTCATTCCCATTCCATTGTTGAATGCCCCATCATCATTTTTCATCCAGTACGAGTTCCCGGCAGAGAGCAAAAACCAGAAATCGCGACTGTGAGAGAACCCACGTTTTGAAGAGCCATACACGCCTAGATTTGGCATTGGATAGTGAAATCCAATGGGGGATCCATAGATATGAACCTTGGGGTGAATTTGGGAGCATTAGCTATCCCGAAATCCATAGGAATACCCAGTTTTTGCAGCCCAGAAAACCAGTGACGGAACCAGAAATTGCAACTTTGAAAGGACCCACGTTTGAAGAGCCATAAACGCCCAGATTTGGCATTGGACAGTGAAATCCAATGGGGGATCCATAGATATGAACCTTGGGGTGAAGTTGGCAGCATTAGCTATCCCGAAATCCATTGGAAAACCCAGTTTTTACAGCCCAGAAATGAAGTGACGGGATTGAGTTATTGGATAACAGAACTGTGAGAAATCCAAGTGTGAATGACTGAGCAGAGGTTTGGTTTGCTTGATAAACCCAGTGAAGGCTAGAATCTCAAGGAATTAGCAGCTGGACCTTTCTATGCCCACCCTGAAGAGCACTGGAGGGAAGGGACGCTTGAGGGATTGTGCAGCAGAGAAGGGAACCTTCCTTGTGTTGGGTGCGGTAGGTATTGGGGGTGCCATGACTGCTGAGTTCATTTGAGATGCCTGTAGCTTTGTGGTTGAGCTCACTGGCTTAGCATCCTCCTCATTTGTCATTTGTATGCTTGATAAATCCAACGGTGTGTTGGCTTAGCATAGTTGATGACCGAATCCATGGCTGTGAGTGAGCCCAGCTAGTCCTTCCTTAGTGGATACACAACCTAGCTTGGGGGTGATCTCTCAGCTGAAAGAATATAGGTTGGATAGAGATCTATGGTTGGGTGGAACATTGCTCTCACATAGCCAGTTGTTTGGACAGCTTCATCTTCAAGATAAGTGTTCTATGTATTATAAATTATCTGCATTTTGTGTTCTGCAATATGTTAAATTGTCCATGTTTAACGAAATGAATTAATTATCTTAATTTGGAATCTATGCATGGCAATGGAACGAGATTGAGTCTTTATATGCTAAATCATCCTCTGCTGTCATATATATATATATATATGTTAGGCATTACTGTTTGTGTGCTTGGTAGTATGTTTATTCCGCTGTGTTTTATTGAGTTGAAGCTGCACACATAAATGTTTAATTGTTATGAATTTTTGAGAAAGCAAGAATGTTGGGGCTAAGTCTGCCAAAAGCCCCGTATGATTGGTCATGTTCTCTCCCCTGCATTGTTGAAGGCGGGAGGGGATGTTACAATAGCTAGGGTGGCAGTTAGCCACGCCAGTTTTGGAAACAGTAGGGTTTTGGTCTAATGATTGTAAAGACATGACCTACGAGCATGATTTTGTATGGGAATGGGTTGTTGTTGTTGTTGTTGAACTCTTCATTTTGTAAGTACTGATTACTGTAGAATCTTAAGCTTAGAAAAGCCATTGTAAAGACTCTGCAGCTAAGTGCGTAGAGACCTATCTGAGAGAGAGAAGAGAGTCTGTAGCTGAGTGCGCAGACTAAGAACAGTTGTACCCTTCCCATTAAGAGAAATATTAACAACCGTTCTTGTGGACGTAGCCTCCATCCGAGTGGTGAACCATGTTAAATTCTGTGTTGTGTGACCAATGTGTGTTTATGATTGTTTAATTGCTTGGTATGAATGTTTAGTGCTGGAAACTTCTGTTATGTGATTGCTTTTATATGTATTCGCTGCAGTGAATGGGAATAATATGTTAAGTAATGCATGCACAGAGGAATGTTCAGTATTCAACATGTAGGAATTTGTCGATTGGAATGTATGAATCTGTTTATTGGTCAAGTAGCGAACACTGAGTTTAAGCGCAACATTGGAGCGTGTAGTAACGTATGTTGTTAAACCATCCACAATTTACTGATAAGAACTTGAACGAAATAAAGGGATAAAGAATGCTAAGTAGAGTGGTTAGAATTCAACACCCTGGCAAGGATGCACAGTCCCATGGATGCGGCGAGTCAATGAAGATTGTTGCAAGGTAGGCTGTTAATAGCTTACTGTCATAACGCAGAGGTACCCTGTATCGCACAGTAATTGGAGGTGCGAGCACAGTTGTGCGCCAAAGTACCCCATGCAGAATAGAAGGTTCACGCAATTATCTATCCGCGCAACCCACAAGGCATTGCGCTGCTTATTAGCTTTCCCCCCATCGCATCACTTGTTTGTGGAAACTTGATTCCGCAACCACCCCCTGCAGCTTCGCCTCGGGTGAGACTTCAGGCTTGGCGCAACCTGTTGCCGAAAGGGCCAGTGAATAGGGGTTTTGTTGGTTCCCTGAACCATGAAGTACCTGGGTCTACATTGGAAACCTCTAACTCAGTCTAGATAGCCAACATGCCCTGCCAAAAGAAGTTACGTCGTGCTCGCTCATATGTTTTGAAGAACCCAGAGTGACTTGCTGATGGAGAATCATGGAGTTCATAGAAGACATCCTGTTGAAGATATGTGCTCTGGGGAAGCACCAGACGACCCTTGTATATCAAGGAAGCATCATCCTAAGAGTAATGTGGTACAGTAGAAGGGTTGTTGGCCAAGCGTTGGATGATTTGAGATAATGAAGAGTCATTGACATAGCCCTGTTGAATAGATTGCAACCAATTTGGAACATGCATAGAAATAGGTGAAAGAGAACCTTGGTCATCAAATGTGCGAGAAAGAGCATCCGCCACAATATTGTCCTTGTCGTTCTTGTAAGTGATCTCATAGTCATAACCCATGAGTTTTCTAACCCATTTCTATTGTGCTAGGGAGGATACACGTTGTTCCAGGAAATATTTCAGACTCTGGTGATTAGTCTTGATGTGGAAATGATTCCCTAATAGGTATGGTTGCCACTTTTGTACTGCATGCAAAATAGCCATCATTTCCTTCTCATATGTAGAGGCAGCTAAATTCTTACCTGAAAGGGCTTTTCTAGTGAATGCAATTGGGTGTTCATCTTGAAGGAGAACAACACCAAGTCCATTTCTACAAGCATCACTCTCAAAAGTGAAGGGCTTAGAAAAATCGGGCATCGCTAGAACATGTGTAGTACACATAGCTTGTTTCAGTTTTTCAAATGCACACTTAGTAGCATGTGTCCATGTAAAAGCATCATTTTTCAATAGAGCAGTTAATGGAGCTACAATCTTCCCATAATCCTTGACAAACTTGCGGTAGTATCCAGTCAACCCCAAAAAACCATGAAGGCTCTTGAGTGTTTGAGGATGTGGCCAATTGTTCATGGCAATGATTTTCACAGGATCCACGTGAACCCCTTATGTCAAGATACTCAAATTCCTTCTATCCAAAAACACATTTAAACTATTTAGCGTGGAGATTATGGTCAGAAAAAAGTTGCATTACAAGATCCAGATGCTGGAGATGTTCAACCCATGTTTTACTGTAGATGAGGATATCATCAAAGAATACCAGAATGAATTTCTGCAAGTAGGGCCAGAATATTTTATTCATCAAGGCCTGGAATGTGGAAGGAGCATTAGTGAGGCCAAACGGCATGACAAAAAAGTCATAGTGACCATCATGTGTGCAGAAAGCTGTTTTAGGGATATCATCCTCGTGAACCCGAATTTGATGATACCCAGAACGAAGATCCAACTTGGAGAAAAATTGAGCACCATGAATCTCATCAACAACGGGAATTGGAAACTTATCCTTGATGGTGAGGTGATTAAGCGCTCAGAATTCAATGCAGAGAATCCATGACCCATCTTTTTTGTGAACAAGAAGAACTGGTGAAGAAAATTAACTAGTGCTTGGGCGAATAATATCTTGCTTCAGTTAGTCCCGAATGAGCATTTCAATCTATGTTTTTTGGTCAAATGGGTAGCGATAGGGCCTGATGTTGGGAGGAAGGCTTCCAGGAAAGAGATGAGTACGATGGTGCTCTGGCCTTGAAGGTGGCAATCCCACTATTTCTGCAAAGACACCTGTATATCGATCCAAAATTTGTTGTAGATCCAAAGGAGTAGTGGAGACCAGTGATGGTTGCATCTGAATGGAATGGATCTGAGCAATGACACCATGTGAATTATTCGTAAGGATATTTTCCATGCGATGTGAACTGATGAGGCTGAGAGACCTTGGTTGTAAGCTTGTCAATGTGTGTTTTTGTCCATTGGGGGAAAACTGCATCCAAAGTTCAGCAAAATCCCATAAGATGGGGCCAAGTGTGCGTAGCCATTGAGCACCCAAAACCACATCACATCTGCCTAAGGTCAAGGAAAACATGTCAGAGTGTAGGTTATAGTCTCCCATAGAGATACGCACATTACGACACTTCCCTTTGCAAGGTAAGGTGCCCCCATTGGAAACCATGACTTCAAAGTTGGAGCAAGGATGGATAAAACAATCAGCCTGTTTGGCGATCCGAGGGTCAATGAAATTATGAGTGTTACCAGAATCAATGTGTATTGTAAGAGGAAGCTTCTTGAAGTAATCCCTGACCCGCATTATTTGGGGGGTGATGATTCCAGCTAAAGCATGGAGAGATATCTCTGGCTAGTCGTCCTGAGATGGAGGGTCAGTAGGAGGCTCCTGAATGTCGACCTAAGCATCCATCATATCTGAAGCTTCTTCACCAATTTCAGAGGCAAGTGAAAAATCCACATCCAAGAGATAGAGCTTTTGCTGAACACATCTATGTCCCCAAGTGAATTTCTCATCACAATTATAACAAAGCCTTTTTTCTCTACATTCCTACATCTCTGTTTTAGACAAATGCTTGATAGGAGTTGGTCGAGGAGCTGGCGGGATGGGAGGTCATTGAGAACCCATATTTCAAAAGGGAACAAAAGTGGGTTTGGAGCACTATTGGGCTACAATCTTGTCTTCTGCTAACTTAGCCATCCCCAGGGATTCCATCATTGTGTTGGGATAGAACATTTTGACCTTAGAGCGGATTGCATTCTTTAGACCACTGATAAAACAACTCCGGTAGAAGAAATCATGAAATCTTTCGGTGTGGTTGGCTAGTTTCTCAAATTCATTTTGATACTCTCTCACAGTTCCAATTTGGCGAAGTTTAGTGAGGGCTCCTCTGAAGTCATCAAAAGCATTAGGACCAAATCGTTGCAAAAGGAGCTGGCAAAAATATGGCCATTTTGGCTCTTCATGAGCCTTGCTATACCAACGGTACGATTGAAGAGCTTCCTGTTCCAAATGAAAGGATGCAAGTGGAACTTTGTTGAAATCAAAAGTATTCTGTAGACTGAAATACTGTTCTGCATGATAGATCCATCCAGTCGGATCAATACCATTGAAGCGAGGAAAATCAAGCTTTGGACCATGAGAATTGCTGGAAGAAGAGAACCCATTGTCTGATGAAGACTCAGACTGTCATTTGTTGTTCATGGCTAAATGCTCAAGATGGAGGCCGAGAAATGTTTTATCCAGATATTGGAGTTTGGCTTGGATGGCTACAAGGGATTCCTCCATGGTTTTTGCTCCTACGCGAGTGACAACCATAACCAGGAGTTTGTTTTTCTTTTTTTTTGAGTGGGTAGAAAAAAAAAACAAAAACTATTTTAGTAAAGGAAAATCTAGATTTGGGAAAAAATATGAAGGGTAATTTGGGTTTGACTAGGTTTTGGACACTTTCGAATGGACAGGGAAGCGGAAAAGGAGGATTTCAGAAGCAGGGTGAAAGAATGAGAAACTTTGGTAGAGAGGGACAAAGAAGTAGAATTAGGAAAGGAACTTTGTGGTAAAATTTGAAGGTAATTGGGTGAAAGTCGAAGGTGATTGGGTGAAAGTCGAAGAAGTTAGGGAAAACCCTAAAAATAGACAAATGTGAGATTTATGGCCTTGGGAAGTGGAATTTGGGATAGGGTCCTCAGGAATGAAATATCCAAAATGGGATTACAGGGGTGTCAGGGAAGTTTCAAGGGAAACAGAGTGAAAACAAGGGAGATATGGCAAAAAAATGTTTTTTTTTTCCAGGAATAGATCTGCAACAATGCGGAAGGGATCATAAAAAAATAGATCTGCAACGACACGGAAGGGATCGGAAACAAATAGATCTGCAATGACGCGAAAGTGATCGGAAACAGAGGGAGCTGCAACGGCGTAGAAGTGATTGACAACAGATGGATCTGCAACGGCACGGAAGTGATCGACAATAGTTTTGTAGAGAGGAAATCTGCAATTTTGCAGCTGATAATAGATATGGACCCCAGGTATGCTCGGCTTCCTAACGGTTCAGGGGATTCACTCAGCGACCAATGCTGTCTGACGGCTTGTGTATTGGGGCAGTACCCCTCACTCCACGACTCAGGTAAAAATGATAACTACTTTGCCACAAATGACAAATCTTAGTTTACCTTACGAGTGGGAACTAGTCAATTAGGTAGGGGTCATTGCCCTTTTCTCTGGCAGGTCCTCTCAATGGGCCACCTACTTCGGGGTTCTTGTGGTACTCCTCATAATGATTTTTAGGGCGTATTCCCAAGTACTTCCCATAGTTAAGCGGATAGGGATTATTCCTAGATCCGAACCTGCAACAGATGCGAAAAAAAAAATTTGACAGAAATTTCACCCAACGAGCCCAAGAAAGTGCTATGATACTAGATGTGAAGAACCTGAAATAATTAATTGATGAATACACGATATATCAGATCATAGAATACTTTTACTGATTGCAGGCCACTTCGAGGTGGCAGCCCCCTTTGAGCAAGCTGAATACAAAATAACTTCACGGTGCCTTCATTGGCCTCAACACAAACTTATATACTAAGTCTAGGCGCCAATACTATGGGTCAAACCATGGGCCAGTACAAACTATGGATCAACAAATACTACGGGACAACTTACAAAGCATATGCGTCCAACAACAATAATACAAACTATGGATCAACAAATACTACGGGACGACTTACAAAGCATATGCATCCAACAACAATATACTAACAAAGTAAAGAGAAGGGTTGACATGGGTTCCTAACAGGAATAAAGGAATAAAGATGGAAAGACAATGTTCCACATACATTAAGCAACGCATGAATCCATACACCCAAGAGTAGCAGCAACGAGGTCGGATAAGGAAGCATGGGACACACTAGAAACTTCCTATCAAGGATTAAACAAGGTAAGGACTGTAAAACTACAAATTCTTATAAGAGATTTTGAATCTCTGTCAATGAAAGATACAGAGGTAGTAGAATCATTCTATACTCGTGTTATTGGTCTGGTTAATCAAATAAAGTCTCATGGAGAAAATCTAGGTGACTAAAGAGTTGTTGAAAAAGTTCTTAGAGTTCTTCCAAAGAAATTTGAATCTTTAGTTGTGACCTTGGAAGAAAAAAAAGATATGTCCCAATTTACTATTGATGAGTTGCAAGCCTCACTCCTCAATCACGAACATAGAATCAATAGTTCAGATACATCACTAGAAGGTGCATTTGCAGCACAGTCGTCCATATGTCATGGAAGAGGCAAGGGGAGATCAAACTCGAGAGGAAGAGGAAGAAGTTCTTTCAGATAAGGTCGCAGTAGTAGTCATGCACATGTCGCTGGAAGAGGTCATAATTAGATCCCCAGTCATCCAAGTGGACAAAGGTATGATAAATAAAAAATTCAATGTCATTACTATAAGAAGTTTGGAAACTTCGCATATGAATTCACGAAGAAGCAGGATGACCAAGGAAAGCAAGGCCAAACACAGTCAAACAACAACAACACTTCAGACAACTCACTGTTCTTAGCATGTCCATCTCCACTTGAATGCAATGCTATTGGGCTATAGCAATCATATGACTGGTAATTTAACTCTATTTTCTAGTCTGGCTAAATCAGTTCAAACTGATGTCACACTTGGAAACAATATTCAAGTTACCGTTTTGGGTAAGGGTACTGTTGATATTCTAACCAAACAGGGAGAGCATAAATTTATGCTTGATGTTTATTATGTTGAAGGTTTGAAGCATAATTTGATGAGCATTGGAAAATTGATGGAAAAAGGTTACAAAGTTCATATGACAGGAAAACGTTGTTTGATCAAGGGCATATATCCAAGCAATCAATTAGTAGACGAAGTGCAGATGACAAGCAATCGCTTGTTTCCTTTGAGGATAAGGCCAATCATAAAAGAAAAACAACTCAAGTTGTTTATGAAAGTCAGAATGAAAATTTTAGAGCTGCATTCAAAACAGAAAGTAAAGAAGCAAAAATTCACTGCGACAAGGAAGAAAATGACAACAAAGAAATGCAAGCAACGTTTCAAACAGAAATAAAGGATGAATCCTGGTTTTGGCATTTCAGATTTGGACATATGAATTTTGGTGGGCTGAAGCTACTGCACATGAAGGATATGGTGAAAGGATTTCCATTGATTGAAAATCCAGAAAGAATTTGTGAAGGCTGTATTTTTGGAAAACAACACAGAGAGACTTTTCCAGTTGGAAAGTCATACAGAGCTCGCACTCCACTTGAAATTGTGCACTCCGATATCTGTGGACTGATTCAAACACCGTCCATGGGAGTATGCACTTACCTTCTCACATTTATTGATGATTTCACAAGAAAAACCTGGGCATATTTTTTAAAACACAAATCTGATGCGTTTGGTTGTTTTCAAAAATTCAAGGCACTTGTGGAGAACGAAAGTGGTTGCAGCATCAAGATATTAAGAACAGACAGAGGTTTTGAGTATGTTTCAAATTATTTCTTAAACTTGTGTAAAATCATGGCATACACGGGAAATTCACTGCGTGGTATACACCGCAGCAGAATGGTATCGCAGAAAGGAAAAAACATAACCATTATGGAGATGGCGTGCAGTATGTTGGCAGCTATGCATCTGTTAAATGAATACTGGGATGAAGCAGTGGAAACTGCTATATACATCATGAATCGGTGTCTGAAAAAGAGTGTGAAGAAAAAAGTTCCGTAGGAAGCATGGACAGGTATGAAATATAGTGTTTCGCATTTAAAAGTTTTTGGTTGTGTAGCATACGCACATGTTCCAGATTAGCTAAGAAGGAAATTAGACAATAAAGGACAGGCATGTATTTTTACTAGGTATTCTGAAGACACAAAAGCATACAAGTTGTATGATCCTATTGCAAGAAAATTTATTATCAGTCGATATGTTCAGTTTATAGAAAATGAAGAATGGGATGGCACCATAGATAAGAATGTTAAAATCGTGTCACATGTCGAACATGATGACATCGCAGAAGATGTGGTTGAGACTCCACATGTGAATCAGAATGTCACAGCTTCGTCTACTCCTAGGACGGCGCAACATGTTTCAGCACAAGGAACTCTGACACAAGTTGCAGTTCAAGCTACTCCGACAAGCACACCAAGTGCGCAACAAACTCCATCTAGTAGTTTGCGAAGTTCGATATCATCAACTCTGACAAAGACAAGAATTCTGCATGAGATATATGAGATTGGTACACCTAATTCATGCTCATTTTTTGCATTATTTTCTCAAGTTAATGATCCTCTAACATTTGAAGAAGTTGTTGAAGATAAAGTCTAGGCACAAGCCATGGACGAAGAAATATAATGCATTGAGAAAAATGAAACATGGGAATTAGTCGATGTTCCTATTGACAAGGATGTGATAAGCATCAAATGGATTTATAAGACCAAGCAAGATGCTGATGGAAATGTGCAGAGGCACAAGGAAAGATTGGTAGGAAGAGGATTCACATAGCAGCCTGGCATAGAATTCATTGAAACCTTTGCACCTGTAGCACGAATGGAAACTGTCAGAACAGTTTTGGCCATCGCAACACATAAAACATGGCCTGCTTACCAAATGGATGTTAAGTCTGCATTTTTAAATGGTTATTTGGAGGAGGAAGTATATGTAGAACAACCATAAGGATATGAAATCCCAGGACAAGGACACAGAGTATACAGACTGAAAAAGGCACTTTATGGTTTGAAGCAAGCTCCTAGAGCTTCGTACATTCGCATTGATTCTTACCTCATTCAGAATGGATTTCACAGAAGTGAATGTGAGCTAACGCTGTACACAAAATCAACAAGCAAGGTAATAAGATAATTGTATGCCTGTATGTAGATGATTTAATATTTACTGGTGATTTTGGCATAGAATAATTTAGATCAGTCATGGAAAGTGAATTTGAAATTACTAATTTGGGGCTTATGAAGTATTTTCTGGTCATTGAAGTCCAATAGACTGAAAATGGGATATTTATATCTCATTCAAAGTATGGAAGTGATGTCTTGAACATTTTTAAGATGTTAAATTGCAAGACAACCCTAACACCAGTGATAACATGTTTGAAATTAAGCAAGGTTGATGATGGATCCAATGTAGATCCTACGCTGTTTAAAAGGCTTGTTGGAAGCCTTATGTATCTTACTGCAACAAGGCCAAACATCATGTATGGAGTCAGTTTAATCTCAAGATTCTTGGAGTCACCAAAATAATCTCATTGGAAAGCAGATAAAAGAATTATGAGGTATGTAAGTGGAACAAAAGACTTTGGTATTTTGTATTCAACTTCATAAAATTTCAAACTCATTACATACACTGACAATGACAATGGAGGTAGCATATATGAGATATACTTTAAGATAATATATATTTCCAATAGTGCTTTATAGATAAGATAATAATATATTATCTTATCTATTATTATCTATATATTTCCTATTATAGATAAGATAATATACTTTGTATTCTTATGTCTTAGCAAGATATACTTTAAGATAATGTTTATTTAAGAGATCCACGAAGTCAAGAAATTCGCGAAGTAAAGTATTACGCGAAGTTAAGAACTTCGCATAATTGAGAAGTTAATTTCAGTCAAGCTAGTGTTCGACGAAGCTAAATTGCTCTGCGAAGTGAAGTCCTCAGCGAAGTAAAATTGGAGGTTCCCTATTGAATGATCGGCGAATTCCAAAGCAAAGAAAAATAAGACTCTCATTTACTGCGCAGTTCATCTTTTTAACTGTGCAGTGTGATTTTCTGTTGAGTTGTTACCATCCAACTAAAGAAACGTCTTGGATGTATATATCCTATTAGAAGAACGCTGAGATATTCAAACATCGTGAATATGAAGTTGCAATAGATTGAAGAAGTGAATAAGTGGGTGATTGGTATTTGTTCTCAATTGACTTCTTATTCTGATTATGAATTTGATTCTGAAAAATGAGCAAATATCTACAGTAGTTATTCCAACGACAACAATTTTTTTTTTTTGTAAATGGGTTTATTGATTAAGAGAACATAGAGGAAGAGGCAAAAACAATGTTTTTCTTATGACAATTAATGACCTTGTAATTGCAAGAAATAATCCTACAGTTTCATATTCGCATACGTACATCCGTTATGAAATTCATCCTTCATTAATTTTTGGTGTTTGTGCTTCAATTATTTTGTTTTGTGATCATACTGAGTCTCCACCTAACTCATACCAGTCATCTATGGGAAAAAAAGCGATGGGTGTTTATGGCACTATATCACATGATTTCATTACATCTCGGGTTCCAAAATGTTTTAACCAAGTTTTCTAGATTAAAGGATTAGTAGATAATGTACATAAAGCTTACAACCTGAAGCCTCTTGATATAGAAAATATACAAGATAATATTCTTGTTGATGGAAATGCTATTGAAAGCTATTATATCATAGACGAAATTGATGTCTCTGGCCCAAATCAAATTAAGGATAATTGCATATAGGCCTGAATGATCTTTGTGAATGAGGATTATGTCAAGTGACTGTATGTATACATATTCGGGTTCGATTTCTGAGTTCTTCGCAATGACCTATTTCTTGAACACTTCTTCATCTCTACAGAACTACTCAACTTCGAGATGGAACTCAACTCCGTGCTGAGAACTAGTTGTAAAGCCATATGATCGGCTCTTTTGTTGGTACTGACACTCAAACCCGCTTTGAACTTATAAACAAAGGAATCCTTGATAAAAAGTAAACCCCCTGCACCCCCCACCAACTGAGGGGTCCCTTGGGCTGCACCATCAAAATAATCCTAAGCCCCAAATTTGTCATTGACTTCAGGGATAATGAATCTATGCTTAATTACAACACCATATTGATTTAAAAAAATTAAAATATCCTTTCCATTCATAGAACAAGCCTAAGAGGAGACTCTAGGATGATCTTAAATTAAAAAATAAGTCGATTACACATCATCCAAATACCCAAAGAAACAATATGTGGAATATCTTTGTAATTTTTATATAAAGGATTTGTGACCCAGGAGGTTAAATCTATATCAATACTGTCACCTTCCCAAGTGAATAATAACCTAGCTAAAATTCCTAGTTCCTTCCATACATCCACTAAAAAAGGATAATTGATAAATAAATGACTAGTTGATTCCTCACAGACATGGAAAAGAGGACACCGACTTGGGCACTACCAATTCCTTCTCTGCAACAAATCCCAAATTGGGACCGAGTTGTTGATGGCTAACCACATGAAAATTATATTCTTCAAAGGGCATTCAAACTTCCAAAAACCTTTATGCCACCATTTTATCAATTGAGACTCCTCTTCTTCCCTTAAAACATTATATCCTAATTTCAGAGAGTAGGTTCCACCAAGAGTGTTCCTTGAACAAATACGTTCATCCTCAATATCCTTAAATCTTACATGACTATGTTGTAATAAGGACGTATAATTCTCCCATAATACCATGTCCTCATATTCAAATCATATAAGAGATGCACGGTACTATTCTTGGTACATGAAAGATCCCCTAGCCATATCTGCTACCCAATCCAGAAGAGGATCAATATAATTTTCTTTCACTACCTTGTACCAAATCTCTTCACCTTTTAACAATCTCCAGGAACTTTTTGTAGCAAGGGATTTTGCAAAAATATGTAAGTTCTTAATACCCCAACTCTCATGTTCTTTGGAGAGATCAAGCTTCCTCTAATATAACCAAGAAAAATTATTTTAGAGATGTCATGAATCCAAAGAAATTTTAAACAATGTTTCCTGATAGCTTCTAAGGTATGTTTAGGAAGAAAGGACAATGTAAACCAATATACAGGTATGCTTCCAAACCATATTTTAGGGGAATCAACCTACCACCTATTGAGAGCCATTTGTTGCACCAGAAGGATATTCTTTTCTCCACCTTAACAATGAGTCAAACCCAATATTGCTTATAATAACCATTGGGTTTAATGTAAAAACCCAAGTACTTGATACCTAAGTCCAATAAGTCTTCATTGAATGGGAACAAGTCATGCAACGAAGCCTTCAAATCATCTTCGAGGCCCATAAAAGATACAGTCAACTTAACCATATTAATAGGCATACATGATGCCTTGCAGTATAAATCTAGAATCTCCTTGAGATTTAATGCATCTTCTTTAGAACCATCACTAAAGAGTAAAATATCATCCATAAATAGTAGCTGAGATATATAGAAGATAGGACCCACTTTTATACCTTTGTAATGTCCATAATCCTTTGTCTCCCCCAAGTATCTACTCATTCTTTTAGCCACCAAGATAAACAAAACTGGTTCCAATGGATAGCCTTATCTTAAACCCCTCCTTGGTCTAAAAAAATCTGCGGTTGATCCATTTATGAGAATAAGAAAAGAAACCAACTAAACACAACTCATCACCCAGTTCACAAACTTTGTAAGTTATATAGGACATGCTTCTTTAAGTCTTTTTGTTTTATTTTTAATACATAAAACATTTTTGTTTTGTGACTAGAATGATAATTGACAATGTATAATCAGATACATCTCACCCTCATTTGACCTTATTGGAAAAACAATGGCATAAACACCCCTTTTGTCTATATTTTTTCATCTCCTTATTTCCATTTCTAGGTGATGAGAAATTAAAGTGCCAGATCTTAGAGCTATTGCCTTCTTTTGTACCAACTCTAGGATAACTAATAGGGTTTTTAGAGCCAATATTTTTGTACAATTCTCCATTTTTTAATCACTTTCATGAGTTTCCATATGCTATATTTTGATCTTTTATGTTTTAAATTGACATAATGCTCTTCTTTCAAATGGTACCATGCACATTTTTGTTAACACCATATACTAGGGGGTTTGTATTTTAACTGCTAAGTTTATTGAACTTTCTCAACTTTAAAGGGTCTTCATGCATCCTATTTCCCATTTATTTATATGCAAAATGTTTTCAATGGACTGTATATATATCCCTTCCATTTTCATACTCACTTATTACCTAGTATTTAATTATTTTTAATTAGGATTTTCATGAGAGGCGGGTACTAAGTAGCTTTGCTTCGCATTTAACTTGTTTAGTTAGAGAAATAGATTCTCATAATACATTTCAAATTTAGTTAATAAATTCTGCAGGGGTGTAGATTGACTGACAAATGGAGTGAAATAAAGGTCATGGTGTATATAGAGGTTACAAGTTCAAATCACCATGGCTTACTCATGCCCCATGCTTACAGGATGTGTGGGTGCACCTATCGGTATAGTGGTACAGGACAAGACTTGAACCCGTATAGCATGAGTATGTGCATCGTCCCGGTTTCTAATTCCCCTTGTACAAAAAAAATCATTTAATAAACATAATGTAACTGTGGTTGATTACCTTTCAGCATGCCTACCATTTGTAAGCATGTAATCTACTCTCATTGATTGTGTGAATTTCTACATTGGTGATCCTTTCTTGTTCGTTATCACTTACATTTGTTGGTTCTAATTTTATTTATTTATCTTAGAGTAAGTATATATACATATTCAAGTTTAATTTCATTTGATTAAGTGCATATATGTCTAGGTGGCACATCTCAACAATTCCACACATAGTATACTACTCACACTTCCATTGATTATTAATATTTGAATCCAATATCTACAACTATACAATTTATTTACTTTTATGAATGACTAATATATGTTCATCTTTTATATTTGATAATGCAACACAATATGTCTCTTGCTCATCCATCTCATGATTCCACTGAACAGACTAAACATTTACAAATCTCTATAAATCCATCACAAGGATTCCTCTAAAGCAAATTTTATACTTCCAAATTGCACAAAAATAACTAAAGACCTTTACAAATGTCCAATGTCCCTTCACTTATTTTTGACATGTGGGTGAGTGCAAGAAGTTCATGGACCTTTTATACGCAATCCAATATCTATAAATTTAGCTCACAACCCAAAAATTTATAATACGATTACATTTGCAAAATCCTAGTCCGAGGAGGCCCAAACCTAGCATCTCAATGTATGCATAGACTAGGTGAAAGGAATGTGCATTCATTATAGTTCAACAAAATGCATGCACATTTTTACTTGCAAAAAATGTGTCTGTGATATGAAGAACATAATAAAATCAATTCTTTCATAAATCGCACATGTTCTTGGCATAAAGAAACATGTGTGCGTTCGTAATAACTATTGTTCATCGATGATTCCATAATTTGAAGCTAAAAAGGACAACTTTGGAGTCAATTACCATAGACATAGGTCTTGATAGTCACTTCTAGGACTTATGAAATATGAATGGGGATGTAAACTATAAGAATATATCAACATGGGAAACATCTACTATAATAATTGGATATATGCATGATTCACATGCATTGCATAGCATAATTTCTTCTAAGTCTCATGATCATGCATGGGGCCCATTCCATGGCATAGACCCTATAGTGGGAATCCTTCTCCTATGAGTAGGATATGGGCACAATTTCAACAATTTCCACAATGTGGATGGGTCTCATGTCCTAATCTATGGTTCTAGGATGAAATATAGGGATACATAGCCATTGTAATGTACGTAACCACATAATTACATAGAAATGTAAAAAAATGTGATAGAACACCAAAGAAAAATAGAAAAAACCCAAGAATGCACCCTTGTATCAGTGATGTCCAAAGGAGATTTTTTTAGCAGTTTTCAATCGATGTGGACAAAGATCAAAGTACCTAGTCTGAATGGTTTAGATCTAGAACAAAAAGAGACAAATTGTATAAACCTTCACCTAGGTCAATGAAATAGTAACAATGGATGAGTATGGAGGGAACTTACCTCTAATACAACAATTGTCCTTATGGTCCAGGAGTAGATATGATCCATCCTTACATACAAGAGGACCTGCTATAGATCAAGACAATGCAACAAAAAATGAAATATAAATAATATAATTGACCTATGCAAGTGACCAAGGAATCTTACAATACATGATCATGGACATCAGATGTATGGGAAGGAAAATACAATTTTTTTAAAAGTGGCAGAAAGAAAGTAAAACCATTTAAGCCTTGGTGTTGTAGCTTCCTCTCAATGGGTTCTTATTACTCCAACACGTCACCTTCACCTTGAAACAAAACACCTCAAGAGTCTCCAAGTCTAGGGATATTTCTTCAGCATTTACCTACTTCCAATATCCCCCCTTCTCACCCATTTCCCAAGGCATCAATTTATAGGAAAACGTGAATAATGGGAGTTTGATAAAAGTGTGAGGAGTGGATGGGATATGATCCCCCACAATGGTGGAATTCTAGCCACATCCATAACAATAGGAGGGAAAGGCTATCATTCAAGATTTCGTTCTAGAAGCTTCTCGAAAACCTAACTTTTTCCCGTACAGAGTTCGACACAGTTTGCAGTGGAGAAACATGCACCAGAATGGATCAACGCGGGTTGCTATGAAGAAAAATTGCGTCATAGATGCGGGTTTCCAGTGGGACACCCTATGTCAATGGGGTTTCGACGCACGTTTCTAGTAGATAAAAGCACGTCCAAGTCACAAAACAAGTTAAGTTGTAGGGTAAGGAATACAAATATCACTCACCATGAAAGTGACTTCAGGGATTATGGCAACAAAAGGTCACATGGTTTTGTACTACCCAGGAAAATTTATTGTAACATATTGCCCCCCAAAGTACGAAGCTATAGGAAGAGGATAGGTGATGTACTTTGATGTGACTGTTAGAGAGAGGAACCATCGGTTGGAAAACTGACAACAATCATCAAGGAGATTGTAATACAAGTTACAACATCTCTGAACTAAACATTTCAATTACTCAAGGCATGGCTATTGACCAATACATTGCATATCCATGCTGGTATAGACTAAGGATATGGCCACCAAAAGACGGTTTGGATCTATACCTAAGTGACTGAATACAATCATGGCTACTAAAATACAAGCGTATATCCATGATGAAATAAAAACACAGTCACAACCAATACAAGAGTGGATCTATGTCATAGTATATTAATGAAACCAGTGAAATTATGTTCACGTGGGAACCTACTCAAAAAATATCCATTGCAACCTGGGTAAAAAAATAATGAGGATCCCCAGGGTCTTCTACCCAATCTTGAGTCGATATGAGTCTAACCATGTGATTACAAGGTGTTGAAGTCAAACATGGTAGAAACCACTTGGTTATTGGTCGATGATGTGAATCATTAACAAGTGTGAGGAAAATCATCAATGATGATAATGATTCCCAAGGTATTTCAGTACATTCCAACAAATGCGAATAAATGAGTTGGAGTCGAACATCAGTGGAATCATTCAATTAAAGGTCAATGATGTAAACCTACCATCGAAAGTGAGAAAACATGCCATTGATGCCTGCAGGTTTCAAGGTACTAGATGGTTTCTAAATCTAATCCCTAAATGGTGTGCTGACGTTGACAGGGATAGATTCGTCGAAGGAGGACCATGATGTATCCCATATCATCGACACGAAAATGATATAGAAAGATGATTTTCGATGGTAGATCAAATGAGAATGGACTGACAAAAGGTGTATGGAAAAGTGTTGTTGAAAGACTTCTTCAGGGATGTCGACATGACGGATGGATTGACAACTACAAAGTTTGACTCAAAAGGAGGATTTCCCTTGAACATTTTACAACATGACAAATGACCTAGAAGCATTGATTCAGTGAGATGGAAACCAAGACATTATTAAACTTGAACGGAGCATTATTCGAATGATTCAAAGGAGTAAATACACTCATGAACTTGACACAACTCGAAGATAAGCTGATTACCTAGCTGTTTGGATAAAGTACAAACAGGTGTCATTTTCAAGGGCTATAATAAGCTTTCATAAATGCATATTCAAACTTATTTCCATTCCCTTATTCCCCATCATGATTGACGACTACATATTTATTTATTAACGATCTTAAGGAGGGTAACAGATGCTTGGTATAGCTCGTCCTTTGGACGAGTCCAATCTCACGTGTTTTTTGAACCTGAGAAAGGAGGGGTTCAGTCCCAAAAGGGTCCTTCCATGTGTAGTTTTACAAGTCCAAAGAAGGTAAAATCGGTGACGTTTCACATTAAGAGAGTCTGAAATGGTCAAAAGAAGACTCCGGGGTGAAATTTTTCATAAAGTTAGTCCCCTAGGCCCAAAAAAGTGTAAAATAATGCCCATAGGAATTCTCTTAGTCAATGGTTGACTAAGATATTCCTTTTTCGTCAATAGTCTACACGGTCCGAAAAAGGGTAAAGTATCACCAGATAGATGACCTCTCAAACCCTTTTACAAGTGTGAAAAATACAAGTTCACTTAGCAATCTAAAAAGAGCTTAAAGATGACTCCAAGGAGGTTCCTTTTTTGTAAAGGTTTTACAAGACCGAAAAATCAATAAAAGTCTACTCGACACCTTTTTACTTGGTTTTTAACGAGCATGACTATGGTATCAAAAGTGCTCAGAATATTTTTCATGTTTGAATCCAGAGCATGAAAAAGGAAAAAGTAATTTCAAACCACTTTTCATGTTTTTTACTAGAGCACGAAAAGTAAAATCGACACATCTTTTTCATTTTTTTAAACAGAGCATGAAAAAGTGAAAAAAGTAATCTCAACACCATATTAGCATTTTTAAGGATCTCGAAGATAGGTTGGAAGAATGATCATGGTGTTTGCTTCATTTTTTAATGAGCTTGGGACAAAAAATGAACTATGCTCAGGATGATTTTCATGGGTTAGCAAGCTAATAACCAAAAAGAAAGTATGCTCGAAAATATTCCCATTGGCAGATGTTTTCCCAACATGGTACCCGTAGGTTGGTACATGCCCCCAACATGATTTCTAGAAGTAAACGACTTAATTCTAGCATTGTATGGAGAGGCTATCGATTTGACTTCAATATGATGTCCATAGGTCAAAGACATGTCCCCCAAGCTTCATTTCATTTTCCTAGACTTCTTCTTCACTCGATTAAAATCATGGTTCCTAATATGAATATGTTGACTAGAGATGAAGGAGGACCAAATGGCATAGGCGGATCAAAAGAAGGTTCAGGTACTAAATATAGTGGAAGACTCGACTCAATGGGAAGAGGATATATTTCATTTTTACACAAGCTTGACATAAAATAACTATGCTTGAAGGGACATATTTTATTTTTTAACGAGCTTGACAGAGAAAGGGAACTTTGCTCATGGTCACCTGTTTCATTTTTTAACGAGCTTGACACAGGAATATAACTATGCTTGTAGTATCCCATTTCATTTTTAAAACGAGCTTGAAATGGAAAAGAAACTATGCTCGTGGTCATCTATTTCATTTTTTTAATGAGCTTGACACAAGAAAAGAACTTTGCTTGGGACTGGTTTGATTTTTACACAAGCTTGAAATCAAAGGTAAACTATGCTTAGAATCAGTTCCTACCGAACATGATGTCCAAAGGTTGGTAGTGTGCCCCCTAGCATAAGAATATAGGGGGATGAATCCAACATGATGTCTAGAGGATGGATACATGCCCCCCATCCCTAAGGGGAAGAAACTGCTAAAAAATGCAAAACATCTAGGGAAGTCTGATGATTGGGATCCATGCGATGATTCAATGTAACAAAGGAAAGTTGATCGATGTTCACTATATTTCCATGATGAGGAAAATACATCACTCAAAAGAGTGTGGAAACTATAGATTTCATGGCATAGAAATAATCTTGTCCAAGGAGTAGATTAAAAGATAAGGGATCTTGGACTACCATAACATCAATGCAAACAGTTTTCCCTCCTAAGGTAATAGGTTACCGAGGAAGGATCCCTAACGTTCCATTAGGTATTCTATTAAAGGCCAGTATTTGGTTAGTGACTTGAACAAGCTGAGGAGAACCTATAGCATGCCAAGTATTTGAGGATAAAATACTAACATAAGCTCCTTCATCAAATATAGTGCAAAATATTTCCTTATCAACAACTCATACATATATTTGAAAAGGAACACCCGTAGGAATACAAGATTATGTTAAAACATTCCAATCAAAGGAAATGACCTCAGTGATTGGAGGAGGTCCCATTGAAATAAAAATGATATCCCCTTTCCTAGAACAATCTAAACTGACTAGGAAAACATCAGTGGTTTTCTATTCACTCTCAACCAGAAGAGTATAATGAGACGAAGATTATGTCACGGTGACTACTCCAGTCTTAGTATTTTCCAATGAAAGAGTGGGATCGAATTGAGATGATAGCGACTCGACCACTTCAACTTCACTCTTCAAATGAAGAGTGGGATGAACTGCTTGTTTTTCACTTTTTGAGGAAAGAGTAGGATCGACCGAAGATGGAACTGGATCGACCACTTGCATTTCACTCTTCAAGGTAAGAGTAGGATCAATCGAGGATGGAACTATATCAACCTCTTTATCAACCAATGGAGGGTCAAGGGACAACTTAAGACATACAGTTGGAAGGTGATTATGAGATACAATGATGTCTTCCAACAATTGTGAACCTCCATCCATGCACAGGCAAAGGTAAATAAGGTGCATATCCTTACATAAAAAACAAGAATTCTTGACTTTACCTTTGCGATCTTTAACCATAGAGTCACTGGTCGATGGGTTATCATCAGTATGATATCCATAGGATGATATGGGTAGTTTGGAGGCTTTAGACCACTCTTCTAACACTTTAGAGAGACCAAGACAATCCTTAAGAAGGTGATCACCCCTACAAAGCTTGTAAGGGAACTTGGGTCTACAAGGAGTTCGAATAGACCGAGTGCCATCAGAGGTAGTTGGTTGATGCTTGGTATCTTTCTTATCCTTGTTCTTCTTAATATTCCTTTTATTCTACTTCTTATCCTCCTGATTACTAGAACCATTGATTTTATCGGGCGAGGAATAAGAAATGGAAGAAGATACATCCGATGATGAAGGGGAAGGATCAATTTGGGATTGATAGTCTTGTGGTGGACAGTTAACATTTGAAACATTCGGTACAGCCGGAATCACTAGATTTAATAACCATACCGGTAACCCTATGGTTAATCCAGGAATATTTAAAGTGGAAATAAAGGGAGGACCAATATCTCCAACTTGAGTAAAAACAAAAGGTGCCCCTTGAAAAGGGGTATCTTGATTGGTAGTCCCAGAAGAGGTGGCCATATATAAACTATCTAAGGCCTTCTAGATATCATGAAAAAAATTCTACTCAAACTAAAAGCAACATAAAAACTTGTGAATAAGTGGGATGTAAAATTTGGATCCTCACGGGTGTGTCAAGCTATCACAACTCACGATATACTGTAGGGTCCAATAGTTATACTTAGAAAATAATTTCAGAGCACTAACCAAGGAGGATTGGTGTTGAAATATTGTAACTTCTAAGAATATTATATTTGTACTTTATTATTCCAGAGATGTTTCATTCCTCTGTGAAGACCTTATTGTATATCCGAAGATGTTTATTCCTCCGTCAGAATGTAGTAACTTGGGTTATTAGAATTCCCTAGTGGGGGTCGGCCCTATATGTGTTATGTGGGTCAAAGGGTTATTAGACCACCCTAGAGGGGTCGGCCCAGTCAGTTGTAATGGGGTGTTTAACTCAGTGGTTAAGTTGGGGACAACCTAGTTAATGTAAAAGACAAGTCATAGATGTGTGTAAATAGAGGAGGTGTGTTCCTCATTTAACACACACTACACTCACTTGTGAATAGTGCATAGGTGAGGGAGAGATCTGCTATGGAGGAGAAGGAGCTCATGTCTAGGGTTTGCATCTTTGTATTTGTTGGTCATCTATATTGAGGAAGATTTGTTGGGTTTTCTACCCCCTGAGGGTTTCCCAGGATAAATCTGTGTCTCTTGTGTTTATGCTGTGCTTGTTGTTCTTTCAGTGATCCTATATATGCTATTGTTGTGAAATGAGATGCAATGCTGATATTTTCTGTCTTATCATATTGAATCTTAACATGGTATCAGAGCTAACCCGAAGGAAGGAAATGTATGGCACTTACGACACTTGCTTCACTTGCAACAATTTGAAGGTTAGGGTTTTGTATAGCAAAAACCAGTCATTGTAGAACGTTCTCTATAAATCCATTTTGGAGAATTTTCAGGATCTGAAACAATTACAGGTCGTAGATAAGATCCCCATGTACCTTGTGTCCAAAGTAAACCCTCATATTCGTTGTACTTTGTGATTTATGATTAGTACAAGTTAGGGTTTCTGCCTCTTCCAGGTCTCAGTCATAATCGGGTTGCCTAGGAAAAAAGGTCATAACTTGGGCTAGGAAGCTCCAAATGAAGTTTCGTAAAATGTGAAAAGTAGTGCACGGACTGTACTTTCTCAAGAAATGTGTTCAAAGGCCGAAGTTGAACCAGTGACATGTGGCACACCATACAAGTTCGCTTTCCTATTTCATCCCATAAAAAGGTGACATTGTGACACTTGGAATAAATCTCTCTCAGAGAATCCAATGGAGGTCAGACCTATGGGGTTGGAAAGAGGACAGGTCAGGCTACCACAGGAATAATTTTCAGACCCTGTGGATTCAGAATTTCGGAGTTACACCAGAAACAATTAGGTGCATATTTCTGTCAAAACAGATTTGGATTTTGAGCACCTTCATTCTTGAATCGTCATTGCTGTGGGAAATTAGGGTTTCGGAGAAAATTGAAATTCTTGGAATCAGAGACCAGGGATGGATGCTACTCAATCAAAATTTAGATACCAATATCGAATTTTTTGGTTGGGTAGAAGGCCGAGCTTGATCAAACCCTAGTTCGGGATTTTGATCGGAAAGATGGAAAATTAGGGCTGCTGCAAAAGTTGGAATTTTTTAAGTCTATGACCACGGCTAGAAGCTCCTCAGAAAAATCGAAGCTTAGAGCTTTGGATCGAACCTTTTGATTGGGAAGAAGGGTGGGATTCACCAAACCCTAGTTCGAGATCTTGTCTAGAAGATCCAGAAGTTTCAAAGGCAATTTTGAGGGGTCAAATTTTGGAGATTTCAAAATTGGAGTATGATAGCTTGATCAGCTCAGCAAGGCACATCTTTCCATCCATTCAAAAGTGTGAAAGTCAAAGTTTGAATTTTTAGGGTTTCTCTGACAAACCCTAATCGAGCTCCAGATCCAGTTTCAGGGGGAGATGAGGCTAAGGCCTTACATAAGAAGACTACAAGAAATCTCGACAAGTATGACTTAAGAAGATACAGGTATGTGGTTAAGTTTATGATATGTTTGTCTTCATGTTATTGAGGTTAGTACAATTATGACTATTTGATAATGAATGCATGTGAATGATAGAAGGCATTCATTGATTAAGGTTATGACACTTATGATTGTACTAATGCACTTGTGGTGTTGTATGAGGATTATGTTGTCTGCTAACAAGATACAGGTACATTAAGAAAGAAAAATCAAGTTCTATGACCATGATGACGTGAAGACAAAGACCCATTCATAATATTTGATCACATAGAAGCTCCACTTATCAGGTATGTATGACATTGTTCTACTATGCTTAACCTATGAGATATGCAGGTTCTAGCACAAGGTCTCTAAATCATTGAAGAGAACAAAGAAGATATTGTTTGGGTATGTTAAGACATAACCAAGCTTGATAATCCAGGTATGTTTTCCTATATCAAGTTAGAATCCTACTTTGTTAGGATATTAGGTAAGTATACCTATGTATGAAATGATCATGACCATACATACTTATGATTATCATGCTTTGATAGTATACTAATGAATGTATGATTGTGTATGAGATCATGAGGATGACACTAGTGCACAGTTGAGCATGCATAGTCGTCCAGGATGGATAAGAAGTTCAAAGACATATAGAGATCAAGCGGGAGGCAACCATAAAAGATAAGTATTTGAATTGACATGAAATAGTAAATGATATTGCTTGGAATAGTTAAATGCATATTTAGAATGTGTCATGCATACTGTGAGCATTCATATAGCATTGAACAATATACTACTAATATGCATATGATGGGTAAGTTGGATAAACATTCCATTGTTGTTTATCTAGAATGAAACCTCTTTGCTGACATGCTAAGAGCTGTGCACTCTCTCGATAGTATGTTCTGGTAGAGATGGAAGGCATCTAGATAACCATTGTATGCATACAGGATATGGAAAAGTGTTGTGCCAAAGTATTGGTCAAGATAGTTGCATAACCATGTGAATCATATTTGTATGCATAATAAGGTTATCATGTCAACATGATTTGATGATTATGAAGTATTACTAATCATGTAATTAACTTTGATTTGTAGGTAAGATCATGAAGAATGATGAACACCGAACAAATGATGGATGTTCAACAAGAAGACTTACAAATCAAACATACTATAGAAGGCTCGTGACTAGAAGATTCTCTTAGAAAGAGGAAGAGGATCATGACGAGACGTTTGATCCAAGTGGCTAGATAAAACCATTCTCTTAATGGTGTAATTGAATAAAGCTTTGTATGAGTACCTGGGATCGATAGTCATTTGATGAGCTTAATGATCACCATGGGTGATGCGGATTTCAACCTTTTCTACAAGGTTGAAGATGGTATCTATACAAAGATGACATTCAAGAAGGAACTCATCACAGAGTTTGAATGATCTTGAGGCTCATATTAGTAGACGCATCTGATGAGAGATGGAACAGACAGATATGCAATAGATCACTCAATGCAGAGTGTGAATGGTGTTCAGTCATAGAAGGAGAAGCTGATAGCTTCTTGAAAAGCTTGGGCTTTACCAAAAGTAAAGTTGATCCTAACCTTTACCTTAAGGTTATGGATGATGAACTTGTCATACTATTACTGTATGTGGATGACCTCTTTCTGACAGGGAATGAGAAATAGATCATGGAAAGAAAGAAGCTAGCTACAGAATTTGAGATGAAAGATCTCAGATTGATGTGGAAGTATGGAAAGGCCTAGAAGGAATCTTTCTCAACCAAGGAAAGTATGCTGTGGAAATCTTGAGAAGATTTGATATGTTGGAATGTACAACCATGGCCACTCTCATTGGTTCCGAATTGAAGTTGTTAGCTGATGACTCATCAGAGTTAGTGGATGTAACTCTTTACAGATAGATTCTTGGGTCTAGGGATAATTTTAAGGACCCATAATTATTTAAAAGTGTATAAACCTTGGCGAAACTTACCAATTCTTAAAATGTCAACTATAAAATATTTGGTGATATTTTTCTAAAATTATTTCAATTTCTAAGGATTTTATATAGTTTATATAATAATTTGGCGATTTTTAGAGTGAAAAAATTTTACCCCACCAAAATTGGGCGAAATGGCGCTTCAAAAAATGCAAATTGGCGAATCTTTTTTTGGAAAAAAACATGGAAAATAGCCCATGGGATAAATTTTGCCCCTAAAATTATCCTTGATTGGGTCATTGATGTATCTGACGAATACCACGCCAGATATATGCTTTGCGGTGAACACCTTGAGTCAGTATCTAGTGGAACCTAGATGAGTCCACCTGATAGCTACAAAGCATGTGATGAGGTACCTGAAGGGTATGATAGACTTTGGTCTATATTATTTTGGAGATCATGACTTCAGATTGTATGGCTACACAGATGCTGATTGGGTAGGAAGTGTATTAGACAGGAATAGCACATTGAGTGGATGTTATTGTCTTGGATTTGCCATGATCTCGTGGTTTAGCAGGAAGCAATCTAGTGTGGCTCTCAGCACAACCAAAGCAGAATATATAGCTACTTGCTCTGCTAGCTGTGAAGCGATATGGATTCGAAAGCTATTATCAGGATTGTTTGACTTAGAGATGGACCCCACTGTGATCTTGTGTGACAGCCAGATTGTTATCAAGATGATTGAGAATCCAGTGTTCCATGATAAGTCAAAGCACATAGAGATCCGATATATTTATATACGAGATATGGTGCATTAAGGAGCTATCAAAATCGAGTATGTGAGAACTGATGAACAAGTTGTTGATGTATTGACCAAAACCTCTGTCTCGAGCAAAGTTTGAGTATTTCTGAGACAAGCTTGGTGTAGTTTAGAAGGACCCTCCTTGAAAGGGGGAGTGATGTGGTCGTTGATGATGAGATTTCCTGCATCGACAGAAAGGTCGATGATGTGGATACATGTATTGATGATACCGATGGCGAGGTCGATGATATGGATACCTGTATTGGTGATACCGATGATCCGTAGACATATGTCTCCGAGAAAGAAGTCCCTAGTGGACGAGAGGGATTGCATCATCCCTGGACTTCGGTCCCCTGAATTGATCCGTAGGCATATGTCTCTGAAAAAGAAGTCCCTAGTGGACGAGAGAGATTGCATCATCCCTGGACTTTGGTCCCCTGAATTGATCTGTAGACATATGTCTCTGAGAAATAAGTCCCTAGTGGACAAGAGGGATTGCATTATCCCTGGACTTCGGTCCCCTGAATTGATCCGTAGACATATGTCTCCAAGAAAGAATTCCTTAGTGGACAAGAGGGATTGCATCATCCCTGGACTTCGGTCCCCTAAATTGATCCGTAGACATATGTCTCCGAGAAAGAAGTCCATAGTGGACGAGAGGGATAGCATCATCCCTGGACTTCGGTCCCCTAAATTGACCTGTAGACATTTGTCTCCTAAAATTGATGATAGGACTGTATCATCCTTGAACATTTAGTTCAAAATGTACGTCATAGGACTGCATCGTCCCTGAACAATTGGTTCAAAATGTATGTGATAAATCCTAGATCTGATCTAGGTCATATCCAGTATGAAAAAGGACTGGCTCTGTGGTGGTAAATCCTAGATCTGATCTAGGTCACATCCAGTATGAAAAAGGACTGGCACTGTGGTCGGAACTGCATCGTCCCTAGACATGGATTTGTCTTGAATGGATCAAGGAATACATCATCCCTAGACATAGATTTGTCTTAAATGGATCACAAACTACATCGTCCCTAGACATGGATTTGTCTTAAATGGATCACAGGATCCATCGTCCCTAGACATGGATTTGTCTTAAATGGATCACGAACTGTATCGTCCCTAGACATGGATTTGTCTTAAATGGATCACGGAATGCATCGTCCATAGACATGGATTTGTCTTAGATGGATCAAGGACTGTATCATCCCTAGACATGGATTTGTCTTAAAAGGATCATGATTGATCATCATGTAAGTAGATCTGTATTGCATCGTCCATAGACATGAGAGGTGTGTTAAAGTGAGAGGGATTGATCATCCTGTAATTAGATCATGTGTATTGCAGGGTATGCTGCTATGATGATGTAGATCGAGATGATCCATATGTTGTAGATCGAGATGATCCAGATGTTGTAGATTGAGATGATCCAAATGCTGTAGATCAAGATGGTCTAGATGCTGTAGATCTAGATGATCCAGAAGCTGTAGATCGAGATGATCCAGATGCTCTAGATCGAGATGATCCAGATGCTCTAGATCGAGATGATCCAGATGCTGTTAATCGTGATGATCCAGATGTTGCTGTTGATTGAGATGATCGAGATGATGTTGTTGATCGAGAGGATCCAGTTGATGATGTGAGGATGTTGATCGAGATGATCCAGTTGATGACGATGCTGTAGCGGATCGAGTGCTGCAGAAGGTGAAGACTCAATACTGATGATGCTGATACTCCAGTATTGAAGACCTGAAGATATTCCAGTAACTGGTTGAGTTATTGATGATGTTGAGAAAGCTTCCAATGATTTATAGATGTATCATGTATGATGTTGATGACTCCTTGCTCCTGCAGATATTGTTATAATATCCTTCTCGTTAAGGGGGAGTGTTGAAATATTGTAACTTCTAAGAATATTATATTTGTACTTTATTATTCCGGAGATGTTTCATTCCTCCGTGAAGACCTTATTGTATATCCAGAGATGTTTCATTCCTCCGTGAAGACCTTATCGTATATCCGGAGATGTTTATTCCTTCATCGGAATGTGGTAACTTGGGTTATTAGACTTCCCTAGTGGGAGTCGGCCCTATATGTGTTATGTGGGTCAAAGGGTTATTAGACCACCCTAAGGGGTCGGCCCAGTCAGTTGTAATGGGGTGTTTAACCCAGTGGTTAAGTTGGGGCCGACCTAGTTAATGTAAAAGACAAGTAGGAGATGTGTGTAAATAGAGGAGGTGTGTTCCTCATTTAACACACACTACACTCACTTGTGAATAGCACATAGGTGAGGGAGAGATCTGCTATGGAGGAGAAGGAGCTCATGTCTAGGGTTTGCATCTTTGTATTTGCTGGTCATCTATATTAAGGAAGTTTTGCTGGGTTTTCGATCCCATGAGGGTTTCCCAGGATAAATCTATGTCTCTTGTGTTTATGTTGTGCTTGTTGTTCTTTCAGTGATCCTATATATGCTATTGTTGTGAAATGAAATGCAGTGCTGATATTTTCTGTCTTAGAATATTGAATCTTAACAATTGGGACCATACCCTTGGCCGTATAATCCATCTACCTAACAGTACGTGTGTAGTAATCTCCCCGAATGCTATTCTCGGTGTATTGTGACAACAAGACGACCATAATGTTTACTCGGATGGTTCTAGGATTCTATAGGGGTCTCCGGATATACACAAGCTACGTGGGATCTCAAATCCATAGTAGTGTTGTCTAATGCATAACCGTTCAAAAGGGGCCTTCCTATATACCGTGAAGTACGTAAAATAACCTTTCTATATACCGTCAAGTATGTGAAAGGTCTTTCTATATATCGACTAGTACGTGGTAGAACCACATAGTCCCCAGGATGTAATGCAGGAAAATAATGACAACTCCTATGCTTAAAGACGATGGAAAACATCTCTAACTTATCACTCAAGTTGCTAAAATATTTTAACTTAAATAACGATTGACTTTATCTTATGTGGTTAAGTGGACAGATGAAATTTGGACCTGACTCAAAACCATGCAAGTATGAGATGCAAATCTTCTTTTCAATGAAGTCCTACTTAAGAAGGAGAGAGAGATAGTTTTTCTTCTCAAATGCACAACCCTATGGAAATGCAATTTATCTTTTTCAAAATGATAGAAAGAAGCCAAAAATTTAAAAAGCATACACCCAAAACTATACTAAAGTGATAAAAGAGATCTTTCTACGAACATCAAATGCAAGAATTCTAATTCGTTTCCTATCTTTTTACACTCTAAAAAGACATATCTAAGCTGCGGAAAGAAGGATTCCAATTTTTTTTTAATCAAATGCAAGAAAAATAAAAAAACGCAACAACCTTGTCCAACTCAAATGCACACAAATATGAAACAATCCTTTCTTCTTCTTATGAGTGTAAGACCAATAATTTCAAATGATCAAACTAAGGCAAGAAGAATATTTCTGTTTTCCAAGTTTGTGAATCTAGCGAAAAAGGGACAAAATTAAGCTTCTCTTTGAACTAAAGTTTCCAACAAATAATCAATATTTTCCAACAATAGATAGATAACTCAGCATGTAAAGGAAATAAGATGCACAACCCAAGAAAATGAGGCTAAAAAAGACACGGATATCTCACACTTTTCGATTCTTTAAAACAAGCCAATCCACACCAAACCAAAAATTATTTTGAAACCATAATATGGGTAAAAATGCAAGCAAAATACTAGTTTTCAATCAAAGGGCCAAACATGGATCCAAATCTCAAGAAAATCCAAGAAAAGAGGTAAATGATAGATCTAGACTGAGAATGTGATTGAAACAAGTAGAGGACAAATCTCATAGGAACACCTGATCTAACCCTAAGAGGGGCTCTTGACTGTATGGAAATTTTTTGCACAGAGTCACTTTCTACTATGGAACACAGCGTGCCAAACGCGATCGACGTGGTTCAGTATATTTCCCAGGCGCATCATCGACACACTGTATCTAATCACAAGGTGCGTCGATGACAAAATGGAGCAATTTTCCAAAAGAAAAAAGGACAAACAACCAAAAACCAAAGGATATAGATATATTTTAGGTCGCAGATCCAATGTTGATCACCTAGTGACTCAAGAATGTTAAAATTGCAACAAACAAGACAAGACAAGTGATAAGATCTAAAGGAATCCCAAGGAAAAGCAAGGGAGACTTAATGAGCTACTCCCCAGTGGAGTCACCAATTTTGTCTTAGAAATTTTCGATCGATGCGGACAAAGATCAAAGTCCCTAGTTTGAATGGTTCATATCTATAACAAAAAGGGACAAATTGTATAAACCTTCACATAGGTCAATGAAATAGTAACAATGGATGAGTATGGATGGAACTTACCTCTAATACAATAGTTGTCCTTATGGCCTAGGAGTAGACATGATCTAGCCTTACATACAAGAGGATCTTCTACAGATCAATACAAGGAAACAACAAATGAAATAGAAATAGTATACTCGACCTATGCAAGTGACCAAGGAATCTTACAATACATGATCATGAACATCAGATGTATGGGAAGGAACATACAATTGTATTAAAAATGGCATAAATAAAGTACAACCGTTCAGGCCTTGGTGTTGTAGCTTCTTTTCAATGGGTTCTTCTAGTTACTCCAACAAGTCACCTTCACGTTGAATACAAAACACCTCAAGAGTCTCCAAGTCTAGGGATATTTCTTCAACATTTACCTACTTCCAATCTTCCCCCTTCTTACCCATGGCCCAAGGCATCAATTTATAGGACAATGTGGATAAGGGGAGGTTGAGAAAAGTGTCGGAAGTGGATTCAAGATATGATCCCCCACAGTGGTGAAAGTTGAGTTAGATCCATAACAATAGGAGGGAAAGGATATCATTCGATATTTCAATCTGGAATCTTCTCTAAAACCTAAATTTGTTCTCGTACAGAGTTCGACGCGGTTTGTAGTGGATCAACATGTGCCATAATGTATCGACGCGGATTACTATGAAGACAAAATGCGTCATAGACACAGGTTTCTACTAAGACACACTACACTAATGGGGTTTTGATGCACGTTTCTGGTAGAGCAAAGCGCATCGAAGTCACAAAACAATTTAAGTTGAAGGGAAAGGCAGTCAAAGATCATTCACCATGAAAGTGACTTCATGGATTATGGTAACACAAGGTCACATGGTTTTGTACTACTGACAAAAATTTCGTGTAACAGAGGTATAAATTTTCTCTTACCTATTTATGAGGGAAACATCTTATGAGTTGAGATCCAAATACAATTACAATCCTTGATCACATTACATAACCTTCTACTCTGTATATAGTTCATCAATAGAAAACACCCTAAATTTCTATGGTCCCCAATTAAAGAGGGCGAACAACCTAGTCGGTCTTAATTAATAAAGATAATTTTTTATATTGATTAAATATCTAATAGGTGTTAGGGTAGGATCCTAACATGACATCACCCTTCAAAAGAAACAATGTTCTCAAGGCCGGAGATGCGAAAACTACTGGAAAATGGCTGACAGTTCCCAAGTAGTATCTTTCAGCTATATATCCTTCCATGAATGAGAACTTCATGGATAGTATGATGGTGAAGGGGTAGTTCTTAGGTGTCCAAATTCTCTCTATATAGATCCTAATGGATCCTTCATTGTCAATTTCCTGTAAACTAGTTTGAATGTGGAAATCCTGCCCCATAACCTTCTTCAAACAAGAAACATGAAATGTTGGATGGATCTTCGAGTGCACTAAAAGGGAAAGTTTGTAAGCCACCTATCCAATATGTTGTATAATCTGATATGGGACATAAAAATTTGGTGCCAACTTCTAATGACCTATAGATTTGAGAGATTTTTTCCTATAGGGTTGGAGATGAAGGAACACTCGATCCACTACTTCAAAGGAATGGTTGGTGAGATGTTGGTCTACCTTGTTTTCATGCATTTTTGAGTGATAGACAAATATTGATTAAGTGTGCAAATAATGGCTTTGTGAATGTGAAGCATATTATCCATTGCATTCACCATTGTGATCCATAGGATATATGAAACTACTAAAGGTGGTTGTTGGCCATAGACTACATTGTATGGGGTTACTTTTGTATAATCATGATAATTTATACTATACCACTATTCAAACATAGGTAACGATTTCACTCATTGGTGTTTCTTTTCTGAAGTAAAACATCTCAAATAGTTCAAAAAATTCTTAGACAATGGTTGACTACTTTTTCTTGGCCATCTATTTGGGGATGATAAGTTGTGCTCATTTGTAACTAGGGCCTTGTAGTATGTAAAACTATTGCCAAATTTTACTAGTGAAAATGGGATCCCTATTTGACCCAATGGAAGTGGGAATACCATGGAGCTTAAATATTTGATCTAGAAAAAAATGGGCAACAATGTTTGGAGAAAAATAGTGTTTGAGCGACAAAATTGAGCATATTTGGAAAGTTAATTGACTACTACCCTAATGACTATTTTTTTCTTGGTTTTGGAATACCTACTATAAAATCCATGGAGATGTTTGTCCAAATAGTAACTAGGGTTGGAAATGGTTGCAATGCCTCTAAAGTATTCATTGTCTCTCCCTTGTTACTTTGAAATGCGTCACACTTAGTCAGGAAAGTATGGATATCCTTTCTAATTCACCCCCAAAGGAAAGACTTCTTGGTTCTTTCATAGTTTTTTTGAAAATTTTAATGGCCCTCTATAGGACATAAATTCAACTATTCTAGTAACATATGTTTCAAATCTGAATTTGGTAATAGGAAAAGGTGACCTTTATACCACTAGGTCACTTGTTTCCATGTGCATCCTTTAGGAGGATTGGGGTCCTCTTGAATAATTTAATGAGATGAGTCAACTCATCAATGGTGAACCATTGTTATCATGCTTCTACTAATCATTTTGGTATTGGTGAGGATAAAGCAAAGAGAGATCCATATTTGTCATATTTTCTAGAAAAGCAATTTTCCAACACATTTTATTTTACACTTTTATGGTTGATATCATAATCATGTACATTATAATTGTATTGATCCACACATTCTTATCCAAAGAAAAAAGCCTCTATTCCAAAAAACACTTCAAACTATGACAGTTTGTTTTGATCTGAAAGTATCTTCCAATGAGATAGGGCTGCCAAGTTTCCACTGCATAAAGGATGACCCTAATCTCTTTCTCATAAGTGGATTTACCCAAATTCCAAATTCATAGTTGTTTATTGGTGAAGTCCAAGGGGTTCCCTTCTTACATGAGTATTGCTCCCAGACTATGGTATTTCGCATCAGCATTCCAGTACAAAATTCTTCATGAAATCAGGTATTTCTAAGGTTGACATGGTTCACATAGATTATTTCAAATATGAAAAAGTTTGCTTGGAAGCCTTGGTACAAACAAAAAATTCTTTATTAGTAGGGTTTTTAATGGGGCAACTATCTTCCCATAATTGTGCACAAAAATTTTGTAGTAACATGTGAGCCCTTGTAAACCGCATAAGTTTTTTAGTGTTTTGGGTTGTGGGAAATATTAGATAACCTCATTTTTATTTGGATCCACTCACACCCCATGTTTACTAACAATGTGACCCAAATATTTGATCTCAAAAGAACCAAAATTTGGACATCTTGAGAAATAATTGATTGTCTCTAAGTAGTTGTAGTACTCTATTAGCATGTTGTGCACGTGCCTACCAATTTGAACTATAGATCAAGATATCATGAAAGAATATGAGTACAAAGCAACATAGGAAGGGTCTGAATATCTTTTTCATTGGGATTTGGAAGGTGTATGGGGAATTATAAAGTCCAAATGTCATCACCAAGAAATCATAATGGCCTTCATTTATTTGAAAAGGAGTCTCAGGGATGTAAAATTCCTTCATTATGATTTGGTGGTGTCTAGAGTGAAGGTAAAGTTTGGTGAAGAATATGGCATAATGAAGCTCATCTGGGAGGTCATCGATCACTAGAATTGAGAATTTGTCATTTTTTGTTAGCTTATTGAGAGAAAAAAAAATTTAGGAACATGTTCCACTCACCTTCTTTTTCCAGGACCATAACCAGTGGTGATGAATAAAAGCTAGAACTGGGATGGGTCACACTTGCCTCCAATAGTTCATAAATAATGTATTTATTTTTAAACAAGTGTCTATAATGACTTACATTTGGTGGTTGACTACCCAAATCAATGGAATACAATGATCATTCTCTCCTCATGATGAGGGTAATCCAATTATTGTTTCACTACTTTATGATGTTTGTTCAAAACCTACTATAATTTATGGTGGATTTTTTGTGCAAGACTTTCCCTAAATTGTATTTATTGAATTAGGAAATAATGCTTGAGTGGTATAATTTATTTAATAACTTATCCATACGGTGAGACCTAATTATTTTCAAGTATCCTAATTGAATCCATTTGAAGTTGTGTGTATGATACTCTTTAGTAAATATCATTTATAATTCCTTGAAATTCATGGTGACTATCCCCAAGGCATGTATCCATTTCCCCCCTAAGGCTATTTCACAACCAACCATACCTATTACAAGTATGTGAGATTGAGTTGATAGTCCCCTACTTTAAGTTTCACATTTCCACATCTACCTCCATATTTCACCATGCCTCCATAGGCTATCATAATTTGAAAATTTTCATTGGGTGGAAATAACAATGGGATTCTTTGATCATGCACATATGTATAAAATCATGGGTGCTTCCACTGTACACAAAAATGATTTCTTTTTTTTTGCTTGACTTTGCCAAGAATTTTTAGGGTTTTAGGACCACAAATGCCAAATAAATAAACAAGGGAGTTTAGGGATTCTTCCTAAATAATCCCAAATAACTTCAGGCCCCATGTCTGCTTGCTTGCTAGGGTTTTTATTTCTTCCATAGTGATTTCTTCTAATTGAGGTGAAAATATGACATAGGTTTGAAATAATTATTTTCATTACATTTATGACTGAGGACATACTTCTCATCACAATTATAATAGATTATGTGCCTTTAATGCTCTTCCATTTCCATTGGAGATAATTAATGGACTTTTGGGGGCTGGGAAGGGAAGGTGTTTGAGAGAGTTGCTTGCGAAGTGCATGAAAAAGTGTGTTTTTGCTTGTGTATTGATTACTATGTGCACTTATTGAGCTCATTAGGGGTCCTCCAATCAAGTGGTGGGTTTTTGCATCTTGACTTGTGCTCTAATATATTCCCCAGGGGAAGTAGTGAAACACTCTGTAAAAATAACCAATTAATCCCTTTGTACAGATTTCTAAATAGTCATACGTTGTGATAAAGTCTACTACTGAGCATCTTTGGCACAACTTGGTTGACAATCCCAAATAGTGATTATCCTTCTTGAAACTAGCATAAATGGATTTAATAAACTAAATCCATGTACTTCCCACCATAAATGGATTTATTAAACTAACTTTATGCCATTCCGACCATTTCCATAATTTCCAATCCAATTACTACACCCCCACTCTAAGGTTCATAATGTCATCAGTAATTCTATGGAGGGAAAAGTAGTGTTCCATCTGGTTGTCCTAACTAGAGGGGTTAGAACCATCAAATTTGTTCATATCCACTCCAAGAAAGCAATTACAATGTTTATTAGTGAAGGGTGGTTTATGGATGTGAGGACCTGAAAGGGGTTGTTTATGGTTTAAATATATGAATCCCTTTGAAGATTCCCGACTAGATATCTCTATGTATGGTCATTCTATTGGTTATCAATTAGGAGGAAGTGAGCTACTAGATAACTAAGTTGGTCCTAAATACTCACTATAGGGTACACTGGATTTTCTAGTTTTTTTATGAAGTTATGGATTGTGGCATATCTTGGTCTTGTTTAGGATCATGTTCTTTGTTTTGTGTTTGAAACACAATACTAATCGTCTAGGATGTCAAGTATATTATTGAACTACATGGTTTTCAAGAAGGTTGTCATGGTGTCTATGGGTTCCCCCAAAAACGATTACTAGGTAGTGAGACCATGACGATCAATATCTCTCAAGGAGTCTAATAGGAAGGTCATCCACAATAGTGTCATGGTCAAGTCCACCCAAAAAATGTTATTAGAAAGTGATACCATGCCGATCAACACAAAAAATGAGTTCCAAACTTTTATTTTTATTTATTTTTTGTAAGTACTACTATTGTGAGAGTAGTAATCCCATCTAATTAATACTATGGTGACAAAATTTCCAAATTATTTACATTTTAAATTATTTAGGAATTTCGGGCATTTGTAATATGTTAGTATATTTAGACACTTAATTTAGTTAAGACCAACTTGTTATAATATATCTGTTAGATAAAGTGTGTTTCTTTAGTACACATTGGTATGTTGTTGGAAATACTAAGAGGGATGGTGAATAAGTATTGAGAACTTTTTACCATTTCAAACATTATTTATATCATGTCAACATTAACCATTAACAATGTCATTCATCATCACATAAACCATACATAGTGCATAAGAGATTTAACGTGGAAACCCAAATGGGAGAAAACCACAAAATGATTTTCCTATATAATAACAAGATTACATTCATAGGAAGCACCAACTTCCAAGATTCTCCAACACTGACTGGAAGGAGGCACTAACCCACTGATTTTGCAGGATCCAACTTGAAGGAAGCTCCAACTCCCTAATTTACCACCACCGACTTGAAGGAGGCTCCATCCCCTTGATTTATAGGCTCCAAACTAAAGGAATATCCAACTCCCTTATTTACCAGAACCAACTAGAGGGAGGGTATAACCCCCTGAGATCACATGATCCAACCTATCCTTTCCCCATCCTACCACCCGGATATGAATAAGAAGATCAATTTTCCACTGTCACTATATCACTATCACAACCTGTACCTGTATCACTGTCTCTATCAATCTATACCTATATCACTTCATTCATCAACCTGTACATGTATGACTATCTCTATCAACCCGTATCACTGCATCACTACCTCTGTCAACCTGCCCCAATCAGTATCTATGTAACAATGCCCCAATCACGGTCTCTAGAACTTGTATATCTATCTCTATCAACATGTACCTATATATCTATCTTTGTACCTGTATCACTGTCCCTGTCACAATCACTGCATCTCTATCTCAATGGCACAATCATAGACTTTAACAAAATGCCTCTATTAACATCACAATGCCATAATAAATGTCACATTGTCTCAATATCCGTAACACTATATCAACCTGTACATGCCTCAAATCTAT
Organism: Larix kaempferi; assembly: GCA_027924585.1. Taxonomy (NCBI): domain Eukaryota; kingdom Viridiplantae; phylum Streptophyta; class Pinopsida; order Pinales; family Pinaceae; genus Larix; species Larix kaempferi. The sequence goes on from BSBM01000118.1 coordinate 3,854,944, forward strand.
ACATAGAAACAGTCATCCATTGATTTCATTTGCATCCTCAACTTTTACATAATGGACATTATCAAAACATTGAACACTCCAAGAGATGAGCCATATGATAAAACATAACCATGGACTATACCAAGATAGGCTTCCACTATGATCTATGCAAAGAGCATCATACAATATGATCAAATAATCACCATGATCTATACCAAAAATTAACAATTATATATTCCAACAAATCACCAAGATCTATTCCAACAATATGCCAAGATAATCAACAATATCTGTGCCAAGATCATCATAAAGTATGCCAAGAGAGAATCACTAGAGCATGTACAAAATTCATACATTTTTCAAGAAAACAAGATGGACTCAAAATAAACCCTATATCATGTCATCACATATTCCTTACATCAAACTTTCCAATGATCCAAGATGTTTATGATTCCGATACCATATGCAAAAGTTACGCAATATTTCTTCAACCTTCTTCTATTGAATTTTCACTATCACTGTCACTGTCACAAACCCTGACTTCAAACAAGTACAAATACAAAACTGTAATGAATCAAAAACAAAAAATTCTAGAACATGTTAGTCAAGATATATAATGCATCTCATCTTGGGGGTACTCTCTGAAACATCTTGAATAAAAACTTATAGTGAAAATGTGAAAATCCTCACAACAGATCTAAGAGATGATGTGTACCTCACAAGAGTAATTATGATTAAGCAAGAAAATAGAAGAAGAGTGAACAATACAGTATAATGAGCAACATAATAATATGGTACAGTAGAACTCAGATAGAAGCAATAATACTTCACACACACTTATTAATTAATCACAGTTTGGACAAATAAATAGTACAAGCATGAGGATTCGAATGCCTAAGGTGGAAATTTGAATTAGCCTTCATGGAGTGATCAAAGAATCACTGGAGTGTCATCGGAGCACAACTAGGTGTCCTCATGATCATCAGTGGAGTCATCAATGCACAAGTAACTGTCAACTGTCAGTCAAACTGAGTCTAACTAAGTGTAGTAGGTGTAACCGAATGTAACTAGCACATGGAGACACTAACTGGATGAAGGAGGCTCAATGGAGGATGCAGTAGGAGCTTACTAGAGTCAGAACAGGCAGTTCAGTCTCACCGGAGGTCCATCGAAGTGGTAAGGTCAGTAAAGAGTCAGTTAATCCTTAAAGCAAGGAAGTAACTGAAGATAACTAAATATAATTGGACTGGTAGGTGAAGAAGGTGCCTTTGTCATGCAGTGGAGCAAAGGAGGGCACATTAGTCACTAGGAGGGCTAAAACTGCAAGGAAAGAAGTTCTCGGGGCTAGCTCACTGAGGGATAGGTGTTGGTGCTGATGACTGGAATGCATGCAAACCCTAATATTTGCATGCATGACTGAAAATGCAAACAATGGAAATGCTGCTAGGACTAGGATGGAGTATAGGAATATCCTAACACCCCCCCTTAATCCATCTTGGGCCCTAGTAACTAAGACCAAAGGTCACCCAATACAATGAATAACAATCAATAAACCAAGGAAGTGGGAAAATTTCATGGGAAACATACCCCCTCCTCAAAAAAACAGACTATAAGGCACACACAAAAATAAATGCTCCAAACTCAAGTAGGTGTGATGCTTGGTCATATGTCTGGAGGTATCTTCTTCTTGGGAAGAAGTGGATCATGCTCAAAAAGCATGTGCTTGTACTTGCTCTTCAAATCGAATGTGATGAGAACAAATCCAACAGTATGAGAATGATTGATACAAACCATTACACCAAAACCTCAAGATGTTAGTGAAGGCTGCCCACTAGGATCTTAACATCCCACCACGCTCCGCAGTCCAGACTCTGGGCTGGATGTGCGCCCGCACAGTGGTGTCCCCTTTGCGCGGTACGAGCCCCGGGCGAACACTGCAATGTCGACATTTCCACCCACTCTGTGACTTGAACCTTGGTGGAGGCTCTGATACCAAATGATACGAATCGTTACACCAAAACCTCAAGATGTTAGTGAAGGCCGCCCACTAGGATCTTAACAATGATCCTTGAACCTGTGATTTGAATCAACTAAGGTAGGATCAAATCTGTGAAATCGTATATAGTCTTTTGTCTTCTCCTTCGAACCACCATGGGTGAGATTATGCCAAAAATAACTATTACATGTTTGCTTGAAATCAAACTCAGATTTAAGACTTAAAAAACAGTTTCTTGAGATCTCCTTTGAACCAGCAGGGGTGAGATCAAAACTATCATATGCATGAGAAATTATCCCAAGCAGTAATTGCTTAGAATCCAAATTAGATCCAAGACTTGAATCATGGTTTCTTGAGATCTCCTTTGAAACATAAAAGGTGAGATCAAAACCAGTAATTGCATGAGAATTTATCCCAAGTGAATGGCAATGGCCATAATCTTCAATAACCTTCTGAAAGCATGAATTTATGATCATATAGTAGTATAAAAGAGGAGATAGCTGGAGAGGAGTGAATGCATTACCTTCAATAGCTGTTTTGACCTTTGAAATAATCATGTGATCATGATGCAAACCAACAAACTCTGGTTGAAGAGAGGATTTAGGACCTTCTACAATATCTAGAGTGTGAGATGGCACAGAAAGAGAAGAAGGTTTGAGCATGAGTGGAGAATATGCAAGTTCTTTGTCAACAACTTCAATATGAGATGATACTGGTTCATGATCTGAGAGACCATCAAGAGGAGCGAATGCATCACTTTGCTTGCTTTCGAATGGGTTAGGACCAAGTCCTTCATTCGTTCTGCCAAATTTTTCATCCAGGTGAGCCCATAACTCTTTTGGAGTCCATAACTCTCTTGGAGTTTCAACACCATCACGGTATTTGAATTTGAATCTTTGGTATGGGCACAAGGCATGCATCATTGTTCCAAAGGCCATGTCACCTTTATTCAACCAGTCAATATTCTCTTCAGAGGATTCGAACTCTCTTTCAAAATAACAATCAAAGAGATCATGGCTTTTCAAATATGCTATCATTTTTGGTTTCCATTCATCATAGTTGAATGGAGAAATAAGAGGGATTCCTTCTAAATATGAATACATTGAAGCTCTAGAAGACCTGCAAAAAAAATAGAGAATAACTGCAACTGCTACTGCTGCAAAAATGCAGAAACTGCTGCACTCGAAATCTTGATAATAACCTGCAAAAAACTCTCAGGAATGGAGATAAACAATACTCTCAACATGCTCTGATACCATGTGAAAATCCTCATAGCAGATCTAAGAGATGATCTGTACCTCACAAGAGTAATTATGATTAAGTAGGAAAATAGAAGAAGAGTGAACAATACAATATAATGAGAAACATAATAATATGGTAAAGTACAACTCAGATAGAAGCAATAATATTTCACACACACTTATTAATTAATCACAGTATGGACAAATAAATAGTACAAGCATGAAAATTCGAATGCCTAAGGTGGCAATTCGAATTAGCCTTCATGGAGTGATCAAAGGATCACTGGAGTGTCATTGGAGCACAACTAGGTGTCCTCATGATCATCAATGGAGTCATCAATGCACAAGTAACTGTCAACTGTTAGTCAAACTGAGTCTAACTGAGTGTAGTAGGTGTAACTGAATGTAACTAGCACATGGAGACACTAACTGGATGAAGGAGGCTCAGTGGAGGATGCAGTAGGAACTTACTAGAGTCAGAACAGGCAGGTTAGTCTCACTGGAGGTCCATCGGAGTGGTAAGGTTTGTAAAGAGTTAGTTAATCCTTAAATCAAGGAAGTAACTGAAGATAACTAAATATAACTAGACGGTAGGTGAAGAATGAGCCTTTGTCATGCAGTGGAGCAAAGGAGCGCGCATTAGTCACTGGGGGGGCTGAAACTGCAAGGAAAGAAGCTATCGGGGCTAGCTCACTGAGGGCTAGGTGCTGGTGCTGATGACTGGAATGCATGCAAACTCTAATTGCATGCAAACCCTAATATTTGCATGCATGACTGAAAATGCAAACAATGGAAATGCTGCTAGGACTAGGATGGAGTATAGGAATATCCTAACAGAAAATTCCAAACTAACCTGTTTAAAGATGATTTTTGAGTCATTCAGAATACCCGACTTCCCGAGATCATATATACTAAAATATATCTAACTAGGATCTTAAAATTGAACCATATATTCTTCAATATCTATTATGCATTCTCTCCAAGGGACACAATTATAAAAATTTTGGACCAAAATATATAAAGCAAATTACAAATGGACCATGTTTGAAGATTATTCGGAAACCCTAATGTCGCGAGGTAATATCTCCGAAACTATAGTGAATCAACATCTAAAACATATACCACAAGTTCATCAACATTTCTACTTCATCTCATACAAAGGACACTTTCTGAATCATCCTAGAACAAAAGATATAGTGAAAAATTCCAAGATGACCTAAAACAGATTTCACAAAAAAAATCCCAAATAGAAATCATCACAAGATTTCATCTTCCACTAAAATTTCAGCCTTGTTCACTTCATCTACCAATGAAATTTGGTCCTCTACTCTTGTATGTGAGATATTCAATTTTGATTGACTAAAAATAAAAATTTCCATCTCTTATTTATACTCCTCAAGGGGTCTCCAACTCATTTTTGCAAAAACATTTTAGTTTTCCTTAAAAAAATGATTTCCAATTTTTAGGGGGGTCTCAAGGGTTAGTAACCCACTTCAAGGATCCATCATGACACTTCACCAAAAATTCAATATCACTCCATATCTTCTCAAAGGGGCCTTAGGTATTTTCAACATCATCATACTTGGTTGACACATCATTATTTCTTGTGGGGATCCTTGACACTTCATGTGGTCCATGGGCCAAAGTACCACAACTTTCAAGGTGATGTGGGCCAAACATCATTATTTTAGAGATACTTAAATCTTCAAACCAACTTGATTTAGACCAACTTTGGGGACTCTATAGGGCCTTCTCCAACATGGGTTTTGTGACCCCAACCACATGGTCATGTGGACCCAAAACCACTATTTTAGGGATTTCTTCACAATTATTTCTGACATTGCTTCAAGGAAACTTTAGGTACCTCCTCACATTTCTCATCATCATGGTTAGGTGACCCACCATCATGTTCATCTAACCCATTATCATGGTCTTGTGGACCCAACATCGCCTCTTTAGGAAATTCTTCAAACTTCTTCCGGACACTTTAGGGACTCTTTCACACTCCACATCATCATGGTCATTACAAGCTTCTCTAGGGGCTTTGCACCACTTGTGTACAAATATAATTTTCTTCCCATGAGGGCCATGTGTAATTTCTATGCCATAATGGGACCACTTTTGAGTTATGTACACTCATGACAAGGATTCTTCTCCAAGAGACTCATTAGGATCACTAGGGTCTTCTCTAGGGGCTTCAAGGTTTCATCAAACATTTCTAGACAACCTATATCTATTACAACCACATGATCATTATCACCCTAACACCAATGGAAACACTATAGATCTCTTACCTTTTGACATCAATGACATCATGTTTGGCATCAATGACAACTTCTTCCAACATATGCATTTGTACGTATGTAATCCAATGGTATTGATATGTTCTTGACATAGAGATGTGATCTGATGATTCATCTTCTTCTCGATATTAACAACCATTGACTCATGGATTATCACTCTATTGGTCCATGATATCTATTTAAAGAGCATGGAGGGTTATTTTCTAGTTGATTGATTATGAGAATCTCATTCGAAATATTCTTTTTTTTGCATAATAATATTTCCTCAAGTAGCTATTTGGATGGGGTTGTGCAGTGTTTCCCTTTTCGAGGGTTTAAAGCATGTAAAAAAATCAATTTGTTGATCTATGATATGTTTGTGTGAGTGGATTCTCACATTGTTTGGTCTCTTGGAAATGCCCTGTGTAGTCAAACATGGTATCAGAGTGCTTATGAAATTATGCTTCTATTGGTGATCTAGATCTTGAACTGGTGTTTCCAAGGCCATGAAAATATTTTTGAATCTAATATTTATATGCATTTTTGGGATGTGAGAGGTGTTCCATGTATGGAGTGTCTTTTCTAGTTGGAAACGATTTTTTCTTTTCACTAAAAAAGGTTTATGTTTTCCCAAGATACAACCGTTTTACAAAATCTGATGGTATGGTAGTTATAGTTACTCATTTTTAATTGTTTTTCTCAAATTCTTTCATATTTATGACTATTTTTTTGTTTTATTTCTAGTTTGCTACCTTTTCAATCTACTTATGCGCTTTTTCGTGCACTTTGTGTGAACTTGGAAAATAAAAAGATAGTTGAAAGAGTTTTCTTTATTGCATATGCTCTTTGTTGTGCGCTTTGTGTGAACTCAATAAACTATAGAAAATGAGAAAATTGAATTTTTGAGAAGGATAACCAAGGACTAGCCCCAAATTTGAGACATTCAAGTTTTAGACAATTTTTGTTTTTGGTTTTGGGAGGTTGTTTAAAGTGTCTTGTAGGAAAAGAAGTACGTTTTTTTAGGTAGGCATGCTCTCCCAACAACAACAACGTCACATTCTCCTCCATAATATTACTAAATATTTTTCTTTGCTCACTTGGTTAAAATTTACTTTAAAAAGTAAGAGGTCTTGGGTTCAATTCCTTCTTTTTGTTACATTTTATAAAAGTTCAGGTATCTTTAAGTTATAAAGTAACCATATTTTAAAAAGTGCTTCCCACTTGTTCTGTAAATGTGGGTCACTTCTGGGTCACTTCTTTTGAAGTAATGTATTTGTAAAAGTGAGATCATAGGAAAGTTATTGGGGGGGGATCCTATTGCATTTTTTCTCTCTACCATGTGGATCAACCCTTGCATGCCATGTTGCTCCTTTGCTCCTTTTTATGCCTTTTTTTCAAAAGGGAATAACTTTGGCATCCAAAGTCCATTTTCAATGCTATTTTTTTCAAACTGCCTATTTTTTCGATATCTTTGCACCCAAACCATATTTTTTTTATTTTTATATCCTAAATATTATAGTATGGATGCTCCATGTGATATTCTTCGCACTAGTTCCAACTACTTCTCATGGAAATCTCGTATGGAGGATGTCCTACGAAGCAGGGGACATTACCATATTACCTTGGGGAAAGAAACTAAGCTTAATGATGACGATAAGAAAATAAAATGGACCAATAAATGTGATGATTTAATGTCCCCTTTACCCAACCTAGCCAACAATAAGGGAAATTAACCAACTACGAGATTCTAAATCTTACCCTAACCAAATTAAAAATCCATAATGTATTATAAAATACATGTGTATATGCAAAATAAAAACACATAGTGAAAATAAAATCTATCCACACACATCTAGCATGCAATTACCAACATAATCATTACAGGCATCAAATAAAAATGTTGAACATTGAAATACAAGAGAATATTTATCTTTATCCAACGCAGATCCAAGAAACTAATTGTCTAAGAATGATTTTCCACCCAACCGTAGGCACTCTGTCCAACATTTACTATTTCTGCTAAGAAGCAACTCCCAAGCTGGGTTTGAGGACACTAGGGCGAAAGAAACACCTATATGCTTCTCTCTCTCAGCCCACAACCTATTTTGATCTCTATGCTTAGCCAAATTCTCATACTGATTTATATAGGGGAATCACTTAGCCATCACATCCTTGGTTCCCACAATACTTTCCCCACACCACACCCTTTTGTTCTTAGGCATACCCTTCACCGATCCACAGTTCTCTTGGGAAGTCAATCTTTCTGAGTGCTTCCAGTGTGTGCATAGAAGGAGGCCAATTTGTTGTATGTTGTTGGAGAACCACCTATAGCCTCGATTTGTGGCTTCTTAATCATTTGCAAGTGGAAAAACTCAATGGGTAAGTGTTCCTAGATTTCCCAACCTCTGCACTCACCTACAACATTCTATTTTTCCCTTCCAAATCTACAATGTTGTCTCTAATTTTGCATTTCTAGGTTATACATAGTCTGGTAATGGTATTTAACAACAATGGGGAGCTCTACATAGTGTAGATCTGCATGAAAGAATAATAGAATGAAGGTTGAATCCATATGATATAAGATATTGATGAAAAGAAAACTGACATAGCTTCTTACCATAGAAGAAAGGACTCCCAATAGCTACAAACTAACTTCTGTTAGTTGACAGAACTGTCACAAAAGTACAGTTAGCCCCATGCTTCAATAATTGCATGAGGTGACTCTTCCCACTAACCTCACACATGCATTCAATGATTGGAAATAGTCAAAAGAAGGTGATTGGCTCATTTAATTTACATGGAAAAAATAAGATGGGTTCTAAGGTTGACACTTGGTAATAAAGGATTTAGTCTCCCATAAGCCCCCTTTCTTCTTCTCCTCTGGTAGAATCATAGCCCCTTTAGTGCTCTTTACTCAACCATCTTGTACCATCTTATTATTTATGCACATAATATTTACATATATTTTGAGTTACCATGACAAGACAACCATATGGTCTAAATGTGAATATTTACGTCACACATGCCTAGACATTCACTAGTTGGGCCTTGGCCTTGAGATCGACACTAGGAATCCATACTAGCATATTTACATCATTTTCATAATCTAATTAAATACATTACAAGGGTAAAGCTGGGGGTATTATAGATGATGCTCATGGATTAATTGGAATTTCCATTTCTAATGACTTACAATTCCACATTTAAGGAATTGATGATCCAAAAACAGTTTGGGAAAAATTAAAAATTGTGTTTGGTAAACATAATGAAATTCAAGGTCATCAGCTTGAAAATGATTTGATGACCTTAAATACAGGTGACTTCTCTTGCATATAATATTGCTTGTCTAACTTAGTACATGTGATGAACCTGCAATAATTAATTAATGCAAATACACGAGATATAAAAAATAACAGAACTCATAATCACTTTTATATTGATCACAAACCACTTCGAGGGGGCAACCTCCTTTGAACAAGCTCAATACAATTAACTTCATGGTGAATTCATAGGCCTCAACACACACTTATATACTAAGTCTAGGCACCAATACCATGGGTCAATACTATGTGTCAATACAAACCATGGGCTAAGTCTAGGCACCAATACTATGAGTCAAAACCATGGGCCAATACAAACTATGGATCAACAAAACTACAGGACGACTTACAAAGCATATGCGTCCAACAACAATATACTAACAAAGTAAAGACATGGGTTCCTACCATCCCCTCTCCCTTAGAAAAAGATCTGTCCTCAAAGCTTTAGATGTGGAAATTGATGCAGAATCTGAAGGAGTGGGTCCCCTGTAGCATCCTCGGGTTGCATTCCGAGCCACTAGTGCCTTTGGATTTTCAGGGAGGATTGTGTGGAAGGCTGTAGACGAAGAAGAACCATATCAGCGATGTGAAAAGTGCGCTTAGAACGGTGTTGATCGGCTTGTTGCTTCAGTTGAATTCTTGCCATGTGAAAATTGTCCTGCAGAATGAGAAGAAGCTGATCACGGTTTTGAAGAATTGTGTCAATTTCCTGAACTGGGGAGCTGTTGAAGGTGTATGGAAGAAGAACTGGTGGTGCCTGTCCAGAGACTGATTCATATGGTTTCCTTTGAGATGTGGTACTATACCACTGGAGCGCTTCTAGGAAATCCATTGAAATAGTTGTCCAAATCTGTGGAGGGATGGGCAAGGGTTTGAGCAGTCCCGAAAGGAGGGTCATTTCACCCTTGTTGACCTGGAAACTATCACAGTCAACCACCATCCGTTGACTTGTCCTTTTGAGTCCCTGCCAAAAGAAGTTACATTGTTCTTGGTCATACGTTTTGAGGAACTCAAAGCGCCCTACTGATGAAGAAGCATGGAGTTCATAGAAGAGATAGCCCCGTTGAATAGATTGCAACCAATTTGAAACAATTAGATAAATAGCTGTAAGAGAAACTGGGTCATCAAATGTGTGAGGAGGAGCATCTTCCACCATATTGTCCTTACCCTTCTGGTAAGTGGTCGCATAGTCATAACCCATGAGTTGGATAACCCATTTCAGGTGTGCTGGGGAGGAGACCCGTTGTTCCAGGAAAGTTTCCAGACTCTAGAGATAAGTCTTGATGCAGAAATAATTCCCCAATAGGGATGGCTACCACTTCTGTACTGTATGCAACATAGCCATCATGTCCTGCTAAGATGTAGATGCAGCTAAATGCTTACCGGAAAGGTCTCGTGAAGGAAGCAAGTCCACTGGTGCAACAAGGACACCTGCATATCTATCCAAGGAAGTAGTGGAGACCATTGGTGGGTGCATCTGAAGGGAATGGAGATGAGCAATGACACCATGTGAATTCTTCTTAAGGATATTTTCTAAGCAATGTGAACTGATGATGCGGAGAGACGCTGGTTGTAAGTCCATGATTTTGTGTTGTGTCCCATTGGCTGAAAACTGCATCCAAAGTTCAGCAAAATCCCATAAGATGGGGCCAAGTGTGCATAACCATTGAATGCCCAAAACCACATCACATCTGCCTAAGGACAAGGCAAACATGTCAGAGCATAGGTTATAATATTCCATAGAGATATGCACATTGTGACACTTCCCCTTGCAAGGTAAGGTGCCCCCATTGGCAACCATGACTTCAAAGTTGGAGCAAGGATGGACAAAACAATCAGCCTGTTTGGCAATCCGAGGGTCAATGAAGTTATGAGTGCTACCAGAATCAATGAGTATGGTAAGAGGGAGCTTCTTGAAGTATCCCCTGACCCGCATTGTTTGTGGGGTGGTGATGCCGGTTACAGCATGGAGAGAGATCGCAGGTGGGTCGTCCTGAGATGGGGTGTCAACAAGCGAGTGTTGAATGTCAACCTGATCATCTACTGTATCTGTAGCTTCTTCACCAAGTTCTGAGGTAGGCGGAGAATCCACATCCAAGAGATAGAGCTTTTGTTGAACACATCTATGTCCCTGAGTGAATTTCTCATCACAATTATAACAAAGCCTTTTTTCTCGGCGTGCCTACATCTCTGTTTCAGACAAATGCTTGATAGGAGTTGGTTGAGGAGCAAGCGTGATGGGAGGTCGTTGGGAACCCATATTTCTGAAGGGAACAAAGGCGGGTTTGGAGCATTGTTGAGCTGTGATCTTGTCCTCTGCCAACTTAGCCAACCCTAGGACTTCCATCATTGTGTTGGGATAGAACATTTTGACCTCTAAGCGGATTTCATCCTTGAGACCACTGATAAAACAACTCCTGTAGAATTCATCAGACAATCCTTCTATGTGATTGGTCAGTTTCTCAAATTCTGTCTGATACTCTCTCACTGTGCCCATTTGGTGAAGTTTAGTGAGTGCTCTTGTGAAGTCATCAAAAGCACTAGGACCAAATCGTGGCAAAAGGGGTTGGCAAAAATCTGTCCAGTTTGGCTCGGGATGAGCTTTGATGTACCAACGGTACCATTGAAGGGCTTCTTGTTCCAAATGAAAGGATGCAAGTGGAATTTTCTGGACATCAAAAGTATTATGCAGACTGAAATATTGTTCTGCTCGATAAATTTATCTAGTCGGATCAGTACCATTGAAGCGAGGAAAATCAAGCTTCAGCCCACGAAAATTGCTGGAAGAAGAGAACCCGATGGCTGAAAAAGATTCTGGCTGTCCGTTATTGTTCATGGCTGAATGCTGAAGATGGAGGCTGAGAAATTTTTCATCTAGATATTGGAGTTTGGTTTGGATGGCTACAAGTGCTTCCTCCATGGTGTGTGCTCCTGCATGGGTGACAACCATAACTAAGGTTTTTTTTTTTTTTTTTAGGGGGGGAATGGCTAGAAAAACACAAACAGAAGCTGATTTAGTAAAGGGAAATTTGGATTGGGGAAAAAATATGATGGTTTGACTAGATTTTGGACACTGTCGAAAGGACAGGAAAGCAGAAAAGGGGGATTTCAGAAGTAGGGTGAAAGAATGAGAAAATTTGGCAGAGAGGAACAAAGAAGCAGAATTAGAAAATGAACTCTGTGGTAAAATTTGAAGGCGATCGGGTGAAAATCGAAGAAGTTATGGCAAACCCTAAAAATAGACAAATGTGAGATTTTGGGTGTTGGGAAGTGGAATGTGGGATAGGGTCCTCAGGAATGAAATATGCAGAATGGGATTGCAGAGTTGTCAGAGAAGTTTCAAGGGAAATGGAGTTAAAACAAGGGAGATATGGAGAAAAAATTGAATTTATTTATTTATTTATTTTCAGAATGGAGCTGCTACAGCTCGGAAGGGATCTGAACAGATAGATTTGCAACGGCCCAGAAGTGAGCAGAAACAGAGGGATATGAAATGGCGCCGAATGGAGCAAAAATAGCTGGATCTGAAATAGATTTGAAACGACTGATCTGGAACGGCTTTCAGAATGGATTTGAATGGCTGGATCTGAAACGACGTAGCAGTGATCAACAACAGTTCAGCTGAAAATAGATATGGACCCCAGGTATGTGCGGCTTCCTAACAGTTCAGGGGTTTCACTCAGCCACCAATGTTGTCTGACGGCTTGCGTATTGGGGCAGTACCCCTCACTCCATGGCTCAGGTAAAACTGATAACCGCTTTGCCACAAACGATAGTTCTTGGTTTACCTCACAGGTGGGAACTAGTCAATCAAGTACAGGTCGTTGCCCTTTTCGCTGGTACGTCCTCTCAATGGGCCAACTACTTCGGGGTTCCTGTGGTACTCCTCACAATGAGTTTTAGGGCTTATACCCAAGTACTTCCCACAGTTAAGCGGATAGGGATTATTCCCAAATCCAAACCTGCAATAGATGTGAAAAAAAATTTGGCAGAAATTTCACCCAACAAGCCTAAGAAAGTGCTCTGATACCAAATGTGATGAACCTGCAATAATTAATTAATGCAAATACACGAGATATCAGAAATAACAGAACTCAGAATCACTTTTATATTGATCACAGGCCACTTTGATGGGGCAACCTCCTTTGAGCAAGCTTAATACAATTAACTTCACGGTGCCTTCATAGGCTTCAACACACACTTATATACTAAGTCTAGGCACCAATACCATGGGTCAATACTATGTGTCAATACAAACCATGGGCTAAGTCTAGGTGCCAATACTATGAGTCAAAACCATGGGCCAATACAAACTATGGATCAACAAAACTACGGGACGACTTACAAAGCATATGCGTCCAACAACAATATACTAACAAAGTAAAGACATGGGTTCCTAACAATACAAGACCCTTAGACTCTTACTTGATGAATGTGACATAAAAAGGAAAGAAAAGCAATGTATTTTCATATTATTTCCAAGCTTGGACCTGCCTATTCTATTTTTGTATATACCTTTTACTCCATGAAAAAATCTATGGTGATTTACTATAAAAATCCCACTCTTGAATCTTTTTGTGATTCCTTGATTAGAGAGCAAGATAAGATTATACATCTTGGAATAATTAGTAATGCAGATACATCTAGCAAATCCTTAGTGCCACAACAAAAAGAGAAGTACAAGCATCCCAAGAAGCAACATCCTAGCAATAATAAACAAAAAAAGGGTCCCAAACCCTCTCAACCAACTCATCCTTCAAAAAAGGACAAATAAAAAAAAGCAAAAGGTAAGAAGATTGAGCATCATTGCAACTTTTGCAGGAAAGATAATCATGATAGATATAAATGTTTCAAGAAGATGGGAGACTTGTAAACCACAATGAATAAGCACATTATCAACATTGGTTTGTCTTCAGAATATACATCTCAAGGACATGCACTTTGTGCTTCTAGTTTTTCCTTTAATGCATCTTTTTCTTCTTCTTCGAATGAGTGGCTCATTGATTCTTGATCTTATCACATGGCTCAGGATACAACCATATTTTCTACTATGAATGAATGTACACCAAACAAATATTTGTTGGTGATGATAGATCTCTTAGTGTTGTAGGATACGGAACAATTCAAGCAGATGATGGTCATTTGTGGGTCATTTTAATGATGTACTATGTGTTTCAAAAATTTCCAGCAATTTGTTGTTAGTCTATTAAATACCTCATTCTGGTGAAGGTAAGAATGTAATGTTTACGCCTCACCAAGTTGTAATCAAGGATTTAAATTATCCTAAGCATGTCCTTGCCACTGGAATTGTTGATGATATTATCGAGTTGTACAAGTTTAACAACTTTGGTTCATCACCTTTTCCCTCAGTTTTTGTTGCTCATAAAGATGACTTGAGAAAACTTTAGCATGAGTGATTTGGTTGCTTAAATTATTGCTCATTGTAGAAACTATGTAAATAAAATATGGTGACATGTCTTCCGACGGTATCTTTCATGGATGGTGTTTGTTCTAGTTGTGTAATTGAAAAACATCATTGGGATAGTTTTAACAAATGTGCCTCTTGGCACTCCTCAACTCCCTTACAACTTGTGCATAGTGACTTGTGTTTTTCTCTTCCCTTTTTTTTTTTTTGCTTTCAAATATTTCTTAAATATGTCGTTTCTTCTTTTAATTATGTTTTACATCAGGAAAAATTTCAAAATTATGATATGAAAACTAATGATAGCATTATAGAACTAAAGTCTTCACTTTTGAAAACTGATCAAGCTGCTCATGCATTGTCATCCTTCCGAGAAACTCATGAAGTGAAAGTTTATGGAGTTCAAATTTCATAAAGTTTTGAAGATCAAATCTTTAATGAGGAAATTTCACACACTCTTTTTGAAAATTTAGAGAGTAAAGAAAATACTCTTCATGATGTTTTTGATTATCCCATTTATGATGAAAATCCAGATGAATCTGAAGAGAAAACTTTTGAATCAACATGTACAAAATTCTTCAGTGGCAGCGAATCTGTGTTTGCTAGCAATGAAGGAAATGGAAAGAAGATAAAAGAGAATTATGTAATGAATATATATGAGTTTCAAGATGCATAAATTTTGAAGGATCAGCTTGTTTATTATGAGTGCCAGGATGATTTAGGTCAAAATTCAATGAAAGTTTTCAGCAGTGAAACAGTGTATGGTGAATACAAGTCAAAGCCTCTGGAAAGAAGTGAAGGAGATGGAAAGGAGTTAAAAGAGCAGTTTGCATAGCATTCTTCTTCATTACTTGTTGATCAACTATCAACAGAGATCAACGAGCTTGTTTTTTCCATTTCTGAACTTGGATCTGCAGCATACATTAAACAAAATATGATCAATAGTGACAACACCTTGCAACAACTTTTAGATTTGCAGACAAATGAAATTGGCAGCGATCATGTAGAAGATAATATGCAGAAACAATTTGATCTCCAGCTGGAACAATGTTAGGAAGAGGTAAATTTTTATATCTTTCAAGATCCTGTCACTGATTATTTGGAATCTATGAGCAAAATAGACATCAGACAATTCATGCTTAGATAATGTTGTCTCTGCCATCGATTGCACTTTTCTATGCATTGGATTATTTCAGTTTTTCAACCCAAATCAAGAGTACAGTCAATCAATAAGCTGTTTGAGTGGTTATGCTGGTAATTTCATATTACATGATTAAGTACTTCAACTTATTAGTGTAAAAAGATGTATATAAATAAGTGCGGTGTTCGAGCATTGGCTTCAGTTTGCAGTACATGGATTAGCTTTCAGTCTACAGTTTGCATCTACCAGTTTTATGTTTCATCTTGTTACCATATGCAATAGTTCAGATAGCAACATGATAGCAGCATGAAGACTCCATCCCAATGGAATGGAAAAGGAACTTAGTCTTCTTTTTCTTGGCAGCTCGCATGGAGCATGCCATCCCTAGCTAGAGATAGATGTTGGTACCAAAATACACATTATTTAAATTTTTAGATTCCAGAAAAGGCACTTAGTCTTCTTGTTCTTGGCAACTCACAGGGAGCATGCCATCCCTAGCCAGATCCAGATGGATTATTTCCCTTTCAGTTGGCTCCAATTGATAGTGGGATCCAATGTTTGGGCTATTTACTAAAGCCCAACAACTATTATAGTAGAGACTGACTATGGTTATTACAAAAGGTGGATAACATAATTAAATTTTGGTGTTTTAAATGGTTGTCATTGGGGTTCGATTAATTCTGGTTAAGTTAGTCTTAGAGAGTCTTCTGGCATTTTTGATGTTCATGGGAAAAATTTGTGTATCCATTCTTGATAGTATTAGGAAGAAGATGAATTTCTTGTGGTCTAGCCATTCTGATGGTGGTAAGTTCCACTTGGGTCGATCATATAAAATTTGTCTACCCAAAGCCTTAGGTGGTTAGGGTATTAAAAAATTGAGGTTTTTCAGTCATGCTCTATGTCTAAAATCTTTTGTGGTGTGGTTTTTTTGGCTCAATTTTGTGGTGTGATGTCTTTAGATTAAAATATTTAAGGAATTCTATAGTCAAAAAATGGATGAGGAAAGACAAGACGCAATCCTTGGAATCTAATAGTTGGTATGGATTCTCCAAGGGTTTTGCCTGGCTTGGTCAATGGATTTCTTGGTGTGTAAAGGATGGAACCACGGTTGTGTTCATAGCTGATCCTTTTGCCAGGGGGGAAGAATTTTACAGACTTTTCGAGGATCTGATCTTTCACTTGGAAGAGCTAGGACTCAGTAGGTTTGCTCGCATCAAAAAATAAAACTCTGTTTGTTCTGCTACTTATTAGTTTTTTGTACTAGATTTGGGTCGTTTTAGTGATTTAGCAAATGAATGGACAAATTTTATTGCGGGTTTACGACATTTGGGTCTCCGAATTTACAATTATGAAGATGTATTAGTATGGTTGTGGAATAAAAGAATATGGTGTGGTGACAACAAAAATGGATTACGACACCATTATTTCCTCCTTCGTGGTTATGAAACTTGCTTGATGGTATGCACAGTTACTGAAGTGGTTTTTTTTGCTGAAAATTAAATGTTTTATTTGGTTTTCCTAAATTGTTGTAGGATGAAACAAATATATTGTCCAACCCATCACAAATTAAATGAATGTGCTAATTATATATTTTTAGGAATGATATGATAATAAGAATATACATTGTTTAGATGCTTCTTCGTCAAGCTCCAAACAATCATAGATTGCTCATTTCCAATCTTCATTGTTTTTCTTCAAGTTAAGTCATGTTCTTGCGGCACCTAGCGCCATGGCCATAAAAAAAGCTTGTCATGGACGTTGATCCTGCAGCCACCTCCATCAAGGGAAAAGCACACCGCGCAGGAATTTTTTTTGACCTGTGCAGTAAATGAATATATTTCTGTTTCTTTGCTTTAGAGCTGTGCTTCACTTAGCAAATACTTTGCTCTAATTTTCTTCACCTATTAACTGCGTGGAAATTACCTGCGCGATTCCACCTTTTATTGCGCAGAGATTAACTGTGCATTTTGACTTTCTACTACGTAGCTGAAATTTGTTGTGCAGTTCTCTAACCTCACGGAACTTGACTTTGTATGAACTTCGCACTTCACACAAAGTTACCTTTGCAAACTTCTTTTAACTTTACAAAGGTTAACTGCACACAAGTTAACTCCGCATACCTATTTAGCTGCGCATAACCCAATCTTAAACAAACTTTGCATAAATATATTTCATGCTAAGACGTAAGAATCAAAACATATGTAGAAGTTACTGCGTGTTAAACTAGGACATTTACCACCGTGAAATACTTGGAATCTTGATTTGATTTACAGACCGTAAATGTAAACAATATTTACACAGGTCAATATGAAGTAGATGTGCAGGATACATAAACCAACATTCTTGAGAATGAATACATAAAACTAAAGACTTATATATTACCACTGTAAAACAGAGTAACTTTGCCGCACTTACAAAGAGATGAGTTTTACTTTAATCTTTCACAATTTTACAGGTCTTGGGATCTTCATACATTTCATGGGATGAGCTTCTCCTTCTTTTTACTCTTCTTCCCACACATACATATCTTATCTCTATCTATATGAGTGATTTTCATTTATACACAAACTTGATTTGGCTTCTACGGGAAGCTACAGGGTTTCATAAAGATTGTAATAAATTCTACCTAAGAAGTTATGAGCCTGCGAGATACAAACACTATTACATGAATACTAACTTTCCGTGAGCCAGATTGGCTGCAAACTGACTGACTGTCAGACATTGCAGACTGACTGAGTGTCTGACAGAGCCGACGTATATCAGATGCGCTATTAGCTCATTAATTACAATATTCCAACACTCCCCCTTAATTATGAGTGGATGGAGATCATCAAACAAAAATAAAATATTACAAAATATTTCAGAGCTGAAACATGCTATGTTCATGACATAGTTCACTGCACAGAACTTGTCACTCCCAAACAACTTCTCAGATATTGGAATGTGTCCCTTGCCAATGGTTTTGTAAATATGTCTGCTACCTGATCTTCAGACCTACAAAATTATAAACAAATTTCCTTGTTGTTTTCAATTCTTTGATAAAATGATACCTTGTGTCAATGTGCTTGGTTCTCTTGTGGTACACATGATTCTTTGACAGTGCAATAGCTGAATTGTTGTCGCAGTAAATGACTGTGGGTTGTTGCTGGTTCTGGGACATATCACTTAACATCCTCCGCATCCAAACAACTTGAGATGCAGCACTTGTAGCTATGACATACTCTGCTTCTGCTGAAGAAAGAGTTACTATGGGTTGTTTCTTTGAAGCCCATGATACAACACCTGTTCCTACATGAAATGTATTCCCATATGTGTTTTTTTCTGTCATCTATGCTGCCTCAATTATCGCTATCAGTGTATCCAATGAGTTTGAAATTTTCTTAGGTTGAATACAAAATGCCAAAGTCTTTTGTTCCACTTACATACCTCAAAATTCTTTTACATGCTTGCCAATGAGATTCTTTTGGTGACTCTATGAATCTTGAGATTAAGCTGACTCCATACATGATGTTTGGCCTTGTTGCTGTAAGATACATAAGGCTGCCAACTATCCTTTTAAATAGTGTAGGATCTACATTGGATCCACCATCATCCTTGCTCAATTTCAAACATGTTATTACTAGTGTTGGGGTTGTCTTACAGTTTAACATCTTAAATATGTTCAAGACATCACTTGCACACTTTGACTGAGATATAAATATCCCATTTTCAGTTCGTTGGACTTCAATTCCCACAAAATACTTCATAAGTGTTGGCTTCTTTCTGGACAGACCCGGGTCTTCAGGAGGCGCAGCAACAAACACCCCTTGGTGCACTGGCCCTTTCGACAAAGGGCTGCGCAGCAGCCCGAGGTCTCACCCAAAGTGGCTATGGGGGGGCTAAGGAATCCAGTTTCCTTAACCTAGGCGATGTGGAGACTATAATCTTATCCCTTCCTTTTCGAGGGGATACCACGGAGCAGAACGTCTTACTCTTCCGCAGACCTCTCAGCACCACTGCGCTGGGACTCACTCTTACCAGCCTAGCTGCGTGGTATCTCCGCACCTGCGCACAAGGAATTTACCTACTTCATTCGATACACTATGTATCATCTCTGCCTTCGCACCACAGCGCAGGAACACGCTCCTCAAGCACTGCGGCGATAGTGCTCTTACCGACTCCTTCGACAGTGCACGAGTATAACTTCTAAGGGAGCTTCAGGGACTTACTTTACATACTCATTCATAAAGATAGCGAAACATTCATGTAAACATAGATAGTAACACATAGACATGCATTCATGTAAAACATCACCATAACAAGAAGAATTACAAGGTTCACCTCCACAGGGAAATCACGTCCATGGGAACTGTCTTTTATATTAGCTCAAAATGGGGATTACATAGTTCCACTGCACACACAGTTGCAGCCTTAGATCTTTCTGGGAAACTCCATGCACACAGCTAGGAGCCCGTCTCTTAGATCTACTCTCTTCTTCTACAGAGATTACAATGAATCAGACATCAACTTAGACTGTCTGCATACTCAGTGACTAGCTCTACAGCTATCCAACTCTCTAAATCCTTAACCCTTCTAACCAACCTATCTCTAACCTTTTTCCCTTTACAATTACACATATATATAGGTGGCCCTGAGGGCCGCACCTTTACAAAACTGTGGGCCTTTGCCCAACAGTGATCCCCAAAAACCCTAACCATTGACACGGCTAGGTGTACTGTAGGCGCCCCTTGCAGTCACGTTGCAGCTTCCTGTAGACTCCGTGATTTTCAGTGCAGATCGCGGGTATGGGCGCGGCTTCATCGTTCTTTGCTCCTTGTCCTTTGCCTTCAATGCTTCAGCCCGTTGCTCTTCCTTGGTCCGAGCAACCATAACTTCTGTACTTTGCCTTAAATGAGGGTAGCTGAGCCCTCTATTCTGTCGCTTCCTTCATTTACTGTGGTGGTTGAGCTTTCCACTCGGCCACCTTATTTACTCTTTTCTTTGACGTGCACGCGAGCTCTGCGATTTCCGGTCCGCACTCTGCAGTGAGCTTGTCCATCTGGCGCCATACCGCACACTGTTCACTTGTGCCAAAAATGGTGCTTTTCCTCAAAATTAGCACTTTTCCTTCAAAACTTAGTGCCTTTTCCCCAAAATTGGCAGCTTTGCCATAGCTACGGCCTATGCTCCAATAGGCCCCTAACACTTACTTGTGGCTTGTCCCCGAGCCACCTGCACTATCTTACAGTCGTTTTAGTTGTGCATTTGCCTTGGCTTGGGTCACAGCGAAGTCTTGCTTCCACTGCGCAATAGCGGAGTCCATGTCTTCGACGCACTTCGCAGCTGTCTGCACCAGGTCTGCAGTAGATTCTTCTCCTATGCCGTCGACCAACTCTTGAGTCTCAGCAAATACTTTGACCTTGGCCTCTGCTTGGGCAGCAAGTTCAACATACTCATCCATAAACGGTTGAATGATGTTGGCGAGAGTAGCATCTTTGTTTCTGAGCCTGTGTAGTTCTTGCTAGACTTTACGGACTTCGCTCATCTATCTCATTTTGGCTAAGCCTTCCAAGGACTTAGCTTCTTCATTCAGAATAGTTAGGGACTGTTCTGCTGCTTTGACCTATTCTACAAGGGCAACTTTAGAAGGGAGCTTCTCGAGCTCTGCCCAAGCTTCCATAGCTTGCATCATTAACTACTGGGCTTCATCTATTTTGTGTTGCATCTAGATAGAAACTATGCGTAGTGCTTCAAGTCGTACTTGCGTTTCATCCACGCGAGGCACTGCGACACGAGCTTCCAACTCGACGAGCTGCTTTCTATGGTCCTCAGCCATAGCAACTACTTGTTGTTCTAGGGCTTGTGCCCTTCTGTCGATGTGTTGCACTTTCTCAACTAACGGAAGGTCTGGTTGAATCTGGCAGGCTGGCAGCTCCTGGGCGATTTCATCAACGACATTCCTTAGCCTAGTATATTGCGCTTCGTGAAGTTCAAGCTGCGCAGAGATCTCCTTATAGCCTGCCCTTAACTCTACTTCCTGCGTCTGCAGTCTTTGATTGGCATGGAATGTGGAGAGCTCCCTAGCTCTTAGCTTAGTAGAAACCTGCTCCTGAACCAAATGGAGAGTTTCCAATGGAATAAGTGACAAATTTATTTCAATAGGGCCAACCGTGCTTACCTGCAGTGCAGCTAAAGGATCCGGGAGTGTCATGCTTGCAGGCGGGATATGTACAATAGTGTGCCTGTCAGCAGGTACTTCAACCCGCTCGGTGCTTGTAGATGCTTGCGGTGCCTGCGAGCTAGATGTTGGCGCGTGGGTCTACGTAACTCGTCTTGCGAGACCTTTCAACTCCACGAGCTGTAGGTCCAGAGCACTTCTGATCTTGGCCTAAGAGGTCCACAACTCACGAAATTGCTCCTTCAAGTATTGGTCGAACCTCGCGGCAAGGGTCTCAGAGGGATTTCCAGTCGCTTCTGCGGGGTGCGACAGCTTCTGCTTCTTGGGAGGCGGTCCTGATGGACCTTCATCATTCTTCTGCGCAGCCTTTTCCTTTCCCTTATCTTTTTCTAGCGCCACAGGGGGTGGCATCGTGGCAGTGATGTCAGTGGCCTGCTTCCATTCATCTGGCCAGGACTTCATAGTGTCCTCCACATCCTGGGTAGTCATTCGGTAGAGCCCTACGGCCCATTCTTTCGACTGAATTCCACGAGGGCGGAAATATATTTCATGCAAGTTGGCAGAAAAGACCAACTTCTTTCCATAGATTTCTGCCGTCTCCTCAGTAAGCCTCGGCATCTGTAGGATGGTATCCCTGAGGAGATGATAGTACTCAAAGAATATGGTGCGGTTCATCTTTTCTTTAAATGTGTCCAAGCTCTGTTGGCATTCTTCTGTCCATTGGAACTTCGAATCCTTTTTCAGCAGTCTTTCCATAGGCGCAGTAATCTTTGCATAACCCTTGATAAATTTCCTATAGTATCCTGTATGTCCCAATGTAGTGCACAATTGTTTGACTGAGTTGGGCACAGGCAAGTTAGCAATGATGGAAACCTTCGTAGGATCCATCGTGAGTCCTTGTCTGCATACAATGTGACCCAACAAAATACCAAAAGGAGCACAGAATATACATTTTTTCAAGTTAAGGGAAATCTGATACTGTCTACATTTTTCTAACATCATCCTTAGATTCCCTATATGGTTCTTTAGTAAACCAAATACAGTCCAGTCATCAAAATAGACTTCTAGAGACTTATGAATGAATTCTTTGAAAACAACAATGACTTTCAAGAAGATAGCAGGAGCGTTTTTAAGACCAAAGGGCATTACCGTATACTGGAATGAGCCCCATTCAGTTGCAAAAGTGGTCTTATGGCGGTCCTCTGGATGGATTCTGATCTGATGGTATCCTGAAAAGCCATCAGTGAAGGAGTAAGCCTCTTGTCCTCCAACATTGTCAAGAACTTCATCTGTAAAGGGCGTAGGAAATGGATCATGTGCTGATGCGTCGTTGAGCTTGCGCAGGTCCAAGCAGATTCTTATTTCACCTTTTGCCTTTTTCTCTTGTACCACCATAGGACTAATCCAATCACTTTCCTCTACTGGTTCAATGATACCAGCTGCGAGCATCTTATCAATTTCTTCTCTGACCTTTTCTTTATATCGTGGGTTCAACCTGTACGGGCGATGTTTTACTGGCTTAGCATCCGCTTTCAAAGGTATGCGCATAACTCCTAAGTCTCCTAGGATGTCTTTCATTTCTGTAAACTTGGTAGGAAAGATATCCCGGTATTCATGTAGTAAATCTGCAATATGGTCAACAGTTTCATCATCCCAATAATCTCCTATAGAGGAAACCTTGGGTTTGGCTTCTGTACCAATGTTAATTTTTTTAAGCTTGATGTGTTCTGTAATGGTAGGGATATCAAGCTGAGGGCCTTCGACTTTGCACGTCCCTTCTGACTCTGGAATATTGATGTTGCGAGGATCATCATCCTCTTCTCCAGCGGTGAAATTATAGCATTCCAGGGCATGTTCCATCTGGACAACCCAGTCTAGTTGAGAATGCTCTGGTAACGAACATTGTTCAAATACATTCTTTCTAATACACTTTAAAGCCTGATCAAGGCTTGGATGTTCTGACTCAAAGCTGAAAGTGAGTTGAAAACTTTCAATCATGAGATGCCAAGTGATAGTGCCTCTGCGCAATTCTGTTTCAGTGTACCAGTTCCTTGGAACTATATCCAACGTGTGGATGAATAGGTGAGCCCACTCATCCTCTGGAATATCTGACCATTGCTGAATACATGCTTTGACATGTGACCCAGGGTCACTCTGTCCATCATATTTGCGCAAAACTCCTGCTGTAGTCTCTTGAAATCTGTGCAGTATCAACCTGCGACAGTCTTTCCATGTGTCAATATTTTCTTTATGCGCACCCCACCATCTCGCGGGTGTAGCGGGCAGTGCTACATCCAATGCTTGTATGCATTGCTCATCTGGGATTTCTTGTTCATATGCATGTATGAATTCACTTACTCTAGTTAAACCATCAAAGATTGGGGTGTTATTCAATTCTGTGCCAATCCATCAAATGGATTTAGTCATCATGGCGCAACGCCTTGCAGAAACCTCATGTAAGTGATTCTGCCAGTTTTTTAGTCTTGCTTCCAAATCTGATGTGCACGAACTATCGCATCGCCAGCTGATATGGCCATCCGCTATGGGATTGACATAATCGTTGTGACTAGCAGTCATCTGGTACAAACTTTCCATGTGGCGCACTTCTTCTTCTGCGTGAATGGGTTCAATATACCGTGGTCCTTGAAGGGGATCAAGCGGTGCAATGACCCTAATCTGGTCATCCTCAAAAGTCATCTGTCTTTTCTTCAAATTAATGACAGCCAAATTATCAAATGCCCAGTCTATGCCTAAAAGTGCTGGGTAAGGTCTACTGTCATCCAGAATTTTGATTACTTCGAAGTCTGCATAACTTCTTACTCCGTCAATATCAATGGGTACATTGGGTAATCTGCCCAATGGAGAAACTCGTTGCTGATTTGCAAGTCTTAGCTGGATAGGAGATCTGGTAAGCTGAGGGCTACCCATCTGTTCCCATGTCTGCATGGTGAGAAAATTAACTTCTGAGCCTAAATAAAAAATGACTTCATCCATTTCAAATGCTCCAATCTGCGCTGTGAGTCTCATCTCTCTTCCAGTTCTAGTATGACTCCCAATCTGATGAATAGAACGCTGTGGTGTATTCATCGAAGTAGATTGTTGACACTGATCCAACAGGTGTTGGAGTTCCATAGTTGCTTTTTCATTACGCAACAACTTTAAGCAGTTTCTCAAGAAAGCATGAACACTGCCTAGTGCATCCTCCTCATCAGGCCTTCCAGATGTAGTGGCCTGCACTTGTACCCAGTTCTCTTGATGTGGCACATGCGGTCTGATATCATTATGCGGAATTGCGATAGAACTTGAAGCTCGCGGATTTGAGAAATACTCTTGAGCTTGCTTGAATGCTTCTTTTTGCTTCTGTAGGTCAAGCGGAGATGACTTAATATTAGCACGGCGCACCCATTGTGTCGTTGGCTTTCCAGTTCCCGACTCTGGCGCACCAGTGGTTGCTCCACTGCGCATCACTATATTAATTGTAGGATCTGGTTCTCTTTTTTTTACTCCAATCAACTGGATATTCTAGTTAACCTGTGGCTTCTTTTCTTGCATCTTGGCCATCAACTGAGGGCATTCTTCAATGACATGATCATAAGATTTACAGTATCTGTAGATGGTTGTAGGATTTGGGCAATCCCTTGCATAATGGCCTTGAGCTCCACAGTTATAACAAGTGATCTGTCCTCTTCCTCGACCAAAACTTGTTGTGCGTCCACGGCCCCTGTAATTTCCTCCTCGACCTTCGCGAGCTTGGTCATATTGTGGACCTACTATGGGTCCCTGTGGTTCCGACTGTACGCTATAAACATCATGTTTTCTTTCTATCATAAGCTCATATGCTCTACAATTGTTCTCATGATGGCCTACTGATTTACAGAAATTGCAATATAGATTCTTTGGAGTTTGTACATATTTCTGTAACAAGTGACACTCTTGTGGTCTGTGGCCTCTAGTTCTACAGATTTCACACCAAGGCCCCTGTGCCTGTGGTAAAGGGTTAGGTGCTCCAGTTGTGATATAATCTACGAAAACAGGACAATGGTCCTTTGAATGTCCTTGTGCTCTACACTTTGTACACCAAATTTCTTCTTTGACATCCTTTCCTTTCTTAATATCATGCACTTGCAAGGTTAGGTTTGCTATTTGGTTCTGCAGTTGCGCAACATCGTTGCTTGTTCCAGTAATTGGTGAAGCTTCTAGTTTCATAGCCATCTCTAGAGCTTGTTCTTGAGTAGTGAGATTCTGTTGCATAAGAGGAAGTCTAATATGAGGAAGCAGCGCAGCAATGAACCATTCCTTATGTTGATGTGGTGCAAACTCAAAGCTTACTTGATCTATCAAGGCTTTGAACTTATGGTCAAAGTCCCATACTGATTCTGTAGGTAACTGTTTTATGTCTTTGAGCTCTATTATGCACTCTGACTCTGATTTAGGTTTCTTGAATTCTTTAAGCATAGCACTTCTTACATCAGCAAGCATCCTATTCTGTGCTGCTGAGTATTTCATAAACCAGGTTAAGGCTCTCTCTCTTAGTGTGGTTGCTAACTGAACCAGCTTAACATCATCATCATTAATTTGCTTAGTCGTCCAAATGGCTTCACATAGAAACCAGTACTGTTCAGGGTCTTCTAGCCCTGTTCCTCTAAAGGTTGGTAGCTTCATGTCATCACCCATCCTTCTTGCGCTAGGTTGATGTGGAGGTGTCGTGGCACTGCCTCCAGGATGGTTAAACAAAGGTGGAGTTGAGGTACTAGAAGTACCGTGCAAGCTACTAGAGGGTGTTACTGCGGGGTTATGCTGAGCCCCATCTGGATTTTTCCGTGTAAAAGGGTGATAAGGGATATGAACACTCCCTTGTCTCTCTATATGGCTCACTCTACGAGCTCGACTATCTTCTGGGCTAGACTCAAAAGAACGTTGGTCGAGGCCTACTTTATACCGTTTTCCACTACGAGTGCAACCAATGGATTCAAAATCACTATCAGAATCTGTGGACATTACTTGTCTATGCTATTCATCGGAAGCTATGCATAGTTTTCCTTTTTCATATAAGAGAATTTTAATTGATAGGTTCAGAGAATTTAAGAACTTACCCCTGTATGCTTTGAAGAAGCTCCTCTCAGCCTCGCTGAAGCTCTTTCTCGTATCTACCGCAAACTCGGTGATGAAGCCTTCTAGCAGACTGTTCAACCAAAAGTCTACTGCGCGGGACACAGGATTATCTACCCGCTTCAGAATGCTAACTAGCTCAGGCGTCCAAACAATAGGTTGATCAACATGCACAGTGGGTTGAGTATCTGCTAGCTTAGATACCCACTCATGCAACTCGAGTGCAAATGTTACAAAGAAGATTTCATGAAGGTCAGTATAAATATGCTTCTGCAACCAGTCTTCTGTTTGAAGCCTAGGGCTTCTATTTTCAAGTTCATCGAACTCTCTCACCTTTGAATCAAACCACTCTTGAATTTATTTAGCTGTAGGATTCCAGCACCACATTGCCTTCAAAATAATAGGATTAAAGACGGAAGCGGAACCATTTGTTGGCTCCCTTTTTCTCTAGGTTTCGCATCAATCTCACACGCCGCTAGAATAACAAGTCTCAAGGCAACGGAACCATTTATTGGCTGCTTTTTGGACAGACCCGGGTTTTCAGGAGGAGCAGCAACAAACACCCCTTGGCGCACTGGCCCTTTTGGCAACGGGCTGCGCAGTTGCCCGAGGTCTCACCTGAAGTGGCTATGGGGGAGCTAAGGAATCAGGTTTCCTTAACCTAGGCGATGTGGAGACTATAATCTTCTCCCTTCCTTTCCAAGAGGATACCACGGAGCAGAACATCTTACTCTTCTGCAGACCTCTCAATGCCACTGCGCTGGGACTCACTCTTACCAGCCTAGCTGCGCGGTATCTCTGCACCTACACACAAGGCGTTTACCTGCTTCTTCCGATACACTATGTATCATCTCTGCCCTCGCACCACAGTGCAGGAACACGCTCCTCAACCGCTGCGGCGATAGTGCTCTTACCGACTCCTTCGACAGTGCACGAGTATAACTTCTAAGGGAGCTTCAGGGACTTACTTTACATACTCATTCATAAAGATAGTGAAACATTCATGTAAACATAGATAGTAACACATAGACATGCATTCATGTAAAACATCACCATAACAAGAAGAATTATGAGGTTCACCTCCACGGGGAAATCACGTCCACGGGAACTGTATTTTATATTAGCTCAAAATGGGGATTACACAGTTTCGCTGCGCACACAGCTGCAGCCTTAGATCTTTCTGGGAAACTCCATGCACACAGCTGGGATTCCGTCTCTTAGATATACTCTCTTCTTCTACAGAGATTACAATGATTCAGACATCAACTTAGACTGTCTGCAAACTCAATGACTAGCTCTACAGCTATCCAACTCTCTAACTCCTTAACCCTTCTAACCAACCTATCTCTAACCTTTTTCCCTTGAAAATTACACATATATATAGGTGGCCCTAAGGGTCGCACCTTTACAAAACTGTGGCCCTTTCCCCAACAGTGATCCCCAAAAACCCTAACCATTGACACGACTAGGTGTACTGTAGGTGCCCCTTGCAGTCACATTGCAGCTTCCTGCAGACTCCGCGATTTTCGGCGCAGATCGCGGATATGGGCGTCCCTTCATCGTTCTTTGCTCCTTGTCCTTTTCCTTCAATGCTTTGGCCCATTGCTCTTCCTTGGTCCAAGCAACCATAACTTCTGTACTTTGCCTTAAATGAGGGTAGCTGAGCCCTCTATTCCGTCGCTTCCTTCATTTACTGTGGTGCTTGAGCTTTCTACTCGGCCACCTTATTTACTCTTTTCTTTGATGTGCACGTGAGCTCTGCGATTTCCGGTCCGCACTCTGCGGTGAGCTCGTCCATCTGGCGCCGTACCGCGCACTATTCACTTCTACCAAAAATGGTGCTTTTCCTCAAAATTAACACTTTTCCTTCAAAACTTAGTGCTTTTTCCCCAAAATTGGCAGCTTTGCCATAGCTGCGGCCTATGCTCCAACAATAAGCCCCAAATTAGTCATTTCGAACTCACTTTCCATGAGTCATCTAAATTCCTCTATGCCAAAATCACCAGTAAATATTAAATCATCTACATACAGGAAGACAATTAGCTTATTACCTTGCTTATTGATTTTTGTGTACAATGTTGGCTCACATTCACTTCTGTGAAATCCATTCTGAATGAAGTATGAGTCAATACGACTGTTCCAAGCTCTAGGAGCTTGGTTCAAACCATACAGTGCCTTCTTCAACTTCTATACTCTGTGTCCTTGTCTTGGAGCTTCATAGTCTTGTGGATGCTCCACATATACTTCCTCCTCCAAATAACCATTTAAAAATGCAGACTTAACATCCATTTGGTAAACAGGCCATTTCTTATGCGCTGCAATGGCCAAAACTATTTTGATAGTGTCCATTTGTGCTACAGGTGCAAAAGTTTCATTGAAGTCTATGCCAGGCTGCTAAGTGAACCCTCTTGCTACCAATATTTCATTGTGCTTCCGCACATTTCCATTAGCATCTTGCCTGGTCTTATAAATCCGTTTCACGCTTATCACATCCTTGTCCTTAGGAACATCAAATAATACCCATGTTTGATTCTTCTCAATGCATTCTATTTCTTCATTCATGGCTTGTGCCCAAAGTTTATCTTCAATAGCTTCTTCGAAAGTTAGAGGATCATTAACTTGAAAAAATAATGCAAAAACTAAGAATGAATTAGGTGTACCAGTCTCATATATCTCGTGCAGGGTTCTTGTCTTTGTTGGAGTTGTTGGTGTCAAACTACGCAAGTTGCACAAACTGCTTGATGGAGTTTACTGCGCACTTGATGTGCTTGTCGGAGTTGCTTGAGTTGGGACTTGTGTCGGAGTTCTTTGTTCTAGAACATGTTGCGCAGTCTTGGGAGTAGACAAAGCTGAAAAATTCTAATTCACATGTGGAGTCTCAACCACATCTTCTGTGATGTCATCATGTTCATCATGTGACATGATTTTGACATTCTTCTCCATGGTTCCATCCCATCCTTCATTTTCTACAAACTGAATATATCGAATGATAATAAATTTTCTTGCAACAGAATCATACAACTTGTATGCTTTTGTGTCTTCAGAATAACCAATAAAAATGCATTTCTGTCCTTTATTGTTTAATTTTCTTCTCAGTTGATCTGGAATATGTGCATATGCTACACAACCAAAAACTTTTAAATGTGAAACACTATGTTTCATACATGTCCATGCTTCCTGTGGAACTTTGTTCTTCACGCTCTTCGTCAGACATGGATTCATGATGTATATAACAGTTGCCACTACTTCAGCCTAGTATTCATTTGACAGATGCATGGCTTCCAACATACTGCGTACCATATCCATAATGGTTCTGTTTTTCCTCTCTACGATACCATTTTGCTGCGGTGTATACCACACAATGAATTGCTTTTGTATGCCATGATTTTTACAAAAGTTTAAGAAAGCATTTGAAGCATACTCACCACCTCTATCTGTTCTTAATATCTTGATGCTATAACCACTCTGCTTCTCCACAAGTGCCTCGAATTGCTAAAAACAACTAAACGCATCAGATTTATGTTTTAGAAAATAGAACTATGTTTTTCTTGTGAAATCATCAATAAATGTGAGAAGATAAGTGCATCCTCCCATGGAGGGTGTTTGCATCCATCCAAAAATATCAGAGCGAATGATTTCAAGTGGTGTGCGAGCTCTGTATGACTTTTCGACTCGAAAAATCTCTCTGTGTTGTTTTCCAAAAATACAACCTTCACAAATTCTCTCTAGATTTTCAATCAAGGGAAATCTTTTCACCATGTCCTTCATGAGCAGTAGCTTCATCCCACCAAGATTCAGATGTCCAAATATGAAGTGCCATAACCAAGATTCATCCTTTATATCTGTTTGAAACGTAGCCTGCATTTCGCTGTCTTTTTCTTCCTTATCGCAGTGAATTTATGCTTCTTTGCTTTCTGTTTTGAACGCAGATCCAAAATTTTCATTTTGTCTTCCATGAACAACTTGAGTTGTTTTTTCTTTTATGTTTGGCCTTATCCTCAAAGAAAACAAGCGATGGCTTGTCATCTGCACTTCGTCTATTAACTGATTGCTTGGATATATGTCCTTGATCACACAATGCTTTCCTATCATGTGAAATCTGTAACCTTTTTCCATCAGTTGTCCAATGCTCATCAAATTATGCTTCAAACCTTGAACATAATAAAAATCAGGCATATGTTTTTGCTCTCCTTGTTTAGTTAGAATATCAACAGTACCCTTACCCAAAATAGTAACTTAGATATTGTTTCCAAGTGTGACATCAGTTTGAACTGATTTATCTAGACTAGAAAATAGATTTAAATTACCAGTCATATGATTGCTACAGCCCGAGTCTAAATACCATATGTCATTTGGACTTTCTTGGACAACATTGCATTCAAGTGGAGATGCACATGCTAAGAACAGTGAGTTGTTCGGAGTGCTGTTGTTGCTTGACTGTGTTTGGCCTTGCTCTCCTTGGTCATATTGCTTCTTCCTACATGCATATGCGAAATGTCCATACTTCTTATAGTAATGACATTGAAGTTTTGATTTATCATACCTTTGTCCACTTGGATGACTAGGAGTTTGATTCTGACCTCTACCAACGACATGCGATGGGCTACTGCTGCGACTTCCTCTGAAAGAACTTCGTCCTCTGCCTCTAGAGTTTGATCTTCCTCTGCCTCTTCCACGGATTATGGATGACTGTGCTGCGAATGCACCTTCTAGTGATGTATCTGAACCACTGATTTTATGTTCATGATTGAGTAATGAGTCTTGCAACTCATCAATAGTAAATTGGGACAGATCTTTGTTTTCTTCCAGGGTCACAACTAAAGATTCAAATTTCTTTGGCATAACTCTAAGAACTTTTTCAACAACTCTTTGGTCACATAGATTTTCTCCATGAGACTTTATTTGATTAACCAGACCAATAACACAAGTATAGAATGATTCTACTGACTTTGTATTTTTCATTGACAGAGATTCCAAATCTCTTCTAAGAATTTGAAATTTGGTACTGTTTACCTTGCTCAAGCCTTGATAGGAAGTTTCTAGTGTGTCCCGCACTTCGTTAGCTGACTGCACTGTTGCTACTCTTGGGAGTATGGATTCATGTGTTGCTCGATGTATGTAGAACAACGCCTTTTCATCTTTCTTCCTTTGTTCCCTCAAGAAATCCTTTCTAGCTTGTGTGAGATTGGTGTATGCTGCTAGATCTGCTTATTCTACATAGCCATTCTGGACTATTTCCCTTACATCTTGACCTCTAAACAAAGCTTTCATAGTTAGAGACCAATATTTATAATTTTTACTAAAAATATTAGAGTTTGTAGATTACCAGAAGTAGAAGCCATTTAATCACTTTTCCCTTTTTGTAAATACAATTTCTACTTTCCATAAACCAAGCTTTGATATGAGATCAAGGGAAAAGCAAACACCCCATGCCCATTTCGACTTTCTAGGGCAGGTGAACTTTGCTGCACAGTTCTCTAACCTTGCGGAACTTCACACACCTATTTAGCTGGGCATAACCCAATCTTAAACAAACTTTGCATAAAGATAATTCATGCTAAAACATAAGAACCGAAATGTATGTAAAAGTTACTGTGCGTTAAACTAGGATATTTACCACCCTGAAATACTTGGAATCTTGATTTGATTTTAAATATAAACAACATTTACCCAAGTTACTGCGTGTTAAACTATAACATTTACTACCTTGAAATACTTGGAATCTTGATTTGATTTATAAACAGTAAATGTGACAACATTTACACAGGTCAATATGAAGTAGATGTACTGGGAATCTTGATTTGATTTATAAAACTAAAGACATATATATTACCACAGAGTAACTTTGCAGCACTTATAGAGATGAGTTTTGCTCTTCATACATTTCATGGGATGAGCTTCTCCTTCTTTTTACTCTTTTTCCCACACATACATCTCTTATCTCTATCTATGTGAGTGATTTTCATTTATACACAAACTTGATTTGGCTTCTCCTCGAACCTACAAGGTTTAATAAATGCTACCTAAGAGGTTATGAGCCTGGGAGATACAATACAAACGCGGTTACATAAATACTAGCTTGCTGTGAGCCGGATTGGATGCAAACTAACTGACTGTCTGAGACAGCACAGCCGACGCATGAGACAGCAGGCACATATGAGATACGCTATCAGCTCATTAATTACAATATTCCAACACTCCATAATATATCACTTCCCATGTTGCATGTTCACTCCATTCTTGGACAGTTCATTGTTTCATGATTCCTAGAACTCTGATCCAATAACATTGCCTAACTGAGTACACAGTTCTCCAAAATTAGTCGCGCTCGGCCCAGCTATGATCTATCGGCGCAGCCCCGTCAGAAAAAGGCCCACGGATCCCACTTGTTTTGTTTTAAAATACATTTTTTAGTTTCCTCTACTCTAATTATATATCCATATAGTTTGTAGATATGTAGATTTCAATAAATTTCGAATAGACAATCTAGTAATTTTTAGATTTCAATAAAATTTGAATAGACAATCTACTTAGTAGAAGCAAAATAAGAAGAGGGTGTGTCCTACGGCTTTATTTAGGGACGTGCGAAATATCTATGAGAAATCAATATCTTGCAATAAGCAAAAGCCTGCCAACCTGCCAGCGTAGTATAAATCTTTCAAGTTTTCTTTGTTTTTTTAATATTCTTTTTCGACTTATGTTTGATAAAATTGGGTATATATATATATATTATATGCATTTAATATTATTTTTTAGTGAAATCGAGTTTAGATATGATAAGTAAGAGAGGAAGACAGCAACTTGCAGAATATAATCAATAAGCAAAAACCTGCCAACCTGCCAGCGTAGTATAAATCTTCGAAGTTTTCTTTGTATTTTTAATACTCTTTTTCGACTTGTGTTTGATAAAATTCGGTATTAAATTTTTAAGTGTTATATATATATTTAGTATCGATAATAAGTGTTATATATATATATTATATATATTTAATATTTCGATTTTAGTGAAATCGAGTTTAGATATGAGTAAGAGAGGAAGAAAGCAACTAGCAGAATATAATCAATTGAATATTGATTCAAAGGTTTATGAGAGAAGGAATGTTTCATTCTTCTTTAACTAGCATGAAATTTTTTTATTTCTACAATAGATTCCATTCAAAAACCAGGAGTTATGAGGTACAGAGGTAATAATAGTTTCCAACATGTTTTAAGTTGTAGATTTAATGTTGATTAATAATAAGAATGTTACAAATAGAGGGTATACAACTTGTTTTATAAGTGATTTAAATTTCATGTAGGGATAGGGAATAAGGTTACTATAGGTCACAAGAGGTATAGAGGCAATAATAGTTTCCAACATGTTTTAAGTTGTAGATTTAATGTTGATTAATAATGAGAGTGTTACAAATAGAGGGTATACAATTTTAAGTGATTTAAATTTCATGTAAAGATGGGGAATGAGGTTACTATAGGTTGCTTTGTTACAGGGATGTAGTAACAAAATAATTCAAAGTAAACAAAAAAAGAATAATACAAAGTAAAAAGTAAATATGAGACTTAAACTAGAGACTTTAGAACTTAGGATTAGGTGGTAAATATTATGTCGGCCACAAACAAAAAAGAATAATACAAAGTAAAAAGTAAATATGAAACTTAAACTAGAGACTTTACTTTTTACTTTTAATACAAAGTAAAAAAGTAAATATGAGACTTAACAAAATAATACAAAGTAAATAAAAAATAATAATACAAAGTAAAAAGTAATAAATATTATGTCGGCCATAAACAAAAAAGAATAATACAAAGTAAAAAGTAAATATGAGACTTAAACTACAGACTTTAGAGTTTAGGATTAGGTGGATCTAGGCTGATTTTAAACATGTTAAGGAAGCCTAATGTCCTCTAAATTAATGATAATGCCAAAGTATGCATAAAACAACCAACAAATTTAGATTATAGGAAGATCATATTATAATTACTCCCATAAAATAGTAATGATTTAAAAAATGTTCAAAATTCAAATGGGAAGGACATATCTTTCGATTCTTACAAATGGGTTGTTTGTTAATTAAGTATCAATTCTTACATACTATTAGCTTGGGAATATCTAAACGTTTATCCCGGCGTAAATTTGACCCACAAGACTATTGATATTCTTTCTGAGGCATGCATAAATTTGACCCACTAGACTATTCGATATTCTTTCAGAGGCATGAATTTGAACCGCGGAGTTTAAACAACGAGGGTTTGTGAATTTACAACGTAGGCTTGCGGATATCTAAGCCATGCAATTGAATCGTATGCAGCTGATGAATGTCGGTTTTGTAATTAAAAATAACGAAAATAATAAAATAACTGACTGGTTCTTGTCTGAGAACTAGAAGACTCGCCGGAGTCACTAAAATCGCTAGAACCACCATAGTCACCTCCTGATCCACCACCATAGCTACCTCCTAATCCACTACCATAAATTCCTTTGGATCTGCCATAAACCCCTGTAATCTCCTTTTGATATGCCATAACTTGAACCACTTGAATCATTAGAACGGCCCCCTCCTGAACCACCATAGCTTCCAAAACGAGTCCCTCCTGAACTACTAGAAATTCCAAAATGGCTTCCCCCTGAACCACCAGAATTTCCAAAACAACTCCCTCGTGAACCACCATAACTTCCAAAACTACTGCCTCCTAAATCACCATAACCACCAAGTGTATCATCTATTTCCTCTTTCACCTTAGCAAACTGCACATATCCACATGCAGACTGACAAAAAAACCTATTAGTTGTCCTTATGAATAATAAATCAAAAACTTTTGACAATATTTCCTTACTACAGTTGACCCATCATCATAGTTAGAATATTTTCTATTTGTACAACGTATCTATTTCCTGTTGTCACTCGTTGATAAAAACAAGACTCTTTGCATTTCAATAAAGCCCCTCTACGAGTCTACCTCATGTCTTTAAAGGAAGAGCTATGTACTAGACTTTCTGAACATTGCAAAGAATTAATTAAGAGAGCGACAAGAAAACCATTTATATAGTATTTACAAATTAAAATACTTTATAGTCAAATGCAAAATGTAGCCAAGACACCTATATTCTAAGAGAATTACCTATTTTCAGTGTAAATAGACATAGACACAAGGTTATACATAAAGTCCTTTACTCATACCATATGAATTTGAGGTGAATAAAGTAAAAAAATGGATTCCTTAACTACATCCTTGCTGATCATTTTCAGCAGAAAATAAAACAGATCTTGCTTTAAACATATTCATATTGAATACAGTAGACAATTAATGATAATGGAAGAGACTACTTATTTATCATGATCCAATACAAGTTTGTGGACCGACTTTGGCTTTCAGAAAAATGAAGTTCAAGGTCAAGTATATAGAAATCCAGTCAAAATGGAGTCACTCAGAAGGTTAAGGATGGGAAAGTCGCAACCAAACTTAGTTCCAGTGATGATTTTTCAAAGAAACTTATCCACAACTTCGAATGATAATTTTTATGCTGACCACAATTTTAGACCATCCAGGCAATAGAGGTAATCAAACAAATTCGCTACCATTCATATTCTATGGGCCATGTAATAATCATGAGGGGTTTAGTTGTTCAACCTGTTAAATAACTGAACACCGAATTTCATGAAAGAAATGTCCACTTCAATTATGCACTATCATGTTTGAAATTTGAAAATGACAACAATCAAACAGAAAGCAAGAAAAACAAAAAAACTGAAACCTACTTGAAATATAGAAAAGACATGACTGTAAGTTCAAAAGAGAATTACAATTCCATATCTGAATAATATAATTGTGACTAAATTGGATCCTACACCTTTCATTTAGTTCTCAGATTCTGATACAAACATTATGATGAACTCTCTATGGCATTTTATGATGCTTGGGTGGTAGTTTTTTCCATCCTGTTATGTATGACTGTAATTTTTGAAAAATGGACCTATTTTGAGGATACTTGTTTATGAGCTTAATAGACCAGACCTATTCTGAATAAATTGTTGTTAGTAGTAATTGAACTCTACTAAAGGTTAGGATCAGTTTTGTTTCTTGATAAGGAAAATGATCTTTTTGATAAAGTAATGTTCTATTGTTCCTTGATAAGGAAAATGATCATTTTGATAAAGTAATGTTCTATAAGCTATAGGGTAAGGAAGGGTGAGATGCCATTGTAGCATTTGATTTTGTTTACATAAATAAAATTGTGATTTTTATCAGAGGGAAAAATAATATAATTGTGATTGTAATTCCAAGGTGATGCCTAACAATGGTCATGTTACAAATAAGGGACCTTTCTCCAGAGATATTTTATGGCTGTCCAGATAGGAATCCAGAAAAGCTAGATCTTCACCTAAGAAAACAAATTTTTGAAAAGAAAAGGTCTACAACTCTATTTGGGCATTTCTTTTTTTGGATGTTGCCAAGGTGGACCAATCTGATCTAAATCAACATTTCAATACTTGGAGTTCAATATTTAAATATGGAAAATAAAGCATACCATGAAGTTCACTACGGGAGTTACAACACTTACCTCTTTAAATGTAAAACCTATATCGACTTCAAACATCTTAACTTGTCTAATATGTTGCTCAATATAGATGAGGATAGCACTGCCCGTCCTTCCAGCACGCCCTGATCTATGCACAAAAATTTATGAAGTTGCTGGGAGCTCATAATGAATAACCTGAACATGTACAAACTGAAGGTTGCATGAAAATATCAAAACTATGAAATCACAAAAAATGAAAGTTTTAACAAATTTAGATCCAAGTGAGCAAATAACATTAAATAAACATGCATCCTTCATATTTCCACATCTCTGAAAACAGGGCTTCCATATTTCCAACACAACCATATCGTTAAATTTGAAAATAATGTGGCAGTGAGAACCTTAATTTTCAGTAGCAAATTTATGTCCTACCAAAGTTTAAAAACAAAAGCAAATTTATCCAAGGCGTACAAATAACACAAGAAGAAAATTATACCAGATCAACATTAGGAATATCAATACCACGGGAAGCTACATCAATAGCAATCATCACATTAAAACGTCCCTCACGCTAGCGAACAAGATTTTTCTCACGCTGATTATGGGATATATCCCCATGCAAAGGTTCACGTGCAAGAACCCGACCCAGTGCCATTAACAGATTATCTGCAGACTGCATGTAGCTTTGTTTGAGTGAAAACGATAATCATTTGGTCAGGTTTTGCTTGTCACGGGCAGTGTTGGAATTTGGTTTTCATTCTATCCGTCAGATTAATATTTTTTTGACGTTATGGGTTTTTATTAAGCTGTAAGGCGTTTTATTTTAATTTTGGGGTGGAGCGAGGGTGGCAGATTTTTAATTTTAAAAAAAATGAATGACCAGATTTAAAAGATAAAAGATAGCCAAATATTGTAACCGATTGAAGATTGAATCTATTGTAACCGATGGAAGATTGAAACGTTTGGGTATCTATATCCGTTTCACATCTGTGCAGCCACGTTATCGAACCGTTAATATTCCCTCACTCTGTTAACAA
Organism: Larix kaempferi; assembly: GCA_027924585.1. Classification (NCBI taxonomy): domain Eukaryota; kingdom Viridiplantae; phylum Streptophyta; class Pinopsida; order Pinales; family Pinaceae; genus Larix; species Larix kaempferi. Next base: position 3,893,144 of record BSBM01000118.1, read on the forward strand.
ACCTAGCAAGCAGTCGCAAAGCGGTTGTTTGTTTAAGTTGCTATGAGGACTTTGAATTTCTTGTAGAGGTTGCATGAAGGGTATTCTTAGATTAATACACAATTCTGTGCTGTTCGATGGCAAGCAGAAGAAGTCCAGTCTTGGACTGACCGGATTCTGTACCAATATCAAAGCCCGTGTGGAGGACTACGATTGTCTTAATTCAATAAGAAGCTCCGATCACAGACCTGTCAAAGCTCTACTTTACATTAAAATCCAGAAGCCATCGATTAGTCAGCAAGACGGGGAGACAATCAACGATGATTCAAAGAGTCTTTAGGAGGCATCGAGATTAACTTGATTCAGTGTATCATTCAATGAAATTATTTGATAACTCGTTTCATAGCTCGGACTCTGCTTTATATAATATGTGGGAAAATGACTCAAAGATTATTTTTATTTCTTAATGGAATCTCATATTCTACTCGCATTTTAAGGGTTTGGGGACTATCTACTCGCAAAAAGGAAAGAATTAGAATGAGGCCGCTTATTGCTGATGAAATTCTGTCTACAAATAATAAAATTTTACCATTTAAGATCTGTTAACAAACCTATCAAGCAATCGCAAAGCAGTTGTTTGTTTAAATGTTGAGGTTCCAAGGAGAATTTCTTCTGTAATTGGATTCGCACATAATGGTAGCTATTTGAGGTGCTATGAGGACTTTAGTCTGCTCATCTCAGAGAATTTATTGTAGAGGTTGGTACCCAATGTTTGTTCTTTTCCTTCAGTATCCACGCTATTATATTCAGAGAAGGTATTATCTTCATCCATTTATGCAATTTGAATTTGATAGAAGTGCAATCTTTTAACGATCCACCACCTACCGTTACATTTTATATGCAACAGATATCTGGAACGGTGTCTATATCTCTACAATAGTAGTGGTTGTCAAGCTGCCGAGGATTTGTAACCACGCCTTTATGGTGCTAGATTGAGCAATATTCATTGATGCAGGTTATGCATGGGTTTGGGGATTTAGTCGGTTAGGAAAAGCATCTCTGGAATTTGTCAAGTGAGGTACGCCACAAACGAAGAAGGCATTGCAGTGATTGCCTTTTGCCCAGCATAAATGTCAGCACTGAAAATTGCTACTATTGTTGAACGTGCCACACCATAGCCTTGGAGCTTGATCAAAGGATTATACTCGGCTTCATTATCAGATGCACTCATAAAGCCCCAGCCATAGTGTTTCCGGCATTTTCCACCATTGGTGTTTTCGGCATTTTCTACCATTGGCTTTCGTATCTGACAACTTTTTTGAGTCTATGTATTTTTTTCTGGTGTTCAATATCCGTGGATGGTAATATATAATTAAACAATTTTCAAATCCATATGTTAGGTTTTCCATTATAGTATATGTTAATCCATTACAGTTTATGTTATTGGTTATCCATTATAGCTTATATGTATACAATGAACCATATTTATGCTTTTTCCTCCTCAAAAGCTTATTTGTGCTAAAGCGATCTATGTTGGTAAGTAATACTACCAATTTGAAGAGCAGCCACAATCTGGTAGTAAAAATCGATGCGGATCAAACCGTAATGCATATTTGAAAATCTTTTGTTCAATGCCTGCTTCCAGCAAGTGGGCGATTTTTTTCGTTATACTATGGTGATATAAAATAATTTCATAATCTCATGGTTTTCATTATCTACAACTCTATGTGTTGGCACCTATAAATTTTTTGCACAAAGCTGAAGGGGAGGATTGACTCCACTTGTCAATTCTTTGAAGAAATGGTTAAACCCTCCCCCACAGTCATGACCACGTTGCTAAGGCCAAGAAGCAACTCAGTTGGGAAGGAAATAATGAGATAAATAAGGGGTTTTTTGGCATTTTATGCATAAGAAACTAGCCCAAATAATCGAAAATGGATAAAATTGCACGGAAATGAGCCCAGGAGGGTGGTCGCAATGGATAAACCGCCAGGATAGGTGGCAGTCGGAGGAGCCATCGCATGAGCGTTTGGACGGTAAGTGAAATTGCCAGAAGGGTTGCGATACCATCGCAATGGGAAAGCGAGGTAGAAGATCAATGGCACAGGTTGTGTGGCCAAAAGATCTGACAGTGCGAAGGACAAGTTGTCACATCAACACAGAGGTCAAGGCAGATCAATGGCTCGCGACAAAAGGGAATCAGATCTACGGCTGGCGGAGATAGGAGATGCACGGTTGATAGCATAGTGGACTCCACCGGCGAAAGTGCTGAAAAGCTAGACACTTGGAGAGATCCCCGTCGTAGATACGTTAAAGGACAAGATCAACGCTCCTCGGTGATCGTCGCAAGGTTAAAGAGCACCCCAGATAAGGGAGAAGGTGGTTGCGATGGTGCATACCACCTGCCAGGTGTAACCACTTGAGCGCACCGCGAGGAAGATTAAGTGGTAACCAAAACCGGAGGTCAGGTAGCGATACCACCATATCCTTATATGGTGTTAGATACAATGGACGGCTAAGATTTAAAGCCAATAGAAGATCCTACGGTGGAGATGAAGAGAGGTCAAATCAGAAAAAGTTGAATAAGGGATCAGATCAATGGCCTAGAAGCAATGCCCAGTAGATCGATGGATGGGAAAGAGGGACAGCTTGCGAAGGTGAGCGAAAGTTAATGGGAAAAGTTGTATATATATAACAAGTCATATGTGAATCGACATTTCTTTCTTGGACCTGTCAGAGTTGGAGGCTTCTCGACGTGCAAAGGCCGAAAAGTACGACAGGGAGAAGGTCACTCTCGAGCTTTCCGTGATAGGTAGGGTTCCAAACCTCCTTTTTTGCAACGTGCAGTCTATTTTATAGTTGTAGGATGGCAGACGAATAGGTTTCTAACAGTTTGAAAGTCAGAGTAACCCTAGAAGATAGAGACTGTGATGTGGTTGACCCAGACCTTCGGCTCCCTATACCAAAAGTTAAAAGAAGGCTGAAAACTCTACTTGAACAAGGGTTAGATGTCCATAGTGTCCATTAGTCCTTTTTCATCTTCTTTTTCCTTGAACAGATAATGCCTTTCCCAGAGTTCGTGTCATGGTGTTCGTTGAATTACTCAGAACCCCAACGAGTAATAATGAACACCAAGAAGTCTAAAATCGTTTGTAGTGTAGACATTGCTATCATTCAAAGTACCCTTTCCGTGCCCAAGTCACCAGCCCTGATTCCCGAAAGTTTCTCCGAAGAGTCGGTCGTTACCCTGTACAGGCATATTTCCCCATAAATCCATAAAGCTTTCCTTGTTATGTGAAGAACCTGCAATAATTAATTAATGCAAATACACGAGATATCAGAAATAATAGAACTCAGAATCACTTTTATATTGATCACGGGCCACTTTGCGGGGGCAACCTCCTTTGAGCAAGCTCAATACGATTAACTTCACGGTGCCTTCAATGATCTCAACACACACTTATATACTAAGTCTATGCCCAATACTATGAGTCAAAACCATGGGACATATAATACTACGGGACGACTTACAAAGCATATGCGTCCAATACTATGGGCTAATATAAACTATGGATCAACAAATACTATGGGACGACTTACAAAGCATATGCGTCCAACAACAATATACTAACATAGTAAAGAGAAGGGTTGACACGGGTTCCTAACATCCCCTCTCCCTTAGAAAAAGCTTTGTCCTCAAAGCTTTGGTTGGAGAAATTGCTGCAGAATCTGAAGAAGTGGTTCCCCGGTAGCATCCTTGGGTTGCATTTCGGGCCACTGATGCCTTTGGAGTGTCACAGAGGATTTCTTGGAAGGCTATAGACAAAGAAGAACCCCATCAGTTGCACAAAAAATGCACTCAGAACGGTGTTGGTCGGCTTGTTGTTTCAGGCGAATTCTGGCCATGTGAAGATTTTCCTACAGAATGAGAAGAATCTGATCGCGGTTTCGAAGAACCGAGTCAATTTCCTGAACTAGGGAGTTGCTAAGGGTGTATGGAAGAAGAACTGGCGGTGTTTGTCCATAGACTGCTTCATATGGTGTCCTTTGAGATGTGGTATTGTACCACCAGAGCGCTGCTAGGAGATCCATAGAAATAGTTGGCCAAAGCTGTGTAGGGATGGGCAAGGGTTTGAGCAATCCCGAAAGGAGTGTTGTTTCACCCTTGTTGACCTGGAAAGTATCACAGTCAGCCACCATCTGTTGAATTGTCATTTTCAGTCCCTTCCAAAAAAAGTTACATTGTTCCCGGTCATACATTTTGAAGAACCCAAAGTGCCCTGTTGATGAAATAGCATGGAGTTCATAGAAGAGATAGCCCTATTGAACATATTGCAACCAATTTGGAACAAGCAGAGAAAGAGCTATAAGAGAAACTGGGTCATCAATTGTGCGAAAAGGAGCATCTGCCACCATATTGTCCTTACCCTTCTTGTAAGTGATCGCATAGGGATAACCCATGAGTTGGATAACCCATTTCAGGTGTGTTGGGGAGGAGACCCATTGTTCCAGAAAAATTTTCAGACTCTGGAGATCAGTCTTGATGCAGAAATAATTCCCTAATAGGTATGGTTGCCACTTCTGTACTGCATGCAAAATAGCCATCAGTTCCTGCTGAGAGGTAGATGCGACTAAATTCTTACCAGAAAGGTCTCTTGAAGGCGGAAAGCTCATTGGTTCAGCAAAGACACCTACATATCTATCCAAGGAAGTAGTGGAAACTGTTGATGGGTGCATCTGAAGGGAATGGAGTTGAGCGATGATACCATGTGAATTATTCTTAAGATTTTTTTCCAGGCGATGTGAACTGATGATGCAGGGAGACCTTGGTTGTAAGCCCATTAATTTGTGTTGTGCCCCATTTACTGAAAACTGCATCCAAAGTTTCAAAAAATCCCATAACATGGGGCCAAGTGTGCGTAACCATTGAACGCCCAAAACCACATCACATCCACCTAAGGACAAGGCAAACATGTCAGAGCGCGGGTTATAATCTTCCATAGAGATATGCACATTGTGACACTTCCCCTTGCAAGGTAAGGTGCCCCCATTGGCAACCATGACTTCAAAGTTGGAGCAAGGATGGACAAAACAATCAGCATGTTTGGCAATCCGAGGGTCAATGAAGTTATGAGTGATACCAAAATCAATGAGTATGGTAAGAGGGAGCTTCTTGAAGTATCCCCTGACTCGCATTGTTTGTGGGGTGGTGATGTCGATTACAGCATGGAGAGAGAGCTCGGGTGGGTCATCCTGAGATGGGGTGTCAACAGGCGGGTGTTGAATGTCGACCTAATCATCTACTGTATCTGGAGCTTCTTCATCAAGTTCTGAGGCAGGCGGAGAATCCACATCCAAGAGATAGAGCTTTTGTTGAACACATCTATGTCCCTGAGTGAATTTCTCATCACAATTATAACAAAGCCCTTTTTCTCGGCGTGCCTGCATCTCTGTTTCAAACAAATGCTTGATAGGAGTTGGTTGCGGGGCAGGCGTGATGGGAGGTCGTTGGGAACCCATATTTCTGAAGGGAGCAAAGGTGGATTTGGAGCATTGTTGAGTTGAGATCTTGTCCTCTGCCAACTTAGCCAACCCTAGGACTTCCATCATTGTATTGGGACATAACATTTTGACCTCTGAGCGGATTTCATCCTTGAGACCACTGATAAAACAACTCCTGTAGAATTCATTAGACAATCATTCTGTGTGATTGGCCAGTTTCTCAAATTCTGTCTGATACTTTCTCACTGTGCCCATTTGGTGAAGTTTAGTGAGTGCTCCTGTGAAGTCATCAAAAGAACTAGGACCAAATCGTTGCAAAAGGAGTTGGCAAAAATCTGTCCAGTTTGGCTCAGGATGAGCTTTGATGTACCAACGGTACCATTGAAGGGATTCTTGTTCCAAATTAAAGGATGCAAGTGGAACTTTCTGGACATCAAAAGTATTATGCAAACTAAAATATTGTTCTTCTCGGTATATCCATCTAGTCGGATCAGTACCATTGAAGTGAGGAAAATCAAGCCCGCGAAAATTGCTGGAAGAAGAGAACCCGGTGGCTGCAAAATATTCTGGTTGTCGGTTATTGTTCATGGCCGAATGCCAAAGATGGAGGATGAGAAATTTTTCATCCAGATCTTGGAGTTTGGTTTGGATGGCTGCAAGTGCTTCCTCCATGGTTTTTTTTTTTTTTTGAAATGGAAATGGATAGAAAAACACAAACAAAAGCTTATTTAGTAAAGGAAGATTTGGATTTGGGAAAAACTCGGATGGGCAATTGGGGTTTGACTAGGTTTTGGACACTTTCTCATGGATAGGGAAGCAAAAAATGGGGATTTTAGAAGCAGGGTGAAAGAATGAGAAAATTTGGTAGAGAGGGACAAAGAAGCAGAATTAGGAAAGGAACACGGTGGCAAAATTTGACAGTGTTTGGGTGAAAATTGAAGGAGTTATGGCAAACCCTAAAAATAGACAAATGTGAGATTTTTGGTCTTGGGAAGTGGAATTTGGGATAGGGTCTTCAGAAATGAAATATGTAGGATGGGATTGCAGGGATGTCAATGAAGTTTCAGGGAAAACAGAGTTGAAACAAGGGAAATTGCTCCTTCTTTTTTTTTTTTTCTAGAAATGGATCGACAACAGCGGCGCGGAAGGGATCCGCAACAGATTGATCTACAATAGCGCGGAAATGATCGAAAATGGCTAGATCTGGAATGACTTTCAGAATAGATCTAGAACGGCTGGATCTGGAGCTGAAGTGATCGGCAATAGTTCAGCTGAAAATAGATATGGACCCCAGGTATGTGCGGCTTTCTATCGTTTCAGGAGATTCACTCGGCCACCAATGCTGTCTGACGGCTTGCATATTGTGGCAGTACCCCTCACTCCACGGCTCAGGTAAAACTGATAACTACTTTGCCACAAACGACAGCTCTTGGTTTACCTCACGGGTGGGAACTAGTCAATCAGGTAGGGGTCATTGCCCTTTTTGCTGACAGGTCCTCTCAATGGGCCAGCTACTTTGGGGTTCCTATGGTACTCCTCACAATGAGTTTTAGGGCTTATGCCCAAGTACTTCTCACAGTTAAGCGGATAGGGGTTATCCCCAGATCCGAACTTGCAACAGATGCGAAAAAAAAAATTGGCAGAAATTCCACCCAACGAGCCCAAGAAAGTGCTCTGATACCAGATGTGAAGAACCTGCAATAAGTAATTAATGCAAATACATGAGATATCATAAATAATAGAACTCAAAATCACTTTTATATTGATCACGGGCCACTTTGAGGGGGCAACCTCCTTTGAGCAAGCTCAATACAATTAACTTCATGGCGCCTTCACTGATCTCAACACACACTTATATACTAAGTCTATGCCCAATACTTTGAGTCAAAACCATGGGACATATAATACTATGGGACAACTTACAAAGCATATGTGTCCAATACTATGGGTCAATACTATGGACTAATATAAACTATGGATCAACAAATACTACGGGACGACTTACAAAGCATATGCATCCAACAACAATATACTAACATAGTAAAGAGAAGGGTTGACATGGGTTCCTAACATGTTACTTGCTTAAAACCTGATATAGAAGTTACAGATACCCCCTACCCACTGGACGTCAGCCTTTTTAATGACCACACCCTATTGGTTCTTTCTTTGATAGAACAATTTTTAGGTTTAGATGCAGATTTGTGGATAACCGAAGTATAGCTAAGCCTATTATTCAGGATTAGTGTTAGTTCCCCAGAGGGAGGAAGTGAGTCAGTACCATCCCTCAAGTTTGAGGAATTTTTGGTAGAGAAAATCCATGCACAGTTGAGTTGTTTTGAAAATACCAGGTTTTTTCGGTTTCAAGCATATTTGACTAAGATGGTTCTGCATAGCAGTGCAGACGAGTTATGGTTCTCTCAGATACTCTTTACAGGGAATTTGGAAGATAATGTTTTCAATTTCATGAACTATATTTTATCTGCTGTGTTCAAAGTTATATTTGAAGAAGAACTACCCAGAGTGATACCAGAAATGCAAACTCTGATGCGGTTGAAAGATGAACTAGCCATTGGCGACTGGTTCTTTTTGAAAGATGCCACAGTGATAAGAGTGTATGGTTTTATACATGAACCACACTTTTTGCCAGCATTTTTAACTTTGAGGGTTTTTTCCCTTGAGTTCATTCGCTAGAGGTTAATTGTAGAAGAGGAGCAGTTTGGGCAATTTAAGAAAGGTTCTGATATAAAGCTCCCTTGGCAAGTTGGCCCTTTTATTGTAAAGAATAAAGAAGCTATTAGTGAAGTGGAAAAATTGTTAAGAAATATGGAGTTCAGAAAAGATGTGGCGATCACATATGATCCTCTGCATATCATAGCCGAAAGGAGGAAGAAAAATAACTTGAATGCATTTGAACATCAAGAGACTGAAGGATTGTTGAAGGGGCAGAATTTATTGCAATATGAGCTCGAAGAGGAAGAAACCCTAGATTCACAAGCACAAGATTTAGTCATGACTGATGATCCTATGGAAGCAGACTAGCTACTTAACACTCTGGAGGTAGGCGGGAAGAGAGATTTACAAGAAGTCATTGAGATAGAAGAAGAGGAAGAAAATGAAAAGAAAAGACTAAAATTGGAAACACCAGATGAGTTAGCTATCCTGATAAGTGATATAGATGAGCAGAAAGAAGGTTTATCAACCCCAGTTATCCAAGTCCATGAATATAAATTCCAAGATGTAGCAGGAGGGAGTGAGGACAATAAATTTCAATCCTAAGAAGCTATGTTTAAGTATCATGGGAAAAATAAGCAGGCATCTGCACATAAACTTTTTGAACTAATTCCCATAGTAAGGAGTTTGTCTAAAATAGAGACGTCTTTGATGATGAGTAGGGACATCAAGACACACACTCTCAATCTGACGATATCCAATAAAGAAAAAATGACGGAAGCGAAAATAGACTGGAAGAAGATACCCTTGCCTGACAAAATTCAATTCCACAGGAAAATTGGAGAAGGTCTATATGATGACTTAGTGGGAGCGGCCTTGAAGATCTCTAATTTGGAAGTTACTGTAAATAAAATGGATGCCCAGTTAAAACATCAAAGGTCAAAGAATAAAGCACTTCAGCAACATGTCAAAAAGCTGCAGTTTGATTTAATTGAAAATGATGGCGGGGGAAAAGTAAGCAAGAAATTGTTAATAGAAAAAGATAATTTGATCCAGAGCCTACAAAAGAGAATGAAAATCCCCAACACCCAGTTGATACGAGCTCTCGAAGAGACAAAGTTAATAAAAGAAAAAGAAAATTTAAGCAGAGAGATCAACAATAGTAAGGCTAAATTGTTAAGGTTTGAAGAGAAAGAAGGATGCTGGGAGAAAGAGAAGATGAGTTGGAAGAGTCAAATTGAAGAGTTGAAGAGCATTTTGTCAAATATATGTTCACAATAGGCAAGTGAAGACTGAATAAGGAGCAAGAGGGTACTGATAGCATTGTACAAGCCATGTCCCAGATCATCCTAAAGGATGTTGAAATACAAGAACTAAAAGAGGAAAATCAAAGATTAAAGGAAGAAAACGAAAAAAAGGAAAAAGGGACACAGGCCCTACAGGAAAAGTATAAGGAATTGTTAGGGATTAATAACAGGTTTGCTCAGCAGGTTACAGGGAAAACAGCTATGCAGGGATGCAAGCATTTGGTTTGGGATTTAATTATCCAGGAAGCTGAGAGGTTCAGACCTTATCTAGGTTTCATGAGGACAAAGGAAAAAATAGTCATTGATGTCTTTGGGAGCTGCACTGGCATGAAGGAAAAGTTGAATAAAAAGCTAAAGGAGACTGTGTATAATGCTATAAAATTTTTAAATGGTTTGACAGATAAGGATGTCATATATTTGAACATTAAGGACAGGGTCACAACCATTGCGGTAGCAAGGAAAATCCTAGGCAAGCATGCGTTAGTCGAAACTGTCGAGGCCAAAGCAAATGAAATGCATGAATAGTTAAAAGAGTTCAAAGGATAGTTTGAAGGGCTAGTAGAAAAGGGATTTCCTGCATTTTGGGATGAAGAGCAAAAATTGATTCCCCAAAGTGAGCATAAAAAGTTGATGTTTAGCAAGTGGATGGATCATTCAAAGTTCAAACATTTGACCCAGCCACTTATAGGGAAACTCTTGATGGAAAAGATGGATGAAGAGTTCGAGATGTTGTACAGATTGACCTCTATTGGAGAAGGGCTTCCACCTATGTCTTTCGTTGATCACCTTGACATAAAGGTCCTAGTGAAAGAGATGACAAGTTACGACATCCCAGCACCTAAACTTTGGGTCTCTATGGAGAAATACGGAAGGATGAAATATACCTATCACGCTCCACTGATAGCTGCTACCCCTTAGATCTTATACCTATGCATTTTTTAAATATTAGTTTATTTTTTATATAAAAGTTTGTAATATATTTAGGATTTTGATTTTCCAGGACGTGGCAGTGGGTTTCCCGTTATGTAATGAAGTTTCACCATTAGACAGATACTTTAAATATCTTTTATATTGTTTAACGACATACTGGCAAATGCAAGAAAGCAGTTAAGCTTATCTTGTTATATTTTCTATTTATGATAGTGACATTTGAATTGTGATGAGGTGTCTCTATATTGTAACTAATTTCTATTTCAAATGGGCCGAGTATGACTCCAGGCCACTATAAGTTCCATGTATTTTCAAATGGAAGTGTGGAGAAATTTTGGAGCTCTGCATATTTGTCCACTGTTGTTATTCTGAGATATTTTTTTAATAAAGTTGTCAGAAGCTTACATGCGTTTTTCAGGGATTCCTGTGTAATAGGTCTGGTAATCTGTTTTCCTTTCCTATGTAATATGTGTTTCTTTCCTTTGTTAATCCATGTTGTTAATATTCCTTCGTACTTGGTTCAGTGTAGTATCTGAATGAGATTCATAGAAATTATGCCTTGTTCATTTCTTACCAAGTATTTCACAAAAAATATTTCTGCTAAAGTTGGTATAGGATTCATCTGTGTATGCCTTATATCAATGGATTGTTCATCTTTCTTCTGTTTCACCAATTAAATCACTTTGACTACTAGCTATTTTCTACCTTGCCCGTGCGTGAATGTATCTGCTAAGCATTTGATAATGATGTTTATGATATACTTAAATTGAATTCATTGCCCAATATAGATCCCTGTTGTTCTCCAACCAATGGTTTGTAGAAGTAATTTTTGTCCTACAGAAATCTGACCTTCTGTGTATGTTTTAATAGAGCATTTTTGAAGAATGAATGCTTATTAAAGTTATTTAACTTGTTTTAAATCAAAGAATTCCATGGACTTCTCGTTCTCATCTTTGCACACTAGATTAACCTTATGGATCTGTGGGCAGCTATAACACCAACGCTGGTCATGGAACTCAATGCCATTGCTGCGAACATCAATGGTTATAAAATTTGAAATCTTGCTATTGTTTTTAAATTTTAAGTATTTCTGAATTAACAAAATTTCTGAAAAATGTTAATGTCATTTCTACATAGTTCTAAATTTTTAAATCTTGCTTGCATAGTTATTGATTTTATATGGCATATAATTCCAGATTTTATATAGCGTAGTGTTAACACCCAAATTGACCCCCAGGTTGTAAGAAGGGGAATTAGGGGCAACCACTAACCAATCTGTGGACTGATGTTACTGACCCAACACAGTCTGAGAGGGCTCTATTATGTTCTGACCTTCTGATGTGCAATTCTAAATTTTCATTATATATTATGCGTCAAATTTCAAATGGGTGGTAAAAATTATTAGATTTATAATATATTCATTAATTTATTTATAATATATTTATCATTAATTTATTTATAAAAATAATAATTGATTTATATTAAATTTATTATTAATGATTTTTATAATAATAATAACATTGATATATAAAAGAATAGAATAATTTTAATAGGTTAATTTTGTTTAAATAATAATACTTTATTAGTGTTATATATAGTAACTATATATTTGACCTTTGTTAATTTATAATAATAATAATTGATTTATCACACACTAAAATTGATTTATAAGATATAGTAATAATAATAGTAAAAATTCTTAATAAATTTATATATATATATAATAATAAAATTGATATATAAAAATGAATAGTTATATATATCAGTGTTACAAATATTGGCGATATATCGCGATGTTTCCAGCTCGGCGATAATATCAGAAAAAATCCGCAAAAATATCGCCATTTGAAAATATCGTGATTTTTTGAAAATATCAGCAAATATCGGCGAACATCGGCAAACATCGGCAAATATCGGGAAAAAAAATTGGGAAATATCGGCAAAAAATCAGGAAATATCGACAAAAATCGGGAAATATCAGAAATATATTGGCTGAGACAAAAAATTAATATTTTTTTTATTTTTTAATTTCGTCGATATATTGCCGATGTTTGCCGACATTTTCCTCGATAAATCCGATATTTTGTTTTTGGACCCTCGGCGATATATTTGCCGACACGATATTTGTAACATATATATATATATATATATATATATATATATATATATATATATATATATATATATATATATTGTAAATGTTTTAAATCTAATTTGAGCACACATGTTATTTTTTATAATAGTTTATTATTTTTTTTAAAGGACACATGTGAGAATGGAAAGAGTTACACATCCCCCTAATGCATCTCTTTGACACAATAAATATATTAATGCCTTTCTATAATAATAGTCAAATTGATTTATAATAGTAGTAAAAACCATCACTACATTTATAATAATAAAAAATAATTGAAAAGAGTTACACATCCCCCTATGCATATCTTTCGCACATCCCCCTAAAGCATCTCTTTGGCAATATTATAAATCAATAATAGTCAAATTGATTTATAATAGTAGTAACAATCATAAATAAATTTATAATAAAAATTAGATTTAAAAAAGTAAAAATCAATGAAATATTTAAATGTTGAACTTTAATTTGTTTAAATAGAAGATATAAAATCTATATGTTATAATATAAATAGTATAATTGTTGAGAAAATTAATGATATATACAAATAATATAATAATAAATTGTGGTCATCCATGGTCATCCATGATAAACCTTTACTAGCCATGGTAAACCATAGTCAACATTCCAATCCAAGATGACCTTTTTGGAACATCATAGCACCAGATACTACTTTCTAAATGTCATAATAACCACTCATAAAGATAGGATGTCAACGAATGTCAACAGAGTTGTCAATTGTAAAGTGATATAATCATAGTCAAACTTAGTTAACCAAGGTCAGCTAAACTCATCTTACTCAACCATTGTTAACAAATGTCAAACATAGTGAAACATGTTCAACCAAAGTCAGTATCAGCCATGGTCAACATCAACTTAAGACAACCATGTCAACCAAAGTCCACATTAACCATGGTCAACCAAAGTTAACCTTGGTTGACAATGGTCAACCATAGCCAACCATGGTAAACAAAAGTCGACCATGGTTTATCATGGTAACCCATACTCAACCATAGTCAACTATGGTCAACTATAATCAACCATGGTCCACCATAATCAACTATGAGTCAACCATATTCAATTATGGTCAACTATAATCAACGATTGTCCACCATAGTCAACTATGGTCCACCATAGTCAACCATAGGAAACCAAAGTCAACTATGGTCAACCATAATCAACCATGGTCCACCATACTTGACCATGGTTAACCATGGTAAGCCATATTCAACCATTGTCACCCATAGTCAACCATAATAAACAATGCCTTTTTCACTATACGTGCAGTCAACCATTACTCAACCTTAGTCAGCCATGATCATTAATGGTCAACCATAATCAATGATGAATTCTCCACTATACAAAAAGTCAACAATCAATCAACCATGATAAACCATGGTGAAGATTTAGTCAACCATAGTAAAAAATGCCTTCTTCACTATACCTGCAGTTAACCATTACTCAACCTTAGTCAACAATGATCATTAATGGTCAACCATAGTCAACATTGAATTCCCCACTATACCACCAGTGAAACATTAGTCAACCATACTGAGCCACACACAACCATGGTCAGCCTTGGTGAACCATGGTCAACCGTGGTTGACAATGGTCAACCAAAACCAACCATGGTAAACAAAAGTCAACCATTATTGACCATGGTAAAACATAGTCAACCTTACCCAACCAAAGTCAACTATGGTCAACCATAATCAATCATGGTCCACCATAGTGAACCTTAGTAAGTCATAATCAACCATTGTCACCCATAGTCAACCGTAGTCAACAATGCCTTCTTCATTATACCCCCAGTCAACCATTACTCAACCTTAGTCAACCATGATCATCAATGGTCAACCATAGTCAACGATGAATTCCCCACTATATCACCAGTGAACCATTAGTCAACCATGATAAACCATGGTGAACCATTTAGTCAACCATAGTTAACAATGTCTTCTTCACTATACCCACAGTTAACCATTACTCAACCATAGTCAACTATGATCATCAACGGTCAACCATAGTCATCGATGACTTCCCACTATACCACCAGTCAACCATCACTCAACCATGAACAACCATGGTTTAGCATTTAGTCGACCATAGTCAACCATACACAGCCATGGTCATCCTTGGTGAACCATAATCAACCATAGTCAACCATGGATTCCCCATTATAGCTAGAGTCAACCATAGTCAACCATGCTCAACCAAATCCAAACATAGTCAACCATGGTAAACTAAACTCATCTTATTGAACCATTGTTAACCGATGTCAAGCACAGTGAAACATGGTCAATAATGGTCATGCAGCATTGTCAACCAAAGTCAACCATGGTCAAAATTAACCTAAGTCAACCACAATCAACCAACGTCCGCATCAACCATGGTCAACATCAGCGATGGTTAACAAAATTCAACCATGGTCAACCAAAGTCAACATCTTCCATAGTCAACGTCAACCATGGAATGGTTAACCATAACCAACCATGGTAAACAAAATTCAACCATGGTAAACCATAGTCAACCTTCGTCAACCAAATTCAACCATGGTCAACTATGGTTAAACATAATTAACCATGGTAAAACATAGTTAACCATTGTCAACCATGGTAATCCATAGTCAACCATTGTCTCCCATAGTCTACCATAGTTAACCATGTCTAACCATATTCGACCATGGTTAGCCATGGTCAACCAATAGTAAATTCTAGCCAAACTAAGTCAATGATACTCAACCATGGTTAGCCAAAGTCAACCAAATTCAACAATGGTCCACCATGCTTAACCATGGTCAACCATAGTTAGCCGTGGTCAATCATAGTCATCCATAATGAATTACTCAACCAAATTCAACCACAATCATACAAAGTCAACCATAGTTAACCATGGTCAACCATAGTCAACCAAAGTAAACCACAGTCTACCATAGTCAACCATGTCCAACCACAGTCTACCATATTCGACCATGGTTAGCGATGGTCGACCAATAGTCAATTATGACAAAACTAAGTCAACCATGTCAGCTAAAGTCAACCAAATTCAACCATGGTAAGCGATGGTCAACCATGTTCAACCATGGTCAACCATAGTCAACCATAGTGAATTACTCAACTAGATTAAGCCACAATTAAAGAAAGTCAACCGTAGTTAACCATGGTCAACCATAGTCACCATAGTGAATTACTCAACTAGATTCAACCACAATTAAACGAAGTCAACCGTAGTTAACCATGGTCAACCATAGTTAACAAAAGTAAACCATATTCAACCAAAATCATCCATAGTCAAGAAAAGTCAACCATAGTCAATCATAGCCAACCATAGCCAATCCTTGTCAATTATGCTTGATTATGATCAACTAAAGTCAACTATGGTTGATTATGATCAACCATAGTCATCCATGGTAAGCCATGTCCATCCATGCTCAACCATGGTCAAACCAGATCAACCATAGTAAACCACAATTAACCACGGTCAACCATAATCAATCATAGTGAATCGTAATCAACCAACATCAACCATGGTCAACCAAATTCAACCATGGTTGACCATGTTTGGTTAATAATAATAGTAGTAGTAATAATAATAATAATAATATTAACCACTTATGGTTGGTTATTAATAATAAAAATAATATTAACCATGGTTGATTGTGGTTGACCATGGTTAATCAAAGTCCACCATGGTCAGCCATGTTTAACCAAAGTCAATCATTGTCAACTATGTTCAACCATGGTCAACTATAGTCAACCAAATTCAATCATGGTTAATTATGGTTGACCATGGCTGACATTGGTTGACCATGCTTAACCATGGTTTACCATGCTTTGTTAATAATAATAAAAATTATTATTAACAATGATTTGTTATTAAGCATTGTTGACTCTATGGTCAACCATAATCGAGCCTAATGAGCCAAAGTCAACCATGTCAACCTTGATCAACCAAAGTCGACATTATTATAATAACAATAATTATTTCTTATAATAAATATAATAATAAATCATAATTAAATAATCAATATTATTATAAATAATCAATGTTATAAATAATAATAATAATAAATAATATTATAATAAATAATATTATAATAAATAATAATAATAATAATCAATATTATTATAAATAATCAATGTTATAAATAATAATAATATTATAATAAATAATAATAATAATAATAATAATAATTATAATTATTATTTCTTTTAATAAATATTTGCTTATAAAAAATAATAATTAAAGCTCAACCATCTTTCCCCGCAGGCCGAACGTCAACTAGCAAGCCATATTAATAATTAATATGGCTTATATACGTCGATCGACGTATATCAACCACATTTAAATGTGTAGCCATGGTTGATATACGCCAATCAGCGTATATAAGCCATATTAATTATTAAAATGGCTTGCTAGTATTACCCATCATAAAACATTTGGTTTAAAATTTTACCCTTCGACAATGAAGTCTTCTTAAAAAAATTCGTAATCAGAATCCAAATTTTTAAATAGATACAAGCCTCTATAAATCTAATCGTTATAAAATAGATACAAGCCTTTGTAAATCTAATCGTTGTTATAAAATAGATACAAGCCTTTGTAAATCTAATTTGTCCATGCGCTTGCCTTTTCTTACTTTTCCCTTGGTAAAGTTGAGAAATAGCTAAGGCAAGAAAAGGTAGTGACCAGGGCAAGGCACTCAACGATGAATCAACTAGAACAGACCATTATTCAGTTGGTTACATCTCCCCAATACTTCACAAAAGTAAAGGAGTTTATAGACACTAAGGATGAAAATATTATGGCTATTAAAAATAAAATAAAGGCATGAGATGCCTATCTAGTTCAGACTCTCCAGAGCTCATTGTAGCAGAAAATTAGAGGGCTTCACTCCTCAAGCAGCTGCATGAGTCTAGGCAGCAAAATCAAAATCTCAAGGAGCATGTGGCTATGATGGAGACTAAAATTAAGCAATTACATAATGCAGGCATACCAAGTGCAGTCATGCAAAGTTCACAAGAATTATAAATAATAATGATGAATGACGGACTCGACAAAATATAGCTTTGTATTGTCTTTTTTTTATATATTATGTTGTTCTACAAACTACATTTCATTCCAAATGTTGCAAACAGATTTCATGTCTCTCATTGCCTTATTCAGTATTGGCCTTCACTTAAATTATGCATCTCTCACTGAAATTGAACCATGAGAGAAATATAACCAATACTTTTGAGTCTGAATCTATATAAATTACATAAATTATGGGATATCGCTAAATACACACACGCTACACATTATTTATGTTATTTAATTTTTTTTCTTAAATACATACTTTATAACATTTCTTCAAACTCATAGATTTAACTAAATGTTTGAATCTAAACAAATCACTAAATATAATACCAAAAAAATAGTGCATGCATTACCTTTGATAATGCAAATAATTCTCAAACTGTACCTCCAAGGCTCTCCAACTCCCAACTTTTTGTAACACTTTAATGTAATCAATGAGCATTGAGCACTGGAATTTGTAAGCTCATTGCAATAATAAAAAAGTCAAAAAATAATGGAAAAATCATTTCAAGTTAAAGGAGTTCTTTATTTTAGGAAAAATCAATGCAACTTGTAAATGGAAAGACATGAAAATAATTCTAATTTAAAGGATGTTTCTATTTTTTTATTAAATGTATGGTTGCAACTTGTAAATGGAAAGACATGGAATTAGATCTAATTTAATAGATGTTTCTATTTCTTAAGTCAATGTATGGTTTGGAAGTTGGAATTTACAAAATATAGTTTTATATAAGATAAATATGTTAATACTATTAGTAAATTAATAATATAAAGACGTTTTAGAAATTTTATTGCCCTTCAAAAATAAGTTTTAAAAATTTTCTTGCCCTTCATAAATGACGGTTAATCAAAATTTTAAACTGTATTTGACAGGCAAAATGCCCCATGACGGGCATTTTTCCCATCAAATTCCATCACTGGTCATGGCTACATTGACTAAACTTCGCAATTAGGGATGGAACAATGGTACTGACAATAGTACCTCTTCATCTTCTTATCATAAATGGATTTTCCTTCTCAGAAAAGATATCCACATAGTAATACCTGATGCTACCTTCCTCGAGCGTACTACAACACGTCCGTCTCCCCGCAGATACCAAATTCCAATGTCTCCACACTTGGAAACTCTTCGAACCACGCCCTGGAATTGAGACAAGCCAAGCTGCATGCCAACCACCCGTCTAGTCTTGGAAAGGTCAATGATGATTTTTGAAAACCCATAGATGCCACCTTAAAGAGTTAATGATGGCTGATGCAATGTGACTGCTGCAGGCATGATAGCTACTGCGATGTGACCACTGCAGAATGAGGAAGAAGCTAGAAGATCACAACGAACTATATTCAGCCTGCTGCAGGCCTGTTGATTGCTACAGGCCATTTAATGCAGCTGCAGCAGGCGTGTTGAGATCCAAAGGTCAATAGGCCTACTGCAGCTGCATCCTGAGATCTAAGAGGTCAATAGGCTTACTACAGTGTTGATGTATATGTAACTTCGGAATGTATTTCATCTATGTATTTCATATATATTTATTGTACCCTTATTAGAGATGTGTTATTCCTCTATAAGGAAGTGTCGTCATGTGGAGTGACAAGTGTCACAAGTGTGTGTACTTGCCAATGGGTTATTAGACCACCATGTGTGGGGTCGGTCCTACAATATATATTAATATTGTGGATGTGCCTAGCTAGACAAGTCGGCTCCATAAGGTCACTGGGAAAACAGGTTAGTATAAATAGAGATCAGCAGATCTCTATTTAGATCATTCGGAAAGTCATATCTCTCTCACTCAGAAAGTGGCGCACTAGTGAGGAGGAGGATCATCTGCTTCTAGGAGACTATCTCAAGTGTATTTTGGTTGTACTTTGGTTGAGCCATTGCTCTCTCTATCTCTGAGGAAGTTGTGGGGTTTTTCACCTTAGGGTTTTCCCCACGGAAACTCTATGTCTCTTGTCTCTCATGCTTTTGATTCTTGTGATACTTGTCATGCTTATTGTGATTGTTATGCATTGATATACTGTATATGTTATTCTCTCAGTGAAGATCCTAGAGTATTGTGAATTAATGCTCATAATTTAACATGCAGTTGCATTAAATGGCCTGTAATAGGCCAAATATTGTTCGCCGAGATCACGAATGCTCGAAAAAGATAAAAGACGTCGGGGAGTCGGGAGCTAAGCATTAGACTACTCCAGTCTCCATCATATAAATCATCGCCAATTACCTCAAATAGGCGTAAACAATCATTAATAATAGATGACACATGCTCCGCTTGCCAAACTAAGAAGAGATTTTTGAGGAAGATGTCATCAACTCAAACTCAATCAAAATGTAACAAATTTATATTGTTTAAAAAATTCATATAAATATTTTTTTGAACTATACACAAATCACCTAAAACTATAGACTAGAGAAAAAATTTATAAACTTTATGAACACATTTTGGATTCACAATATATATATCCATGTCGAAGACATAACAAGTTTTAAATAGTTAAAAAATATTTTCCCAGTACACAAAACAATTTAAATATCCAATAAAGGATTTAAATATGCATTAAGTTGGAACTTATATTAATTGCTCTTTTCCATGTACAAGACTCATCCAAAAATAATCCTCCGAGTGAGTCCTTAAACTTAGAACATGAATGCTTAATCTATAAATACCTTTAATTTAATTTAATTTTTTAGTAGATAACAAAACTATCATAATTTAATTATTAATATCCTAAACTTAGAAAAAAATACTTAATTTATAAATATTTTTAATTTAATTTAATTTTTTTAAGTAGATAGCCAGACATATCATAATTTAATGATTAATTGCCAGTGTTAATAATCATTAGCTGAAAATAAATGTATATAATGTTTGAACAATGATACATGTGTCATTCTCAATTGAAAGGTATTTCCCTTAATTTAATACTTAAAAGTGTTTGTGGAATTCTCCACTCTAATAGTTTTACCAGAATTTATTATTCGTGGGGATATATTGTATTCAACAATGCATTGACACTTCATTTGTTTAGGTTTGATAAAAAATGTTTTTAAGTTGATCAAAGTTTAACATTACAAATATACATTTATATATATATTTTTAAATATTATAATTAATTTATCTTTTCATTTATTAGTTAAGAATTTAAAGGTTTTATTATGCAATGATTACTTTGTAGTACTTTACCATCAAAATACTTGTACCACATTAAATCACTCGTACTACATTAATAAATAAAGAAAAGTATGGCAAAAATATAAGGATATTCATATTGGCGAATATATATGATAAGATGGACAAAGTAAGATATGTTGATCACCTTTCAAATACTTTTAAAGCATGATAGTCGAGTTGTATCGCGGTCTCTATCAATGCAATTTCGTTATTCATATCCTTTCAGTCATCGGCATGGTAATGCTGGCTCCAATTCCGCACCACAGAGAGAAATCAACGATAATCGTGCAAGGAAATTCAAATTACAACTTAAAATGCAAACTGTGTTGGAGATCTAATCCTCCAATCCTCCAGGATTATGATTTCGCCCATATTATAAATAGTGTAGTGATTTGAATAAAAGGAAGATAAGGAATCATAGGGACTCCAACGGATCTCTTCGAATTTGAAGTCCAAGAGACACTTGGCCATTGTATAAATAAACATCTTGATTAATGAAGATATATGAATTCGAGAGTTATCCACTCAACAGTGGTATCAGAGCCTGGCTTGCTGCCATAACTCCTATTGTTCTGAGCTATGACATTATGCCTTCCTACTCCTACATGACTTCTCGTGGCCATTCTACTTGCCATCATTCTCTTCTTTGTAACTCTTTGTTCTCCTAGATGCCAATCTGCTAGTTCGTACATTTTGCATGCTCTGAATCTGTGCGTTGGTGTCAAGAATAGGATATGAAACTTGTGCTGCATAAACCCTAATCCTTCCATGCATGTTCCACCATGGTGTTGAGATCTCCATTGATGCACGTTCTTTATTCTGTTGATGTTGTGTTGAAATATGTGCAACTTACTACTGCGGAGTCTCCCCCACTTGACTAGTGCTACGTTTTCCCATTCGCAAAGACTAAGAGATAATTGTGTCAAATTTTTTTAGAGGTTTCATCCATGTTATACAACCTCCATCGTATCGCGACGACTGTTGCGTTCTCCATTTTGATGCTATGACCATTCCCCTGGGCTTTTCCACGAGCCTGTAGTGTTGCGTTCTCTTCATTCTGTGTGGACTGAGTCTGTATTCTCTCATGAATCCACGTGATTTCGAGCTTGTTGGATCCTAGTTGGAATGTGATATAAAGATTCATACTGAGAGCGTGAGGTGAAGCCCGTGTGCTGAAACATTTTGAAGTATTTTGTCATTTTCGTTGTGTGGAGGTAAAACATTTTTTGCTGCAATTTGTATGACCGTTGCAAAACCCAATTTTGACCTAAAATCTGTGTGGGAGATTGAATGGGAATGAGGATGTATATTATGAAGAGAAGTATGCAATTCAAGTGACCTACAATATCTGAAAATGTGTGGATCCTTTGAACTACTACACAAAGGCTGAGAGAGGCAAATTTGAGCTCCTGGAGCTTGCTGTGTTTTGTGTTGATATCTAGTGTGGAGGTCACAGAGGCTCGACTTCCACCATAAGTGAATCTTCGACCTCCTTTTTGAAGAATGTGCTTTCTATATTGATGCTCGTTGGAACTCAATATTGTGTGGGCTCTCCATAGTGAGTGGGATGTACCTCGAAGCTCCCATCCGTGACCAACAAAGGAGCTTCACCCTTGCTTTGGATCTCAGTGACCTCAACCATTGAAGCTGCAACCCTTCAACATTCTTCTTCCAGTTTTGAGTGGTATCATATTATTGTATTAATTCACTAATATGTGTCCATGTATGTAGATGAAGATTTCAGCTGGAGTATAAGGTGAATGAAATTTTCTATAAGCTGTAAAATCAAATGTAATAGCCCTACAGAATTGATATTGGTACAAAATAGAATGTAATTTTTTTATGTAATAGCACTGCCCTGAAAAATTAAATATATCTACATACTTTTACTGATAGCAGAACTAAGTTGATAGTGCTAGAAGAAGCAATTTGTAAATAAGGGAGCATGAATTTAGACCTGCACCTTCTTCTCTTTTCTTTCAAAAATTCCAAGTTGTAGGTTCAAGTTGCAGAAGATGCACTCAGTGCCATTAATAGTTGGTGTCTTCCTTACTGGAAAGGACACTTATCTTGAATGGTCAAGGAATATTAAATCTATGTTCATCTACAATGATTTTTGGGACATCATATGTGAAGGAAAAACCATTCACATAGTTGAAGGCACAATCTTGAGTTTTGAAAAAAAAACCTCCAACATCTAACAGCCATTCTTCATTGTATTCAGGAACATTACAAATGGACAAAACCTCATCAATCATACCTGAATCAGTTTCAACTGAATTTGCCTCAAATTTAGAGTCTTCCTTTTTGGATTCTTGTCTTTTCCAACAATCCTTCTTGAGATGACCATTCATGTTGCAGTGCCAACACTTGAGTTTGTTCTTTTTGCCCTTTGATTTAGATCTAGAAAAACCTTTTGATTTTTCTCCTCTTTCTTTGGATCGACCTCTAACAAACAAAGCTTCTGGTGTAGAGGATTCAATACTGGCTTTATTTCTTAATTCCTCAGACAACAAAGCTCCAACCATAATGTCAAATTCCAAAGTTTCAATTGTGCTAAGAGTAATAGAAGACACTACATGACCCCAAGACTCAGGTAGAGTAACTGAAAGATTTACTGCCTTATCTTCATCTTCAATCTTAACATCCATACTACTCAATTGGAAAATAAGAGTATTAAATACATTCAAATGTTCTGCAATCTTCGTACCCTATAGCTGGTCTCTTCAAGTGAATTATGTTTGTCAAAGAATTCATCATATACAAACTTTCCAATTTGCTCCATAAACTCTCTGCTGTCTTTTCTCCAGCAATATTAAATAAGACATTATCCGCAAGACATAAACAAATTGTGTTAAGTGCCCAGGCATCTAATTCCTCCCATTCACCATCTGTCATAGATAAGGGTTGTCTTTTCTTTCCATCTAAGGCCTTGTGCAACCCTTGCTGAACTAAGAGATCTTGCATCTTAAGTTTCCACAACTCAAAGTTATTCTTGCCATTAAACTTTTCAATCTCAAATTTAAAATTAGATATTTTTTCCATCATATTTTTTTTTTATTACAAACTTCACAGACTTCCCCAATATGACCAGAATCTCACAGCCTTCCCAAAAATATTATATATTAACTAAATCTTTTCTCATCATATCAAAGAAAAAATACCACGCTGTCTGAATTACCTTGGGAATGATCTCCTTTACGGAGTGATCGACTTCTCTACTCACACGAAGAGCTCCACCTCTCCTCACAGCCTTCACGGGCTTTACAGGCAAATCGGGTCTGCTCCGTGTTCTGCGGCTCCCTCTTGAGCACGACGGCTCCCACATAGGGCGTCCTCCACCACAGCACAGCCTTCACGGGCTGGCTTCTCCATGCACAGATCGAGCACGACTCCTATAGCCTCACGCTAGCTGGCTCCTCTCTTTGGCTGCTCTCAGTGCTACGCACAACTCATTCAAAGCTTTCTCGAAGGCTCCTCTCGGGGCTCCTCTCGGCGTGCTTGGGATCCCACTGCGGATGGCCTCTCGAGGCTCCTCTTAGGCTCCCACTGCGGATCGGCGTGCTCGAGCTCCTACTGTAGATGGCTCTGTGGACTCCTCCAGCAAGCCTCTTCCATGGTGTGGCTCCTCTTCCTCTGCACGGCCCAGACTCCAGCACACTCTCTGTACATTCACGTGGCTTCTTGCATCTCTGTCCGGCACATCACCCAGCTGCTCTTCTGCGCATGGGTCTCCAGGATAGGCTTCTCCACGTTAGATTCTTCTAGATTTACACACTTTCCAACTAATCTTTGGCTTTGATACCACTTGTTGGTAATCAAGTCTGTAATAAGAATTAATAACAATAATAATGAATAAAAATAACACATCTAAGACACATAGATTTTAACGTGGTAAAACCCCAACACTTGGGAATATCAATACCACAGGAAGCTACATCAATAGCAATCATCACATTAAAACGTCCCTCACGCTAGCCAAAAAGATTTTTCTCACGCTGATTATGGGATATATCCCCATGCAAAGGTTCACATGCAAGAACCTGTCCGAGTGCCATTGACAGATTATCTGCATCGAGTGATGGAATTTGACGGGCAAAATGGGCATTTTGCCGTCAAATACGGCTTACAATTTTTATTAACAATCATTTATGAAGGGTAAGAAATTTTTTAAAACTTGTTTTTGAAGGGCAATAAAATTTCTAAAACGTCTTTGTATTATTAATGTACTAATAGTATTAATATATTTATCTTATATAAAACTATATTTTGTAAATTCCAACTTCCAAACCATACATTGACTAAAAAAATAGAAACATCTATTAAATTAGATCTATTTCCATGTCTTTCTATTTACAAGTTGCAACCATACATTTAATAAAAAAATATAAGCACCTATTAAATTAGAATTATTTTCATGTCTTTCCATTTACAAGTTGTGTTGATTTTTCCTAAAATAAAGAACTCCTTTAACTCAATGATTTTTCCATTATTTTTTTACTCTTTTATTATTACAATGAGCTTAGTAGATAACAAAACTATCATAATTTAATTATTAATATCCTAAATTTAGAAAAAAATACTTATCATAATTTAATTATTAATATCCTAAATTTAGAAAAAAATACTTAATTTATAAATATTTTTAATTTAATTCAATTTTTTTTAAGTAAATAACAAGACCTATCATAATTTAATGATTAATTGCCATTGTTAATAATCATTAGCTGAAAATAAATGTATATAATGTACCATCAATGTTTGAACAATGATACATGTGCCATTCTCAATTGAAAGATATTTCCCTTAATTTAACACTTAAAAGTGTTTGTGGAATTCTCCACTCTAATAGCTTTACCAGAATTTATTATTCCTAGGATATATTGTATTCAACAATGCATTGACACTCCATTTGTTCTGGTTTGATCAAAAATGTTTTTAAGTTGATCAAAGTTTAACATTACAAATATAAATTTATATTTTTTTTGAAAATATTGTAATTGATTTATTTTTTCATTTATTGGTTAAGAATGTAAAGGTCTTATTATGCAATGATTACTTTGTAGTACTTTACCATCAAAATACTTGTACCACATTAAATCACTCGTACTACAATAATAAATAAGGAAAAGTATGGCAAAAATATAAGGATACAATAATAAACAAGAGCCGCATGCGGCAATGTCCGCGACAAAGCATGGAAATAGAGTTTGCAAATACAGTTCCGTGACATAGGAAATTAAATTAACATTACCATTGCATTTTTGACAATTTGCACAGAAATATTCCTTCCTTTCCTTCCTTCATTGTTTAGGATTCTGTCTATGCCCTCCTAGCTTAGTGATCAACACAAAATTAGCAAAGATAGATTTCATATTGCAAATCCACCACCACCGCTTTGATGAAGAGAGCAACAAAATCCTAGTTGTTATTGGTGACAAGGCGCTCCCCAGTGGCATCTCTTTGAATTACACTCCCTTTCTCATCAATTCCAAAGCTCCTTCTTCTGGATACAACTAATTCTATTACGTTGATCTCAGAGGGGTCAGTATTGGCTGAAAATGCTTGAGCTGCCTTCTAAGCTATTGTGATTCATAAGCAAAGGAAATGGAGGAACCATAATAGATTCAGGAACTACTTTGACTATCTTTAACGAAGAAATATTTCAAAAGACTATCACTAGGTTTGCTTCTCAAATTGGGACACGAAAGAGCTACTGAAGTTGAAGTTGAAGCTAGGACTGGTCTAGTACTCTGTTATAATGTATCTGGTCTAGAGAACATTGTGGTGCCTGAGATTGCATTTGATTTCAAGGGTGGCTCATACATGGTGCTCCCTGTTTCCAACCACTTCACTCATTTTAGCAGTCTTTATTCAACCCCAACCAATAGGTTTTATGTCGGAAAAGCTAAATTTGGCATAAACTACAAGGAATGTTGCAATCTACTGCAAGGAATGTTGCAATCTACAAGCAAACCATAGAATCAAAATAGTGGTCAGTTACTTGTATAGCTTATTTCATAAATCTATAGCTTTCTACAAAATAATAAGACACAGAAATAAATTATTGTTATGCCCAAACTAACCAGCTCGGCAATAATAAATGCAGTCATAAGCAAAAGACCGGGTCGTTCTACAAACGACCAGCTGCGAGATCGTGTGACAAAAACGAGAGCCTTCCTCACAATGCTGACTTGTAAGTATAGCGCAGATGTTATCTCATGCTAATGACGCATGATAGACCTTACTCCAAACTTGTCCTGCAAGACAATAAATATAAACATTCAGCAACCTACCCAAAATTCAGTTTTCTATTTTAGTGAAACCATAAAATAATAACATATCAAGTGGAGAGTTGCAAAAACCTACCGAAAAGAAATCATTCTTGTCCGTAGCCCAGAAAAATATCAGTGTCATTACTGCAAGGCATGTTCCCAAAACAACCCCAGTTACGAAAATTTCCTTCAATTTCCAACTATCAGGCTGAGGGGATGACTTGACACGATCCTTAGAAATGTTCATAATTGTACATGGTAAAGGGGATACCAGATTGCAATATTAGCTTGAATTGATATACTTTATGATATTTTAGCGCATCAATATTGAACATGTATGTTTTAGCAAAGAATCAGCACTAACCATCATTTAAGATAGCTATGATCAAAACGATGGATGGAGAAAATTCAAAGAAATAAGAAATAAGAATGAAACCCAGCTGCAACCATAGCACAACAACAATTTTTTAGGTCCAGAATAAGTCACAACCATGGCAAAAAACATTTATTTATCTTATATTTGTCTATTGTATTTCTAACTAGATATGTATTTGTACTTACCACAATATAGTGATTAACACTGCATATATCTGTGGACAAATAGGCCAGTTATTAGTTCTCATTTGAGAGGCGAACATGTGCATAAACAAACCAAAAAAATTGTGCTACATACCATGTAATTCTTCATTCTCTGAAAGATAGCACAACTTCTTAGAATAACACTAATAATAACACTTAGCCCTGGCTCAGTGAGCACAATATTAGATGCACTTCTAGCTGCATCAGTTGCATCTGCCACTGCAATTCCAATATCTACCTTTTTCAAGGCTGGAGCATCATTAACACCGTCTCCAGTCATTCCACAAATATGCTTCTTTTCCTGAAGCCATCTCACTATCTCATATTTCTGTTCTGTTTACAGAGAGAAAAATTCAAACCATGACACGTGAGAAGCAGACTGCTTAAAGAGATTCAAGGAAAGAGTTAGATGAGCATGTTATCATGAACAGGTATGCAGACCTAGAAACACCCCAGCGAAGCCATCAACCTTTTAAATCAATTCATCAACAAGAAGAGATGTGATTCAAGCATGTTTGTACCCATTCAAGTCTTCTCCCAGTCTCTTTGGCAATGACAAGCTAATCACCGAAGATAAAAAAAAGCATGGTATAAAATTCAAGTTCAATTTAAAAAGTGATCATTGTACAAAAAAGAATGGAGAAACAAATCAGTACAAAATTGATACATGTGATGATCTTCACATTGACACCAAGATTAAGAGCTATATGGATTGTTTCATTATTATCATGGCAAGGAGTATCAAATAGAGGCAGCAATCAAACAAATTGCCATAGGGATCTTTCACTCTCTTTGGTACTTTCAAGTACTTCCTGCAATTGTATATCAAACATACCTTTAGTGAAGTTTCTTATATGCTTTTATCTACAGTGGAAATTAAGGTCTTAAATTATGATTTCAAAGAAACGTTTTTAGGATAAAATATAAATCTTGCAACTACTTGAACCATAACGAATAGTCAATAACAAACATTTCTAGCTACACCAAGAGAATGAATTCCACACTGAAGAAATTTATCAATTACTGAATGTACTTTATTTCTCACATCTTCCTTGCAATGGCAGAGGTTAAGAATCTGTAGACCTAAGACTTTCAGCAGCTGAAAAATACAGGATTTACTGGAAGATAGAAACATGTTATTTTGACTGTCAATAACAAGAAACTGGAAAAAATTCTATCAACTATTATGTGCTTTGGTGACTGCATAACAAGAAAAAATATGCATCTAAATAGGCATTAGCTATTACCTTCTCTAGTGATCCTTTACTAGCATGATGACACTTTCCACTACCATCAACATATGTAAGTGTCGTACGTTTGTTGACCGGATTAAAAGGTAAGAAATGGACTGTAGTAACCCCTGCTCGAGCCTATGACAGAGCATCAAAAACAAATTAGACTCCAATTTGAAGAGCACGCTTGGTCATATCAAGAAGACCCAAAAATACAACAATTGACACAAAATATCTCTTTTGGATCTGCCAACATTCCAACAATAGCAACATCAATTGCATCTTGATTTTCAATTCTGGAAGCTCTAGCTGCAAGCAAAACTATGTAGTCTTTGTCCATATCTTTCACAAATATTTGTATTATATTCAAAAAGCTCAAGAGTTTATTGACATTGAATTTTGAAAAGCTACAACAGTAGATATCTTCTATCTAGCTATTATGGAAAAAATATGGGTTATCCTAAAAATGATATTAGGTTTTTATGCATTGGCATATGGTTCTAGTTAATCTAAGAGGGAAAGCACCCATGCTGAACAGTGCAAACAAGAAACACAAAATATAGCTATATTGGGAATATAGAGCTTTATGGATGTTAAGAAATATCACCTCGATAAGATTTTTATCAACGCTCAACTTATTGAGTGTAAGTGTTCCAGTCTTATCACTACAAAGCACATTCATCCCTGCCATTTCTTCAATGGTAGTCATTCATTTTGTAATAGCCCCCTGTATATTGCATCACGCAGTAAAAAATTATATAACCTTAAAGTAAATAGTTTGATGCACTGTTTAAAGTGCTCCTTCAAAGAATAAAAAGTAATAAGCTCATAAAGCAATAATACCTGTTGGGAGATCCGGTGGGAGACGATATCCATTGTTACAGATAACATAGTAGGCATGGCAATAGGAATCCCACCGATCAATATAACCAGAAGATTGTTTATTCCATCCCTGTATTTCCTATTTTGGATGGGATACATGACAACGATCTCTATTAATATTCCAGTTGCAATGGATCAATACAGAAGTTTCCAATGGTTGTAAGAACCTACGTTAGTATAGAGAAGATATTGTTAACCCTACTGCAAGAAAATATTAAGTATAACACATTGCTTGGATGGGGATTTTAAACTTATCAAAAATAATTAGTTTTCACAACACCAATTTACCCAAACGAGTGCATAGACTATTAGAAATCAAGCACAAAAGCATACATACCAACCTTTTTAAAATGCCCATTATTGTTGACGGAGTCTACCAAATGAACAGCCTTTCCAAACAAATGTGTGAACTCCCATTGAAATAACCACTGCCTCAATTTATCCGTGCTTACAAGTAGACCCTGAAAACACTTTATCCCTAGGGTTCCTTGTCACAGGAAGCCACTCACCTGTCAGAGCAGACACATACTATTAGAAATCAAGCACAAAAGAATACATACAAATCTTTTTAAAATGCCCAACATTGTTGGTGGAGTCTACCAAATGCCCAAAAATGTGCGAACTCTCGTTGCAATAACAACTGCCTTAATTTCTCCATTCTTACAAGTAGACAATGAAAACACTTTATCACCAAGTTTTGAGCAGACTAGTCAATCTTTAAAGGATCACCTTCAAGGAGATGAACATCAATAGGAACAATGTCCCTTGCAAGTGACGGCATGACCCGATAGGCATATCTGGAAACGAATCTGGGCTCTCGAAAGAAACGTTTGGCAGTCCCGGTGGCTTTCTCGTGTGAGAGAGGTGGAAGGTGCAAGTGAATGTATATGTGCATGAACAACAACAGAGGAGGGAAGGATGTTCGTTTAGGATGCGAGAATCGCTTCCATTCCCATTGATTTTTGCGTTAAGTCTTCTGTAAATCTATTGTGAATGTGCGGAGATTTATCTCGACATCTTGATTATCCATTTGTGCCTATTTTGTGAACTCAAAAACGTGGAGCCTGGTCTTTGTGCATCGTTTTATGAACAGTTTGGGGATGAGGATTACACGAATCCTACAATTTGTCGTACCCTCTCCTGTTGTAAAGCCTTGTGAGCAAGGATAGGTGCGGGGACACACGGCTAGCAAAGCCCCCGCACAAAACTCCGATGCAAATATATAAACCTGAACTTTTGAAAACTTTGGCATTGAAAAATAAATAAATTGCACCGAGTATGCATGAACTGGCCTCATTTCTTAGAGAAACTCCAGCTCGAAACCTGTACATGCACAGACAGGTGTGGGGACACACGGCAAGCGAAACCCCCGCACCAAATTATGAGGCCAAAAATTTCGAACTCAACTTTGCAAAACCCAGTAAAATTTTGGCCTGGAGAAAAATTTGAGGTTGTACGGATAGGCTTATAGGGAGAAATCCGTTACAAGATGTCACAGACATAACAAGAACGTTGACTTACCAACAGCTAAGAACTTATACATTCAATGCAGTATTAATGCAATGTACAACTTATTAAAACAATCGAATGCCACTATATTATCAAAAATTCAAAAATTCTTGAACCATTGGCGATCACCATATATCCTTAGTCTCACCACGTGGTCTAAGAATGCTAATTTGGAGTGCAATAAGTTACTAAAATAATCACAAAAAGATATGTGGAAAAGTCATTTGATCATTGACGTGATTGTTAATAATCTACATTCATACTGCTTTAAATGCCAAAATCATATTATAAGATCCTGTCAGTTGGCTAATTCATTACAAACATAGCATATCATGTTAAATTTTCAGAATTTACTTCAATCTGATCTAGGATCTTAACTGAGAGAACAACATGTACAGCATATCTACAGCATATCAATCATGGAGACAATAATGCAAGCACACAAGAGACACAAAGATTTACTTGGGGAAAACCATAAAGGTGAAAAACCCCAATAACTTCCTCAGAGATAGATAGAGCAATGATACAACCAACCAAGAGAGATAGCCATAACCTAGCAGCAGATCCTCCTCCTCCATAAGTGCGCCACTCCTCCTTGAGTGCATGTGTGAGAAGTGAGTGAGTAAATAGAGTGCCTCCCGCACTCTATTTATACTTGACTTGACTTGCCTTTTTACCTAACTCATGTAGGCTCGAACTTAACCACATAATATAATGCTGACTGGGCCGACCCCCAATAGGGTGGTCTAATAACCCTTTGACCCACATGGCCGACCCCCAATAGGGTGGTCTAATAACCCTTTGACCCACATGACTTATACAGGGCCGACCCCAAACAAGGTGGTCTAATAACCCATCAAGTATAAGTTACGACACTTACAATATAAATGACGACACTTCCTTATAGAGGAATAATACCATCTCTATAGGAATATAATATACATATATGTGAAATACATTCCGAATTTACATATACATCAACACTCCCTCTTAACTAGGAAGGTATTTCTCAGCACAGTTCTTCTAGCACAAGTCATCTTCTCTGGATCATCGTCACTGGATAATCATCATCGAGTCATCATCATCGTCACTGCTACTGCTATCTCAATCAATCTCTGAATCTACTCGTCATAGGAAGTTCTACAGAGCCAGTCCTTTTTCATACTGGATGTAGGCCCACCACCTGCAGGTGTTCATCATCACTGGCCATACTGTGGAATCCTCAGGACTTATTACGTGCGTCACAAAACCTGGCTGCAGCATCCCAGGCTATTACGAGCACACAGCTCTACCTGTAGGATCTCCCAGGAGCACATTACATGTGACCCATCACAAAACCTGGCTGAAGCATCCCAGGCTGTTACGAGCACGCGGCTCTACCTGTCGGATCTCCCAGGAGCACATTACATGTGACCCATCACAAAACCTGGCTGAAGCATCCCAGGCTGTTACGAGCACGCGGCTCTACCTGTCGGATCTCCCAGGAGCACATTACATGTGATCTCACCACAAAACCTGGCTGAAGCATCTGAGGCCTTTTTCATCCTGTCCAGATCTCCCAGGAGCAAATTACATGTGGTCCACAAAACCTAGCTGAAGCATCTGAGGCCTTTTTCATACTGTCCAGATCTCCCAGGAGCAAATTACATGTGGTCATGGCAAAACCTGGCTGAAGCATCTGAGGCCTTTTTCATTCTGTCCAGATCTCCCAGGAGCAAATTACATGCCATAGGACAAAACCTTGCAAAAGAATCTCAGGATGTTACGGGTACACAACTCCGACCTGAAATCTCCCAGGGCACAAATTACATGTCCTCCCAAGCAAAACCTCGCAAGAGCATTTTCCAGATGTCCCAGGGCACCGAATTACATGCCATAGGCAAAACCTCGAAAGACCATCTGCAAATCTCCCAGGGCACAAATTACATGCTTTCCTGCACAACCTGATCCACGGCCACAAAGTATCATCTGATACTCATCAAACATCATCCTGATGTACACATGATCATCCTGATCATCATCACTGCAACATCCTGCTGCATGTCATCTGGAGAAGCTCGTCATCCACGATCATCCAAGTATCCACCTGATATATACATAGATACATGATCCACACAATGTATCCATCATACATGATCCACCTGATCATACAAAGATACATGATCCACACAATGTATCCATCAGCATACATGATCTACCTGATCATACAAAGATACATGATCCACACAATGTATCCATCAGCATACATGATCTACCTGATCATACAAAGATACATGATCCACACAATGTATCCATCAGTATGCATGATCTACCTGATCATACAAAGATACATGATCCACACAATGTATCCATCAGTATACATGATCTACCTGATCATACAAAGATACATGATCCACACAATGTATCCATTAGCATCCAACATGATGCATAAATACATACACATGATCCAACCGATCATATCCAGCATCCAACATGATGCGTACATACATATAAATGATCCAACTGATCATATCCAAGCAGAAACCAGAACATCATCCTGATGCTCATCATCCAGCGCTTACATCCACAGCCATGTGTAGGATCCCCCTTCCAACATGCTTGGAATGGCTTCAGCAAATGTGTCCATCACTTCTTCCTCGAAGTGTCCTCGATCTGAAGCACGCCAAGCCTCTCTCTGAAGTACTCAAACTTCACCCTGGCTAGTGGCTTCGTCAGCACATCTGCAATCTGCTCGTCCGTCGCAACATAGAGAAGCTTCACAGCTCCTCTCTGCACCATATCCCTGATATAGTGATATTTGATCTCTATGTGTTTCTACCTGTCATGAAACACTGGGTTCTCGGATAGCTTCACACAACTCTGGTTATCACAGAAGATACCAGTAGCATCCAGCGGGAGATCAAATAACTCAGACAGTAGCTTCTGTAGCCATACTGCCTCACAACTAGCTGAACAGGCTGCAACATACTCTTCCTCAGCTGTACTCAGTTCTACGCAGGACTGCTTCCTGCTAAACCAAGAGATCACACATGATCCCATACTGAAGCAGCAGCACTGCCAGCCCAATCTGAATCAACATAACCCTGCAGGTTAAACTTTTGATTCACTTCATACTTGAGCCCATAATCCACTGTACCCTTCAGGTACCTCATAACATGCTTTACAGCAACTAGGTGAACACTCCTCGGATCCGTCAGGAACTGGCGCAATGTGTTCATAGCAAATCAAATATCCGGTCTCGTGTTCGTCAGGTACATCAAGGACCCAATCATCTGACGATACATAGAGACATCAACCAGCTCAGATGAAGCATCACATAGAAGCTTCAGATTCGATGCCATAGGTGTGGCCATGGCCTTGCAATCCATCATCCCGAACCTCTTCAGGATCTCTACTGCATACTTCCCTTGTCCAGGGAAGATTCCTTCTGCACTCTGCCACACCTCCATGCCAAAAACAAATAATGCATCATCCCCAAGTTCTTCATATCGAATTCAGCAGCAAGCTTCTGCTACATGTCGGCAATCAATCTATCTTCACCTGATACAAACAGGCTATTCGCATACAAAAGTAGTATCACTGGATTGCCTTCCTCAACCTTGTAGAAAAGGTTGGAACCCGCTTTACTCTTGGTAAAGAACAAACTGGATAGAAAGCTGTCTATCCTACCATACCAAGTTCTGCACATATATATGACTACACCATGCTGACTTGAAATCCATTTGGTGTATATTCTATTTCATCACTTTTATATTTCTCAATGCTGCCATCTGCAACATGCTTGATCTGATAGTTCCATATGGAAGTCATAACAAACTTCCCTTCAGGTCTTGGGACTACATCCCAAACATCATTCTTCATGATCGACGGATCATGGCATTCCATTTCTTCATCCCAGATCCTGGGAACTTCAATATCTTCAATAGATATCTTTGTTGCTGGAACAAATGTTGTAGTCCTTTTGTAGGTGAAGATATACGGTCTTTCCTACAAAACAGGTTAAATTGCATGATTAGAAACATCTCATAATTTTCAGAACAATTCTTACACATAAAGAAATATGTCATACAGTCATGCAATTATCTTAGCCAATGCTTCAATACAACATTTATCCTTATTCCGTAACTTTCTAGATGCCTTCCAATCTCTACCAGAACATTGTTCAGAGTGTGCACAACTCCCAACATGTCAGCAAAGAGGTTTCATTCTAGATAAGTAGCAATGGAATGTTGTACAGTGCCATAGGCCACTTACCCATGTATATTAGTAGTATACTATTCATTAATGCAACTATTCTACTATGCACAATAGATATCCTAAGTCTAGGAACATGAGCATATACATTATAAAACAGTATTATTTAAGAAATGACAATTCAAATACTTATCTTTGTTTGTTCATTGGGTGGACTCCCTCTGAGTCTTTGCTTTCTTGCAGGATCTGCTGGAGTCCTAATCTGCAGTAGCTTCTTCTACATATTTCTGTTGTGGAATGTAGAGAGATGGTCAACTCCCTCTGAATATCTGCATCCTTACAGAAACTACTGAAGTGTGCTCCTTTGATTTATTGCAGGAACAACTGGAGTGTGCTCCCTCTTGATCTTTGCTTCCTCGATTACTTGTTCTTCAACTCATATTCATCCTTGGTCCCTATGCATGCTTATTAGTATCATGATTGAGTTATCCTTGTGATCTCATATAAAATCATACATTCATTAGTATAATATTAAAACACAATAATCTCAAGCATGTATAGTCATGATCATTTCAAACAGAAAATAATAAGCATTAGCATTCAAGGTTTATGTAGGATTCTTAAGGTTAGTCAAATCATAAGAAACATAACATGTCTAAACCTGTAACTACTCAAACCTATGACTCTTCAGATTAGTTGAATCATCAATCAAGATAAGAGATATAAAATGCATAAAACCTGTGATTATTCAAACCTATACCATCATGATTCTTCTGGTTAGTCATATCATCAATTATGGTAAGAAACATAATATGCATACAATCATGATTATTTGAACCTATGACTTCATGAATAATCATTATCAACAACAGTATAAGATCCTAACACAAGGTAGGATTCTATCTTGATATAGGAAAAACATACCTGGATTAGCATGCTAGCTAGTTATGTCTAACATACCCGTATAATGTCTTTTGGTTCTCTTCAATGACTTGTGCTAGTAACCTGCATGTCTCAATGGTTAGCCATTATAAAACCAAGTTATACATACCTCGTAAATGGATCTTCTATGAGATCCATGACAATGGATGAGTCTTTATCCTCATGTCACCATGATCATATGTTCTTGAACTGGAACATGATTTGTCTTTCTTGGTGTACCTTTCATGTTAGTAGACAACATAAACCTCATACAACACCATAATGCATTAGTACAATCATAAGTGTCAACAACCTAAATAATGAATATCTTCTATCATGCATTCATAATTTTGTTAAGGTGATACGACAAATCTAAAAACAAAATTGTACTTAACTGTAATAACATGAAGACAAACATACCATAAAATTAATCATGGACAAATATCAAAACATACCTCGATGAGTCATACCTGTCGAGATCGCTTGTAATCTTCTTATGTAAGGCCTTAGCCTCATCTCCCTCTGAAACAGGAACTTCTTCACCTATGTAGGTGACCAATCCATTTTCTTCTAGGATTAACCCAATCCACTTGATGTGCAAGAACTGGACCTGGAGCTGGATATGGGTTTGTCAGAGAAACCCCAAAAATTCAAACTTTGAATTTCAAACTTCCGAAAGGATAGAAATATGCGCCTTGATGAGCTGATCAAATTGGTATATTCATAATTTGAAAACTGCAAAGTTTCACTCCTCAATTTTGCCTTTGAAACTTCCGGATTCACTGGACGTGACCCTGAACTGGGGTTTGATGAATCCCACTCTTTTTCCCAATCAAAAGGTTTGATCCAAAGCTCTAAGCTTCTATTTTTCTGAGGAGCTTCCAGCCGTGGTCTCAGATTTCAAAAATTCCCATTTTTACAGAAGCCCTAATTTTCCACTTTCCTGATCAAAGTCCCGAACTAGGGTCTGATCAAGCCCGGCCTTCTTCCGAACCAAAAATTCTGATTTTGGTCTCTAAATTTTTATTTTGATGAGTAGCATTCAGCCGTGGTCTCCGATTACAAAAATTCCAACTTTATTCAAAGCCCTAAATTCCGGAAGCCATGAATGAAGGTACCAAAAAATAATTCTGTTTTGACAGAAATATGTACCTGATTGTTTCTGGTGTAACTCTAAAATTTTTGATCCACAAGGTCTGAAAAAAGTTTCCTGAGATAGCCTGACCTGTTACCTTTCCATCCTGACAGGTCTGACCTCAATTGGATTCTCTGAGAGAGAGTTATGCCAAATGTCGCAACGTGACCTGTTTTGGGATAAAACAGAAGAGCGAACTTGTACGGCGTGCCACGTGTCACTGTTTGAACTTCGGCCTCTGAAAACGTTTTCTGAGATAGCTCGGCCTGTTATCTTTCCATCCTGATAGGTCTGACCTCAATTGGATTTTCTGAGAGAGAGTTATGCCAAGTGTCGCAATGTGACCTGTTTATGGGATAAAACTGTAGAGCGAACTTGTACGGCGTACCACGTGTCACTGGTTCAACTTCGACCTCTGTAAAAGTTTTCTGAGATAGTACAGACTGTGTACTACCTGTTAGTTTTTACGAAATTTCATTTGGAGCTTCCTAGCCCAAGTTATGACCTTTTTACCAAGGTCACCTGATTTTGACTCGGATCTGGAAGAGGCAGAAACCCTATATTGTACAGATCATAAATCACAAAGTACAACGGGTTAGAGGTTGTCCTTTGGACACAAGGTACCTGGAGATTTTATCTTCGTCCTGTAACCATTTCAGATCCGAAAACTTCGCCAAAACGGATTTATAGCGAAAGTGCTACGATGACTGGTTTTTGCTATATCAAGCCCTAGCATCGTAAGTGCAACAAGTGTCATACATGCCATATCATGCCTTCTTTCAGGCTAGCTCTGATTCCATGTTAAATTTTCAGAATTTACTTCAATCTGATCTAGGATCTTAACTGAGAGAACAACATGTACAGCATATCTACAGCATATCAATCATGGAGACAATAATGCAAGCACACAAGAGACACAAAGATTTACTTGGGGAAAACCATAAAGGTGAAAAACCCCAATAACTTCCTCAGAGATAGATAGAGCAATGATACAACCAACCAAGAGAGATAGCCATAACCTAGCAGCAGATCCTCCTCCTCCATAAGTGCGCCACTCCTCCTTGAGTGCATGTGTGAGAAGTGAGTGAGTAAATAGAGTGCCTCCCGCACTCTATTTATACTTGACTTGACTTGCCTTTTTACCTAACTCATGTAGGCTCGAACTTAACCACATAATATAATGCTGACTGGGCCGACCCCCAATAGGGTGGTCTAATAACCCTTTGACCCACATGGCCGAACCCCAATAGGGTGGTCTAATAACCCTTTGACCCACATGACTTATACAGGGCCGACCCCAAACAAGATGGTCTAATAACCCATCAAGTATAAGTTACGACACTTACAATATAAATGACGACACTTCCTTATAGAGGAATAATACCATCTCTATAGGAATATAATATACATATATGTGAAATACATTCCGAAGTTACATATACATCAACATATCATCGTATGAATCTTCGTTTTAATGCAACATTGTTTACCTACCAGAGGTTCCAACAAATTTCCAACCTATCTTTTACTTGTGAGAATTAATTCGTGTTTCCCATTAAACAACCAATTCATATTCGCATTTTTAGGTTTGGATCATTCACTCATTAAAGTGGCCAACCACCATGAAAACAGGTTGCATCAATCATTATGATCATAGTGTAGCCATCAACTTGTTAAAAATAAAAATGAGAAGCCACATTACAAATGGGACGATTTGCATTTTCAGTGGTTTTACTTCTCTCTTTATCCCACATATATTGGTACTCAATATTTTTATATTTTAAATACCCCTTTATATCTCACATTTCAAGGAATACGAGAGAGGAGTAAGGCATGGGTACTTTATTCAATGCTTGGTAATGAGAGCCAAGCTTTTGTAATCTGTAAATGGCATAATATAGGTGCAAAAAGGAGGCCAAACTAAAATGGCATAATATAGGAGCAAAAAGGAGGCCAAACTAAAATGGCATAATATAGGTGCAAAAAGGAGGCCAAACTAAAATTCCTTTCCTTTTTGCCCATGAAAAATTACAAGAAAATATATATGAGGAACGAAAAAATATGCATCTAAAAAGGTAAGAAATGGACTTTAGTAACCCCTACTCGAGCCTGTGACAGAGCATAAAAAAAAAATTAGACTCCAATATGAAGAGCATGCTTGGTCATATCAAGAAGACCCAAAAATACAACAATTGACACAAAATACCTCTTTTGGATCTGCCAACATTCCAACAATAGCAACATCAATTGCATCTTGATTTTCAATTCTGGAAGCTCTAGCTACAAGCAAAACTATGTAGTCTTTGTCCATATCTTTCACAAATATTTGTATTATATTCAAAAAACTCAAGAGTTTATTGACATTGAATTTTGAAAAGCTACAACAGTAGATATCTTCTATCTAGCTGTTATGGAAAAAAATATGGGTTATCCTAAAATCTATATTAGGTTTCTATGCATTGGCATATGGTTCTAGTTAATCTAAGAGGGAAAGCACCCATGCTGAACAGTGCAAACAAGAAACACAAAATACAACTATATTGGGAATATAGAGCTTTATGGATGTTAAGAAATATCACCTCGATAAGATTTTTATCAACGCTCAACTTATTGAGTGTAAGTGTTCCAGTCTTATCACTACAAAGCACATTCACCCCTGCCATTTCTTCAATGGTGGTCATTCATTTTGTAATAGCCCCCTGTATATTGCATCATGCAGTAAAAAATATATATATCCTTAAAAGTAAATAGTTTGATGCACTGTTTAAAGTGCTCCTTCAAAGAATAAAAAGTAATAAGCTCATAAAGCAATAATACCTTTTGGTAGATTCAGTGGGAGCCAATATCCATTGTTACGGATAACACAGTAGGCATGGCAATAGGAATCCCACCGATAAATATAACTAGAAGATTGTTTATTCCATCCCTGTATTTCCTATTTTGGATGGGATACATGACAACGATCTCTATTAATATTCCAGTTGCAATGCATCAGATACAGAAGTTTCCAATGGTCGTAAGAACCTGCGTTAGTATATAGAAGATATTGTTAACCCTACTGCAAGAAAATATTAAGTACAACACATTGTTGGGATGGGGATTTTCAACTTATAAAAAATAATTAGTTTTCACAACACCAATTTACCCAAATGAGTGCATAGACTATTAGAAATCAAGCACAAAAGCATACATACCAACCTTTTTAAAATGCCCAACATTGTTGGTGGACTCTACCAAATGAACAACCTTTCCAAACAAATGTGTGAACTCCCGTTGCAATAACAACTACCTCAATTTATCCCTGCTTACAAGTAGACCCTGAAAACACTTTATCCCAGGGTTCCTTGTCACAGGAAGCCACTCACCCGTCAGAGCAGACATAAACTATTAGAAATTAAGCACAAAAGAATACATACAAACCTTTTTAAAATGCCCAACATTGTTGGTGGAGTCTACCAAATGCCCAAAAATGTGTGAACTCTCATTGCAATAACAATTGCCTTAATTTCTCCCTTCTTACAAGTAGACAATGAAAACACTTTATCCCCAAGGTTTGAGCAGACTAGTCAATCTTTAAAGGATCGCCTTCAAGGAGATGAACATCAATAGGAACAATGTCCCTTGCAAGTGACGGCATGACCTGAGAGGCATATCTGGAAACGAATCTGGGCTGTCAAAAGAAACGTTTGGGAGTCCCGGTGGCTTTCTTGTGTGAGAGAGGTGGAAGCTGTGAGTGAGTGTATATGTGCATGAACAACAACTGAGGAGGGAAGGATGTTCGTTCAGGATGCGAGAATCGCTTCCATTCCCATTGATTTCTGCATTAATTCTTCTGTAAATCTATTGTGAATGTGCGGAGATTTATCTTGGCATCTTGATTATCCATTTGTGCCTGTTTTGTGAACTCAAAAACGTGGAGCCTGGTCTCTGTGCGTCATTTTTTGAACAGTTTGGGGACGAGGATTACACGAATCCTACAGTTTGTCCTACCCTCTCCTGTTGTAAAGCCTTGTGAGAAGGGACAGGTGCGGGGACACGCGGCTAGCAAAGCCCCCGCACCAAACTCCGATGCAAATATATAAACCTGAACTTTTGAAAACTTTGGCATTGAAAAATAAATAAATTGCACTGAGTACGCATGAACCGGCCTCATTTCTTAGAACAGCTCCAGCTCGAAACCTATACACACAGAGACAGGTGTGGGGACACATGGCAAGCGAAACCCCCGCACCAAATTACGAGGCCAAAAATTTCGAACTCAACTTTGCAAAACCCAGTAAAATTTTGGCCCGGAGAAAAATTTGAGCTTGTACAGACAGGCTTATAGGGCCAAATCCGTTACAAGATGTCACGGACATAACATGAACCCTGACTTACCAACAGCTGAGAACTTATACATTCAATGCAGAATTAATGCAATGTACAACTTATTATGTCCCCGAAGGGGATCATGTATATATCGACAAGCTCCTATTATTTGCTTTTAAAACCTATAAATTTTTCCCACTACTATATATAAACTATAGTTTAAAGTTTATAATATTTTTTCAAAATTTTAAAATTTTAATTTTTCAAAAATCTTATTGGTTGCAGGACGTGACATCATTCTTGATTTTCCCTTCCCGCGAGGGGGTTGCGGGCTGATGTCACGTCCACACAGGCTAGTTCAACCCTACGAAATTTGAAATTTGAGGTTGGAAAAGGATTTATTTCCAATCTCCATTATCTGCCAGCTTCTTCCTCGTTCTACAGTGGTCACATTGTAGTAATCGTCAGACCTGCAACGTTCACATCGCAACAGCCATCATTAACTCTTCTCGGTGGTGTCTCCATGTTTTCAAAATTTGTTCTGCAGTGGTCACATTGTAGTAGCTGTCAGGCCTGCAACATTCACATCGCAACACCCATCATTAACTCTTCTGGGTGGCGTCTCCATGTTTTTGAAATTCATCATTGACCTTTT
This sequence comes from Larix kaempferi, assembly GCA_027924585.1. Lineage (NCBI taxonomy): Eukaryota > Viridiplantae > Streptophyta > Pinopsida > Pinales > Pinaceae > Larix > Larix kaempferi. The sequence goes on from BSBM01000118.1 coordinate 3,935,602, forward strand.
GAATACTCGACACATGGTTGGCATGCAGCTTGGCTTGTCTCGATTCCAAAGGCTGTGGTTCCAAGAGCTGCCAAGTGTGGAGATATTGGTATTTGTGGGGAGAAGAATGTGATATAGCATGCTCTAGGCAAGTAGCAATGCAGATCCTCTTTGTAAAGAACTCTCATGACTCCTATCACAGAAATATAAATTGAATTTATCCAAAAGTTAAGGCCCGACTTTGAGAATGTGGAGAAATTTTGTGTTGTAGCCTACAATATAGAGAGCATTATTTGTTATGCTCGACTCCCTTGCGTCATCTTTTCATATAAACTCCAGTAAGAACATTAATATACTTTCTAAAATGATAAAGAACTAAGTTATGTAATGCCTTTTCTGAATTATTTCCATGAATCATTCTCAACCCCTCAAACAAAATTCTATACTTCCTTTCTAAAATGATAAAGAAGGAACACTTATTCTTTATTCTTAGTACAAAGATAACATCAATCCTATACAAAACTGCTTTTACAAATTCTCTTCCATGTGAGCCACTACATTGTTTCAGTCGATGCACTGCATGCAGCAAGTGTGGCAATCTGCATGCATCCTGTGCTACTGTGTTGGGTGAGTGGCCGTTGTACACCAATTCTAGGTAACCCAGGGATTTTGATCCAGAACCGGTGTATAAACCAAGCATTGAAGTCTAGTAATTTCATCTGTCCAATATTCTCCGTAATTTTAACCTTGATTCGATCTGTTCGCATTCTTTAGGGTGGTGTAGGTAGGTTTTCAGAAGAACTTTGTTTTTCTCCGGAAGCTGTAGAGGCCTCGGTGAGATCTAATTAACTCCAAGCTAATTAGTTATGGTGGATATGGGGATTTCACAAGATGCATCAAGCTTTTCCCTGGGTAAATCTTACCAGTTAAGCTTTTTCGTTTTTTTATTAGGAACACAACATGTAATCCAAGTGTTTCTTGTCATTTTATCATGTTATCTGTCATATTTGGGGAGAAAATCATTGTGCTCAACCAAATGCAGAGTCCTCTTTTTATCAGAGCCTTCATTTTGGTGAAGCTTTGAATGTGAGCTTTAAATAGCAGTTGCGTTTTGTATGAACGGAATGGCGTATTCATTCTCTTTGCCGTAAATGTTGCAGTTCTCAAAATGAAGAATGCATCGGCCAGTATTTTGTCCCTAAAATAGCTTTAATTGGAGCCTCTGTGAGGTTTCCTCTAATTCTTAGCAATTCACTGTACTGTTAGCATCTGCGTAGATATAGTACAGTTAGCATGTAAACTCTTAAAGTTGGAAATCCATCCTGAGTATCTGTGTCCTTAAGTATGTAGTTCGAAACTCTTGGCTCATGCTAATTCCTTATCAACGCTTTCTAAAAATTATGGAATTAAATAAATTCATTCCATTTTCTATGAGTCTGAGTCCGTATACAATACAATGTTTTTAAAGGATTATACTCGTTAACATTCTACTACTATTTTCGGGCTCCAGCTATGGGGTTCAAGTAGTGAGACAATTCTTTCCAGCTCAAGCTGGGATTTTAATTATTAATTTTATATTTTTTATTAAGTCTTTGGCTCCAATGGGCTGTATTGCATTTTTTTGTTTCAAATTATCAGGTTTGGAGGCACATACAAGTATTTTTGCCTTGTTTGAGGCTTTTTGTTATGCTAAGCATCCGGAGATAGATTTCGCAAACTAAATAAATCATGGCAAGTTAGCCCTGCCATCGGAAATGCTCGACTCCTATAGTTTTTTTTAGATTAAGCATTCGATACATTGGGAATAATTTAGCCCTGTTATCCGAATGCTCGACTCCATAGTTTTTTCCTCTATTTATTTTTCTTTGCTTTGAATTAGCCATAGTGGAAATTTAGATATGTTACAATGAATAGTGGAGATCCATAATTTATCCTTTTAATCCGACATTAAGCCATGTAAATGTAAACGTTCCACTTCGTATTACTTTTATGCATAGTTGACCTTCTCCTCCCCATTCCACAATTTTGTTTCCAAAGGGAGATTATATAGCACTTCTATGCAAGTTTCCACCAATCTATTCATGGAGGAGACTTCTGTGCCATTCCGAGGAATCAAGAATGATCTGAAGGGAAGGTTGTTGTGTTACAAACAAGACTGGACTGGTGGTTTCAATGCAGGATTCAGGTATTTCCTTCCACATGACCTTGCACACATTTTGAGAGTTGGAAACTTCATTGTGGAATTGAGGTTGAATAGTTTGGCATTTGCTACTAATTTAATTACTATGTCTAGCTCCTTTGTTTAATTATTGCAAAATTGTTCATCATTTGAAACAAAACTATTTGAATGTTTTTCTCTGTTGTAAAAATAACCATGATCGTAAATTTGTGTACCAGATGTACTACTCCATTAGGCATGTGTATAGGACATGAGGTATGCTATGCACTTTGTGTACAGGAACATAAATCTTTACAATGCCTGGCAATTATTAATTTCTATTTGGCTTTGCATATTTTATGATGTTTGAATCACAATGTCACCTTCAGTATAGTGTTGTCGGTCTTAGATTGTACAGAGTTATTTATTCACAATTTTCTTTTGGCATAATAGATTGGGAAGAGAAAACATAAAATAAATAAATAAAAGAAGAGAGGAGGTGCTTGTGCCAATAAGATATGTTGATAGGAGAGAACACTGGAGTTGGGGGACAGTATAGAATAATTTAAGTAAGTCAAGATTACAAAAGTGGCCTATGAGAGTTTTTTTCTTGCATAATCATGAATTTATTTTGTTTTTTCCACTCAACAATTTATTTTTGTTGTATTTTCAGCATCTCTTATGTTTGCAAGCCCAACACAATCATATACATGGACCCTGGAAATATACTGATGTCTAGTTATTGGTTTGGCACAAAGGAACTTAAACCTTTATAATATCTGGGCAGTTGTTAGTTGTGAATTGTCTTTCATATTTTAATGTTGTTTGAATTAGAATGTCACCTTCAACTATTATAGTGTTGTTGGGCTTAGATTGTATAGTGCTATTTAGTGACATTGTTTTGGCATAATCAAATGCTGAAAGAAAACATATAATAAAATAAAACATAGTGATGTTAGGCTTAGATTGTATACTGCTTTTTAGTGACATTGTTTGGCATAATTTAATGGTGAAAAAATACATAAAAGAAAAGAGGCTATCATTGTAACCATTTCCTGAGTAAAACAAAATCTCAAGTTAATGGTTGTTTTTGCATTTGGGTGTCTAAAGTTAAAATTTAATGTTTATGGTGTATTAAATTTGATTGAATTTGATTAGGGATTTCTTGCCTATACAAAGGTTAAATTCTTGTTGTTATGGTTATGCTTATGAATTAATGGAGCTATTGATTGAAAAACTAGTCAATGAGTCATATATTTCTACACATCATAATAAATTGAATCCCTTGTTGGATTGGGACTTCGTGGGTCTTATTGAATCCTTGGATTGATTCATGGTTGTGAGTCAACATGCTCTTCTTCATAACTTCGAAGACGATGATTTGTTGGAATAATGCCTGAGATGGCCTATTTGAATAATATATGACAGCACATGGAGAATAGGTGCAGTTGATTCCCAAAATTCATTTAAATTGTTGGTGGAATCAAAGGGATTGGGAATTAAATACATACTTGAGTCATTGAGTGAGTATTGTTATTGATTGATTTGTAGACCGATGTAAACCACATTCAATCACAATTCCTAACTTAGTAGCTCCACCGTTCTCAGCTTGACTAAATCGTCGGCTTCAATTATTTATTTGTTTATTCACTGGCATAAGAATTGTGGTCCAAATGGTATGAAACTTACGTGTTACAATAGTTTTTCCCATTAGCCTGATAGTTGGCAAGTAGTTAATTATCTAAAGTCTATTTAACCACATTCTACAATATCTCATTGGACACTCTGTTGATAGTTGGCCAATTGGTTGGATAATGAGTGTGTCAATTCCTTTATTCACTGAGGAAGTTCCCTGGTTCAAATCACTAGTTTGCAGCACTTAATGGGAGATCTCTGTTCTAAATCATTTGAATAAACCATCGTCTACATAAAGTTAATTGATATTGGATTGGGCTAAGGCTAAATCATGGGTTTCATCTCCACCCACCTTGTGTTTTAACTAAACCTTTGCATGTTTGAATGCCAGCCATTCATTAAGTGTATATTTAATTGCTTGGGCATTGAATGACCATATTCCTTAACCTGAAGTTGCAACAATATTGGATAAGTATAATATATGTATGGATTATAGTAACATAATTAAGAGGATAAATGCGCCATGAACAAGCCATTGTTGTCTTATTGAATTTTCCATTGGACTTGGCCGTTAAAATAGAGCATGTATTAGATTGTGCTGGCCTTTGAAATTTGCATGTAAATATTTGTTGTTTTTTTGGCATTACTTTTTGTCAGTTTGAGCAATATCAATACAACTTTGACAGGTCCAGAGGAGTTGGATTTTGGTTGTTAGAGAAATTGTAGAAAATAAGAAACTTTGCACATAGTTTAAAATTCAAATTAATAATTGATTGTTTAATTGCAGACAGTGATGTGATTTTATTTCATAGGGTAAAGTGGCTTGTAGAGAAGCCCAAGGCAGAAGGAGCATCGATAGGGTTGTCGGTCTCATCTTTTTTGCAACAAGTTGTTATGAAATTGAGCCAATTATTAGCTCTATATGGAGGAACTGGTCGACTATGGCTGATTGGGATTGCGACGTGTGAAACACACCACCGCTGCCAAGTATATCATCCTTCTATGGAGAATGATTGGGACCTGCGACCTCTACCTATTATTTCCAAACCAACTCCAGGAGTGTTTCCTAGATAACTCTCCCTCATTTCTTCCTTCTGCTTTCCAGGTTCTATCGTTATTTTAGTGTTTAGATGATCCGTCTTGAAATGCATCTAATATGCCATTATTTTAGATTTGGTGGTCATAATCAACATATTGAATTTTGGTTTCTATGTTTTTTATTGATATACATATTTGAATTTTGGTTTCTATTTTTTTATTTATTGATATACATATTTTAGAAGCACAATAATGACCTAAACATTGCTCATCCACCTTTTGATGCACTTGAGCTGAGGGCTGATTTGCATTTATGGTTTTGTTTAAAAAATAATGTATGATATTCGATGTCCAATTTACAAATGTATTTGTCTAGCATTTATTATTATTATTATTATTATAATGAATTCATTGAATCCTTTGGAAGAATCCATGACCACCTACAACGTCATGTTATGACATCATTTAAGGTTAGATCCAACAAATTATCTTTCAATACATAAAAATGGTTATGAATTATAAATAGCTTGTTGCATGCAAACACAAAATATGACGCAACAAAGCATCATAATTAAAATATGATCCAGGATGTTAATTTATAAATCATTAATTTATAATTCAGTTCTAATGTTTTATTGTTAAAGTACAACAACTACACCTACACAAGAGAAGACTTCACTTTGTCATGCAAAACAAATCCTACGTGGTGTAGTCTTTTGTTCCCTTCCACTCAATCTTGTACTTTAAAAAGTTGGTTTTCATAATAAACTTCTCCAAGTTTTTGTTTTACTTTATGTGGCTCATAAAAGTTATTGTTCATTATATTCTCAACTTTTCGTTTGTTTTTTTATGGGTTAACATTTCTTCTATTACTTCCCAATCAGCGGTTTGATTAAGCAATGGTAGCAGTTTTTTTGTTTTATTTATCAAATTCATGGCATTAACTACATCAATAACATTGCATGAATCTCGTGGCATTCATGTCATAATTTTAGCATCATCAAACCTGTAGCTTTCTGGAGATGTGGCATCTTTATAATATATTGGCATTCCTTTTTTAGATATGGGATCACTCTGATAACGTGGTGAACTATTACTTTACCAATGAGCTCGTGGCGATCTCTCTTCATTGATTCGGCATCATAATATTACAACTCAGTCTCCTCCTTTGATTTGATAGCTGAGATGTGGTATTCTTTCCATCTAGTGTGTTAACCTCTTGGTTGCATTAAAACTTACACAGTTTCCTCTGTTATCAATGTGTTCACATGATGAGATTGTAACTTGGATTATCTATCATGACACGTAAATGCATTCAAATGGTTTTTATACGATCAAATGGTATATGCAATTTCATCTTCCATAGCCTCACAAATACCTGGAGAATTTGATCAGTTAAGAATAAAAACTCATTGTAAATGTTTTGATCAGAAATAGTTGAAGCAAATCATTTCAAGATGATGTGTTCAAGTCGTAATCATGTGATTGTGCACTAGAACCATATGCATAGGTCGAGTTATACCATAGGCATATGTCAAGTTATACTGGCAAGCGGAAGATGTAGCAAACAGTTGGCATGCAGAAGATAGGAGAATAGTTTCCATTGGGGATAGCATAAGATTTATTGATGTGAAGAAAAACACAGTTCAATAATGTAACATTAAATGACGGCCAACATTGAAACTATTACAACTAGAATATCGAAGCCTTTAGAACACGTTAGAACACTCTGAAATGATCTGGATTATTCTTGTATGCCTTTCTGCGATTCGTTTGGCTTGTAATCCAAATCCGCGAATATTTAATTCTTCTCCTCTTCCATTCAATTGTTGAAATCCTAAAATTTAAGTGGCTTTCTCTCATTTGGCGATTTTCATACATTGAAGTGGAAGAATCTGCGTTGCAAGCAGACTATTTTATGAAATTTTTTATCAGAGATGTGCAGAGCCTTTTGTTATGGATTTAGAGGTTTTCAATTTAAATTCTAGCTTCAAGCAAATAGAGCAGGTGGCAATCTCAGGGACATTGCCACCTCGTGGCTCTTGTTAAAACAATCGAACGTCACTATATTATCAGAAATTCAAAAATTCTTGAACCATTGGCGATCACCATATATCCTTAGTCTCACCACGTGGTCCAAGAATGCTAATTTGGAGTGCAATAAGTTACTAAAATAATCACAAAAAGATATGTGGCAAAGTCATTTGATCATTGACATGATTGTTAATAATCTACATTCATACTACTTTAAATGCCATAATCATATTATAAGATCCTGTCAGTTGGCTAATTCATTACAAACATAGCATATCATCGTATGAATCTTCGTTTTAATGCAACATTTCTTACCTACTAGAGGTTCCAACAAATTTCCAACCTATCTTTTACTTGTGAGAATTAATTCGTGTTTCCCATTAAACAACCAATTCATATTCGCATCTTTAGGTTTGGATCATTCACTCATTAAAGTGGCCAACCACCATGAAAACAGGTTGCATCAATCATTATGATCATAGTGTAGCCATCAACTTGTTAAAAATAAAAATGAGAAGCCACATTACAAATGGGACGATTTGCATTTTCAGTGATTTTACTTCTCTCTTTATCCCACATATATTGGTACTCAATATTTTTATATTTTAAATACCCCTTTATATCTCACATTTCAAGGAATACGAGAGAGGAGTAAGGCATGGGTACTTTATTCAATGCTTGGTAATGAGATCCAAGCTTCTGTAATCTGTAAATGGCATAATATAGGTGCAAAAAGGAGGCCAAACTAAAATTCCTTTCCTTTTTGCCCATGAAAAATTTAAAAAAATATATATGAGGCACGAAAAAATATGCATCTAAACAAGCATTAGCTATTACCTTCTCTGGTGATTCTTTACTAGCACGATGACACTTTCCATTACCATCAACATTAAGTGCTGTACATTTGTTGACCGGATTAAAAGGTAAGAAATGGACTTTAGTAACCCCTTCTCGAGCCTGTGACAGAGCATTAAAAAAAAATTAGACTCCAATTTGAAGAGCATGCTTGGTCATATCAAGAAGCCCCAAAAATACAACAATTGACACAAAATACCTCTTTTGGATCTGCCAACATTCCAACAATAGCAACATCAATTGCATCTTGATTTTCAATTCTGGAAGCTCTAGCTGCAAGCAAAACTATGTAGTCTTTGTCCATATCTTTCACAAATATCTGTATTATATTAAAAAAACTCAAGAGTTTATTGACATTGAATTTTGAAAAGCTACAACAGTAGATATCTTCTATCTAGTTGTTATGGAAAAAAATATGGGTTATCCTAAAAATGTTATTAGGTTTCTATGCATTGGCATATGGTTCTAGTTAATCTAAGAGGGAAAGCACCCATGTTGAACAGTGGAAACAAGAAACACAAAATACAGCTATATTGGTGTTGGATTTGGTTTTGCAACCAAGCTTTGTGCAATGGGCACCTATCAATAATGTGATAGCAGTTCAATATTGAAAGCAAAAACAATTATAAATTAAATCTAAATCTAAACTAGCATGTGCATATAACGAATATTTTTTTTTTTTAAAACGATTCAAGAACAAGAAATAAAAGAATAGATGTTTTGTATTAAGATACCTCAAATGGTAAGGATTTGTGTTGAGCAACTCCCAAGGTGAGTAGCTCCAAGCTCTGAAGGTCTCTTCTCCAAGATGCTGAAAATGGCGAAAAGTCTCATGAGAGATTTTGACAGCGTGAGGATAGGATGATGGATGGATGGAAAGTGAGGAGCCCCTACCACCTTTTTATAGTTTTTGGTGGTGGGGAATACCATTATGGTTTTGAGGAAACCAATGGTATTGACCAACATGGTTTAGGTACATTTTCCCTCCTTTTTCCTTTTTTGAATATTTTGAATATTTTTATTCCCTTTTTAATATTTTGGGGAATTCTTGACCCTTTTTGAGGGTTTTTTATGCTTTCTGAGGAAAAATATTCATTTTGAGGGGAAAAGGGGATGTATTATGGTCTTTTGGTGACCTTTTGATGGCTTTAGAGGCTCAAATGGTGGAAAAGTGGACAAATGGGTCATGTGAATAAGGAAATGGGCTAGTGAGCACTTTTTGAGTGTTAACAGATTGCCCCCTGATGTCTGAGGGTAGGAGCTCATCGTATGGCCGATAGACATCATAGTTCTTTTGTCTTTTTTCTGGGGTTTGGGGAAGAGAAGAGACCAGTTGGAGACTGGATCCACGGCCCTTGGAAGCTGCAGAAACAAAAAATATTACATGGCCTCAATATAAACGAGGAATAATATCTGATAATGGACGAGGTGGGCATACCCATGCTCGTATCAAGACACATACATAACAATTAGTCCCAAGAAGGGGGACATAAATAAAAAATCTGCTGGTACATCATAATGGTCTAAAGGAGACACTATTTTTGGATGTACTCATGATCATAACATGATTGATCTCAATAACTGATACACTGGAATAAAGTGACAACCGTTCTGAACAAGGTCCAGAAGGGTTGATGAACTACTGAATCTAAAGGTGTCCAACATCTGTAGGGACTCAATGACTCTGAGTCAACTCTGAGGAGTATATGTAACTGTATACTCGAGGGAGTATAAAACTGGGGTACATCTGAATACTGTCACCATGTGTAACTTGGATATCTATAGAAAAAATGTAACTGGTTGTTTCCATAGGTAGACTCTCAAATGTGGAAGAGTCAGGTGGTATCCGGGGTCTTCAACCAATAACTGAAAGGACCAATACCCTGTGCGAGTTTCAACGATGCAATCAAGGTGTTGAAGTCGAGCATGTGTGAAACAACCATTTGGAGAGGTACTGAGGACTCTTCTCGAAATTATTCGTAGGCACTCATCATAAATGGTGATGAGTCCAAGACACAGGGACCTCTAGGTCTATCCTCTGGAATAAATTTAGTTGTCGTCGATAGAGGAAGACCAGCAATTGACAAGGCAGTGATGTTTCCTTGATAGGAGCATGAGGTGTAGAACTGAAGTGTGGTAGTACTGATGGTAGGACTGACATACTTGTGGGGATGGGAAGTAACTGGGGTCATAGAGTGGGTAGACTCAAACTTCCTTTGTTCAGAGCATGATGACATGGTTGACCTTGCAGCATAGGGAATTGATTTGTAGGTGTGGGGGTCATAGCTTTTAAGAAGGGTATGTATTGACTCTAGGGGGTCAAGTTGATGGGTGTTGTCAAGGGATTCTCAAGGTGACATACTGCAGAATACTCTGAACAAAGGCGACCAAAATGGGGAAGCTGCCATATGAGTAGACGTGATCTGTTGTGGCACCGAGAAGCACCATTGTGTCCTTCTTCGTAGTTTTAATGAGCTCTAAGAAGGGATAAAAGTGTGCTCTGAAATGGTACTGTCCTGTGGATTTTGTGAGCCCAGGACTGTTTGTGCTCATGGGTGCTTTCATTTTTAAGGAGTTTGAAAACGATAAGAAGACTCTACAGTGGTTGTGAGTACTGTCCTGTGGGTTTTTACGAGCCCGGGATGGTGATTGCTCGTGGTCGCTTTCATGTTTAGAGAGTCTGAAAGCGGTAAGTGGACTCCATTGGTGTTCTTTTTCGTAAGTTAGTCTCCAAGGCCCGAAAAAACATAAAATGATGCAAATGGAGAACTCTTCTAGCCAATGTGACTAGAGTATTAATTTTTCGTAATTAGTCTACAAGGTCCCGAAAAGGGGTAAACTTATACCAGGTAGACGCCCTTTAAGATAAGTTTAGAAAGTATGAAAGGAAGCAAGGTTGCTTGGCGATCTTTTCATTTTTTTAGGAGTCAGAAAAGAGCTTAACAGAAACTCCCTAAGTGCCTTTTTCGTAAAAGGGATTGCTCGGCCCGAAAAAGGGGTAAAACTATATCGAACAAAAAGGGATTGATGAGAGCAAGAAAAGGTCTCAAGCATCGTCATGAGTTCGGAATACTGAATCCGGTGACATAAAGATTGTCAGAAAGGGGCAACAGCCAATGTGGCACGCAAACCGAGGTGATGAGTGGCATTTTCAAAAAATGCCTGAAAAGTATGGGGTGAGAGCGAGAAATGGTCTCAAGCATCATCACGAGCGCAGAAAACTGAATCCGACGATATCAAACTTGTCAAAAACGGACGACGGCCTATGTGGCATGCAAACCGAGGCAACGAGGGGGCATGGGAAAAATGCCAGAAAAATCTAGAGGTGAGAGTGAGAAATGATCTCAAGCGTCATCACGAGCACGAAAAACTGAATCCGGCGATATAAGACTCATCAAAAACGGAGAACGGTCGATGTTGCACGCAAACCGAGGCAATGAGGGGGGCATGGGAAAAATGCCCAAAAAATCTGGGCATGAGAGTGAGGAATGATATCAGGCATCATCACGAGTGCGAAAAACTGAATCTGGCGATATAAGACACGTTAAAAATGGAGAACGACCGATGTGGCACGTAAACCGAGGCAACGAGGGGGCATGGGAAAAATGCCCGAAAAATTTGGGTGTGAGAGCGAGAAATGATTTCAAGCGTCATCACGAGCACGAAAAACTAAATCCGACGATATAAGACTCATCAAAAATGGAGAACGGCCGATGTGGCATGCAAACCAAGGCAACGAGGGTGTGAAAAAATGGTAAAAAAATGGACTTGGTGAAAACAGGAAAAGGAGAGGATTATCGTGAAGTTCTCGCTGTGTTGATTCCAACGGTTTGAGGAACGGACGTCGTATGATACTGCAATGGTTTTTTTAAAAATGGTAAAATTTCTATAAATAGGGTGTGGGGCCCATATGACGTGTCATTGTTACGTGTGAGTTTGGCAGAGCAATCATAGCTCTTTCTTGATTTCTGGGAGATTTGACCATTGGTTTTCGATTCCGCGAGTTTCAGGTAACCCTATTCGCCTTAGACTTTTTAATTATGTCTTTTTTGGTTAGCGGCGGGCCCCCAAAGGCCATGAAATTCCATGTTGGCCTTTCAACGTGGAATATCACGGGTATCGTGGGTTTGGGGCTAACAGTCGCGATGTTCATCGCGGCTGTCGGGCTGAAAGTCGCGATGTTCATCGCGACTATGGAGTTGATAGTCGCGATGTTCATCACGACTGTGTGGTCAATACCTGCAATGTTCATCGCGGGTTCTTGGATGAAAGCCGCGATGATCATCGCGGCTTTTGATGGAAAAGCTGCGATGGAATTTTTTGAAAAAAATTTCTGGTTCTAAAAAATTTTCTTTGTTTTTTGGCAGGATGTTGAGGAGACCATTGGTGTCATGGCGAGAACGGGAGATGGAGGAGGACTTGATGATTCAGATTCGGACCGATCAGGGGGTCCGACAGGCTCCGGCTATGAGTAGGCTCCTGAATTTCACTCAGATTCCATCGATGCGTTCAGTAGGACCACTACTGAACAAATTGGTGAGTCTTTGGGTCCCTGTAGAGGGTCCATTCATTGTTGGGGGTGAGAGGTTAGAGATCACCCTTACTGATGTATACTTTCTTATCGGGTTGCCTCACTTAGGGGAGGTAGGGGATCTTATGCCGAGGATCCTAGTAGGTTTGGATATCGAGGATCTCCTGGAGACCTTCTGTGTTGCTGGGGCGATTGTGCAGAACAACACTTTGAGCCTGAGATCTTTGCGGGAGTGGGACATGCGGGCTATTGGGGCTTGTGTTCTGCGGGTGTTGGGTGTCGCGGTGCCACATCGTTTGTCGAGGGGACAAACGATGATGGTGGATTTTGTACTGAGGAGGACCTACTACACGTGGGGTCTTATGTTTTTGGCTGGTGTTTGGAGAGATCTAGACAAGGTCAATCGGGAGGGGGGAGAGTGTTGCTATGCCTCCTTCCTGTGTTGTTTCTTCTTTGAGCGAGTACCGACTTTGCGGCCACGGGTGCCAGTTTGAGACGGGTTGGTGAGCGAGCCACGCATGGTGTGGTGGGGGAAGATGATGCCCCGCGGTGGTGGTGGTATCTGCGGGTTCTTTTCACAGGATATGTATGAGCAGTGGGAGTAGATCCCCCCTGCTTATTGATGACTATCCATATGCCAGTATGGATTATTGAGGAGATCTGGAGATGCCTCGAGGCCAGGGATAGGCCTGGGGTTTAGATGGTATGTTTTTGTGTTTTGTTCTCTACTATATCATGTGTTTTAGATGTTTTTTTTATGATTATAGTTAGATATTTATATGATGGTTCACTTGCATGATTGTGCAGATGTTGGTCCTGTACCACCGACCAACCATGTGGTCCGTAGAGGATGGGCGATGGTGGTCATTCCACCTCCTGTAGCAGTACCGCCTCCTCATGCTCGAGGAGTTGGGCCTCGCGGTCGAGGAGCTGGGCCTCAAGATGATGCCATGGAGGGTGTCTGAGAGACACTAGACATGATCCTGGAAGGATTGCCAAAGGATGGGTGGAGGGATTTGGATCGGGACATCGTCGAGCATTGTTTCAATGCACCTCGTGAGTGGCTCTTGATCTTGCTCAGAGCAGCATTGTTGGCGGCTGAGTGGAGGGATGGGGCTCGGCATGATCCGGCAGGGCCGGTGGATGGGAGGATTCAGATGCGAGATGATCTAGTGGGGCCAGAGGAGAGTTTGGGCTCAGCATGATCCGGCGGGGCCAGCGGAGGTGACGCCAGAGGAGCCTAGAGACCATGATGATTAGATGATCTTGTATCTGCCCGCAAATGCTGATGAGCATATGGGGAAGTACCTTTTTGTACGGCTTATGTATTTTTGTATATTGGGTGCTGAGGGCACCTATGACATGTTTGACTATATTATGATGTATATATATATGATTTGGTATATAGTCGTGTATGCACATGGATGCATTTATTGTCTATTTGCTTGCCCATGGAGGCATGTTTGATTTTCTGTATGCCCTTGGAGGCACATGTTATGCACGTGGATGCATTTTTGTAATTTTTTATATATGCCCGTGGAGGCACATGTTATGCACGTGAATGCATTTTTGTTTAAGCCCGTGGAGGTACATTTTGTATTTACTATATGGTTTGATTGGTGTGCCAGTCAAGAATGTTGTTGGCCATATGGTCTGCTACACTGTTGAGATTCCTTGGGACATGTGTGAATGAAATGGATTCAAACTGTCGAACCATTTGTTTAGTGCGCAAGAATTTTTTGAAAAGACAGGGATCGCGTACCTGGTAATCATTGTTGAGCTGGGAAACAAGGAGTTGTGAGTCCAAGAAAATGTTAAGGTGACTTGTGTTCATTTGGAGAGCTGCGGCCAGGAGACCGGTCACGGCATTGTATTCAGCTTGGTTGTTGGTGGCGGCACCTATGCACACTCCATCGATGTGGATCAACTCATGTGAAGGGGAATATATTACCCAAGCTGCGGAGGCCAGATTGGGGGACCGACGGCTTGCACCATCAGCGAAACCAACGTAGCAGAGTGGAACAGGATCCATCTGTTGTCATGCAGAAAAAACAAATATTTAGGTTTTTTGAATTTTTTGTGAAAAACAAAATAAGACTGTACAATAATGGACGGTGGTGTCCATCAGATTTTCTATGGGTAAAATCGCTTGAGGTACAACCCGTTGCGTGGGTTGCGTAGGGGGTTGCCTTCTGAATCGGTCAGAATGTATGCCCCCTATCCGAGGCAAGTGTGTATAATGTATGGGCCTTGCCACATGGACACAAACTTTCCTTTTTCGGTTTTGTCATGAGCTTGATCATAGGCGAGGACAAGGTCCCCTTCAGTAAAAGTTCTTGGGTGGACATGTTTTTCGTAACTCAGTTTGGATCGGTTCTTGGCTGCTTCCATGGTTTGGAGGGCTGTGCGCCGATCTTCATCGGCTTGCTCCAGGAGTAGTAAGCGTTGCTCAATTGGGCAAGTGTCCGGTAGGAGTTCAACGGCCATATGTAGGGCTAGAATCTGGCACTCGATGGGGAGGACGGATTCAACACCGTGAACTAGATGGAAAGGGTAAAATCGGTGGCAGTTTTGGTTGACGTGCGGTATGCCCATAGTGCCGGGAAGAGCATGTGGTGCCAACTTGATTTGTGTTTGTCCATAATGCATTGGAGAATGGTCTTCAAAATTTTATTAATCGCTTCGACTTGGCCATTTCCTTGGGGGTAGTAGTTGGAGGAGAAATGGTGTTCAAATTTCAGTAAGGTTGAAAATTCTCTCCAAACGACATCTTCGAAGTGAGAGCCGTGGTCTGAGATGAGTTGCTTTGGCACTCCAAAATGAGCGATAACATGGTTGAGGAAAAAACGTGCTATGGTGTTGGCTTTGCAATTGTAAGTTGGCATGGCTTCCGCCCACTTGGTGAAATAATCTGCAGCCACAATGATGTGTTTATGACCACCGGCTGACGTAGGATTGCAATCTAGGAAGTCGATGGCCCATTTGTAGAATGGTCCGATAGTGACGACGGGATGAAGGGGGGCAGGTGGGGTTCTTGCCTTGGGGGCAAAAAGTTGGCATTTTTGACAATGTTTGACTGCGGTTATGCAATCAGTAAATAATGAAGGCCAGAAGTAACCTGTGTGGATGATCTTTTGGGCGGTGACCATGCCGAAGAAGTGGCCTTCGCAGGCACCGCTATGGCAGTCCTTAAGGACTTGTTCTGCCTCATTATGAGATAGGTAGCGTCGTAAGATGGTATCGACGCCACGTCGATAAAGTACATCTCCTAATAGGAGATATCGTGGGCGTGGTGTCGTATACGACGGCGTCCATCACGATCGATGTGGGGTCGAAATTTTTGTGTGCGGAGGTAGATTAAGATGTCTCCGTACCATGGGTCATCAGAAGAAATGATGAAAATGTGATCGTCAATGAGATTTGTTTGGATAGCGGGTGATGACGAAGAGGATGGGAGATCTGTGATGAGTTGAGCGAGTGCTAGGGCCTTGTTGCTCTTTGGGGTTTTGAAAGTTAGGTCGTATTCTTGCAGGATAATCACCCATTTAGCTACGCGGCCTTGAAGGAGGCGACGTGTCAAGAGGTAAACCATTGGATTGGAATTGGCTACAACCATGGTGTGGCTCAGGAGAATGTAATGTCGCAGCTTTTGTACTGAAAATACGACGGCGAGGGCCATCTTTTCTTCATGTGGGTACCGGAGGGGTGGGCCTGACAAGGTCTGGCTCACATAGTAGATGACATGCTCTTGGCGAGCAGTATCTTCTTGGACAAGAACTCCATATACGGCACATTTGGATACTGAAACATAGAGGGTGAAATATTTTGTGAAATCTGGAGGAGAGATCAATGGGGCGTTCGTGAGTGCTTTCTTTAAGTCGGTGAAAGTTGTTTTTGCTTGTTGGTCCCATATGAAACAGGTATGCAAACGTAGTAGTCATAGGAAATCGTGGACCGTTGTGGCATAGTCAGGGACAAAGCGGTGGAGGAAGTTGGACCTCCCTTGAAGGCTTTGAAGTTGTCTTAATGTACGGGGTGACGGTAAGTCTACAATGGCTTGGACTTTCAAGGGGTCTACAGTGATGCCTTTTTCTGAAATGACGAACCCCAGTAGGCGACCTAATGTAATGCAAAAGACACACTTGAGAGGGTTCAAGAGGATGTTGCATTTTCGACAACGCAAGAAAACTTGTCGAAGGTCGTCTAAATGGTCAGATCGTTTCTTGGATCGAGCAGTGAGGTTGTTCAGATAAACTTTTATGATTCTGTGTAGATCATGGAAGCAATAAGTCATGGCGCGTTGGAAAGTGGATCCAGTATTCTTGAGACCGAAAGGCATGACGCGATAGGTGAAGGTACCCCATGGGGTAGTGAAAGCTGTCTTGTATTGATCTTCTTTACGGATTTTGATTTGGTTATATCCGGAGAAACCGTCCATAAAAGAAAGGACCTCATGTCCCACACATTCATTGATTAGTTGGTCAATGAAAGGTGTGGGGAAGTTGTCTTTGGGACAAGCGATGTTGAGGTCTTGGAAATCAGTACAAATGCGTATGGTGCCCACTTTTTTGTTTCCTGGCACTGGGTTTGAAACCCAGGTGGTGTAGGAAATAAGATATATGAATCCTGCTTTTTTGGAGTTTCTCAATCTCAGCCTTAACAGCTGGGAGCTTGGACGGGTGAATTGGTCGTTGTTTCTGTCAGACAGGAGGCACATTGGGCCAAGTGTCGATGTGATGTTCCACAATTTTGGGATCGAGGCCAGGCATCTCGGTGTAAGACTAGGCGAAGACATCACGAAACTCTTGGAAGAGTTTCTTATATGCCTGAGTTATCGCTTGAGTGCATGATGCGCCTAGCAAGATGAGCTCAGGTTTTCCAGGTGTGGTGGAAATGTCGATTTGTATAATAGGGGAAATGTTGGACATGTTCCCCTCTTCGAAGGCATCTGGTGCTAGGATGGGGTCTTTGAACCAGTCAACCTTAGTTGGTAGGAAATCTTTCGATTCGACTGATAGTTGGTTTTCTGCGGTGGATGTAGACACCTCAGGGAGGAAGTATGAGTGATGATGCATATCATCCCAAGGGTAGTCCTGTGCAGTGAGTGTTTCTAGAATTTGCTCATCAGTACAAAAGTAATCAGACCATAAATCAATGGGTTCTGGTTTGTATGTGGTTGAAATCATATAGATGGTATTGATTTCTTCCGAAGAAGATGATTTCGGAGGGTAGATCTCCTCAATGAGGGGAGGAGATATCTCTAAGTCGACATTGTTCATCTCGTATAAGGTTGCTCTATAATCTGGCATATCAGGGCAGTGGTGTGAATAATGGCCATAAATGCCGCATATCGCATACGGGTGGTTAGTGCGGAGCGTTTTGTCGCGAGGTTGAGGAGGTGGCTCAAGTCTTACCACTGGAATTCCGGTGTCGTCATCCAACATATTCATGTGTTCTTGGAGTGCAGGTAATTGTGGACATTGATGAGTGGCATGGCCTACATCGTCACACAACGAGCACTTAGGGGGAATGAAAATAGTTGGGGGGTTTTTAGCTACCTTGGGGGTTGTTGGGGGGGTGTGATTTATGGGTCCAGTGTTATAAGTTGGTGGGCCTCTACCCCCTGTGTTCTGTAACGGAGGTGTGGCGTTTCTGGACGTTGATGCCATAGTCACTATTGGGGGTGGTCTGTTTTGCAAATGAGTGATAGGAGGGGGTGGGTGGTTGGTAGTAGGGATAGGTTGTACCAGTTGTAAAATAACAGTCAGAGTCGGCGGGGGGCTCGGAGCAGGTAAGTACCATATAGGTATCCCTAATGTTAAACTAGGAAGGTTGAGTGTAGCCATTACTAGCGAACTGACAACTCCGGAAAATGGGAACAAGAACCGGATAGTATGAATTGGTGTTGTGCCAATATGAGTAGGCACTGTGGGTGTTTGTGGTAGTGACGAAGGCTGCTGTGTGGTGTGCAACAAGGTGCACAAATCCGATGTTTTTGTTATCGGTAGAGGTGGTGAGATTGATGGAAATGTGGAAGTTATAGGTGACTCGGTGTAGATTCCAGGACCAATTGACGACACAAATGATGTTGGTGTGGTTTGAATGGTTTGTTCAATCATTGGTAGCACATTTTGAGGGGCTCTGGGGCCATTAGGATAATAATATGTGAGTTGATCAATCTTGATAACGCGTCCTTCATGTGGGAACATCATGAGGAGGAAAATCGATGAAGCCACTGCTTTCATTTTGTACATATAGCTACGTCCAAGAAGGAGGTTGTAGTTGAGCTGGGTGTTGATCACTTCGATGTCGATAAGAACTAATTTGCCACCTAGTTCTATGGGTACATTCGCTAAGATGCCTTGTGGTTGAGTTGGGCATCCCTCATAAGCTCATAATGCTGTGGTGGATGGTTGTAAAGCGGGGGAGCCAACTTTCTGCCACACAAGGGTGGACATAACGCAGGTTGAAGCTCCTTAATCAATGATGCATCGATGCTCAACAAGGTTTTGAATGTTTACAGATACTTGGAAAGCCAAATTTGATGGCAATCGAGGTTCGGTTTGGTCTAAGTCGAAAGCCATCATGTGTGTCGTCAGGGTCTACTCCTCCGATGGCGGATAGTAGTAGTTTTCGTTGTGCAGGGCATGTTTTCAGTACCTCTAAAGTAGACATAGCAGTGGGGGATTGTGCTAGGTCTTCCACGACGTTATAATTGGATGTTGCATGAGCATTACGATTGTTGTTAATCCTTCGCAAATGGATGCGAGGGATTTTAGGTCCTCCATCCAACGACATATTTGGTATGTGTAGTGGTTGATTTGGTGGAAGGGAGGTGGATGCGTCAGTGGGAGGAGTTTCTGGGGGTGGGCCATACTGATTCCTATGAGTTTGGAGGTTAATGTCATTGGATAACATCATTAATAAATGGTGTGTGCCTGAATCCGTATGCTGATAATCAGTTGCGGCATAGGTGATTTGCTGTTGGGGTGCAGCAGATCCTTGTGGGGGATCCATAGGCCGAGTATTTACTACTCCCTAGTTTGGCAATGGGTTTTGTAATATCATGGGTTGCGGTTGATTAAGTGGAGATGGCTGTCCAGCATGGCCCTGGTGTTGGGCATTGTCAGCCCAAAGTTTATGTGCTTTCTCTAAATGGGGGCAATTGTGAGTGTAGTGTCCATAGACTCCACATATAGAACATGGATGGTTTGTTCTTAGGTTATTGTTTTTTGGCTGCTTGGGATGACGATCAGGATTCTGGTTGGGAGGAGCAGCATTGTTATTATTTGGAGGATTAGGAGCTGGTGGACTTTGATTATGTTGTTGGTTGTTGCTGCAGTTACGTCCTCTTCCACGGTTTTGTTGTCCACACTAGTTGCATTGGTTGTTTTGATGTTGGGGCTGATTGTGTTGTGTGTACACTTTCCCTTGAGTAGTGGGAGGATTTTGGGGTGTCGTAGGTGCAGGAGTAGGTTGTGGTGGATAATAAGCTGGTGGGGATTGAGGTGGTCCAGTTGCCTTCTGGGGTTGTTGGTAACCCTAACCTATTGGAAGTGTTGGGTTAGCTGGTGTAGCTTACTGTGGGTAATACATTGGTTGAGCCGGTAAATGAATTGGGTTCTGGGTGGCCGGTTGGTTATAGTATGTGGGTGGTACATATGTCGATGGCGCTTTCCCATAGCAATGTTATGGACAAGAGGGTCCATGAGTGTGATGAGTCTGATTCGTTGGAGCATACGAAGTTGTTGCTCCAAAATTAGATGTAGCCCTAGAGAGGTCTGGGGCATTTATGGTGCTCACCATGCTAAAAGGTTTATTTTGTGTCGTGACTTGGCCGATAATACCATCAGCGGCATGTGATTCCCCTGGATCGTCACCGTGTGAAGAATCGCCCCGTGGGGCGTCTGGTATGATGGTGTAGAGATAGCCTGACTGGGCATAAATCAGGTCGAATTGCTAAGCTTTTAAGATAACTTCTTCCTCTGATTGGGGTCGTTCGGAAGCTACGTCTTTGGCTATGAGGGGTAGGAGTGATTTAAGAAACCAGTCCAAAAATATACGGTCATCCAGTTTTATCTTACAGAGGCTACGAAGCTGGCGCCACTCATGGGTATGGTTGGTGATGTGGGTAGCTGTGTTTTGTCTGCAAGACAACAGTATTTCAACTCCTGAATCATTGCGTACAGGTAGCTGAAAAAACTGAAGGAAAGTAGAGGCGAGAGACGTAAATGTATGGTGGGTCCCATGTGGTTGTTCGATTTACCACTTGGCTGTAGAGCCAGTGAACGTTCATTGCAACAGTCTTAGTCTAATGGAGTCATCCACTATGGAGTTAGATGAACATCATAGGTGAAATGACATTATGTGGTTTTGGGGATCCTCCCCAGGTTTTCCTTCAAACTTGGGGATGTCCGAGGGGAGCTTTGTAGGCATGGGTGGCCATGTAGGGTTGTGCCTGATAGGATCGTTGGTTAGCCTGGCTAGGTCTTGTAAGTTCAGACTAGACATGTAAGGTAAACTAGTATATGGGTGTGGCATAGTGACAGACATAACTATTAATGGTGGCATTATGTAGTGGTCCAGTAGCCCCTAACGGTATTCTAGGTATTGAAGGTATGTGTCCTCCAACCGTTGTGGTTTGGGATGGGCCAGCGCTCCCAAGTGCAACATGGGTTGCAGAGGGGTTAGGAACAGTGCCAGGAATTCCTGGGATCTGGGTTGTGGTAATGAGAGGTGGTGTGATTCCTATGTTGGGAATACCCATAATAGGAGGTAGTCCTGTGTTGGGCATACCTAAAGGTGGAGTGGCTCCTATATTAGGCATGCCTAAAGGGGTTTTTGTTACCATGGGTGGCACAGTAGTAGAAGGGTTTGTGGATGTATCTCCAATAGTACTTGTGAAAAGTGGGTCGTATTGTGATCCAGCCATGAGGTTGGTTGGTGATATTTCAGTAGGGTTTTCGGATTCAGCCTCAGAATCAAATGTGAAGTGAGGCGTGTCAGAATCGGATGACTGTGTGTTTGGCTGATGACGTGTTGAGTCAAGGGATAAGGCTCTACGTCGATGACGTGTAGAGCCAAGTATACCAAACTGAGGGGGTTCACCCTGAAGACGACAAGATCGTCTTAAATTATCAATGGTGAGAAATATTTTTAAAATTTCAGTGTGAGTGTAAGAGGGGAGTGAAAAAATAAAGGCTCTCAAGCCAACAACCAACCTCAAAAAGCACTTATTATAGCAGCTGTGCTATAATAAGTGGAGGGATGCAACAAAATTGGTCAGAATACCAAAAGTCAAACAGTTCCTAGAAAAAAGGGGTGTTACTAGACCAAAGGTGCGTAATGTATCATGCAAACACCTAACTAGAAGTATTGTGAGTCAACAAACAATATTCTCTGCAAGGTGATGAAATCCAAGTCAGACAATATAGAGTGTTGAATTAACAGCTAGATATCCCCCTACCGGGAGGGACACCGGGTAGACAATCCTAAAGAGTGGCAACTAGGATAGCCCGTGCATGACATGTTTGGTTGGGTGAATCTGCAGTTTGGTTCTATCGCCGTTGTACACCCTCTTGGGTGTACACCGAGAACTTCGAAAGGTATTCTTCGATTACTGAATGGATTGCGGTATTCCACTTAGACTTCCGGAACCGGTCTGGTTACTTCAACCCTCCTAAGGGAGAGGCCTTCCCAATAAATTGGTTGATAACCGTGTCAAAATTATAAGGGATTTTTGGACCCTAAAGACAACCACTATGTCTCAAATGTAAATAATTGAGAGGTGTTATTGGTACACCTATCCTCTCAATTCTACCTAACTACAAGATTCTTTTAAGTGCTTCCCAAGTGGGGTTAAAAGTTTGTTGAGTTAAGGTAAATTTTAAGGCTCAGTTTAAATTATGTGGCAGAGTGGGTACAAGTGTGGTATTTAAACTGAAATTGATTCGCCTCGCTTGGGTGATTGATTACAAATGAAAGAAAAGATGCTTCCAATTTTGCAAAAAATAAAGGCGTTTTTGAAATGTAAATGCTTGAAAAAACTATTCAAAAATAATGGATCTTTGAAATAATTTAAAGGGAAGAAAATAACATAAATATTTCAAGAAATAAATGGATCTCTTAAAAATTGCTTGGGCAAAGTATTGAACAAATAAACAGTAAAACTTTGATCTAAATAAAATGCAGAAAATCTTTCTTTCAATTACTGAAAATATTTTAAAAAGACTTTTAATGGAGCATATATAAATAGTAAAAGATTTAGTATGGCTATAAAAATGCAGAAAAATTAATGCTGTAAAATATGCTAAATGGGAAAAAAATACAGCAAAAAATATTTTCAAAAAATTGACCGAATTCAAAAAAATTGCATCGCGGGTTTTGGGAAAATAGCCGCGATGTGCAGCGTGGGTTTCGGCCGCGTAGTCGTGATGTGCAGCACGGGTTTCGGCTGCGAAGCCGCGATGTGCAGCGCGGGTTTCGGTCACATAGCTGCGATGTGCAACGTGGCAAATGGCTGCGAAGCCGGGATGTGCAACGCGTAAAATGGCCGCGAAGCCGCTGCGCGACTGTTGGACGAAAAGACGCGAGGTGAAAGCCGTAAAAGAGATGTCGAAAAACGAACCCGAAAATGGTAATTTCAGGCTGTTAATGGCAATAGAAAGGGCCAAGATCTAGAACAACAATGGATCTGTTGTCTAGGATGGCAGATCTATGAATTAAAATGATTAAAACTAACAAAAATTAAGATCTAAAGTAAAAAACTGAGATCTAAGAATTCATCCCCAGCGTAGTCGCCAAAAACTATTGGCTTTGGTTTTGCAACCAAGCTTTGTGCAATGGGAATCTATCAACAATGTGATAGCAGTTTCAATATTGAAAGCAAAAACAATTATAAATTAAATCTAAATCTAAACTGGCATGTGCATATAACAAATAATATATTTTTTTTAAAACGATTCAAGAACAAGAAATAGAAGAATAGATGTTTTGTATTAAGATACCTCAAATGGTGAGGATTTGTGTTGAGCAACTCCCAAGGTGAGTAGCTCCAAGCTCCAAGGGTCTCTTTTCCAAGATGCTGAAAATGGCCAAAAGTTTCATGAGAGATTTTGACAGCTTGAGGATAGGATGATGGATGGATGGAAAGTGAGGAGCTCCTACCACATTTTTATAGTTTTTGGTGGTGGGGAATACCATTATGGTTTTCTAGGAAACCAATGGTATTGACCAACATGGTTTAGGTACCTTTTCCCTCCTTTTTCCTTTTTTGAATATTTTTAATATTTTTATTCCCTTTTTAATATTTTTGGGAATTCTGGACCCTTTTTTAGGGTTTTTTATGCTTTTTGAGGAAAAATATTCATTTTGAGGGGAAAAGGGGGTGTATTATGGTCTTTTGGTGAACTTTTGATGGCTTTAGAGGCTCAAATGGTGGAAAAGTGGACAAATGGGTCATGTGAATAAGGAAATGAGCTAGTGAGCACTTTTTGGGTGTTAACAATTGGGAATATAGAGCTTTATGGATGTTAAGAAATATCAATTCGATAAGATTTTTATCAACGCTCAACTTATTGAGTGTAAGTGTTCCAGTCTTATCACTACAAAGCACATTCACCCCTGCCATTTCTTCAATGGTAGTCATTCATTTTGTAATAGCCTCCTGTATATTGCATCATGCAGTAAAAAATTATATAACCTTAAAAGTAAATAGTTTGATGCACTGTTTAAAGTGCTCCTTCAATGAATAAAAAGTAATAAGCTCATAAAGCAATAATACCTGTTGGGAGATCCGGTGGGAGCCGATATCCATTGTTATGGATAACACAGTAGGCATGGCAATAGGAATCTCACTGATCAATATAACCAGAAGATTGTTTATTCCATCCCTGTATTTCCTATTTTGGATGGGATACATGACAATGATCTCTATTAATATTCTAGTTGCAATGGATGAAATACATAAGTTTCCAATGGTCGTAAGAACCTGCGTTAGTATAGAGAATATATTGTTAACCCTACTGCAAGAAAATATTAAGTACAACACATTGCCTGGATGGGCATTTTCAACTTATAAAAAATAATTAGTTTTCACAACACTAATTTACCCAAATGAGTGCATAGACTATTAGAAATCAAGCACAAAAGCATACATACCAACCTTTTTAAAATGCCCAACATTGTTGGTGGAGTCTACCATATGAACAGCCTTTCTAAACAAATGTGTGAACTCCCATTGCAATAACAACTGCCTCAATTTATTCCTGCTTACAAGTAGACCCTGAAAACACTTTATCCCCAGGGTTCCTTGTCACAGGAAGCCACTCACCCGTCAGAGCAGACATAGACTATTAGAAATCAAGCACAAAAGCATACTTACAAACCTTTTTAAAATGCCCAACATTGTTGGTGGAGTCTACCAAATACCCAAATATGTGTGAACTCTCATTACAATAACAACTGCCTTAATTTCTCCCTTCTTACAAGAAGACAATGAAAACACTTTATCCCCAGGGTTCGAGCAGACTAGTCAATCTTTAAAGGATCGCCTTCAAGGAGACGAACATCAACATGAACAATGTCCCTTGCAAGTGACGGCATCCTGGTGTCTTTCTTGTGTGAGAGAGGTGGAAGGTGCAAGTGAGTGTATATGTGTATGAACAACAACAGAGGAGGGAAGGATGTTCGTTCAGAATATAATAATCACTTCCATTACCATTGATTTCTTCATTAATTCATCTTTAAATCTGTTGTGAATGTGCGGAGATTTATCTCAGCATCTTGATTATCCATTTGTGTCTGTTTTGTGAACTCAAAAATGTGGAGCATGGTCTCCGTGCATCGTTTTCTGAATAGTTTTTGGATGAGGATTACACGAATCCTACAGTTTATCGTACCCTCTCCTGTTGTAAAGGCCTGTGAGCAAGGACAGGTGCGGGGACACGCAGCTAGCAAAACCCCCACACCAAAATCCAATGCAAATATATAAACCTGAACTTTTGAAACCTTTGGCATTGAAAAATAAATAAAGTGCACCAAGTACGCATGAACCGACATCATTTTTTAGAGCAGCTCCAGATCGAAACCTGTATGCGCAGAGACAGGTGTGGGGACATGCGGCAAGTGAAACCCCTGCACCAAATTACGAGGCCAAAAATTTCGAACTCAACTTTTCAAAACCCAATAAAATTTTGGCTCAGAGAAAAATTTGAGCTTTTACGGACAGGCTAATAGGGCCAAATCCATTACAAGATGTCACGGACATAATAAGGAAAAGTATGGCAAAAATATAAGGATATTCATGTTGGAAAATATATATGATAAGATGGACAAAGTAAGATATGTTGATCACCTTTCAAATACTTTTAAAGCATGATAGTCTAGTTGTATTGTGGTCTCTATCAATGCAATTTCGTCATTCATATCTTTTCAGTCATCGGCATGGTAATGCTGGCTCCAATTCCGCACCATAGACTGAAATCAACGATAATCGTGCAAGGAAATTCAAACTACAACTTAAAATGCAAACTGTATATTGGAAATCTAATCCTCCAGGATTATGATTTCACTCATACTGTAAATATTGTAGTGATTTGAATAAAAGGAAGATGAGGAATCATAGGGGCTCCAACGGATCTCTTTGAATCTGAAGTCCAAGAGACACTTGGCCATCGTATAAATAAACATCTTGATTAATGAAGATATATGAATTCGAGAGTTATCCACTCGATTAATGAAGATATATGAATTCGAGAGTTATCCACTCAACAGTGGTATCAGAGCCTGGCTTGCTGCCATAACTCCTATTGTTCTAAGCTATGACATTATGCCTTCCTACTCCTAAATGACTTCTCGTGGCCATTCTACTTGCCATCATTCTCTTCTTTGTAACTCTGTGTTCTCCTAGATGCCAATCTGCTAGCTCATACATTTTGCATGCTCTGAATCTGTGCGTTGGTGTCAAGAATAGGATATGAAACTTGTGCTGCATAAAACCTAATCCTTCCATGCATGTTCCACCATGGTGTTGAGATCTCCATTGATGCAGGCTCTTTATTATGTTGATGTTGTATTGAAATATGTGCAACTTACTACTACGGACTCTCCCCCACTTGACTAGTGCTACGTTTTCCCATTCGCAAAGACTAAGAGATAATTGTGTCAAATTTTTTTTTTACAGGTTTCATCCATGTTATACAACCTCCATCGTATCATGATGACTACTGCGTTCTCCATTTTGATGCTATGACCATTCTCCTGGGATTTTCCACAAGCCTGTAGTGTTGCGTTCTCTTCATTCTGTGTGGACTGAGTCTATATTCTCTCATGAATCCACGTGATTTCGAGCTCATTGGATCCTAGTTGGAATGTGATATAAAGATTCATACTGAGAGCGTGAGGTGAAGCCCGTGTGCTGAAACATTTTGAATTATTTTGTCATTTTCGTTGTGTGGAGGTAAAACATTTTTTGCTGCAATTTGTATGACCGTTGCAAAACCCAATTTTGACCTAAAATATGTGTGGGAGATTGAATGGGAATGAGGATGTATATTATGAAGAGAAGTATGCAATTCAAGTGACCTACAATATCTGAAAATGTGTGGATCCTTTGGACTACTACACAAAGGCTGAGAGAGGCAAATTTGAACTCCTGGAGCTTGCTGTGTTTTGTGTTGACATCTTCACTAAAGCACTTGGACGATAAAATTTTGAAAATTTCAGAACCATGCTTGTACTTACAAACACTGTTATAGCGCATTTTGCCACCTTGTGAGAATTATCACTCATTGGAATCCTCTATTCATTTGATTGACTAAGAACTACTTTTTGTCCTCCAGGAACCCTTGTTTCCCTATTTTTGTTCGTGTACGCTAGTTGTTCCACTGCAACCAACGTATATGCAGGCTGTACCACTATAGCCCGAGTTAATTGGAAAATAATAGTAAAAATTCTATTTTTCACTTCCAAAAAGCGGCCATTGTGTCCTTTGACCCTCCATGCATCCCGAAATGACTCGATTCGACCTTTCACCTACCTTTTGGAAGGTTGTATATTGAGCTCTTATGGTGTATGAAAGAGGGAGAGAAAGAGAGAGCATCGAAACTCGATTGGATTTTTTCCATAGCTTGAGTCTACATCCATTGATCCTGGATGTTGTGAACTTCTTATGTTCACCTACCAAACTCTTCCATATCTTGTGAAGGACCCTATCCTTTAATCATGATTTTTCCATTGTATGGGGGATTGAAGTGGTGGAGGCACAAGTGGAGGGACCTAGTTCTTGGTTCAGATGAGTTGCTGGCAAGAGGTTGTATCATGTACTTCTTGTTCACATTAATAGAAATACTCATTTTCTTGTCCAATTGATCTTGTGAATGGTTGTTTAATTACATTGGGTTACATTTGCTTAGTATATCGTGGACCATGCTATTTTTTATGCTAACATATTTCATATATTATATGCACTTGCTTTTATTTTTTGTTGAGACTAAGTTCCAGGTTCAAGTGTAGATATTTAAAAGCTCAATGGGGATCTACATCAAACGTCTGGTTGAAGGTTGGTCTTTTATCCATATCTTAGCGTTTACATTTACATAGCATTGCATTGGGAATTGAGTTGATTTTTGGTAGTCATCTGTCTGTTGTGGTCTGCCCCGAGCCATAGAAAGTTTTTCTCCATAAGAGAAATGGCGACTCCCCTGGGGAGGAACCTCCATTTTGGGGATTTTGGGTATTTTGGGAAATTTCGTCATTCATATCTTTTCAGTCATTGGCACGGTAATGCTGGCTCCGATTCCGCACCACAGAGAGAAATCAATGATAATCATGCAAGGAAATTCAAACTACAACTTAAAATGCAAACTGTATGTTGGAAATCTAATCCTCCAGGATTATGATTTCACCCATATTGTAAATATTGTAGTGATTTGAATAAAAGGAAGATGAGGAATCATAGGGACTCCAATAGATCTCTTTGAATCTGAAGTACAAGAGACACTTGGACATTGTATAAATAAACATCTTGATTAATTAAGATATATGAATTCGAGAGTTATCCACTCAATTAATGAAGATATATGAATTTGAGAGTTATCCACTCAACAGTGGTATCAGAGCTTGGCTTGTTGCCATAACTCCTATTGTTCTAAGCTATTACATTATGCTTTCCTACTCCTACATGACTTCTCATGGCCATTCTACTTGCCATCATTCTCTTCTTTGTAACTCTGTGTGTTGATTTATATGTAACTTCGGAATGTATTTCATATATATTTATTGTACCCTTATGAGAGATGTGTTATTCCTCTATAAGGAAGTGTCGTCATGTGGATTGACAACTGTTGCAAGTGTGCGTACTTGCCGATGGGTTATTAGACCACCATGTGGGGTCGGCCCTGAATTATATATATTATAATGTGGATGTACCTAGCTAGACAAGTCGGCCCCATAAGGTCACTGGGAAAACAGATTAGTATAAATAGAGATCAGGTGATCTCTATTTCGATCATTCGAAAAAGTACATCTCTCTCACTCAGAAAGTGGTGCACTAGTGAGGAGGAGGATCATCTGCTACTAGGAGACTATCTCAGTGTATTTTGGTTGTACTTTGGTTCAGCCATTGCTCTCTCTATCTCTGAGGAAGTTGTGGGGTTTTTCACCTTAGGGTTTTCCCCACGGAAACTCTGTGTCTCTTATCTCTCATGCTTTTGATTCTTGTGATGATTGTCATGCTTATTGTGATTGTTATGCATTGATATACTGTACATGTTATTCTCTCAGTGAAGATCCTAGAGTATTGTGAATTAATGCTAAAAAATAACATGGTATCAGAGCTAACCTGAGAAGAAGACATTTTGCAGTGACAGAAACTTGAGTTTCTTGTTTATTGGGTTTCTCTCTGCAGATTTTGGAAAAAAAGTATAGTAGATTGACTCTACTCATAAAGGCGCATCTATCTGTCCAATCAGAATTCAATTCTGAGCATTTTCGGATTTGGCGCTAAAAATTAGGGTTTCCACAAAAATAGGAATTTTCAGAATTTGAAGACATAGCTGGAAGCTCCTTGCAAAAATCAAAGTTTAGAGATTTAGATCGAGATTTTTGGTTGGGTAGATCTCTGGGAAACTCAAATGCTAATTCAGGGCTCTCCTTAGTGAACCCGGGAGGACAAAAAGTCAAATCTGAAGGGTAAAACTTTGCTGATCTCAAATTCTGAATGCACCAAGCTGATCAGCTCATCAAAGCGCATCTTTCTATCCTTTCAGAAATTTGAAATTCACATTTTGAATTTTTAGGGTTTTTTCGACAAACCCTAATCCGAGACCAGATCCAGTTTTAAGCATTTCAAGTGGTAAGACCCAAATCTTTTCTATTTCCATTTGAAGTACTCTTTAAGATGTCTCACCACACCAAGCTTGAGGATAAGCTTGAAGGGGCTGATAACTTCCGAGCTTGGAAGTATAGGATTGGGTTAATCCTGGAAGAAAATGAGTTGGACTCATATATAAAAGAAGTCATCCCTATTCCAGAGGATGAAGAGGCCAAGGTATTGCATAAGAAGAACTTGGTCAAGGAAAAGAGAATCATTATTGATTCTATCAAAGGCCATCTCATACCCCATGTGTCTTCTCTAAAGAAACCCAAGGAGATGTTTGACTCTTTGACCAAGCTATTTGAAGGGAAGAACATAAATCGGAAGATGACTCTGCGGAATCATTTGAAAGGGGTCAAGATGTTGAATGGAGAAACCATTCAATCTTACTTCTCCAAGGTCTCTCAGATCAAGGAGTACCTTGAAGCTATGGATGAAGTAGTGGACAGTGGTGAAGTTGTTATGACTACTCTGAATGGCCTACCTAGGTCATGGGACTCCTTTATTCAAGGAATCTGTGCAAGAAAGAAATTGATCTCTTTCAGTAAACTATGGGAGGAATGCTCGCAAGAAGAAGCTAGACTTGTAGCTCGTGAGGAAAAGATGGGAGGTGAAGATCAAGCTCTTGCAACTCACACCAAAATTAGCAAGCCCAAGAAGGAGCACTCTCGCTACAAAAGATCCTATCAAAAGAATAAGAAGGATCTAAGATGCTTCACATGCAATGAGAAGGGTCACTTTGCTTCAGATTGTCCCAAGATCAAAAGGGATAATAACAACAACTTCAGCAAGAAGAAGAAGGGCAGCAAAAGAAAGTTCCAAGCTCATGCTGCCGAGGATGATGAACCTCCAAAGAAGAAGGCTAGGGCAGAAAGTGATGATGACTCATCAAGTGAAGAAGAGTATGTTCTAATCTCTGCTCTCACAGGTACTATCTCCCATGGTTGTAATGATTGGTTGATTGATAGTGGGGCTTCCAAACACATGAATGGGTTTAAGGAATCTTTTGTGAATCTATCTGAACATGAATCACCCCATAAGGTGAAACTTGGGGATGATTATCAATACCCAATCAAACGAAGTGGTGAAGTCTCCTACAACCTAGATTCTAGAAAATATTTGCAGGTGAAAGAAGTCCTCTATGTACTTGGGCTCAAGAAAAACCTACTCTCCATCTCTTCATATAGATGCAAAAGGTATGAGGGTTGCATTTGTAGATGGCCAAGTCCTAATGTGGCCAAAGGGTGAAACAATGGATGATGCAGTAGTGATTGGAGAGCAAGAGGGAGGTTTGTACAAATTGAAGGGACAACCTGAACATGCCATGGTGAAATAAAGACATCCATAGTCATGGATCACATAGAGGTATGTATAATTTGTTTTTGCAAAAGTTAACTAATGAGTTATGCAGGTCATTGAAGAGAACAAGAACACATTGCTAGACATAACTAGCAAATATGGTGACCAGGTATGTGTTTCTTATATCATAGGATCTATCATAAAAGTATGCATGGCATGATTGATGATAATTATTCATAGTCATAAGTTTGAATAAACATGGGTATATGCATATTATGTGTCTTACCTTAATTAATGATATGACTAACCATAAGAGTCCTATATAAACCTTGAATGCTAATGCTTATTATTTCTGTTTGAAATGATCATGACTATACATGCTTGAGATTATTGTGTTTTAATAGTATACTAATGAATGTATGATTTTGTATGAGCTCACAAGGATAACACAATCAGGATACTAATAAGCATGCATAGGGACCAAGGATGAATATGAGTTCAAGAACAGGTAATCCAGGAAGCAAAGATCAAGAGGGAGCACCCTCCAGTGGTTTCTGCAAGGGTGCAGATATTCAGAGGGAGTTGTCCGTCTCTCTACATTCCACAACAGAAAGGTGTAGAAGGACTCCAGCAGCTCCTGCAAGGAAGCAAAGACTCAGAGGGAGTCCACCCAACAAACAAACAAAGATAAGTATTATCATTTCTTGCATATTTGTTTGCTTAAATAAAATTGTTCAATGATGTATATGCTCATGTTCCTAGACTTAGGATATGTATTGTGCATATTAGAATGATTGCATTAATGAACAGCATACTACTAATATGCATGTGCTGGGTAGGTGGCCTATGGAAATGTACAACATTCCATTGCCACTTATCTAGAATGAAACCTCTTTCCTGACATGTTGGGATTAGTGCAAACTCTTAACATTGTTATGGTAGAGACTGGAAGGCATCTAGAAAGTTATGGAACATGGATAAATGTTGTATTGAAGCATTGGCTAAGATAATTGCCTGACTGTATGACATATTTCTTGATGTGTAAGAATTTGTCTGAAAATTATTAGATGTTTCTAATCATGCAATTTAACTTGTTTTGTAGGAAAGACCATATACCTTTACCTACAAAAGAAGGACTACAACATTTGTTCCAGTAACAAAGATATCTATTGAAGATATTGAAGTTCCCAGGATCTGGGATGAAGAAATGGAAGAATGCCATGATCCGTCGATCATGAAGAATGATGTTTGGGATGCAGTACCAAGACCTGAAGCGGAGTCTGCAATGACTTCCATATGGATCTATTAGATCAAGCATGCTGCAGATGGCAGCATAGAGAAATATAAAAGTGATGAAATAGAAGATACACCAGATGGATTTCAAGACAGCCTTCTTGAATGGTGTCGTTAAAGAGGAAGAATATGTGGAGTAGCCACTTGGTTTCGAAACACATGACAGAGAGTCATATGTGTGCAGATTGAAGAAAGCCTTGTATGGATTGATGCAAGCTCCCAGAACTTGGTATGGTAGGATGGATAGTTTCCTATCTAGTTTGGGATTTACCATGAGTAAAGCGGATTCCAACCTTTACTACAAGGTTGAGGAAGGGAATCCTACGATTCTACTCCTGTATGTGGATGACCTATTTGTAACAGGAGATGATAGATTGATTGCAGATACTAAGAGGAAGCTTGCTGCCGAGTTCGATATGAAAGATTTGGGAATGATGCATTATTTCCTAAGTATGGAGGTGTGGCAGAGTGCAGGTGGGATCTTCCTTGGTCAAGGGAAGTACATAGTAGAGATCCTGAAGAGATTCGGGATGATGGATTGCAAGGCCATGGCCACACCTATGGCATCGAATCTGAAGCTTCTATGTGATGCTTCATCTGAGCCGGTTGATGTCTCTATGTATCATCAGATGATTGGGTCCTTGATGTACCTGACGAACACAAGACTGGACATTTGCTTTGTTGTGAACACATTGAGCCAGTTCCTGACGGATCCGAGGAGTGTTCACCTGGTTGCTATAAAGCATGTTCTGAGGTACCTAAAGGGTATAGTGGATTATGGGCTCAATTATGAAGTGAATCAAAAGTTTAACCTGCAGGGTTATGTTGATTCAGATTGGGCTGGCAGTGCTGCAAATAGGAAGAGCACATCTAGGTGCTGCTTCAGTATGGGATCAAGTGTGATCTCTTAGTTTAGCAGGAAGCAGTCCTGCGCAGCACTGAGTACAGCTGAGGCAGAGTATGTTGCAGCCTGTTCAGCTAGTTGTGAGGCAGTATGGCTACAGAAGCTACTGTCTGAGTCATTTGATCTCCCGTTGGATGCTACTAGTATCTTCTGTGATAACCAAAGTTGTGTGAATCTGTTCGAGAATCCAGTGTTTCATGACAGGTCAAAACACATAGAGATCAAATATCACTATATTAGGGATATGGTGCAGAGAGGAGCTGTGAGCTCCTATATGTTGTGACAGACGAGCAGATTGTAGATGTTTTGACGAAGCGCTAGCCAGGGTGAAGTTCGAATACTTCAGGGAGAGGCTTGGTGTTCTTCAGATCGAGGACACTTCGAGGAAGAAGTGATGGACACATTTGCTGAAGCCATTCCAAGCATGTTGGAAGGAGGATCCTTCACATGGCTGTGGATGTAAGCACTGGACGATGAGCATCAGGATGATGTTCTAGTTTCTGCTTTGTATGATCAGTTGGATCATTTATATGTATATGTATGTACGCATCATGTTGGATGCTGGATATGATCAGTTGGATCATTTATATGTATATGTATGTACGCATCATGTTGGATGCTGGATATGATCAGTTGGATCATTTGTATGTATCTGTATATGTATCAGGTGGATACATTGTATGATCAGGTAGATCATGTATGTTGATGGATACATTGTGTGGATCATGTATCCATGTATCAGATGGATACACTGTGTATGATGATATGTATCAGGTAGATACTTGGTGTGCATCAGATGGATGCATTGCATGATCAGGGTGATCGTGGATGACGAGCTTCTCCAGATGACATGCAACAGGATGTTGCAGTGTTGATGATGAGGATGATCATGTGTATATCAGGATGATGTATGATGAGTATCAAATGATACTTTGTGGCAGTGGATCAGGTTGTGCAGATGAGCATGTCTGGGAAATCCTATAGGTCGGAGTTGCGTACCCATAACATCCTGGGATGCTCTTTCGAGACATTGCTCTAGGAGGACATATAATTTGGCCTTGGGAGATCTGCAGATAGTCTTTTGAGGTTTTTCCTATGGCATGTAATTCGTGCCTTGGGATATTTGGCAGATGCTCTTTCGAGGTTTTTTCCTATGGCATGTAATTTGCTCCTAGGAGATCTGGACAGGATGAAAAAGGCCTCAGATGCTTCAGCTAGTTTTATCCATCACCACATGTAATCTGTCCCTAGGAGATCCTATAGGTAGATCTGCATGCTCGTAACAGCCTGGGATGCTCTTGTGAGGTTTTTTGGTGACCACATATAAGCTGTCCCTAGGAGATCCTATAGGTAGAGCTGCATGCTCGTAACAGCCTGGGATGCTCTTGCGAGGTTTTGTGGTAAGGTCACATATAATATGGCCCTAGGAGATCCTATAGGTAGAGTTGTGTGCTTTTAACAGCCTGGGATGCTCTTTCGAGGTTTTGTGACACACGTAATAAGTCCTGAGGATTCCACAGTATGGCCAGTGATTACGAAGACCTGCAAGTAGTGGGCCTACATCCAGTATGAAAAAGGACTAGCTCTATAGAACTTCCTATGATGAGTAGAGTCAGAGATTGGTTGAGATAGCAGCAGCAGTGACGATGACGATGACGTTGCATCGATGATGATGATCCCGAAAAGAAGACTTGTCTAGTAGATCTGTGTCGAGAAATACCTTCCTAGTTAAGAGGGAGTGTTGATGTATATGTAACTTCGGAATGTATTTCATCTATGTATTTCATATATATTTATTGTACCCTTACTAGAGATGTGTTATTCCTCTATAAGGAAGTGTCGTCATGTGGATTGACAAGTGTCGCAATTGTGTGTACTTGCCGATGGGTTATTAGACCATCATGTGGGGTCGGCCCTGAATTATATATATTATAATGTGGATGTACCTAGCTAGACAAGTTGGCCCCATAAGGTCATTGGGAAAACAGATTAGTATAAGTAGAGATCAGGTGATCTCTATTTAGATCATTCGGAAGAGTACATCTCTCTCACTCGGAAAGTGGCGCACTAGTGAGGAGGAGGATCATCTGCTACTAGGAGACTATCTCAGTGTATTTTGGTTGTACTTTAGTTCAGCCATTGCTCTCTCTATCTCTGAGGAAGTTGTGGGGTTTTTCACCTTAGGGTTTTCCCCACGGAAACTTTGTGTCTCTTGTCTCTCATGCTTTTGATTCTTGTGATGCTTGTCATGCTTATTGTGATTGTTATGCATTGATATACTGTACATGTTATTCTCTCATTGAAGATCCTAGAGTATTGTGAATTAATGCTAAAAAATAACATGGTATCAGAGCTAACCTGAGAAGAAGACATTTTGCAGTGACGAAAACTTGAGTTTCTTGTTTATTGGGTTTCTCTCCATAGATTTTGGAAAAGCAGTATAGTAGATTGACTCTACTCATAAAGGCGCATCTATCTGTCCAATTAGAATTCAAGTAAGAGCATTTTCAGATTTGGCCCTAAACATTAGGGTTTCCACAAAAATAGGAATTTCTGGAATCTGAAAACATAGCTGGAAGCTCCTTGCAAAAATAAAAGTTTAGAGCTTTGGATTGAGTTTTTTGGATGGGTAGATCTCTGGGAAACTCAAACCCTAATTCGGGGCTCTCCTTAGTGAACCTGGGAGGACAAAAAGTCAAATCTGAAGGGTAAAACGTTGCTGATCTCAAATTCTGAATGCACCAGGCTGATCAACTCATCAAAGCGCATCTTTTTATCCTTTAAAAAATTTGAAATTCACATTTCAAATTTTTAGGGTTTTTTTGACAAACCCTAATCCGGGACTAGATCCAGTTTTCAGCATTTCAAGTGGTAAGACCTAAATCTTTTCTATTATCATTTGATGTACTCTTTAAGATGTCTCACCACAGCAAGCCTGAGGATAAGCTTGAAGGGGCTGATAACTTCCGAGCTTGGAAGTATAGGATTGGGTTAATCTTGGAAAAGAATGAGTTGGACTCATATATAAAAGAAGACATCGCTATCCCACAGGATGAATAGGCCAAGTTATTGCATAAGAAGAACTTGGTCAAGGCAGAGAGAATCATTGTTGATTCTATCAAATACCATCTCATACCCCATGTGTCTTCTCTAAAGACACCCAAGGAGATGTTTGACTCTTTGACCAAGCTATTTGAAGGGAAGAACATAAATCGGAAGATGACTCTACGGAATCATTTGAAAGGGGTCAAGATGTCGACTGGAGAAACCATTCAATCTTACTTCTCCAAGGTCTCTCAGAACAAGGAGAAACTTGAAGCTATGGATGAAGTAGTGGACAATGGTGAAGTTGTTATGACTACTCTGAATGGCCTACCTAGGTCATGGGACTCCTTTATTCAAGGAATCTGTGCAAGAAAGAAATTGATCTCTTTCAGTAAACTATGGGAGGAATGCTCTCAAGAAGAAGCTAGACTTGTAGCTCGTGAGGAAAAGATGGGAGGTGAAGATCAAGCTCTTGCAACTCACACCAAAATAAGCAAGCCCAAGAAGGAGCACTATCGCTACAAAAGATCCCATCAAAAGAATAAGAAGGATCTAAGATGCTTCACATGCAATGAGAAGGGTCACTTTGCTTCAGATTGTCCCAAGATCAAAAGGGATAATAACAACAACTTCAGCAAGAAGAAGAAGGGCAGCAAAATAAAGTTCCATGCTCATGCTGCCAAGGATGATAATCTCCAAAGAAGAAGGCTAGGGCAGAAAGTTGATGATGACTCATCAAGTGAAGAAGAGTATGTTCTAATCTCTGCTCTCACAGGTACTATCTCCCATGGTTGTAATGATTGGTTGATTGATAGTGGGGCTTCCAAACACATGACTGGGTTTAAGGAATCTTTTGTGAATCTATCTGAACATGAATCACCACATAAGGTGAAACTTGGGGATGATTATCAATACCCAATCAAAGGAAGTGGTGAAGTCTCCTACAACCTAGATTCTGGAAAATATTTGAAGATGAAAGAAGTCCTTGATGTACCCGGGCTCAAGAAGAACTTAATCTCCATCTCTGCATTAGATGCAAAAGGTATGAGGGTTGCATTTGTAGATGGCCAAGTCCTAATCGTGGCCAAAGGGTAAAAAAATCGATGATGCAGTAGTGATTGGAGAGAAAGAGGGAGGTTTGTACAAATTGAAGGGACATCCTGAACATGCCATGGTGACATAAAGACATCCATAGTCATGGATCACATAGAGGTATGTATAATTTGTTTTTGCAAAAGTTAACTAATGAGTTATGTAGGTCATTGAAGAGAACAAGAACACATTGCTAGACATAACTAGCAAATATGAGTGACCAGGTATGTGTTTCTATATCATAGGATCTATCATATAAGTATGCATGGCATGATTGATGATGATTGTTCATACAGTCATAAGTTTGAATAATCATGGGTATATGCATATTATGTGTCTTACATTAATTAATGATATGACTAACCATAAGAGTCCTATATAAACCTTGAATGCTAATGCTTATTATTTCTATTTGAAATGATCATGACTATACATGCTTGAGATTATTGTGTTTTAATAGTATACTAATGAATGTATGATTTTGTAAGAGATCACAAGGATAACACAATCATGATACTAATAAGCATGCATAGGGACCAAGGATGAATATGAGTTCAAGAACAGGTAATCCATGAAGCAAAGATCAAGAGGGAGCACACTCCAGTGGTTCCTGCAAGGGTGCAGATATTCAGAGGGAGTTGTCCATCTCTCTACATTCCACAACAGAAAGGTGTAGAAGGACTCTAGCAACTCCTGCAAGGAGGCAAAGACTCAGAGGGAATCCACCCAACAAACAAACAAAGATAAGTATTATCATTTCTTGCATATTTGTTTGCTTAAATAAAATTGTTTAATGATGTATATCCTCATGTTCCTAGACTTAGGATATGTATTGTTCATATTAGAATGATTGCATTAATGAATAGTATACTACTAATATGCATGTGTTGGGTAAGTGGCCTATGGCACTATACAACATTCCATTGCCACATATCTAGAATGAAACCTCTTTGCTGACATGTTGGGAGTAGTGAAAACTCTTAACATTGTTCTGGTGGAGACTGGAAGGCATCTAGAAAGTTATGGAACATGGATACATGTTGTATTGAAGCATTGGCTAAGATAATTGCATGACTCTATGACATATATCTTTATGTGTAAGTATTTGTCTGAAAATTATAAGATGTTTCTAATCATGCAATTTAACTTGTTTTGTAGGAAAGACCGTATACCTTTACCTACAAAAGAAGGACTACAATATTTGTTCCAGCAACAAAGATATCTATTGAAGATATTGAATATATTGAAGTTCCCAGGATCTGGGATGAAGAAATGGAAGTATGCCATGATCCGTCGATCATGAAGAATGATGTTTGGGATGCAGTACGAAGACCTGAAGCGGAGTCTGTAATGTACTTCCATATGGATCTATCAGATCAAGCATGCTGCAGATGGCAGCATAGAGAAATGTAAAAAGTGATGAAATAGAAGATACACCAGATGGATTTCAAGACAGCCTTCTTGAATGGTGTAGTTAAAGAGGAAGTATATGTGGAGCAGCCACTTGGTTTCGAAACACATGACAGAGAGTCATATGTGTGCAGATTGAAGAAAGCCTTGTTTTGCTTGAAGCAAGCTCCCAGAATTTGGTATGGTAGGATGGACAGTTTCCTATCTAGTTTGGGCTTTACCAAGAGTAAAGCGGATTCCAACCTTTACTACAAGGTTGAGGAAGGGAATCCTGTGATTCTACTCCTGTATGTGGATGACTTATTTGTAACAAGAGATGATAGATTGATTGCAGATACTAAGAGGAAGCTTGCTGCCGAGTTCGATATGAAAGATTTGGGAATGATGCATTATATCCTAAGTATGGAGGTGTGGCAGAGTGCAGGTGGGATCTTCCTTGGTCAAGGGAAGTACACAGTAGAGATCCTGAAGAGATTCGGGATGATGGATTGCAAGGCTATGGCCACACCTATGGCATCGAATCTGAAGCTTTTATGTGATGCTTCATCTGAGCCGGTTGATGTCTCTATGTATGATCAGATGATTGGGTCCTTGATGTACCTGACAAACACGAGACCGAACATTTCCTTTGTTGTGAACACATTGAGCCAGTTCCTGATGGATCCGAGGAGTGTTCACCTGGTTGCTGTAAAGCATGTTCTGAGGTACTTGAAGGGTACAGTGGATTATGGGCTCAAGTATGAAGCGAATCAAAAGTTTAACCTGCAGGGTTATGTTGATTCAGATTGGGCTGATAGTGCTGTAGATAGGAAGAGCACATCTGGGTGCTGCTTCAGTATGGGATCAGGTGTGATCTCTTGGTTTAACAGGAAGCAGTCCTACTTAGCACTGAGAACAACTGAGGCAGAGTATGTTGCAGCCTGTTCAACTAGTTGTGAGGCAGTATGGCTACGGAAGCTACTGTCTGAGTTATTTGATCTCCCGTTGGATGCTACTGGTATCTTTTGTGATAACCAAAGTTGTGTGAAGCTGTCCCAGAATCCGTGTTTCATGACAGGTCGAAACACATAGAGATCAAATATCGCTATATCAGGGATATGGTGCAGATAGGAGCTGTGAAGCGACTATATGTTGCGACGGATGAGCAAATTGCAGATGTGCTGACGAAGCCACTAGCCAGGGTGAAGTTCGAATACCTCTGGGAGAGGCTTGGTGTTCTTCAGATCGAGGACACTTCGAGGAAGAAGTGATGGACACATTTGCTGAAGCCATTCCAAGCATGTTGGAAGGAGGATCCTTCACATGGATGTGGATGTAAGCACTGGATGATGAGCATCAGGATGATGTTCTAATTTCTGCTTTGTATGATCAGTTGGATCATTTATATGTATATGTATGTACGCATCATGTTGGATGCTGGATATGATCCGTTGGATCATTTATATGTATATGTATGTACGCATCATGTTGGATGCTGGATATGATCAGTTGGATCATTTATATGTATATGTATGTATGCATCATGTTGGATGCTGGATATGATCAGTTGGATCATTTGTATGTATCTGTATATGTATCAGGTGGATACATTGTATGATCAGGTAGATCATGTATGTTGATGGATACATTGTGTGGATCATGTATCCATGTATCAGATGGATACACTGTGTATGATGATATGTATCAGGTAGATACTTGGTGTGCATCAGATGGATGCATTGCATGATCAAGGTGATTGTGGATGACGAGCTTCTCCAGATGACATGCAGCAGGATGTTATAGTGATGATGATCATGATGGTCATGTGTACATCAGGATGATGTATGATGAGTATTAGATGATACTTTGTGGCCGTGGATCAGGTTGTGCAGATGAGCATGTCTGGGACATCCTATAGGTTGGAGTTGCGTACAAATAACAGCTCGGGATGCTCTTTCGAGACATTGCTCTGGGAGGACATATAATTTGGCTCTGGGAGATCTACAGACAGTCTTTCAAGTTTTTGCCTCTGGCATGTAATTCGTGCCCTGGGATATCTGGCAGATGCTCTTTCGAGGTTTTGTCCTATGGCATGTAATTTGCTCCTGGGAGATCTAGACAGGATGAAAAAGGCCTTAGATGCTTCAACCAGGTTTTTCCATGACCACATGTAATCTGTACCTGGGAGATCCTATAGGTAGGGCTGCGTGCTCGTAATAGCCTAGGATGCTCTTGTGAGGTTTTGTGGTGACCACATATAAGCTATCCCTGGGAGATCCTATAGGTAGAGCTGCATGCTCGTAACAGCCTGGGATGCTCTTGCAAGGTTTTGTGGTAAGGTCACATATAATATGGCCCTGGGATATCCTATAAGTAGAGTTGTGTGCTCGTAACAGCCTGGGATGCTCTTTCGAGGTTTTGTGATGCACGTAATAAGTCTTGAGGATTCCACAGTATGGACAGTAATTACAAAGACCTGCAGGTAGTGGGCCTACATCCACTGTGAAAAAGGACTGGCTCTATAGAACTTCCTATGATGAGTAGAGTCAGAGATTGGTTGAGATAGCAGCAGCAGTGACGATGACGATGACGTTGCATCGATGATGATGATCCCGAGAAGAAGACTTGTCTAGCAGATCTGTGTCGAGAAATACCTTCCCAGTTAAGAGGGAGTGTTGATGTATATGTAACTTCGGAATGTATTCCATCTATGTATTTCATATATATTTATTGTACCCTTATTAGAGATGTGTTATTCCTCTATAAGGAAGTGTCGTCATGTGGATTGACAAGTGTTGCAAGTGTGTGTACTTGCCGATGGGTTATTAGACCACCATGTGGAGTCGATCCTGAATTATATATATTATAATGTGGATGTACCTAGCTAGACAAGTCGGCCCCATAAGGTCACTGGAAAAACAGATTAGTATAAGTAGAGATCAGGTGATCTCTATTTTGATCATTCGGAAAAGTACATCTCTCTCACTCAGAAAGTGGCGCACTAGTGAGGAGGAGGATCATCTGCTACTGGGAGACTATCTCAGTGTATTTTGGTTGTACTTTGGTTCAGCCATTGCTCTCTCTATCTCTGAGAAAGTTGTGTGGGGTTTTTCACCTTAGGGTTTTCCCCACGAAAACTCTGTGTCTCTTGTCTCTCATGCTTTTGATTCTTGTGATGCTTGTCATGCTTATTGTGATTGTTGTGCATTGATATACTATACATGTTATTCTCTCACTGAAGATCCTAGAGTATTGTGAATTAATGCTAAAAAATGACATGGTATCAGAGCTAACCTGAGAAGAAGACATTTTGCAGTGACGAAAACTTGAGTTTCTTGTTTATTGGGTTTCTCTGCCCAGATTTTGGAAAAACAGTATAGTAGATTGACTCTACTCATAAAGGCGCATCTATCTGTCCAATCAGAATTCAATTCTGAGCATTTTCAGATTTGGCCCTAAAAATTAGGGTTTCCACAAAAATAGGAATTCCTGGAATCTGAAGACATAGCTGGAAGCTCCTTGCAAAAATCGAAGTTTAGAGCTTTGGATCGAGATTTGTGGCTGGGTAGATCTCTGGGAAACTCAAACCCTAATTCAGGTCTCTCCTTAGTGAACCCGGGAGGACAAAAAGTCAAATTTGAAGGGTAAAACTTTGCTGATCTCAAATTTTGAATGCACTAGCCTGATCAGCGCATCAAAGCGCATCTTTCTATCCTTTCAGAAATTTGAAATTCATATTTTGAATTTTTAGGGTTTTTTCCGACAAACCCTAATCCGGGACCAGATCTAGTTTTCAGCATTTCAAGTGGTAAGACCTAAATCTTTTCTTTTTCCATTTTAAGTACTCTTTAAGATGTCTCACCACACCAAGCTTGAGGATAAGCTGGAAAGGGCTGATAACTTCTGAGCTTGGAAGTATAGGATTGGGTTAATTTGGAAGAGAATGAGTTGGACTCATATATAAAAGAAGACATCCCTATCCCAGAGGATGAAGAGGCCAAGGTATTGCATAAGAAGAACTTGGTCAAGGCAAAGAGAATCATTGTAGATTCTATCAAAGACCATCTCATACCCCATGTGTCTTCTCTAAAGACACCCAAGGAGATGTTTGACTCTATGACCAAGCTATTTGAAGGGAAGAACATAAATCGGAAGATGACTCTGCGGAATCATTTGAAAGGGGTCAAGATGTTGAATGGAGAAACCATTCAATCTTACTTCTCCAAGGTCTCTTAGATCAAGGAGCAACTTGAAGCTGTGGATGAAGTAGTGGACAATGGTGAAGTTGTTATGACTACTCTGAATGGCCTACCTAGGTCATGGGACTCCTTTATTCAAGGAATCTGTGCAAGAAAGAAATTGATTTCTTTCAGTAAACTATGGGAGGAATGCTCTCAAGAAGAAGCTAGATTTGTAGCTCGTGAGGAAAAGATGGGAGGTGAAGATCAAGCTCTTGCAACTCACACCAAAATAAGCAAGCCCAAGAAGGAGCACTCTCGCTACAAAAGATCCTATCAAAAGAATAAGAAGGATCTAAGATGCTTCACATGCAATGAGAAGGGTCACTTTGCTTCAGATTGTCCCAAGATCAAAAGGGATAATAGCAACAACTTCAGCAAGAAGAAGAAGGGCAGCAAAAGAAAGTTCCATGCTCATGCTGCCGAGGATGATGAACCTCCAAAGAAGAAGGCTAGGGCAGAAAGTGATGATGACTCATCAAGTGAAGAAGAGTATGTTCTAATCTCTGCTGTCACAGGTACTATCTCCCATGGTTGTAATGATTGGTTGGTTGATAGTGGGGCTTCCAAACACATGACTGGGTTTAAGGAATTTTTTGTGAATCTATCTGAACATGAATCACCCCATAAGGTGAAACTTGGGGATGATTATCAATAGCCAATCAAAGGAAGTGGTGAAGTCTCCTACAACCTAGATTTTCGAAAATATTTGAAGATGAAAGAAGTCCTTGATGTACCTGGGCTCAAGAAGAACTTACTCTCCATCTCTGCATTAGATGCAAAAGGTATGAGGGTTGCATTTGTAGATGGCCAAGTCCTAATGTGGCCAAAGGGTAAAATAATCGATCATGCAGTAGTGATTGGAGAGCAAGAGGGAGGTTTGTACAAATTGAAGGGACAACCTGAACATGCCA
Source organism: Larix kaempferi (assembly GCA_027924585.1). NCBI lineage: Eukaryota > Viridiplantae > Streptophyta > Pinopsida > Pinales > Pinaceae > Larix > Larix kaempferi. Next base: position 3,979,380 of record BSBM01000118.1, read on the forward strand.
TGGTGACATAAAGACATCCATAGTCATGGATCACATAGAGGTATGCATAATTTGTTTTTACAAAAGTTAACTAATGAGTTATGCAAGTCTTTGAAGAAAACAAGAACACATTGCTAGACATAACTAGCAAATATGGTAACCAGGTATGTGTTTCTTATATCATAGGATCTATCATATAAGTATGCATGACATGATTGATGATAATTGTTCATATAGTCATAAGTTTGAATAATCATGGGTATATGCATATTATGTGTCTTACATTAATTAATGATATGACTAACCATAAGAGTCCTATATAAACCTTGAATGATAATGCTTATTATTTTGCTTTGAAATGATCATGACTATACATGCTTGAGATTATTGTGTTTTAATAGTATACTAATGAATGTATGATTTTGTATAAGATCACAAGGATAACACAATCATGATACTAATAAGCATGCATAGGGACCAAGGATGAATATGAGTTCAAGAACATGTAATCCAGGAAGCAAAGATCAAGAGGGAGCACACTCCAGTGGTTTCTGCAAGGGTGCAGACATTCAGAGGGATTGTCCATCTCTCTACATTCTACAACAGAAAGGTGTAGAAGGACTCTAGCAGCTCCTGCAAGGAAGCAAAGACTTAGAGGGAGTCCACCCAACAAACAAACAAAGATAAGTATTATCATTTCTTGCATATTTGTTTGCTTAAATAAAATTGTTCAATGATGTGTATGCTCATGTTCTTAGACTTAGGATATGTATTGTGCATATTAGAATGATTGCATTAATGAACAGTATACTACTAATATGCATGTGTTGGGTAAGTAGCCTATGGCACTGCACAACATTCCATTGCCACTTATCTAGAATGAAATCTCTTTGCTGACATGTTGGGAGTAGTGCAAACTCTTAACATTGTTCTGGTAGAGACTGGAAGGCATCTAGAAAGTTATGGAACATGGATAAATGTTGTATTGAAGCATTGGCTAAGATAATTGCATGACTGTATGACATATTTCCGTATGTGTAATAATTTGTCTGAAAATTATGAGATGTTTCTAATCATGCAATTTAACTTGTTTTGTAGGAAAGACCATATACCTTTACCTACAAAAGAAGGACTACAACATTTGTTCCAGCAACAAAGATATCTATTGAAGATATTGAATATATTGAAGTTCCCAGGATCTAGGATGAAGAAATGGAAGAATGCCATGATCCGTCGATCATGAAGAATGATGTTTGGGATGCAGTATGAAGACCTGAAGCGGAGTCTGTAATGACTTCCATATGGATCTATCAGATCAAGCATGCTGCAGATGGAAGCATAGAGAAATATAAAAGTGATGAAATAGAAGATACACCAGATGGATTTCAAGACAGCCTTCTTGAATGGTGTAGTTAAAGAGGAAGTATATGTGGAGCAACCACTTGGTTTTGAAACACATGACAGAGAGTCATATGTGTGCAGATTGAAGAAAGCCTTGTATGGCTTGAAGCAAGCTCCCAGAACTTGGTATGGTAGGATGGACAGTTTCCTATCTAGTTTGGGCTTTACCAAGAGTAAAGCGGATTCCAACCTTTACTACAAGGTTGAGGAAGGGAATCCTGTGATTCTACTCCTGTATGTGGATGACTTATTTGTAACAGGAGATGATAGATTGATTGTAGATACTAAGAGGAAGCTTGCTGCCGAGTTCGATATGAAAGATTTGGGATAGATGCATTATTTCCTAAGTATGGAGGTGTGACAGAGTGTAGGTGGGATCTTCCTTGGTCGAGGGATGTACATAGTAGAGATCCTGAAGAGATTCGGGATGATGGATTGCAAGGCCATGGCCACACCTATGGCATCGAATCTGAAGCTTCTATGTGATGCTTCATCTGAGCCGGTTGATGTCTCTATGTATCGTCAGATGATTGGGTCCTTGAGGTACCTGACGAGCACGAGACCGGACATGGCTGTGGATGTAAGCACTGGATGATGAGCATCAGGATGATGTTGTAGTTTCAGCTTTGTATGATCAGTTGGATCATTTATATGTATATGTATGTACGCATCATGTTGGATGCTGGATATCATCAATTGGATCATTTATATGTATATGTATGTACGCATCATGTTGGATGTTGGATATGATCAGTTGGATCATTTGTATGTATGTGTATATGTATCAGGTGGATACATTGTATGATCAGGTGGATCATGTATGTTGACGAATACATTGTGTGGATCATGCATCCATGTATCAGATGGATACACTGTGTATGATGATATGTATCAGGTAGATACTTGGTGTGCATCAGATGGATGCATTGCATGATCAGGGTTATCGTGGATGACGAGCTTCTCCAGATGACATGCAACAGGATGTTGCAGTGATGCTGATCAGGATGATCATGTGTACATCAGGATGATGTATGATGAGTATCATATGATACTTTATGGTAGTGGATCAGGTTGTGCAGATGAGCATGTCTGGGACATCCTATAGGTCAGAGTTGCGTACCCATAACAGCCTAGGATGCTCTTTCGAGACATTGCTATGGGAGGACATATAATTTGGCCCTGGGAGATCTGCGGATAGTCTTTCAAGGTTTTTCCTATGGCATTCAATTCGTGCCCTGGGATATCTGGCAGATGCTCTTTTGAGGTTTTGTCCTATGGCATGTAATTTGCTCCTGGGAGATCTAGACAGGATGAAAAAGGCCTTAGATGCTTCAGCCAGGTTTTGCCATGACCACATGTAATCTATCCCTGGGAGATCCTATAGGTAGAGCTGCGTGCTCGTAACAGCCTGGGATCCTCTTGCGAGGTTTTGTGGTGACCACATATAAGCTGTCCCTGGGAGATCCTATAGGTAGAGCTGCGTGCTCATAACAGCCTGGGATGCTCTTGCGAGGTTTTGTGGTAAGGTCACATATAATATGGCCCTGGGAGATCCTATACGTAGATCTGTGTGCTCGTAACAGCCTGGGATGCTCTTTCGAGGTTTTGTGATGCACGTAATAAGTCCTGAGGATTCCACAGTATGGCCAGTGATTGTGAAGACTTGCAGGTGGTGGGCCTACATCCAGTATGAAAAAGGACTGGCTCTATAGAACTTCCTATGACGAGTAGAGTCAGAGATTGGTTGAGATAGCAGCAGCAGTGATGATGACGATGACGTTGCATCGATGATGGTGATCCCGAGAAGAAGACTTGTGTAATAGATCTGTGTTGATAAATACCTTCCTAGTTAAGAGGGAGTGTTGATGTATATGTAACTTCGGAATGTATTTCATCTATGTATTTCATATATATTTATTGTACCCTTATTAGAGATGTTTTATTCCTCTATAAGGTAGTGTCGTCATGTGGATTGACAAGTGTCACAAGTGCGTGTACTTGCCGATGGGTTATTAGACCACCATGTGGGGTCGGCCCTTAATTATATATATTATAATGTGGATGTACCTATCTAGACAAGTCGGCCCCATAAGGTCACTGGGCAAACAGATTAGTATAAATAGACATCAGGTGATCTTTATTTAGATCATTCGGAAAGGTACATCTCTCTCACTCAGAAAGTGGCGCACTAGTGAGGAGGAGGATCATCTGCTACTAGGAGACTATCTCAGTGTATTTTGGTTGTACTTTGGTTGAGCCATTGCTCTCTCTATCTCTGAGGAAGTGGTGGGGTTTTTCACCTTAGGATTTTTCCCACGGAAACCCTGTGTCTCTTGTCTCTCATGCTTTTGATTCTTGTGATGCTTGTCATGCTTATTGTGATAGTTATGCATTGATAAACTGTACATGTTATTCTCTCAGTGAAGATCCTAGAGTATTGTGAATTAATGCTAAAAAATATCACTATGTTCTTGTTAAATTTTCAGAATTTACTTCAATCTAATCTAGGATCTTAACTAAGAGAACAACATGTACAACATATCTACAGCATATCAATCAGGGAGACAATAATGCAAGCACACAAGAGACACAAAGATTTACTTGGGGAAAACCATAAAGGTGAAAAACCCCAATAACTTCCTCAGAGATAGATAGAGCAATGATACAACCAACCAAGAGATAACCATAACCTAGCAGCGGATCCTCCTCCTCCATAAGTGCGCCTCTCCTCCTTGAGAGCATGTGTGAGAAGTGAGTGAGCAAATAGAGTGCCTCCCGCACTCTATTTATACTTGACTTGACTTGCCTTTTTACCTAACTCATGTAGGCTCGAACTTAACCACATAACATAATGCTGAGTGGGCCGACCCCCAATAGGGTGGTCTAATAACCCTTTGACCCACATGACTTATACAGGGCCGACCCCAAATAAGGTGGTCTAATAACCCATCAAGTATAAGTTACGACACTTACAATATAAATGACGACACTTCCTTATAGAGGTAATACCATCTCTATAGGAATACAATATACATATATGTGAAATACATTCCGAAGTTACATATACATCAACACTCCCTCTTAACTAGGAAGGTATTTCTCAGCACAGTTCTTCTAGCACAAGTCATCTTCTCTGGATCATCGTCACTGGATAATCGTCATCGAGTCATCATCATCGTCACTGCTGCTGCTATCTCAATCAATCTCTGAATCTACTCGTCATAGGAAGTTCTACAGAGCCAGTCCTTTTTCATACTGGATGTAGGCCCACCACCTGCAGGTCTTCGTCATCACTGGCCATACTGTGGAATCCTCAGGACTTATTACGTGCGTCACAAAACCTCGAAAGAGCATCCCAGGATGTTACGGGTACACAACTCTGACCTGTAGGATCTCCCAGGGCGCTATTACATGTGACCCCACCACAAAACCTCGAAAGAGCATCTCAGGATGTTACGGGTACAAAACTCTGACCTGAAATCTCCCAGGGCACGAATTACATGTGGTCCACCACAAAACCTCGCAAGAGCATCTCAGGATGTTACTGGTACACAACTCCGACCTGAAATCTCCCAGGGCACAAATTACATGTGGTCATGGCAAAACCTTGAAAGAGCATCTCAGGATGTTACGGGTACACAACTCTGACCTGAAATCTCCCAGGGCCCAAATTACATGCCATAGGACAAAACCTCGCAAGAGCATCTCAAGATGTTACGGGTACACAACTCCGACCTGAGATCTTCCAGGGCACAAATTACATGTCCTCCCAGAGCAATGTCTCGAAAGAGCATCCCAGGCTGTTACGGGTACACAACTCCGACCTATATGATCTCCCAGACATGCTCATCTGCACAACCTGATCCACGGCCACAGAGTATCAACCTGATACTCACCATACATCATCCTGATGTACTCATGATCATCCTGATCATCATCATTGCAACGTCCTGCTGCATGTCATCTGGAGCAACATCCTGAAGCTCACCATCCATGATCATCCTGATCATCATCACTGCAACGTTCTGCTGCATGTCATCTGGAGCAACATCCTGAAGCTCATCATCCATGATCATTCTGATCATCACTGCAACATCCTGCTGCATGATCTACCTGATCATCAATGCATCCACCTGATGCATACCAAGTATCTACCTGATACATATCATCATACATGATCCTCCTGATCATACAATGTATCCACCTGATAAATGATACGTATCACCATACATGATCCACCTGATCATACAATGTATCCACCTGATACATATACAGATACATGGTCCAAGCATCCAACATGATGCATATACAAAATACATACACATGATCCAACTGATCATATCCAGCATCCAACATGATGCATCCATAAATGATCCACCTGATCATATCCAGCATCCAACATGATGCGTACATACATACATAAAAATGATCCAACTTGATCCAACTGATCATATCCAGCAGAAACCAGAACATCATCCTGATGCTCATCATCCAGCGCTTACATCCACAGCCATATGAAGGATCCTCCTTCCACATGCTTGGAATGGCTTCAGCAAATGTGTCCATCACTTCTTCCTCGAAGTGTCCTCGATCTGAAGAATGCCAAGCCTCTCTCTGAAGTACTTGAACTTCACCCTGGCTAGTGGCTTCGTCAGCACATCTGCAATCTGCTCGTCCGTCGCAACATATAGGAGATTCAAAGCTCCTCTCTGTACCATATCCCTGATATAGTGATATTTGATCTCTATGTGTTTCGACCTGTCATGAAACACTGGGTTCTCGGACAGCTTCACACAACTCTGGTTATCACAGAAGATACCAGTAGCTTCCAACGAGAGATCAAATAACTCAAACAGTAGCTTCCGTAGCCATACTGCCTCGCAACTAGCTGAGCAGGCTGCAACATATTCTGCCTTAGTTGTACTCAGTGCTACGCAGGACTGCTTCCTGCTAAACCAAGAGATCACACCTGATCCCATACTGAAGCAGCACCCAGATGTGCTCTTCCTATCTGCAGCACTGCCAGCCCAATCTGAATCAACATAACCATGTAGGTTAAACTTTTGATTTGCTTCATACTTGAGCCCATAATCCACTGTACCCTTCAGGTACCTCAGAACATGCTTTACAGCAACCAGGTGAACACTCCTTGGATCCGTCAGGAACTGGCTCAATGTGTTCACAGCAAAGCAAATGTCTGGTCTTGTGTTCGTCAAGTACATCAAGGACCCAATCATCTGGCGATATATAGAGACATCAATCGGCTCAGATGAAGCATCACATAGAAGCTTCAGATTTGATGCCATAGGTGTGGCCATGGCCTTGCAATCCATCATCCCGAACCTCTTTGGGATCTCTACTGCATACTTCCCTTGTCCAAGGAAGATTCTATCTGCACTCTGCCACACCTCCATGCCAAAAACAAATAGTGCATCATCCCCAAGTTCTTCATCTCGAACTCGGTAGTAAGCTTCCGCTGCATGTCGACAATCAATCTATCTTCACCATACCAAGTTCTGCACATATATGATTTCCTATCATGAGTCTCAGAACCAAGTGGCTGCTCTACATACACTTCTTCTTCAACTACACCATTCAAGGAAGCTGTCTTGAATCCATCTGGTGTATCTTCTATTTCATCACTTTTATATTTCTCAATGCTGCCATCTGCAACATGCTTGATCTGATAGTTCCATTTGGAAGTCATAGCAAACTTCCCTTCATGTCTTGGGATTACATCCCAAACATCATTCTTCATGATCGACGGATCATGGCATTTCATTTCTTCATCCCAGATCCTGGGAACTTCAATATCTTCAATAAATATCTTTGTTGCTGGAACAAATGTTGTAGTCCTTCTTTTGTAGGAGATGGCATACGATCTTTCCTACACAACAAGTTAACTTGCATGATTAGAAAACATCTCATAGTTTTCAGAACAAATTCTTACACATAAAGAAATATGCCATACAGTCATGCAATTATCTTAGCCAATGCTTCAATACAACATTTATCCATATTCCGTAACTTTCTAGATGCCTTCCAATCTCTACCAGAACATTGTTAAGAGTGTGCACAACTCCCAATATGTCAGCAAAGAGGTTTCATTCTAGATAAGTAGTAATGGAATGTTGTACAGTGCCATAGGCCACTTACCCATGCATATTAGGAGTATACTGTTCATCAATGCAATTATTCTAATATGCATAATACACAACCTAATTCTAGGAACATCAGTATATACATTTAAGAAATGACAATTCAAATACTTATCTTTGTTTGTTCGTTGGGTGGACTCCCTCTGAGTCTTCGCTTCCTTGCAGGAGCTGCTGGAGTCCTAATCTGAAGTAGCTTCTTCTACACCTTTCTATTGTGGGATGTAGAGAGATGGTCAACTCCCTCTGAATATTTTCATCCTTGCATAAACCACTAGAGTGTACTCCCTCTTGATCTTTGCTTCCTGGATTACCTGTTCTTGAGCTCATATTCATCCTTGGTCCCTATGCATGCTTATTAGTATCATGAATGTATTATCCTTGTGATCTCATATAAAATCATACATTCATTAGTATACTATTAAAACACAATAATCTCAAGCATGTATAGTCATGATCATTTCAAACAGAAAATAATAAGCATTAGCATTCAAGGTTTATGTAGAATTCTTAAGGTTAGTCAAATCATAAGAAACATAACATGTCTAAACCTGTAATTACTCAAACCTATGACTCTTCAGGTTAGTTGAATCATCAATCAAGATAAGAGATATATTATGCATAAGACCTGTGATTATTCCAACCTATACCTTCATGATTCTTCTGGTTAGTCATATCATCAATTAAGGTAAGAAACATAATATGCATACAACCATGATTATTCAAACCTATGACTTCATGAATAATCATTATCAACAACAGTATAAGATCCTAACACAAGGTAGGATTCTATCTTGATATAGGAAAAACATACCTGGATTAGCATGCTAGCTATTTATGTCTAGCATACTCACATGATGTCTTCTTGTTCTTCTTCAATGACTTGTGCTAGTAACCTGTATATCTCATAGGTTAACTATTACAAAACCAAGTTATACATACCTCGTAGATGGATCTTCTATGAGATCCATGACAATGGATGAATCTTTGTCCTCATGTTATCATGATCATATGTTCTTGGACCAGAACATGATTTGTCTTTCTTGGTGTACCTTTCATGTTAGTAGACAACATAAACCTCATACAACACCATAATGCATTAGTACAATCATAAGTGTCAACACCTTAACCAATGAATATCTTCTATCATGCATTCATACTTTTGTTAAGGTGATACGACAAATCTAAAATCAAAATTGTACTAACCGTAATAATATGAAGACAAACATACCATAAACTTAATCATGGACAAATATCGAAACATACCTTGATGAGTCATACCTGTTGAGATCGCTTGTAATCTTCTTATGTAAGGCCTTAGCCTCATCTCCCTCCGAAACAGGAACTTCTTTACTCATGCAGATGATCAATCCATCTTCTTCTAGGATTAACCCAATACACTTGATTTGCAAGAACTGTACCTGGAGCTGGATATGGGTTTGTCAGAGAAACCCCAAAAATTCAAACTTTGAATTTCAAACTTTCGAAAGGATAGAAATATGCACCTTGATGAGCTGATCAAACTGGTATATTCAGAATTTGAAAACTGCAAAGTTTCACTCCTCAATTTTGCCTTTGAAACTTCCGGATTCACTAGACGTGACCCTGAACTGGGGTTTGATGAAGCCCACTCTTTTGCCCCATCAAAATGTTTGATCCAAGGCTCTAAGCTTCTATTTTTCTGAGGAGCTTCCAGCCGTGGTCACAGATTTCAAAAATTCCCATTTTTACAGAAGCCCTAATTTTCCACTTTTCTGATCAAAGTCCCGAACTAGGGTCTAATCAAGCCCGGCCTTCTGCCCAACCAAAAATTCTGATCTTGGTCTCTAAATTTCTATTTTGATGAGTAGCATCCATCCGTGGTCTCCGATTACAAAAATTTCAACTTTCTCCAAAGCCCTAAATTCCGGAAGCCATGAATGAAGGTACCAAAAAATAATTCTGTTTGGACAGAAATATGTACCTGATTGTTTCTGGTGTAACTCCAAAATTTTTGATCCACAGGGTCTGAAAAAGTTTCCTGAGATAGCCTGACCTGTTATCTTTCTATCCTGACAGGTCTGACCTCAATTGGATTCTCTGAGAGAGAGTTATGCCAAATGTCGCAACGTGACCTGTTTTGGGATAAAACAGCAGAGCGAACTTGTACGGCGTGCCACGTGTCACTTTTTTAACTTCGGCCTCTGAAAACGTTTTCTAAGATAGCTCGGCCTGTTACCTTTCCATCCTGACAGGTCTGACCTCAATTGGACTCTCTGAGAGAGAGTTAGGCCAAATGTCGCAACGTGACCTGTTTATTGGATAATACAGGAGAGCGAACTTGTACGGCGTTCCATGTGTCACTGGTTCAACTTCGGCCTTTGAAAACGTTTTCTGCGATAGTGCAGACTGTGTACTACCTGTCACTTTTTACGAAATTTCATTTGGAGCTTCCTAGCCCAAGATATGACCTTTTTCCCAAGGTCACCTGATTTTGACTCAGATCTGGAAGAGGCAGAAACCCTATATTGTACAGATCATAAATCACAAAGTACAACGAATTAGAGGTTTTCCTTTGGACACAAGATACCTGGAGATCTTAGCTTCGGCCTGTAACAATTTCAGATCCGAAAAATTCGCCAAAACGGATTTATAGCGAAAGTGCTACGATGACTGGTTTTTTGCTATATCAAGCCCTAGCATCGTAAGTGCAACAAGTGTCATACATGCCATATCATGCCTTCTTTTAGGCTAGCTCTGATACCATGTTAAATTTTCAGAATTTACTTCAATCTGATCTAGGATCTTAACTGAGAGAACAACATGTACAACATATCTACAGCATATCAATCATGGAGACAATAATGCAAGCACACAAGAGACACAAAGATTTACTTGGGGAAAACCATAAAGGTGAAAAACCCCAATAACTTCCTCAGAGATAGATAGAGCAATGATACAACCAACCAAGAGATAACCATAACCTAGCAGCAGATCCTCCTCCTCCATAAGTGCGCCTCTCCTCCTTGAGAGCATGTGTGAGAAGTGAGTGAGCAAATAGAGTGCCTCCCGCACTCTATTTATACTTGACTTGACTTGCCTTTTTACCTAACTCATGTAGGCTCTAACTTAACCACATAACATAATGCTGAGTGGGCCGACCCCCAATAGGGTGGTCTAATAACCCTTTGACCCACATGGCCGACCCCCAATAGGGTGGTCTAATAACCCTTTGACCCACATGACTTATACAGGGCCGACCCCAAATAAGGTGGTCTAATAACCCATCAAGTATAAGTTACGACACTTACAATATAAATGACGACACTTCCTTATAGAGGAATAATACCATCTCTATAGGAATACAATATACATATATGTGAAATACATTCCGAAGTTACATATACATCAACAGTTCTCTTAAATGCCAATCTACTAGCTCGTACATTTTGCATGCTTTGAATCTGTGCGTTGGTGTCAAGAATAGGATATGAAACTTGTGCTGCATAAACCCTAATCCTTCCATACATGTTCCACCATGGTGTTGAGATCTCCATTGATGCACGTTCTTTATTCTTTTGATGTTGTGTTGAAATATGTGCAACTTACTACTGCGAACTCTCCCCAACTTGACTAGTGCTATGTTTTCCCATTCGCAAAGACTAAGAGATAATTGTGTCAAAATTTTTTTTAGAGGTTTCATCCATGTTATACAACCTCCATCGTATCGCGACGACTATTGCGTTCTCCATTTTGATGCTATGACCATTATCTTGGGCTTTTCCACGAGCCTGTAGTGTTGCGTTCTCTTCATTCTGTGTGGACTGAGTCTGTATTCTCTCATGAATCCACGTGATTTCGAGCTCATTGGATCCTAGTTGGAATGTGATATAAAGATTCATACTGAGAGCGTGAGGTGAAGCCCGTGTGCTGAAACATTTTGAAGTATTTTGTCATTTTCGTTGTGTGGAGGTAAAACATTTTTTGCTGCAATTTGTATAACCATTGCAAAACCCAATTTTGACCTAAAATCTGTGTGGGAGATTGAATGGGAATGAGGATGTATATTATGAAGAGAAGTATGCAATTCAAGTGACCTACAATATCTGAAAATGTGTGGATCCTTTGAACTATTACACAAAGGCTGAGAGAGGCAAATTTGAGCTCCTAGAGCTTGTTGTGTTTTGTGTTGACATCTTCACTAAAGCACTTGGACGAGAAAAGTTTGAAAATTTCAGAACCATGCTTGTACTTACAAACACTGTTATAGCGCATTTTGCCACCTTGTGAGAATTAGCACTCATTGGAATCCTTTATTCATTTGATTGACTTAGAACTACTTTTTGTCCTCTAGGAACCCTTGTTTCCCTATTTTTGTTCGTGTATGCTCATTGTTCCACTGCAACCAGCCTATACGCAAGCTGTACCACTATAGCCCGAGTACATCAAGTTAATTGGTAAATAATAGTAAAAATTCTATTTTTCACTTCCAAAAAGCAACCATTGTGTCCTTTGACCCTCCATGCATCCCGAAACGACGCGATTCAACCTTTCACCTACGTTTTGGAAGGTTGTATATTGAGCTCTTATGGTGTATGAAAGAGGGAGAGAAAGAGAGAGCATCGAAACTCGATTGGATTTTTTCCATAGCTTGAGTCTACATCCATTGATCTTGGATGTTGTGAACTTCTTATGTTCACCTACCAAACTCTTCCATATCTTGTGAAGGACCCTATCCTTTACTCGTGATTTTTCCATTGTATGGGGGATTGAAGTAGTGGAGGCACGAGTGGAGGGACCTAGTTCTTGGTTCAGATGAGTTGCCATCAAGAGGTTGTATCATGCACTTCTTGTTCACATTAATAGAAATAGTCATTTTCTCGTCCAATTGATCCTGTGAATGGTTGTTTAATTACATTGGGTTACATTTGCTTATTATATTGTGGACCATGCTATTGTTTATGCTAACTTATTTCATATATTAGATGCACTTGCTTGTATTTTTTGTTGAGACTAAGCTGCAGGTTCAAGTGTAGAGATTTGAAAGCTCAATGGGGATCTACATCAAACGTCCGGTTGAAGGTTGGTGTTTTATCCATATCTTAGCATTTACATTTATATAGCATTGCATTGGGAATTGAGTTGATTTTTGGTAGTCATCTATCTGTTGTGGTCTGCCCCGAGCCATAGAAATGTTTTCTCCATAACAGAAATGGCGACTCTGCTGGGGAGGAACCTCCATTTTGGGGATTTTGGGCAATTTTGTCATTCATATCTTTTCAGTCATCGGCATGGTAATGCTGGCTCCAATTCCGCACCACAGAGAGAAATCAACAATAATCGTGCAAGGAAATTCAAACTACAACTTAAAATGCAAACTGTATGTTGGAAATCTAATCCTCCAGGATTATGATTTTACCCATATTGTAAATATTGTAGTGATTTGAATAAAAGGAATATGAGGAATCATAGGGACTCCAACGGATGTCTTTGAATCTGAAGTCCAAGAGACACTTGGCCATTGTATAAATAAACATCTTGATCAATGAAGATATATGAATTCGAGAGTTATCCACTCGATTAATGAAGATATATGAATTCGAGAGTTATCCACTCAAAAGTGGTATCAGAGCCTGGCTTGCTACCATAACTCCTATTGTTCTGAGCTATGACATTATGCCTTCCTACTCCTACATGACTTCTCATGGCCATTCTACTTGCCATCATTCTCTTCTTTGTAACTCTGTGTTCTCCTAGATGCCAATCTGCTAGCTCGTACATTTTGCATGCTCTGAATCTAGGCGTTGGTGTCAAGAATAGGATATGAAACTTGTGCTGCATAAACCCTAATCCTTCCATGCATGTTCCACCATGGTGTTGAGATCTCCATTGATGCACGTTCTTTATTATGTTGATGTTGTGTTGAAATATGTGCAACTTAGGCTTGTCCACGAGCCTGTAGTGTTGCGTTCTCTTCATTCTGTGTGGACTGAGTCTGTATTCTCTCATGAATCCACGTGATTTCGAGCTCGTTGGATCCTAGCTGGAATGTGATATAAATATTCATACTGAGAGCGTGAGGTGAAGCCCATGTGCTGAAACATTTTGAAGTATTTTGTCATTTTCGTTGTGTGGAGGTAAAACATTTTTTGCTGCAATTTGTATGACCATTGCAAAACCCAATTTTGACCTAAAATCTGTGTGGGAGATTGAATGGGAATGAGGATGTATATTATGAAGAGAAGTATGCAATTCAAGTGACCTTCAATATCTGAAAATGTGTGGATCCTTTGAACTACTACGCAAAGGCTGAGAGAGGCAAATTTGAGCTCCTGGAGCTTGCTGTGTTTTGTGTCGATATCTAGTGTGGGGGTGAGAGAGGCTCGACTTCCACCATAAGTGAATCTTCGACCTCATTTTTGAAGAATGTGCTTTATATATTGATGCTCGTTGGAACTCAATATTGTGTGGGCTCTCCATAGCGAGTGGGATGTACCTTGAAGCTCCCATCTGAACCATGACCTACAAAGGAGCTTCACCCTTGCTTTGGATCTCAGTGACCTCAACCATTGAAGCTGCAACCATTCAACATTCTGCTTCCAGTTTTGAGTGGTATCATATTATTGTATTAATTCACTAATATGTGTCCATGTATTTAGATGAAGATTTCAGCTGGATTATAAGGTGAATGAAATTTTCTATAAGCTGTAAAATCAAATGTAATAGCGCTACAGAATTGATATTGGTACAAAATAGAATGTAATTTTTTATGTAATAGCACTACGCTGAAAAATTAAATATATCTACATAATTTAACTGATAGCGCTACAGAACTAAGTTGATATTGCTAGAAGAAGCAATTTGTAAATAAGGAAGCATGAATTTAGACCTGCACCTTCTTCTCTTTTCTTCCAAAAATTCTAAGTTGTAGGTTCAAGTTGTAGGCCATCAATAGTTGGTGTTTTCCTTACTGGAAAGGACACTTATCTAGAATGGTCAAGGAATATTAAATCTGCGTTCATCTACAATGATTTTTGGGACATCATATGTGAAGGAAAAACCATTCACATAGTTGAAGGCACAATTTTGAGTTTTGATAAAAAACCTCCAACGTCGGAGAAAGAACTTGCTATCTGGAAGACCATAGACAATAAAGATTTAGCAATGATCACTTTCAGTGAAGAGGTGGGCCAACACATACTTCCTGCAAAATCATGTTTTGAAGCATTAAAGACATTGAAAGACTTGTATGACTCACATTCTGAAATGGAGGTGATTTAGTTAATTTTAAAGATACTTAGTTTGGATGTAAAGGATAATGATCCTATGCTGGTTGCATCTTAGATAAAAGAAATCATGCACAATATTAAATCCTCTAGTGTGAAACCAGACCTTCCACTTGTAGAATTTGTCAAATCCCTCTATCCTACTCATTCCAACTATCTTGAGTCTCTTCAAGCAAGTGACAAGTTCGAAGACCTCACCTTTGACACCCTGGTGAAGAAGATTGCAGACATAGAAAAAGATTTTAGAAAGAATACAAGTGAGCATCCTGGAGAATATCTTTCCTTTTCTCAGAAATCAAAGAACCAGTCCAAAGACCCCCATCCAAAGGAGAAAGAAACAAAAGAGGAAGAGGAGGAAGACATTTTAGAGCTAGAGGGTGAAGAAATAACTCAAGCAAAAGATCAGAGTTGGAGTGCAAGCTTTATGGGAAGACTGGACATGAGGCAGATTAGTGTTGGGCTCCTTGGGACTCCATCAAAGGAAGACATAACCAGAAAAAAGAATACAAAAACAAGAGCCAAGAGGCTGGGAAATACCCTAACTATGCCCATTGTATTGTTGCACATTGTAATATTAGAGTTAATGAAATAACCTCTCTTTCACCTTACAAAGATTGTTGGCTATATTCAAGAGTTGCAGAGAAGCTTACTATCCTTAGTACAGATTCCACAACAACGCCATTCCATCCACATTTTCGATGGAATTGTTGGGATAAGGAATTCCTCAGACAATAAGGTCATCATGACCAGTTATGAAGATGGAAATTTGTGGAAGTAGAGGGGCTCTTCTACAAGAGTTCATAAATTTTCCTACCTCTCTTAGCATGAAGAAGTTAATATCTCATCTAGTTTGTTATGACATGCTAGATTTGGTCATTTGAATTATAACAGCCTTTGTTTTTTAAGAAAGAATGGTGTATTTGGTTTTCCCACCATTCCTAAGCAAAAGAAGAAATGTGATGCATGCATACTAGGAATACATAGTAAGCAACCATTTCAAGAGTCTAAATTCAGAGCATGTAGAAAGTTAGAGCTAGTTCACTCAGACTTATGTGGCCCCATGCCAATTCCTTATCCAAATATTAATAAGTACCTAATGACCATTTTTTATGACTATACTAGAATGTGTTGGGTATACTTGTTGAAGACAAAGTCTGAATCATTTCAAACATTTGAGAAATTTCATGCATGGATAGAAAATCAAGCACAAGCTCATATTGCTACATTTCATTCTGATAATGGTAAAGAATACACATCTAATGCTTTTGAAAACTATCTTTGTAAACATGGGATTATACATCAAACTTCAATTACGTACAATCATCAACAAAATAGTGTGGTAGAAAGGATGAATAGAACCTTAATGAATATGGCACACTAAATGATGTTTTTCAAGAATGTGAAACTGATGTTTTGGGGTGATGCAGTAGTATGTGCAACATATTTGAGAAATAGAAGTCCATATCATTCTCTTGAAGACAAGACTCCACATGAAATGTGGTTTGACCACCTTTCTTCGATTAGGAATCTTAAGTTTTTGCGTTCCACCTGCTATGCCTTGATACCAAAGGAGCTAAGAAACAAGCTTGGTGCTAGAAGTCAAAGATGCATTTTCTTGGGGTACTCAGAAACCTCCAAGGCATATAGTCTTTATGATGAGGTACAAAGAAGTTTGTTATTTCCAGAGATGTTGTTTTTCTTGAAACTAATAAAATTGACCAGTCTATTGAAACACAGATTAATCATCTAGAGAGATTTTCCCATATAAATACATATTATTAATTTGATAATGAAATTCCAAATATTGAAGGGGGGATCCCTATCTTGGATCAGTTGATGGAATTTCCTTTTGAATCACAAACACCCCCTCATGATGAAACTAATGAAGAAGAAGTTCTTTCCAGTTCACCTAAACATGAGACTCAACTGGATGATGTGATTGAGAGGATTAAAGATTGAACCTTGAAGAGAATGAAGCACCACCTGCTGATCAAATTGGGCCATCAAGGAAGATTCTGAAATGGGCCACAAAGACACTTGAAAGTGTCCATTCAAATGAAGTTGGAAATACGGGAACGAGAAGCTCAATCAGCCAAGAAGATGGAGGAAATGCAAATAACTTAATGGATGACATGGATGTTTAATTTGATTGTGAATTGAATTTATATGCTAACTTTGAACCACCTTCCTTTAAAGAGGATTCTACTTATGATGATTGGAAAGAAGCCATGTAGAATGAGTACGATACATTCATAAAGAACAGAACCTAGAAGCTAGTTAACCCCCCAATCAAAACCAAACCAATTGGCAGCAAGGGGGTATACAAGAAAAAATACAAATCATCTGGCTCACTTGAAAAGTACAAGTCAAGTATCTTGGAGAAATTATATGCAGAAAAAGAAGGAATTGAATATGAAGAAACATTATCCCCCATAACAAAATGGGACACCATCCACACCTTACTCTCTTTGGATGCACAACATGGATGGAAATTCCACCAAATAGATGTAAACACAACTTTATTGAATGGAGATTTGAAATAAAATGTCTTCATGCCTCATCCAGAAGGCTTTGTTGTGAAGGAACAATAACAAAAGGTATGTAAACTTGTCAAGTCCTTGTATGGCCTCAAACAAACATCTCGAGCATGGTATGAAAATCTATTCGAGTATCTTCTAAAGCTAGATTTCAAACATTATATTCTTTATGACACAACATTGTTTGTAAAGTAAATTGGAAGATTTGTTGTGTTTCTTGTGGTGTATGTAGATGACCTTTTAATGAATGGGAGCAATGAAAGTTATATAGAATCCATAAAGAAAGGCTTGAAGAAAGGTGTTAATCCCTAAATATGGGCACATTTCCCTCTATATTGTGGTGCACTACATTAGTTTTGATGTTAGCTTTGATCCATTAGTTGTAATTATAATTATTATGGTTATATTAGTTACGTCGGATTGGGTTAGTTAGTTGGGATTGTACCCATTAGTCTCCTATATATATGAAGGAGACATTTTCATTTGGAGTATCTTGTCTTGTCTTGTCGTGTGTATTTAGTACATTGTATAAGGAGGTTTCCCCCTCGAAGAGGCTTGTTATTCAAATATTTTTTCAATAAAGTCATGGAGTAATCTTTTTGATCTATTTCTACTCTTTTCATGCTCTTTTCAGAAATTTGTTGCATAACAAAAGGCTTTGAAATGACTGATCTAGGACATCTTCATTAATACTTAGGAATTTAAGTGACTCGACATCCTAAGTACATATTGATATCTCATAAGAAGTATGTTGGAGAATTCCTCAATGGATTTTGCATGATATAACACAACCCTCTCTCAACTCCAGTGGAACAAAAGCTGAAGCTCACATCAAGTGAAGGAAAAGAATTTTAGGATGCAACCAAGTATCGACAACTTGTAGGAATCCTTATCTACCTTAACACAACCAGACTAGATATTTATTCTATTGTTGGAATCATTTCAAGGTTCATGCACAAACCTTATGAAGTACATTGGTCTTCGGTAAAAACCGTTTTAAGATACTTGAAAGGGAATCAAGACTTTGGACTCAAATAGTCTAAGGTGGAGGACTTCAAACTCATTGGGTAATCTGATTCAGACTTCAATGGAGACAAAGAGACAAGGGTGTCCACTTTTGGATACACAATGAGTTTCGGATCAATAGTTGTCTCTTGGAGATCACACAAAAATTCAATTCTAGCATTATCGATAACAGAGGCAGATTATGTGGCTGTTGTAGAAGCAACGAAAGAGATTGTTTGGATTAAGAAGATACTTGAATATTTGTAGGAGAAACAAGAGAACTCCACTCCACTATTTATTGAAAACACTTATGTAATTAAGTTGGCAAAAAAACCCATATTTCATGATTGAACCAAGCACATCAACACAAAGTACCATTTGATTTCACATCATGTAGAGGCCAAGACAGTTCATTTACAACATTGTTCCACGAACGAGAAAATTGTAGACATCTTCACTAAAGCACTTGGACGAGAAAAGTTTGAAAATTTCAAAACCATGCTTGTACTTACAAACACTGTTATAGCGCATTTTGCCACCTTGTGAGAATTAGCACTCATTGGAATCCTTTATTCATTTGATTGACTCAGAACTACTTTTTGTCCTCCAGGAACCCTTGTTTCCCTATTTTTGTTCGTGTACGCTATTTGTTCCACTGCAACCAACGTATATGCAGGCTGTACCACTATAGACCGAGTACATTGAGTTAATTGGTAAATAATAGTAAAAATTCTATTTTTCACTTCCAAAAAGCAGCCATTGTGTCCTTTGACCCTCCATGCATCCCAAAACGACTCGATTCGACCTTTCACCTACCTTTTGGAAGGTTGTATATTGAGCTCTTATGGTGTATGAAAGAGGGAGAGAAAGAGAAAGCATCGAAACTCAATTGGATTTTTTCCATAGCTTGAGTCTACATCCATTGATCCTGGATGTTGTGAACTTCTTATGTTCACCTACCAAACTCTTCCATATATTGTGAAGGACCCTATCCTTTACTCGTGATTTTTCCATTGTATGGGGGATTGAAGTGGTGGAGGCACAAGTGGAGGGACCTAGTTCTTGGTTCAGATGAGTTTCCGGCAAGAGGTTGTATCATGTACTTCTTGTTCACATTAATAGAAATGCTCATTTTCTCGTCCAATTGATCTTGTGAATGGTTGTTTAATTACATTGGGTTACATTTGCTTATTATATCGTGGACCATGCTATTGTTTATGCTAACGTATTTCATATATTATATGCACTTATTTGTATTTTTTGTTGAGACTAAGCTACAGGTTCAAGTGTGGAGATTTGAAAGCTCAACGGGGATCTACATCAAACGTCCGGTTGAAGGTTGGTCTTTTATCCGTATCTTAGCATTTACATTTATATAGCATTGCATTGGGAATTGAGTTGATTTTTGGTAGTCATCTGTCTATTGTGGTCTGCCCCGAGCCATAGAAAGTTTTTCTCCGTAATAGAAATGGCAACTCCGCTGGGGAGGAACCTCCATTTTGGGGATTTTGGGCATTTTTCCTTATTTTGAGTCTCTGTTCTTTTGAGTTTCTGTGTCATTGACTGGCTGTTAGGATCTGCATAGAAAATATTGATTTTTCTTGGTCTTTCGATTCATTTTTGGTCTACCTACCTTGCCCTGTACACGAGTTAGCCTTAGTTAGCTCGCGTGTACCCGTTACTGTTAGTACAATAGCCAGCGTATATACGCTATTGTTCTGTGAACAGTTCCGTACAACTCCGAGATTGTCTTGTTTGTGATATTTGGTTGTTGCTAGGTGAATTTTGGGTGTTCCTGAGTCATAGTAGGCCTATTTCCTGATTGTTCCATGCCCTTTTACCGATTAGAAAATCCTCTTTCTTTAGCTTTTGAGCTTTTGTTTTTCAACCATTTTTTTTTTATAGCTCATTAGCTTGGCTGAGTCTTGCTTTTTGGGATTTGTTGGGTCATCTGCTTTGCATGCTCTGCCTTTTTTATGAAAAGTTCTAATTCTGCTTGCATTTTTCATTCATCTATATTGAAAAATACAGAAGAAAACATTGTTTTGCATTTTCATTTCGTTTATTGTGAAAATACAAAAAAAAATTGCTTTATGTATCTGCATTTTGCATTAGAGTGATTTTGCTTTCATTAGGACTTGCTTGTGCATGAAATTATAAAGAGATTGCATTTTTATTTCAAAACGAAACATTGGTTTGACTGTCATTGTAGTGGAATATTTTTTCATTGGTAGTTGAGTCTAGTGTTTTTCGGGTGTGGATTTCATTGAGTCTATTCACATCATTAGTTTCACGACCATATCCTTTGAGTAATCACAGTCATTAAAACTAATGCTTAATATAAAATTGATTAGAAATGATTTTCTCTTTTATAGGGTGCACCTACTAGTATAGGTTTAGAGTGTTGGAATAGATTATTATGAGTTAACAATCCAAGACTATTAAACAAACATTATGTGTCTAACCAGGGAGTGGTGAAACCCATGGTATACATCAGTGTTCTCAGGAAGCTCTACTCAAACCAGAGTTAAGCACGAAGTCACGGGAGGTTTGTTGTGGAGATAGCCCTCCAATACTTGCTGAACGAGGAGATATTTCTAGGATTTGTTCGTATCTGGGTATTCTTAGGGGATTTTACCCTCTTGAGTTTCGGGCTTAGCTACCCTTCCCATACGACGGATCCCACCTACGACTGTCCGCTTGAGAATTGGTTATACGTGGTGTCCATAGCTGCTTTACCTAAGTATCACATAGAGAATTTGCAGTGGTTATTCTGCGATTGTCTTGAGTCAGATAGGGGTCAAACAACACAGTTGTGTTTGCGCAGTGAATTATGGGGGCACTTATAAATGATTCTATTACATCCGGTTATAGTTTGGGAGTCTCAAGCCTCTCCTAGGCGAGACATACTGGCTGTAGTGTTGGGAGGTCCCTTGAGCCAGTCATGTTTGTGTGCATTTGGCTGTAGTTTCTTTAGGTGTGTGCTCTCTGACGTTGTAGTTGGTCATTAGGAAACATTTATATTTGTCGACTATTTGGAGTCATCGTGGATCGAGATCTTCCTCTCTGCCGATCTTGTCAGTTGGATGGTTGACTAGCTAGCTGTGTGTCACAGTCTCTTCGTAAGAGATGTTGGAGGACTACCGTTGGTCCTTTATTTACATATCACGAGCTTCAGAGAGCTCCTATCATGAGTTCCGCATCTAGCATGATGGGAGTCCATGTGACCCCATCCGGTGGCACTAAACGAAACTCTCCTCCGTGTACTCCTAGGAATGGATGGGAGGGAGATTCACCACACATCAATCCTCCTGGGTTTGGGGTATCCCCACCCATTAGTACGAATCCATTTGATGATACTCATACACGAGGTTTCCATTATGGTATACCAGGTTTTGACTCTACAACTGTCCCTACGACCACAAAAACCCTTTTTCATTGGGTATGCTTGGTGTTTTTCCAACTACTACCTCCACTATGTCTGGTAGTCATGCTATTTATATCCTTGGAATTGGGGGCACTACACCCCCTTTTATTGCATATCAGTTTGGAAGTAGACACATCCTTCCACCTATTCCGTATGTTGGGGGAGGGCCACCTCCTACAACAGCCCCTAGTGTTAGTATGAATCTTTTCCCTACTGGAGGTTTTACAGTAGGCATTGTTACTACAACTTATATCCCATCCATCAACCCTTATGCCTCTACACATATGCCTATGCCCACGAATGCTTTTATGCTTCTGAATCATCCTCCTTCTAATACTAGGGTTCCTAGGGTTGGGAACATACAAGTTTCTTATGGCCATCAATCGATTGCTCCTTCTATGACTAGTGGTTATATACCCCATACTTATGGTGGTAATTTTTATGGTCATACAGCTAGTTTTGTCCCTTTTTCCAATCCCCCCTATGGATCCTATTGCACGCATATGCCTGTGTATCCTCACATGGGTCAGTTTGGAGGAGGTTATTATCCTTATGGTCATGGTCATGGTTACTACCAGAGTTCATCGGCACTTCAGGTGTTGAATTCTATGAACACAGTCCCACCTTACGGAATAATGGTGAGGATCCAGGTGATCACATCACTACTTTTCACTTATGGTGCTCCTTGAATTCCTTGAACCATGATTCTATTCATTTGAGTCTATTTCAATGCACCCTCACGGGGGCAACAGTGAAGTGGTATGTCGAGTTGCCTTAGGGCACATATAGGAGTTTCAACGATTTGGCCTTGGTTTTCCTAGATCACTTTCAGTTTCCGGTTCATTATGATACTGGAATTGAACTTTTATCTACATTCTGTCAGGACAAAGCCACACACATCTCTGATCATATTCAAGAGTGGCATCGACGCAAGAGGTTAGTGAAAGCCAACATTCCTTCATAATTATTGTTGGAATGGTTCCTTAATTCTTTAATCCCTTACATTTCAAAGGACGTTTCATTGTCCGGTATTATGACTAAGGAAGAAGCCATTTTTAAAGCCCAACATCTAGACCTAGTCTATGCTCAGTCTAGTATCTTGTATGATATTATTCTCGATGCACCGAGATCATGTCATGAGCCCAAGACTATTCCTGGACGGCATGCCGATGGAATCATTGGTTCCATAAGTCCTCGTCTCGTAGATTTGGTTACAAATTAAATGCAAAATTTGTCTATTAACCAATCTACCCCCGGACAGGCTGATGCCTTGTCCGTTTCCACCCAATCGTCCGATGTTCACTCTATACAATCGGTCAACCCATCAGGTAACCAACAACCTGGTGGAAAGAAGGGAAGAAATAATAGTAGGGGTGGAAATAATGGGAACAATAGAAATATTCCTAAGAAAGAGAATGCTAACCCTCCTCGGGATGGCGGAAATTCTGGTGGGGACCACAAACCTAGATGTAAAGTTAAATTTCCTTGCAAATTTTTTTTGGAATATCACCTTACAGATTTGTGTCCTTGTATCGAGAAAGGTTCGAAGCATCTTGCATAGAGCCTAGTTGTATTGAAATATCCCCTTCCACATCATCAAAATATGGCTTCAAGTGCTTCCATTGCCAGTAACAGGACTAATGAAACTTTGATGTCCTCTACCCATGTCAGTGGCTTCAGATGCATTAACATGGTTAAATCAGAGGTTAGTATTGCTACTCACTCATGTGACTATGGAGAAACACAACCTTCTTTTGGGAATGAGCCCCCTCCACTTGATTCTCCATTGCATATCAAGAAGCCTAACTCTATGCCACAAATACTGAAATGTGTTCTTAAGCGTTCGATGCACAATCCATGTGCTCAAGCCACCCAGAACTACTCAATTCTAGAATATTTGGGCCAAAATATGTGTGCCATGTTGGCTCTTGAGGTTCTCCAGGCATGTCCTTCACAAAGGAATGCCCTTTTATGTGCTTTGGAAGTCTAGGATTAGGGTAGCCCTAATGTTATCAAGTTCAACACTACTGATGTCCAGCCTCGCTTGCCTTATCATGTGGCTTTCCAAGTCCATGTTAGGTGTCATCAGATGGTCGTTAAACGTACTGTGGTTGATGAAGGTGCTTCCACTTCAGTAATGTTGTTAGCTTGTTGGAAGGTTCTTGGCTCTCCTCCCTTGTCAAAGCCTATGACCATGCTTATTGCATTCGATGGTCATTCGTTTAGGTCGCATGGAATTCTCCCTTCCCTTGAGGTGCACTTAGGTGGGAAGTCCATGCCTATTGAAGTTGAGGAGGTTGATGTGCCCATCGAATACAACCTTTTACTGGGTTGGAATTGGATCTATGCGATGAGAGCGATCATGTCCTCTGTTTTTAGAGTTATTTGCTTTCCTCACGAAGGCAAGACTGTGACTGTCGATCAGCTAGATTTTACTAGTTCCAATACTGTAGCATCACCAGGAACTGTTGTTCCTCAAATTGAAAATTCTCAGCTGAAAGCTAGGAATATTGGTGTAGGTTTGTATTCCTCTTTGATGGGATCCTTCGAATTCCCTGCACCAATATCCTTCATAGGAACCATCTCCAATGATGCTCCTTCCTCGTTGAATCATGTATCATCCCGGACATCATATTTTAGTGATCCGTGTAATCTATCTTCCATAAGTTCCCCGTCTAGAGACATTTCACACATCGGAATGGATATTCCCTTGTCTGCAACCGAGATTTCTTATCATGACATTCAACAAGCCACTACAAAACCATATCTCTCTTCTTCACGGACAAAGTAAAAAGATTCCGTTATGCTGCCCGCATGGGTAGTCGACTCATCTTGCTCACATGACTGCCTCGATGGTACTTTACCTTTAGATGAAGCTATTATCAAGGCCACGAACAGTAATGACAATCCTTAGGGGGATCTCTATCATAGATCTCATTTCCTTCCCACCCTCGATCCTATTGAACGAGATGAGTCCATAATACAGTCTTCCATCCATTTGGATTTTGAGCCAGTTGCAATTGTGTCTAGCCTCGGTTTGACATTAGATTCTGATCTTCCTAATGTTGAGTCTTTGGAATCTCCTATAGATCCGCAAATCGATGTTCCTATTCAGTTTGATTCTAGAGATTTCAAGATGATGAACTTGTTCTTGCAGATTCCTTCACGTCCTTCAACTTTGATTTTCATCATGAATTTGATCATTTTTATTGTAATCCCTCAAGCATTGGTACTATAGAGTCTTCACTGATTAGCTCTTCCTATATTATACCCGAGGTTGATAATAATGAAGTTGAAAGTATTTCTACCACATGGACTTGTATCATATGTGTCTTTACATTTGTTTTAGATATGATTTTGGTACTAGTGTTTCTTGGAGACATAATTCTTAGCTGGACTTATACCTGTTTACTGGTCCTTTTCGACATTTGGTTCAGCCATGGCAAGCATATTTAGAACCTTGCATATAGGTTTAGGCCTCCCCATTGTTATGATGCATTTGAACCTTTTTCCCTCCGAATTCGCAGACATCCCTGAGTGTCCTTATCTTGTTCATGTTCCTTGCATTATGCATAGCTTTTTTCCATGCGCTTGAAACTAGTCTCGCATATCCCTGACATTCGTTTCATCCCATTACGAGCATTCTTCCACCTTTCATTTGATCTAGTTAAAAAAAGTAAGGAGGTCACGAGTATACTTGTCATTTCATACTCGTTAAAGGATTTGAAGTGACATCCACTTAGGTATAAGTTTACCCCTTTTCTAGACCTTAGTGGATTAATTACGAAAAATGTATACTCTAGTCATACATGACTAGAATAGTTCTTCTCTCATTCTTTTACACTTTTTCGGCTGAGGAGACTAACTTTACGAAAAAGGACTCCCCTTTTATGTCGAGTTGTGAATACATTACATTATCATTCTTGCCTTTGAGCCTTGTGTCGGCTCCTGCTTTCTCAATTATTAGCCATTTGCCTATGTAATGTCCCAAATTTGGCATTGGGTCACAATGGCCTAATCACATTGTCCCTATTCAGTAGAGTTTGTCAAATTGATGCTAAAGTTCAAATAATTGCCAAGGAGGAAGATTACTAGTTTCCTAGGTTTGGGGTGGAAGCTCTGGGATTTGGAATAATGGGGATAATAAATGATGTTTGAACATTAGAGTGGCATAAATATTTAATAAAGGAGCTAAATAAATATATACAAGTGAAAATCAAAGTGGCATTTGATCATGAAGACACATGGAGGAAGTGGGACCCACATATGGCTAGATTTCTTCACTACACTTGGCATCATTCTCTCACCAATTTGAATTCAAGGTGAATGGTAACATACTTGGGGGAGTCCAAAAGTTATTATTCATGGAATGAATCATCCAAGGTCGAAATATAGAGGAAGAGTAACTCCCATGGAAGAGGAAGAGGCAATTTGGAGCTAGTGAAACACTTGGGCTAGATTCCCTAGCTCTATGACAACAATGATGAATATGCTATGACACCTATGACACAAATCAGACTTGAAGGCTGACATATGACATATATGAAATGTCAGGGATAAAAATAGACTCCAAGAGGGCTCTCAAGGGTGTTAGGGTAGCTAATATGCTTCCACATGTGATTTGGTGGAAGTGGGAGACTAGGAATTGTTGTACAAGTGGCGTTCTTTGGAATCTCTTCCCAACTTGAGTTGGCATGAGTCTCTTGGAAGGAATTCGACCCATGGAGGACATTAGAACTTTATAAATGTCAATAAAAAAGAATGAAACCGGCTTTTGATCATTTGTAGAATTTGCAATTGCATTTGTGTAGAGGGAGAGCTAGTGGATGACTAGTTTCTTGGCTTAGCCAATTTTGAGGGTGAAAGATTCCCATCCAAGTTGGTAATTGGAAAGGCCATTCAGACCTTTCATTTTGAGCTTTAATGGATTCTTTATTTGTAGGTGTAAGCTACAGGGCAGCTCATGGTTTCTTTTATTGCAGCACATTCTCTCAACCATTTCCAGTTTTGATGGCATATTCTTGATCCTTGAGGGACGACGTTTTTGGTGAGCTATTGTACTCTTTGGGGGAGCTTCTAATGCGCCATTTATTTTGTAGTATGAATTAAATACTCTTTTATTCATCTCCAAAAATTTTCAGGTCTAAATTCCAAGTAGAAATGTATAAATCTCATTTTTAATGGAAGAACAATGCCATTTCCCCACTACCTTGTTGTGAGCCAATGTATTGATGATGATTTCGAATGAATGGATGATTATCTAATGAATTTGTGATTAATGGACTGCCATGGATGTATTTTACAATTTTCATGTACTTCACTTGAGCATTTGAAGTATTTTTACTCAGTTTAATTGCATTGGGAGAAGAAATAGTGTCATTTCCCCAAGGGTCGAATTGGTGATTTTTGCAGTTGAATGTGAGAGGGTTGGAACAGATATAATAATCAATTAATGGTGCACATGAGACCTTAATAATATCCTTAATACATTCCATACCTCTGTTCAGAAATTTGAGTGGGTTTGGAGGCATTTAGGAAGCCATTTTTCAATACTAACCCCAGGGGGATTTGAACCCCAAATTACTAGTAAAATTGCATACTTGGTCCAGAATCTTAAGAGAGTTTGAAAAGGTATTTTGGTGGCAATATATCATCCCTGAACATCATATTCAAGTCCTAATATCATTCATACACATTCCTTGAATATTTGAAGGCATTTGGAGTCAATGCGAGACCTAGAGACCAATACTAGTCAAAGGGAAATTACTAGTAAAGTTCCCTACATTTTCCAGAATTGAAAGAGGATTTGCAGAAGTATTTTAAAGGTCCAAAAGCATCCCTGAAATACATATTTATGTTCTAACATCATCCATATACCTTCTCAGAATATTTGGGAGCAATTGGAAGCAATTTGGGGACCTAGAGCTCAAAACTAGTCAAAGGTCAAACTAGGGAAAAAAAGTGAAAAATTTCCATTTTAATAAAATTCCTAACAAGGGACATTACAGCCTATGCACTTTGCTTTGCAAGCCAAGCAGAGCCTTAATTTATCTTTCGCAGCTTGATGACACTTTTCCTTGAGGGAACACCTCCCCGAGTGGTCCACATATTGCACATGCTTCCTTGCATTGATCATAGGTATGTTCCACTGCTTGGAACTACTTAGCTTGCCATTTGACACTCATTCCCTCACTTTTGTACATAAGCAATTTTATTCCTTTTCAAGCTTTATAATATGAAAAAGACAAAAAAATCATATAACTGAAAAAGCCGGACGGGAAAATATTTAATACCTCTTATTGGAATCTGTCATGTCGCCTTTGAACAAAGCATTCTTTTCCACTCTATTCATTATGATTCGGGACATTAGTAGGACCTTAGGAGCTGTATTCGTTTTCAAGATTTTACTCCACCAGCTAGTTAAGCTTCTAGTATTATGGAGCCTTTGTTGATTCCTCCTGCATCAAAAAGTATTATTATCCTCTAGTACTTGATTTTATGCTTCCTGAGTCTATCCATCTAATCACGCTCTTGTTCAAAGGAAGTATTGAAACCAGAGTTGGTCAGTCCTCATATCTCTTGACTATTGCATGTCGTCCATCCCATACAGTTCGATCTGTTAGTCCGATTTCTTCCAAATCTTTCATCGCAGTTGTTACCTCATGCTGGTTGATGGGGGGTTCATTAATTCCCTCCTTCCAGCGAGTTTCATTCCATCGACTTCAACTAACTTATTCTGGAATCGAGACTTAGAGACCGTTGAGTACCTTGAGGCTTGCAGTCATTAGTGGTAGGTTCTCTTGCCATCGACAGTTTTGGGAATTCATCAATGTCCCCTGATCGATTGATTCATCATAGTGTTCGGCCTCAACACCTCTATTCACACTTGGTGAATGTACTATGTGCCTTGATACCAGTGCATTTTTTAAGGATTCTAATATTATACTTAAGTATAGTATCCTAGGCGATTATTTTGGATTTAAAAAACATGTATATAGATAGGTAGGCGAATATTAAGTATGAAACATACAATTTACTACTGAAATGTGTAAATTTTGGTGAATATTATGATAAAAAAACATATTTTATGTAAATATAGGCGATATTGGAGACTAAAAATGATCAAATAGCGAATTTATTTTTTGAAAAAAAGTTTGAAAAATAGCCAATTGGCGAAATTTTGCCCTTAAAAATTACCCTACTTGATACCCATTTTCATTATTAGTGGGTTATCTCCTGTCTATTAATGGTATACATCAATGACCAGTAATTAGACGATGTCACATCAGGTTTGACTTCAACACCTTTATTTACTTGATGGGACTTGCAACGTAGATGATTTGTGTAGAAAACCCCATACTTCAGTGGAATTCAGTATGCTACTAGTGATCGTGGTTATACTTATGAGAGATCAGTCTCATACATCAGTAGTTTGTACCTTTAGTTTGCATCAGTTGTTTCCTCTTCAGCGGGAGACCATATCTTATTGTATTGGGTCATGGCTATGATCACTCATGACATGTATTCACTATATATTTCCTAATCATGGCCATTGTATCAGATTGCTATGTATTGTACTGATATGTATTAAGAGATATCATTATATTATGATGAGTGGACTACTCCTTCCATTTGTGTCTCCATCACTTCAATTCTGAGATTTATAACGTATTTTGGCCATCATAGTACCTTCTCTGACCTCACACATTAGGGGGCATATTTTATAGCGCATTTTTCCACCTTGTGAGCATCAGCACTCATTGGCCTCCATTATTAATTTGATTGACTCAGAACTAGTTTTTGTCTTCCAGGAACCCCTGTTTCACTATTTTTGTTCCTGCACTCTAGTTGTTGCACTACCACCAATGTATATGTAGGCTATACCACTATAGCCCGTGTACATCGAGTTAATTGGTAAATAATAGTAAAAACTTTATTTTTCACTTCCAAAAAGCATCCATTGTGACCTTTGGCCATCCATGCATCCCGAAATGACTCGATTCGACCTTTCACCTACCTTTTGGAAGGTTATATATTGAGCTCTTATGGTGTATGGAAGAGGGAGATAAAGAGAGAACATCAAAACTCTATTGGATTTTTTCCATAGCTTGAGTTTACATCCATTGATCCTAGTTTTCGTGAAATTCTTATATTCACCTACCAAACTCTTCCATATCTATTAGTACGTCTACAGTGATTGTAAGGATATAAAACCTCCAGTTTGTATTTGCGTTGAGTTCACCGCACAGTAACTTGAGAATCCCCATATATTTTTATGGATTCAACACCAAAGATTGTATCAACCTTACATAAACACCATAATTCCATCACTTCTAGCTTAGTATTGGACCCCACCCCACAATTCAGTTTAAACTTGAAGAAATGTGCATTGTTCAATTTAAGAATAACCCATGTAGAACACCTCCCATTTTGTGCAGGTACATTAAAGAATCCAATTGCGTTCATATCCACAGAGATATTAGACATCTAATCAATTTTATTACAAAATTTTTTCATAACATAATATTCTTTATAGAGACCAATGATCATTCTGCAATTTTCATCAAGGTTTAACTTCTTATCTTCAAATATAAAGGAATTTCTAGCCTTCCAAATACTCCATGAGATAAATGCAGACAATGTTTTATGTTTTGGGACATCATTATATCAAATGTAAAAAAAAATCAAAATGAGAAGAACCCCAACTCTGTGACATATTGATAGATTCGCAAATGAAAGCCTAGAGTTGTTTGGTACAATCACAAGAGACCAATAACTGTTCAACTGATTCTCCATTCTTCATACAAAGAGCACAAAAATTTGGGAAAATAAAACCTCTGTGAATAAGATTATCCATGGTCTTTAAATAGTTTTCAAAAGAGAGCCATATAAACCATTTTATCTTTAATGACATATGCTATCTCCATAACTTCTTAAACCACCATTTTGGCAAAAATAACATTATGTTCTTGTGCAATTGTCCAATATGCATATTTTTTTGAGATGTGTCCAGATGAAGCATTTGGATACCAGATAAGAAACTCTTTTCAGAGCCGAGTCTAATAATTGTAGTGTTAAGGAGTGAAATATAATAATTCCATTCAACTTCCAAGCAGCTCCCCAACCCCAGATCTGATGCAGTCAACCAATATGAAGTCGGGGTTTTTTTCCAATATTGTCTTTTTATATGTGTAAGAGTAATGAAACCCAACTCAGTTAAATATTCTAGAATATAAGGAGATAAGTGAAAATTTTCCTACATTCCAAGTAATGGATCTATGCCAACGAGGACATTAGTGCCATCCCCAACATTCTAGGTAACACCTCTGCCAAGCCAAGAATAAGATTTTATAAAACCTGTCTAGAAATTTAAAGTGTTCCTACAAGACATGATAGGATTTCTTATCCAAGACAAAATCCAATTTTTTTATGTATTTTGCATGAATAACCTCAGTCCATAATATTTTACCAAATATACCCCTCCAAAAAGTCTTCAAACATAAAGCTCTACTAAAAAAAAAAATTCAATATCCCATCTACCCCAACATTTTGGTTTTAACAGTCTCTCCCATTTAGCCATCTATAGTTTCTGATAATTCACATTTCCATACCATAAAAATCTAAACATTAACCTCCTAATCGAATTGAGAATAGTCTTAGGAACATGATATAGTGACAACCAATACACTGGAATTCCCAATACGACAGTTTTAAAGAGAAACGATCCGCCTCCAATAGAAAGGAGTCTAAAATCCCAATGATTTATTTTCCTCTCACACTTCTCCAGCAACCAATGCCAATCCTTTAATCTATATCCATCAGGTTTCAAGAAATATCCAAAATATTTAAAGCCATTACTCATATCTTGAACAAAGAAAGGCATCATTCCTTGGATGCTATTAATATTCAGATTTTTTTGTAGAAGTGGGACTTTCTTAGGTTAACCTCCATTTGTGTGGCTGCACAAAATATTTTGATGATTTCATTATAACAAGTCTATTCCTCCAAGGATCCACCACCAAATAGTATTACATCATGAACAAAAAGTAAATGTGTAAACAAATGTTGAGATTTTAATACCTTGAAAGAGCAGGAGAGATGCAAGACAACCATGTCTGATACCCTTGGAGATTTTAAATAAGAAAGAAGGGGATCCATTGATAAGCACATCAAACTTTGTTGTGGTAATACATAACATGGTCTAATTAGTAATACTTAATGGAAGGCCGATATGAAGGAGAATAAGACATAGAAAACCCCAGTCAACACAGTCATAAGATTTAACAAGGTCCATATTTAAGAAAAGAGCATCAATATTCTTTAGATTTATCGAGTACATAAACTCTTGAGTGATTCCTATAGCATCTAGAATCTAACTATCCTCCAGAAAACCAAATTGTTCTCTAGACATCCTTCGAGAAAGAAAAGGTCTTATCCTTATCGAAATAATTTTAGTAATGAGCTTATAAGACAAATTGCACAACACAATTGGTTTGAAGTAACTAAATGATGATGGCTTGTTTCATTTAAGAACAAGTGTGATGAAAGAATAAAGCAAGGCCCCTAAGACAAAGTCCTCTATCCTTGAAAATTCCATGATAGAGTTTAGATCCTCTCCCATCACATCCATAAAAGAAAGAAAGAGCTCCATAGTCCATCCAGTAGGACTTGGAATATTTTATTTTTCAAAGTGTTTTAAAGCCTCTTCAATTTCATTCATTGTGACTAAACTGCCAATGGCTTCACCCTCCTCTGGCTCAAAGAAGGAAGGAATATGATTGATTACATTCAATTGTGCATCAATTTGACACAAACCTGGATCTTTAAAGGACTCTAAAAAAAGGATTTTTCCATAATTTTAAGGTCTTATTGTTTGTTAAGCAACTACCCATTATCATCTGGCATCTCCTAAATCACATTATGATTTCTCCTATAGGAATCTTAACTATGAAAAAATCTACTGTTATTATCACCAAGTGATATCTACAAAGCACGACTTTTAAGATGCCAGTCCATTTCCTCTTGTCCAAGAAAATTTTGATTTCATGTTCTCTAAATATTTAAGAAGACTTCTATTTTTTTCATCCAAAATAAAGGAGTCATATTGTGATAGAATATTCCTCATTTTCTCTTCAATCATTAATAAGTCTTCATTGTCTTTAGATTTTTTGTTCTTTGCCCATATATTAACATCCCTTTTTAAACATTTTAACTTCCACACTAGACAATCCATAGGATTATAATTAGCTGGAGGATGTAATTATTTCCATTTATCCCTCACCAAACTACAAAAATCATCCATTAACAACCAAGAGATATTAAATTTGAAAGGATAATTCTGACAGACATTTATCCCATCCAATTGTAAGCAAATAGGGAAGTGATTAGAAATGATACTTTTATCCACCCACATACGATATTTCTAAAGATGATTAGCCAGATTAATACTCATAATGAAACAATCCAATGTTTTACTTATCCCATGACTCCCACTCCACCTATTAGTCCATGTAGGCTCCAATTTGATAGGGGTAATTTCCATCAAATTATTCCTCATAAGAATATTTGTGAAGAAATATGTCATCGAATCCTTATGAGTAGAGGAACCCCACACCTATCCAGGAGAAAGAGTAAAATTCAAATATCCTGCACTGATTAAGTTATTGATTTCTAAGATACTACTACTATCCATCGAATTCCAAAAAAATTAAATGTCCATGGTAGTTATGGATAGCTAAAGTAGGTGAAATTGTTTGAAGGATACTTCCATCAAACTCCCACCACATGTTTGCTAAGGTTTGAAGGAAGTAAATCTAGGGTTCCAATGAGATAATAAACCCCCAGAATTTCCATAGGAATCCACATCACACACCTCACATTCAAGTAAAATATTGGAAATGGTTTTCATAGCTTGGTTCTCCGAACATATATCTTCTTGGATTAGAATGATAGAAGGTTTAGTAGCTTTAATTAATTTTGTGACATCCATCTTTTTACCCATATTATTTGTAACTGAAAATGTAACTATATACTGGTTTCTGGTGAGGAGCTCAAGGCCAAGGCCCCACCAATAAATCTTATAACTGTTGTTACTTATTTCCCTTATTTGTAATTGTTGTTGATAAACTTAGAGACTGAAGGTTTTGACATGAATAAATGATGGGGAAAAGAATCCACTAGGGGAGAGGGGTCGACTAGCTAGGAATCCATGACAGGGGTTTGTTATAGGTCAAATCTGCACTTCTCTATCCGTGATCACATTGCCCTGTTGATCACACAAAATGACACTAAGGATTGAAGAGTTTGATTGACCTGGATGACTTGTTGCGAGAAGTACACTCTTCAGCTGAAAATATTGCAGTTTCTCATGATTTTACCACATGTACACCCCTCTCTATATAGAAAACCAGCATACACCTTGAAAAAATACTCTACTTTGCTCAAGGAAAACCAGCGTACATCTCCCCAAATGTTGTAAACGCTTGTTGCAGAGCACAAAAGTTGCTCATTGTACGCTACTCTTGTTGTATGAAACCCGCGTACATCTTAAGATGAAATCAAAAAATATATTAATTTGATGAATTGGGATTAGTTGAAGTTGGTTCTGTAACTTTCCCAACCTCCCAATTCAACCACCTCTCGATCTAAATTGCCTACCTTGTCCTATAAATACAAGGATCCATGAGAGGACTAGTTGGAAAGACTAGTTAGAAGACTTAGAGAGATAGAAGACCTAGAAAGAATGCTTTGAGTACTGTTACGCCGGAGGAATCCCCAAATAAGAGTGAAGAGTAGGAGCCCAGCATCCGGTTGCATAAGCATCCGGTTGCATAAGCATCTCTACGCGTCAGGTATATTGTATTGATTCATGTTTCTTTGACAATAAAAAGTTCGAAACACCCTTCCTGTCCCAAATCGAATGTCTACTAGATTGTTTATTCATTTGGATTAATATATTTCTATATTTGATGATTAAGCTGTTTGTTCTTTGATCATATTTATTATATCCAAGATACCCTGAGGAAGGTATCTTTTGTGTTGCAGGTTCGTTAAGCAGAAGATCAAGCGGGAGATCAAGCGAAAGCTAGGACCAGTCGTCGATAAGAGGTACTTCTTTCAATCTCAATCTCTTTCTTTTGTAGTAACTAAATGCAATACAATTAATGTGTTTACCTGTCAGCCCCACCCAGTTGGTAGTGTCTCTCCTCACTATAAGGTAGAAATCCTGAACAACAAACTAGCGACTCTGCTGGGGAGTAACCGTGTGTTTTTCTGCTCTAGGAGACCTAGTTAGGTGTTCTTCCAGCCCATTTTTTTAGTATTTTTGACTGTTTGAGAGGCCTTATAGGTCCGTGTTACTTGTCCTTTTTGCTTGATTCATCTTAGTTGACTGTTGTAAAGGCTGTTTGTTCCCTTCTAAGGCATGTACACTGGTCTACCCTACTTACAGTAGCGTTTGTTTCCTGATGAACGCCCCTCCTTGCACTGCACAGTAGCGTACCTCTCCTGATGTACATTGGTTTCTACACTGCAAAGTAGTGTATTTTCCTGTAGTGTCTAGTTTTTTGTTAGGGTTTGATTTCCAAGCCTTTGGTTTCTTTTCCAACTTGTTTCTTTTCTTCCTTCACTGACCCCTGAGACCTCCCATGTCTCTGTTGAGTCTTGTTTGCCTCTCCTGTGTCTTTTAGTTTTTTTTGCTTACTTGACTATTTATTTAAGTGTCTTCACTACTTTCTAGCCCTTTTTGAAGTTTGTGCACTATTCTCTTTTGGACATAGCTGTACACTCTGGCCCTAGTTGCTTGTTGCAGCCATACAAACCTGTGTCATTATCGTTAGTTGTTTGTGGCAACATTAGCATGCTTTCTCTTGGTCTTATCCTTTCCATTAGGGTTTGACCTTCAAGTTTGAGTCCTTAGGGTCGCTTCGTCTAGATAATTCCTGATTGTCTTTTCAGTTCAGTCCAAGTGAGTCAAAGCCTCCTAGTTAGTCTTCTTTCGAGTCCGTGCGTTTGGTAAGGTAACTTTTGGTTCGCTTGCTTACTTCTTTACTTGGCTTAGTGTTTTCTTAGGGTTTTGGTGCTTAGGAGTAGCCTGTTAGGCCTACCTTTCCATTACGAGCATTTCTTCTCCTTGTCTCTTTTACACTTTGTTTCCAAGTCTCAAGTTTTTCTTTTGTAAAAACTTGGTAAGTCAAGTCTTCCTTAAAACGTTTGATTTGTTTGTTTCGAGCCAGTTAGGTGTTAGTATTACTCACACTTTACATTTAGGTCTTACTTGCACTTTTACAAGTTCTTTTTCTTTTACAATTATCAGAAAAACCAAAAAATTGTTTTAAGTAGCTTAGTAGTAAGGTCTAGCATTGCTTTGGAGTAGCATAGTTTGCTTCAAAATATTAAAAAGAAAATACAAAAAGAAGTTTGATTTAAGGGTTGCCTAGTTTTCGATTTTTGAAAGAATATAAATGAAAAATAGAAAAGTTTTTGTGAATTTGAAATCATTACTTTACATGCACTTTACTTTCATAACAAACCATTCCACACACCACACTACAACCCTTGAGTAACAAGTAGCCTTTAAAAAGAACTATTAATAAAATTTATTACCAATATCTTTCTTTTTAGGTATACACATCATCAACTAGCTTAGGCTAGAGTTTCGGACTTAAATCACCTTAAACGATCTAAAACTGGCTTCATTACTCAACAATCGTAGTATGCCTTTCACTTAGGTAAATCCATCTCTATTAAATAGTCTTGGGATGCTCTACTCAAACCAGAGTTAAGCACGAGGCCGTGGGAGATTAGAATTGTTGAGGATATCCCCTCACTTTCCTCTCAAGTACCATAAACCATAGTTGACTCACGTACGAGGGTCCTTTCGGACTTCGGGCTTTGCTACCCTGCCCATGCATTTTGACTAGGCTGACGACTGTCCCCCCAAGTTATTTCGTATTGATGGTAGCCTTAGTATCAGACTTTTAGGGCTCTACATAGGTAGAGTGGGTGGTTATTCCCACTTCAAACCACTTATACTATGAAACGAGAACTCGACACAGTTCTCGTTTTTCTCTCTCCTAATTTTAGTAGCTATTTTTACCTCCGTTTCAAAAATGGTTGATGCCAGTATCACACATTTTCATTTTGAGGCATTTTTTTGGGCCTTTGACACATC
This sequence comes from Larix kaempferi, assembly GCA_027924585.1. NCBI lineage: Eukaryota > Viridiplantae > Streptophyta > Pinopsida > Pinales > Pinaceae > Larix > Larix kaempferi. Next base: position 4,016,321 of record BSBM01000118.1, read on the forward strand.
TTTATTGTAAAGTATTTTTAATTTCTATTTTCAAGTGTGTTTTTTAGAAATTTAACAAAAAACATACATTTAGAAGCTAGCTATAATGAAAAACACATACATTTTCAACATTTATCTTTAAAATTCAATCATAAATAATATATTTTTATGGAAAAAATAGTAAACAAATCGAGAAAAAGAAGACATTTAAACCCATTTTTAACAGATTTTTAGTCATTTTGTATAAAAATGATACTATTTCACATTATTTTTCATAATATTTAACCCCCTAACCAATTATTATTAAAATTTAAAAAGAAAATATTTAAAAAAATTACATTGCCCCCTTCTACCCTAACCCTATCCCTACTCCCCCACAAATTATTACAAAAGTTAAAAAAATAATTATAATGCGTCCCTTCTACCCTAACCCCCTAACAAACTATTAATAATTTTTTTTAAAAATTACATTTAAAAAAATAATTACATATCCTACCCTAACCCCTCAACCAACCATTAATAAACATTTAAAAAAACAAAGTACATTTTCTAATGTCCTAGCGCCCTACATTACCCCCTACCTTAGCCCCCCGAAAATTACATTTCCTAATGCCCTACCCACTACGTTAACCCCCTAATGTTACCCCATTACCCCTCACACATCGTTTTAACTAAAAAAATTTAAAACCTAGCTTAAAAAAATTAAAAAATTAAAATAAAAACCTAAACTTAAAAAATAAAAAATAAAACCTAAACTTTACAAAAGAAAATAACAAAAAAATAAACTAAACTTTACAAATTAAAAAAAAAAAAGACTTTACAAAATTTTTTTTTAAAACAAATTAAAAATTTTTAAAAAAACTTAAAAATAAAAATTTAAAAAATAAATAAATTTAAAAACAAATTAAAAATTTAAAAAAAAACTTTAAAAAAAAAAAATTTAAAATTAAAAAAAAAAAATTTAAAACAAATTAAAAATTTTAAAGAAAACTTTAAAAAAATAAATAAATTTTAAAACAAATTAAAAATTTAAAAAAAAACTTAAAAATAAAAAAAATAAAAATTTAAAAAATAAATAAATTTATAAACAAAATTTCAAATTAAAAAAAAAAAACTTTAAAAAAAAAAATTAAAAATTAAAAAAAAAAAAAATTTAAAACAAATTAAAAATTAAAAAAAAAACTTTAAAAAAATAAATAAATTTTAAAACAAATTAAAAATTTAAAAAAAAACCTAAAAAAAAAAAAATTAAAAATTAAAAACAAAACCGTTGGGCGCCCAAAGGGCCGCCCCACGGTGGCCGCTCGATGCCCGGCATCGAGCGGCCACCGTGGGGCGGCCCTTTGGGCGCCCAACGGGGCGGAGCCAGCACCCGCCTGCCCAAACGTGGGCGGCGGGTGCTGGCTCCGCCCCGTTGGGCGCCCAAAGGGCCGCCCCACGGGGGCAGCTCGATGCCGGGCATCGAGCGGCCCCCGTGGGGCGGCCCTTTGGGCGCCCAACGGTTTTTTTTTTAATTTTTAATTTTTTTTTTAAAGTTTTTTTTTAAATTTTAAATTTGTTTTTAAATTTATTTTTTTTTTAAATTTTAAATTTTCTTTTTTTAAGTTTTTTTTTAAATTTTAAATTTGTTTTAAATTTTTTTTTTTTTTTTAATTTTTAATTTTTTTTTTAAAGTTTTTTTTTTAAATTTTTAATTTGTTTTAAAATTTATTTATTTTTTAAAATTTTTAATTTTTTTTTTAAAGTTTTTTTTAAGTTTTTTAATTTGTTTTAAAACTTATTTTTTTTTTAAATTTTTATTTTTATTTTTAAAGTTTTTTTTAAAATTTTTAATTTGTTTAAAATTTTTATTTTTTTTTTAATTTTTAATTTTTTTTTTTAAAGTTTTTTTTAAAATTTTTAATTTGTTTTAAAATTTATTTTTGTAAAGTCTTTTTTTTTTTTTAATTTGTAAAGTCTAGTTTGTATTTTGTTATTTTCTTTTGTAAAGCTTAGGTTTTACTTTTTATTTTTTAAGTTTAGGTTTTTATTTTAATTTTTTAATTTTTTTAAGCTGGGTTATAAATTTTTTTAGTTAAAACAATGTGTGAGGGGTAATGGGGTAACATTAAGGGGTTAACGTAGTGGGTAGGGCATTAGGAAATGTAATTTTTGGGCGGTTAAGGTAGGGGGTAATGTAGGAGGGGCGCATTATAATTTTTTTTTAAACTTTTGTAATAGTTTGTTGGGGGTTAGGGTTAGGAATTTATTTGTTGAAAACATAAAATTTCAATTTGGGGGTTGATTTTAAGGCTTTCGTAAACAACAGTATGAGGATTTTAAGCCATGGCTATATTTTTAACCCAGAGAAAAAAAACGTTGATACTAGTATCAACACTTTTCGATTTGGAGGTTGATTTTGGTGTTTTTTATGAAAACATGATACTGGCATCAACACTTTTTGATTTGGGGGTTGTTTTCGGTGTTTTTTATGCAAAAATATGAGTTTTTATGGCTAGAGTTCTCGTTCTTAGTATATAGTTCTCGTTTCATAGTATAAGTGGTTTTCACCTCAGACAGACGTGGAAGGTAACCCTTTGGCAGTAATCCCGGGAGGGTGGTTTGGTGATTCAAATGCTTGCACCCAGTGGACCTCCGGAGGATTCCACGTAACTGACCATCGATACTCTGTTAGTCTGTTATGGGCCCTAATCATCCCAGACTTGCTTCCGACAGTATTTGCCATTGTTTTCCTGGTTTTATCACTTAGGAAATTTTTAGTGGTGTGCTCTTTGTGCTATTTGTTTTTAGTTGGCCTTAGATATTTCTGGCCCATTGAGTCAAAAACTATGGAAAGCATCCCAGTGAGTACCAATCAAGGGACCCTTGTTCAAGGGGATCCTTGTGCTTTTTCATTCACTGGGAACATTGGTACTCCCTTAATGGCTACTTTGAATCTTCCAGGATTCACTATAAAGCTACCGGTTTGGTTGTTTTCCACTCCGAACGCCTTGCATGCTCTTGATGCTTCTCAAGTAAGCACCTCACATCAAGAGCATCAGAACCCTATGCCTGCATTGCCAGTAACATCTTCTCCTCCTCCTTATACCTCATGTGGTGAAAGTATTAATACTAGTAACCAGCATTCTAAAAGGAATAGACAGAGAAAGAATATGAAGAAGATGCCAAAGCAAGGGGGCAGCCACCCAACCTCTTGAGGTCATGTTGGGGGCACCTACCCAACCTGTGGTGTTCATGTTGGGAAAATTCACCCAGCCTCTGAAGGTCATGTTGGGGGCACCTACCCAACCTCTGGTGGTCATGTTGGGAGAAATCATACTGAACCTCACCACCCAGCCTCTGAAGTTCATGCTAGGGGCACCTACCCAACCTCTAGTGGTCATGTTGGGAGAACTCACCCAGTCACTTGAAATCATAATGAACCTATGCAACTAGCCTCTGAAAGTCATGCTGGGGGCACCCACCCAACCTCTAGAGGTCATGTTGGGGGAACTCTTTCAGTCACTGCAAATCATATTGAAAGCACGTCTTCAACCATTGTTTCTCATGTTGAGGACACGCCATTGAGCATTGCTGGTCATATTAATGACAAGTTACCAATTACTGTGAGTCATACTGGAGACACTGAATCGACCACTGCAAGTCATGCTGAGAACATTGACATTGTTAACAAACCTAATAAACAGAAACTTAAGTTCCCTTGTAATTTTTGCAAAGGAGACCACCTAACCTATTTGTGCCCTGTACTTCCAGAAGTGCAAAGAGTGTGGTCCTTAGTTCAAAAGTCTTCTACTTCTGAGCAACTAGCCACTGCAAGTCATGCTAGGGGCAAGCTGTCAGCCAATGCTAGTCATGCTGAGAGTACTATTGTTGTAAAGGAGTCTAAGCTTATAGGATGGAAGCCAAATTTCCCTTGTAAACTTTGTAAGGGAGATCACCTTACTCACCTATGCCCTACTATTCCATAGGTGTGGAGAGTGTGGTCCATGTCTAAAGGATCCTCTGTTCCTGAATTGTCTATAGATTCCCAACATTCGGATCAACCTTTGGTTGATGAAGTGGTTGAACCAATGCAATCTTTGGTCAACCCCACTCTTTCTTCGGAGAGTGAAGTGATCGAATCGATGCAATCTTCGACCGATCCCATCAGTCCTTCGAAGACTGATGCACCTGTCCCTGAAGTCTTCTGCATTACTCATTCGGATGTTTCTGAAATTGGGGGCACTTCATCTGTGTTGAGTGAACCCCTACCAAGCTATGAGATTATTTCCTTTGATTGGAATAGTCGAACTAGGCGTCACCTTGCTTCTGCTACACCTTTTCAGATAAAGGTTGATATCGGCAACCATGTGGTTCATCAATGTATTGTAGAGGAAGGAGCCTCTGTTAGTATCTTATCCCCTCATGCTTGGAGAGATTTAGGTTTTCCTAACATTGTTCTAGCTATTAATTGGCCATTGACTTTCGATAAAATACCTGTCACTTTGGGTGGAAAAACAGTCTTAGTTGATTTTATGGTTTTAAAGGACCCTATGGATTTTGATATGATCATAGGGCGTGATTACGTATATGCTATGCAGGCTGTGGTGTCTAGGCTTTTTCATGTGATGCATTTTCCTCACAATGAAAGCATTGTGACGATCGATCTGCTTACATTTTTTGATCCCTGTTATTACCCAACTATAGACCACGTATGTTCCTCGTCAGTAGGCACTACCATGTCACAATCAAATTATGTGGTATATTGTTCCTTGAGTCCAATTGCTATTGAGAAGAAGCCTCTGAATTCATGTTTACCTTCTAGGGACTGGGTCCTGGCAATTGACCAGGTGATCACTCCATCTGAATGTTTAGATATGTGTTCCATCTAGGATAACATACTTTCCTTTGATGAAGTTTTCCTAGAGTCTATAATGCAGCGTGCCATTCATTTGGACATTGATCCATCGTCGAGCATTCTTCCACCTTTTCTTCGAGCTCGTTAAAAATAGTAAGGAGGCTATGAGCATTTCTTCCACCTTCACTTCGAGCTCGTTAAAAACAGTAAGGAAGTTATGAGCATTCTTCTTGTCTCCTTTGAGCTCGTTAAAAATAGTAAGGAGGTCACAAGTTTACTTTTTCAGGCTCGTTAAACCTTTACGAAAAAGATTGTTATAGAGTTCTTTCATGCTCTTGTTAGACTCTTTAAATATGACAAGATTGCCAAGTATAGTTGTCCTTTCAGACTCGTTAAAGGATTTGAAGCGACATCTGCTTAAGTATAAGTTTAACCCTTTTCCGGACTTTTGCGGTTACTTACGAAAAAGGGATACTCTAGTCATGCGTGGCTAGAAGAGTTATCCTCTCATTGTTTTATACTTTTTCGGGGGAGGGGACTAACTGTACGAAAAAAGAATTTTGGAGCCTCTCTTTAGGGTTTTCAGGCTCTCGAAACATGAAAACACCAAGTGAGCATTCACTTACTTGGGATCGATGTGAAATCTACGAGAGGTTATATAGAGTATTGTTTAAGTTTTTCAGACTCTATAAACAGGAAAACACCGGCGATCATTAACCTACTCGGACTCAATATTAAAATCCACGAGTAAGTGTATGGAGGATTATTTAAGTTTTTCTGACTCCTTAAACAAGAAAACACCAACGAGCAAGAATAGATCTCGACTCGAGATTAAAATCCAGAGATCAGTATTATAGAGTATTCGTCTATCTCTTCTTTGAACTCTGTAAAAAATGAAGAAGGTCCTGAGTCTTCCTCCCATGGGCTCGTTAAACTTGTGATATGGTTGGACTTATTGAGTTTTCTATCTTTCTTGGACTCATTAAAACAACAAGAAGGTCATTACTTTACCAAAAAGAATAAGGGATAAGAAGGGTATATCACATCTTTTTTAGTTTCAAAGGCATTTTCAGTCAGTCATATCCTTGAACACAGCACCTATTTGAGTGTTTCATATCAGTTGGGTTTTAGTTTTTGGCCTTAGGGTGAACCTGATCTCCGAGTTTGTACTCCCCCGGTTGGTTATTCTTCCAATCATATGGAGGGTCTATTATGTCTCCTACATCATATACTTATATCATTTTCCCCTTCATGTTGAAAATTTTCTAAGTCACTTTGTGTTGTGCTCACTGTTCAAGGATACAGCCTGTGTCGGCCATTCTGCAGTTTACCTTGACTTCATGTGTCGGCCATCCTAGTGTCAGTTTGTTTCATCTTGTTACTCGTCCTACTCCACATCATCTCATACCTGTGAGTGTTCCTCGTGTTGGATGATGGAGGATGCATTAATTCCTCCCTTCCAACGGACTTATTCCCATCGACTTCAGCTCATTATGCTCTGGGAATGAAGTTTAGAGTTTCAGTTAGTACCTTGGGGATTGCAGTCATTCGTAGCAGTTTCCCTCGCTGTTGAATAATGGGAATACATCAATGTCTCTTATTCGACAGGTTCCTCAAGTGTTTGACTTCAAGTCCTCTTATTCACACTTGTTAGATCGTACTAGGTACCTTGGGCCCCATTATCATTATCGATGTAAGCCCTCGTGTTTGCTAACGATATATATTAATGACCGGTAATCAAACGATACCCCCCATGTTCGACTTCAGCTCATTTATTCATATGGACAGGGTTTGTACCTTGGGTTGTTTGGATGACGACCTTGGGACTCTGATAGCATCACCATATTTATGTTATTGCCCAAGTTGTGCAAGACTGAGCCTCACTCATTTTGGATCTTCATGAGACATAGATCCAGTTTGTTGTTATGGATAAGATCTCTCATTTTGACATGGATCCATGCTTGTATTTCAGTGGCCATGCTCTATATACATATCTCCTAGTTATGTATCGGAGATCTTGTTGTATTATGCTACACATCTATATGATATCAAGATTGTAATTGCTCACTGACCTTGATTGTTGTTTCAGGTGTTTTTGTGACTTGGTTCTATGGTTTCTTACTCCTCCTCTGACTTGGAATTATAATGTATTTAGGCCATCGTTTCCCTCTGACCTCACACATTAGGGGGCATTTGTTATAGGTCAAATATTCACTTCTCCATCCGTGATCACATTTCCCTATTGATCACACAAAAGGACACTAAGGCTTGAAGAGTTTGATTGACCTAGATGACTTGTTGCTAGAAGTATACTCTTCAGCTGAATATATTGCAGTTTCTCATGATTTTACAACATGTATGCCCCTATCTGTATAGAAAACTAGTGTACACCTTGGAAAAATACTCTACTTTGCTCAAGGACAACCAGCGTACATATCCTAAAATGTTGTAAATGCTTGTTGCAGAGCATAGAGGTTGCTCACTGTATGCTACTCTTGTTGTATGAAACCCGTGTACATCTTGAGATGAAATCAAAACATATATTAATTTGACGAATTGGAATTAGTTGAATTTGGTTCTACAACTTTCCCAACCTCCCAATTCAACCACCTCTCGATCTAAACTACCTACCTTGTCCCATAAATACAAGGAGGATCCATGAGAGGACTAGTTGGAAAGACTAGTTAGAAGACTTAGGGAGATAGAAGACCTAGAAAGAATGATTTGAGTACTATTATGCTAGAGGAATCCCCAAGTCAGAGTGAAGAGCAGGAGCCCAAGATCTGGTTGCAGAAGCATCTGTGCACGTCAGTTATATTGTATTGATTCATGTTTCTTTGACAATAACAAGATCGAAACACCCTTCCTGTCCCAAATCGAATGTCTACTAGATTGTATATTCATTTGGATTAATATCTTGCTATATTTGATGATCAAGTTGTTTGTTCTATCATCCTATTTATTATATCCAAGATACGTTGAGGAAGGTATCTTTTGTGTTGCGAGCTCATCAAGCGGGAGATCAAGCAGGAGATCAAGCGAAAGACCAAGCGAAAGCTAGGACCAGTCGTTGATAAGAGGTACTTCTTTCAATCTCGATCTCTTTCTTTTGTAGTAACTAAATGCAATACAATTAATGTGTTTACCTGTCAACCCCGCCCAGTTGGTAGTGTCTCTCCTCACTATAAGGTAGAAATCCTGAACAATAGGGTTACAAGTGTCATCTTAAGATATTAATCCTATGTTGAGTGCTAGTCCTAGGTAGGATTGCCGAAGACATATTTATCTTCCGCAGGGTAATAAAAATATGCTATGGCCTACTTATTTAGTTAACTAATATTAGTTATCCTAGCTGGAACTAAGTATCCTAATTTTCATTATTGTCCTAAGCTCATTGTAAGGAAAAAGTTCCAAAATAATGACAGGAGGGGAAATAATAAATGATGTTGTAGGAGCTTTCAAATATACCTTTCTATGAACAAAGGGAAAAAAATCCAGGAAACCTTAATAAAATGCATATGTTATATGCATACATCCTTTTGTATATATATACACGTCATACAACAAGGTAGGAACATGGCAGGCGCATTCACTATTACACTCACATGGAAAATGAAGGAATATAAATACTTCTTAGTTAATATTTGGGGATTAGGGGGGGAATTACCTTGCTATGCAATTGATTGCATTATGATTAGCATAGAAAGTGATCTCCCATATACCATAGAATTAAGTATATGGCTGTGGCACACCAGTATAGTGGATTTCGTTATCTCTGTGGGTTGGACAGAGATGAGATATAGCTCATACTCAGCTTTAAAACGATATATGCAATCTCATACTCAGCTATAAGTGATATCTACGATCCCATACTCAGCTATAAGCGATCTCTGCGAGCTCATACTCAACTTTACGCAATATATGCGATATTTGCATACATTATTTAAACAGAGCTCATGCTCAGGTGAGTGATATTTGTCCCTATTTTTTGATAACGTTATTATTTAGAAAAATCCTACTTAAAATTATTTAAAGAGGTAGGCTTTTAATCTCTGCATTTCATAGTGAAATTTATGTTTTTTGGGGTGACAGAGTTTGTACTACTTTATGTGATCTATGCATATTTTTTTGACATAGTTTATATATATCATATACCACATATAACCGAAATTTGTACAATGATATCTGCACACTCGATGGTCATAGTTTGAAGTACACTCTATAGAAAGCGATAACATACACCCAAGAGTCATATTTGTAACACAACCTGAAGAAAACAATCTTCTCACACTCGATGGTACACTACATGGTCCGAGTTTGAAATACACTATCTATAAAGCAATGGCATACACCCAAGACTCAGAGTTGTAATACAATATGTAGAAAGCGATCTTTGCACACACTCAATGGATAGAGTTTATACGTTATTCATATACACTATTGTGGGTATGTGACGTGCACATATATTGTCGACAAGAGTTAAAAATCGATCTCTACATACTCGATTCTTGTTGGACAAGGGACCTTTTTAAGATAAGAGATATGTTTCACTTATATAATCTATTGATAAGTTACAATATCTCATACTCAAGTTTGGAAAGGATGTAGTCCTTGGCTTGGGGAATTGTAAGTGTTTTTTTTTTTTTGTGCTAGGGGAATCGACAACTAGAGACTGGGCTGGTACTCACGTGACACAGGGTCCAGGGATCCAATCCCGCTACCACTATACCATTACGTGCCCCACACACCCCGCAAGCATGGGACACAAGTAAAGTCGGGTGTGATTTGAACTCGTGACCTCCAATTTACAACATGGGTCTTCATATCAAGTGAACCACCAATGAGCCACACCCGTACGGGAGGGAATTGTAAGTGTTACAATAATGTAGATTACATATTATTTAAGGATGTTGACTGTTAACACCTCTAAGAAAAATCCCACATGGGAAGAAAAGGGCACCCCCTACCGAAATCTCAAGCCTTCCCACTAAATTTTTACTCCGAAAGAAGAAGCAAAAAGTCCCCAAAAATGGCTAAGTATCAATCGCTTCTGACTGGATGAGCAAGCCACAGTAAGAAAAATGGCAAAAATGAGGTCTTCTGCTCCTAAGAGATTGAATGGTAGAGATTGGATATAGAGCTAGATGGACGACTGTAGAGCGATTTCGCAAAGGTTTCGACTTTCTGAGCCCGCATTGTGGATTGCAGAAGTCAGAGGATTAATTTTCTCAAAGTTGTGTGTCAGAGTTTCCGACTTCCAACTCCCGCATTTCGGATTACAGATTGCGAAGGAATAAATTTTTCCAAGTTGTGAATTTGGGGTTTTGACTTCTAACTCCCGTATTGCGGAGTGTGGAAGTCAGAGGCGTGATTTCTTCGAAGCGGTGAATTTGGGTTTCCAACTTCCAGATCCCACATTTTGGATTGCGGAAGTCGGAGGCGTGATTTCTTCGAAGCAGTCAATTTAGGGTTCTGACTTTTGACTCTCACATGGCAGGTTGTGGAATTTAGAGGCATGATTTCTTCAAAGTTTTCAATTTGGCGTTCCGACTTTCCGATGCCCGTATTTCTGATTGCGGATTGCAGAAGTCGAAGGTGTAATATCTCAAAATTGTGCTTTGGGGTGCTAACTTCCGACTCCTGTATTGTGCCTTGTAGATTGCGGATTGCGGACTGAAGTTGGCATTTCAGAATAAATTGCAGCAATGTAAAAATTCAGAATTTGGTTGTAAAAAGACTCAACTTTCCACGACTGGGAGTCAAGATGAAGGAATAAGAAAGGCGCAATATGTCAATCCCTACAAATCAGCTTGAAATGGCTCAATGTAAAGGACAACATGCAGTTCGACAACCCAAGTTTTGCACTAGCAGCGAACTGAAGTTTCCCACCGGCTCATCTCTAGATCAAGAAGTAGTTTGTCTGAGCAGGTCGAAGTGAAGAAGAAATACAGCCACATGACTTCTAGTTTTTATTTTATTTTGAATAAATAGTCCATAAGACTCGTAGTTAATCTAATATATTACCAACAACTGTAATTACGAATTTAATAAAAAACCATATATGGATGAAGTATTCGAGAAGGTTTTGATTTTTGTAAGGCTATAAATGAAGGTTTTGAATAATACCCAAGGGTTGGCATTTTGAGATAAGAAAACTCTGAGTATGTAATGAAACCCATCCTTTCATTAATGCGAAGACTTAAATTTTGGAGTAGAAATTCCTGAAATGAATGTTTTGATGTCTATAATTCTTGTGCATCTTTCCCTTGCTAGTATTTTCCATTGATTGTCTTCTTCTGAAGTGTTTAAATCAAGATTAAATGGTCTGAAATTCTTCTATCATTTGATACTTCAGATACATATGATTAGATACTCCACTCTTTATTTTTGAAATTGCAAGTTAGAGTTCATTCATAAATGCTCTAACACTGTGATGGATTTTTGTTTCCCTTTATGCTACCATCTGCTAATATCCTTTTGATGTGAAAAAAAATTCATTTATATTTCCCCTGCTTTTAGAATTATATTCCAATCAGTCATCTATGATAGAAAACCTATGAAAGTTTGACTCCATGCCCTATGATATACCTATCCTCAACCCAACCAATTGAAATCCCTAATACCCTTTATCTGAAGGTCTATCCACCACTATTAATACCCAACCATCCAATTCAAGTGATATTTTGCATGCTAAAAGATTTGTGAGAGAGAGATCCCTCTATATGTTTGGAAGCGCTAGCTTCCATCCACAAGAGTGTAGTTGAAATAGTTACATGAGTGATCTCTTTTGCTGTAACCTGGAAGAATCCCGAGTAATAACATCTGGAGACCATACTGGGGACGGAGAAATTACCCAAGAAAAAGAATTACAAGGAATCAAATCAAATATCTGAGGGTAAACAGAATATCAGATACATAAAGGTTGTGATAATTTCCCCTGGCGACTCCAATATTCAAATTTTCAGTCCCACAAGAGAAATTTGGTGAGTTTCTTGAAATAATTCTAGCTTCCCGAAGGATATATACTAGAAGTCGGCTGGATCCTGAACCAACACAATCTGTATCAGATCTAGAAAAGAACATCTGGAAAGCGAAGAAAGAAAAAACAGGTATTCCTCCATTAACCAGATCTTTTTCTTTACCTAAAGAAGAAGCCCAGACTATAGATATTGTCTCTTTCTATTTAAAGTTTGAGAATTCTTTATTTAGGTCTAAATCTAAGACAGATCTGAAAGAGATCGTATTTGATCAGAAGAAGTTTCAAACCCATTGTTTGAGTGCTTTGTGGGAGAGTCTATAGGTGAAAGAAGAAAGCAGTGACTTGTTCCTTTTCACTAAAGAAGCCAGCAAGAAGACCAATATCCTGATCACCCCTCCTACTCCAGGTCACACTGTTGTAATACCTATCCCTGCTTCGAAACCTATTTCAAATACTCCTCCTGGTTCCAAGCAAACCCTAAGAGAAATTGATGCCAGATTTGCCCAAGTTTATCCCTCCCTGCCAACCTCCATAATCTACATGTGGGTTATTCCCAACAGCTCATGATAAATCATGGGGAAGGGAGTGGTACTGCACAACAACATATGGACCGTTTTACTGAATTCATAGATCTTGAAGAGATAGATGAAGATGATGTCAAGATTAGGTTATTTGCCCACATTTTTTCAGGGGAAGTAAAGAAATGGTTCAAAACTCTTCCAAATGGAGGTATTGCTACCTATGAAAGGTTGAAAGAATATTTCCTAGCCAGATGGAAGGATAAACGAAATCCACTCCAAATTCTCACTCAATATGAAAACATGAAGAAAACTAATGTTGAGACTGTCCAGGAATTTCCAGCCAGGTTCATGAAAATGTACAATTCTATCCATGTGGACATCAAACCCCCTGTGGGTGCAGCCAAACTTCACAATGCTAATTGGTTTGATAGTGAATTTTCTCTCATGTTGAGAGAAAGGGGATCTTCTACCCTTCCTGATATGTTTAAATATGATGTTGAAGTAGAAGCTAATATGATGTCCTCGGGTAAAATAAGGCACATAACTGAAATTGAGAAAAAGAGATTCAATGAAATAGTCCATCCTTCCACCTCCCAATCTATTGATACCATCCTTACAAAACCCATGGTAAAGAAAGTCCCGAGCCTCAAACTCAGAACACGAACTACAAGAGACCTCCTGCCCCACAGGGAAGACCAAGAGAGCCAACGGACCCTAGAAACGCATAAAATTAGCCAATAAGACCATGCTTTGCTGAAAATTTGGTAGTTGAAGATGAAGAGGAAGATGGACATCCTGAAGATCAGATCCACCTCTTTGATCAGATGCATCCCCAATTTTATTTGACTAAAGAAGAACATGATCAATCATCTCTGCAGTTAGATAGAAGACTAGAAGAGTCAGAGTTTGAACAATATCAAAGAGGTTTCCAAAATTCAATTTTTGAATTTCAGAGACAACATCATTTGAGGAATATAAAGGTAACAATAGACCAAGGAAAGGCTTCAGCAAAGCCATCTACTTCTTAGCCAAAAAAGAAAGGAACCCTCAACAAGGGTGATCCAAAATCCCTTATCCCTGAAAAAACAACTGAAAAGAATGTTGAAGCTCCTAAAAGGGTCCCAGAAGGGAAGGATGAAAGTAATGTGAAAACAATAAAGAAGACCCATTCTACTTTCAGTTTAGAAAATTAAATCTCTAAGGTAAAGATCTCAATCCCCTTCAATGAGTTGTTAAAAGATACAGAATATAAGAATTAGATTCTAGAAATAGTAAAGGGAGAGGAAGGAAAGAAGCCAGACACTCTTAATTTGCATGATGATAAGCTCTCCCTTATATCAGTCTGAATAAGCTTGATCATATACTACATAATGCTATGTTAGATTCTGGGGCCTTACATAACCTCATGCCAAAATCAGTGGTAGAAAGTCTAGGATTAGAAATCACCAGACCTTATAAAGACTTATTCTCATTTGATTCCAAAAGAGTACAGTTCATGGGGATGATCAAAGGTATGATTGTATCACTGACACAAATCCATCAGAATAATGGGGTAACGGACGTAGTGGTGGTAGACATCCCACCCAAATTTGGGATGTTATTATCAACATCTTGGGTGTCTAAACTGAAGGGAACATTGTAGATGGATATGTCTTATGTCACCATCCCTATTTTTGGAGAAAAAAAATACTATATAGAGAACATAGATTGTCCTATGTAGTAAGCAATAAAAGTAAGCCTGAAAATCATCCCATATTTGTTGTAGACACTGATGTAGGCTCTTCGATATTCTTTTATGGACTTGATTTAGGAGAAAAAGATGTGAAAGTCGCTAACATCCCTGAAACAAATGATGGGTTTAATAGCGAGAAAGACATACAATGCATTCGTAGCTCCGGAAGCGAACAGGACAACAGTCAACAGGTAGAAAGGGTCGACGATGAGAAGTCAGAAATAGAACCAAAAGTTATAGCTACATCCCAGAAGGAAGGTCTCTGGACTATGAGATTTGATGGGGCTGCAAATAAGGAAGGTGAAGGGGCAAGAGTATGGATCACCCCCACATATGAAAGAAATAAATGCTCCAGGTTGTAGTCCTTTAAACTGGCATTTGACTGCTCAAACAATGTAGCATAATATGAATCTTTGTTGCTAGGGTTGAATGCGCTTAAGGAGCTGAAAGCTAAAAAATAAAATTCTAAGAAGATGTGAAATTGATAATCCAACAAGTAAATGGGGTTTATGAAACCAAACACCCCAAAATGAGAGCTTATAGGAATGCAGTTTGTGATATGTTCGATAACTTGTTTACATAACACATTATTTCCTTCATCCCTAGAAAGTAAAATGCAACAACAGATACCCTAGCCAACTCTACTAGTAGATTCCAACTCCTTGTTTATCCCACCGGAACCTATATGATCAATATAAAGAATAGGCCTTTTGTCCCTAAGAATACCAGACACTGGCATATATTTTAATATGATCAACAAATAAAGAAATTTGTGGAGATGACAGAGGAGTTTTCCAACACCCATATTGATCAAGAAAACTGTGCAAATGAAGAATGAGAACCTGATCCAACAGAGTTCCTAACAATGTTGGGGGTGAAAGATATCCTTCAGTTGAAAAGAAACTATATCCCCAAAGGGTTAGTACCATTAGAAAATATTTTTGATGAAAATTATGTGGCCAAAAACCCTAAAGTTGTTCCAAACCAAAGTGAAGTAGAAGACTGCAACATTGGGGATGATGAGGAACCTAAAATTATCAAGATATCTAAATCCCTAACCCCAAGTACTAAAGATGATTATGTTGACTTAATGAGAACATTTTCTGATGTTTTTGCATGGTTTTATGAAGACTTAAAGGAATGTGATACATCTATCATACAACACACCATAACAGTAAAGACATGTGAAAAACCATTCTAGCAGAAGTTAAGAATGTAATGTCCCCATTCAAATAAATCTCAAAAAGAGGAAATTCCACCAATCTACTAGTTTCCTAGGTTGGGGTGGAAACATTATATTTGGAATAAGGAGACAATAAAACCCCAAATGGACATTATATTGACATAAATATATTAAAAAGGTTTAAATAAATATTTATGATAGGAAAATAAGGTGGCACTTGGATATGGAGATACATTGGTGGTGTGGGACCCACACAAAGCTAGATTCCTCATGCCGCATGGAATTCTATTCTCACCCATTCAAATCCAAGGTGGAGTCTAATGATCTTGGGGAGTTGGAAGGTCAATATACTTGGCATGACTCAATTAAGTTTGAATTGGAGTGGAAGAGTAACTCCCATGGAAGAGGAAGAGGCATTTGAAATATATTGAGACACTTGGGCTAGATTCCCTAGCTTCTATGACAACAATGATGAAGATGCTATGACACCTATGACACAAATCAGAACTGAATGCTGAAATATGACATATATGACATGTCAAGGATAAACATATCCTCTAATAAGGTGCACAAGGGAGTTAGGGAAACCAAAGAGACACCCATTCGAAATGAGGGAAGTTGGAGACTAGGAATTGTTGGACAAGTGGCATAGATTCGAATCTCTTCCCAACTTGAGTTGGCATGAGGATTTTGGAAGGAATTTGACCCATGGAGGAATTGATAAGCTTATAAAAGACAAGAAAAAATAAGGAGAGTGGATTTTTATCATTTCTCATTTTTCATATTAGAGAGCATGGCTTGTCCATGCTTGTGGAGTGTTTACTCTACTTGCCTTAGTACCAATTTCGAGGGTGACAGATTCCCATCCGAATAGTAAATTGGAGAGGCAATTCAGACCTTTAATTGGGAGCTAAAATGGATTCATTTGTTGCAGTTTGAAGCTATAGGTCCGCTCATGATATTCTCTTCTTCAACTTGTTTCTACACCTTTCTCACATTTCTCTTCATATTTTGGCTCTTGGAGGAAGGGCGCATTTGGTGAGATGATGATCTATTTGGGGAATATCTTATGGCCCCATTTATTTTTAATTTGATTTATTTACTCTATATTTAATCCTCAGAATATCCTCAGGTTGAAATACCAAGTGAAACTATGTCAAAATACCAAACAATGTACAAATGGTGCCAATTTCCTCATATCTTGTTATGAAAGCTTGAATTTTCTTTATTTCAACTTGTATCAATTAATATATGTGATTTTTATGATGTATGGATATTCATTAATGTCTTGAAGAAGTTTAATATACATTACATAATCTTTTGGAGAATAAATCTCGAATTTCATATCAAGTAGTGAAGTTTCCTATCATTTCCCCCTATGTGAAGACACGTCCACAAACCTATGATTTATGGGAGTTGAAGAAGCCTTTAGGAACTAATTAATGATGCATTTGGGTGACCATTGAAGACATTTATCTAATCCATGTCTCTTTTCTGAAATTTTGGAGGGTTGTACTGCATTTGGGAAGCCATCTTTGTCCCCTACCCTTGGGGGTTTGAACCTCGAATTTGCTAGTAAGTTCCCTATTTTCTCCTGATTGTAAATGAGTGTTGCAGAAGTATTTTGAGAGCGTAAAAGAATCCATCAGACTCATTTTTATGTATTAATACGTCTCAAACTCATTCAGACCCAATTGGGAAGCATTCGGACCAATTTGGAAGCATTTGAGTCATTACTAGTTTAAGGGTCGAATTGGCCAAAAAGTGTAATTTTTCCAATATTTCCAAATTTATTAAAAAGGGACACTAAAAAGAAGGATGAACCCTATTCTAATCCCTCTCATAGAAAAGGAAGTGAAGAGACTATATGAACCCAAAATCATAATCTCATTAAGATTCTCAAAGTTGGTAGCCAACATAGTCCCAATCAGAAAGAAAAATGGAGAAATCAGACTATGTATAGACATCAGAAATCTAAACAAAGTGTCCATAAAAGACAACTATCCCCTACCCAAAATGGATCATATTTTGTAGAAACTTGTAGGGGAAGCAATAATTTCCATGCTGGATAGATTTTCAGGGTATAATCAGGTAAAAGGGTTACCAGAAGATCAGGAAAAAACAACCTTTACCACACCTTGGGGAAATTTCATGTATGCTAAAATTCCTTTTGGTATGCTAAATGCGGGAGCCACATTTCAGAGAGCTATGGACATATTTTGCAAAAGGAAGAGATAAGTTTGTGGTTATATATATGGATTTTATTACCGTGTATTCCAAATATGATGTAGAACATTTGAAACATCTACACCAAGTATTTTTAAAATGTAGAAAGTTTGGGATTTCTTTGAATCCCAAGAAATCAAACTTTTCGTTGCAATAAGGTAAGTTGTTAGCTCATATAATATCTAAATATGGAATTAAAATTGACCCAGACAGAGCTGACACCATACAAAAAATTGAGCTCCCCAAGAGTAAAAAGGAGGTCCAATCTTTCCTTGGAAAAGTAAACTTATTAAGAAGATTCATCCCCAACTTTGTAGAAATCATGAAATCAATTACAAACATTCTTAAAAAGAATAATCAAATCAGTTGGATTGTTGAATCCAAGCAAACATTTGGAGATATAAAGAAGAAAATAGTTGTAGCACTAGTACTAATCAGTATTGATTCTGAAAAAGAATTTCTTATGTTTTATTTTTCCTCAGAGCATTCCATAGAAAAATTCTTCTCCAAACAACCAGGAAGGAGCTGAACAACCCATAGATTTTTTCATCAAGTCTCTTAGACACGTTGAGCTCAAGTACAATATTATGTAAAAATAGGCTTATGCCATGATCAAAACCTTAAAGGATTTTAGAGTTTATGTTTTACATTCTCATGTTGTTGCTTTTGTTCCTAATGCTGCTATAAAAGACATATTGACATAGCTTGATCCAAAAGGTTGAAGGGAAAAATGGATAGCTAAACTGTAGTGTACTTGATTCCATCCCTAGGATCTGAAACCAATTTTTCATGTACTCATACCTCTACGGGTATTTCAGGGGTGATGAAAGACTCTAATACATGTTTTTTTCTTCCAATGCTTCCATTCACACACCCTTCTGAAACTAGCCTTGGATCTGCAATCCGCAAATTCCCTCGGATTTGCAATCTACAATCCGCAAATTCTCTCGGATCCAAAATAGGCAATCCGCAAATCCTCTTGGATACGCAATCCGCAATCCGAAAATTCCCTCTGATCCGCAATCCGCAATCCAAAAATTCCTTTGGATCCGCAATCCACAAATTCCCTAGGATCCGCAATCTGCAAATCCTTTAGGATTTGCAATCCACGAATTCCCTCAAATCTACAATCCACAATCTGTCCTTCCGTAATTTGCAATCCGCATTATGGGATTCATAAGACATATCGTCGAACTTATCTTTCCAACACCCTTCTGGAATCTGTAATCCGCATTGCGGAAGTTGAAATTGCAGGAACCCCACTTCAATCCTTTGGAACCTTCCCTTCTGCAATCCGCAGTTTGCATTACGGAAGCGGGAATGTAGAAGTCCACACATGACTTCTCCAGAAAAATTCCCCTTCCGTAATCTGCAATCCGCATTGTGGAAGTCGGCATTGCAGGAGTCCAACTTCAACCTTCTGGAAAAATTCCCCTTCCACAATCTGCAATCTGCATTGCGGAAGTCCAACACAACTTCTTCGAAAAACTTCCCCTTCCGCAATCCGCAATCTGCATTGGGAAAGTCGGAATTGCGGAATGCCAACTTCCCTACACCTGCAAACTTCCCAGACTTGTTTCTCCTTAATCCTTCAGTAAAAAAAGGCAAGTTTGGTCCTGTTGGAAAGCTCTTGGAGACCTATTTCCACTGGTATAACTCTCTCTTCCATCTGGGGACTTGTTGATGCCCCGAAAATCGTAGCATCAAGCAGCAAGGGATTCTCCCCGGTAAACAGTCCCAATTAGATTGTCCACCATTTGGTGTGGGGAATTCGTCTAGTTAACAGTTCCGGCTACCATAAGATTTAAAGATTCTTGTTCTTTGCACCGGTTGCGGCCCAATCCACCGTTTATATGTTTTAATTTTAAAGATGATATGCAAGTGCTATAAACTAATTTAATCTAAATGCAAAACTAAAACAAATCTTAATCTAAAACTATGATAAGCAAATCTATTCTATCATCGCGAGGAGCAAAAATAAGAGGATGAGCGGCGTGCTGTAGATACACATAAGGGTCATGCAGATAGCTGTTTGAACCAGTTTAAATGTAAATTACAACAGAAAGGGAGATACATTCAAGATAGCTCAAATGAATTAAAACAATTTCACCACTCATAGTACATAGCATAACACATAGAAAATGATAAACATTCACAGCAATGGAGTAATCCACAATGAGTTAGAACGATCTCACAATAAACCAGTGGTAAGAGAGTCGAAATAGTTCCACATCCCTTTACACAGATCCCAAGCAAATGCCATGCAGTCTTTCAATAGACAAAAACGAACTCCTGTATATCGATATCTGGAAAATAGTTCCCATACATAACGCAGTCGTCTTTCTCTGCATGTCAAAAGTCCTTATTCTATCCTCCGTTCACATATTTATAGATTTTACAATCTTCTCATTTTCCCAAAAACCTAAACCTAAACCTAGGAGGGAACAAAAATTTGTCTTCTAGTGGTCAATAAGACAAAACCCAGCATGCAGCTGTCTTTTACAAAATTAGAACAAAATAGAAATAAAATTCGCTTGTCCTTATTACAAAAAAATAAAAATAACAGTTGTCTTTTGTTTGCTAACTGCGATGCTTCTGCTGTTGCACCTGCTTCCTCAGGGATATCATAAATTGTCTATGGCGGGCCTAGTTGGCATTTACTGAAGGATTCCCGAGTTCTTGAGTATAGGCTTGGCAGGTGCTAACTGTCTTCCTGATTTCCACACGGCTCTCATCTGTCATGGTATGCTTCTCTGATCTCACAATAATAACCTTCCGTTTCTTGTCAAAAAGAATGGAATTCAGGTTGACCACTTGGCACTGCTAGGGAGGAGTGTATGTGGTAAGAGTAAGTTGCTCAACTTCTACATTTCCTCATCCGGCGTTCCCTGATTGGTCATTCATAGACACATCCATATCCATGAGTTGTGAGCTAAGTGGCTCCTTTTCAGCTGCCTTCTTGGCTTCTTCTACTGCTTGCAATCTCCTTGACTCGGCTATCTCTGTTGCTTCCTCGTCACCCTTCTCCTATGCATATCACCCTGTAATAGCGAAATAGCGCAAGTAAATATTTTTACAAAGACTTTAATTGTATATTTGCACACCTCAAGCCTCATTATATTTAAAAGAGACACATTTATGTCACCTGGGAGATAGGTTGGCCAATTTAACGATTGGGAGTGGCACGACAACGGTGATTGTAAGGCTAACTTATGCGCAATGGACGAGAAGCTTATAATTAAAACACCTGCGATCAAGGGTCGAGCCCACGGGCTTAAATCTTATTGGTGTTTTATGATTGAAAGCGACGGGACGAAGGTAATTTTAAGGATAACCTATGCGCTATCATCGGGAAAAATATCACCAAGATTTGCGCTGGATGGTTTGCAAAAGGTTAGCAAAAATATCGTTAGAAGCTGCGCCGCAGCGTGAGGATTAATTTTAAACCTTGCGATGGTTTGGAAAAAACGGAACAAAGACTTCGATTGGCAATTCCATTGTTAGTTTGTGTTCCATAGTGGCAAAGATAAATATAATATTTGCGATTTGTCTCAGAATTTGGTCATAAAAATCCGCCTATCTGCAATTTTAAGGCTAAGCCATGCGCCAGTGTCAGCCAAAATAAAATAACTCCCGCGCTTCTATCGCAAAAGTTGTCATTAAAAACTGCGCTTAATGCTAAAGATGGTTAAAGGCGGTTGGTTTTCGTTTGAACTTTGCGCCAACGCGGATGATTTCTATTTAAAAAGATGCACCAGTGGGGAGTTTATAGTCAATAATCGCGCCAAGCGGAAGATTTAGCATTAGCGATCATGCCAAATGGACGACTTATAGTTAGGGATTGCGCCAAAGGGCGGCAAAGTTATAGTCAACATTTGCGCCAAGCGGAAGATTTATAATTAGAAATTGCGCTAAAGGGCGACTGACTTATGCTCAAAATTTGCGCCAAAGCGGTTGAGTC
Source organism: Larix kaempferi (assembly GCA_027924585.1). Lineage (NCBI taxonomy): Eukaryota > Viridiplantae > Streptophyta > Pinopsida > Pinales > Pinaceae > Larix > Larix kaempferi. The sequence continues at coordinate 4,037,739 of BSBM01000118.1, forward strand.
AAGGCCTAAAAATGCACCGAAGTGTCTAAGGAGACTTTGCCTTAGAGAAAATAATTCCTTCGCTTTTGTCGCAAAAGTTATCATTAAAAACTGTGCTCAATGCTAAAGATAGTTTTTTTGCCTTAGGAAAATTAGCCTTTTGATGAACAAGCAAGCTCTGAGAAAAACAAAGGAAACCTTCAAAATAATAGGAGGGACCCAAATAATCAAAATTTTGGGGGGATGTTGCAGCAACAACAATTGGTGAATCGCTGGCGAACACAGATCTCTGAAAAAATATCTCTCGTCCATAGGAAATTTTAAAAGATGCTCATCTTATGTGCACAGTCGGCTTGAGTGTTCAAATTTCTGCAAAGGAAGTGATCACTTCACCCGTTGGTCATTAGGAAAGGGGAGCTTTGATAAAGACATCCTTAAAACTATCCAAGGGCCAAAATATGGGGTTCATTTTAGAAGATCCATCTTTCAGACGACCACTGACATCGGACTTCACAGGATTGTAACAACATCTCATAGACAATATTCTCTTGTTCCTCACTCCCATGTTGCTTGCATCCTTTTGGATGTTCTTTAATTAGTGACTTTTGTCGTGTGAATATTCCAGAAAAATTTCTTCAAGACTTAGCCATTTTCCTGACTTCTTCAATCCATTGATGTCCTTTTGTGTGAGTAGGATATTTTATTGGTTTCTCATGCTCACGGACGGAGAAGAACTATGCTGGGCATTTTTGGTGTGGCTGCTTAAATTGAAAGTCTTTATTGCTCTCATCCATGCTTTAATGGAGCCAAGGTTTTCTGGATAACAGACTCTTGATTATAAGCTCTTTTGGCTTTAGATTTGCAGCATGGAGTCATTTTAATAGCCTATGCCTTCGATATGTGCTTCCTTTCCATGGGTCTAACTACAACAATATTCTTGAGATGCTTATAAATGTGAGGGTGGATGGAGCCCGAAGATAGTGATAAAGATAATCATGAATTTCTGTTATTAAACAGGGGTTAATGCGACCAACAGAACATGATCTCTTCATTCTGGAAAACAATCAGCAAAAACCAAAATGCATAGATAAAATTTCTTTTGAGGGTACATTTCCAGCTTCATGAGTTGTGAGATTTCTTGAGAGATCTATCTTCACGAAAGGCCCAATTGCAGGGCTAATGGGAAAATTCTATACAAAGGAAAGGGGAAAGGGAAAATTCAAATAATCAGAAAAAGAGAACAACTTGGCTAAAACAAACAGAAATCAAGAGACTAAAGTAAAAAGTAAAAGAAAAAGAACAAAACCTTTATTTATGTACAAAGGCTCTCTTAGAGACCTTAAGCAAAATACTGTTTCAAAGCCAGGTTGTTGAGCGAAGGATTAAATTCCTCTCCCCGAAGGCTTCTTAACTTATACATTGATGGGCCAAGCTTTTCAGAAATTTGGTAAGGGCCAACCCATAAGTGTTGAAATTTTGTATGCATTCCCTTATCATCGTGTTGATGATCCCACTTCAGAACTAAATCTCCTACTTCAAAACTTCTTTTTCCATATTTCTTCTTATCAAACCATCTTTTGACTATGTCTTGATGATGATGGAATTGATCTTTGGCCCTTTGTCGTGACTCTTCGAGTTTTAGCAGGGTATCGATTCTTGATTGAAGACCTTAACTACAGGAACCTCGGGAGGCTTGGGACAGCTGCAAGGATGGGAGTAATACATTCCATGGAAGGATGGATTCCTTACCGTAAACCAAGGTAAACGGGGACGCACCTAAGGCATTCTTGGGGATAACCCTGTCTTCCCATAGAGCATTTGGAAGGGCTAGGTGCCAGCTTCTCTGATTTTCAATTACAGTTTTCTTAAGAATTTGGATGAGGTTTTTATTGGTCGACTCAGCTGATCCATTCCCTGGGGATAGTAATTTGCCGAATAGTGCAGTTTGATCCCTTTCTCATAAACAAATTCATTGATATTAAAAGACGAAAAATAAGTTGCATTATCAAAGAATAGGGAAATTGGAACCCCAAACCTGGTTATGATGCTTTCTTCTAGGAATTTGATAACCGCATCTTCGTTGACTGCGCGTAGCGGAATGGCTTTAGCCCATCTCGTAAAATAATCAATAGCTGTCAGGATGTACTAGTGCTGCGGCGAGGAATTCGGGTTTATCTCTCTGATAACATCTATGCCCCATTGCTCAAACGGTTCAAAAATCATAACCGGCTACAACGGTCCCGCTGCTTTTGGAAATTTCCTGGCACTTCTTTGGAAAACATCACAGTTCCTTACATATGCATGAGCATCCTTGAAAAGAGTGGGCCAATAATACCCGGCTCTGAGAATTTTATGAGCTGTGGTATCCCCTGAATAATGTCCCCCAGCAGGGCCATCATGTAATTCTTCGACTACCTTCCTTGCATCTTCTTTCTCCAAGCATCTGAGGAAAATGCCATCATCCAAGTAAACTACTACACACTGACCGCCTAGTCCTTGGAAGTAAATGTCCATGGCCTGCTGAAAAGTTGCTCCTGCATTTATCAAACCAAATGGCATCCTACGATAAGCAAAGGTACCCCAGTTAGTACGAAAAGTGGTTTTGAGATGGTCTTCCTTTGCTACTAGTACTTGATTGTATCCTAAAAAACTATCTAGTAGAGAGAAAAGCTCTGATCTTGACAGCATCTACAAAATTTGTTCCATTAGGGGCACAGGATAGTTATCTTTATCGGAAGCTTTATTTCTATTTCGGAAGTCCATGCACAGTCTAATTTCTCCTGATTTTTTGCGTACGAGAACTAGATTGGCAACCCAATCAGAATGTCTGACTTTAAAAATGATCTTTGCATCTAGCAATTTCTTTAATTCCTTTTGAATTAGAGGCTCGAGAGTCGGATGCATTCTTCTTAGCTGCTGCTGAAAAGGTTTGACACCTTCTTTCATTGGTATTACATGCTGAATGATACGAGTATCATACGTTTTCATATCGTCGTAAGTCCATGCAAAGACATCCTTATACTGCTTGAAAAGTTTGATAAACTTTTCTCTTTCTCCTGGCGAGCAACACTTACCAAGATTAACATATTTCGGCTCTGCCTCTATTCCCATATTAATCAATTCATGAGTCATAGAGGAGCTATGAGTTTTAGCATTCACTGGTCTCTTGAACTTGCTATGTAAATCAAACAAAGCTTCGAGAGTCCTCACTCCTTTAGGCATAAAATTTCCTTTAACAGCATGTTTGCTTTGAAGGTCTTAGTCATGCTTCTCTTCGTCTATTATGGCTTCAAGCAAGGCATCTTCATTTTTCAAGAAGATAACGATCTGATCATCATCATCAAATACTCTGAGATTCGTAATGCTATATGGAACAAATGGCCTAAAAATAAATTCAATAGAGCATTTATTATTTGTAGGAACTAATCTGGAAGCAGAAGTAGCCAATAAATCAGCTGCAGCATTTTGCAATCTAGGAATGGAATTTATATTGAAAGCATCAAAACATGAAATCAAATTCCAAACCTCAGATTGGTAGCCTTTTAAATGAGGAGAAAGGTAGTGAATTGTATCTCTCACCTGCCTAACGGCTATTTCAGAATCACCAAAGACTTTCAAATATTTGACACTTAAATCAATATCCTTCTTTAACCCGTGGACTAGAGCTTCATACTCAGCAGTATTGTGAGTACATTCAAATTCTAATCTACAAGATAAAAAGTGTTTATTCCTATTGGGGTCAATCAAAACACAACCAACTCCTGATCCTTTTTGGGTTTTGCAGCCATCAACATAAATAATCCAAAACATATTTTCTTCTTTAGCTAAACTAGCATCATTAACAACTACATCAGTGACTAATTCTACTATGTTACAATCAATATCATCAGTCCGAGAAAACTGAAGGAGATCGGACTGTTCATCTGGATTATGGCTAGCATCTTGTGCTTGATAATTTCCTGGTTCAATCTCTAAGAAATAGTTTCCCAAAACTGAAGATGAGAAAGCAAGAGCTTCGTTCTTTTCTTCCAACTGAGTTACATTTTGTTTCATATGAGGTTCTCTTAGTATCTTAATTTAGTTTTTCCTATTCTGATAAGGCAGCCACAAATGAGACTAATCTGTAGCAAAATAGCCATTCAGTTTCGCAAACCAGTCCCTACTCAAAATCAGACCATAAGCCTCTGGGATATCAACCACCATTATATCAACGAACTGACACACCCTAGGGTTCACTGACAGCCTAATGAGAACATCTTTCATTTCCCCAATTACCTTAACAGCGGTCCTATCCAACTGTATAATTTGAGATGGACAAGGGATAGGCTACCCATTAATCTTTCTGCAAATTGACAGGGGCATGACATTTGAACTGGCACCTGAATCTAATAAAACAGTTATGAACATTGTGGTTGAAGATTTCAAAAGTTAGGAGGAAAGGAAGAGTTTGTGATCTGGATTTCCCACCGATGCTGGCTTCGTTTATCTCAGGGTCGTCTTCTATATTTTCAGACGAAGGACTAGCTTGCGGGTCAAAAGCCTCTAGCAACTTTTTTCTTTGCTAGGGAAAACTACACATTTCAAATATGGAAATATTGGCTTTAGTCTTCTTAATGTCTTCAATTATATCGTAACCCATATCTCATACCTTTGAAATCTTGGGCTGAGTTTCTGTTCTGTTTGGAGTAATATTTAGTTGTTTGGATGTTTCAGCAATTGATTCTTTTATAGGTGTCAAAATTACCTTGGGCTGCTGTGGGATAGCCTTGGGATGCTGTGGGATAACTGTTATATGCCGCCTTGTCAATTCCCTTGAAGATTTCACTTTAGGAATATCTAAAGTTTGATCAGGTAAGGGGCCTTTACTTCTAGTGGAAACATTTATGGATGCTGCTTGAGACTCATCAACGAGCTCTTCAAGAGAAGGTTCCTGAGTTGGTGACCAATCCCAAAGAACCATGGTGGTGTCTAGGGCGGTTTCCTCCTGATCATAAACTTGTTCCTCTTGAGGATCCTTTTGTTCTGATAATTGCGCATCAAGCATTTGATTCATCACTAAACTCATTGAATTAATCCACTGCGGACATTAGAGAGATTTTGAGGTCAAAAAATGGCCTCCTAAGAGATGTACTACAAAAATATGAGATATATTAAAATATTATGAATTGGGGGTTTTATGGGGTAGGTATATATGACAAGTCACCTCCCACACTATTTTCTATGCACAATATAAATAACCATGGTTGAGTTGCTTTTCAAAATTCACTAGAAATAAAATTAATGAAATAAGTCTACATTGATGTGACTAAGATTCATTGTAAATTCCCAAAAATTTATTGTCCTTTAACATTTATTTGTCTTGAACTTGCAAATGAAATTAAATAATAAAAAATATTTTTAAGAGCTTTTTTTTAATTTTATGTTGACTTTTTATATTTAGTACTTTTCTCATGAATTTAATTGAGAATTTATTTACATGTAAAATGTTAATAATATTATTATAATCCATATTACATTATTATTCTTTATTAGTTTGACATTATGTTATTAAATAGAATGGAGTGAATATATAATTTAAAATTAAAAACATAAAAATGATAATATATTATTTTATAAAAAAATGTAAAAGGACTTTCTTTATGAATTAAGAGTACTTCACTTGAAAATGACAATAATATTATTTTATGAGAAAGTGTGAAAATACATTCATTATGAATACTTTACTTGAAAATGACACTAATTTATTTTATGAAAAGACTATCATTATGAGTACTTTACTTTATGACTTAAAAGTACTTACACCACTACCTTGGTTAACTATGTGTTTTCATCCACCATAGAAAATTTGACAAATAAGCATTCTTAACTCATGCAATGCCACCTCACCAAGGGGGATGATGTCATCTACTAGAATGTGATTGGTTGTTTTTTATAGTACATTTTCTTTGTTTTGAGGCCATTTTTTGACCTCAAAATTTCTCTAATGCAACTTTTTTTAGAATGTTGTTCTTGATGGAAAGTACAGAAATGATCCATACCTACTTCATTTAAATTTAAAACAGCGGAATTGTTTACGGGCAGAGTTGGCTGTCCATTTTATTCTCTTTTCTTATAATAAGGCTTGAACGGCTACCTAGAGGTACTGGCTACTTTATCCCTTTCGAAGTCCACAATTTAGTTTGAAAGATTTTGCATCATTCTGACAATGTTTTCCATATCAGTTGATGGATCTTCCTTGTTTTTGGTTAAAAGAAAAGGTTTCTTCGCAGGCTGCTTTGCTTCTAAATCTAGAGCATGCTTGGCAATGTTGTCTGCTTCCTCTTCTACCTTCTTTGCTTCTTCGAAGTTTTCTATCAAGGTAGTTTTCTTTGCTCTTTTAACAAACATGGCTATTGGAGAGTCAAGAGCTGTTGTATAGTACTCAACTAATGATTCCTCAGTAGGCCTAGCTACATCGTTGAAATTATTCAGCAGGGTAGTGAATCTTTGGTTAAACTCTTGGACCTTCTCCTTCTTCTCCATTCTCATGGCCAACAATTCTTTCATTAGAGTAGCTATCATTTTTCTGGTTTCCATACTTCTTTAAAAAACATTTTTCAAAGTCTTCCCAATCAGATATTGAACTAGCTTGAAGGATAAAGTACCAGGAAGAAACTTTAGGTTCAAATGTGTAGGGAAACAGTCGGAAAACCACATCTTTGTGTTCTACATTTAAAAGATTCAAGGCTAGGTAAAAAATCTTAAGATGATCTTCTGTAGTGATCCCTTTATTGGGGTCATATTTAGGCAAAACTTTCTCAGGGTTCTTAGGCAGATTATGGAAAGGACTGGCTAGATTTAATGCTCCCCTTGCTCTCCAAGCAGGTACAACCATGGCTCTATGTGGAGAATTAGGTGGAGAATCATGTGGTGAATTACGTGGAGTGTTCTTTGGAGTAAAAAGTTCTCCAATATTTTCTGGATCTTCAATATCGATCTCCTTTAGAGGCTACGTGATCTCTTCTAAAGACAAATCTACCAGCTCTTCGAAGCTCTGCACAACAATTGAATCATGGGTATACTGTCTTTCTCTTTTAGGAATTCTTCTTATAAGGAGAAAAGTTATTGCATTTAAACCACCGAGTTGTTTCACATAAGCTCGTGTGTGCCTTCTTAAATCAACTACTATAGCAAAAGGTACCGCATACAACGTTTCTTGTTGCTTAGAATCAGAATTGGGATTTTCTTGATTTTCTTGATTTCTTGGGATTGTTGTCTCAAGCGAGTTTTCAGTAGGATCTGCTTGACAGGAAGACTCTCCTTTGTCAGCCATGCACTGTGTCCCTCCTTCTAGCGCCAAAATTGTTGATGCCCTGAAAATCGCAGCATCAAGCAGCAAGGGATTCTCCCCGGTAAACAGTCCCAATTAGATTGTCCACCATTTGGTGTGGGGAATCCGTCCGGTTAACAGTTCCGGCTACCATAAGATTTAAAGATTCTTGTTCTTTGCACCGGTTGCGGCCCAATCCACCATTTATATGTTTTAATTTTAAAGATGATATGCAAGTGCTGTAAACTAATTTAATCTAAATACAAAACTAAAAGAAATCTTAATCTAAAACTATGATAAGCAAATCTATTATATCCTCACGAGGAGAAAAAATAAGAGGATGAGCGAAGTGTTGTAGATACACATAAGGGTCACATAGATAGCTGTTTGAACCAGTTTAAATGTAAATTACAGCAGAAAGGGAGATACATTCAAGATAGCTCAAATGAATTAAAATGATTTCACCACTCATAGTACACAACATAATACACAGAAAATGAGAAACACTCACAGCAATGGAGTAATCCACAATGAGTTAGAACGATCTCACAGTAAACCAGTGGTAAGAGAGTCGAAATATTTCCACATCCCTTTACACAGATCCGAAGCAAATGCCGTGCAGGATTTCAATAGACAAAAATGAACTCTTGTATATCAATATCTGGAAAATAGTTCCCATACATAACGCAGTTGTCTTTCTCTACCTATCAAAAGTCCTTATTCTTTTCTTTGTTCACATATTTATAGATTTTACAATCTTCTCATTTTCCCAAAAAAATAAACCTAAACCTAGGAGGGAACAAAAATTTGTCTTCTAGTGGTCAATAAGACAAAACCCAGCATGCAGCTATCTTTTACAAAATTAGAACAAAACAGAAATAAAATTCCCTTGTCCTTATTACAAAAAAAAACAAATAACAACTTCCTTTTGTTTGCCGACTGCGATGCTTCTGCTGCTATGCCTGCTTCCTCAGGTATATCATAAATTGTCTGTGGCTGGCCTAGATGGCATTTACTGAAGGATTCCCGAGTTCTTGAGTATAGGATTGGTAGGTGCTAACTGTCTTCCTGATTTCCACACGGCTCTCATCTGTCATGGTATGCTTCTCTGATCTCCCAATAATAATCTTATGTTTCTTGTCAAAAAGAATGGAATTCAGGTTGACCACTTGGCACTGTCGGGAAGGAGTGTATGTGGTAAGAGCAAGTTCCTCAACTTCTACATTTCCTCCTTCGACGATCCTTGATTGGTCATTCGTAGACACATACATATCCATGAGTTGTGAGCTAAGTGGCTCCTTTTCAACTGCCTTCTTGGCTTCTTCTGCTGCATGCAATCTCCTTGACTCGGCTATCTCTTCCGCTTCCCCATCAGCTTTCTCCTATGCATATCACCCTGCAATAGCGAAATAGCGCAAGTAAAGATTTTGACAAAGACTTTAAATGTATATTTGCACACCTCAAGCCTCATTATATTTAAAAGAGATACATTTATGTCTCTTGGGAGACAGGTTGGCCAATTTAACGATTGGGAGTGGCGCGATAGCGACGATTGGAAGGCTAACTTATGCACAATGGACGGGAAGCTTATAATTAAAACACCTGTGATCAAGGTTCAAGCCCACGAGCATAAAGCTTATCGACGTTTTATGATTGGAAGTGACACGACGGTGGAAATTTTAAGGATAACCTATGCGCTGTAGTCGGGAAAAATATCACCAAGATTTGCGCTGGATGGTTTGAAAAAGGTCGGCAAAAATATCGTTAGAAGCTGCGCCACAGCGCGAGGATTAATTTTAAACCTTGAGATGGTTTGGAAAAAATGGAATGAAGACTTCGATCGGAAATTCTAGTGTTAGTTCGTGTGCCATAGCGACAAAGATAAATATAACATTTGCGCTTTGTCTCAGAATTTGGTCATAAAAAATCCGCCTATCGACAATTTCAAGGCTAAGCCATGCGCCTGTGTCGGTCAAAATAAAATAACTCCTATGCTTCTGTCACAAAAGTTGTCATTAAAAATTGCACTTAATGCTAAAGATGGTTAAATGCGGTCGGTTTTCGTTTGAAATTTGTGCCAACACGAACGACTTATAGCTAGGGATTGCGCCAAAGGGTAGCAGAGTTATAGTCAACATTTGCGCCAAGCGGAATATTTATAATTAGAAATTGTGCTAAAGGGCAGCCGACTTATGCTCAAAATTTGTGTCAAAGCGGCTGAGTCAAGGCCTAAAAATGCACCGAAGAGTCTAAGGAGACTTTGCCTTAGAGAAAATAATTCCTGCGCTCAATGCTAAAGACAGTTTTTTTGCCTTAGTCAAAAAATCAAACAAAAATCTTTGGAAGACGAGAGGAAGGAAAATCAGCCTTTTGATGAACAAGCAAGCTCTGAGAAAAACAAAGGAAACCTTCAAAATAATAGGAGGGACCCAAATAATCAAAATTTTGGGGGGATGTTGCAGCATCAACAGGATTATAACCTTATCATTTTCTCCACTGAATTTCAGTCCATAACTTCACTTCTCATGCCTTTCAACATCATCAAGAACTTTGTCTACCTTCTTCCATGACTTCTCCATACCACTCTATCACACATAGAGGTTCTAATGGGCATAAAAAGGGTTATCCCTTTTCCTTCCTTAGCTCATATAAGTCAAACTATCCTTCTAAAGATGAAGACCATGCATGACAATCATATATGTGTGTATATATATATAACTAAACTAGTTAACACTACAGGATTAATCAGGAACGCCATTCATATAAACAATGGAGTATTCAAAAGGCAATCAATTCTATATACAATATCACACATATATTTTTATTGATTCCATTCATACCGACCATTCAATCACTATTCTATATAATGACAAGCATAACATATCAAATAGATGTAACACATGCATTATCATCATTAAACATCACAAAACACTTATCTTTGAGATTGAAGCTGTCCCAGGAAATTGGCTACATGAAGACAACTTTCCACCCAACCATATGTCTCTTTCCATCCTGTACTCTTTCAGCTGAGAGACCACCCCTGAGTTGGGTTGTGTATCCACTAAGGAGTTTGATGGTTGTCTCTCACAGTCGGAGTCTAATCCCAATGCTAAGCCAATTCCTCAATTGGGTTTATCAAGCAATCCAGGGAACAATCATGGTTCTTTCATAGAGGACTCATCCCAATGCTAATCCAATACTCAGTTGGGTTTATCAAGCAATCCAGGGAACAATGGGACAATGCTAAGCTAGTGAGTTCACTACAGAGCTACAGTCATCTCAGACTAATCATCTAGTATGGCACCCACAATACCTACCTCACCCAACACAAGGAAGGTCCTCTTCTTTATTTCTCAGTCCCTCAAGGAACCATCCATCCTGTGGTATTCAAGGTGGGAATAGAAAGTTCCAACTACTATTCTCATGAGTTTACATCCTTTAGTAGGTTTATCAAGCATTCAAGAAATAGGAAGGATGGTGCTAAGCCAGTGAGCTCATCGATAGAGATGCAGACACCTCAACACTCAACAGTATGGAACCCACATTACCTACCTCTCCTATCACAAGGAAGGCCCTCTTATTTGTTGCTCAGTCGCTCAAGGCCCCTTCCCTCCAGTGCTATTTAGGGTGGGCAGAGAAAGGTCGATCTTCCAGTTCTATGATACTACAGTCTTCACTAGGTTTATCTAGCAGATCCAACCCCAAAACTTTCCTTTCCAATTCTCCTAAACAAATGGGGTTACCAACCTGGTTGCGGACTAAGCTCTGTCCTGCAACATACCACTCGATCACCGATCCAAGCCTTTTTTTTAAACACTTAGCGGCTATCACTTTGTCACTCATCTTAGGGTTCGAATTCATGTGTTTCTCGAACAGATGAGGGTTTCACATCGGGTTTCTATGGCATGCGACTCTATAATTCTAGCTTCATAGGGAATCACATTCCTTTCCTCTCGGCTTCACGACTAGGCTCCGCGATCACTAGTGAATGATAGTGGATGAGTAATCATCAATGAGTAATCGTGGATGAATAATGAATCCTCTCTTCCCTAAACATAGGATAGAAAACAAGTTACATGGCACTGGCTTACGGGGCATGCAAGCATAGGTCATCCCCTGCCATACAGATCCACAGGTCTATTCCATAATCCATCCAATTGATGAGTCTATTTTCTCAACCACTCTCTTACATTTTCATTAATGGCGATATGGGAGGTTAGATGAGTTCATGAATGGACAAGTGGAAACATGGGCTCCCATCCCACAACCCCCTCACCTCTCCCTAGTGGATACACATGGACCCTTCTCATTCATTTATTCCATAGTCAGTCCCTTGCGTAGTTTATTGCAATAATAAATAATTACATCATTTAAAATTCTCCATGGCCTAACAACTCATGTCTAATCCGAATGCTAAATGCTTTCCTGTGAAATAAAAATAGAACATCCAATAGTGGGGCCTCGGCCTTGAGCTCCACACTAGGGAAAACACATACATAACATGTACACAATATTTACATCAAGGAAATAATCCACATGGGTCAAAATAGGGGTACTACAACTCCCTCCCCCTTAGAACAACACCGTCCTCAATGTTCTCAAAACTGAACAAAAATGGGAATGCCTTTCACATGGAATCCTCCAGCTCCCACCTGGCCTACCTAGGTCTAAGGTGTCTCCACTGAACCTTTACTTTCCCTATGGCCATGTTTCGGAGCAAGGTAACCTTCCTATTGAGGATGCATCAAGGCTCCACTTGGAACTTTCCTTCTGGTTCCGCCTGTATCACATTCCAATCAATTATGTGATTAGGATCATGTATATATTTCTTAAGAAAATAAACATGGAAAACATTATAAGTTTTCATGTTAGCAGGAAATGTAATCCTATATGCAACAGGCTCTATCCTATCAAGGACTTCAAATGGACCACAATATCTTGGTTCCAACTTGGCACAACTTCCCAACTTCATGGAACTCTTCCTCAGTCTCACTCTCAAGTAGACATGATTCCCAACTTGAAATTCATTATACACTCTTTTCATACCTGCATAACTCTTCTATTTGTCCTGTGCTTCCTTCAAATTCTTCTTGATCTTCACAACTTTATGCTCCATTTCTTAATAGCATGAACTATGGCTGCTAGCTCTAAGTCGTGCGTGGCATAGTTCCTTTCATGATCCTTTAACTTTCTGGCCTCATAGAAAATTACCAACCCTTCTTGCATTAGTACTCCACTCAGTCCTTCAATGCAATCATCTGTGCAAACCAAAAAATATTTATTAGGATCTCCAATATCCAAAATAGGGGCACTAGTGAGCAATTCCTTCAACTGCTGGAAGCTCTTCTCAAATTTCTCAAACCATACAAATCTGGTACTCTTCCTCTGCAATGAGGTGATCGGGTGAGCTATCTTGGAGAATTCTCTAATGAATCTTTTGTAGTAGCCATCAAGACCCATAAAATATCTTACATCTGCAACATTCCTCGTAGTAGGCCAATCCATTATGGCCTCTATCTTCTTTGGATCCACTGTAGTACCTTCTTCTGAGATTACATGACCTAAATATTGCACTTCATTTTTATAGAATTCACACTTACTTAACTTGGCATACAGCCGGTGTCCTCTAAGAACTTGCAATAACATCCTTAGATGTTCATTATGCTCTTCTTCATTCCTTGAATAGACCAATATGTCATCTAAGAATACAATCACACACTTATCCAAGTATTTATTTAAGACACTATTCATGAGGCACATGAATGTGGCAGATGTATTGGTAAGACCAAAGGGCACTGCTGTGAATTCATAACAACCATACCTAGTCCTAAAAGTTTTCTTATGAATGTCCTCTTCCTTAATTATCACTTGATGGTACCCTGACCTCAAGACAACCTTTGAAAACACTCTAGCTTCCTTCATTTGTTCAAACAAGTCATCAATCCTTGGCAAAGTATACTTGTTCTTAACTGTCACTTTATTGAGCTGCCTGTAATCAATACACAGCCTCAATGTTCCATCTTTCTTCTTCATAAATGACACAGGTGCACCCCAATGGGATACACTAGGTCTGATATATTCCCTGTCCATTAATTCTTGAAGTTGCATCTTCAACTCTATCAGCTCATATGTGCTCATTCTATATGGAGCCTTGGAAATTGGTGTTGTTCCCGGAAAAAGGTTAATGGAAAATTCAATATCTCTCTTGGGTAGTCGTCCCGACACTTCATCAGGAAATACATCCTGGAATTCTTGTAATAGATGAAAGTATTCCAACCTAGGTCATTTATCCTCTGCTAAATCTGATGTATGCACTACATACAATTGACAACCCTTTATGTAGAAATTTCTCAGCTGTAAGAATGAAATATTCCTTAATGAAACTCGCTTTGGAATTGCTTTTACTAACCTTGGATTGCCTTCATCATCAAGGAATTCAAGTGCCTTCTCATAATAGTCTAACTTGCCTCTATGCCTTTCCAACCAATCCATGCCAATTAAGGAATCATATGATCCTAATGGTAAGACATTTAATTCTACATGAGTGAGGAGTCCATTCAATTCCATGGGACACTTCCTCACTACTTCACTTACCTTCCTCTTGGTGCCTATGGCTAATTGAACTAGCCAATATTTACTATGCTTTACTTTACCAAGAGAACAAATTTCAACTACCCCAAGAGATACATAACTATGGGTATACCTTGGGTCAATAAAAAAAGAAATAGATTTCTTAGAAATATTACCTTCAATCTCCACCACTATTGATTGATGGTCTGCTTGATGGTCATCCAGTGCTACATAGATTCTAGGCATTGATCTTTCCATTTTGCCCACTATAGTTGCTTCTTCAATGTTGTGCAAGCTCCTTGGATACTCCCTTTTAGTTGGACAATATATAATCATGTGGTTTCTTACACATCCCCAACACTGAAGTGGTCCTTTCTATGCTTTGTTGACTGCTATTGCTGGCTTAAATCCACTCCTAGCTTGCTGTCCCTGTGGAAAGGTTATGGGTTGATTTCTAAGTGGTGGTTTAAATACACTTCTTCTTATTTCAAACCTGCCCTTGGGATTACCTTTCCATGTTGGCTTCAATTTTGATTTAGCTTTACCTTGCTCATAGAAATGATCTGCCATTCTAATGGCTTCTTCCAAGCTTGGTGGATTGACAAACTCAATCCTATCTCTCTAAATTTGTGGTAGAATACCAAGGAAACATTGTAGCTTGACTCTTTCATCTTTGCTGTAATACACATATATCAGCAGATCCAAAAACTTATGGAGATGCACATCCATAGTATTCTGCCCAAGTCTGAGTTCATTGAATTCTTTCCTTTTATTATCATAGTACATAGCTGACAGGTATTTCTCCTGAAAGTACCTCTGGAATTTGTCCCAACTAATCCTTCTTTCATGGATTCCTTTCACTTGCATGAGGTGCTCCCACCAAATAGAATCTCTTCCACGAAGGTTATAAGTAGAAACCATAGCCTTTTCATTCTCTAAATAATCATGCATTTTGAAGTACTTCTTCATTCCAAGAAGCCAGGCCTCTGCTTCTTGACCTTATTTACCTTCACCATCAAAAGTGGAAGGCCTTTCCTTCTTGAATTCGCCTTGTGGAATACCTCTGTGATTCTTTTTACTCCTACTCCTGCTAGGAGCATGTATTGGGTTTCCTTGAGAACCCTGGAAATAAACTGACGTGCTGGAATGAGATCTAGGAGAGGGAGTCCTATGCCTTCTATTCACATAGTTCCTTCTAAGGCTTACAGTCCTTCTCTTAGAACGACCCCTAGGATGACTTTCTGCATTTATTTCTTCTTGACCTCTGTTTCTTGGATTAGACCCATAATTTAATTTATGTTGCAGTCCTATGAGACTCTACAAGATAGCTGCATTAAGTTGATGTTGCTCTTCTTGCGCTTTCATCAACCGCCCATTGAATCTTAGCATGGTCTTGACTAAGTTTAGGGGTGCTACTTGTGCCCACCTTCCATTAGACTCTGCTTCTTTATGTGCTTCCTGCACATTTTATCCTAGAACATATTCCTCTTATTCATACAGATGCTCGTAAGGGTCCTATGCATCATCAAAAGTCACCATATTTACTTAACTACACGCTTCCCTTCTAGACAACTCAACTTGCCATTTCTACTGATGTCACTATGCATAACATAGACATCTATTAGACATTACAAGAATACAATAAATCTTACACATCCATTCAAATATGGAATTCATTCATTGGACAATCAACCAATTAATACACATTTATCCAAAATCCGCGTCATGGACGCATTCCTTGCATATAAATCCCTTCATGGCTCAGCCCAACAACTCCAGTGTTGTAACCGAAGCTTTGATGCCACTCTATAGAATACCCAATCCCATCCCTAGGATCTAATACCAATTTTTCATGTACTCAGACCTCTATGGGTCTTTCAGGGGTGATGGAAGATTCTTATACATTTTTTTCTTCCAATGCTTCCATTCACACACCCTTCCACAATCACTCTTGGATCCGCAATATGCAAATTCCCTTGGATCCTCAATCCACCATCTGCAAATCCTCCTGGATATGCAATCCGCAAACTCCCTCGGATCCACAAATCCTCTCAATTCCGCAATACGCAAATTCCCTCAGATCCACAATCCGCAATCCATCCTTCCGCAGTCCACAATCCTCATTGTGGGATTTGGAAAATGGATCGTCGAACTTATCTTTCCAACACCCTTCCGCAATCCGTAATCCGCATTGTAGAAGTAAAAATTGTGGGAACCCCACTTCAATCCTTCGGAAATTTCCTTTCTACAATATGCAGTCTGCATTGCGGAAGCGGGAATGCGTAAGTCCAAACACGATTTCTGTAGAAAACTTCCCATTCCGCAATCTGCAATCTGCATTGCAAAATCCGACATTGCGGGAGTCAAAATTCAAATTTCTAGAAAAATTCCCATCCGCAATCCACATTGCGGAAGTTGGCACTGTGGTATTCCAACACGACTTCTCTAGAAAACTTCCCCTTCTGCAATCCGCAATTCGCATTGCGGAAGTTGGCATTGCGGAATTCCAACTTCCCTACACCTGCAAACTTCCTAGACTTGTTTATCTTTCATCCTTGAGTCAAACAAGGCAAGTTTGGTAGCATTGGAAAGATGCCGGAGAGCTCTTTCCACTAGTATAACTCTCTCCTCCATATGGGGACTATAACCTTATAATTTTCTCCACTGAAGTTCAGTCCATAACTTCACTTCTAATGCCTTTCAACTTCATCAATAACTATGCCTTGCTTCTTCCATGACTTCTCCATACCACTCTATCACACATGGAGGTTCTAATGGGCATAAAAAGGGTTATCCCTTTTCCCTCCTTAGCTCAGATAAGTCAAACCATCCTTTTTAAGATGAACACCATACATGACAAGCATATATGTGTGTGTATATATATATATATATATATATATAAACTAGTTAACACAACCCCACAACCTACAGGGTTAATTAGGCACGTCATTCATACAAACAATGGAGTATTCAACATGCAATCAATTCCATATACTTGAATCTCACATATAGATTTTTATTGATTCCATTCATACAACCATTCAATCACTATTCTATGTCATGACAATCATAACATATCAAATAGATATAACACACGCATTATCATCATTAAACATCATGAAACACTTATCTTTGAGATTGAATCTTCCCCAGACAACTGGCTACATGAGGACAACATTCCACCCAACCATAGGTCTTTGTCCAGCCTATACTCTTTCAGCTGACAGCCCACCCCCGAGATGGGTTGTGGATCCATTAAGGAGGTTGATGGCTATCTCTCATAGTCAAAGTATCATCCCAATGCTAAGCCAATTCCTCAATTGGGTTTATCAAGCAATACAGGGAACAATCATGGTTCTTTCACAGTCGAGGACTCATCCCAATTATAAGAAAATACTCATTTGGGTTTATCAGGCAATCCAGAGAACAATGGGACCACTACTGCAAATTGGCTCAAAAGTCCCACAAAAGTTTGCCACGAAACAGTTAAAATCGATGTTGTCGTGGAAAAATAGTATGAATTTTTGGAAAAAATTGAAAATTCCCCCAACGATCGTCGCTATAGCAACAGTATGGACATTTCATCGCTATAGTAAGGACAGTGCATTGCTATAGTGACTAAATGTCCATACCATCACTATAGCAACAAATGCCGAAAATAAAACTTGTTTTTGTTTTTCTTTTTTAACGGTCATTGACTTTTTCTTTTTTTGAAATTTGATCATTGTGCATTTTTCGCCGGAACCGCGACCCTCATTGATCTATAAATACATGTTCTTAAGTCATATTTTTAGAATCATTTGCTAGAGTTGTAGCGATCTTTCTATTGGTTTTTCATTCTACAATTTCAAGAGTCTGGTACTGGTTTGACACATTGAATTTTTTATCTCATTCGTTTTCAAGGTTAGTTTGACTGCAATGCACTAGTCTTTTTTTTTGCGCCCTTTATGTTCCAACTAGGAACTAGGGCTTCAATGCAATGGAGAAAATGTTTATATAGTTTGGGATTTTTTTGAAAAAATGTAATTTTATAAATTTGTCATTTGTGTTAAAATGTAAATTTTTAAATTTTCATTTATGTTAAAATGTAATTTTTTAAATGGTGGTTTGTGTTAAAATGTTAATATCATGACCATCATCGTAGATTTCAAGTACACAATCTAATTAGATTTAACTGGCCCCCTCAATATAGATAACCAATGAGACCACAATTCCTTAGCCCCTCTTAGGATGGAATAAATGTCTAATATCTCCCTTTTTAAAAGGGTTTGTCTTCCCTTCCTACTAATTGATTACTGGCTCAAGGGGTAGGAACAAGAAAGAGTTTTCAAGTTGGTTTGTTGAATGGAGCTTGGAAATATGATTTCTGATAAATTAAATCCCATGTTTCATGGAGAACATTGACATGGAGGAAGGATTGGTTGACCCATCATCGGGATCACCCTTGATAGGAATATAAAACAAGAAAAAGGGATTAATATACACTCTCCCAAGGCCCCCTGATGATGAGTGCTCTAAAATTTTCAAAATCATTTTTCTTTAGATAGGTGGTGGTTAGTGACCATTCTGTTGTTCTTTTCGCATTCATATAACTATGAAAGGACAATAAAAAAATGTAGCACACTCCAACCTTTATATTTTTTGCATGAATATTTAGGTGTTTCAACATTATCACAAAGGTTTTGCCTCACTTCTCTTTATAATCACCTTATTATTACTCTTATTTCAATGTAGGAATAATTCCTTCTTTAGTTCAATGTCTTTGTTCCTTATCCTACATTGTACATTCTAAATTTGTTCACCAACTTGTAAGGGAAGGGGGTGAGATATCCCTATGTGAAGGTTTCAATCCTTTTCTAAAGCGAGTTAACCCTCCCAATAATATCTCTTCCCATTATTAAATTCATTATGATTATATTGGTCTTGATTCTAAATTTATGTGTAAGTAGTTCGATTTGGAACATTAAAAGAAAATTTGAGTAATTGTATATGTTGCCATCTTGCACGCATGGTGAGATTAAAAAAAATCAAGAGAATGTTCCATCTACAAGCAAGGCTAGTCCACATCTATATCATTTTTTACCAATTGCATGTTTCTCTTAGAGAAGTTAGGGATGGAATAAAATAATGATTATGTTAAATTTTGAGCATTAATTCACAATACTCTTGGATCTTTATTGAGATAATAACATATATAGTATATCTATGCATAACAATCACAATAAGCATCACAAGCATCACAAGAATCAAAAGCATGAGAGACAAGAGACACAGAGTTTCCGTGGGGAAAACCCTAAGGTGAAAAACCCCACAACTTCCTCAGAGATAGAGAGAGCAATGGCTCAACCAAAGTACAACCAAAATACACTTGGGATAGTCTCCTAGTAGCAAATGATCTTCCTCCTCACTAGTGCACCACTTTCTGAGTGAGAGAAGTGTGGCTTTCTGAATGATCGAAATAGAGATCTCCCGATCTCTATTTATACTAACCTGTTTTCCCAGTTACACTATGGGGCCGACTTGTCTATCTAGATACATCCACAATATAATATATATTTCAGGGGCGACCCCACACATGCTGGTCTAATAACCCATCGGCAAGTACACACACTTGTGACACTTGTCAATCCACATGACGACACTTCCTTATAGAGGAATAACACATCTCTTATAAGGGTGCAATAAATATATATGAAATACATAGATGAAATACATTCTGAAGTTACATATACATCAACACTCCCTCTTAACTAGGAAGGTATTTCTCAACACAGTTCTGCTAGACAAGTCTTCTTCTTGGGATCATCGTCATCGATGCATCGTCATCATCATCGTCACTACTGCTGCTATCTCAACCAATCTCTGACTCTAATCGTCATAGGAAGTTCTACAGAGCCAGTCCTTTTTCATACTGGATGTAGGCCCACCACCTCTAGGTCTTCATCATCACTGGCCATACTGTGGAATCCTCAGGACTTATTATGTGCATCACAAAACCTCGCTGCAGCATCCCAGGCTATTACGAGCACACAACTCTACCTGTCGGATCTCCTAGGAGAACATTACATGTGACCCATCACAAAACTTGGCTGAAGCATCCCAGGCTATTACGAGCACACAGATCTACCTGTTGGATCTCCTAAGAGCACATTACATGTGATCTCACCACAAAACTTGGCTGAAGCATCCCAGGCTGTTACGAGCATATAGCTCTACCTGTCGGATCTCCCAGGAGCACATTACATGTGGTCCACCACAAAACCTGGCTGAAGCATTTGAGTCCTTTTTCATCATGTCCAGATCTCCCATGAGCAAATTACATGTGGTCATGGCAAAACCTGGCTGAAGCATCTGAGGCATTTTTCATCATGTCCAGATCTCCCAGGAGAAAATTACATGCCATAGGACAAAACCTCATAAGAGCATCTCAGGATGTTACAGGTACACAACTCCGGCCTGAAATCTCCCAGGGCACAAATTACATGTCCTCCCAGAGCAATGTCTCGAAAGAGCATCCCAGGCTGTTATGGGTACGCAACTCCGACCTATAGGATATCCTAGACATGCTCATCTACACAACCTAATCCACGGCCACAAAGTATCAACTGATACTCACCATACATCATCCTAATCATCATCACTACAAAATCCCGCTGCATGTCATTTGGAGAAGCTCGTCATCCACGATCACCCTGATCATACAATGCATCCATCTGATGCACACCAAGTATCTACCTGATACATATCATCATACATATTCTATCCACCTGATACATAGATACATGATCCACACAATATATCCATCAACATACATGATCTACCTGATCATACCTGATACATATCAATATACATGATCTACCTGATCATACAATGTATCGACCTAATACATATACAGATACATGGTCCAAG
This sequence comes from Larix kaempferi, assembly GCA_027924585.1. Classification (NCBI taxonomy): domain Eukaryota; kingdom Viridiplantae; phylum Streptophyta; class Pinopsida; order Pinales; family Pinaceae; genus Larix; species Larix kaempferi. Next base: position 4,058,506 of record BSBM01000118.1, read on the forward strand.
AATCCAACATGATGCATATACAAAATACATACAAATGATCCAACCGATCATATCCAGCATCCAACATGATGCGTACATACATATAAATGATCCAACTGATCATATCCAGCATCCAACATGATGTGTACATACATATAAATGATCCAAGTGATCATATCCAACATCCAACATGATGTGTACATACATATAAATGATCCAACTGATCATATCCAGCATCCAACATGATGCGTACATACATATACATATAAATGATCCAACTGATCATACAAAGCAGAAACTAGAACATCATCCTGATGCTCATCATCTAGTGCTTACATCCACAGCCATGTGAAGGATCCTCCTTCCAACATGCTTGGAATGGCTTCAGCAAATGTCTCCATCACTTTTTCCTCGAAGTGTCCTCAATCTGACGAACACCAAGCCTCTCCCTGAAGCACTCGAAATTCATCCTGCCTAGTGGCTTCATCAGCACATCTGCAATCTGCTCATCCGTCACAACATACAAGAGCTTCACAGCTCCTCTCTGCACCATATCCCTGATATAGTGATATTTGATCTCTATGTGTTTTGACCTATCATGAAACACTGGGTTCTCAGACATCTTCACACAACTCTAGTTATCGTAGAAGATACCAGTAGCATCCAATGGGAGATCAAATAACTCAGACAGTAGCTTCCGTAGCCATACTGCCTCACAACTAGCTGAACAGGCTGCAACATACTCTGCCTTAGCTGTACTCAATGCTACACAGGATTGCTTCCTGCTAAACCAAGAGATCACACCTGATCCCATACTGAAGCAGCATCTAGATGTGCTCTTCCTATCCGCAGCACTGCCAGCCCAATCTGAATCAACATAATCCTGCAGGTTAAAATTTTGATTCGCTTCATACTTGAGCCCATAATCCACTGTACCCTTCAGGTACCTTAGAACATGCTTTACTGCAACGAGGTGAACACTCCTCGGATCCATCAGGAACTGGCTCAATGTGTTCACAGCAAAGCAAATATCCGGTCTCATTTTCATCAGGTACATCAAGGACCCAATCATATGACGATACATAGAGACATCAACTGGCTCAGATGAAGCATCACATAGAAGCTTCAGATTCGATGCCATAGGTGTGGCCATGGCCTTGCACTCCATCATCCCGAATCTCTTCAGGATATCTATTGTGTACTTCCCTTGACCAAGGAATATCCCACCTGCACTCTGCCACACCACCATACCTAGGAAATAATGCATCATTCCCAAATCTTTAATATCGAACTCAGCAGCAAGCTTCCTCTTAGTATCTGCAATCAATCTGTCATCTCCTGTTACAAATAAGTCATCCACATACAGGAGTAGAATCACAAGATTCCCTTCCTCAACCTTGTAGTAAAGGTTGGAATCCGCTTTACTCTTGGTAAAGCCCAAACTAGATAGGAAACTGTCCATCCTACCATACCAGGTTCTGGGATCTTGTTTCAAGCCATACAAGGATTTATTCAATCTGCACACATATGACTCCCTGTCATGTATTTCGAAATCGAGTGGCTGCTCCACATATACTTCTTCTTCAACTACACCATTCAAGAAGGCAGTCTTGACATCCATCTGGTGTATTTTCCATTTCATTGCTGCAGCCAGGGCAAGCACTGTTGTGATGGAAGTATACCTAGCTACACGTGCAAAGGTTTCTTCATAATCTATTCCCTCTTTCTGAGAGAAGACACGAGCTACGAATCTTGCTTTGTATTTCTCTACACTGCCATCTACAGCATGCTTGATTTTGTAGATCCATTTGGAAGTCACAACAGACTTATCTTTAGGTCTTGGGACAACATCCCAAACATCATTCTTCATTATTGATTATTATTCCTCAACCATGGCATCCTTCCATTGTTTATTTTCCGCTGCTTCTTCATAATTGGAAGGTTCTTCGTTCATAATATCACAGAGTAAAGCAACATAGCTGGTATGTGATCTGGTTCTCTTATTTGCTCCGTGTTCTTCTTCTGGAATGCTAAATCTTTCTGCATCTTGAATGAGCTCTCTAGCCCATGCAGGTTTCCTCTTGTGAGAGTTATCCTCACGGGGTGGATCTACAGGTTCTTGCGGATCTTCAAACTCACGAACAACTTTTGGAACTGTTTCAGTCATGGTAGTGTCTTGAAATCTAGTTTCCTTAGTTTCTTCATAAACTTCGATAGGTGCCTTCCTTGATTTGATGAATGCTGAGTTTTCATCAAATGTTACATCCCTGCTGACATCAATATTCTTGAACCCTGGAAAGTATATTTTGTAAGCCTTCGAGCTTTCACTGTAACCCACAAAGATGCCCTTCTTTCCTGAAGGATCTAGTTTGGTCCTCTTTTCATTTGGGACATGAGTGAATACTGGACAACCAAATATTTTGAGATGGCTGACTTCAGGTTTCTTACTAGAAAAGACCTCTTCTGGTGTCTTGTTGTCCAATATCTTGTGGGGTGTTCTGTTCTGCACATATACAGCTGTTCTAGCTACTTCTGCCCATAGAAGCATAGGTAGATCTTGGTCATGCAGCATTTCCCTTGCTGCTTCCATGATAGTTCTGTTCTTCCTTTCTGCAACTCCATTCTGTTGAGGATTATAAGGAGCAGTCAACTCCCTCTTAATCCCTGAATCACTGCAAAGCTTCTTGAAGTCACCTGAGGTGAATTCTCTACCATTGTCGGATCTAAATGTTTTGATCCTCTTGCTAGTTTGATTCTCCATCAAGGTTTTGAATTCCTTAAACTTATCAAACACCTCATCTTTGTTTTTCAAGAAGTATACCCAAGTCTTCCTGGAGAAGTCATCAATAAATGAGACATAGTAAACATACCCACTTAGAGAACTGGATGACATAGGACCACATATATCTGAGTGGATGATTTCTAGGATATCCTTTGCCTTGCTTTCACTGCTTGGGAAAGCCTTCTTAATGTTCTTACCTTTTGCACATCCTTTGCAAACACCTTCATGTTTGGTTTTGATTTCAGCAAGACCCTCTATAGCCTTGCTTGCAATTGGAAGTGCCCTATAGTACATATGAGCAAGTCTTATATGCCAAAGTTCACTTGGCTCCATGGATTCATGCACCATGGCATGTTTAGGTTGTCCCTTTAATTTATACAAACCTCCCTCTTGCTCTCCAATCACTACTGCATCATCTATGGTCTTTCCCTTTGGCCACATTAGGACTTGCCCATCCACAAATGCAACCCTCATACCTTTTGCATCCAATGCAGAGATGGAGAGTAAGTTCTTCTTGAGCCCAGCTACATAAAGGACTTCTTTCATATTCAAATATTTTCCAGAATCTAGGTTGTAGGAGGCTTCACCACTTCCTTTGATTGGGTATTGATAATCATCCCCAAGTTTCACTTTATGGGGTGATTCATGTTCAGATAGGTTCACAAAAGATTCCTTAAACCCAGTCATGTGTTTGGAATCCCCACTGTCAATTAACCAATCATTACAACCATGGGAGATAGTACCTGTGAGAGCAGAGATCAGAACATACTCTTCTTCACTTGATGAGTCATCATTACTATCATCACTTTCTGCCCTAGCCTTCTTCTTGGGTGGTTCATCATCCTCTACAGCATGAGCATGAAACCTTCTTTTGCTGCCCTTCTTCTTCTTGTTGAAGTTGGTGTTGTCCTTTTTGTTCTTGGGACAATTTATGGCAATATGTCCTTTCTCATTACAGGTGAAGAATATTCTTCTTTCTTTGAAGTGATGTGAAGATCTCTTGGAGTGAGATGGCTATCTCTTGGACTTCCCTTTCTTGGTGTGAGCTATGAGAGCTTGATCTTGATTCCCCATCTTTTCTTCTCATGCCACAAGCCTTGCTTCTTCTTGTGAGCATTCTTCCCATAGTCTACTGAAGGAAATCAACTTCTTTCTTGCACAGATTCCTTGAATGAAGGAGTCCCATGACCTAGGTAAGCCATTCAGAGTGGTCATGATAACTTCACCATTCTCCACCATTTCATCCACTGCTTCTAGTTGTTCCTTGATCTGAGAGACCCTTGAAAAATAAGATTGAATGGTTTCTCCATTCTGAAACTTTACTCCTTTCAATTGGTTTCGCAAGGTCATCTTCCGATTTATGTTCTTCCCTTCAAATAGCTTGGTCAAAGAGTCAAACATCTCTTTGGGTGTTTTTAGAGAAGACAAATGGGGTATGAGATGGCCTTTGATAGAATCAGCAATGATTCTCTTTGCCTTGACCAAGTTCTTCTTATGCAATACTTTAGCCTCTTCATCCTCTTGGATAGGGATGTCTTCTTTTATATATGAGTCCAACTCATTCTCTTCCAGGATTAACCCAATCCTATACTTCCAAGACCGGAAGTTATCAGCCCCTTTAAGCTTATCCTCAAGCTTGGTGTGGTGAGACATTTTAAAGAGTACTTCAAATGGAAATAGAAAAGATTTAGGTCTTACCACTTGAAATGTTGAAAACTGGATCTGGTCCTGGATTAGGGTTTGTCGAAAAAACCCTAAAAATTCAAAATGTGAATTTCAACTTTCTGAAATGATAGAAAGATGCACCTTCATGAGCTGATCAGCCTGGTGCATTCAGAATTTGAGATCAGCAAAGTTTTACCCTTCAGCTTTGACTTTTTGTCCTCCCGGGTTCACTTGGGAGAGCCCTGAATTAGGGTTTGAGTTTCCCGGAGATCTACCCAGCCAAAAATCTTGATCCAAAGCTCTAAACTTCGATTTTTGCAAGGAGCTTCCAGCTATGTCTTCAGATTTCAGAAATTCCTATTCTTGTGGAAACCCTAATTTTTAGGGCCAAATCTAAAAATGCTCAGAATTGAATTCTGATTGGACAGATGGATTCTCCTTGATGAGTAGAGTCAATCTACTATCTTGCTTTTCCAAAATCTGTGGAGAGAAACCTAATAAACAAGAAACTCAAGTTTTCGTCACTGCAAAATGTCTTTTTCTCAGGTTAGCTCTGATACCATGTTAAATTTTGAGCATTAATTCACAATACTCTTGGATCTTTACTGAGAGAATAACATATATAGTATATCAATGCATAACAATCACAATAATCATGACAAGCATCACAAGAATCAAAAACATGAGAGACAAGAGACACAGAGTTTCCGTGGGGAAAACCCTAAGGTGAAAAACCCCATAACTTCCTCAGAGATAGAGAGAGAAATGGCTCAACCAAAGTACAACCAAAATACACTTGAGATAGTCTCCTAGTAGTAGATGATCTTCCTCCTCACTAGTGCGCCACTTTCTGAGTGAGAGAAGTGTGACTTTCTAAATGATCAAAATAGAGATCTCCCGATATCTATTTATACTAACCTGTTTGCCTAGTTACACTATGGGGCCCACTTGTCTATCTAGATACATCCACAATATAATATATATTTCAGGGCCGACCCTACACATGGTGGTCTAATAACCCATCGGCAAGTACACACACTTGTGACACTTGTCAATCCACATGACAACACTTCCTTATAGAGGAATAACACATCTCTTATAAGGGTACAATAAATATATATGAAATACATAGATGAAATACATTCCGAAGTTACATATACATCAACAAATCACCCATATTCATGCTTTTATTTCACATTTATGGGAATCCATGCACATCAATCACCTATTGTGAATAGAAAATATAACAATTCATAACCTAACATGAAAATAAGGTGATTGTGGCATTATCTAAAGATGAAAATAGATTAATATTTTAATCCAAGAAAACATAAAGGGGGAAACAATTACATTCAATACAAATGTTGTCATTTTTTTCACAATAACATGCATGTGATATGATACATGAACCCTAAGTCACATGGAAAGGATAGTGTCACCATCCCTTTCATTAACATAAATGTACAAAATGAAGAGTTTGCATGTCCAGTAGAAATGTGGGATGTGATTACTTAATAAGAGGATAGTTATCTTCAATAGTATTGAGGCTTCCTATGAGCAGAAACCTCACTATTCTTTGTTGTCAAGTCATAATATGAGAGTGAGTTTCTTGCATTCATTCTACACAAGAGACTATGGTATTTTTTTTCATTTGGTATACTATTATCTGTGGCTCATCAATAGTAGAATTTAATATGTACTTTGTTATTCTTAATGAATATTTTTTTAGATTGTTTCTTTAGAGTCGCATGCATGAACAACTAAAACTTTGGCATTTTTAAACAATTATATTTGTTAATTAAATAACTTATATGATATACTTTTTATTTATAACATCATGTATTTTACATTTTTATATATGATGAATAAATGTTTAACAAGTGTAAATTAAAAGTAACATTTGAATTTATAAAATTTTATAAAAAGAACGTTAAAATTATTTCCCAAAAGAATCAAAACATTTCAAACTTGAAACAATTATCAAAACTTAAAAAAAAACAATGAATATAAAACATTCTTTCATATTGACATAATCTATTAAAATAACATTTGGTGCTATACATATTTTCAAAATTCATTGAAGAAAATAAATGAGCATGCCATACAATAAGATAATGATGCTTCATTTATGATATTGTCTAAATGGTTTCTTTCATAACTCATAAGTCTTTAGTTTATTTTTCATTCCAAAAGTAAAACCACATAATCGAGCCTTTCATTGTTATTCACACTAAAATTTCTCTAAGTATGTGTTATATATTTAGTAGCTATGTGCTATAGGAACTTTAGCACCCATGATATAGCGAGTAGTCATAAAACCAATGACATCGAGTTGAATAAAACATAAAAATACATTTATTATGATTGAGTATAATAAGAAATAAAAAAGATTTCATATAAAAATATCACAAAACCATTATAAAAAAATGAGAAAAATAATTTGGTAAAGCTTAATGAATCTAAATATTACACAATAATTATCAACATGAATATAAAATTTGAATCACAATACAACAAAGAAAAGACAATTTAATGAAACCTTATACAAACACTAGAAATCAAAACTCTAAAAAATGCAATGTAATAGAATAATGTAAGTTGGAGGTTCAAAATACTCACAATGCTACACCCACTTTTTTCCATTCCTCTTTCTTATTTTCCGAATTCTATTTATTTTTAAAAGATTCATTATTTTGGTTATTATTATGTTATGTAGAGTGAATAGCCATTACCCACCATACGCCAATGCCTATTAGAACATCATGTAGTAATCCAAGGGAATTATAACTTAGGTAATCCTCTTCACATGATTATGTAATCCTCTAGTAATCACCTTCTTTAATTTTCGGTCTCCTTTAATATATATATACTCTATTCAATTTAGATGTACATTATATATTGATTAATGAGTATTTGTTGTTGTTATAGGCTATTAGAATGTCAAATAAATATACCTGGGAAGAAAACAATAGGAGGTATGCTGAGGCTATGGTAGCATGGAGGCGAAGGGTGATGGAAAGTGTTATTTCCCTTGCAATGATTGCAGAGGTTTGCGAACTAGAAGAATTTTAAGAACATCAGGTGAAAAACATTGTAAGGAGAAGGGGCATGCTAAAGGGGGGTATGAATATCATCCCTTGGTAAGACGTTATTCATTACATATTGTACTTCTTATAATAGTACTGATAATGTATTCACAATTTTTTTTTATCATTTTAAATCTATGTGTTGTATATTATACACTAATGTTATTGCATATGCCCCCAAGATGTCGACCACCAGAAAGCTATTTGCCACATAATAGTAGAAATACTACTTTACAAGATGACGAGCATGGAGATCATGCTATTGAAGATCGAGTTCTTAATGATCCTATGGACGAAGATGATGTTATTGATACTAATGGTGAAGATGAGATAAATAGATTGCTGCAAGACACATTTGCTCCATTGGATGAGGACAACCTCCATGATTTTCATGATGTTCCTCTTCTTGAGAAGTCCCAAGAACCTCTTTATGAAGGCTCAACAATCAATATTCTATCTCCTAGATTGTTGGTGGTGAACTTGAAGGTTTTTAATGGTTTATAAAACACTTGTTTCACACAGCTCCTAAGGTATGTAAAGTTGATTATTTTCCTCTATTTTTAGTGTTAATTAATTCGTAAATTAGGGATATGAAATATTTATGACATATTGTTAACAATAAAATTAACACCCTTAGTCAAGTGATGGAAGAAGCGCATTTTTACCATGCACTTGCAGCAGGAAGACATGACACAAGTTCATGCAGAGATGAATCCTCTCTAAGAAATGCATTAAAATGCATTAATTGTGTTTAAAATCATTCTAAATGGTGCAAAAAGCCTAAAAAATATGAAAAGTGGGTTTTCAAGCTAAAATAATCTAAAATGGATTATCCCACACTCATAAGAGAAACCTAAGGCACATTTCCCAATGCTATATAAGAAAGGCTTTGGGGCATGGTAAAGACACACCAAGAGAGAGCAAAGGCATGCTGAAGAGATTCTGAAGGAGGAGAAAGAGCTCAAATTTTTCAAAAGCAAGGGTGAAGGGAAGGAAGCTCATATCAATGGAGGAAGGATTCACATCTAATGCCATGGTAAGGATGTATTTCTCCACTATTCTACTATGAATAGATTCAAGTTTCTACCATCTATGAGTGAAATCTAGTTTATCTTCTATGAATTTAATTCTTGGATGGCTTTCGATCTTAAGCGTGTTTGTCTTGATTGATGAATAGATATAGATCTTTTGGAGATTTGTAATAATATTTTCAAGTTACTGACGTAGGAACTCACCATTCATTAGGAAGATAGTTAAATTAGTGTAGACACAACCCTGCACTAAATACTATTATCACATATATTGTTTACATTTCACTTTTTGTCAATGTTGTAGATTGTTGGGTGAATTTCTACTACCACCATCAAATAATTTACCATGCACAAGTTGAAAGGTATTCTTGATTATGAAATAAATTGGAGTGGAGAATCAATATATTGATGCATTTCCTAATGATCATATTATATATTATGGACAGTATGAATCAGAAAACAAATTCTCACAATGTTAAATTAGTAGATATCAAACTGATCAATTAACAAAATAGGTCCATCGCAAAGTTCTTCGTTATATTCCCATAATTCCACGTTTCCAACGACTATTCAGGTGCCAAAGTATAGCACAGTTTATGGATTTCCATGCGAAGAATAGAAGTGAAGATGGTGTTCTTCGAATGCCTGCAAATGGTTCTGCATTGAAGAACATCGAAGAAAAATGGCCAATTTTTAAAGATGAACCTCGTAATGTTAGACTTTCATTGGCAGCTGATGGTTTCAATCCATTTGGTGAGCTTCGTTTTACTTACTCAGTGTGGCCTGTTTTCTTCATAAACAATAACCTACCTCCTTGGATGACAATTAAGAGAGAGCACACAATGTTGGCAATTATTATTCTAGGTATTTTTTTGAAAGATGTAATTATATTATTTCATAAAGTTATTTGTTTAATTGTTGCATGAGAACACCTTTTATATATTTGGACGGATAACTAAATAGCAATATTGTATGTTTATTGATCAATTAGGTAAGTACTAAGTCAAAGATATGAATGTATATATTGAGCCTCTTATCGATGAGCTATTGAAGTTATGGGTTGGAATCAGTATGTATGACATCTCTAGACCAATAGGGAAGAAACAATTTTAGTTCAATGGAATTCTTGCATGGACAATTCATGATGCTCTTGGGTTAACACATTTTGTGGTATGTAACTTTATGTTGCACGTCGTTAAAATTATATGTTTTTAAGGTAAAAAACATGCATTTTTTATTTGAATTAATAATATTTTGATGCTATAACATTAATACATATATCTCGCAGGTCTTCAAACAAAGTGAAAATGTGCATGTCTAGTATGTGGTCCTAGGATAAAATCTTGTCATTCAAGAAGTTTAGCAAAGGAGGTGTTCGATGAGTATAGAAACTTCCTCCCTAAGAACCATAGGTACAGAACTATCAAAAAAACAAAATTCAGTGGTAAAGAAGAGAATGCAAAGAAACCATGAAAAATGACACCTCACCTATGGAAGTTGGAATATAATAGAAATCGTTGAGGTATGCAAATTGTATATGCAACATACAATATGTTCACGTAATATTATGATTTTTATATTTTTACTGAATTTTCTCTACCATGGGTGTCATGAATTATTGTTAATGTGTTTTCGTTTATGTTTAATGACTGTATTTAAGGCATGAATGGGATTCCATGAGGAATGAAGAGTTATCCCATACAATTCAGTAGGTTTCCTTACTACGAGCACCTATAAATAGCTCATTTGTTTTATACAATGCATATTGGGAAGAATGTAACATAAATGATATGGCGGACATTATATGGAAGGTTAGACAAAGATAAAATTGGAAAAAATTGTAGTGACATTGTAGAAGCCAATCACGGATTACAAAGTGTAATTATTTCCAATGTCAGAAATGGGAACTAGAATATTAGTCTTCCATGGTTATTGACGGAGCAACAAAGAAATGGTATAAAAGAGGTCATTCAAAAAATAAGGTTTCCGACGGGGTTTTCGTCGAACATACAAAATATCTTAACCAAAAAAGGTGATTTTGGCGATGTTAAAACTCATGACTGGCATACATTCATTAAGGTAATTATTTACGTATATAATTTCCATTAAGTAAATATTTTTAGTAATCGTTCTCTCCTATTTGGAAACATTAGATAATGATTTGATTTTTGCTATAGTACGTTCTACCTTTGGCTCTCCCAGATAGCTTTGATGAAAACTTTAAACAAGTTATATATGATCTTGGTAAATACAGGAGGTAAGTAACAATTTTATATGCATGAAAAATGTTCGTTCTTTTGGTTTCATTGCTTATTGACATATTGTGTTTTACAGCTTGGAACTTTATTATATATTATATGCCTCAATTTGGTTGATCATTCATGTTATTTTATTGCATCTTTTGTAGGTGGATTTCATCTAAAGAAATCCATAAAGAAGATATTAGGTATTGGAAGAGAGAAATTCCTTGTCTAATGTGTGAAATATAGAAGTATTTACCTCCAGCATTTTTCAATGCACAAGAACACTATCTCATACACCAAGTTGAGGAGATTGAATTGTGTGGACCTGTAAACTCAAGGTCAATGTGGATGGTGGAAAGGCATTTGAAGTCATTAAAGGATTTTGTTAGACAAAGAGAACACCCTGAGGGTTCTATGGTGTAGGGCTATATGCTATATCAATCCATGGTGTACATTAGTCAGTATCTTCCAAATTTAGCAAAAAATATCAATCTGCCTCGCATTTGGCATGTTGACTCCATCAACAAATTTGAAGGGGAGGTCCTATTGGGGAAAGGTGGAAAGAGGAAAGTGAAAGGTAATTGAATGGTGTACATTTGATTTATTATACAATTAATTTTTCAATTTATGTAATTTTTATTATTCCAACAGTCTTTTAAGGTAAACTTAATTGCATTTAATGATAGCTAATTTACAATTCTTAATTGTTATTTTTTCATATAGTTGGTTGCATGTCGGATGCAATACATTTATACATTGAAAACAATATTGATTGGATGAAGGAATGGATTGAACGATGTACAGAATACTATGGTACCTTGTCATGGGAAGGGGTTAGTAAAATGATTAAAACAGTGCATCATCATCGAGAAGAATATCCTGAACTTACGCAAAGTGAAATTGATTTAGCATGTGGTTTAAAAGATAAAAGGAAAGTATATTTACCCTACTAATTTTTTTGTTGTTTCCCATTGTATCAAAATATTTCTCTCGTTTATGTCTTCTTATATATTTATTTACTGAGTCGTGCATGATGTAGCTGATACATCACAGTGCTATGTGGTGCAATGGTCATAAATTTCGCATCAAAAAGTTGGATGACAAGAGGAAAAGATTTGATTGTGGGATAACTGCAGTTTTTCAAGTCACTAATGTTTCCTCTAGAAGTGATAGGCATCCAAAAGTATCTGAAAATAGGTACTATGGTTATTTGGAACATATACTTGAGTGTGACTTTAATTCCTTTAAAGTAGTTCTATTTGAGGTCAAATGGTACAGGATACGAATGAATGAACGTGATCCCGAAAGAACTATTATTGAGCATGCCAATGGATTTACCATGGTTAATCCAAGGGCACTTGAACCATGTACAGATCCTTATGCTCTTCCAAGTCAATGTGAGCAGGTCTTTTACTCAGAGGTTCCAGGTAAAGCAGGTTGTCATACATTGTTAGATACGATCCAAGAGGAAGACAGGTCAAGTATAATGCAGTAGAGTAAGAAGACAATGTTGAAGAAAAAGGTGATATAGATCAGGAGCAGTTGGCCGTCGACATAGATGTGTCAGATGAAGAATCCGATCAAGAAGTTGATCATCCAAATGATGTAGCAGACAATGAAATTGACATTGATGATATTGATGATGAATATCTAACCAAAAATGAAATTGATCATGATCCTGATATGAGTGATCTTTTCAATGATAGCGATTTAGAACCAGATGATGATCCATATGTTAAGTTAGATGAAGAAGAATCTGAATGACATTGTGGCAATGTTGGAATCTAGGACATATGTGAGAAGATATTTATGCATAATGTATTAGGTTTACAACTATTTAGTTATGTTTAAACCATCGTTATCATCATCAATATCGTCATCACCATCATCACAATCTCCATCATCATCATCATCTTCACCACCACCATCACTACCATCATCATCTTCATCATATGCTATAACACATTTTTTTTAGATAGATTTTGTCGGGTTATGGGGAATTGAGAGTGATGTGAGGGGGGGGGGGACATAAGAGCTTCCACCTTCACGTGGTTGGCCCTGTTCAGTAAAGAATATTACATTATTCTTGAAATAAGGAGAAGCTCAGTAAGGCAATGCATAGTTATGATGGTTATGATGATGATGATGATGATGATGATGATGATCATCATCGACATCATCATCGTCATCATCATCCTAATCACCATATTCTTCTTCATCATCATCAACATCATCATCATCATCCATCATCATCATCATCATCATCCTCCTCATCATCATCCTCAGCGTCATCATCATTAGCATCATCATCATCATCACCATCATCATCATCATCATCATCATCATCATCATCGACATCATCATCACCATCATCCTCATCATCAACATCATCATCATCATCATCATCATCATCGTCATCATCATCATCATTATCAAAGGGGTATGTTCAAATCCAATGCGATGCCACATCATTGGATTTGAACATACCCCTTGTTAGTTTTTCATCATTTAATTCAATAGATCTAGGATCTTAACTAAAGGAATAACAGGTACAGCATATCAAGCATAAGAGACAAGATACAAGAGACACAAAACATTTCACCGGGGAAAACCAAGAAGGTGAAAAACCCTGCAACTTCCTCAGAGATAGAATAAGCACCAATACAAGGATCACAATGATCAAACCCAAGAGATAGATATCTTCAGTAGCATACTCCTCCTCCATTTGTGTGCACTTCTCCTCTCTCTCAGTAATGCGAAGTGAGTGAATGAGAGAATGTGTCAAATGAGAGAGTCACACTCTCTATTTATACTTTTACTTTCACTTGACCTTTACTCAACTAGGTCAGTCCCAACTTAACCACTCAACATAATGCTGACAGGGTTGACCCCACTAGGGTGGTCTAATTACCCTTTGACCCACATAACTCATACAAGGCTGACCCCATCAAGGTGGTCTAATAACCCATCGAGTATAAGTTACGACACTTACAATACAACTTGCAACACTTGCAAGTACAACTGATGACACTTCCAATTGGAGGAGTAATACATCTCCATTGGGGATACAATAAAGTACAAATGTAATACATACAATATAAAAGTGAATATCTTTCGAAGTTACAAATACATCAACACTCCCTCTTAACTAGGAAGGTATTCTCTTGACACAAGTCATCAATACATATAGGCACAAGTCTTCAATTCTAGAGTTGGATCATCGTCACTGGATCACAGAGCATCATCGTCACTACTATTGTACTCGTCCTCTCGATCACTGGCGCTATCTCTCAATTCTTCTCGTCATAGGAAGTTCTACAGAACCATCCCTTTTTCATGTTGGTTGTAGGCCTAGCCTCCTGCAGGTATTCATAATCTGTGCGAACAGTCTGATAGAGGTGGACTCTCAAGACTAATTACGTGCTGATGCAATACCTAACCAGAGCATCCCAGGAACATTTATGTGCCTAAGAACGACCGGAAAGATCTCTCTGAGGACTGATTACATGCATCCCTTCACAATACCTTTAAAGAGCATCCCAGGAACGTTTATGTGCCACAACACGACTGACAAGATCTCTAAAGAGCATCCCAGGACTTATTACAAGCACACAGCTCAACCTATCGGATCTCCACGACTGATTACATGTGAATAGGAAATACCTTTAAAGAGCATCCTAGGAACATTTATGTGCTGCAGCATGACCGAAAAGATCTCTAAAGAGAATCCCAGGACTTATTACAAGCACACAGCTCAACCTATCGGATCTCCAGGACTGATTACATGCCTCCCTAGAAAAACCTCAAAAGAACATCCCAGGACTGATTATGAGCACACAGCTCAACCTATCGGATCTCCCAAGATCTTTTACATGCTACTGCACAACCTACCACATATCATCTTTGACCTCGAAGTATCATCCTGATACTCATGATCCAACTGATCATCATCTCACGGTGCATCAACCTGATGCACACCAACATCACATGGTCATCCTGATCATCATCATAGCATCGTCCTGATGCATATCATCTAGAGTGTCATCCTGATACTCATCACACATGATAATCTTGATCATCATCATAGCATCGTCCTGATGCACATCATCTAGAACATCATCCTGATCATCGTCATAACATCATCCTGATGTATGTCATCTGAAACATCATGCTGATGCTCATCACACAACGCTTATATCCACAGCCATGGGAGGATCCTCCTACCACCATGCTTGGAATGGCTACTGCAAATGTGTCCCATCACTTCTTCCTTGAAGTATCTTCTATCTGAAGAACACCAAGCCTCTCTCTAAAGTAATCAAACTTCACTCTGGCTAGTGGTTTAGTCAACACATATGTAACCTACTAATTTGTCGCAACATACAAGAGCTTCACTGCTCCTCTCTGCACCATATCCCTGATATAGTGATATTTGATCTCGATGTGCTTCGACCTGTCATGGAACACCGGGGTCTCTGAAAACTTAACACAACTCTGGTTGTCGCAATAGATACAGGTAGCATCCAATAGGATATCAAATAACTCAGACAGTAGCTTCCTAAGCCATACTGCCTCACAACTAGCCGAACAAGCTATGACATACCCTGCTTCAACTGTACTCAGTGCTATGCAGGACTTCTTCTTGCTAAACCAAGAGATCACACCTGATCCCATACTGAAGCAGCACCCCGAAGTGCTCTTCCTATCTGCAACACTACCTGCCCAATCTGAATCAACATAACCCTCTAGGTTAAACTTTTGATTCGCATCATACTTGAGCCCATAATCAACCGTACCCTTCAAGTACCTCAGAATATGCTTTACAACAATCAGGTGAACATTTCTAGGATCTATCAGAAACTGGCTCAAGGTGTCCACCGCAAAGCAAATATCTGGTCTCATGTTTGTCAGGTACATCAAGGACCCAATCATCTGAAGATACATCGTGACATCAACCAGCTCAGATGAAGCATCACACAGAAGCTTCAGGTTCGATGCCATAGGTGTGGCCATGGCCTTGCAGTCCATCATCCTGAACTGCTTCAGGATCTCTACTGCATACTTCCCTTGTCCAAGGAAGATTCCATCTGCACTCTTCCACACCTCCATGCCTAGAAAGTAATGCATCATCCCCAATTCCTTCATCTCGAACTCGACAGCAAGCTTCCTCTTTGTGTCGACAATCAACCTATCCTCACCTGTAACAAACAAGTTATCCACATACAATAGTAGTATCACTGGATTGCCTTCCTCAACCTTGTAGTAAAGGTTGGAATCCACCTTACTCTTGGTAAAGCCCAAACTATATATAAAGTTGTCTATCCTCCCATACCAAGTCCTAGGAGCTTGCTTCAAGCCATACAAGGCTTTCTTCAACCTGCACACATATGAATCCCTGTCATGTGTCTCAAAACCAAGTGGGTGCTCCACATACACTTCCTCTTTGACTACATCATTCAAGAAAGTTGTCGTGACATCCATCTGGTGTATCTTCCACTTCATCATTGCAGCCAGGGCAAGTACTGTTCTGATGGAAGCGTATCTGGCTATAGGTGCAAAAGTCTCTTCATAATCTATCCCTTCTTTTGGGAGAAGCCATAAGCTACAAAACTTGCTTTATATTTCTCTATGCTACCATCTACAACATGCTTGATCTTATAGATCCACTTGGAAGTCACAACAGACTTCCCTTCTGGTCTTGGGACCACATCCTAGACATCATTTTTCATGATCAACTGGTACTCCTTGATCATGGTATCCTTCTATTACTACATCCTTGATCTTGGGAACTTCAGATTCTTCAATACCTTCAATAGATAGTTTTCTTGAACTTCGTTGCTTGGAACAAATGTTGCAGTCCTTCTTTTGTAGGTGATTGTACAGGACCTTTCCTACAAGTCAAATTCAATTGCATGATTAGAAACTTCTTATATATTTCAGAACAAATTCTTACTCATAAATACATATGTCATATAGTCATGCAATTATCTTAGCCAAATACAACATTTATCCATATCCTGTAACTTTCTAGATGCCTTCCATCTCTACCAAAACATTTGTTAAGAGTGTGCACATCTCCCAACATGTTAGAAAAGAGTTTTCATTCTAGATAAGTAGCAATGGAATGTTGTACAGTACCATAGGCCACTTACCCATTACTTGCATATTAGTAGTATCTTGTTCATTAATGCAACTTTTATAATATGCATAATATATATCCTAAATCTAGGAACATAAGTATGTACATGACTGGACAACGTCATTTACGTAATCATATATAGAATAAATGACAATTCAAATACTAATCTTTGTTTGGTTGTAGGGTGGACTCCCTCTCAATCTTTGCTTCCTTGCAGGAACTACTGGAGTGTGCTCCCTCTTGATCTTTGCTTCCTAGATTACATGTCCTTGAACTTATATTCATCCTGGACCACTATGCATGCTTAAGTGTGCATTAGTGTCATCATTGTGTTGTCCTCGAGATCTCATACATAACCATACATACATTAGTATAATCTCAATACTATCAAAACGTTATGATCCTAAATAATCTTAACATGCATGGTCGTGATCATTTCACACACAGGTAATTTATCACAAGCATTAGTATTCAAGGTTTCAGGGAGGACTTCTATTACTCATGCATATTCTTATTTGACCATACGAGTCTTCTAGTTTGCCATATCATTAACCAAACTAAGAAGCATAATATGCATAAACCCATGATTTTCCAAACTTATAAATTCATGAATAATCATTATCAATCATGCCAAATATACTTATATAAGAGATCCTAACATAAGATAGGATTCTAACTTGATATAGGAAAACACATACCTAGATTTTCATGCTTGCTAGTTATGTCTAGGATACCCATATAATGTCTTCTTGTTCTTTTCAATGACTTGTGCTAGTAACCTGCATATATCATAAGTTAACCATTGTAGAACCAAATCATACATACCTCGTAAGTAGAGATTCTATGTGATCCATGACTATGGATGAGTCTTTGTCTTCATGTCACCATGGTCATATGTTCTTGATCTAGAAATGTCTTGATGTACCTTTCATGTTAGCAGACAATATCATCCTCATACAACACCACAGTGCATTAGTACAATCATAAGTGTCACAACCCTAATCAATGAATGTATTCTATCATTCGAATGCATTCATACTTTTACTAGGGTGATAAGACAAGTCGAAAATTACTCAAGATTGTACTAACCTCAATAATATGAAGACAAACCTATCATAAAATTAATCATGAAACAGATTTCAAAACATACTTGTATCTCCTCAAGTCATACCTGTCGAGATTGCTTGTAATCTTCTTATGTAACGCCTTAGCCTCATCTCCCTCTGAAACTAGAATCTCTTTACTTATGTAGGTGTCCAATTCATCCTCTTCTAGGATTAACCCAATCCACTTTGATTTGCTGAAACTGGATCTGGACCTGGATTAGGGTTTGTCAGAGAAACCCTAAAAATTCAAACTTTGAATTTCAAACTTCTGATTGGATGAAAAGATGTGCTTTGCTGAGCTGATCAAGTTGGTGAACTTCAATTTTGAAATCTTCAAAATTTGACCCCTCAAAATTGCCTTTGAAACTTCTAGATTTTCTGGACAGGATCCTGAACTAGGGTTTGATAAATCCCGATCTTCTGCCCATCCAAAAGGTTATATATTGTGTTCTAAACTTTGATTTTTTTGAGGAGCTTCCAGCCGTGGTCACAGATTTCAAAAATTCTAACTTTTGCAGAAGCCCTAATTTTCCACCCTTCCAATAAAAATCCCGAACTAGGGTTTGATCAAGCCCAGCCTTCTGCCCAACCAAAAAATTCGATATTGGTCTCTAAATTTTGATTTTGATGAGGATCATTCACCTATGGTCTCCGATTTGAAAAATTCCCAACTCTCTCCGAAGCCCTAAATTCCCACAGCACTGACAAGCCAAGAATGAAGGTGCTCAGAATCCAATTCTGTCTTGACAGAAATATGCACCTTATTGTTTCTATTGCATCTCTTAAATTTTAGATCCACAGGGTCTGAAACTTCGGCCTGTGTTATCCTAACCTGTCATCTTTCTAACCCCACAGGTCTGACCTCAAATGGATTCTCTGAGAGAGAGATATGCCAAATGTTGCAACGTGACCTACTTATGGGATAAAACAAGATAGCGAACTTGTAAAGAGTGCCACGTGTCACTAGATTAACTTCGGCCTCTAAAACACGGAATTATGAAACTACAGTCCGTTCCCTTACTTCCACTTTTTACAGAATTTCATTTGGAGCTTCCTAGCCAAAGTTGTGACCTTTTTTCCTAGGTCACCTGTTTATGACTGAGATCTGGAAGAGGCAGAAACCCTAGATTGTACAAGTCATAAAAAAGAAAGTACAATGAATTAGATGCTTTTATTTGGACACAAGGTACATGGGAACATTATATATGACCTGTAGAAGTTTTAGATCCTGAACCTTTGCAAAAATGGATTTATAGCAAAAGTGATACAACGACGGGTTTTTTCTATATCAAGCCCTAACTTCCAAATTGTCGCAAGTGCAACAAGTGTCATAAATGCCATACCATGCCTTCCTTTAGGCTAGCTACGATACCATGTTATTTTTTCATCATTTAATTCAATAGATCTAGGATCTTAACTGAAAGAATAACATGTACAGCATATCAAGCATAAGAGACAAGAGACAAGAGACAAAAAACATTTCACCGGGGAAAACCAAGAAGGTGAAAAACCCCGCAACTTCCTCAGAGATAGAATAAGCACCAATACAAGGATAAAAATGATCAAACCCAAGAGATAGATATCTTCAACAGCATACTCCTCCTCCACTTGTGCGCACTCCTCCTCTCTCTCACTAATGCGAAGTGAGTGAATGAGAGAATGTGTCAAATGAGAGAGTCACACTCTTTATTTATACTTTCACTTTCACTTGACCTTTACTTTGCTAGGTCGGTCCCAACTTAAGCACTTAACATAATGCTGATAGGTCCGACCCCACTAGGGTGGTCTAATAACCCTTTGACTCACATAACTCATACAGGGATGACCCCATCAAGGTGGTCTAATAACCCATCGAGTATAAGTTACGACACTTACAATATAAGTTGCAACACTTGCAAGTACAACTGATGACACTTCCAATCAGAGGAATCATACATCTCCGTTGGGGATACAATAAAGTAAAAATGTAATACATGCAATATACAAGTGAATATCTTCCAAAGTTACAAATACATCAACACCCCTTTGATAATGATGAAAGTTACTTTTAGCATTCCATCCCTATCAACATGCCATGTATATCAATGTGCCACCCAGATCAAGGAACGATAAACAAATCAATGAGCTAGCATGTGAGTATGTTGGAATGAACCACATTGATTCATGTAACATTAACAATCATTAGAGAAGTGTTGATGCCTCAAAAATTGTAGCATCAATCAGCAAGGGATTCTCTACAGTAAACTATCCCAATTAGATTAATCACCGTTTGGTGTGGGGAATCCATCCGGTTAACGATTTCGGCTACCGTATGTCTTAAAGATTCTTGCTCTTTGCACTAGTTACAGCCTGGTTCACCGTTTATGTATTTTATTTTAAAGATGATATGCAGGTTCCCTAAGCTAAGTGCACGCAATTAACCTAAGCTAATCTAAGACTCTGTAAGCAAATTTATTCTATCCTTGCAAGGAGCAAACTGTAAAGATGAGTAATGTGCTGAAAGAAACACCTAAAGATCATATAGATAGCCATTTAATCATCAATATACATCTACAACAGGATATGACAGACATTAAAGATAGCTTCAATTCAGTTAATGCAGTCCATTACTCATCTGAGAAAATACATCTTTGCATAGGAGAGCATAAGAACATTCATTACACAGAAACAATTCAAGATAGCAAGGAATGATCTCACAGCAATATGCAGATGATACAGGAATAATCCAGCACACATTTGACACATCTTCCAAGCAAAAACGCATTCTCCTAGGCTTTCATTAGGCAAAAATCGATTTCTTGGAGCATGTAGTAAAGTAGTTCACATACAAGAAAGAAAAATGTTTCACCTTCCAAAAGTCGTTTCTCTATCTCCTATTCCTCTATATATAGCTTTACAAAATGCTCCTTGAGCTACCAAGTGTACCCTAAAACTCAGAATCCTTTGATTTGTCATTTAATGTCTAAAATATAGAATTGGGATGATTCGTGAAAAATCTCCTTACAAGAGACAAAAAGAAAAGGACAGTTGTCTTTAAAGACATTATACAATTAACAATTTTCCAGCTACTTTTCAAAATCGAATAAGACAAATTATTGTCCAGCTGGCCCTGCTACTTCATTAGGTCGCTCCTCTTCTACTGACTTGCTCTCTCCAACAGGCTCGCTTGCTTTTGCATCCTTATTTACTTCTTCAATATAGCTGGCCCATTGACTTATTTCCCTTAGTATTGTTTTACTTCTTGCTGAGATCATTACTTTCTGTGCTATCTCATACTTGCGCAAGTCTGTTTTGATATTTGCTATCTCTGCGAAAGCCTCTTGTGCAATATTTTCCAGGAAATAAGTATGAACAACAATTTGTTCGATAAATTAATGGAGGTCCTCTGGGGTTATACCTTCTATTTTCTTCAGATAATCTAACTCTGAGGTCAACTTTCCTTGCAATTCTGTGAAGCGCGATTCCTTCTTCGAGAACTCATAAAGATTCTGAGGTAGAACCATATGGCACTTGCCGTGGGATTCCTAGATTTTAGAGTAGATAACGTGGCATTTCTTGATGGTTTTCCTGATTTCAGTACTCAATCTGCTACTGCACCTCAAGCAGAATTCGAGGACTCCTATGTCCATATCGAATTCTTTAGCTGTTGTATCCCGCAAGTTCGAAGGGAAACCAGATTTCCCTTTCCTCCACTCAAACTGCTCTCCAAGCTCCTCCACATGTTGTTCATATTTGTCCCTTAATCTTAGTGCTTCAACCTCGATAGAAGTCATCTTCGTGATAATTCTTTTCATATTGCAGACTTCTTTTCTAATCGACACTAGCAGTTGATGAATTCTCTCATGTACTTCACAAGCCCGCTTCTAAAACGTGGTTAGATCTTCTTTCACTTTATTTGCCTTCTCAAGTTGTTCTAATAGTTCAGCCTTTTCTTGCGCCAATTATTCGAATTGAGGTTTGAAGAAATTAACCTGTTGAGCACTGTTGGCCTCAAGTTTTTCCAATTCTGATATATGGACTTTCAAGTTCTTTTGCTCATCTTCTGAGATTTCTAGTTTCATTTCCAGTGAATTCTTCTCATTTTCAAGCCACGGGGATTTCGAAGTGGTTCCTTCCTTTTCTTCTACAAGCTCTTTGTATTTCCTTTTTAGTTCGTTGCTTTCTAATACCTCCTTCTTCCTGTCAACTTTTATCTTGAAACACAACTCTCTGTAGTTCTTAATAGTTTCAATCAAACAATTAATATTGGCTTTGCTTGCTTGGGCTGAGGCTAAGGTGCATCCTACCTGGAATGATGGATCGATGTCGGTCCCTTTGAAAAGTGTAGTCTCCGATACTCTGAATTCATATAAGTCCTCTCCAATTTCCATCTTCCTTACTCTTCTATCAACAATAGCCCTCTTCCATTCGTGAAAATAGACGGAATCCAGGTTGGCCACTTGGCGATGCTTTCTGGGGTTGTATGGGGTCAGTGCTAATCCTTCAGTAGAGACAACCCCTTCATGAGCTATCCCTAGTTGGGCAGTCTTTGATGTACCCAAGTCCATGGCCTATGGGCTGGGCGGGTTTTGTTCTGGAATTTTCTCCGCTTCCTCTTGTACTTGCCTCTCTGCTAGTGCTGCCAGCTCTGCTTGCAATCTGTCTGCTTCCTCCATCCTCCACCAAGAGTCTTTCTTCTTCTGCTTCTTGCAATTTAGTATTTTGTTCTTGGATGATTCTGTCTTCTTCTTCTCTTAGATATTTTGCTTCCTGCTCTTGTTATATTTTAGCAGCTTCCTCTTTCTTTCTCCTTTCGGCTAGCACTACTTTTATCCTATTTGCTTCTTCTAGCAAGGTTCTTTCTTCTTATTCCTTTTGTATCCTAACAGTTTCCTCTTCTTGCTGCAACTTAATAACTTGCTCTTGCTGAATTCTCGTTGCTTCTTCTTGTTGGATCCTTGCTTCTTGCTCTTGCTGCAATTTGGCAGCTTGTTCATTTTGAAGCCTTGCAATTTCTTCATCTTGGTATTGTTTGATAGTCTGCTCCTGTGGGATTCTATCACCTTCTTCTAGCTCCATGTCATTTGAACTTCTGGCTCGGGATGTTGCTGCCTCTTACTCCAGTTGTATCAGATCAACAGGCTTGGAGGAAGAACTCTTCCCACCTTTCTTCTTGTAGCGCTTTCCCAATTTTGTTAAGTTTCTGGTGCTCTGGAAGAATTATTCATTCAGCTCAACCAGATGGGTGTACTCAAAGGAAGTTCTAACATCATTAACATGTCTAGAGACTCTGCCGCAAGGGTCATGCCTTCTGAAAAACTTTGTATGAAAATGAAAGATGTCCAAATCTTGAACATAAGTTTCCCCCTCTTTTTCTCTCGGGAGGCTGTATGCACCGATAATGAAAGGCATTGGCGGATATATCGCTTTCTTCCTTTCGGTGAGAATCCTACTGATTCCACCAATGTTGAAGAGCTGCCTTATGGCTTCCCTGTGTATCACAAAATATGTAGCATATCTAGGAAGCAGAAATGGAGCCACAGATCCTCCGCTCATGCGGATGTAGGTGCCTTCCTATGCGTGGTAATAATTGCAAATGCTTCGACGATGGGCATAGCGTTCTCGGACATGCAATTTTGTTCCTCTACAAAAATAAAATGATACAAGGGCATGATAAATTTCTCACAAACTTGTTTGTAATAGTTTGTGTACTTGCTGGCCCATGTGGGTTGATAAGCTATGAAGAGAGGTGTCTCCTTGCTGTTCCATGAACAACCCAAGTCTGGGAAGGTGTGCTTGCTCAATAGGAAATCTATCAGATAGCAAGACATAAAGAAGTCTGTTTTCTTCTGAGTCATTCCTCCTTGGGTAGCAGTTAACTGTGATTCCAGTCTTTCTGAACTAATATCATCCCAATTGAAAGTAGTACCTGACATGGCTACATGGAATACTACCGGTACCCAGCCCAATTTGAAGATATTACCATTAGGCATGCCGAAGATCTGGCTCAACATTAAAACAATAAGTCTATAGGGGGTTTTCAGAAGGTTGCTTTCATATTCATTTGTTTGCCTTTGTCTCATTTGTCTGTCGGCTATCGTCATTTTTCTAACAGAGACGAGAGGAACCATGGGGTGTTCTGCTATCCAGTTACTATCAAACCAAGCTCTTACCGGGGGCAATCTGTAAGTGGCTGTGATATGTTCAGGTATGAACGATGCCAGATTCATTCCATTCTTGTCATTTATGAACCTGGTGTCATTTTTGACATGAGGGATCAAACAACCAAGCACCTCGGAACATGGAAATAATTCAGGTCGGGTTGCTGCCTTATGGATACAATACTTCTTGATGTTCGCATATACCAAAGTGTCTTCTAGGGAATCATTAGGGTATTCCTGATCCCTGATGAATCTATATAAGTCACCCCACTGAAACTCTGGGGCAGAGCTTCCTGGAGGTACATTAGTGGTGGCTTGCGTATCATTGAACATAGTTTCAAGTGAAGTATCTAGCAAGATCTCCACATCTGAATCTGACTCTACTTTTTGCATGGCCTTCTTCCTCGTAGACCTTCTATGCATGTCAAACCTGTGTCAATGAGGTAGCACACATAAAGGTTTGGCATACTCATAAGCAATTAACACCACAGACATCGTCTAGTGATTCAAAGTAACTGATAGGCAACAGTAGGTAAGTCCTTCAATTTAAACATCCTTTAGAAAGACGGTAGCAACTCAAAACAACATACACATCCCTATAACAGTTTAATAGTGAGTATTTTCAATATAAAATTAGAAGTTTCCAATTGTCTTAGATGACTTGAAAAAGCAAAGTTGTTGCATAAGTGCTAACTTGGAATTACATGGGAAAAGCCATTGTGGTAGGAGGTAGAGGACCAACGCACGTTACTATCACCAGTGCGGGTTTAGCTGATTAGAAGTTCATCTTGACGCTCATGCATCAAACGAACGTAGCATTATAGGCATTAGCGAGGTTTTCATCCTATGCTAATGGGCGGTATTTCTTGTTGATGGCGCGTAACACAGAGCCAGGAGGATGCAGTCTCGCCATAATGGCTCTTGAACGCATTCAAAAGGGAGGCGACTTGGTTTTTGACGTCTCGGGATGCAGTTTTCTTTTGATAACAACCTCACAAGTAGCGGGATGAGTGGTGTTGCATAAGCGAAGGATGCTATTATAAGCCTGCACCGAAATTGGCAAATCGATGCGGTGTTTTAGGGCCTATGGGGAAAACACACAGAGTATATAGCCAATAAGAAACAAAACGACAATGTGGGTGACTAGAATAACTATGAATGAGACAAATTTCATCTTTTAAACTGTCAAAAACAGCCTCGAACGAAATCATTCCTTGAAACAAGCAAATGGAGGAGGAGAGTGCCTACCTAGTGCTTTCGAAGTAGTCTTCCAAGGTCGACGCGTTTACCCAGGCGAATAAAGAACTAACAAAACATCCACTGTCTGCTCCTAGAAGCTTTCTCGGCTTGAGAACAATGAGCCGTTGGAAACTCCATTCTATTCGTATAAAGGGGAAGAGTTAATTCCCCATAGGCTGATTAATGTGGGTTTGGTGGGCACGGGGCTCAAAACGTAGCTAATTAATGCCGCACAAGCCGAGTTGAATGGCCTCATTAACCCAACCAGAGGTGTATTGAATGGCATCGAACGACATCCCTTAATGCTCAAGACTCGCGATGGTGTGGGATTGGTACAGCGGCACTATTAAGTGCAGAGCTTGCGATTGCGACGGGGAACTATCATTAGGTTTTGCGCCCAAACGACGCGATGATGGAAAACCCTTTTAAAGAAAGAAATGGTAGCGGCGATCTTATGGTTAGGTTCTACGTGCCGGACGG
This sequence comes from Larix kaempferi, assembly GCA_027924585.1. Classification (NCBI taxonomy): domain Eukaryota; kingdom Viridiplantae; phylum Streptophyta; class Pinopsida; order Pinales; family Pinaceae; genus Larix; species Larix kaempferi. The sequence goes on from BSBM01000118.1 coordinate 4,084,396, forward strand.
AGGAGATGTCGTTGAGTTTTGTGCCCAAAAGATGTGCCAATGGAAAAGTGAAAGGGGTAAAAAACGTAGTGGTGACTTTAGGTTAAATTGTGCGCTAGTGACGGGGACTTCAGGGATAGATTTTGCGCTACAGGAGGATGCGTTGATATGGCACAAAAGTTATGTTTAGAACTTGCGCCTTCCGACACAAAGTTAATCATGCGATTTGTTAGCGCATCGGTTATAAAGTCCAGACCCAAAACTTGTGCCTTGCGACACAAAGTTAATCATGCGATTTGTTAGCACATCGGTGGTAAAGTCCAAACCCAAAACTTTTGCCTTTCAGTGCACATTTAATCATGAGATTTGTGCCTTTAGCGCATACTTGAACATTAAAAGTGTGCTTTGTGTTAAAGATAGGGAAAGGAATTTCCTTAGACCAAAGACCAAGAAAAAATCGGAAAGACTCAATGCTTAAGAAAAGTTTGAACAGAGTAGCTAATACTTTGAACAAAATTAAGCTTCACGACAAAAATAAAAGGAGGGGCCCTAATATTTACAAAAAATTTGGGGAGGGATGTTGCAGCAACAACAAGAAGGTAAATGAATGAATGGGTATGAGGAAGTGAATCACCATGGGAGATGGAAGATCAATGCAACAACCTACTAGCACATCAAAACAACAAAAGGTGAACAGTTGCAAGGGTATATGGGAGGTTGATGATGAATTAGTTCGATGAAGACATATAGAAATACAATGCGCATGATGACAAGGCTCAAAGAGAAGGAGATAGAGGTGGGAGTTTCCATGTCATGGACTTGTAAACACAATTAAGTTTGTAAATTAATGAAGATACCACCATTGAGACATTATTATATTACCTAAGATAACACAATTAAGTTTGTAAATTAATGAAGATACCACCAGTTTAGTATGCTTTATCTAATTGTCATTATTTCATCCTACACTTAGGTAATTCAACGATGCTCATATTCTTGGAATTCACAACAGTTTATTTATGTCTTATCTCTTTATTGATCCATGATCTTTATATAAAAACATGTAGGGTCACCTTTTTTCCCATGCAATGGAGGTAACATTTCTTTTGTTGAGAAAAGGTACACATTTTATGTTTTGCCATAAATGTTTCCCTCTTTGAGAGTTTTACTACATAATTCTTGTTTCCTCTATTTTTCTATCTGTGTAAATTATTTATTTGTGTTGTTCATTCCGCTGGCTCCCACTTCTAATTGTCACTTACAGACATGCTCCATGGATCAAATGAAGATAAGATGGAATATTAATGGGCATGGAATTTTTTTAAAAATCCATATTGTTATCGATTAAACTAGGAGGGGTCAAAATTTTGGGGTTTGAAGCCACTTTGGATTGGTTGAATTGGAGTTTTAATGGGTTAGTAGAGGGGTAAACATAAGGGGATGAAATGGATTCCCAAGAACTCGATTCATTGGATGATGCAAACTTAAAGGATATTTCGAATGAATTTAAAACCCTCCCAAAATCGTCACCATATAAGATTGTGACAACCAAAAGATAGAGTAAAAGAATTAGAAACAAAGGACTTGATGAAATCTTGAAGACACCACATTCCATATTTCATAGCATGCTATTGCTAACACATATTGCATATAACATACCCAATACAATTGTTAGCATAATGGCCCATGCCATTCGTTGGCTTTCATAAACCCCAAACTTAGGTTAACAAACAACTCATTAATGCGATAATATTTAATGTGACAATATTTACTTTGTGATAATATTTACTTTAGATTTTAATCTCTATGTTATAATGTTTGAATGTGATAATATCTACTTTGTGGAAGTTGTTCCCGCTGTAGCCCACCATTGCCAGGAGGAGCAACTAGCAGTCCGCACCATTTCGAGGAGGAGCAGTGGAGGAGCAACAGAGGAGGATTTGAGGAGCCAGCGAGGAGGAGTCGAGGAGAAGCAGAGGAACCGAGTACGAGTCAAGGATTCCGCGAGGAGGAACCGAGGAGGAGTCCAGGAGCCCCCGAGGAGCCAGCGATTGTCAAGGGGAATGGCTTCATAGAACCCTGTAAGAACCCACAGCCTCTTTTATAATATCAATTGAATGGAAATTTCTCGGGCTTTCTTTTCCCCTCACCAAATTGCAGAGGGTTCTTACAAACGCATCGTCTTGGTCGCGCGGTTCTTCTGGTGGGTTTATGTTTTTGTATAATCCTCTGCCTAGAAATGCTTTGCCACCTGTTATCAATTTCTAAAATCAACTGCGATAAAATCAACTGCAGCATCGAGCTCCTGGTCTACCTGGTACCCTTGCTCTTGAATCTCGAGATTGAATACATCTCTAGCTCCCAAATCATCGCCACCAACTCAGACAAGCTCAACTAAAGATCCAAAGTTTCTAGAATAACTTGTAGAGGGAGGGAAATAAAAGAGGGATAAATTGGATGATGCCATGATGCTAGCTAGCAAACCAATAACCCACCAAACATTCAATCAATTCAACCCCCAGAAATTCTATCAGTTGAAATCCCACCATCAATCAAGCAAATTAGAGGCAGAAAGATTGAATTCCTTGGATTTTTTTCAAAGAAAGAAAAAATTGTTGGACACATACGAATAGTATGAAGTCGTGGGAGGCATTTACCCAATGACGAATAGTTTTTAAGTGCCACCATTCCACAAACGACAAATGTTTTCCAACTTTTTCGTTGGCCATTTCTTTACAGGAATCATTTCCCGTATTTTTTTCCAGGAACCTGGTGCTTTCCATTTTGTTTTGATAAAAAAAGTTATTTTTTACCATTTGGTGTTGCCGAATTTGTTTTATGAAATTCTAAATTTTAGGTTTTAAGATTGTATAATTTGAATGTTATATAAGTATATCTCTTTAAGATTTCTTAAATTCATAATTCACATCCTCCTGGACACTGAACCACAAGCTAAGCTCCTGATTAGATTAGTTATCTTTCAGATCTATCCCTCGTAGAACTGTTGGTTAAGAGATCAACCGAAAAGCCTAGAGGTGTAAAATACTTTGCACAGTTTTCACCTAAAAATATTGCAAACAAGGGGATTCTCCATTTCATAGTGTTGTGCAAATGACAGTGCAATAACCAAAGAATGAAAAGAGAATGCAAAAGAGAAACTAAAAATCCATCTGGCCACCCAAGATTCTTTTCACTTTGAATTTGCAGCCTCTGGCCACCCAGGATTCTTTGCGCTTTGAATTTGCAACCATGCGAGTAGTTTTGATTGAACATCTTTGATGCATTGTATTTCCAATGATAGAACAGACCATCAAACAGATTTACTTGTTATTTCAAGAGCAGCGTTGTCCGAAAAATGTTATGCCGGTTCACTTTGCTTACATTAATTGAAGAAGGAAAAAAATTACTTTAAACAGTTCTGATGAGAGTTTAAGATCTGTGCACTCTAAACATAATTGTCCAATATTTTTTGGCTTAAAATAAACCTCGACACGATGCATTTCAACGCCTATACCTGGAGTGGCGGCTGGCCCTTAGGAAACAAATGAGGATATGCCAACAGGTTGATTAGATATAGGGTCTTCTATGTTCTCTTAATCCTGATTCCTCACTCCTTTTCATAGTAACCAATTACCAATCCATTATATGCATATTTTCATTAATCATTAAAAACCTTCATCGAAATAAGAAATTTATAATAACTTGATAAAATTCTACTCTTTTACTTTACATTGTATTTCCCTTCTCTCTGAAACAAGGAATGTTCAAACATTAAAAGATGCAGACACGATATCCTAGATTACAAGGATCAAGGTGCTACAGTGCAAACACACACTGTTTTACTTTAGATTCTCGTTATGATGGTGCTAACCACGAGGTTGATCTCTACATACAGTAACCACTGAATGATACAGAAAATCATTCTTGGATTCCTAGAATTCATCCTAATTCTCCCTGTTTGCAACATTTTCACAGCTATGGCACTAATAGTAAGATTGACACCACAGGTAAATGAATCGGAACAGTTCTCACAGGAAAAAAACTGAGTTTCATCTAACCATTTGAGTAACCATGAGGTTTCTCTCTACATAAAGTAACCACTGAATGAAACAGAAAATAATTCTTGGACACCTAGAATTCATCCTAATTCTCCCTGTTTGCAACATTTTCACACTTGCCACTTGTTTTCCTTGTAGAGGTTGGATGGCTGATAAAGTTTCAGATTCTTCAAATTCACAGTTGAGTAAATGTGCATGTTCAAAAGGAACTTATAAATATGACATATTTGTATGAAATCATGCTACTTGGTATCCCAAAATGCACCTAGGCTCCCTCAAAGAATGTGGGCGATACAACTTGGCACTTGATGATTTTGTTGCAAGGCATGATGACAATGTACTTTTTGCAAAATTTTTCCATTTCCACAAATAAATAGTAATGTTTCTGTCTAGTTGAATTTGTCCTTGTATTTTTTAATTTTTATATAATTTTCATCTCTTTCAGCTTTAGCAAAATTAAAACAAAAATTCACTGTGTAGGACAAAGTCCATGTACTTGTGAATAAACAGAATTCAAATAAGATAATTTATTTGAGAAGGGATAAGATGCACGACGAAGCAAAATGCAACACTTTTTGAACCATTTTCCAAGGTTGGCGGAAGATGAAGAGGGTTTGCAAGCCTCATGTCTAGGTCCTTGTTTGCAAAGCATTAGAAGGCCATGCATTAATGTAGCATGAAAGTTATGTGATTTGTCATATGTGGTGGTAGAAATCAATAATGAGTGAATGGGGAACCTTTAAGAATCTCATAAGTCATAGTTAATTCTAACAAAAATACCCTTTAACCTCCTAATTAACCACTTTACTCTTAACCAACATCCCAATGATTCTAGTGAGGCATCATTTTTCGAATTCCAAATTTGTATGCCTAATCTACAAAGGGTGCAAGTTGCATACCTCCTAGATGGATAAAATCCACGGTCATGCATTTATGATTAGATTCTATTTTGAATCATGGTCCCAAGGAAAAAACTAGACCTAAACATGATGTATGGATTTACAACACCTTTCCAATAGTATATCATATGTCCAGTTTTGACCCCACATTGTTGAGAACGTGCCTTTTCAAGTTCATGGCTCTTTTTGAGGTAGTAGTTTGGTCATAGAGGTTTAGGGTTCAAAAATTGTTGTTGAAAAGCTCTAAATTAGAAAATTAGGAATTTCATGTTGTATCTAACTCCAACACCTTTGTTATGATACCTCATTGGCCTCATTTGAAAATTGTATGACCTAGTTATAGCCATCTGAAAGATCTAATGCATTACCAGGGAAAGAAGCTTTCATGATTGTGTTTCAAGTATTGAAACCATGCTTGCTAGAAACCATGAGCCATGAATGATGTTTTCGGTATTGAAAATTCAATTACAACATGTTGTATCATTTCAATGATTGTAGGTACCACCAAATAGGTACTTGTCAAATATATCTTCATCAAGTGAGGAAGATAGACTAGAAGAGGTTGAAAGCGAGACGTCTAATACAATATCTAACAGGTCAAGATCAACTAGAGGTGAAAAGGTAAGGAGAAAATTTCGTAGACGCAAGGAACTTTTTGTTTCTGAAGGAGGATCATGTGGTTATGATAATGATTGCATAGGTGACATTGAGTTGCCCCTGAGGTATAGACATCTTATCAAATGATGGCTATCGAAGGAGCTAACCCAAGTGGACACAGATTTCTTTCTCAATGGCAACACTTATCGCATTGCTCCATCCTCTTTACATGGACTGGGGTTATTTTCCATGGATGGCATAAAGGTGTCATATGGCACTGAAACTGAATTGATGGAGTATGTCAGTCCATGCTACAAATACAATGACTGGTTGTTGTTGGTCCGATATACGCGAAGTATGCGAACATACGGAGTGGCAGCAAATTATTGTCAACTACTGGACAATAGTATGAACAAAGGAGAAACTGTGTATATTGATTGAAGGACAAAAACTTCAGTAAATATCGCAGGTTTTATAAATAGCACACGACCAGTGTCAACAGATAAGCTACCCAATTGCCTATTTGAGGGGCGTGAAGGAAATCGTGTATTCGTATGTGCAACAAAATCAATCGTTGCAGGTGAAGAGTTGATGATTGATTACAGTTTGAATCAAACAGATGCGGGGGTTGCTATTATGGGGGTAAGTTTCTTATACAACATTTAGCTCAACCTTTGATTGATGACTTGTTATTTTTCTCTTGCATCAAGTTTATTTATGTCGTGCTTTTTATAATATAGACATGGTTAATTATATGTCATGATTTTCATTAATCACGTTTAAGATACATTGTTATATATGTAATTTTAATTTTTAATATGTCTTAATTCTTATATTGTGGCAGGGTGATCGTGGCCATATGCCACAAGCTGGCCGTGGAAAGTCACCAATGGTGACAGATGAGGTAAATGTTAGTTTAATAATACCTAATAACATCAATGTAATAGTAACCACAATTCATGATTATATTACATTTGTTAACATTTGATATTTATTTTTATATTCAGCTCAATATTTAAATATGATATCATTATTATTGTATTGTGGCAGGGGGTCGGTACTATGAGCACACCTAGAGCTTCTGGATAGGTAAAGTTGACTGTCATATTAAAAATAAAGTTTTTTTATATTAATCAAGTTTATTATACATGGTTCAATTTTTAGTTATCGATATTAATATGTCTTGCTTATTGTATTGTGGTAGGGTGATCGTGGGAAGGCACCAATGTCGTCGCATTAGGTAAATGATAGCGTAATAGCACCTAAACATGATTATAGTACTTTTTTTGTTATTATATGCATTATATATTTTTTACGTGATTTTTTTATTGACGTTCGTAGAGCACACCGCGTCAAGGTGATGATGTGGTCAATGGAGTAGAGATACGTTATTCAACCCATCCAATGGTTACTGTGAAAATGGCTTTGAATAAGTGCAATGATGACCTTCTTGAACTGATTTTAATCGATCTAATGACTGAAGAAATACAAGAACAAAATGATGAATTGAGGAGAAAGATAAAAAAATACTGGGTAAGGGGCATCTTTGAAAGTTTTTACGAACTACATATATTCATTTATGTTATTTTAGTTCTCTTTTTTTGATATGTTCTAATCAATTGATGTTGTATTCCTTAGATTTTTTTGAAGCCAAAACCCGTGTATTAAGAATAGACTACAGAGGGCGGTATAGTTAGTAGCGATGCTTCAACACTTCGTAAATCTACTGTACCAACGAGGCTATTTTCCACTCCTACACAACAACGCACTTTAGATGACACGCCCTCAACGGATGTTGGAGGTGAAGATGGCCCTTCAAACACCGCTACTCCACATGATGATAGAGAGGATGGTGGCATCGATTGTGATAGTTGCTATCCTGGCTCAATGCATGTAGTTAGCAAGGGATCATTGCCCGTTAGCTTCTTGGTGGACGGTGAGTGGATTCCAATCATGATATCAAAAATTGCATGTATTATTTAATTTATTATGTGTTTTTTATTCATGTAATTCAAAGCCACACAACTCAACCTAGTTTTAATTAATGATCATGTGTTTTTTTGCAGGAAATAATGTCTTTTATAAGAACCTGCATGAAAAAGCGTTAGATATTTTTTGACCCGCCATTCATACACGGTGGAATGCCCAAAATGACAAATTGAAAGATGATTTGATGAACCATATGGTCAGCTTGTTTGGTGAAACCTTCAACAAAAAAGGTGTCACCGCAACAGCTGGATTAAATTTGAAATATGTCAGGGCAGATTATAGGGACAATCTGCAAATTAACCAAAAGTATGAGAGTCCTCCGATGGTTCCAGAGAATGAGTGGAAGACACTCATCGAGGATGCAAAGGAGAAGGCATTGAGAAAACAAGAAAAGACTAAGCCAATCGGTTCTAGAAGGTATGACACAAATCATATTTTTAAAAACTTTTAAATATATTTAAGTTGCAATATCTAAGGTATTTGAAATCTTTCATAGGCTCCCTGACACATCTAAAGCAACTAAGGCAAGAATGGAAAAACATGGGCAGCACAAACTGGGCCAGGGTGAATATCAGAAGCTAAGGGCACGGATTGTAAGAATATTTGATCATTATATGTAGCCAACAATTAATTGATTTTTCTAACTGCAGCGAACAATGAATTGATTTATCACATGAACTTTACATGGTGTTATGCATTGCAGGGAAATTCTTTTCTTGAGACAGCCACTGATGAAGACTTGAAGCTCGGCTTGAAGTACGGTTTTCAACATGTGTTGGAACATTGAAAAAGATTGGGGCAAACCCTAGTTTCCCCATTGATTCATGTCGAGGTAAATAAAATCAATAAGGACATCATTATAATGAATTTGCGTAATCTATCCATGAATGATTACATCGAAAAATGAATGTATTCTTTTGTTTTCAGGGTGAGACCTACAAAAGCAGCAACGGTGGCGGTATCAAACTGGTACCACATGATGGTGGTGAGATGTCTATCCATTTAGGTATGTATGCTATAAAACATATGTATTCAATATGATTTTAAATACATAATTGATGACATTTACTAATGAATATTTTTCTATGAATGGCAGAGCATATACCTTCTCATGCTCAGTCGAGAGAGGAACAAATGGAAGAGCCAATGAACACTCCAATTGACTCGGCTAGTCAACCAGCAGGTAAAGATCATTGTAATGAAATTGAAAATAATGAAAAACGTATATCAATAATAACTTCGTACTTATATCTATATAACTGTCTTGGTTTTTGCAGATGATGCCCCTGTCCGTCTACCTCCACATCCTTCTAATCGACGTACCAAAAGTATGGTGCGGGAGTGCTTATCCACACAATCAATGGAAAAATAGGGCACAACAACTACAACGGGGCAAGACACCGAAAATGAAGTCCCCCTCTTACAATTTATGAGAAAAAGACAAAAACATAAAAAAATGTAGTTGTAAACATTTAAGATTTGTATTTGATTGAGTGAAGCCATGAACTCTTTTCAGTTTTGTAACAAGTTTATTGATCTAGTCATTTCATGGTGATATTTTGGAATCGAGGTTTCACATCTGTATGTTATTGATTAGATCATATGTCTGAATATGTGTGACCTCTTTAGATGACTATGGTTATCCTCAAGGGACTGGCCACCCCTTCCTGAGTTAACCCGAGGAATATGAGATGACCATATCGTTTATAATTGGTTTACTGCTATTAATGCTTTTGTTTTCAGTACTTTAATGATTTATGTAGCTCTATGTTTGATAGTACTATGCTAATTAGAAAAATTAATATAATTATGTTTTTGCTTTTTGAAATTTATATGCGAAATGTTTGTTCACTTTGTTGCATAGCTTATTATTGAATATGTTTGACATCTTCTGAGGAATATGGTTACCGTCAAGGGGCTGGCGAACCCTTGCTGAGTTAACCTGAGGAAGATGATATGACCACATGACCTTCCTTATCTTGGGATGATTATTATGAGCTTCCTCTCATTGCATGAGACACATGAGACGTATAACCACATACAGTTGAGAAGGTCGGGTAACCTACCTTTGACAATGACTTGATGTACATGAGCCTAGTATGACGTCGTGTTGCCTTATTATGATACGTTGACTTGCATGTTTACTTGTATGTGATGTTTAGCCTTGCATGTTTACTTGTATGCGATGTTTATCCTTGCATGTTTACTTAGCCTTGCATGTTTAGCCTTGCATGTTTGCTTGACTTGCATGTTTACTTGTATGTGATGTTTAGCCTTGCATGGTTCATGACGCCCGGTTCATGATGGTTACTTGACTTTCATGTTTACGTTGACTTGCATGTTTATTTGTATGGGATGATATTTTTTAGGGTCTTTTCCAGTTCAGCGTTCTCTCCTTTAACATGTATGTTGGTCTAGTTGAGTCTCATGCAACTAACATAACACTAAGAGGTTGAAGTCTGAGGATAAGGGAGGTCTGCCTCAACATTTGAATAAATTTTATGTCTCCTTTGTCCATTCAGCATTGCAAATGATAATGTGACATGTCCACAATAATGAATTTGTTTTTCTTCTCAGTGTCAATGGGCATGCTGTAGTTTCCATATTCAAATGCAACTCAAAATAACAGTGCAATTATTGAACTTTTATAATTCCTTATATTGCTAATATGTTTATTTGTATACGATTAACTGACATCTTCATACATTGCAAGCTATGCATGAATTTAATGGATGTGCATTTGTATAGGTTGGATACATTGTGATTTCATGCTTATTAAATCATGATCATGACTTCTTACGATTGGTTATCAATACTATCCGCAATGATATTATTGGGCGGAATGAGACGTTTCAATGTTTGGCACTTACTATGGTAAGATCTTGTCTTGGAACCTTTATTCTAAAATCAATCATGTTGCTTTCTAATTATAGTAGTTTTCCTGTTTAACCTATGGTGTGCATCCAGACCACTACATGATTAGGAGCTAAATGGGTTGTTACTTAAGTTAAATGTAGATTTCCCTATGCAATTGCAAAGATGTCAAGTGTCATTTTTCCAACAAGTGTTTGCAATATTGGGCTTTGGATTTACATAGAGATATAATCTATAGACTATAATGTTAGCGAGAAGAAATTTAGCAAAAAAAAAAAATTAAGCACTGTTCCTTTTGTTATATTGTAATCTTCCACCCTGTGAGCATCAGCATTATTTGGCCTATAGGATCCATTTCAGTGACTCAAATATACTTATATCCTTCAGAGATACTATTTTTCCCTATTTTTATTCCTACCCGCATGTTGCATCATTATAGCATGTATACCCGCGAGTTGCATCACTATAGCCCACGGGTATCAAGTAAAATGGTAAAAATCACTAGTTAATTACTTTTTACTCCCAAAAAGTGGTCATTGGGTGACCTTTGGCTCTCCATCTGCTTGAGTAACACCTCGATGTGTCCTTTCACCTACCTTTGAGAGGACTATATATTGAGCACATATGGCTTATGGACGGGAGGATAAGGGAATAGCAAGAGAACTCTAGTGGATTTTTTCCCTATCTTGAGTCTACACTCATTGATCCTTGTAGTTGTGAACCCTTTATGTTCACCTTCCAAACTCCTATCTAGTTTGAATTTTCCATTCATGGAGGTTTGAAGTGGTGGAGGCACAAGTGGATTGATCCAGATCTTGGTTCAGATTGGTTGCCGACAAGAGGTCATATCACTTTGTACTTCTTCTTCTTAATTAATAGAAATACTCATATTCTCGTCCATCATGTTGTAAATGTTGTTTATTATACATTGGATTACATTTTCTTGTGATATTATGGACCATTGTTATTGATAATGTTAATGTCATTTATATATTATATGTACTTGTTGGATATTGGCTGACTAATTTGCAGATTTCAAGTGCACGGATTGAAAGCTCCAACGGGGATCTACATCAAACGTTTGGATCGAGGTTGGTTACATTTCTCCATTATCTTAACATTGTCATTTATAATAGCATTGTTTTGAGAATTGAGTTGATTTCTGGTAGTCATTTGTTTGTTGTGGTATTCCCAAGTCATAGTGAGTTTTCTCCAACACAGAAATGACGACTCCACTGGGGAGAACATCCATGTTTGAAATTTTTGAGCATTAGTCCTTAATTAGAGTTGCTGTTTATCGAAGTTCTGTGTCACTGATTGGCTGTTAAGATACACCATAGAAAACTTGCTTTTTCTGAGCCCTTGGACTCTTTATTTTCCCATTTTCCTTTCCTCACCCGCGGGCTAGCTTAGCTCAGCTCGCATATACCCGCATCTGTTTACTCTACTGCTCGCGGGTACCCGCTGGTATTCCTTTGACAGTAGTGTACAACTCCAGTTTTTGTTGGTTTATGGCTATTGGTTGTTGTTGGGTTGGCTTTGATTGTTCCCGAGTCTTTGTTGGCCTCTTTCTTAACTGTTTCATGCCTTGGTTGTGACCAGAACTCTTCGTTTCTCTTGGTTGAGCCTTCTTGTTTTTTTTACCAATCTTTGGATTTAGCCTCTTGGCTTTTTCCTTTTGAGCTCTTTCCTTCAGCTGAGTCTTGCTGTTTAGGATCCGCTGGGTTGTCTTAGTGATTTTCTCGGCACTTCAGTGACTAAATAGTAGGATTTTGCTTGCATTTTTTCATTCCGTCTATATTGAAAAAATACAAAAATATACATCTAGTTTTTTTTGCATTTTCCTTCTTGTTTATAAGTGAAAATACAAAAATATTTTACTTTCATGTACTGCATCTTGCATTGAGTGCTTGTTTCCTTCATTTAGGTTCTTCTTGTGCATCGAAAAGATAAAAGATTGCATCTTTATTTCGGAATTGTTGGTTGATTTTGCATATTAGTGACATTTTTTTATTGGATAGACGAGTCTAGGACTGAACGATTTTGCATATTATTGAGTCTACACATCACTAGTTTCATGATCATATCCCTTGAGTAACCACAGCCACTAAAATTAACGCTTAATCTTAAAATTGATTGACTGATTTTATTTATAGGGTACACCAACTAGCATAGGTTTAGAGTCTTGGAATAGATCATTGTGAGTTAACAATCCAATACTACTAGACGAAACATTAGGTGTCTGACTAGGGAGTGGAGGAATCCATCGTATAGATCGGTGTTCTTAGGAAGCTCTACTCAAGCCAGAGTTAAGCACGAGGTCACGGGAGGTTGGTTGAGGAGATAGCCCTCTAATACCGACTGAATGTGGGAGATATATCTAGGATTTGTTCGTATCTGGGGACTCTTGGGGGATTTGACCCTCATTGAGTTTCAGGCTCAGCTACCCTTCCCATATGACGGATCCCACCTACGACTGTCCCCCTGAACATTGGTTATATTGCGGTGACCATAGTTTCCTTACCTAGGTATTGCATTGGGTACTTGTAGTGGTTATGCTATTTATGTCCTGAGTCAGATAGGGATTGGATAGCACAGTTGTGTTTGTGCAGTGGACTTGACCTTGTACACGCAGTGAAGCCTTGGTGTCTCTATAATTGATTCTGTTACCTCCAGCTATAGTTTGGGAGTCTCAAGCCTCTCTTAGGCGAGACATATCGGCTCTAGTGTCGAGAGATCATTTAGCCACTCTGTTTGTCTGCTCTTGGCTGTAGTTTCTTTAGGTGTGTGCTTTTGATTTACTATTTTTGATCGATAGTTGTCCTTTAGGGGATGTTTTGATTATATATTCTCCCCGGAGATATCGTGGCGTGGAGCCCTACTCTCCGCCGGTCCCTCTGAGTCTTCAGATTCTTACGAGACTTACGTCCAAGACATTATGACTTCTACACATTCCGATGCTGAGGTAAACCCTTCTGCTCCATCGGGCGAAGTTGAACACACTTCCGATCCCCATACCCCTCGTGAGGCGTGGGGAGGTGATCCACTTGAGACTCAACCTAGTTCTATTTGGCCTAATCCACTTGAACAAGATCCGTTTGATCCTTCGAATCCGGATAATTGTCTTTACAGAATGCCCAACTTACCCGAGGACGAAGAACAGGACTATCCTTTCGTTCTTTCGTTTCCACGTAGTTATAGACACGGAATGCCAGAGTTACATGATGACACTGGTCCTACGATCAACCCAACCGCACTCTCTTGTGGTATGCCTAGTGATAGTACTGTTGAACCTTCCACAATTTTTGGTAGTCACGCTGGTACCAGTCATGGTGTTAGCCATACTACCCTCACTGGGGGCACTACGTTGTCTACTCACACACATAGTATGGGGACTGGTCATGTTTCTCCTAACCATGCTAATGTTAGAAGAAGACCACCTCCTCGGATTTCCCAACCTAATAGGAATGTTGTTCGGAACTCGACTTGCCATCCACCACCTAACACGCATGCCGCTACTCGTCAACCTAGGATCACTTTTACGGATGTTAATGCTCCTCCCAACCATGGGGGTGGACATATACCGCACACATTTTAGTCCACTGTCGCCACTAGTAATGCTAATGTAGGGGGTGGGAATATCTCCTATCCACATGGGCATCACGCCACCATCCCTGTTACTAGTCACACCAATGTTGGGGTTGGGAATACTTCTCATACTTACGGTCATCACACGACTGATCAAGTTAATCCTAATGCTGGGGGTGGGAACATACCATACCATTATGGTCATTACAATACGGTTCCCACTATGAATAGTACATATATGACCCATACTCATGGTGGCAACCCTTACGACAACACAGTCGGTGCTGGCCACCAGTACAACCCACCACCCCAATATGGTGCCCAAAACACACATATACCTGCTTAGTCTCAAATGGGTCAGGCAGGAGGAGGTTATCAATCTTATGGCCATGGGCCAGCTTACGGTCCATCAGGTTCTCATTATCAGCAGTTTAATCCTCATGGTCAAGCTTTTGGTCCATCTTATAACACGGTTCCATTTAACTAACCTTTTATGGGAGCTTATAATCCAGCTTTCCAGCCACAGCTCCCGTTCCTTGCATGCTTGAATCTCTCGGATCTTTCGAAGCTCATGAATGATCCGGTGTGTCACGATCCTAGTTGGCCCCCAGTTCCTACGAAGCTTCCTTTGGACATTCCAAAGTTTGAAGGGAAAGGCGTTGAGGATCCGGGCGATCATGTCACAACGTTTCACCTTTGGTGCTCCTCCAATTCTTTGAATCATGATTCCATTAGATTATGACTATTTCAACACACCCTCATGGGGGTAGCCGTGAAGTGGTATGTCGAGTTGCCTGGGAACACCTATAGGGGATTCAACGAGATTGCTTTGGTTTTCTTAGACCATTTCCAGTTGCTGGTTCGTTATGATATTGGTACTAAGTTGTTGTCCACCTTCCATCAGAATAAGGCCACACATATTTCTAACTACATTCAAGAGTGGTGTCGGCGGAAGAGATTAGTGAAAGCCAACATTCCTCTAGAGTTCCTGTTGGAATGGTTCCTCAAGTCTCTACTCCCATATATTGCTAAGGATGTTTCGATGTCCGGCATTGTGACTGAGGAACAAGCTATCTTGAAAGTTTAGCAGTTAGATCTACTTTATTCTCAGTCTGGCATTTTGTATGACATTATTCCTAATGCACCAAGAACAAGACCTGAGCCCACGTCAGTTCCTGGACCACATGCCGATGGCATTGTGGGGTCCGCATGTGCTCACCCTATAGACTTGGTAGCTAATCAAATGCAAAATTTGTCGTTAAACAAGTCTACTCCTGGACAGGTTCACACCATGTCCACTTCCACTCCGTCATCTGATGTACAGAATGTGCAATCAACGAAACCGTCGGGTAACCAGCAACCTGGTGGTAAGAAAAAGGGGAGAAACAATCGTAGGGGTGGAAACAATGGAAGTAATAACAACAACAATTGTAATACTTCTCGTAAAGAGAATGCCAACCCTCCTTAGGAAGGCGGAAATGCTGGCGAGGATCGTAAACCTAAGCGTAAGGTGAAATTCCTTTGCAAGCTTTGTGGGGAGGATCATCTTACATACTTATGTCCTCGAATTGAAGAAGCATCGAAGCATTTGGCATAGAGCCCAGCTGTGTTGAAGGATCCCCTTCCTCATCATCAAAACATGGCTTCACATGCTCCCACCAGTGGTTATGGTACTAATGAAATGGCAACGTCTTCTTCCAATACTAGTGGTTATGGATGTGTGAATATGGTTCAGTCGGAGGTTATGTTGCTACTCATCAGCGCGATTATGGTGCACCACAACCTAATTTGGGGAGTGAGCCTCCCCCTCCTCCTGACAATTCCTTGCATATCGAGAAGCCCTCCATTATGTCGCGGATACCGAAAGGTGTTCTCAAGCACTCTACGCATAATCCCAATGCTCGAGCCACCCAGAACTACTCCATCGTAGAAGATTTGGGCCAAACTCCGTGTGCCATGTCGACCCTTGAAGTTTTGCAAGCCTGTCCTTCTCAGAAGCATGTCCTTTTGAGTGCGTTAGGAGTTCAGGATGGGGGAAATCCTAGTGTTATCAAGTTCGATACTACTGATGTCCAACCTCGCTTACCTTACCACATGGATTTTCAAATCTAGGTGGTTTTCCTTCAGAGCTTTGTCAAACGTACTATGGTTGATGAAGGTGCTTTTGCGTCAGTAATATCATTGATTTGTTGGAAAGCTCTTGGTTCTCCTCCTCTACTCCTGTCTAGAACTACATTCACTGCATTCGACAGTAGATCTTTTACGCCGCATGGAATTTTCCCTTCCCTTGTTGTCTCCTTGGGAGGTAAGTCTGTGCCTATTGAAGTTGAAGTGGTTGATGTGCCCATCGACTACAACCTTTTACTGGGTCGGAATTGGATGTATGCTATGAAGGCTGTCGCGTCTACTGTATTTAGAGTTATCTGCTTTCCCCATGAAGGCAAGATTGTGACGATCGATTAGCTGGATTTTGTTGGCACTCCTTCTGCAGCATCCACGGGATCTATAGTCCCGCAAGTTTCTAATTCTCAGCTGGCAACTGGGAACATAGGTGTTGGAATGTACCCCTCATTGATGGGAACTTATAATCTTTCTGCACCTATGAATTTTATTGGAACCATTACCGACAATGCGTCTCCGCCTTCGAATAATATGTTATTCCGGACCTCCTATTTAGATGATCCGTCGACTTTACCGTCCACGTGTTCCACGTATGGAGACATTGCGCACGTCGGGATGTCTATGCCTTTATCTATAGCGGAGCTCACTTACGATCATATCCAACAAACCACTGCAGATCCAGATCTCTCTTCTTCCGAGATAGTAGAGGAAGATCCTGTTATGCTTCCCGTGCGTGCAGTCGACCTATCTTGTTCACATGATTGCCTCGATGGTATCCTACCTTCAGATGAAGTTTTTATTGAGGCCATGAATGGTAATGACAAGCCTTGGGAGGATTCTCATCATCAATTTTATTTACTTCCCACCCTTGATCTTATTGAACGAGATGAGCCTCGAGTACAACCTGCCATGCATTTGGATTTTGATCTAGGCATAGTTTTGTCTAGCCCCGGTTTGACATTAAAGTCTGATCTCCCTAGTGATGAGTTTGTAGACTCTCCTATAGATCCCCGAATCGGTGATCCTGATGAGTTCGATTCTACTTCTAGAATTTCCAACTCCCGTGATGATGAATTTGCCACTGCAGATTCCTCCACGTCCTTCAGCTTTGCTCTTCATTCCGAGGTTGATCATTTTGGTCCCTTGGGTGTTGTTACTATGCCACCTTCAGTGGCTATTTCTCGCATTATGTCTGAGGGTGATAATAGTGAAGTTGAAAATTTTTCTACCATAGTGACCTGTATCATATTTTTCTTTATGTACTTTTTATAGATGATCTTGGTACTTATGTTTCTTGGAGACAGGATTCTTAGCTGGACTTATACTTATTTACTGGTCCTTTTCGACATTTTCTCTAGCCATGGTAGGAATATTCGGAACCTTTCATATAGGTTTATGCCTCTCCATTGTTATGATGCATTTGAACCTATTACTATCCGAATTCGCAGACACCCCCTGAGTGTCCTTATCTTGCTCATGTTCCTTGCATTATGCATAGCTTTGTTCCATGCACTTGGAACTAGTCTCGCATGTCCCTGACACTCATCTTCCCCCATTACGAGCATTCTTCCATATCTCCTTTGAGCTCGTTAAAAACAGTAAGGAGGTCACGAGTTTACTTTTTCGGGCTCGTTAAACCTTTACAGAAAACATTTTTATAAAGTCTTTTTTAAGCCCTTGTTAGACTTTTTCAAAATCAAACAAGATTGCTGAGTATGCTTGTCATTTTAGACTCGTTAAAGGATTTCAAGCGACATTCACTTAGGTATAAGTTTACCCCTTTTCCGGACCTTTGTGGATTAATTACGAAAAATGTATACTCTAGTCATACGTGACTAGAAGAGTTCTTCTCCCATTGTTTTACACTTTTTCGGGGGAGGAGACTAACTTTACGAAAAATGACTCCCTTTTTATATCATGTTATGATTGCATTGCATCATCCTGCTTGCCACTTGAGCCTTCTGTCAGCTCCCGCTTACTCAGTTGTTAGCCTTGTTCCTGAGCACTTTTCCTTGTTGAGCCCTGTAGAGCTTATATATTTGTCCTTCACAATTTGATCACCTTTTGACCCTGAGGGAACCTCCCCAGAGTGTCCACATCCTGCATGCACTTTCTTGCATTGATCATAGGTATGTTCCACTGCTTCGAACTAGTCTGCTTGCTATTTGACACTCGTTCCCTCACTTGTTGTACTATAAGCAATTTTATTCTTTTTCAAGCTTTTCCCAAATATGAAAAAGACCAAAAAAAATCAAATATTCCAAAAACGCGGACGGGATTATGGTTACTACTTCTTGTTGGCAGCTGTTATGTCACCTTTGTACAGAGCATTCATTCCACTCCATACATTATGATTCAGGACTATAGTTGGGCCTTAGGAGCTGTACTTGTTTCTCATTTTACTCCACCGATTGGTTAAGCTTCCAGTCATTATGGATCCCTTTGTAATACCTCATGCATTGCACAGTTTATGTCAAGTTTATGCTGCCTAAGTCTATCCATCTGCTCATGCTCTTGTTCAAAGAAAGTCCTGAACCAGTGTCGGCCACTCCTCAGATCTCTTGACTATTGCATGTCGGCCATCCTTATTCAGTCAGTCCGTTTCACCTGAGATCTTCCAAATATTTCAGTATTGCTGGTACCTCGTGCTGGTCGATGGGGGATGCCTTAATGCACTCCTTCCAGCGAGTCTTGTTCCTTCAACTTCAACCCATTTATTCTGGGACTTGAGGCTTAGAGTTCGGTTGAGTACCTTGAGGCTTGCAGTCATTAGTGGCAGGTTCTCTCACCATCGACAGTTTTGGGAATACATCAATGTCCCCTGATCGATGGATTCATCCTACTGTTCGACTTCAACCCATTTATTCACACTCTGATGATTGTGCTCTGTGCCTTGATGCCCATTTTCATTATTGGTGGGTCATCTCGTGTCTGTTAACGGTATACATCATTGACCGGTAATCAGACGATGTCTCATTAGGTTCGACCCCAACTCCTTTATTCACTTGATGGGACTTGCACCATCAAAGACTTGTGTAGAAGACCCTAGGCGATTGTGGCATTTAGTATGCTACATATGACTTTGACTTTACATAAGAGATATCACCTCTCATATTTCAACAGTTTGTACCTCCAGTTTGCACCAGTTGTTTCCTTTTCAGCAGGATACCATATCTTACTGTAGAGGGATCATCACTATGATCACTTATGACATGTATTCACTATGTACTGCCTATTCATGGCCATTGTATCATATTGTTGTATTACCGACATGTATTCAGGGATACTATTGTATTATGACAAGTGAGCTGCTCTTTCCACTTGTGTCTCCATCACTCCACTTCTGAGTTTTATAATGTATTTCGGTCATCGTAGCATCAGTTTCTGACCTCACACATTAGGGGGCATCTGTTACATCATAATCTTCCACCCTGTGAGCATCAGCATTATTTGGCCTGTAGGACATTTTAGTGACTCAGATCTACTTATATCCTTCAGAGATACTATTTTTCCCTATTTTTATTCCTACCCGCATGTTGCATCATTATAGCATGCGTCCCCACGAGTTGCATCACTATAGCTCGCGGGTATCAAGTAAAATGGTAAAAATCACTAGTTTATTACTTTTTACTCCCAAAACACGATCATTGGGTGACCTTTGGCTCTCCATATGCCCGAGTAATGCCTCGATGTGTCATTTCACCTACCTTTGAGAGGACTATATATTGAGCACATATGGCTTATGGACGGGAGGATAAGGGAATAGCAAGAGAACTCTAGTGGATTTTTTCCCTATCTTGAGTCTACACTTATTGATCCTTGTAGTTGTGAACCCTTTATGTTCACCTTCCAACTCCTATCTAGTTTGAGTTTGCCATTCATGGAGGATTGAAGTGGTGGAGGCACAAGTAGATTGATCCAGATCTTGGTTCAGATTGGTTGTCGACAAGAGGTTGTATCACTTTGTACTTCTTCTTCTTAATTAATAGAAATAATCATATTCTCGTCCATCACGTTGTAAATGTTGTTTATTATACATTGGGTTACATTTGCTTGTGATATTATGGGCCATTGCTATTGATAATGTTAATGTCATTTATATATTATATGTACTTGTTGGATATTGGCTGTCAAGACTAATTTGCATATTTCAAGTGCATGGATTGAAAGCTCCAATGGGGATCTACATCAAACGTTTGGATCGAGGTTGGTTACATTTCTCCATTATCTTAACATAGTCATTTATAATAGCATTGTTTTGAGAATTGAGTTGATTTCTGGTAGTCATCTATCTATTGTGGTATTCCCAAGCCATAGTGAGTTTTCTCCAACACACCTTTGATCAAAGCCAATTCTAAATAACAAATTTAAGCATTGTCCTTGTAATGGTTGCTTGTGATGACCTTCGCATCTCTCTAATTAACCAACCAAATATGTTGCTTGATATGGAACGCATTTACCAAAGATATCTCCAATAATTAGAAGCTTAATAGTAACTTCCAAAGATAAGCATAGATTTTCATTGCTTTCAACACAAGATTCTCATCTTCTTAACTGCTATCTTGATGTTCACCAAGGGAATGACCCCATCTAGAAAGCTTAAGGTGGATGCTAACTCATGAAGTAACCTCCAAGTAACAAGGGATGTCCGCTTAGAAACCCAAAAGGCTACTCCAAGGTATGTGCCCCAACTAAAATGTGCAATTAATCTTGAGAGTGATGAAATAACCTTCGTTAGGGAAATGTTATAATGTGAGAGTGTCCACATGGAAATCAAACAACTCAAAATGCAAATAACTTCTACAAGCCATGTCCACAAAACACTCCATTAACCTCCAAGAGGGGCTGCTTCCATAAAGTGACTTACAGGCATGTAATACCTCTCATCCATGGAATATAAAAGAGTGTTATCATTTCATAATAAAGTTGGATGTCCCAAGGCTAACTAGGGCATGGAAATACTACTCCAAAGTCCAACGATTTGTTCTAGGCATGAGGTGAGGACTGCAAGAAGGGTGTGGCCTGTTAGTGCTTCCTTTAGGGTTGAACATTGAAGCAAAACTGTTGGTTTATTGCTTATTCCACTCAAATGCAGTCCTAGAACCTCCTTAAGACTGTTGTACATGCTTCAAAAACCACCTAGAACTTGTCAAAGCTTGGTTTTTCTACTGTCTATCATTGTTTTAGGGTTGTTTTGACCCTTATACATGCCCATATTCGACCTTAATGCTTTTTAAGAGGACCCATATTAGATAATTCACATTTCCCATTACTTATTGAGGTCTAAAAGTGCCCAAACTTGAGAAATAAGGTCATGGCTTGTAGTTTATAGGTGCCAATAGTTGGTCATTGTTGAAGTTGTAATGAGATGGAGAAAACTGTCAATCTGAGCATGTGTGAAATTGCAATATTGTCATTGTATCAGTGCGAGGAATGGATGAAGGAACTTTGCTAAGGGTGTCCACATTCTTAGTGATCTAATTATAAATAGTTGGATCTGAAACGAATTCCATTGGGAGAGGAATGTCTTGCTATAATTTAGCTCAAATTCATGTATTTGTGAAATAATCTACTAGATGTACCTCTATGTTCCATTGTAATGGCCATTGTTAGATATATTGATTTGGCATTAACATTTCCAAGTGTGACTTTGTAGTGTGTTACATCTCATAGTTAGTTTTATGGGTTGATAAAGGAGATGTGGATTGTTTTAGGTCATTTCTAGGTAATTTTTAAACCTCAAAAGGTATGAAGCAACACCTAATCAGTAAGTCTAGGAAACATTGAATCAATTCCTGCCATTATTTGGACTCTCCTACCCTTCATAGTAGCAATAAGAAGGGTCAAAATCAAATCTGGGAAGATTAGTTTATAAAAGAAGCATTTTGGGGAAAGGAATGAAGGTTGGACAACAATAAAATTATGCTTCTAGGGCATTTCCTCACCTAATATCAACGGTAGAAGGTTCTATTTCCAGTTCTAGGTACAAATTTGAAATGATTTCTTGAGGATGCAACCCTAAATCCAACCACTTGTGTGCATCTTAGAATCCTCATCCATCTTGTTCAATTATGGGCAACTTTGTCGATGAAAGCAGCCTTCAAGTCTCATTTATGCACCTTATAACAATAGTGCCATGAATTATGGGAAAATAAAAAGCATGAAACAGACCTGTCTACAATTATTTGGCAATCTAAGTGAAATTTGGGCATAAAAAACAATCCTGGAGTGACATTTTGAGTGTCTAAGAGCACATCAACAAAAATAAAAATCATTCAAGTCTTCCTTAGTTGAAATTCATTTGGAGTGTTTTACTAGTAGCTTTCAGCTTTTGGATTCCACTACTTCTTTCCATGCCTTCAACTGTGGCAACATTCAGTTTCTACAAGTTCATAGTGATGTGGAAGTTTACCTTCGGAGCATCACATTCATCATTTTATGCCCTATCTTGAGACAGTGTCTAGTTTTGAAAGTTTCCTGAGCCATATTTTGGAGGTCTGTTACAAGTTTTGGAGGTTATAGGTGCAAATCTTGTAGCTGGAACCATATAAACTCCAAAAGTAATATTGCAACTATGTAGAAGTTATTCTTATAGTATTTCATTATATTGGTATTGTACATCCTACTAGAGAATGTATTAATGTATTTGATCATGTAAACCCTTGAAAGAATCAATGTAAACCCTGGGGTCAAGATACACAAAAAAAATCTATGCTAATAGTCGTAGATTGTTATGCCTCTCGTAGGATTTAATGTTCAGCCAACTAATTGCTCTTTTTGAAATTGGATTTGTCTTCTTGTTTACAGCTTAGTGGTATTCATTTTCTTGCTTTTGCGGACTTTATAAGGATGATTTTTGATACCAAAAGGCATCATATTTCACAAAATTATGAGGTTCACACAAAAAAATATTCTTTCTACATACCTATCCCAAATCCATTTTAGGAACAAATTTATTCAAGGTATGTATGTTTCCGAGTTGATCGTTGTCTGTACCGAGAGCTGATACAACCCAAGCCATTCTAAGAAGAAAATTTAGTGATTCCCATAAAAAGTCCTTCACAAAAATTAATTATAAAGTGCAATCAAGTAAGCCTAGCAATATATTGTTGGGCATAATTTGAAATCCTAATGTGTAGTCATCCGCTATTACTTGTATGTTCAATATATAAAGTTAGTATTTGATCATGTATGTGAATTATCTAGATGAAAGAGTGCTTCATCAACATTTGACCGCTCTTCATAGCTAATGTTTACTGTTTAGGGAGGCAGACTAGTTTTCGTAAGACAAATGAATCCCTAATTAGTTATGAGGGAAGTGAAACACATTTAAGAAGTTAGAGTTCCTTCCCTGCTCATACAACATCAGACTGGCATGAACATATGACAACCTTACATCTAAAGATGCTATGTTTATTTTCATGAACATATGATGGCATTACATCTAACTTATTTGGCCTTACATCTAAGGATGCTATGTTTATCTTCATGAACATATGACGGCCTTACATCTAACTTGTTGTCACTTTTTGCAATCTGCTCATCAACACCTGCTCTGCTATTCCCATAGCTTCCAAATTTGCATAATGTTCTCATTGATACACACTTCTCTAAACTTCCTTGTTTTTCTCTTGAGTTCTGCTCACCTAATTTCCAGTACTTGTAACAAAATTCGCAGGTCAAAGTCCATGTTCAACCATCCCATATGCATATACTTTTTCTTCAATGTTTTTTTCAACAGGCTCTTTACACTTTCAAAACCATTCAAGACATAGAGGTGTCTTACACTTTTCGAGGCTCTCAAAACATAGTCTTTCTCTATGTTTTAGGTCCTGCTACATAGATCAAACTTAGACCATCATTTTACACTTTGTGAGATATTAAGGGCTTCAAGTGAAGACATAAGAGTCATCCAACAAGACTACAATTTCAAGACTGTGAGATTTTATTACTTCAACGTTGTCCTTCAATACTGGTCTTTTAGTGATGCAAAAATCCTTAGCTTAATGTCCAAGTTCTGATTTTGAGGATAAAGAAATTCTAATTCTTTACTGAGTCATCCATGTACTTCCCCTAACACATACATATTTATCAAACGCTTTCTTAAATCAGGCTGAATTCCAATTTTTGCACTTCTTTAAGCATGCTCCAACTGTTGTTTCTAAACATGTCAAGCTCCACTTATCAAATTGCATATTTTTTAGCCTAAATGTAACACCTCACACTTTCAAAACTTCATCTATGTATTGCATTATCTTTTAACCAATCTTGGTACTCCTTCTCAAGTTGAACTGGTGTTATCTTCCTGCCTTCTCTTTTTATATACATATTGCAGAGTCACTATTATCATGTTTGCATCCTAGGTTCTTCAATACAAGAGTAGATGGATGCTTCATACCAATTGTTAAAGTATGATCTTAGGACCTGTTTGGAGTGACCATCATATACCTTTGAGTCCATCCTCCAACTCCATGGACTCATGGTGTGCCAAGGTCTTTAAAAAAAAATAGTGCTCAACTTGTGATCTTTTGATCATTTATCATCAAGTTTTTCTTATGTAAAGTTGTCGGCTATCATAACTTCTTTGTAAAACAAATTGTCATCACGACCAGGCTCCCCTTATTTGATATGCTAATTCAACTTCATCAAGGTTAGTAAATCCATAAAAGGTAAGCGTGCATCATCATACTTCAAACTTCAATCAAACCATCATGACTTGGATTGTGGCAATTTTAGTCTTCGACTGGGGTAGTACTGTAGCAGCTTTAACACTTAGAATATAGAAGCTTCAAATTTGGACTGTGGTGGCTTTAGATTGTGGGGGGAGATTATTATCAAGCATACCTTAAACTATTTATTGGATCCATTTGTTGAGTACCTGTTGCTATCATTCAAATATGTGCTTCAAGAACCAAAGACTTTAGTGTCCTCAGTCATGACCGTTGACATCTTGCTTCCTCCAATTGGCCGCCACCTGCATCTGGGTACCATGATTTTGACTTATTATTTAATAGTTCAAATTTCAATTAATAATTATGTTTCTGTTTATATATCAATTTTATTATTGTTATTTAAAAAATAAAAGGCATGAGATCAAATTTGCAAAACATTTTTTTGAGTTTTAGTTTCTATTAACTCAAAAGTACAAATAAGTGAGCATTTGGGTGGGGATGTACATATTATTTCATGAGTTTATGTTGACCAACGTGACCTCGGTCAACAGGGGTTCACCTCACTGTCGACACATACCGCAATCTCCCTAAGCACCGGCCCGGGCAGGTTTGAGCCCGCCTAGCAACACCCGCAGAGCAGATGAGGTCTCACCCAAGGCATTCAGGAAGAGTAGATGGAATCATGTTTCCGCCGAGGGAAGAGGCGAGTTATGGCTGCACGGACTGGTTCTATTGCAGTACTTAAACAAAAACTTTAAACATTTGACATGGAGTTATAACATATTACTTAATTGCAGCATTTCTCATCATAGCACAATAAGTAGACATTGCATCAAGAAAATATAACAACATTCATATATTGCAACATTGCACAAAGATCGTACCAAAACATCATCATTATATTACTATCACAGTCATATACCAGAAGCAAAACATAGATCTATGTCTGCGTACATCTCCTTCTCACTTCCTCTCGCTTCTACCTCTCACTTCTATCTCTATATCTAACACTTACAACTCTTATCTATTTATAGGCTTCTGCCATTACAATGTTTATCCACTTACTAATGACTTCCGAACCGACACTATGGACAAATGACCCAATGTTTAACTGACTTGGTCCAAATGACCCAAAAACCCGCATACCATGGTACAACTGACTCAATATTAAATACATGTGGTTCAAGTGACCCCAAAACCCGCCAATCGCGGTATACTTTAACACAAAATATTCCTTGCGTGACTTCGTCCGATGTGTCGCAGCGTCGGCAGTACTGCGACATTTCCTCATCGAACCACCTGTCAACAGTTTATATTTTTACATTTAAAGACATAAGCACCATTAATTTTATTTCCATTTCCCTCTTTCTATGAATGTCATTGTAATTGTGCAGGATTAAATTTTTAGTTTGGAATGGCTTATACAATTGATATGGCTAATGTGTGTTGTTTTTGTATTTGTGCAATCTTCATGTTGATCACTGAGTGGCAGAATTGATGATCCGGCTCTACTTTGCTAAATAATTTTCCTGGGTGGAAACATTTCCTAGACTCAAGCCTAGGGGCTTGAGTGGAAAAGAGAAAGAGTCTGTGATATCAATCGAAAGACCTAGGCACACTATTTTAACATCTGGAAGATAGGACGTTGTTTGATGTTTTTGAGAAGGAAAACTTTTGACTAGCAATCAAAACAGGAGTATGCTCGAAAGTTTAAAAGCCTCTAAGACCACTCATAAATTTGTGACAAATCAAGAGATATGTGTTCAACAGAGTGTTGTTGAAGTCATTCAAATATCCATGATGTAATGATGAGATATATTAAAGAATTTCTAAGTAACTAGGTTGTTGAATGTACTGAGGTGTGAATATTATGAAAACAAATAATATTGAAGTAATCCAAAAATCCCTCAAGGGCGAGGATGGACGATGAATTTTGAGTTTACTACTTGAAATTATGTGAAATAAATGATACTAATCTGTGAATGAAAGATATGTCTACCTCAAGTTGAGGACTAGTTAAAATGTCTTGGTACTGGAAGTAAAAGACGTCCACCAAAAGTTATGTAAATATGGATTCATTATAAATTATTTTGAATATATTGAAAAATAATCCTGTATTATGTCTGCTTGGGATGATAAAATCACAAACAAAGGATAGAAGATGTTCCATGAATTGCGAATGTTGTGTTGCAAAAAGGACTAATTGTTATGTTTATGAGTTGGATTATGAAATTGATGATATGATTTACTGAACAATTTTGGTATACCGGTTTTGTTGCATAAGAATGCAAGTTATGAGCGATAGCGACTTGCGGAAATCATGAAAGTTCTAAGATAATAAAGAACGTCAAAACAGAAAAGACGAAGCAAGCAAAAGATGACTCAAGAGTGGAAGACAAATTGTTCAAAAGCATGAACACTAAGGATGGTGTTATTCTTAAGGAGAGGAGGATGTAATATCCCTCTTTTATACCCTATTATTTTGTAAATGTAAATGAATATTGTACTGGTTTTCTTGTGAGGAGCTCAAGGCCAAGGCCCCACCAGTAAACCTTGTAACCTATGTGGTTTAAATTACTAAGTTTTAAATTGTAAACGTAGGAGACGAAGGCAGTGACGCAACTGAATGACGAAATCCTGAGATGATGACCTTAGCCTTTCGTTACAAAAATGAATAGAAAAACTTATGACCTATGCCTTAGCATGACAATATATGCTACAGATGATTTTTAATAAATTATCCTAATTACTGTTAAAATTATTAATCCTATTCCGACAAGAGAGTGCTAGAGAGCACAGTAACTCCCTAAGCTAAAAGCGAAGCTTAGCTTATTAATTAATGTATTTGGTAAGATTAACTTATTAATTAAGGTATTTGGTAAGCTTAGCTTATTAAGTAATATAGTTGGTAAGCTCAGATTTTTATACTGGTTATACTCTTATATTATGAGATATAATATATTAGTATAAATCATATATGGAGATAAGTACATATATTTATATATGTGTATATATTAATATATATATATATATACATATAGGATACAAGTGAGACTTATCTCATTTGAGAAGTGAGTAAACATATAAATCACCTACTACCATAATATAATCAAGTTAGTAGTAAAAATTATTAAATTGTCATATAAAAACCTTTTTCAGATTAGCGGGTTAATCCTTCATGGTCAGGGAGTTTGTAGGAGGGTGGTATTTTTAATGGAGCACCCGAACCTCTACTATCGCCATCTGTTCCACCCGTGGAACACACCAACTCCTATTTACCACCAGCTGTCTCATTTAGAGAAACGTAGGATTCTTTACCACAGTTGAGCTCGACGGGAAACAACCTTGTTCGAATCTACTTAAGGAATTTGAGTGGAGGGGAGAATGGGGTGTGGGAATGTGGACAGATAGTTCAGGGTAAACTCTGGAATATTTATATTTCAGAGATCTTTTCCTTGCTACGCAGAATGAAGAGAGGATGACTTGTTTCAAGCCTGATCGATGTGTATTTTTGTAATTATAATATGTATGCTTTGCTTGATCTTTAAATTATTTGCGCTCTGCATGGGTCTCTGAAGTTTGCATGATCTCTATAATATTTTATACGCTGCTTTGAAAGTTGTATTTCCTTTTGCATGCTTCCCTAAATCGTAAATGATCCTCGGCGAGTGTCCATTGGATCGGTTGCTATGCAATCAGATTCCTATTGGAATTCCATTTGTTAATGCTGGAATCACATTTCTTGTTGAATTCCCATTTTATCTCTGCCCTGGAATAATTTTCATGTGGAAGATCTATTTGTTTTGTTTGGAAGTGTTTTCCTGTTGAAGTTCCATTGGAATCATATATCTTTTATATATGTTGCATTTCAAATCGTTGGACTTCTGAGGTTATGTATGCTGGCTGTTGGTTTTTAATATATTTAATCGCTACCATGAAAACGAATTGGATTCCTTTATTATAGAAATACAATGGCCTCATATGAGCTTTTAGTATCGGCTTAATTTGGTTCTATGATAATATTTGGATTAGTGTATAGTTCATCTTCTAACTCAGTGTTAGTTTTTGGTTCGGTGTTAACCATTGGATTGACCTTTGAGTTTTATGTCTGATGTATCTTTGTGTTCCAGCATTGATGGATCTAAAATAATGCCATCGTAGGGTAAATCGTAGAAAGGGATAAGATTTGGAGCTGAACCCTATTATGTCTGTGTTTATATATTACTATGCCATGGTAAGGTAAACCGCAGTAAAGGATAAGCTTTTGAGCTAAATCTTGTTATTATTTGTGCTTATATTTTACTCTGCCACCGTAACTTGAATCGTAGGAAGGGATAGTGCATGGGTTAAACCCTGTAGCTTCCATTTATCATGTTAATATTGCCTTAAGTTTGTAGTTGCTTGGAAAAGAGAAACACATAACTTAATCCTTGGGTAGTTTCATTAATCCTTGTATCACGTTTTATGCAGACGTCGATCCCTTTCTAAGATTAAATTATATATATTAGGTAAATTGCAGAAAGGGATAAGCTTTGAAGATGAACCCTGTTATGTCTGTGTTTATATATTACTATGCCATGGTAAGGTAAATCGAAGTAAAGGATAAGTTTTCGAGACTAATCTTGTTATTATTTGTGTTTATATTTTACTCTGCCACTGTAACTTGAATCACAGGAAGGGATAATGCATGGTTTAAACCCTGTAGCTTCCATTTATCATGTAAATGTTTCCTTAAGTTTGTAGTTGCTTGGAAAAGAGAAACGCAGAACTTAATCCTTGGGTAGTTTCATTAATCCATGTATGGTATAGTGCATAGGTTAAACCCTCTAGATTCCATTTATCATATTAATACTGCCTGAAGTTTTGTAGTTTGCTTGGAATAAAGAAACACAGAACTTAATCCTTGGGTAGTTTCATTAATCTTCGTATCACGTTTTGTGCAGACATTGATCTCTTACTAATATTAAATTATTTATATTTTTATATAAGATAGTTCTCGGTAACTTGGATCCATGAAGGAAAATGTCGATAGTATATTTACAGATCTTGGTATTATATAGATCTTAGAATAACTCATTTTATTTATCTATAGATATTTTTCATCATTTTGATGCAAAGTTGAATGTATGAAAATAATTTTGTTAAGTTATTTTACAAGAGAATAGATCTCAGTAATATTTTTTTTGTTAGTAATGAATGTATCAAAAATGTTCTCTATAAGAGAGGCCTTGAGAAAAGTGGAAGATGAATATTGCAGCAACTGTGTTGTAGGATGTAACTTCTATTTTTGGATGAATGGTACAAAATAATATATTCTTGGTGGACGTAGCCCAGAGAATTGGGTGAACCACATATATATGCTCTCTTTCATATGTGTGAGTATGAATATGTGTGATTATGATGGGTTTGTGTTTAAACTAGATGTATTTGTCTTTAAATTCCTTTAAACATGCAAAATTGATTCTAAATCAATTGAGTAAGTATTTCATAAAGAGTTAGTAATATTCAAATGTAAGTTTAATATGATAGATTACACACATGGTCATCAGTGTTGCGTGTAGTTTATTATTTGTTAAAATTGGGGTAAAGAAGTGATGTTTTCCTTTACATACAATTGTCCCAAGTAAGATAGACTAGGTGTTGTTTAAATATGGAAGATAATTTATTTTGTGTTTATTGACTAAGTACCTTTGCATAAGTAAATAAGGTTTTTAGGAATGATTGAAGTAAATGTTTATGCATGCTTGATTCTCTCTTTTATGGATATCTAATCGTCAGTTGGTTGATGCAAGGATGGCGGACTTATAGTCCTTAATTATAAGTTGTGGAGATCTTTAAATGTCATGGAATTACATATGAGAACTTGTTTTGTGTTAATTCATAAGTCGGTATTCTTAAGGGATTAATAATAATGGTTTAGGTTGTATAGAATAACTATATGGGTAGTCCCTTGGTAGGGATGATACCCTTTTTCATTAGAGTTCTATGTTAAGTCATATAGTACATGAAGATGCATTAATGTGAAGGGTTATCTAGGGACTTTATAATGTTAGAGTCCAAGCAAAGAGGAATTTGAAAGACTATGAAACAACGTAGTCTTACATCTCTTTTAAAGAGAACCTTTAAAATCCTATTTTACTAAGATGAAATCCATACAAATGAAATATGTATAGCGTACTAGGATTAGTACCTTGCTTTTGTAAGTAATCATTGTGAAAAGTTCATTTTGAAAATTCACTAAAATACTAACTCGGATATTTGGGTATGTTACATTTATGATTTCACATGGTATCATAGTTTTTTAGGAGATCATATCTGCATATATTAGCACACCAAAAATAGTGTGTTTTCCACTTAATTCCCATGGACAAATACCTTGTACTCTTGAGTTTAGCTCAAGAGATCTACCCGAGCTTGACCGACTCCCAAATGTGCCCACTTTCATATTGTAGATATTTGTAGTTTGAATAATTCTCCAAAGAGTTGTTTGGTTATGTTTTTGCAGGTACACATCAATCCTTAGTGTGCACCTCATCCTGCTCATGGATCCATCTCAGAATTTGCTTTTGAATCCATTTTTTTTTTCAATGGAAGGCGCAGATGGAGATTTTGTTGAGGTCGAAAGACCTCTACAAAGTAACAATGGGCACTGAAGGAGAGCCCAATTCAGCTGTAGAGAAGTCAAAGTGGCACAATCGGAGAGATGAGGCTTATGGCCTTCTCTTGCTGAGCACATCAATGGACCTTCTTTTCCATTTGGATGGTCTGACTTCACCGAATGAATTTTGGGAGAAATTGAAAGATTTGTTTGGTAAAACTAATGATCTAAGAAGAAATCAACTAGAGAATGAGTTGATTTCTCTAAGTCTGAGTAGTTTTGAGAATCTACATGATTATTTCTCCAAATTCAAGTCACTAGTTTTGCACTTGAAGCAGTGCGGTATTGAGAAGAAGGATGAGCAATTAGTTTTGGCAATTCTTTCGAAATTGGGGCAAGACTACTCAGTCTTTGTCTCGACTTTCCATGCCATAAAGCTAGCTGTAAAGAATTGGAAGATGCCTAGTTTGTCTGAATTCATGGAGTTTTTGACTTAGGATCAGAATAAGCTTATGTTGATGAGCGCACTAAAGCCTTCAAATATCAAGCTTTAGCTGCTAGTGACTCAAGGAATTCGAAGGGTAAGAAGAAGTAAAAATCTAAAAATTCTTCTGAAAAAAAGGAGATATCTAAGCCACAAGAGGATCCCTCCACATCCAGAAAATACCAAAAAAAGAAGGAGTGAACTGAGTGATCATATTTCCAAAGGGGATTTCATTTTGAAAGCTCCTGTATGAGAAATACCATAGATCAGATGGCACAAATCTTTGAGAATAACCATATCCCCATTCATGAAGGTGCAAAGAATAAGGAAGGAGGTTTGTTGTATTCAAGCAGATAGAGACATTATACACAAAATTAATCAAGACAAGAGAGTGAGTTGAATGCATTCAACCGCTTATTATTCATCTTGATGGTATTATTTATACATGAAGAGAGAAGTTGGAGCAGTTATACTCGCTCCAACTTCTCATGCATTATATCTTTAATTAATACATTCATTTAATGATAATGATGATATAGGAAAGGCTTTACAACTCTTTCAACATCTCCCCTACCAACAAATCCTTTCTTCATCATGAAGAAAACAAACAAATATGTATCAACATCCTGGATTTATGCTCCTGCGGAAGTAGTCCTCACTGTGCATAAACCATGCATACCAGTATGCATAGGTAACTTAGCCGCAACAACCGTCAGCTTGATAGGAAACACATGTGTACAAGGCTCTACCATAACTGGTTACTCTTCAGCTTCCGTCTTCAATCTGGTAGTAGTCCATCGATGTCTCATCCTCTCACAACGACGATTGACTATCCTCTTCCGCAATAAGGTCTTTTGGTTTAAAGCCTCACCCTCGATCATATGGTCGACACTCATCTCCATTGGCTCAGGCATGCAGGGCCTTTTGGCTCTTCAACTTTCTATTCCATTTATCTATCTTTTGGCTTCCTGAGGTCACAATCTAGGAACATATTTACAATACAGCACTGGGGGGTTCAATCAATTCGAATGTTCTGATGTCATCATCTAGCATTAAGCTCTTCTTCTGTGTGTTGTAATGTGGCTTCTCCTTGAATGTGGTCATCATCGACTTCATCTGTCATGAGGCTTCCTTCAAGTTTATAAATGTTTCACTGCTTGTGGTCGATACCGACTGCTATATATGATATTGGTCGTGGTCGACTAACTTGAATCCACTCAACTTGAATTGACTCGACTCGACTCGACTTGACTCGACTGACCATGGTCGAGACCGACGACTTGTACTTCGACTTCCTTGACTTGACTAGTAAGTCTGCTAGAAATCGACTAAATTACATAGATTGGATGGAATCGCCCGCCTCAAAAGAGACTCATGTTTAACCCCCTCTTTTTTTTGAAAATTTAAAGAGGAGTCACATCAGCATAGTGAAACAGTCGACTTAGTTACATGCTTTTAATGAGACTCAATCAAACTTGAAATCTGATCGAGATGGTCGACCGAATACAATATAAATAGAGTCACTTTATATGTACATGTAGTGGACTCGGCCAAACTTGCCTCAACCAAACTTGAGGATCGACCAAAGTGGGAAACCACATACATCACTCATATCGACGAAAAGACTCTACAGACCATTTACATATAGTCAAATAAAATGATTTATCACTTGACCATATGACCATAAAATCAACTCATATTTTCAAAAGTTCCGAGCAAACTAAGCATCGACTAGACACTGAATCTGACTATACTTTCGACATCGACAAATCATAAAGAAAATTTTACATTCGTCTACATATATCAACAAATGACTTTGCCATATTACACATTGTATCCTCGACCCAAAGGAGATCGACCAAAATGTAGATATCGAGTGACTCGATAATGATTTGTATCGACCACTGTGAAGATAATAGTGACACCCAAATAGTACCGACCAGAATACAATATCGACCAAAAAATTTTTATGCGTCAATCATATTTATGCCCATTGAAAACAAATCGATCTCACATCATAGCATATACTAGTTGATGCCGACAGGGTATGTTGGCGGGGTCCCTTCCAAACTTCCAGCATATGTAGGAAACTATAATTCTCATTCGGTAATCCACTATTGACAAATACATTGCAGAGCACCAAACAACTACACCATTCGACAGACGACTTCTCCAGTAGGTTGAACTAGTCGATTGGATGGACTATTGCAACTGTGGACGGGTTAATGCACAAAATCATAGTGCAGGGCTCATATGCCATATTTAAAAGTTATGCAATTCTTCATTAATTTACTCAGAATAATTATTCTCTGGTCGACTGCATGCTTTAATTGATTGGTCATTCGGGTGTTCAGTCGAGAAGCGCCATCGATAGATAGTGTTCTGTAGTCGGGCTTCTCTAGAGGATACAGTGGATCTCACCATCTAGCGCACGAATCTATCACTTCTCAGGTCAGTTGCAACGGTGGTCTACAAATTTTGCATGGATAAAGGATGGATTATACAAAATTGACGGTCATATGATGATGGTCTATGGCTAGCTCGGTCAACAAAATAACATGTTCTTTCAAATTAAGAATCATTCCTTCAGGCATTAAATTTTAGGACGCTCTTTTCACAGAATATTTCTTTATCAACACGCGATATTTGATTTCTTGATTTGTTGCAGGTTTTGGTTCAGATCTCATTCTCTTTTTCATTCAAATTTTCCACACATGATCAAGGAAGCGAGTGATTCCATCGTTCTCCCCAAACTTTTGACAGGAGTCAATCCCAGTGGTTAATGACGGTTCTATGACTTTTGTGTGAAGACTCGTCCGAAATAATGTATATATGGAGAAACATACTTTACTGTGGAGCATTCTCTCTTTTTGCAGCTTCTTAATATTCAAGATATCTGGAACATGCCATTTATCTGGAGCATTTATCCATGCGACGCAGTCGTTAACATTTATTGCAGGTTCTCTATACCAGCGTCTCATGATTTCTTCCAGTTGAGAAATCAATCATTCCCTCAGCAATAATAACCGACGTTGCATCAATGTTCCATCATTTGAATCTTCAAATTCTTTTTGCATTCAGTCGGGCATATCCAACAGTCTTCCTCCTTATTCATGATTTTGATATTTCAATCAATAGTCGCCTACAATTTCTTTACACCATCCATAAGCATATGGGGAATTGATCGTCAACAAATTTATTTGACATTCTGAAGTGAAAACACTCAATAAAAAATAATTTCTTATATTTTCCCTTGAGCATAAAGAGATTTTTTAGATAGTCCCCAGTTACAGCTTCGTCATTTAGGTTTCTTGCATTCCACACATTTTCTTCCTGGTTTGAACCGCTTCCATCCGCTGCTGCTATCACCCAGATTGAATGGAAGAGGTGCTGCTATCACCCAGATTGGATGGAAGGGGCAACGACGCCACTAAGTAGACAGAGACAATATACACAGAAGTAATCGAGACAAGAGAGTGAGTCGAATGCATTCAACCGCTTATTATTCATCTTGATGGTATTAATTATACATGGAGAGAGAATTACACCAGCTCCAACTTCTCATGCCTTATGTCTTAAATTAATACATTCATTTAATGATAATAATGATGTAGGAAAGGCCTTAGAACCCCCTCAACAAGGTTCTAACTCAGATAATTTCCTACTCTCAGTTCCTTCGATGCCCCAGATCCTATCATTATTCTTGGAGATGACTCATAAATTGCTTATAAGGGTGAACGTAGAGTAGATCTTGACAATGGCTCATTTTTTAATGTACTTTGTGTCCCTAGTCTATATGCAAACTTATTTTTTGTCTACCAAATGAACTATATCGATTCACCCAAAATATTTTTCTTCACCCATGATTATGTGGAGATATCTCTGTGGATCACAGGAAGAGTTGTTGCATTAGGCACTGTGGATCATTCCTCTAGAGTCTACAAGTTTTCACAATTTTTTCCTATCTTTTCACCAATAGCGCTCCTCTCTCATGCTAATGAATAAATCAAGGTTTGGAGTGCAAGGTTTGGCCATCTAAATTAAATATACTTTCATGAAATTTATGACAAAAACATGGTTTTAGGGCTTCCAAACATCACTTTCACAAAAGGAGTCTGCTAGGGTTGCATCCTAGTTGCATCCTAGGAAAACACCGTGAGAGAAATTTTGAGAGATCAAGGCCTGAGAGAACCTATGAACCTTTGGATCTGATCCATAGTGACATTGTTTGTCCTTTCCCTCATATTCCACTGCACAAATCCAGATACCTATTAACCTTCATTGATGATCATACTAGATATTGTTGGGTCTATTTTCTATAGTTAAAGTCTGATTTCTTTTCCATTTCAATTTTTTTATAGCCATGGTTGAGAACTAGTATTGAAGGAAGATAAAGGAAATGAGATCTGATAATGGGGGAGAGTACATCAAACACTATTTTCAGCAGCTCTGTGCAGTGGCTAGCATCCACATGTAGCACACTGTGCCATACACTCCTCATCAGAATGGAGTTGCTGAGAGAAAGAATCTATCTCTAAAAGAGATGGCCACTTGTATGCTAGAAGCAAGGTCTTTGCCACCAAATTTGTGGGCTGGAGCAATCAAATGTGAAACCTACATACATAACAGAGTCCCACATAAATCATTGAAAGGATTTACCCCTCATAAAGCTTGGCGTGGCAAGAAACCTGATATTTCACATTTTAGAATATTTGGTGTCAAGGCTCGGGCTAGAGTGCCATATGAGAAGAGAAGGGATTTAGAGCCAAAGAGTAGGCCATGCTTGTTTGTTGGCTACTCATAAGAATCAAATGGTTACAAAATTCTTGATCTTATCACCCACAAAGCATTCATAGAAAATGTGTTCAGTTTGAGGAAGAGACCCTACAAGGAGTTGATATTGGAGAGTCTTCTCAACTACCACCTGAAGAAGGAAATGAAGAGTTGAATGGGGCTTATCATGATGAATCTTATGATTCAGATTCAGATGATGATTCGGATGATATTATTGTAGACTAAATATTACCATCAAGGACAAAGTCGGCATCAAAAAACACAGAAGCTACTGGTGAACTTGTCGGGAATCCTTAGGATCCTACGAAGACATGGCCACAATATGAGAATGCACTTTCAGTAAGGGGTCCAAATATTGCTGAGAAATGTTTTCTCATGATTGAATAATATCCTCATACATTTTAAGAAGCCTCAGAAGATCCAATATGGATATACTCTATGGATGAAGAGTTCCACTCCTTGCAGAAGAATGCAACTTGGGAGCTAGTCAAGCTTCCACCCAACAAAAAGCTAGTAAGATGCAAATGGATCTACAAGACTAAGATGGTTGTTGATTCTGATGCAGTCAAGCATAAAGAAAGGTTGGTGGTCAAGCTATTTTCACAAGTCCAAGGAATGGACTATAATGAGTCCTTTTCCCCACTGGAAAAAATGGATTCTATTTGATTAGTTTTGTCAGTTGCAACACCAAAGTGATGGGATGTTCACCACATGGATGTGAAGTGTGATTTTATTCATAGTGATATTTAAGAGGAGATCTATATGCAGAAACATGAAGCCTATGTTTCAGATCCATCACTTGTGTGAAGGCTAAGTAAATCATTGTATGGACTGAAGCAAGCTCTTAGAGCTTGGTACGCAAAGATGGACCATTTCCTCCTGACACAAGATTTACACCAGTGAAAATCTGATCCGAATGTGTATCTAAAGCACATCAATGGTAATATTGTGATTATATTATTATATGTTGATGGTTTACTAATCACAGGAAGTTCCATTGATTAAATTTCATCACTAAGTACAGCTTTGCATTGTGAGATTTTCAATTACTAGGAACTAGATTCATAAGACAATTTCACCATGGAATATTTCGGACAATGAGAAAAGAAGAATAGAGAAGCTAAATTGTGGAAATCACTTTGTACATTATTCATTGCTATGATAACAATATATAATACATCCTATATGGAGAAAATCGAATTCCTTTGAGGCAATATGGAAAGAGCAAAAAGAAAAGGCTTAGAAAAGGAAAAAAAACCCCTAGCTGGCAAAAGCAGTTTCCAAAACTGTCCTAGAGGCTCACGAATTTAGTAAGTATGGTATGGAAGCTCATGAGTGAGGTAAATGGAATGTAATGATGGCCTTAGAAGGTTAGACATGATGTGGAGGTCGAATTGGTCAAGTGGCAAAAGATTCCAAGTAAACTAGCTTTATCTTTTCCACTAAAAAGTAGAAAAAATAGGACAAAGCTAACTAAATCCGGATAGTGTCTTTCTAATTCAGGAATGGAATAAAATCAGACAGATTCCAAGAAAATATTATCCAGAATCTATCCAAAAATTCATTTTTGTGAATGAGGATAGCATGTGGTCCACTAAAAGACAAAATTGGCCTATTCGACCTAGTCAAAACTCAAGAAATTAATCATAAATGATTAATTAATTTTATCCTAAGTCTAGAATAACATAGTGGGTTTTTTAAATGTTCCAACACTCCCCCTTAAGCCTGACTTTATGTGATGGGAATAAGAAAAATATCAGAAATATAGGGCCCAAGCAATAAGGCTTATGGTCACCCCAATACAAAAATAACTAGTCCATGTAAACCGAGAAAACAGGGAAAACCTCATGGGAACAAAACCCTCCCTAAAAAATGGACATACTTGATTTCTTCATACTATCATGTTGCTCATTTGAATGAGCTGAATGGGATGCTTCTGATTAACTGACTTTATGAAGATATTGTGGATGTCATGATCATGCATCAGTGCATCAATGTTGTGTAGGAAAGAACCATCTGTTGAAGCTCTATGAAGTTCATCTTCTGATGATGGAGGAGCATCAAACGATTTTTTCTTGTTGTTGTAACATACATAATCAGATCTGAAAACATAAGCAATGATGGAAAGAAGATCTATGCATACTCCTTCCCAAGGAGGAACAATCAACTCAACAGGATCAATTTCTTCTGTAGCTGGAATGTGGTGTACTAGTTCTTGTAATTTCTTCTCAAACTAATGTAGAACCTTTATGATATTTAAAATGAGATCATGTAGCTCTAAAATATCAGAATGTGAGTCATATGGAGCAGCAACCAGTAAATATGTAGAGTCTCCATGATCGAACAGAGTTTTAGTAGGAAAAGTGTGAGAAACTAGATCACCTTGACAGCTGAGCGAGCCTGGAGAGTGTGAGGACTTGAATTTTGAACCATGAATGATGGGGTCAAGTCCATATGTGTGGAATATCAGTCCAAATAAATCCAAAAACATGGTTGTCCAACCAATGAAAGATATGAAAGACAAAAGTGCAACAGAGGCAAGTGCCACAGTGTAGGAAAACATAGAATTGTGTAGTTTCTTAACTGGAGAACTTGGGGTTTGTAGGGTATTTTGTGCATCCAAAG
Source organism: Larix kaempferi (assembly GCA_027924585.1). Taxonomy (NCBI): domain Eukaryota; kingdom Viridiplantae; phylum Streptophyta; class Pinopsida; order Pinales; family Pinaceae; genus Larix; species Larix kaempferi. The sequence continues at coordinate 4,123,674 of BSBM01000118.1, forward strand.
GTTGGGAATATGATGTGGGATATGTAATGACCTGTATATCAGATTGTAAATAATCTTCTAAACCAGAATCTAAAATATTTGAATGGTGGTGGAAAGACCTTTCAGAAGACAAGTCAGAAGCTAGTAAAAAATGACTAGTTTTGAGAGTAGACTTGGATGAACTGACTGAAGATTGTTCCATAGAAGAGGTAGAGGTTTCTGATTCTGATATATTAGAATATGAATCAATATCAAAGACATCAAAATCATATTTCACTCTAGCACTCAAAGCATAAACATTATTACCTTTGGGAGAGGCTTGGAGACAGAGTTCTTGTTCTACAACAAGCTTGCCTTGTTCTTTCTTTGCAAAGTCAGGAACATCTATTTTATGTTCTTCAAGCATTTTGGCCATGATGTCCAATTTCTTCTTGAAGCAAGATTTCTCAGGATGAGTTCCTTTGCAGCAATAAGAACACTTGGGATTCTCCTTCTTCATCTTCTTGGATTTTGAATCTCCATCAATTTCCTCTTCATCTAACAATATATTTTGTTTGGATTTGTTATTCTTGAAACTCTTTGCTTCATGAGCAACAAGTGCAAAGTCTTTGGAGGATGATTGATCCCTCATTTGGACTATCTTGTCCTTCTCCTGAGTGAGCGAATCAATGAATGCATCTAAGGTTGGCATCTTCAAATTGGGAACTGCAAGTCTTGTAGAATGAAAAGTAGACACAAATACTAAGTATTCTGAACTTAGTTTTGATAGAATGGTAAGGATTAATTGCTCATCCTACTTCTCTATGCCACATTTCTTGAGTTGAAGCACTAGGTTCTTGAATTTTGAGATGAAATCCTCCATAAAATCGAAATTACTTGGACTAAGAGAGATAAGCTCAATCTCCAACAAATGACCTCTGAGCTCGTCCTGTTTTCCAAAGAGAGATTCTAGTTGTGTCCAAACTTCATTTGGCGTGGATAGAGAATCAATATGGAATAGAATATCTGGAGATACGGAGAGACAAAGTAACGCATAAGCTTCATCAAGCCTATTAAACCATTTGGATTTTAATGCAACATCTCATGGCTTAGTTTCAATCCCCATAGCGACTCTATACAATCCTTTGCTCGAAAACTGGATGATCATATGTGCCTTCCAGTCAAAGAAACGGAAGGGAGTGAGAGTCACAGCTTTGGCTTTATTTTTCTCCATACTGATGCACTCCTGGTGATGGAAATACCTGCAAAAAACACTCTTGGAAATTGCTTTGAATCAAGCTAGCTTTGATACCATGTGAGATTTTCAATTACTAGGAACTAGATTCATAAGACAATTTCACCATGGAATATTTCAGACAATGAGAGAAGAAGAATAGTGAATATAAATTGTGGAAATCACTCTGTATATTATTCATTGATATTATAACAATATATAATACATCCTCCATGGAGAAAATCAAATTCCTTTGAAGAAATGTGGAAAGAGCAAAAAGAAAAGGCTTAGAAAAGGCAAAAAATCCCCTAGCTAGCAAAAGCAGTTTCCAAAACTGTCCTAGAGGCTCACGAATTTAGTAAGTATGGTATGGAAGCTCATGAGTGAGGTAAATGGAGTGTAATGATGGCTTTAGAAGGTTAGATATGATGTGGAGGTCGAATTGGTCAAGTGGCAAAAGATTCCAAGTAAACTAGCTTTATCTTTTCCACTAAAAAGTAGAAAAACAAGACAAAGCTAACTAAATCATGATAGTGTCTTTCTAATTCAGGAATGGAATAAAATTAGACAAAATCCAAGGAAATCTTATCTAGAATCTATCCAAATTCATTTTTGTGAATGAGAATAGCATGTGGTCCACTAAAAGACAAAACTGGCTTATTCTACCTAGTCAAAACTCAAGAAATTAATCATATATGATTAGTTAATTTTATCTTAAGTCTAGAATGACATGGTGGGTTTTTTAAATGTTCCAACATGCATCAAGATTTCTCCATGACATATTTCAGGATTCTCAGGCATTTTTTAGGGCTTGAGATCACTCAATCACCCAATGCAATCACTGTATGTCTGTCCAAATATGCTTATGATATTATAAAAATGTTCAATATGGAAGAATTTAAGTCTGCAAATACTCCTTAACTTTCAGGATTCAGGCTAGAAGAAGGTGATTCTACACCCTTGGTGAACAACACCCTCTACAGGAAACTAGTTGTAATCCTACTGTACTTGACTCACTCCTGACTAGATTTGGCATATGCAGTAAGTCATGTTGCAAGATACATGGAGTAGCCATGTGAGCTCCATTGGATGGTTTCAAAAAGGATCTTGCACTTTGTGCAAGGAACCAAGACACATGGGATCCACTATGCTTCCGATTCCTCACTAGATCTAGTTTCATTTTTTGACTTAGATTGGGCTGGGGATAACACAGACTAGAAGTACACTTAGGATTTGTATTCATTCTCGGAGTAGGTCCTATATGCTGGTCTAGTAAAAAGAAAAGTGCAATTGAACTCTCTTCAACAAAGGTAGAGTATTAAGGAGCAGTGAATTTAGCTACTCAGTGCATTTGGTTGTAAGGAATTCTTGGTGAGTTTTGGATTGACTTTAGCACTCCCACTGTTATTTTGGTTGATAATCATAGTTTTATAAGGATATCCTCAAATCCAGTGCTTAGACAAAGAACCAAGCACATTGAACTCCACATGCACTACATCCGGAGTCTAGTGCATGACATATTGATTCTGTTGTAGTATCGCCACATTGTTGAAATTTTCACTAATTCCTTCAAATAGAATACTTTCAACCATCTTAAGTTGCTTCTTGGAGTGGATAAACATGAAGTGAAGGAATCCTGAATATCAGGTTACAGGTTGTGTTCTTGTCCATTTTGAGGGAAGGTTTTGTCCCATGAGGTTTTCCATGTTTCCTTGGTCTTCGGACAATGATATGTAAAGGGTGAGCAAGCCTTTGTTGTTGGGAGCTGTTTTTTCTGATATGTCTTGTCACTTACATTTAGGCTTAAGGGAGGGTGTTAGAGCATTAAAACCCACTTAATACCTAGGATATAATTTATTTATCTTTTTATTAGTTTCCTAGGTAGTTTTACTATGTTTTGGCCACTTACTTGTCTCCTAGGTCCACCACATCCCATCCTTATCCACTTGAGAACATCCTTGGTCATCCTACCTGATTTAATGGATATCCAGAATGGAAAGGGCACATATCATGCTTTTCCAGTGTTTTCATATCTTTTTTCTACTTTTGGATGGATAAGGCTAAAGCTAGTCGCTCCAGTGCTTTTGAAAGGTGCTAGATTTTGTGGCCAACACACCTTGCCTCTTTTTCACTCCAAAAACTATCATCTTTTTCCATTTTCAGTATACTTCACATTCCAAAATATTTTTATTCAATTCGTGAGAATCTTGAGTGAGTTGGAGAGACATGGTTCTGCTTTTGGGGGTTTTAGCTAGTTTAGTAAGCCTCCTTTTGTGACCAATTCGAATTCCTCCATAGAATTTCAATTTTTTTATGTAACTCTATATATTTGCAGCCACTTTATGGTACATGGTTGGTTGATGTACATTTATGTTAATACAATTTATTATTGTGCATAATTCTGAGTCTGATTTTGAGTGTTATTGTTAATTCTAGACTAGCAATTTGAGTGAGAAGTGTTATTCGATCTTATGATCGGCCTATGATCTGATTTCACACTGGTAACCCCTCTATGATGTCAAATTCCACCGTAACTTTTACCATGTTTTTATCCATCGCAAATATATTTTGCTTATCCATACGTATAAATTTTCCTAAAGTATTTTCTAAACTCTCCAGAACATTTTGGGTCCACAGTTCAAGAGGAAAACCAAGTAGAAAAATCCATAAGTGGCATCGAGTCATCCTTTCCTTTTATGGGTTAAAGGTCGAGTGCCATTGCTTTAATACCAACGATCCTTTGTAATAATCCAAACTGTCTCCATAATATGTTGAATATGCTCCTCGTCGGGGATGATGAAGCATATACAATCGTTAACAAGCATGTTGATACAAGGAGCGTATACATACATAGGAATCCAATTCCGGTTGACCCACACGATCAATTCTATCTTGGAGACCCTGGTGGATTCCAGTCGACCAATAAGAGCACACTTTGCTAAAACCCCAACAAGCTCAAGGTTAACATCTGCACCTAAATCATATCGTTGTAAACCCTCTTTTTCTTTGAAGGTTTTGAGTCTCCTTCGAATGTGAGCCTTTTCACTAGAGATTAGAGGCTTAGTCTTCCTTTCCTACAGAGCAAACTTTGGAACCCCTAAAACAACATCATTCTTCACCAAAAGACTATTATCCTCCTTGTACGAAAGTTCAAATTCCTGTAAATCACTCTTATCACTAGTAGGTGGGGTTTTCTCACATCCAAAGGAAATGTAGTTACGATTAGGTTTTGAATAATGTAAAGAATCAACCAGATCAATCCTTGGAAACCGAAAAAAGAGGTAAGTCCCAACCGTTAATAGTTTAGCTTCCCTGCATGTGACGTCTGTCACATCGCAAGAACCGGATAAAAATCAGCACAATGACAAAAACCCCCACCCAAAACAACCAAAAAAGTAGTGGACTAATAACTTTGACAAGGGAGGCGGGAGAAAGAAACCAAGGGGAGAAAATGAAATGGTAATTTACAAGTGAAATGGGTAAGAAATAGAAAAACATAAACTAACGATCCTAGCCTAGAAACTTACTGAAAAAACTATAGTGAAAAGATTTACTTCCCACTTTTTTCTCTTGGTTGGTACTAGGCCAGGAGTGAAGACTAGCTTGACTCCAAGTTCACTACAGGATTTTCAACAATTTCTATCTAGAATTACAGTCATGTCTCTGTCGCCAAGATCTGTATCTAGGATTTCATAGGTCGTCATCCTGCTTCCTTCATTTAAAAAAAAAAACAGACTAAAATATATCAAATTGTCTATGTATATAGTTGGTCTAGATTCCAACTACAACCCTCAACTCAAAGACCTTTTTTAAAGGGCGGTTCACCATTTGTTAGATGGCTAGTCCACCGGGAGAATGCCAACACCTACTATTATAGGTAGAGAATCAAGGTCTAGCGAGAAATACAATTATTACAATAGGGGATCATCATGTCACTTACAAGATTTGAACCTGGTTGAGGAGGGAAACAATCAATTCTCCCAACCACCACAAATGGACATATATATATATATATATATATATATTATTGTCTCTCGTTATTAGGTAAACTTGAGTTAGTCATGGTTTTTTGGGCCCATGGTAATGGACCATTGTATTGCTTGTGAATAAGCCTATTTAACGGTTTCCAATATAAACTTTCTTTGTCACTATGTATGTACTTGGTTTAATCATTATGTTTATTATATTTTTGTATTACATGAGGCAAGATATGATAATTCAATTTTTCAAATAGTTACCATAAATGTTATTTAAAAAAATTAAAATTTAAACGTAAAATGAAAGGAAAAGCAATGTTAGAATTAAAACATGATATAAAACTTTCTTGGTATGCAAGGTAGTTTTGAATGACCAAAAAATATACCAAAAAAGGTTAAAACGTAGATTATTTAAACTACTATTTTTGTAATGATGTAGAAATATTAAATTTAAAAAATTAGCAACTTTTTTTTGTTAATATTAAATTATGATTTGATAAATTTAAGTGATTTTAGAGAGATTTACCAAAAACCAAATTAATTAAAAATAAAAAAAAAAAAATTAACATAAATAATGTGGCCACATAATTTTCAAAACCATATACATTCATTTACATAATTCTAAAAATAGTTTTTTTTAATCTCCAAAAAAATGTATCTCCTACTAATTTATTAAACAAACAAACAAGTTCCACATATCACAAAGATCCAACATAAACAAACATTACCAACCATTAACTTATATATAAATTTGCTTAAAAAAACTTCAAAAACGAACAACATAAATCCTATCCAAAATAAACTATAAAAACATGCATCCACAACATAAATTAAGAAGGGTATACATTCATTTACATAACTCTAAGTTTTTTTTTTAATTTCCAAAAAAAACATATCTCTTATCAATTTATAATCAAGGGATATAAACAAACAAACAAGTTACAGATATCACAAAGTTCCAATATAAACCAATTGTACCAACCATTAACTTATACATAAAATTGCTAAAAAAAAACTCCAAAAAAGAATAACAAAAATCCAATCGAAAAGAACTACATAAACGTGTAATCACAACATAAAATATTGGGTATATATATTAATAATGCCTCAAACAAGTCTTAACAAGCATTAATAATGTTGGGTATATATACCAATACATGATATTCCAATACAAGAAGCTATATTTTACATGATCCACACATTTATTACAAAGAGGCTCAACAAGAATATCATGTCATTTATAAGAAGTGAACTTAAATGGAGAGGGTAACAATTAATCGTCTCAACCACCCAAACTACATCCAATAAACCTACACTCTAATAGATTTACCAGAAGTTATTATCTGTCAATAAAATATATTGTATTCAATAATGTATTGACTCTCTATTAATTCTAATTTGACCAAAAATATTTTTAATTTGATCAAAGTTTGACATTACAAATACAAATTTATATTTTTTTAAAAATATTATAATTAATTTATCTTTCCATTCATTGCTTAAGAATTTAAAAGTCTTATTTTGCTATCAAAGTACATGTACCACATTAAATCACTTGTATTACATTAATAAATAAGGAGAAAAATGGCAAAAAGGTCTAAAAAAATCCAAGGATATTCATGTCGGCGAATATCCATGATAAGATGGACGAAGTAAGATGTGTTGCTCGCCTTTCAAATCCTTTCAAATCATGATAATGCAGTTGTGTTGTGATCTCTATCAATGCAATTTCGTAATTCATATCCTTTTGTTCATCGACATGGTAATGCTGGCTCCAATTCTGCACCACAGAGAGAAAACAAAGACAATGGTACAAGGAAATTCCACTTACAACTTAACATTTAAACTATTTATTTATTGGAAATCTAATTTTTCGGAATTATGATTTTACCCAAATTGTAAATATTGTAATTATAGTGAGTTGAATAAAAGGAAGATGAGGAGTTATATAGACTCCAACGGATATCTTGGAAACTAAATTCCAAGAGACACAGCGTGGACATTGTATAAATAAACATATTGATTAATGAAGATATATGAATTTAGGAGTTATGGTATCAGATCCTGGCTTGCTTCCATAACTCCTCTTGTTCTGAGCTCCCACATTCTGCCTTCCTACTCCTGCATGCCTCCTTGTGTCCAGTCTGCTTCCCATCATTCTCTTATATGTGCCTCCTCATTTTTGCATGCGCTCAATCTATGCGTTGGTATCAAGAATAGGATATAAAACTTGTATTGCATAAACCCTAATAATTCCATGCGTGTTCCTCCACGGTGTTGATATATTCATTGATGCACATTCTTTATTCTGTGCTGAAATACGCGTAACGTACTGCTACGGTTTCCCTCCCACTTGACCAGTGCTATATTTTCCCATTCGCAAAGACTGAGAGATAATTGTGTCCACGTTTTTTCCAGATGTTGCATCCATGTTCTACGACCTCCATCGTATCGTGAGGATTGTTGCGTTCTCCATTTTGATGCTACGACCCTTCTCCGAGGCTTTGCCACGAGCCTATAGTGTTTCATTTTCTTCATTCTGTGTGGACTGAGTCTGTATTCTCTCATGAATCTGCATGATCTTGATCCCGTTGGAGCCTTGTTGGACTTTGATATAAAGACTAAGACTGAGACCGTGAGGCGAATCCCATGTGCTGAAATGTTTTGAAGTAGTGTGTCATTTTTGCTGTGTGGAGGTAAAACATTTTTTTATTGCAATTTGTATGACCGTCACAAACCCTAATTTTGACCTAAAATCATTGTGGGAGATTGAATGGGAATGAGGATGTATATTATGAAGAGAAGTATGCAATGCATGTGACCTACGATCTCTGAAAATGCATGGAGCCTTTGAACTACTGCACAAAGGCTGAGAGAGGAAGATTTGAGCTCGGGGAGCTTGTTGCGTTTTGTTTTGAGATATGGTTTGGGGGTGAGAGAGGCTTTACTTCCACCATAAGTGAAGCTTCAACCTCCTTTTTGAAGAATTTTCTTTCCATACCGATGCCCGTTGGCACTCAATATTGTGTGGATTCTCCTTAGTGGGTGGGATGTACCTCAAAGCTGCCATCTGAACCATGACCTGCAAAGGAGATGCACCCTTGCTTTGGAGTTGGGTGACCTCAACCATTGAATCTGCGATTTTGCCACCATTCAACATTCGTCGGCCAGTTTTGAGTGGTATCATATTATTGTATTAATTCACTAATATTTGTCCATCTATTTAGATGAACATTTGAGCTCGGGTATAGGTTAAATGAAATTTTCTATAAGCTGCCAAATCAAATGTAATAGCGCTATAGAATTAATAGTGTTGCAAATCGAATGTAATTTTTTATGCAATAGCACTGCAATGTAGAATTAAATAGAGCTACATAATTAAATGGCGCTACATAATTTAATTGATAGAAAATTCGATAGTGTTGCAAGAAGCAATTTGTAAATAAGGGAGCAAGAATTTAGATCTGCACCTTCTTCTTTTTTCTTCCAAAAATTATAAGTTCCAAAAATTATAAGTTGTAGGTTCAAGTTGCAGAAGATGCACTCACTGTCATTAATAGTTGGTGTTGTCCTTATCGAAAGGACACTTATTTAGAATGGTCAAGGAAGATTAAAGCTACACTCATCTACGATTTGTGGGACATCATATGTGAAGGAAAAACCATTCATATAGTTGAATGCACTTGAGTTTCGATCGTGTAGCAACCTCATTTCCATGGTTCTATTTAAAAACTATTTTTTAAGGCTTAAGAAGATAATATAAACCATTTACAATGCATAATCAATAATAAAATTTCATAAATTCGAGATTTGAACTAACAAATAAACACAAAACACAGAACATGTTACTGTAGGTCGAATACGCTGATGAAGGGGAGGTCCTCGTCTTCAATCCAATCTAGTTTGTCCAAGTGGCGACTAGGTATTTGATTGACATCCAAAAGTAAAGGCTCATTTAACCATAGGCAAAGCAATAGTTTGTTTTTCCACCCAATCATAGGCTTATGCGATTAGTGGCATAGCCACCCTCGAGACTTCGGGGTCATAGAGAATACACATTAGCAAGGATTCAGGAGTGATCTCCCCCTCACCAAAATCCTTAGCCAAACTCACAATAGAAAGCACAATCATAACTCATTCGCCATTTGGGCAGTCATCTAGTGTTAGGGCCCCCTTTCCCTTCCTTACCTCTTGCTTAAATAGAAAAAACCTTTGCAACACATGTCTTCTCATTCCATTTTGATCACTTCCCATCAAGGGGTCTAAGTGTCTAATGTTCATTTTTTGCATTACCCTTTGGGTATAATATTTAAGTGAAAATAAAAAAATTAAATGCTTTTGGACATTTTGGGAAGCTCACAAGATTGTCTTCCTTCAACCTGCAATTAAGAGGCGATCAAAATTGCTTGTTTCCTTGAGGTGGCTTACTAGAAATATCATGGAGGATAACGAGGAAAAATCTAAAGTTGCATATGATATTATTGTTGTTGTGGCCAAAATGTGGCAAAGATGTTGCAACAGGTTTGATAAGGATGAGAATACTACCTAGCAATCTAGGATACACTATTTTTTTTAGAGGTAATCAATTTTTTGGTTCACATCTCTCATATGGTCTTTTTACTAAATTTATTTGAAACCATTTGAATTCAATGTGATGTAATGTTTAGACATTCTATTCACAATGTGAATATTGTGAGAGCATTATGAACTAGAGAAAGATGAGAGGATCCATAGAATTAAGTAACAATATATTAAATAAAAATTATAGGCATGAGTGTATAATGTGATTAGGTTATTGAAATTTGATTTCATTTTTGTCAAATAAAAATAAAAAAACAATTTTGAAAATTAGCATGTAATCGAGTCTTTATGTCTTTTATATATCTTTTTTTTTGTGTGTGCTAGGAGAATCAACAACTGGAGACTGGGTTGGTACTTGCATGACATGGGGATGTCTTTTATATATCTTTTTTTTTGTGTGTGCTAGGAGAATCAACAACTGGAGACTGGGCTGGTACTTGCATGACATGGGGATGTCTTTTATATATCTTTTTTTGTGTGTGTGCTAGGAGAATCAACAACTGGAGACTGGGCTGGTACTTGCATGACATGGGGTCCAAGGATTCAATCCTGATACCACTATACCCCTAGGTGCCCCACACACCCCGCAAGCATGGGACACGGGTATAGCAGGATGTGATTTGAACTCGTGGCCTCCAATTTACAACATGTGACTTCATATCAAGTGAACCACCAATGAGCCACACGGTGGAGACATTTTTATATTTTCCAATAGGAAAATATCCATCACTTTAAATAAAAAGTGATCGTGGACTGTCCTCTTAAAAACTTCATTATATATTAGAAAATATTACATCACTAACATTTTTATATATCTTAATTTTTAAACTTAGTTTTAAATTTATTTGCAAATGACTTTTTCTCACCATTAGTGTTTTGTGAAGCTCATTCTTAACTATTATACCATTCTTTAATTGTTCCATTATAAATTAATATTTCATTTAAATTTGAAGCATATTAACCCATTTAACTTTGATTTAATGTGGTTGTGTTAGTTTTTTACCATTCTTTAATTGTTCCATTATAAATTAATATTTCATTTAAATTTGAAGCATATTAACGATTTAGTTTTTTACACTAAACCTTTTAATTTCCTCATTGATGGTATTCTTAAGCAATGTTTGACACTAAGCTAATATGTTTGACCCTAATATTGTAGTTATTTAAAAAATAAATAATATTTATGTTGATTTAGTTTAATAATGAAAAATTGTCTTTATACATTGTTTTATTTAATATTTTTCTAGATAAAAAATTGATATTGTCTCTCTAAAGAGAACATAATTTTGATTCTATATTGTCTCTAAACAAACAAAAAAATCTATTGTCTTAGTGTAAGACACTTACTTAAGACAATAGAGGAGTTGTTTTTTGTAACTTTGAGACAATATGGTCATTTATAGAGACAATATGGTATATAATTGATGTACATTATTTATTGTCTATATAGAGACAATAGTTTAAGACAATAATTTAAGACACTTGCTTAAAAACAATATTTAACATAATACACAACTTTTTTTTGTCTCTATTTAAGACAATTTACATAAATATGGTCTCAAATATTGTCTCTCTCTATTTAAACCCCCCTCTATGTACTAGTTAATGGTATCATTAAAATATAATGATATAAGTAGAAGTATGGAATCAAAAGTGACTTCAACCCTTCCGATTGAATCCCAAAACCTATGAAACCTTAACCAACACAACTTGATTGTTATACCAAATCCCTCTCCCAAATTAATACTCTTTATACTTAATTCTAAATCAAAATTTTGAGCCATTGAAATTTTATATCTATAATAATATATTCGTCATTACAACTAAAGAAGGTTAATGCAAAATTAAGCTCATACTTCAAAACAACTCCACAATTCCAATAAAAAACCGTAATCATTCATTTCAATTCCAATAAAACCGTACATAATTCATTTCACAATACCAATAAACAACCTTACATAATTCATTTTAAGAAAACAATACCTTTTTTTTCAACAAAAGACAAGTAATATTGTTATTTATTCATAATCAAATAATACATGGCATATAGTCTCCAAGAGATATTATCAGGAACTATCAGTGTCCCAATACAAAACATAACCTTCCAGGTAAAAACCCTAAAAAAAATACATAAACTTACAGTTATATTTCATAGTAATTGGCATAACCATGATCAATTCTGTGACCATCTTGGAGTTCCTCCCAATGTACAAGACTTACTGCAACACTAAACTTTTATTCAATGTAGAAGACTTACGGCAACACTAAACTTTTATTCTTAAAAACATCCAGTAGTTCTAATAAACATCCAGTGGCAAGCGTGGCGTAGAATTTGCCTCCAAAGGCACCGCCTTTTGAACGGTCAATCCAAACTTTTCCGTCATGTCCACCTGCTCGGCATTCATCTCGTTGGCTGGTGCCCACTCGAATGACTGGAGCAGAGAAGCCAATACCAGATGAATCACCCGACTCGCCAGCGGAAGGCCCACGCACATCCTCCTTCCTGCTCCGAAAGGTATGAGCTCGAAGTGTTGTCCACTGTAATCCACACTACTCATCTTACTATCGATAAACCTCTCGGGGACGAACTTCGACGGCTCATCCCAGATGGCAGGGTCCCTTCCGATTGCCCACATGTTCACGATTACTTGAGTGTCTTTGGGTATCACGAATCCTTCAATTTCACAATTACTGTCTGCTTTGTGGGGAACGAGCAGAGGAGCTACCGGGTGCAACCTCAACACTTCTTTCACCACTGCACGGAGATAAGGGAGACGTTCGGTATCACTTTCTTCCACCCTTCGATTGAGACCAACTACCTCGTCCAACTCGGCCTGGGCTCGTTTCATTTTCTCCGGATTGCATATCAGTTCTGCCATCGCCCATTCCATTGTCTTCGCAGTGGTGTCACTTCCCGCCGCAAATATGTCCTGCAACAAGCAATTAAACATCAGAGCAATTGAATTTGGCAGTGCTAGTCACAGTAGTAAACTACAATAAGATGCCATCTATCACTAGATATTTCTTGTATGATAAGTATAACCACAGGAGATAATGAAAAGAGTTACAGTCAAGTAGCCTCTGATATCGGTGAGCGTAAATTTATCGCTTCTCATGTCCAGCAGCGCGTCTAAGAGATCCTTCGTTCCGTCAATGGTTTTGCTTCTTGTGGCCAGGCGGTCCTCTATGAATCTGTCAAGCATGCCATAAATCCTTTTCATATAGATCCGCGTGTTATGTGCCACACCCTGAGGATCCAACCACTGAAGAAAGGGGAAGTAGTCCGCCAAATTGGGAGCTCCTCCCATCACCGCCAGTTTCCAAAAACTGTCTTTGAACTCTTCGAAGGCTGTAGAGTGGGGATCGAACATGTGTTTACCGAAGGCCATGTTACCCAACAAATTTATCGAAGATTGGACCACAGTCTCTCCGATATTTATAGTATTCCCCTTCAAACATTCCTGCAGAATCTGCTGGATCGTTCGGATCACTTGATCTCTTCTCAAATGCTCCAAGGCCTCAAGCCTTTTGGTACTGAAGAGCTCTGTGTTGGATATGCGTCTGAGCATACGCCAGTGAGATCCATATTGCCCCCATATTATTGAGGACTTGTCGTGAGAAAGACACTTGAATGATTGCATGACAGTCCGGCCTGCAAGGACATGGTCATGGGTTTTGAGAACTTGCTTCGCCATGGCAGGAGAGGAGACCACCACTGTACTTTTCATTCCGAGAGAGAGAGACATGAGAGGTCCGTATTTGGTAGCAAGGTGAAAGAGAGCTTCATTGGGCTTATTACCCAACTGGAGCAGGTTTCCCACAAGTGGCCATCCTGGAGGCCCAGGAGGAAGCCTGCCATTGGTGTTTCTCCTCCACAAATTCAACACCAAGTATACAATGGTGGAGGTGATCCCCAGTAGAGAATACCATAACGCCCATCCAACATCCATTGGAACTGATTTGATTAGATACAAAGGAGAGCAATAGGCAACCCTGCGGAGTAAGACATGTACAAGTGTATATAGGCTAAATGAGATCATCATATAAATAGAGAAGCAGATGCATACATGAATATCAAATAAATGGATAGATACACGAATATCTGGGAGTTCATGCAACTACGTGATGCGTAAATATCTTGTAATTAAGTTGACTCTACTAATTTTCTGTGTGAGCCGTAAACTGCAAAAATTTCTGCGTCATTTCTCCCAATGCACATAGTGAGATACTCTTTTACGGTTTTGCTCGCTGTTGCATTATTAAATATTATTAAATAATAATAACAATATAGAAAAAGCACAAAATATTATTATTTTGGAAGAGATACGCATCATACAAGCTCATATGTCCACGCGTGGTTGAAATATTTAGCAGCAAACACTAACTGCAATGCGTTAATCGGGGTCGCTGGTCGGACGACGACGACGACGTTGAGATCCCCTTCATAGCAAAATACCGGGTCAGGTTGAGAACCACTCATGGATATTTTTAAAACAAATATAATTAATTATATATATATATATATATATATATATATAATTATAATTAATTAATTATTTTTAAAAATAAAATAAAAAAGTTATTTTAATAATAATAATATGTATTTATAATAAATATTTACAAATAATGTTGTTGGTTATTATAAAAATTAGCACAACCACTTAACTTGTGAGTGATAAGTTATAAGTTAAGTGCTACAAATAAGTAATAGTTTATATGTTACTTGTTCTTCATGTATTTATAATAATAAAATTATTTTAATAATAATAATATGTATTTATAATAAATATTTACAAATAATGTTGTTGGTTATTATAAAAATTAGCACAACCACTTAACTTGTAGGCGATAGGTTATAAGTTAAGTGCCACAAATAAGTAATAGTTTATATGTTACTTGTTCTTCATGCTTAGTTGTAATCACTACTTATTTATGCTTCAACTATATGTTATACATGCATCAACCACTAGTTATTTTTTAAATATTTTTTTATAATTGTTTATTTTGAATTTGGACCGACTACCATAAAATCACATGGATAGTACACTTGCCTCATCCTCATGCAATCTAAGAAAATCATAAATGCTAGTCTACTCAAAATTCTAAGATATAAACACCTATCAGTATAACTTGTCTCATCCTAGTGCAATCTAAAATCCTAGGAAATGTACCTCCATCTAATAGATAAAAAAAATAACAAAAATTACACCATAAATATTATTCTAACTAACAATTGTTGAAGTAAATATATCATTTAACATATATAAAAATTAAATATGTCATTTAATAGTGCCATATATGACTCGTGACTCGTTTCTCTAGGCGAACGCCTCATAACTTTATGTATATATAGATTAAATATGTGATTTAACACTCATAAATTACTCATGACTCGTTTCTATAGGCAAGGATTTTGTTAGCTACATAAAATAACCGAGTCGTAGTTGCACAAAAGTCTTTTGTGCATATGAGTATGTGTATGAGAGCCTACATAAACCTAGTTCTGAGAGCCTACATAAACCTAGTTCTTACATAAAAAAATCTGAAATATAAAAGTTTGAATAAGTTTTTTTTTTTTCATGGAAAAAATTATATTTTATTTATTTATACTAAAATATAGAATACATCTCTAAGGTGCAGGTTACACTTACTAAAACTTTTCATACATTTTACATAGTAGTTCATTTGTTTACATTTCATCAATTGCTTTAGGATTTCTTTCATAAATCTTGACATTCCAAATTTAGTTCATAACAAACGCTTCAAAAATTATTACAAAAGTTGTTAGACCATAATAATTTGAGCAAAAAGAGTTTACATTAACTATCACGCCAGAAGTCCAGATTTATCCTTTTATTTTCCAGTTGTCCTCCCTTTCTTCTTGTCACCAAGCATGCTCCTGTAGAAATAAGAAGACCTTCTTTTGATAAGGCATCAACAACCTCATTATGTTCCCTGTAAACATGATTACACTTGGTACATATGAAGGAGTGATCAAGGAGGATATTGGTGGCCACCCGCCTATTCCACTTGGACCCCCACCATTACTTCTTCAGTTTTTCAGTTTCCTTAATTGTAGCACAATTTACTATTTTTAGCAGTTTTCGGGTCCTAAACTTCCGGAGCCGTTTTGGGGCCCTAAACGACGTTTTTTCAGCATCTGATGGTTGGGCAATTATGAGTCCGTTTCGGACTCCATATTTGCAATTTAATGATGTAGTCCTTGAATAGATCTTCCTAATGATGTATCATGTGTGTCAAACGGAGGTAGTATGCCAAAGTTACGACCCTGGGAAATTGATGTACAAAGTTACCCAACGGGGCCCATATTCTGGCATTTCACCTCCTGGGGTTAGGTTTTTGGATATGTAGGGTTTCCCTTGTTTCTCAATAATATATAGGCCTTCGAGCCTCATTGTAACACAGAGCTCAGAGGCATGTAGTCGCCACATCCCTTCTCAGAGATCAGCTACCAGCACTCTAGCTAGTTTATTTCCATCCTGTATGTAAACAAGTTTCAGTTCTTTGAGTAATGAAATAAAGTGTTATTTCCACTGCATCTTTGTTTTTATGGGTATTTGTGTATTCTGTTGCATTCCTACATAAATCCAGATTAAGGAGTTTGCTATCAATTCCAAGTTTTGGCCAATGCCTTGAAGATCGAGATTCCTAATTATTTTCTCCTTCCTCATAAATTTAGTCCAGAATTCCGAGTTGGGCAAAAAATCTTCAAATTCTTCACTTTTTCCTCTCTAGCTATCTACAATAGAGTTCTCAATGCCATGCCTTCAGCTCTATTATTGGTTCCTATCCCACCATTTTCTTTGAATTCAATGGACTCTTTCTCTGAAAGATAGAGAATTCCTCCCAATTCACAAAGTCTTTCAGGATCTTCACAAGCTCCATCAAAGAAGTCTTTCGGGATCTTCAATATTTTCTTCATCACACCTACAAAGAAAACACCAACTTGGACCACATAAACTTATTTTTCTCAAATTGTCCCAAGTCAAGACCTTCCCTCTCAAAATCAACCACATAAAAAGTATACTCTTATGAGGAGCACACACTTGCCATAGAACTTTCCACCACCAACTTTCTATAGGATGTAAACTTTTCCGAACAGTTTGTAAGCTAAGTTAATGACTACTTACCTCTTTCCTCATTTCCGGTCCAAACCAATAAGTCTGGATGTTCCTTCAAAAGGAAAAAACCTTTCTTCAGATAAAATATACATCTACTCTATGTTTTTGTCCACCTCTCTCGGATTTTCAAGTCTACTGCAAATTTCCAATCCTGAACATCACTAGCCAATCTTCCTCTGTCTACTACATCATTTAAGGAATTATATCCATTATCTGTTAGATGCTTAACCAAACCTTCCAAAAGGATTTTTTGGTTAACAATTCCCACACTTTTGTCCTTTACTATCATAACATCCCTTCCATTTCCATTATCCCAAGCAGATAGATCACCTATTACTGGAAAAACTCCCATAATTGCTTTCCAAAACATTGAACCTGCCCTACAATTCTTCATTGGATCCCTGATCTAATAATTTATGGTCATATTTTTCAGGTATTTCTTTTCTAAAATTGAATGCCATTTTCCTCTTGGAAATGAATTGCCATGTAGATTTGGCTGCCAGATCTTTTCCAAAATGGTGTAACTCTTTCAAGCCCCATCCTCCCTCATCTTTTGGTTTTGCAATTGAGGACCAATAAGACCAACAAATCCATGTTTCAGAGTTTCCTTTCCATAAGAATCTGAAAAACATTTTCCTCAATTTGTTCAAAATTTCTTTCGAGAATTTTCCAATTATCATCCAGTATACTGGAATTGCATTAAGAATTGATTGAATAAGCATAATTTTACCACCTCTAGAAACAAACTTGTTACACCAAAAATTAATTATCCTTTCTACCTTAGAGATCGACCATTCCTAGTCATTTTTACAGTGATTTTTCTATTTAAGGTAAAACCCCATATATTTGAACCCATCGCTTAAAGGATACTATTCCATAGGTATAATTGCTTGAAAAGTCTTTAACTGAAGGTGCTCATGTTCATTGTGATAACAAGACAACCTACCAAAATGAATGACCATTCTTGTTGCAAAGCTAAAATTCCCCAATATCTCACAAAGAGCGAGTTCCTCCTCTTCAGAATCTCCAAGGAAGAGCAAAGCATCATCCAAAAAAAATATATGTGTAACATTAACATCTCCAAAACTTAAACCTGCAATTATGTTACTACATTTGGCCTTAGATAAATACCTGCTGAGACCATCCATTACTAGAAGAAAGAGATACGTAGAAAGGGGGCATCCCTATGGTAAACCTCTTGTTGGAATAACAAAGGGAGAGGCTACACCATTTATCAATAAGGAAAAATTGACCGAAGATATGCAAGACCAAATCCAGTTTACAACTGGTAATGAGAATCATGTCTAGATAAAAACCAACCTTAACTACATCCAACATGTTATGTCATATGCTTTAGACAGGTCAATCTTAATAACCTTAGCTTGAAGTTTTTTGCACCTTATAGTATGAAGACACTCCTATGTACTTCCTACAACTTCATGTATATTCATGTCAGCTAAAAAACCAAATTCCTCTGATGAGATATGAATAACATGGAAGGGTTTAATTCTTTCTGCTATAATCTTAGAAATAATATTGTAAAGAACATTACAGAGTCAGATCGGACAAAAATCACCAAAGGAAATAAGATTATCCACTTTAGTTATTAAAACTATAAAAGTAGAGTTGAAGCAAGAAAGAATTCTACCTGTGGTTTTTTTCAATAACTCCCAAAGGATCGAAAAAAGATAGAAAAAAATTCAGTTGTCCATCCATCCAAACCTTGACTTCTATCTTTTTTAGCTTTCCATAGAGTAGCTTCCAACTCCTCCATGGAAACGGGTGCAAAAAACATTTCATTATCTTCATCCTTTATCCATTTAGGAAATTTTGTACAAGATTGTACTATATCATGTAGATTGTTCTCTTCTATCTCAGTGTAAATATCTTCAAAAAAATTCACTCTTTCTACTACCAAATTTTCAAAACCCCTAAGTGTTTCCCCGTCTCCTTTGTTTAATTCCTAGATAGTATTTTTTCTCTTCCTTTTGATTGCAAAAATTATGAGAATAAACATTATTCTCATCTCCTAAGGATAACCTGACATCTATGCTCTTCATTCTAACTTCGGCTTCCTTTTCCTTTAAAATGTCGTTTCTTCTTACTTCTAGTTCAACTAGGTCCCGCAACTCCTTACTGCGAAGAATACCTGAGAAATCATTGTAAAAATATTATATCTCAGACTCAATTTGTTTTAATATTATATTCCTTACTCTTCAAGTGTTTAATAGACTAGTATACATAAAGTTTATTTAGATCATTTAAAGAGTTTGCAAATTGTCTACAACAGGGAACATTCAAAGAAGCATCATAGCTTTTCCAGTTAGATCTAATCAATCCAGTATATTCAGCATTGACCCACCAATGGGGATTAAACTTATAGGGATGCATTGGTTTCTACTCTCCCTTTTCCAAATGGCAGAGAATAGGAAAATGATCTGAACCCCCTCTAGTTAGCCTCCACGATCTTACTCTCTCAACCTTCTTCAGAAGCTCTCCTGTAAAATGAAATCTGTCGAGTCTTTTAGAAATGGCTACCTCCCAAGATCTCTTATTGAACGAGGAAGGTTTAATCTTAGTTGGTTCAATATCAATCATGTCCATAGCCTTGAAATGGTGATGAAAAAAATCCTATAAAGGTTCTAGTCTTGCTCTTATCCCCCAAACCTCATCTCTATTCAAAGTAAATTTAAGATCCCAGGCAATTGAAAAGGGAATATACTGAAGGATATTTTTCTTAAATAAATTATTAGAGGAGTCTAATTTCTTATTGTAAGGGCCATGTAAATTAAATATAGTAAACATCATATCTAACTCCTTGCTATTAAAGGAAGTACCAATCCCAGAACAGAAGGATTTTTTTTTTAAGAGTTCCAAATTGCCTTTCCAACCAGCTAATAAACCTCTATATAAAACTCTACCATTGGACCAAAAAAATCCAATCCTCGCATCAAACACTTCAGTATTTCAACTAAGATTAACCCACCACACATAGTTTCCCATCTTCAGAGGACAAAAATTGCAAGGAAGCTCTCATGTTAAAAACAACCCCTGAGATTTGGTTAAGGGTTTTGAGCCCTTATTCAAAAAATTCTAAAAAGTCTGAATGCAAATATTTTAGTTCCAGTTTGTCCTTCTTCTCGAGAATAATCTCTTCAATGTTCTCCTTTCAAAACCCTTCGACAACTTCCAAATGTTCATCCTCTAAGGATTTAGTAGAAATTTTATGGGACGAGTGTGAGTCCTTTCTTGCCCAAATATGTTTCCTGAAGGGTAAATAACAGTCCTTTATAATATGTCCATATGCTTTATATCTACCACACATAAAGGGATTATTGACATAATCCAGCATTTGTTTCAAACAAAAATATCCGACCTCAATGTCAATAAATTCTTGTAACCCTAGGGACAAGTCGACTATAATTAGCACCGTAGCTATTTTTCGCATAGCTTGGAACTTGTAAGAAGGATCCACAAAAATCGTTGTGCCTAATTTGTTCCCCATAGTTGTCAAAAAAAGGTCGTTCCAGAATTCTAGAGGAAACCATGGATTTTTTACATAGATCAGAGATTTACAAGTAAATTCTCTTCCATGGATGAAGCAGGGCCTCCAGAATTTGAGGGTAAATTTGTTTTTTCCCCACATCGAGAAATATTTCATAAGTTTCACTGCCTCCTCCTCCTATTTCAGGTTGAAACTAATTCCCTGGCCATAATGTAAAACTACGGATAGTAATGTAAAATCAGAACCTAGTTAGCAATTAGCCAACCTCTAACTTCGTTCCTCCCTTACTCTGATACCAAAAAATATTCCTATCAAAGTTTTACCGATAAACTCCATAATATTTTCCACCTTAATATCCTCTCCCACCGTCAATTTCACTCAATTCCTTTTCCTAACTATCTCTCTAGTCTTTCCTGTTTCATCTGAGAGATCTTTATGTACCTTCTTACTACCTCCTCTAGAATCTACTTCTTTCCCAGCGACATGTTCACAGAGAAAACCTCTTGTTGCGCAAAAAATTGAGGCATACCTGATCCAAAAACAATCAAGGGAAATCGGAAGTCCGATGTCATTGTGCGTACCATCTTGTATTGATACTCTAGAATGATAAAAAATGGATGTATCAATCCTGAGTTGAGGAGCTTCGTCATTAATGAAATCCAGCAGAGAATACTTACCCCTGTGAAATCCATATCACACCTTACATACCTATAACAACTAAACCTAGGGAAAACGTACTCCTTGGGATTTCGATTTCTTGGAGCTCATGTTCCCTCTCATGTCTCCAATAAGTACGGAAATCCCATGTTCTACCAAATAAGTTAGTTATCTCACATGACGAAGAATTATTTCAGTTTATAAAACACTTTTGAATCTAAATATTTGGGATATTAAGATATTATTTTGAATTCATTAAAGTTTTGGTTTCATTTTCTTGCTAAAATAATGCTTATATAGACATAGACTAATGCCTCTTTCCTATTATTCATACCGCAGCTCTATCTTACTTTAATGGATATTCTACTCATGGCTCACGAAACCTACATGCTTTCCCATGTTACTATACATAGTTGTCTTATTAGTTACCACACCTAGAAAATTTAAAATGGTTTTCATATTATGTACTTTGTACCATAGTAGCAAAATATGGCCATACGTAGTTGCTGTATGGAAATTCAAATCAGGTTAAAAATACTGTAAACATTCGAGATGATACGGTTCGGTACAGTTAACAATTTATTTACCGAATTTTGACATAAGTGAATTCAGATAGAAAAAAAAAGAATTCAAATTCTTTTAAATTTACCATCCCTCGAACAAAAAAAATTGTGAATCAAAGAAAATAAGAATTTACCATCATTCAAACAAAAAATAATGTGCTTTATTATTACTATTGAGTTATTACTATTACATCATGCTTTTTTATTTAAGTTTTATTTAAATGTAATTGTTATTTTAATTTTAATTTTTAGTATTTATTATTTATCAAAAAGTAAATTTATGTAGTTTCTTTATTCTCATTTTTAAAGTCATTTTATATAAAAATAGATTTGTGTAGTTTTTTTTAAATTTTTAATGAATAATGAATGAGATGTTAAAATTTGGAATGATTATAGATAATCTTTTTTTTTTTAAATTAAAATTGCATGCTTTTTTGTATTTATAAGATGTTGACTCCTGTATTTTAGTCTTACTTAATTTTTTGTTACGTTTTTTTTCGGTATCCGTACTCAAATCTTGCTACTATGCTTTGTACTTAATAATTGTGACCTTTCACAATTTATAAGTCTGTGAATCAGAGTATTGTATAATCTTTATTAGTAATAATTAAATTATATATAATTAATTAGAACTCTATTTGAGAAATTTACTTCAATGTTTTTTTTCTCCCTTTTAAATTATATATAATTAATTGAAACTTTATTTGAGAAATATACTTCAATGTTTTTTTTCTCCTTTTGATATTAAGAATTTGAATGAAGAAAGGTATAAATATATAATTGAAAATTTATTTCAAAATATATATATATATATTTTATCAAAATATTATAAGAACTGTAACTAACTACTCGATCTTATCTCGGTAAATCAAATCTCATAATTTACCTAATTTGTGAATATCTATCAGTTATCCTACAGTAGCTTGGAATTCAAGTATTATAGATCCATTATATGATATATTATAACTGTTCTTAGGATGGTGAGAACAAGACATGATGAAAATAATGGTATTCGTTCATTTCCATCTCACGATTGTAGTATATCAATTTATCAAATCTTGCTAAAGATATGGGGCCCGATCACCAGACTAGAAATATCATTTCTATTGAATTCTTAGGATACTTCATATTTGAGAATCATCATGTTAACTGGTAGTGACTTTGAACTGGAAAAACTCTAGATCATTGTTATTGACCTGTGTTCTAACACTGCTATGATAGTTCAATACACATTTATTATGAAGGGCGTTTCAAGGAATTCAATTCCATTTTTGCTCATTGTTAATAAGAAATAGGAAAGGTTCCTTCTGATGGGTTACAAAAGTATGGGTCTAATCTTCTAGATACGTGGAAGTTATATAGATGTTGTGTTTGATAACTAAATGGAAAAAATACTTATTTTATTGTAGGGGATTTTAATTACTACAATTTGAGGAAATACTTTTGTTTTACCAATATTTTTGTAAAAAGTATTTTTGTCATAATTGAAAATATGGTAACGAGGTTACCTCAAATCAATGAATCCGAACAAATATGAAAGAAATAAACTCAAATCTCAAAGCAACATGGACAATATTACCTCAAAATCAACTCGAAGCAACCTAAACATCAGCTTACATAGCCAAACTAGTTAACACGACACTGTAGGACACTTAGATTTAAGCCTTTCTTTTGGAACATAAAACTAAGGTGGTGGTTCCAACTGGCCTTGTTTATGTCACCTTATTAATGCAGTATGTCAGTACACTTAATAGGCAAACAAATCTTTCGACAACCCAAAAATATCATTCACAGTGGCATATATTAAAACTTTGGTTTTTTTTTCATAGAAAAATTCAACTTACTATTAATATACGAAATAGTAAATATGTCCAACTGTCAGTCCAAACAAAGGCATACAAACCCTATCAAAAGAAGGACCAGGGATAAACCGGTCACAGTAGCAGCATGTGCCATCAAACTAGTTCGGAAAATGCCAATAAAAAGTGCCACATGTCCCTAAATCAACCATAAGTCAATACAGAAATACATCCTGAAGCATAACAATGACTATATGCCACATCATAAAAAATGTACCGATCAAAAAAATAGGTCCAAAGTATAGACAACCACAAATACCAATCACCAATGGTACCACCATCTGAAATGTAGTAGCTAAACAAACCAAAAAACATCAGCATGTAGCGAAGTGTAATGACGAGATTACATCCGATCTAAAAACACCAAACAACATCTGCAAGAGGCTGTAATATAGGCCACAAAATGTATGTGAGAATATGTAAGTGCCCAACAAGTAGTTGGACTCATAATATTTTAAGGATCTACACACAGAACTATAAGTCATATAAGATTAATAATGCCGCATAATACTTGGAAGGAAAACAAAAGAGAGAAAACAGTAATGGCTATGATCATCATGTACAATGTAACTGATAAGAACCATGTGTAAAAAGTATATCTTCTCGCCATTCCTGCCACATGATGACTCCCGCCTGAGAGTTAAGAGCCCACTTTGAGAGCATATTCGCCTCCATATTCACCTCTCTGAAGATATGATCAAAATGAATGTGCTCAAATTCAAGAATAAGCTTTCGAGCCGCTTCCATCTAGTGAGAAAGTTGAAGAACATTGAGGGGTGAAGTGCCCCTAGCCCAAGAGATAATAGATAAAGAGTCACCAAAAATTACAAGGGAAGAGATCTTTCTCTGGCGGGCACAAAATAGTAAGAGCCAAAGGGCACATATCTCATTCCTTGTATTGGATCCATTACCCAGATTTAACCAAATATGAATAGAGATAGTGTTGGAAATGTGAATAGTTGCACCCGCCCCACCCGACCCATTCCAACACACAGCAGCCCCATCAAAGAAACCACATGGAAATAGCAGGATTGGAGGAGCCAATCGGTATTTCTGATTCCGAGCCTTCCTGCCAACAACAGCTCCAAAAGTAGTTATATATTCCCTTTGTGCAGCAATGGTTCTATAGCATATCGCAGCACGGTGTGGTGTCAAGTTTTCAAATATTCGAGAATTGCGTGCTTTCCAAACCTCCCAGATCATAAAGTATGGGAGCTCTGGACAACCTCTGGTAAGACGAGACCAAGCCTCCAGACAATCACAAAGAGTATGATATCCCCATCGGAATTGAACACCAGCTTTATAAGCAATATGTTCCCAAAGATCCCTAATGAAAGGATAGGACGAAAAAAGGTGATCAACAGACTCCTCTAGTGAGCAGCATAGGGGACGCCATCCCGGACCAATGAAACCTCGTCGACATAAGTTGTCCCAAGTAAGTATCCTATTATACAATGCTAGCCAGATAAAACACTTAATCTTGAGGGGAATGACCAGCTTCCAGATAGTTTTTTCCCACCATCGAACCTCAGAATGGGACTCGGCAAACATTGCATCATATGCCAATTTAGCTGAGACATTGCCACAAGACACATCCCACGACCAGGCTAATCTGTCTACAGAATCAGATAATTGTAAGTTTGATTGATAAAATGACCTGATATATCCTTCCCATTCATTTCCCAAAGTACCAGTTAAGCCCAGTTGTGTAGCGAGATCCAAAGTGACCGACCATCCTTATACTGACCAGCTGCATGAGCCAGAGTGCAATAGCCATTTGATATGAGATGAGCCCTTAATTCCATCGATAGGATATGCCCCGTAGGCCCCCCCAAGATTGGATCAAGCCCCAGTTTAATGTCTCGACCATTGCCAGGAATCCAAGCAAACCAATGTGAAATAACCTTAAAAGATCCCATCAAGCCATTCCAAAAATTAGACATGCCCAATGTAGGAGGCCGGTCCAATCTAAGCTAGTTTGCAATAGAGATATTTTTCAGGTACTTAGCTCGAATAATCCTTCCCCAAACAGAATTATCGAAGAGTGCACGCCATAGACTTTTTGCATGCATGGCCTTTACAAATAGATCCAGATCCTTTATATTCCATCCCCCCAATTTCCAGGGTTGGGCCAACACAAACCATTTTATAAGATGAAATTTTTCATGAGTTCCACCACCCGACCATAAGAAGCTGAATAGATTCGATCGAATAAGACAAAGGATGGATATTGGGATTTTACATAGTGAAAACCAATAAACCCCTAAATTCTGCATGACAACTTTTGCCAGCGTAATTCTGCCCCCCAAGGACAAATGGTGATAGCTCCAGTGACTTATACACCCTTCAAATCATCTAACGAGCCATGTCCAATCATTCTTCAGGTAATTAGCAGGCTTTATGAAAAAACCAAGATATTTCGTTCTAGCATCCATCTCCTTAAATTTTAATGGTAGGACAGAGCTAATCGAGCATTCCACATCTATCAATAGGGAATGTTTCAAAAATTGAGATTTTATATAACTGATGACCATACCAGATACCGAGTAGAACAAGTCAAGAATCCTCTTATATTGAATCCACTTAGCAAGGATACCCTTACCGAAAAGCATTACATCATCCACAAACAAAGAGTGTGTAACAGAGATATCTCTTGTAATTTTAATGCCATCAATCAGTCCTTCCCTTCTTGCCTTATGGATGGATAAACTCAGGCCTTCAATGACCAATAGGAAGAGGAGCGGTGATATAGGACATCCCTGACGAAGGCCATGGGATGCCTTAAAGAAATCCGTTGGATTTCCATTAATCAATATAGCATAATTAACCGAAGTTATACAGGCCATAATCCATTTCATCACCTTCCATGGCAGACCTATCTGAATCAGAATTAATCTCAAGAAATTCTAATCCACCCTATCATATGCTTTCACCAAATCCAATTGTAGTATGAGTGCATCAAGTCTCTTCTGTTTTACTGTCTGAAAAATTTCCTATGTCACCCCCACCGCATCATGGATCTGACGGCCCTGCAGAAACCCATACTGCTCCATTGAAATGTGTCTGGAAAGAAATGGCTTGATCCGATGTGCAATAATCTTAGAAATAATTTTGTAGACTAAATTGCAGAGGGCAATAGGTCTGAATTCATTATAGTTATTCGGGTTTGAGGTTTTCGGAATGAGGGCCAAATAAGTTGAGTTTCATGCCCTAGAGACCGTGCCTAATTTCCGAGACTCATCCACAGCCAATCGGATATCCTCCCCCATTATATCGAAGAAGTCGATAAATAGTTCCACTGACCACCCATCCGGACCAGGTGATTTATCTTTAGCAAACCCACGCAATGTGTTTTCCACATCGCTCAAAGCAACATCCATAAATATATCGTCCCCCTCCTCATCATTAACTATTCGAGGATACTCAATAATAATCTTAAATTGTTCAGCCAGAGATGTGTTTTTTGGGTCACAGTATTATTCTTGAAAGTGACGGAAAGCCTCATTCATCAACTCCTTCTCCCCCCAGATCCGCTGACCCTTGTGATCATTAAGATCCCAAATAGCATTTTTCATCCTTCTAGAATCCGCATAATGATGAAAGAATTTTGTGTTCTAGTCCCCAGCTTTGAGCCATATGGCTCGGCTCTTCAGCCTCCATGTTTCCTCCTGAATAAGAAGAATATTTAATTTACGGCTCTCCATTGAAGAGAGTTTTATCGCATCCCCAGGGCTTAGCCCAGAACCTACTGATCTCTGCATCAATGTCTTCATTTCTTTTTCGATCTCAACAAGTTCTCTACCCATCAAAGCTTTTTTATTTTTTTCCCATTAAAACTTTGGTTATATATGAGCCATAAAGCAAATTTTGTCAAATCCCAGCAATAAGACTTCAAATTTTGGACCAATAAGGTGTGGGATAAGGCATTAGATAAATAAATTTATATATAATAAAAATAAATTATTTTGAGTTTTCCTGTGTGCAACAAATTGAAAGTCAAACTTGGTGAATTAATAGCAAGTCAAAGTAAACTACTCGCCATCGGCATGGACTAATAAGGTGATATTATAAATCAATCAATACAACATTTCAAACTTTACTAGTTAAAAAAATACTCATAGTATACGCTATGCTAATAATTCATATAAAAATAAAATAAACGTAATATTAATAAATTGAAATTAAAAAGGTGAATTCATATAAAAATAAAATAAACGTAATATTAATAAATTGAAATTAAAAAGGTGAATTAATAGCAAGTCAAAGTAAATTCCTATCCTTTGGCAGAGACTAATAAGGTGATATTATAAATCAATTAATGCAACATTTCAAACTTTACTTGTTGAAAAAATATGTAGGTCGTGTACACTATGCTAATAATTCATACGAAAATAAAATAAGCGTAACATTAATTTTCCCATCTTATAATAACATAGAATCTTGCGTCAAATTTTTTATCGACCTACTATAGGTTCTTTTATCCATGTGCCAAAAAACTACCTATGTCATTGCCTATTGCTTAGCTGTTGGTATAATCAAC
This sequence comes from Larix kaempferi, assembly GCA_027924585.1. NCBI lineage: Eukaryota > Viridiplantae > Streptophyta > Pinopsida > Pinales > Pinaceae > Larix > Larix kaempferi. The sequence goes on from BSBM01000118.1 coordinate 4,151,690, forward strand.
TAGATAATTATCTTCTAGTGACTTGATTGAAGGACTAGATCTAATTTGTTTCAGGGACACATGGTAATGCTTATCAACTAAATAATTATCTTGGTGAATTGATTCAAGGACTACAGCGAATTTGTTTCAGGGACACATGGTAATGCTTAACCAATATCCGAACTATCGTATTTCTAAGGGGTGAATCCAACACACAATGTTTAATTATGACACCCCTTTGGTTTCCAAATCTATGGTTGATGTCATTCCTACCATAGGAATCTATAAGGGCCACCTCATCCCTATCTTTTTATAGTGTGGTGTTTGTTTGGAGGAGTTTAAACTATGGGGTGAGGAACGTCAAATACCATGTAGGCACATATACCATTCTAATTGTAACCTATTATGGTTGAAGATGCAATGGATCTACACCATCGTATTATCATATTGTATTAAATAACAATAAATATGAAAAAAAATCCTAATCAATTATTAAAATTTTTAGCATAGAACATTTTATCTATTTATTTATTTATATTATAGAATACTTCTCCTATAAATTACAAATAAATATTTATAACATACTTATATAGATTTTGAAATATTGATGTACATGTTAACAATTTTATATAAAACCACATTGAATTAATCAAATCACAAAAATTAATTAACTATAAAATAAAATTGTAAGTTCGAGAGAAAAATTATATTAATATATAAAATAAAATATAGGCACAAGAGCATCGCAATGTCTAGGAGACTATGGAGGCCCCATGCAGAAGCAAAACATTAAGCTAGTAATAATTGGTCGCTTGCACATTCCTGGAAAATAAAAAAACTTCCTATCAAGTATGTCCTTGAGTGAATATCAAACCTATAGAGCCCAAAATAGCACCTACAAAGTCCAAAATGATACCATAAACAAAATTGAATCGCTACCCTTATTGACAAAATTCTATCCAAGCTAAAACTAGCCAGAATTATAATGAGACCAAAAACCATGAAATTAATTAGAGTTGCAAGAAGTGTATGTCTCTTTAGGCTTATCCTCCAAGATTGGACAATAGTACACTACCGAGCTTGGAGGAATTTCAATAGATTCCTTAATTAGTAGGCCGATCGTTTTCTGGAAGGAAGAGGAATCCCCTAAGCTTTTGCATTCCACATGCTTCCATTTATGGCCACTTGTGGATTCCATTTCAGTTTTGTAATGAGAAATCGAGAACTCCCTTTGCATCTGCATACCATGTTGTTTAGGAGTCCTGGAGACTTGAGAAGGGATATACAAGGATGAGGTGTCAGGAACCAAAGCAGGGGACGGGAATGGAGGAGGATTATTATCTCGAGAATGCATAAAAACCTGGGCAAGCATGCTCTTGACCAACCAATAGTGTCTGCAGCGAGTGCGGGCTCTCTGACTAGCCAGTTGTTGCACCACCAATTCCTCCTCCCAATCATCCAACATTTCTATTAAGTCCCTAGGGATAGAAATATCATAGCCACTTTCAATTGAACCTCTACATCGATGAATGCAAAAATGGCCCTATCCTCCACTTCCACGACATGGGGTGGTTCACAATCATATGTACATATTTTTTGTATAAGGTGAGTTCCCAAAACCATTGTCCAATGAGTGAGAAGCTAAGAAGGTGAGACAATGACCTAGAGTACGAGGGTCAGGTAAGGGAGAAAAAACAGAGCCAAGGAGAAAGAACCATCTAGAGGGAAGGATATGATAGAGATGCTAAAAGAATACACTGCAAAAATTCCATAAACTTTCCCAAGTAAAGTATGTTTGATTTGCTTCCCTATAACCCATAAATTCACCTAGTGAAGGCATGATTACCTTAGTACTATAGACCGCTTTGTGCAGAGGTCGAAGGGACGACTTCATTAATCCCTCAGACTTTGCCCACCATGAAGAATTAATATGCATAAGGAGTGGAAGGAGGGTGATCCATATGGTTGGTTCCTGGGTCCTTCGTTCCAGCTTCCAAGCATGCCATATGGCCTTGGCTAACACCTGTATCCAGGGTTGATTTTTAAAATACTTAACTAAATAATATTAAAAAATTACAATTGTTTAACAAATTTTAATCTAATCAAAACTCAACTAAACTCAAATATGAACCTATTACAATATACTCCCAGAAGGTAAATACCATAATCAAACTATAAACAAGTTTTAAGTAGTTAGAAAGGATTTGTCCATAACAGAGAACAATTTAAATATCCACCAACATACATCCATCTTAAACTTGGATCTACCAAGCACTGAGAGGGATCCAATTTCTTGAGGTGTAAATTTTTTCATCTTAAAGTTTTTACACATTAAGAAAAAATTTACTCCTCACTATATTTGATCCATACTTGATATATCTAAGTTTAAGATGAAATCAATATTGTTTATTTTTTAAAGCCGACATCATTTTCATTTTTATTTTTATTTTTTATAGGAGCATCATGTTACATAACGTTACACAACGTTATGCATTACAACATCTCCCCCATACTGGTCTGTAGAGCACCTCACTAGTCTTGGTGTAAATATAAAATCCTAGGCTCTATCAAGCGTTGAGAGGGATCAAATCTCCCTTGGTGCAAACCTCTCCTTGAGTGTAATACCAGAGAAGAGGTTTGCACCTCGGGAGATTTGATCCCTCTCGGTGCTTGATAGAGCCTAGGATTTGGATCTAGGCTAGTTTCAGTCGTGGGCAGTGACACAAAATTGGAGTTTGATCAGCATTGTAAGGAACATATGAAATTGAAAACACAGATACATTTACAAGGTTTATCATAATGTAAGTAATAAGTATTAAGGATTGAGTAAATTGTTAAACTGGAAAATAGAGACAATAATTTTGTAAGGATTAATTAAATGAAAATATGGTTCACATCGTGATCATTCTCAATCTTTCTTCTTCATCTTTTCTTATCTTCACACCTGGTAGTTTTGACATCTTCTCATATCAATCATATGAGAACGGAGGTTGAAATCGTAGACCTGCCAAATCTTTAACTTGATATATTGATGTAAATGCCATACCCTGCCTCTCTTGCTTTCTAATACTAATAGTAGCTTTCTCCAATGTCAATCCTTGTGACTTATGGATTGTTAAACCCCAAGTGAGTTTCAATGTAAGTTGTTTTTTATTACCTCTTTCGATAGGTGTAATAGGAACAACTTGAGGAAACGATTCATCCCATGGTCCTCCCACATAATTATCAATTTTTATTAAAACATACATGGGTGGTTCTGGAGGTAAACTTCCAGGGTTATAAACAATTTGTTGTATAACTCCAAGAGCACCATTAACGAGTCCTGCATCAGTCCAGAGGTTTGATGTGAGAATTACCCTTTCTCCTATGGCTATAAGTAATTCAAGTTCCAACCCTTCTTCATCTATTTCCATAGAATAGTTGCTTCTTATAGATGTAGCAATATTGGTCACAACGGGACAGTTTAGGTGTCTTATTAAATGCTTGTTATGACAGTTTACATCATCATTTGTTGCAAACAAATGTATCGCCTTATTGAAGGAATTTTTCATTGTAGCATGTAAGGAAGTATCTGTACGAGTCATCAGTAATTTCCAATCCTCTATTGTTGGAATTGCATCTCTAATATTCATTAACACATTATGAAAATATATTTGTTCATTGCTTTGTCCATTCTGTCGAAACACGGTATCGAGAGTCACAATTGTTGTGAATGTGTTCCACAATTCTTTTGCAATACCTTCTAATGCATATACAGGCTTATCCATGACAGGTGGCAATTGTCCCAAATCACGGACCAATATAATTGATCTTCCAATGAAAGGCATATTAGCATTTTCTAGGAAGGCTTGGCGAAGTCTTGAATCTATTCTGATTAATAGATTTTTTCCAATAAAACTCATTTCATTGATCAAAATATATTTAAAATTCCTCAACTCTTCTTGTAAGTTAATTAAAGTTGGTCCTCGTAAAGGATTAATTTCTTTGATCGGTATATGAAGTGCATAATGAACTGTTCTTACGGAAATGTTGAAAGCTGCCACCCTTGTAGGATCCAGAAGAAGTAATGGAATTTTCCCTGGATGAGAGAGATTATCAAGTGTATTTTTAATGGCCCCAATCAAATATGACTTTCCAGTTCCTGCAGTTCCTTGGATTATCATGCGTAGTGGATCAACACCCGTTCTATTATGCTCAAGGATAACATCGTATGCTATTCTTTGCTTATCACCCAAACTATCAATTGAGTAAGACTTTGCATGTTGATTAGTAGAAATCGTTTTCAATTTTCGCATATCAAAGATGAAATGAATTGCACGACTGAAGGTCTCTTCATCTACAAAAGCAGTGTTCCAATCATTCATACGATCAAGATCCCTATGTCCAAGCATCTCAAACTCATTATAATTTATAAATTGATTTTTATATAATCCACATATGATCTCTCATTCATGCTGCTTGGAATATCTTTGTGGAATTGGATGTTCTTCTTCCTCGTTGGATTCAACTTGACCATCTGTAGGAACAGGTTGGCGATCAACATTCCAAGGTACGTATTGCAAATTTTTCCAATTTTGTACTATTTCATCAGATGTGTGGCCTATATCTGTTTGAATGTCACAAAATGTCTTGTACAAAACCAACTCGGACCAACAAAATCCGACAAACATCTCATCTTTTTGATCAGGAATAGAATTAAATCTCTGAAACACACGTACAATAGATGCATTAATTCATGGTAACCATTTCCCCCCCCATCGACGTTTGTCATATGACCAATATTTTGCAACATCTATCAATGTAAGTTGCTCCATATTCTCTGGTCGCTTAGTGTATGCATCAATCAGAGAATTATCATTGTCGGCATTATATGTTTCAACTTGTACTTGTTTGAAAACCTTCATACCGACATTTAGAACCACAAAACGATGGCTACATTCTGAAAGAGGAAGCTCTAGAAGCATATGGCATGTCTCATGTGCACCAATGTCCCTATCAAAAATGGATTCACACAACAAAGTTTTATATGCATGTGCTGCTGGTTTGTTCGGATTCTGGATAGAAGAGACCTGCATCAACATATTGTGGAAAGTTTCAGATCCCTTTTCTGATTTAGTAGCGTATTTTTCTATGTAATTAGTAATGACATGCTTGGAAAGTACAAGCTTCCAATCTATGTTATCCCTCCACATCATCATTGTTTCTCGATTGTGTATATTGACTCTGTCATCATTTCGTCTAGGTTCATACTTTTTTTCTCCTTGTTCATCAATGTAAAGTTTTGACTGGTCACATAGATCCCATGGTGAGTGGTACCGACATACCAATTTCCCTCTCTTCCTTTGAAGACAACTTCTGCCATTGTAGGTAATATGATGCTCAACACAGTTAAGAAGTTCTTCATAATCAATCATTGGATCCGATTGAAATATTTGTTCTATGCCTTTTACACAAGGATGATCATCTACATTATCTACAATTTGAATATGTCGTTGATGTCCCTCACGTGGATTTACTGCATGCACACATTTGTCGAAATATTTTTTTGCAGATATAACTTCTGTAGGATCATCACAATTTAGAGTGTCCATGTTGGGAGCATTTTTTAACCAAAGAAACCCATGGACATGAGGAGATCCACGATGTTGCCATTCGTAGCGACTCCAATAATCCATAGCCTGATGAAAATGTTCAAAAACCTCTTCTCGAAACGTTGTATGTCTCAAGTGCATATAAGGTGCCATGATGTGAGGATTATCAATTACATTTTGACGTCGCCATTTTTTCACTTCACGTGGATCTGTAGGACTTGTACCTATTAATTTTGAACTCATATTAGTACCCATTTTCCATGTACAATTAAAATAATAAAAAACACACATAATGACATAGTAAAAAAATCATAAATTGAAGTTAGTTTATATTATTTAAGGAAAATCATACCATCTAAAAAATGATGATAATGATGGTTATTAACGTCTACTTAGACCAAATTTGGTTTATCAAACCTTAAAATATATAAGGCGCTACTTGGTTTGCTTTAAATTTGTATTTATGTAATGAAAACATTTGAGAGAAGCACTCCTAGATCAACATAGTTGTGATGAATAAAAGGTTAGTAAGATCATTATTATATCAAATATTTTGAAATCTCCAAAACCATAGGAGAGTTTGAACCTAAATAGTATCGAAGTCAATATGCCTTTTGGTCAACATTAAGACTACCTACAATATATTCATGTTTTTTTCTCACACCAAAAGATAACAACTTTTTATATTATAAAAGTTGTGTTGAAAATACATCAAGTCGTTGAGAAGTAGAATCTTCTCAAATACAGAAAGATACTTAAGTGATATAAGGCCTACAAACAACCTGTCATGAATGTCATTATGTACTCATACATTAACCAAAAGGCCAAAATACAGTTTCAGAATAGTTACATATAAGCATCTAAAATTGAAAAAATTCAAGGAGGAGTCCTAACAAAACTTTCAGAATCGCTCTCGCGAAAGAGATGCTACAAATTTGGATTAGAAGAAACAAAAATGTCTAGAGTCCCAAAGAATTCCATTCCTGAATTCTTCAAAAGTGATTTTACCATCCATATAACCAATAGCTTGTCTTGATAAGGCGTCAACACGAGAATTGTATTCCCTGAAGATATTCCTAAAAGAGAGCTGTTGAAACTCCATAATCATGTTTTGAACTCTGCGAATCCAAGGATCCAAAACAAGAGAAGAGATAGTGTTATATCCCCTAGCCCAATCGATGATAACCTCCGAATCACCTGTAATCAAGAAAGAGTTCAAATATCTCTTCCTGGAAAAAAGGAGTAATCCCCAAAGAGCTAAGAGCTCTGCTTTTGTATTAGTAACCCTTTCGACCCCCATCTTAAGATGAAGATATTGGGAAGAGTCGAATCTCAAAATCATGCTAGTCCCACATAAACCTCTCTTTTCCACTCCATCAAAGAATAAAACCAAATGATTCTGAACCAAATTGGGATACTGTAATCATTACATGCCAACTAATACGTTAATTGCTATGAAATAAATCTGTGGTTGCATCCAACATTTCAAATAAATATTATTGGATGGAGAAAATCCACTCAAGGGTCATAATTTCATAATAATGTTGTAGAATGTGATTTCTCACATCAACAAACTAATCCAATGTGATATAGTGCAATGGGAATTCATTAAAAAAACTAGTTTTGAGTCAATTACAATTAGGTATCATTCTAGTGATGTAGAAACTCATTCTTGATTGTTATATGTAACTACATGGTGGATAGTCTATGATGTTTCTCTATACTAGCAATTAAATAACGTAGTTAAAACAAATTAAGCACACAATACTTCATCAACTTATTACGAGTATCATTGTCATTCATTGAATACACTTGTCATTGCACAATTATATAATTGGTTTTAACTATGTTAATTAAGCACATAATACACATTGTCATTCACCATCATTTTTTTAGTCAAAATGTATCACATAATAGCCTAAGACATCTTAGGAGTCAAAACATACTATTTCTAGAATCTATCAACAAAAATATTTATATTAAAACATGGAATCATGTAAACGTCTTATGACACAGAGGTTCCAGAAAATGTAATCTAGTTTACAAGCATAGACATGTTGGTATGGAGAAAGAAACATGCATAAAATAACACATACATGTAACTACATGGTGGATAGTCTATGATGTTGTTCTATACTAGCAATTAATTAACATAGTCAAAACCAATTAAGCACACAATACTTCATCAACCTATTATGAGTATCATTGTCATTCATTGAATACACATTGCCATTGCACAATTCTACAATTGGTTTTGACTATGTTAATTAAGCACACAATACACATTGTCATTCACCATCATTGTTTTAGTCAAAATGTATCACATAATAGACTAAGACATCTCAGGTGTTAAAACAAACTATTTCTGGAAGCTATCAACAAAAATATTTATATTAAAACATGGAATCATGTAAACCTCTTATGACACGGAGGTTCCAGAAACTGTAATCTAGTTTACAAGCATAGACATGTTGGTATGGATAAAGAAACATGCATAAAAGAATACATACAACAAAATAGTGCAAATTGATCATATAATAGTTACATTATAAATTCATCCGATAAATTTCATAAGGGCTTCTGTCGAAGTTATGCTATCTGTTTTTCCAACTGCTCCACTCTTCGGCTATTCACATCGCTGCTGCTATTCCTTCCAATAGGGCCACAAATCCTACCATTCTCAATTATATAATAATGATATAGGCCTAAATAACTTGAGTAACAAATCTTCATGTACAGTAGCTCACTATTAAGTAGAGCACTGGTTGGAATCTGGTGCCTGCCCTTGTTTGAAAATTCAATACAAAAACGAGGAAGAGAGCCAGTGGAGGGAGAAACCATCGAAGACAGAGCTATGTTGGACCAACACTAGCGAAAATGAACAAAAAACATGAACCCCCGGATACGAATAAATCTCTAGCACCGCCGAAAATAAATTTGAAAGTACTTGAAAGAGGGGGTATGTCAGATTACGAGTGAGAGAACTTACTCTGAATGACCTTTGAATGGATTGATGGGATAGATTCACTGCTATGGTTCATCGATATGATAATAATGTAATCGTGAACAACAATTACAAATATACACTAAAAATGGTGCTCTGAAGATACCCAACTGTATGAAATCGTGATTTGATCAACTAAAATATGCAATTTCAACCATTTTTAGTTCAACGGATTCGATAGAATGGCTGGAAATGATGCATTCTATGATGGCCATATTTTGGAGTCAATCAAACTTGCTTTCATGCACATCGATATTGGATGCAACCTCACCTTATAAAAAAAAAATTATAGTCTTTAAAGGAATCCAATCATACCACTTTTGTACTTCCAGGTTTATGGTTATGAAGAAAATATTTATTTATATACTTATATGTTGATTAGTGGGCTATTGGTGGCCTATTAGTGGGATAATAACATGTCATTTTTTTTAAACACAACATTCATCATTGCATCTAAATTACACAACTTCTATTGGTACACTGGTATGCTGGATTTCTAGAAATCACGGTTGGAATCATGTCAGAAAGAGACTTATCTTCCGGGCCAATCATTGTTGTTTTAGACTACGAGTATTCGTAATAATAAACATAGAATAACCAAAATAATTATAACTTAAATAATTTAAAAAAAAATTACATAATTTAAGTAGTAAACATTCATATATCAGGAAAATTATGGTTCAACAGAGATATGACCGCAATTTACCGAGATTGGTAAGACCAAACTCAAGAAACTTGAAATTATTATTTGGATATATATCATTTCTATATGGAAATTCTTGGATTTAACATCAAGCAACAACTAGTATCCAATTTAACACAGACATTGTTTTTCTTTACCTATACCACCTGTTCTAAGTATTCTAGAGCATGACAATTTAAATTTCCATCTTGTAATTTCACTTTCTTTAATTAGACAGAGACGAGAGCAGTACCTAGAAGTGGAGATGTTTGAGCAGCTCTTCAATTTCACTTTCTTCAATTCCAAATATGAATAAGAGATATCATACATGGTTTCAATCACAAAGCACCCCTGATCGACTGTATCACTCAACAAGATACACAAGCAAGCGACCTCTGTTAAATATAGAGTCCTCCCCAGGGATTCAAAAATGCCTTGGCAATGTTGAAGATCTGGAATATAAATTGATTTTAGAGTGACGTTCTTCAACTCTCCTAAGAGGTAATAACCCCATTCAAATTCACCCAATCCCACTCCTATCTAGCAATAGAGAGATTGAGTACGAACAGGCTACGAACATTTATTGACTAGATGATTTCTCCCCTATGCAGTTGGGGCATAGGCCATGGCTGTCCCTTGATGGTGGACGCAACTTCACTGAGGCTTGAAGAAGCTCTAGCTGGCATGGAAGGACACACAGGAATAAAGAAAGGTCTAAAGATGCAGGAACCTCATGCTAGTGGCTCGAGCAATTAAAAGAAAATTACATTGCTATATTAATACTCATCTACATTGACTAACATTTCGAAAAACTTAGCCACATGACATCATAGTTGTCCCATGGCCACATGGAAACTCTATAATAATTTTATAATAAATTATGTCTATATAGTTTACATTGATTTGTTTTATAATAATTTTATATTAAAATTTTATATTATATTATTTTAAAAAAATTGTGTTATAATTTAAGTTTAATTGTGTCGAGAGGCACATTCAACTATCCAGTATTAGGGCCAGGGATCAAATTTGAAGGGTAGGGTCCTATTTTACTTTGAATGGCTAGGATATGCTCAACCCTTCAATGCTAACATGTTAAAATAAACCATTCCTTCCATTTGAAAATGTAATAATAGAACAAAACTTCATTGTATATTAAAAGCATTGTAATCGAATTTCTCAAAAAGGCGACAAAATTTGCATTGTTCCACTCTATATATTTTAATAAGCAATGTCTAACACAAATAAACCAAGAACCCATATAGAGGAAATTTTAGAAACATAAAAAACGCCGACAATATGAAAAAATCAATTGAAAAATATTTATAACCATGGATATTGAATTGACAAGTAATCAAACTTCTAACAAAAAAATCAAGGTTGGATGAAAATGAAATACAATCTATACAATGTCCAATGAATATAGAGATCGATAAATACAAAAGATGGAGTGAATGTATAAAATATGTTCATGAATACAAAACTATTATCTTGAATCACATTAATAACAAACTTCACTCCTTTGAAGCCCTTTATATATAATTCTAGCCACTCAGCTCTGTTAACTACAGGAGAGACATACTCCCTTGGAGGAAATAATCATTAGGGTAGGTGTCATATTCTGTCTATAGTGTTGATGTGCACATATGCATATGGGTAGTGAACGGGTGTTTTTGGGGCAGGTGTGTCCATCCTTTTCTTAGTAGGAGGCCCCCCTTAAGTTTGAAGAGGGTATGATATACCCTAGAATGAGCATGGAAAGAAAGGGTGGAAGTAGCCTAAGAGAGGTTGATGATGATGGTGGAAATAGCCTGAGCAAGGGGTGAACTTGAAAGTGGACAACAAAGTGAAAGGTATTTGGAAAATGACTTCCACAAATTACCCATTGGGAATTGGTGGTCCCTTAAGTACTCTAATGTTATTTCAACATTAGCAATCCTCTCATAAGATATGGGATTTAATCTTTTGGGTGTGCTTTTAGTATTTATCCATATCTCAAACTCTACTCTCAGCCTATCTACCATTGCATCACCAATTATGATTCCTTCTAAATAATCAAACTATGCAACATCATCTCTCTTTTGAGTTAGATTGGATTTGTACTCATCCTTCTTATACATATCACCATTTCCATCCCATGGATGAGGTAAACCAATACTAATGCAATACTTTTCTTCATAAACACCTTTGAATCTAATAATCTCTTCAGCCAATGCTTTAGCTTTGTCTTGAGTTCTGGACATAAAGACCTCCTTGGTAATCATTTGGTTGGATATATTTATCATATGAGTCATGTTTTAAACCTACAAGTCCTCCAATTTCTTCTTAGTTCTACTAGTATTCAGGACATTTATTATTTTATCATCATACTTGGTCATTTCTCCAACGTGCTTTTCAACATATTTGATTTCCTTTTGACATGTTTCACACATATCTAACTCATCTTGTATAATATCAAAGCAATCCCATCTATCTATCCTTCCAACTGATTTTGTCCCAAAGGGTCTTTCTAGTTCTTCTCAACAACTCTTCACCCTAGACATCTAGTTGCATCTTGGTAATTTGACTTTTTAATTCATTTATCTTTGACTCTTGATCATCAATTGTATCATCTTTTTTATTTGCTTCATCTACTAGTTTAGCAATTTTGTTATCTCTTTCGATCAACTCTTCTTCAAGCTAGTTCATATATGTGCTCCTTTCCTTCCTTCATTTTGGTCAGCTCAGGAGTTTGCATTGGTTGAGTTGCAGGCATATTTAACTTCTTCCTGAGATGGGAAATCTCATTATCCTTTTTTCACAACAAATACTGAGCTTGGGAAGTGTCAGTTGGATTTACTCCCAAGGACACAAATTTGCTTTCAAGCTCTTTCATATAAACCTGTTTATCCTTTACTACTATTCTCTTTTCCTTTAGTAACTTTTCAAAATTATTCAATGTTGTTCTCAAATTTTTCTCTATGACCATAGATTGAACCACATCCTTGCAGATCATGTCACTAGTTTGTCTATACAAATCCAAATTATCTAATTTCCCATAATGTTTTAAGTGGAATTCATATTCATCACCATTCTAGTCTTTAAATGATCAAGGCATGGGCATTAAAAGGTGCATTACTGACATCATTAAGGTACTATCCCGTGTATGGTCTTCCACAGTAAACAATTTTTTACCAGCTGGATCTATTTGCTTCTTCAAATATCACACCACTCCCATACCCTTATCTCTTATATCCAAGTATTTATTTTGAATATTTGACTTTGTTGGGATTGGGCCTGCTATAGGTGATGATGTCTATGATCTCTGAGGAATTAGAAATTCTACAAAGGGATAATGTCTGAATGTGACTGGTGATAAATCTTTTATGATGTATAGTTGTTTCATCACCTTAGTCTATCAACTATGTTGAGATATCATCTCATTTTTCTACTTTGACCAATGCTTTCTTTTATTCTTCATATTGCGCTGTTCTTGGCCTCTTTCTATGAGTCTCTTGATCAACACCATCAATATCCATGTTTATTTGGAGCACTTCAACTCCTGCTTTTTGGCCCTACTACAAATTTGCATCTTCCTACTCTTGCAAATTCTTCAAGATGTCTAAGATTCATTCGAGCTCTCTTTATTTGCAATCATTTCCCAATGAAGCTTGGGAACATATGTATATGCAAAAAATTTGTTGGCTAACTTCATATTTTAAATGATTTGGTGAGGATCATGTGATCTAGATTTTGCTTGCTCTAGGCTTAATTGCTTTAGATATTCATCCATATATTGTAGAGAAATTAATCCTTTTATTAAAAATGGCCCCACATCACTTGGTGGAAAAAATGTTCTTTGATGTTTGAAAGAACATAATGCATGTGGTCAGACATGAACCTCTGCCTAGTTTATTCCATGGAAAATACTCTAGGAGTAAGGAGTGAAGGTAGCTTAAAAGGTTTTCCCTCAAAGCCATAGATCCTCAAAAATGTATAATATTCATACAATAACCAATCCCCTACTCTTGTATATGGGCTTAATTGTAAAACGTTCTTATTTTCTTGGAACATCCTTAGAGGAAAGGATAATTTTAGGGGTGAAATTTAGCCCAGGGGATATTTTTCCATGTTTTTTTTCCCAAAAAAAGATTTGCCAATTTGCATTTTTTGAAGCCCCATTTCACCCAATTTTGATGGGGTAAACGTTTTTCACTCTAAAAATCGCCAAATTATCATATAAACTATATAAAATCCTTAGAAATTGAAATAATTTTAGAAAAATATCGCCAAATATTTTATAGTTGACATTTTACGAATTGACATTAAAGATATTTTGAGGTCAAAAAATGGCCTCCTAAGAGATGTACTACAAAAATATGAGATATATTAAAATATTATGAATTGGGGGTTTTATGGGGTAGGTATATATGACAAGTCACCTCCCACACTATTTTCTATGCACAATATAAATAACCATGGTTGAGTTGCTTTTCAAAATTCACTAGAAATAAAATTAATAAAATAAGTCTACATTGATGTGACTAAGATTCATTGTAAATTCCCAAAAATTTATTGTCCTTTAGCATTTATTTGTCTTGAACTTGCAAATGAAATTAAATAATAAAAAATATTTTTAAGAGCTATTTTTTTAATTTTATGTTGACTTTTTATATTTAGTACTTTTCTCATGAATTTAATATAATGTAATTTAATTGATAATTTATTTACATGTAAAATGTTAATAATATTATTATAATCCACATTGCATTATTATTATTATTATTATTATTTATTAAATCTATTATTATTCTTTATTAGTTTGACATTATGTTATTAAATAGAATGGAGTGAATATATAATTTAAAATTAAAAATATAAAAATGATAATATATTATTTTATAAAAAAATGTGAATGGACTTTCTTTATGAATTAATAGTACTTTACACTCGTTTTTTCCACTCTTATGCTGCGGCCCGTAGGAATGGCAATACTATTTGGCAGATCACCAATGGATCGGGGGCTGTTATCTCCGGTCAACATGAGATCCAGAAACTGGCTCTGGAGCATTTTCGCAATATTTATTCTGCTGATACTTCATGTGATTTAGAATCCCAGTTACAGGTGATACAACACTTTCCTAGGTTCTTTGATGATACCTCGGCTGCGGAATTATATCGGGAAGTGACATTGGAAGAAGTGGAAAATACACTGAAACTTTTTGCTAAAGAGAAGAGTCCAGGCCCTGATGGCTGGACGGTAGAATTGTTTCTACAATTCTTTGATTTAATGGGTGATGAACTGGTCCGTTTGGTGGAGTACATGAGGCTGGAGGGCTATATGTCTGGGGCTTTAAATGCTACTTTCATAACTCTTATTCCTAAGGTTAATGATCCGAAGCAATTTGGTGATTTCAGACCAATTGCACTCTGTAACCTGGTTTACAAGATTGTCTCCAAGATAATTGCTAGTAGGTTGAAGCCAGTGCTCTCTAGACATATCTCTAAGGAGCAATTTGGCTTCTTACAAGACAGACAGATCCATGATGCTGTGGGGATTACGCAGGAGATTCTTCATTCTGCCAAATATAAGAAGAAAAAAGCTATCTTTCTCAAAATTGATTTAGAGAAAGCCTATGACAGAGTTAACTGGGATTATCTTAGATTAATCTTGATCCAAATTGGGGTCCCGGCATTGGCAATTAAATGGATTATGGCGTGTGTTGACACTGCTAATATAGCGGTCTTGGTGAATGGGGCTCCCACCTCATTTTTCAGCTGTTCTCGAGGCATTCGTCAGGGATGCTCACTCTCTCCTCTACTATTTCTGCTGGTTATAGAAGGCCTCAGTCGAATGATTTCACAAGCTAAACGGGAGGGTAAGATTTCTGGTATCAGAATTGCTAAAGATTTCTATATTACACATGTTTTGTTTGTCGATGATGTACTACTTGTTGGTCTAGATACTGTTTTGGAATGGAGATATTTTCAAACGATTCTTACATTATTTTGTAAGGCTTCTGGGATGGCTATCAGTATTAGAAAGACCTGCTTTTATGGTAACCTGATCTCGGAGAACAGAGTGCTGGAGATACAAAATATGTTGCCATATAATTATTGTTGTATTAATGAGGGTTTCAAGTATCTGGGATTTACACTTAAGCCTAATGGATACTTAATCAAGGATTGGGACTGGCTCATCAAAAAATTTGAGAATCGGATCTCCAATTGGACATATCGACTGTTGTCGATTGGAGGTAAGTTAACCTTGGTGAAATCTGTCCTGATGGGTACTCCGGTGTACTGGCTTTCTCTTTTGCCCATTCCATGTTCTGTTATTAATACTCTGCGCAGATTGATGTTCAATTTTTTATGGTCTGGGGGTTTATTTAAGCACAATCTGGTGATGGTAGGGTGGGAAAGGATATCATTGCCTTTTGAAGCAGGTGGATGGGGTATTCGGGATCTCTCCATTTTTAGCGCAGCATTAAGATTAAAAAGCCTATGGCGTGCTATTTTTGGCAGCACATTATGGTCACAACTGATACATCAAAAGTATATTAAACTTGAAGTCTCACACTGGCTGCGTACTCCTGCTAAGAAGATGCGAGGCGTGTCCCCCATGTGGAATGGATTTCTGAAAGTCTACAAATGGCTGGCATTGGAACTTTGTTGGAAAGTTGGGTGTGGACAAGAGATTGCAATTGGGGTTGATCCAATTGTGGGGCTACAAGATTCATATTGTTTATCTCCTATGCTACTACAGCATCTGCAGGCTGGTGGTTATGTTACTTTGGATTCTATTGGTAATGCGCTTACTGGTCAGTGGTTGACTGAAGACATCCTTCAGATAAGTCCTGCTTACATTGACGAATGGAGACATTACATTCATAAATTGAATACTAATGGTATTCGGCTCAGCAATGGCGCTGACATGGTTGTATGGTGTGGAAACGACTATAATGGGTCTGTTACTGTGAGTACTGCATACAATTATTTGATTAGAGGCAGATGCATATTCCCGAAGCAGTGGTGGTGCACTAAACTTTGGAAGTGGCCTGTACCACTCAAAATGAAATGTTTCTTTTGGCTGGCATTACTTGATAGATTGAAGTCTTGGGAAAACCTACAATCTATGGGCTGGGCTGGTCCCAGCATGTGTTTACTGTGTCGTTGCAATTTGGAAACATCTAAGCATATATTTCTGGAGTGTTCTTTTACCATGACTCTTTGGGAACATCTTTGTAATTATCTTCAGATTAATGCTAGATGGGATGGAGATTACATAGCTAACTCACTGTACAATTGGCGATATGAATGTAAAGAACACCAGACTTTGCCTATTTATATTTGTTGGGTTATATGGAGAGCCAGAAACAAGGCTATTTTCGAAGATTTACAACCTCGGCTGCAGCAGGTGTCTGAGTTGGTTATCATTTATTACTCGAAAGTTCAGGGGGTATGTAAATCCCGGAGTCTTCGAAACATTGGATCATTGAACTTCACTTTTACTCGCCCTATTTGTTTCTTTGATGGTGCTTCAGACTCAGGTGAATGTGGGGCTGGTGGGCTCATATATCTTAATAGTGAGCACTATTTTACTTTGCAGATGAAGTGTGGTAAAGGCTCCAACATGAAAGCTGAGATTATGGCGTTATGGTGTGTTGTCAAGGTGGAAAACTGTTTTGGGTTAGTTAATGCACTTATTTTTGGTGATTCCAGGGTCACCATTAAGTGGGCATTGGGGGAATATCAACTGAATGTTTTAAATTTGACCTATTGGTGTGATCGTGTTAAGGAGGAACTTCTGAAGCTGGGACAGGTTACTTTGGAGCACATTTTTCGGGAGCATAATGAGCAGGCAGACATACTTTCTAAATCTGCATTGGCTGCTACAGAAGATTACATTTTGTGGGAGGAATACTTAGAAAACCAGTGTGTGGATAAGGGCAGCTATTACTTTTTAGACTGATCCACTGTTTTGTTTATATATAAGTTATAGTTTTTTATTTGAACATGCTATATCCGTAAACAGCGAAATGTTGGGCCAAGGACCTTTTGGTCTGTTTTTGGTTTTGTTTGTATAAGTTATTACTGTTACATACTCATATGTGGGTGGTAGATCCTGGATACTGATCATTGAACATTATGTACTATTTGATTCAAAGTTGAATATCAATAGTATGCTTTTTTTCTCGGAAAAAAGAATTAATAGTACTTCACTTGAAAATGACAATAATATTATTTTATGAGAAAGCGTGAAAAGACATTCATTATGAGTACTTTACTTTATGACTTAAAAGTACTTACACCACTACCTTGGTTAACTATGTGTTTTCATCCACCATATAAAATTTGACAAATAAGCATTCTTAACTCAAGCAATGCCACCTCACCAAGGGGGATGATGTCATCTACTAGAATGTGATTGGTTGTTTTTTATAGTACATTTTCTTTGTTTTGAGGCCATTTTTGACCTCAAAATTTCTCTAATGTAAGATTCGCCAAGGTTTATACACTTTTAAATTAGCATCGGTCATTAAAATTATCCCTGCTTAGAGGAGGAGTATCATGCATTAAAGAATAAGTGATTGACAAGACATTATTGGAAAACTCTTTATAATTTGGGTTCCTTGGATTTGTGAGAATGAGCTCCATTGAAATATATGCAAGGGATTTCCAACTTCATCCTTAGTTTTCGTATTTAACTCACTGTAGAATTGTGAATTTTGGTATAGGAACATATAAAACATATATGAATGGTACCTAATCCTTTCTAGACAAATAATATTTGACAATAAGGTGTTGATGGATTGGAATAAGTATTCACAGAAATCAAACTAATTATGAGGAATGACAGCAGGAGTTGGGTTCAAACAACTAAGAAAACCTAGAATTATCTCATCAACCATATAATCATTGCCATAACCTAACCAAGTACAAATTAGAGATATCTTCTCTATAGAATTCTCATGGAAGACAATGTTTTCATATGGAGGAGGTAGAGGATTGGTTGCAATCCCCTACTCGAAATAGTGAGACATCTATTGGATTCTTTCCAAGGGCTTGTGGGATACGTATGCTATAGATAGGTTCTCTTCATTTAAGGGTAGAAGAATTTCGTGTTCTAGGAAACACAACATATTAGCAATAGTTTATGTGTTTACAGTGTAGAGTATTTTTGACTAATCTACAGTTATTATGGCCTTTTTACTAGGTGAATATCTAATGGAGCACCATGTCACGAATTCAGGAAAATAGACTATATGTGGCAGATAGCTCTTGCCAAATTGGTCTCCCAAAGGTGATGGGGATCCCAACCAGCCATGGCTTCGTGTCTGGCTTCTTTAAGAGTGGAAATTAGGTCCGATCTCGTTATAATAGTATCATAGATTTCAGTGTGATGTTCAATGATGTGCTCATCACTAACGGATCTAGGTTACTTTCTAATATTTGGGTTTTGATGCAAATGCCATTTTAGGTTTTATTGGAGGGTTTAGTTGTGCTGGGATAGGTTGATATTTTACTAAATTACAACCGTTTAAACAAATTTTAACAGCTAAAAATAGGGTTAAACAGACATACTGGTTAATAGATTTACCTAGTAGGTTAAAGGTCATCGGAAGTCAGTAGCTTAGGGGGGGGTATGGTTGAAAAGAAGGGGATTATCAAGGTTTCTTGGGAACGAATAGAAGACTTATTATCCTCACAAAATGGAAATATAGGACAAAAAAATCTTTTCCCTCTTAAATAGTCAACATCCAATCAAAACTTGACATTAGGAAGAATTGTATTTGATGCGGGACCACCGATTCCCAATGGGTAATTTGTGGCAGTCATTTTCCAAATTCCTTTGCAATTGGTTGTTCACTTTCAAGTTCATGAGCAAAGGTTAAGAGTTACTCAAGTTAAAGCTAAAGGCTCTTAAAGGGTAACCATAAAATAAGGTAAAGGCTCTTAGAGTAGAATAAATACGAGAGGAAAATTTTCATTTTCATCATCCAAAATTGAAGAGCTCAGATACAAGAGTAGAGGGTCAAATTTCAAGGAAAGATGAAGTGAAGAAGGTCGAAATTCTAGTGGAAGATGAAATCTTGTGGTGACTTCTTTTTTTTTTGTTTTGTTTCAGGTCAGCTTGGAATTTTTAGTATATCTTTGTTTCTGGTTTTTTCAGACTGTGAAATGTTTATGGGATGGAGACAAGATTTGTGAGTGCATATGATAAAAATTTCAGATGTTGATTTCCTATAGTTCCAAAGATATGACCACAGAAAGTTAGGGTTTTTGAACAATCTTCAAACATGTCAATTTGGCATTTTCCTTATAAGTTTTGATCCATAATGTTTCAAATAGTTCCATTTGGAGGAGATGCAATAGATAGCTTGAAGAACATATGGTTAAAATTTCAAATCTTGGTTCTCTATATTTTTCGAAGATATGAACTTGGGAAGTCAGTGATTTTAAATGACTGAAAAATCATCTTTGAACAAGTTAGTTTGGAATTTTCACTATAACTTTTGATCCATGACGTCTCAGAGAATGAACCTTAGAGGAGATGTCTTAGAGATATTGAAGAATATGCGGTAAAAGTTTCATATCTTTATTCATTACATGTTAAGAGTATACTTGTTGAAAGTTAGGGTTCCTGACAATGACAGAGAAAATGGAAATTCAAGAGAAGAAGGTTGAGAAAATCTTACATAACTTTCTCATACACTATTAGAATTACAAACTTGTTGGAACTGTTAAATTTTCTGAATTTACTTCAATCTGATCTAGGATCTTAACTGAGAGAACAACATGTACATCATATCTACAGCATATCAATCATGGAGACAATAATGCAAGCACATAAGAGACACAAATATTTACTTGGGGAAAACCATAAAGGTGAAAAACCCCAATAACTTCCTCAGAGATAGATAGAGCAATGATACAACCAACCAAGAGAGATAGACATAACCTAGCAGCAGATCCTCCTCCTCCATAAGTGCGCCACTCCTCCTTGAGTGCATGAGTGAGAAGTGAGTGAGTAAATAGAGTTCCTCCCGCACTCTATTTATACTTGACTTGACTTGCCTTTTTACCTAACTCATGTAGGCTCGAACTTAACCACATAACATAATGCTGACTGGGCCGACCCCCAATAGGGTGGTCTAATAACCCTTTGACCCACATGACTTATACACGGCCGACCCCAAACAAGGTGGTCTAATAACCCATCAAGTATAAGTTATGACACTTACAATATAAATGATGACACTTCCATATAGAGAAATAATAACATCTCTATAGGAATACAATATACATATATGTGAAATACATTCCGAAGTTACATATACATCAACACTCCCTGTTAACTAGGAAGGTATTTCTTAGCACAGTTCTTCTATCACAAGTCATCTTCTCTGGATCATCGTCACTGGATAATCGTCATCGAGTCATTATCATCGTCACTGCTACTGCTATCTCAATCAATCTCTGAATCTACTCATCATAGGAAGTTCTACAGAGTCAGTCCTTTTTCATACTGGATGTAGGCCCACCAACTGCAGGTCTTCATCATCACTGGCCATACTGTGGAATCCTCAGGACTTATTACGTGCGTCACAAAACCTCGAAAGAGCATCCCAGGATGTTACGGGTACACAACTCCGACCTGTAGGATCTCCTAGGGCGCTATTACATGTGACCCCACCACAAAACCTCAAAAGAGCATCTCAAAATGTTACGGGTACACAACTCCGACCTGAAATCTCCCAGGGCACAAATTACATGTGGTCCACCACAAAACCTAGCAAGAGCATCTCAGGATGTTACGGGTACACAACTCCGACCTGAAATCTCCCAGGGCACAAATTACATGTGGTCATGGCAAAACCTCGAAAGAGCATCTCAGGATGTTACGGGTACACAACTCTGACCTGAAATCTCCCAGGGCCCAAATTACATGCCATAGGACAAAACCTCGCAAGAGCATATCAGGATGTTACGAGTACACAACTCCGACCTGAAATCTCCCAGGGCACAAATTACATGTCCTCCTAGAGCAATGTCTCGAAAGAGCATCCCAGGCTATTACGGGTACACAACTCCGACCTATAGGATCTCCCAGACATGCTCATCTGCACAACCTGATCCACGGCCACAGAGTATCAACCTGATACTCACCATACATCATCCTGATGTACTCATGATTGTCCTGATCATCATCACTGCAACGTCCTGCTGCATGTCATCTGGAGCAACATCCTGAAGCTCATCATCCATGATCATCCTGATCATCACTGCAACATCCTGCTGCATGATCCACTTGATCATCAATGCATCCACTTGATGCATACCAAGTATCTACCTGATACATATCATCATACATGATCCTCCTGATCATACAATGTATCCACCTGATACATGATACATATCACCATACATGATCCACCTGATCATACAATGTATCCACCTGATACATATACAGATACATGGTCCAAGCATCCAACATGATGCATATAAAATACATACACTTGATCCAACTGATCATATCCAGCATCCAACATGATGCATACATACATAAATGATCCAACTGATCATATCTAGCATCCAACATGATGCATACATACATAAATGATCCAACTGATCATATCCAGCATCCAACATGACGCATACATACATAAATGATCCAACTGATCATATCCAACATCCAACATGATGCATACATGCATAAATGATCCAACTGATCATATCCAAGCAGAAACCAGAACATCATCCTGATGCCCATTATCCAGCGCTTACATCCACAGCCATGTGAAGGATCCTCCTTCCAACATGCTTGGAATGGCTTCAACAAATGTTTCCATCACTTCTTCCTCGAAGTGTCCTCGATCTGAAGAACACCAAGCCTCTCTCTGAAGTACTCGAACTTCACTCTGGCTAGTGGCTTCGTCAGCACATCTGCAATATGCTCGTCCGTCGCAACATACAGAAGCTTCATAGCTCCTCTCTGCACCATATCCCTGATATAGTGATATTTGATCTCTATGTGTTTCGGCCTGTCATGAAACACTGGGTTCTCGGACAACTTCACACAACTCTGGTTATCACAGAAGATACCAGTAGCCTCCAACGGGAGATCAAATAACTTAGACAGTAGCTTCCGTAGCCATACTGCCTCACAACTAGCTGAACAGGCTGCAACATACTCTGCCTCAGCTGTACTCAGTGCTACACAGGACTGCTTCCTGCTAAACCAAGAGATCACACCTGATCCCATACTGAAGCAACACCCAGATGTGCTCTTCCTATCTGCAGCACTGCCAGCCCAATCTGAATCAACATAACCCTGCAGGTTAAACTTTTGATTCGCCTCATACTTGAGCCCATATTCCACTGTACCCTTCAGGTACCCCAGAACATGCTTTACAGCAACCAGGTGAACACTCCTCGGATCCATCAAGAACTGGCTCAATGTGTTCACCGCAAAGCAAATATCTGGTCTCGTGTTCATCAGGTACATCAAGGACCCAATCATCTGACGATACATAGTGATATCAATCGGCTCAGATGAAGCATCACACTGACACTTCAGGTTCGATGCCATAGGTGTGGCCATAGCTTTGCAGTCCATCATCCCGAACCTCTTCAGGATCTCTACTACATACTTCCCTTGTCCAAGGAAGATTACATCACTCTGCCACACCTCCATGCCAAAAAATAAATAGTGCATCATCCCCAAGTTCTTCATCTCGAACTTGGCAGTAAGCTTCCGCTGCATGTCGGCAATCAATCTATCTTCATCTGTAACAAACAGGTTATCCGCATACAAAAGTAGTATCACTGGATTGCCTTCCTCAACCTTGTAGTAAAGGTTGGAATCCGCTTTTTTCTTGGTAAAGCCCAAATTGGATAGAAAGTTGTCTATCCTACCATACCAAGTTCTGCACACATATTTGACTACACCATGCTGTCTTGAAATCCATCTAGTGCATCTTCTATTTCATCACTTTTATATTTCTCAATGCTGCCATCTGCAATATGCTTGATCTGATAGTTCCATTTGGAAGTCATAACAAACTTCCCTTCACGTCTTGGGACTGCAACCCAAACATCATTCTTCATGATCGACGGATCATGGCATTCCATTTCTTCATCCCAGATCCTCGGAACTTCAATATCTTCAATAGATATCTTTGTTGCTAGAACAAATGTTGTAGTCCTTTTGTAGGTGAAGATATATGGTCTTTCCTACAAAACAGGTTAAATTGCATGATTAGAAACATCTCATAATTTTCAAAACAAATTCTTACACATAAAGAAATATGTCATGCAGTCATGCAATTATCTTAGCCAATGCTTCAATACAACATTTATCCATATTTCGTAACTTTCTAGATGCCTTCCAATCTCTACCAGAACATTGTTCAGAGTGTGCACAACTCCCAACATATCAGCAAAGAGGTTTCATTCTAGATAAGTAGTAATGGAATGTTGTACAGTGCCATAGGCCACTTACCCATGTATATTAGTAGTATACCGTTCATCAATGCAACTATTCTGATATGCACAATACATATCCTAAGTCTAGGAACATGAGCATATACATCATTGAACAATTTTATTTAAACAAACAAATATGCAAGAAATTAAAATACTTATCTTTGTTTGTTCGTTGGGTGTACTCCCTCTGAGTCTTTGCTTCCTTACAGGAGCTGCTGGAGTCCTAATCTAAAGTAGCTTCTTCTACACCTTTCTGTTGTGGAAAGATGGTCAACTCCCTCTGAAAATCTGCATCCTTGCAGAAACTACTGAAGTGTGTTCCTTTGCTTTCTTGCAGGAACAACTGGAGTGTGCTCCCTCTTTATCTTTGCTTCCTGGATTACCTGTCCTTGAACTTACATTCATCCTTGGTCCCTATGCATGCTTATTAGTATCATGATTGTGTTATCCTTGTGAACTCATATAAAATCATACATTCATTAGTATACTATTAAAACACAATAATCTTAAGCATGTATAGTCATGATCATTTCAAACAGAAAATAATAAGCATTAGCATTCAAGGTTTATGTAGGATTCTTATGGTTAGTCAAATCATAAGAAACATAACATGTCTAAATCCGTAATTACTCAAACCTATGACTCTTCAGGTTAGTTGAATCATCACTCAAGATAAGAGATATAATATGCATAAAACCTGTGATTATTCAAACCTATACCTTCATGATTCTTCTGGTTAGTCATATCATCAATTATGGTAAGAAATATAATACGCATACAGCCATGACTTATTCAAACCTATGACTTCATGAATAATCATTATCAAACAACACAATAGTATAAGATCCTAACACAAGGTAGGATTCTATCTTGATATAGGAAAAACATACCTGGATTAGCATGCTAGCTATTTATGTCTAACATACTCACATGATGTCTTCTTGTTCTTCTTCAATGACTTGTGCTAGTAACCTGTATATCTCATAGGTTAACTATTACAAAACCAAGTTATACATACCTCGTAAATGGATCTTCTATGAGATCCATGACAATGGATGAATCTTTGTCCTCATGTTATCATGATCATATGTTCTTGAACCAGAACATGATATGTCTTTCTTGGTGTACCCTTCATGTTAGTAACATAAACCTCATACAACACCGTAATTAGTACAATCATAAGTGTCAACACCCTAATCAATGAATATTTTCTATCGTGCATTCATAATTTTATTAATGTGATATGCCAAGTCCAAAAATCAATATTGTACTAACCATGAAGACAAACATACCATAAACTTAATCATGAACAAATCTCAAAACATACCTCAATGAGTCATACCTGTCGAGATCGCTTGTAATCTCCCTATGTAAAGCCTTAGCCTCATCTCCCTCTGAAATAGGAACTTCTTCACTTATGCAGGTGACCAATCCATCTTCTTCTAGGATTAACCCAATCCACTTGATTTGCAAGAAATAGACTTGGAGCTGGATATGGGTTTGTCAGAGAAACCCCAAAAATTCAAACTTTGAATTTCAAACTTCCGAAAGGATAGAAATATGCGCCTTGATGAGCTGATCAAGCTGGTATATTCAGAATTTGGAAACTGCAAAGTTTCACTCCTCAATTTTGCCTTTGAGACTTCTGGATTCACTGGACGTGACCCTGAACTGGGGTTTGATGAAGCCCACTCTTCTGCCCAATCAAAAGGTTTGATCCAAAGCTCTAAGCTTCTATTTTTCTGAGGAGCTTCCAGCCATGGTCACAGATTTCAAAAATTCCCACTTTTATAGAAGCCCTAATTTTCCACTTTTATGATCAAAGTCCCGAACTAGGGTTTGATCAAGCCCGACCTTATGTCCAACCAAAAATTCTAATCTTGGTCTCTAAATTTCTATTTTGATGAGTAGCATCCGGCCGTGGTCTCCGATTACAAAAATTCCAACTTTCTTCAAAGCCCTAAATTCTAGAAGCCATGAATGAAGGTACTCAAAAATAATTCTGTTTTGACATAAATATGTACCTGATTGTTTCTGGTGTAACTCTGAACTTTTCGATCCACAAGATCTGAAAAACATTTCCTGAGATAGCCTGACCTGTTACCTTTCCATCCTGACAGGTCTGACCTCAATTGGATTCTCTGAGAGAGAGTTATGCCAAATGTCGCAACGTGATTTGTTTTGGGATAATACAGGAGTGCACAATTGTACGGCGTGCCACGTGTCACTATTTGAACTTCCGCCTCTAAAAACGTTTCTTGATATAGCTCGCCCTGTAATATTTCCATCCTGACAGGTCTGACCTCAATTGGACTCTCTGAGAGAGAGTTATGCCAAGTGTCGCAACGTGACCTGTTTTTGGTATAATACAAGAGAGCGAACTTGTACGGCATGCCACGTGTCACTGGTTCAACTTCGGCCTCTGAACAAGTTTTCTGAGATAGCACAGTCTGTGTACTACCTGTCGCTTTTCACGAAATTTCATTTCGAGCTTCCTATCCCAAGTTATGACCTTTTTCCCAAGGTCACCTGATTTTGACTCAGATCTAGAAGAGGCAGAAACCCTATATTGTACAGATCATAAATCACAAAGTACAACGAATTAGAGGTTGTCCTTTGGACACAAGGTACATGGGGATCTTATATTCGACCTGTAACAATTTCAGATCCGAAAACTTCTCCAAAACGGATATATAGTGAAAGTGCTACGACGACTGGTTTTTACTATATCAAGCCCTAGCATCGTAAGTGCAACAAGTGTCATACATGCCATATCATGCCTTCTTTCAGGCTAGCTCTGATACCATGTTAAATTTTCTGAATTTACTTCAATCTGATATAGGATCTTAACTGAGAGAACAACATGTATAGCATATCTACAGCATATCAATAATGGAGACAATAATGCAAGCACATAAGAGACACAAAGATTACTTGGGGAAAACCATAAAGGTGAAAAACCCCAATAACTTCCTCAGAGATAGATAGAGCAATGATACAACCAACCAAGAGAGATAGACATAACCTAGCAGCAGATCCTCCTCCTCCATAAGTGCGCCACTCCTCCTTGAGTGCATGAGTGAGAAGTGAGTGAGTAAATAGAGTGCCTCCCGCACTCTTATACTTGACTTGACTTGCCTTTTTACCTAACTCATGTAGGCTCGAACTTAACCACATAACATAATGCTGACTGGGCCGAACCCCAATAGGGTGGTCTAATAACCCTTTGACCCACATGGCTGACCCCCAATAGGGTGGTCTAATAACCCTTTGACCCACATGACTTATACAGGGCCGACCCCAAACAAGGTGGTCTAATAACCCATCAAGTATAAGTTACGACACTTACAATATAAATGATGACACTTCCATATAGAGAAATAATAACATCTCTATAGGAATACAATATACATATATGTGAAATACATTCCAAAGTTACATATACATCAACAGGAACATTGGATCAACATACTTAATGATGATCTTGGTAATTATCTTGGCACATTCTGATGATATTGGCGTAGATATTATTGGTGATTGTATTGGAATATTCCATGGTAATGTTATTGGCATGAGATCGCTCTTTTGGAATGTACTGTGAGGTCTATGATGTAAGAGTTTGAAGGTGCAAATAGACGAAGTCTATTGGTGATTGTTTTTGGGATTGATTACACTCTTTGGAGGCATATTTCTATTATTTCGATACATCTGAAGTATATCTTGGAAGAATTTGTTGGAATTCTTGGAGGACATATTTGAAGCATGTATAGGTTGACATTGTTATAGAGATAGTTATTGTGGCATTGTGACAGAGACAATGATTATGTCATTGTGAAAAATAGGGATTGTGATAGTGACATCAATACAATGATTGTGACAATGACGTTGATACAGGTACAAGAACAATGATACAGGTACAAGGACATAGATACAGGTATAGGTTGATGGAGGAAATGATACAATGGTAGTGGAATATTGTCCTTCTTATTCATATCAGGGTGGCAAGATGGGGCAAGGATAGGAGATTAAAGTCTCCTTTAGGTTGGTGCTTGTGATCTTAGGGAGTTGGGGCTTCCTTCCAGTTGGTGTTCGTAAAACTAGTGAGTTGGATTTTACTGAGGATTGGAGTCCTCTCTATAGGTTGGAACTTATGAAAACTAGGGTTTTGTAGCCTCCTTCTAGTTGGAGCTAGTAAATAGAGCAGTTGGAGCTTCCTTTAGATTGGATCATATAAATTAGGGGGTTCGAGCCTCCTTCCAGTTGGTGCTATTAAATCAGGGAGATGGAGATTCCTTCAAGTTAGATCTTGTAAATTAGGGTGTTGGTGCCTCCTTATAGTTGGTGTTGGGGTGCTTTCTATGAATGTAATCTTGTTATTATTATATAAGAAAATCATGATGTGGTTTTCTCTTATTTGGGTTTCAAATCAACGTTAAATCTCTTGTGCACTATGCATGATGTTATGTGTTGGTTTTATGTGATGGTGAATGAAATTGTTAATGGTTAATGTTACATGTTTTACTTAAGGTTAAAAGTGTTAAAAAGTGCTAAATAATAATTCACCCACCCTCTTAGTATTTCTAACAACTGGTATTAGAGTCAATTCCTTCAAGAGAGTCTGATAGTTGGAACAAATATCTCTAGAGCACATGGATGAACATGAAAGTCTCTACTCTGCATATGGGGTTCGACAACTCTATGGATCAAATTTTGATAGTTAGATTATAAGGATGAGACTCCATTTACAGGCACAAGGTTTTGAAATATGGAAATCTATTTTGAATGGTTACATCGCTTGAAAAAGACCACCAAAAAATCTAGCTAGGAAGGAGATAAGAAATAATAATGCAATGGAAATTGATATCATCTTGCATGGACTATCTGATCATGTGAAAGATAAAGTTGGAAAGTGTTCATCAACTAAATAGCTCTGAGACAAGGTACAAAATATCTACACAAAGGGACCCCATTATTAGCACTATTTTTGTCCCAAGTACCTAAGAAGATCGGGGAAATAGTTTATTAGGTTTGGAGTCCAAAGAAGGCTTAAAAAATATAAGGGAATTAAGCCTTAGGGAGCCTAAAAAGTTATTCCAATAGGTCCGAGCACTTAAAATATTAAGTAGGGGTGCTAGAGCATTAACTACACAGGACCCTAGCTGATGATTAGGGAGTTGTGTGGCGAGCAACTATTTTTTGACGGTCAAGATGAGCCAGGATGGGGTCAGATAAATGATTTAGGTTGAATGCACACTTGCAAGTCAACATAGGTCTAAGGATCCATCGTGCAATTTTCTAATAATCAGATTAATGACTGATATGGAAAGTGCACGACATTATTTACCTGATAATTAATCAAGATCGGATGCATCTTAGACATCATCGGATCGACGATGGAGAGTGAAAGTGCTCAGAAAATATGGGAATGGGATAATATGAGGCATCGACCCGCAATTTAAAAACCATGGAGGATGCATGGAGGTAAATGATATATTGCGCACCAGGAAAAGGTGTTTCCAAAACCACTTTTTGTGACCCAATACAGTGGTTGGAAACCAGGGATGTTTCCCCCCCCCCAGCTGTGCTAGGAGGTGAGTTGGAGCTCCACATTTGCCTCAAATGACATCTCAACATACACTTGGAAAAATACATATCTAACACGTGGCAAGTGGTCCCACCATAAGAGGTATGCATGTATTTCACTGTCAAACTAGACCTCGCCAAATCCTAAAAATATACCATATGACCTTTAACTATGACCAAGGGAGGATATGGAAAAGGCGCTAAACAATTGAAAAAATCACACCAAAAGTTTCAAACATGTAAACCCGTGGAGGAACAATCATGCAGTCCCACCCAAAATCAAATCGACGGTGGAAAAGGGTTTCAGCACTGGAAAGTGAATGGTGGTTAAAATTGGAAAGGTGGAGCGGAAATTAAACCTCTTACCACATGGAAAGCGTTGCTCGAGTCCGCTATGAAAAACATTCAAAATTAAACTGCTCATCGCAAGTTCTAAAACCACCTAATCATATGTCATATTAAAGGTTTGTTTCAAACTTTGAAAAAGGTAAGCCTTAGGGATCCTATAAAGTCATGCCAATAGGCCCGAATGCTTAAAATATTAAGCAGAGGCACTACAACGTCAACTACACAGGACCCTAGCCGATGACCAGGGCGCTATACAACTGGCACTTATTTTACGGCTGCCAAGATGAGCTAGGATAGGGACAGATCAACAATTTAGGTTGAATTCACACTTGCAAGTCAATGGAGGTTTAAGGAGCCATCATGCACTTTTTCGATCATCATATCAACGAATGATATGGAAAGTGCACAACATTATTTACCCGACAGTTAATCAAGATCATACGCATCATTCACATCATCAAATCGACGACAGAGAGTGAAAGCACCCAACAAATATGGGTGCGGGATAACATGAGGAATCGACTTGCAACTTAAAAACCATGGAGGACACATGGCGGAAAATGATAGATTGCATGTCGGGAAAAGGTGGTTCCAAAACAACTTTCTGCAACCCGATACAGTGGTTGGAAACTAGGGATGGTTCCCCCCTAGCCGCACAAGGAGGGGAGGTGGAGCTCCACGTTTTCCTCAAATGAAATCTCAACATAAACCTGGACAAATCCATAGTCCAAACGTGGCAAGCAGGCCCACCATAAAAGGTACCCATGTCTTTCCCTATCAAACTAGACCCTTCCAAATCCTAAAAATCTACCATATGAACTTTAACTATGTCCAAGGGAGGATATGCAAAAGGTGCTAAACAATTGAAAAAATCACACCAAAAGTTGCAAACATGTAAATGTGTGGTGTATCAATGATGAGGACCCACCCAGAACAAAATTGATACTATAAAGGGGTTTGGGCACTCAAAAGTGCGTGATGGTTAAACTTGGAAAGGTGGAGCGGAAATTAAACCTCTTACCACATGGCAGGTGTTGCTAGAGTCTGCTATGAAAAGCAGTCAAAGTTAAACCACTCATCGCAAGTTCCGAAACCACCTAAGCATATGTTATATAAAGGGTTTGTTTGAAGTTTGAAAAAGGAATTTGTTGATTATTGCGTGGAGGAAAAGGAGTCTCTGAAAACACATCACATGTCTTCGTTAACCTGCACATAATTCAACCCCTGCATTCTCTTGTTTGTAAGCTCACTCCATAGGTAGCTCAAAATCTTGAATTTTCAAAGTTTTTTTCCCAAATGGAGAAAATTAAAGATTCTGTTCCATACAATAAAAGTTTAGATGAAAAAGAGGAGGTTGTAGTTGATAGGGAAAGGGATATTTTCGACCGTATTTTGTATGTGGGTAATATTTTGCAATCTAAAGAGAAATTAATGGAGTTTAAGTTGTAGAGAAAGGATTTATTTGATGTTTTTTTTCTTTTATGTATTATTTTTGTGTCGAACAAACCCTACACTTCCCTAAATTTGTTGGTTGGTGTGCAACGAATTATTCGCAGGCCGAAAGTTTAATCATTAATGTAAATACAACAATTTTTTATGTAGAGTTAATACACAGACTTTCCATGGAGTTCTAGGTTTACCCGAAACATTTCTCCAAAGCCCTGATTCGTTTAATGAAGAAATGTTTGTAAAGTCTTATAGAAATTGTTGTCTGGAAGAAAAATAATTCTTTTTATTACAATTCTTGAAATATGGCATGTCACATGAAAACCTATCCTTCCCTTTGAGTATTGATGTCTTTCAGCGGGATACCCAATTAGTTTTGTCCTTGTTTAGTCAAATTTAATGTCTAGATAGTGATAAGTCAATCACAGAATTTATGTTAGGTTTCCTTCTGCAAGTCAATACAACTAAGTCACAGTTGAGTCAAGTATGTTGTTTTAATTTTGATGAACTCCTAGATGAAGTGATTCATTCCCAATTGGTGAATTTTCATGAGTTGAATCATTTCAGATATCAGTCATATCTCCTAAACCTATTCTTGTGTTCATATATTTCTGAATTGAAGTTTCTTGGTACCATGTTTTCTCATGACCTTCCTAAATAGGTAAATATGTTTGAGTTCACCACTACAATCATGGTATAAGTTTACATAATTATTTTTGATGCTAAATTGCCCCAAGTGTAAGAAGAAATTAAAGAAATGTTGCAACCTACACCAGAAGGCCAAACAGGTGATTGGTTCTTTTATAAAGAACATACTATAATTAGAGTGTATGGTTTTACTGGAGCACCATATTTGTTTTCCTCTATTTAACACCAAGGGTTTTTTCCTTAGAATTTATTAGTCAAAGGTTGCATTCAGAAGAAGAACATTTTGTTTTTTTCAAAAAATCATCAAATGTGAAATTCCCTCTTAAAGTTGGTCCATTCATCATTAAGACTAAGGCATCCCTATCTATAGTAGAAAAATTGTTGAAGATCATGGATTTCTAAGAGGCGGGAAGAATTAATTGTCATCCTTGTCAAATTATATCACAAAGGAGACAACAAAATATAAATAAGTATTTTGATAATCAAGCAGTGTCCGGATTAAAAGAAATGGAAAATTTATTCAAATTTGAACAAGATAAAAAAAAAAGTAAATATGGAACAAACAAGCAATTTGACAATGTTGGTTCAGACACCAGCTAAATTTGATATCACCAATAAGATAACTATTTCGGAAGTTGATAGTATGGAAGTCGATGAAGAAGTTTCAAGAAAGAAAACAAAAGTGGAACAACAGAAGGAAATTATTAGTATGGAGGAACGACATTTAATTGTTTCAGAAAAAAACTAGTTTGGTTTCGAAACACCCTGTAATTATGTAGCAATATTCTTTTTTAGAAATAAAGGAATCTAGAAGTAACTCTCAGTATAAGTCCATATTTTATTTTCTTTCACAGTATGCAAAAAAGAAGAAGCATTCTTTGGAAGAAACTCAGAAATTGTTACCTCAAGTAAGAAAGTTGACAGAACAAAAAGTTTCCCTTGTTACAGTTAAGGATTCAGAAAGAAACACTCTAAGGTTTGTAGTGGTGAATGATGAGAAAGTTTCTGAAATGGAAGTTAAGCTTGATGATATTGATATATCCAATAAGATTCAATTTCATAGAAAAATACGAGATGTCTTTTATTATGATTTATTACAATCCACTTTAAAAATTTATAAATTGAAGTCTGTGATAGCAAAGATGGAGAGTCGATTGAGGAAAGAGAATACATAAAAAAAAACAAGTTTGGTCCAGATTAAAAGACTACAAATGGAACTTGTGACTGTGGGAGATGAGCCAGGGAACACTCAGTGTACCAAAAGGCTCATTGATGAAAAATAAAATGCCATTCAAATGCTCAAGAAAAAATTGTAGGTGCCAAATAATCAACATGTGCAATATCCAGAGTTTACAGCATTACAACATGAAAATGAATCCATATATCAAGAAATGATGGATCACAAAGGTAAAATGTTAAAGTTACAAGATGAAATTCATGCTTTGGGAAAATAAAGGATTTAATTGTTGTCACAAATTTCAATGTTAAAAACCAATCAGATTGAAACTATGCAAGTGCTAGAGAAGCGAAGGGATCAATCTCTATGTACAGATTAAGGACAAATGGATACTTCCTCCATAGAGGAATTGACCAGTTCTATGTCACAAATTTGTCTAAAAGATGTATGTATAGAATATTTGAAAGCGGAAAACCAAAAGTTGAAATATGAAGTAATTCAATATTCTGAAGAAAAAAAAAGCTTTGAGTGATAGAAAATAGTTGCAAAAGAAATTTGATGATTAAAAGATATATTTATAGGTAAGATTCCACTAGAAGGAGATAAACACCTTATATGGGATGTGATATCAATGGAAGTCACCAAATTCTGGTCACATTTGAATTTTATGGATGATAAAGATGCTATAGCAAACATAGCTCTCCAGAGGTGTAAAGTGGAAAATCAAACATTAAGCAAAAGGCCTTTAGAAACATCTCAAAATAAAGTTAGTTTTTTAAACACTCTAACTCAATCAGATATGCAGAGTTTTGGAATCAAAGACATACCACCAATAATCACTTGGGAAAGAATAATTATTGGCAAGCATGATCATGTTAAATAAGTACAAGACAAAGCACAACAAATGCTCCTTCAAGTTCAAAATTTTAAGAAATTATTTTAGAGGCATTTTGAAAATGGTCTACCTTCTTTTTGGAGTGATGATGGAAAATTAATGAATCAAGAAAATTATCACAGTTTGATAGTACATGCTCATATGGATCACTTGAAATTTGAAGGTTTGGTCAAAGGATTAACTGGAAAGACAATAATTGAGAAATTGACCGATTATTTAGAAATATTTGATCAATTTCTAATCATTAAGAAGGATATTCCAGATGTATGTTACACGACATGCACAAAATTGGAGGTGATGGTGAAAGAAATGATGGATTATGAAATCCCATATCAAGAGCAATGGTAAATTGCTGAAAATTTTGGGAAAACAAAATACAGGTTATATCAAGAATTAATATTTGGGTGTCTTAATTTGAAATGAACTTGTGGTTCCTTTGTTAACTTCCCGAGTTGGTACATCGTCCCAAATCAAAGCAACACATTACCAGCTTGGTCGACAACAAAACAAATGTTCCTGAAGTTTAGAGATTTCTTTGAGATTTCTATTTTTAGCAAAGAATCAGTTAGGGTTTATTCAAAGAAAATTTTGTATAAATTTTGATTTTACAAAGTAATCGGGGTTGGATCTGAGAGAAAAAAAGGCATAGTGATGTAATATTTTTTGAAGACTTTAAAGAAGAGCAGAAGTACAGGTCTATCCTGTTGATGTATATGTAACTTCGGAATGTATTTCACATATATATATATATTGTATTCCTATAGAGATGGTATTATTCCTCTATAAGGAAGTGTCGTCATTTATATTGTAAGTGTCGTAACTTATACTTGATGGGTTATTAGACCACCTTGTTTGGGGTCGGCCCTGTATAAGTCATGTGGGTCGAAGGGTTATTAGACCACCCTATTGGGGGTCGGCCATGTGGGTCAAAGGGTTATTAGACCACCCTATTGGGGGTCGGCCCAGTCAACATTATATTATGTGGTTAAGTTCGAGCCTACATGAGTTAGGTAAAAAGGCAAGTCAAGTCAAGTATAAATAGAGTGCGGGAGGCACTCTATTTACTCACTCACTTCTCAGACATGCTCTCAAGGAGGAGAGGCGCACTTATGGAGGAGGAGGATCTGCTGCTAGGTTATGGCTATCTCTCTTGGTTGGTTGTATCATTGCTCTATCTATCTCTGAGGAAGTTATTGGGGTTTTTCACCTTTATGGTTTTCCCCAAGTAAATCTTTGTGTCTCTTGTGTGCTTGCATTATTGTCTCCATGATTGATATGCTGTAGATATGCTGTACATGTTGTTCTCTCAGTTAAGATCCTAGATCATATTGAATTAAGTTCAGAAAATTTAACATGGTATCAGAGCTAGCCTGAAAGAAGGCATGATATGGCATGTATGACACTTGTTGCACTTACGATGCTAGGGCTTGATATAGCAAAAACCAGTCATCGTAACACTTTCGCTATAAATCCGTTTTGGTGAAGTTTTCGGATCTGAAATTGTTACAGGCCGAAGCTAATATCTCCAGGTATCATGTGTCCAAAGGACAACCTCTAATTCGTTGTACTTTGTGATTTATGATCTGTACAATATAGGGTTTCTGCCTCTTCCAGATCTGAGTCAAAATCAGGTGACCTTGGGAAAAAGGTCATAACTTGGGCTAGGAAGCTCCAAATGAAATTTCGTGAAAAGTGACAGGTAGTACACAGACTGTACTATCTCAGAAAACTTTTTCAGAGGCCGAAGTTGAACCAGTGACACGTGGCACTCCGTACAAGTGAGCTCTACTGTATTATCCCATAAACAGGTCATGTTGCGACATTTGGCATAACTCTCTCTCAGAGAGTCCAATTGAGGTCAGACCTATCAGGATGGAAAGGTAACAGGCCGAGCTATCTCAGGAAACGTTTTCAGAGGCCGAAGTTAAAACAGTGACACGTGGCATGCCGTACAAGTTCGCTCTCCTGTTTTATCCCAAAACAGGTCACGTTGCGACATTTGGCATAACTCTCTCTCAGAGAATCCAAATGAGGTCAGACCTGTCAGGATGGAAAGATAACAGGTCAGGCTATCTCAGAAAACGTTTTCAGACCCTGTGGATCAAAAATTTCGGAGTTACACCAGAAACAATCAGGTACATATTTCTGTCAAAACAGAATTATTTTTTTTGGTACCTTCATTCATGGCTTCCGGAATTTAGGGCTTTGAAGAAAGTTGGAATTTTTGTAATCGGAGACCACGGCTGAATGCTACTCATCAAAATAAAAATTTAGATACCAAGATCAGAATTTTTGGTTGGGAAGAAAGCCGGGTTTGATCAAACCCTAGTTCGGGACTTTGATGAGAAAAGTAAAAAAATTAGGGCTTCTGTAAAAATGGGAATTTTTGAAATCTGTGACCACGGCTGGAAGCTCCTCAGAAAAATAGAAGCTTAGAGCTTTGGATCAAACATTTTGATGGGGCAAAAGAGTGGGCTTCATCAAACCCCAGTTCAGGGTCACGTCCAGTGAATCCGGAAGTTTCAAAGGCAAAATTGAGGAGTGAAACTTTGCAGTTTTCAAATTCTGAATATACCAGTTTGATCAGCTCATCAAGGCGCATATTTCTATCCTTTCGAAAGTTTGAAATTCAAAGTTTGAATTTTTGGGGTTTCTCTGACAAACCCATATCCAGCTCCAGGTCCAGTTCTTGCAAATCAAGTGGATTGGGTTAATCCTAGAAGAAGATGGATTGATCATCTGCATGAGTAAAGAAGCTCCTGTTTCAGAGGGAGATGAGGCTAAGGCCTTACATAAGAAGATTACAAGCGATCTCAACAGGTATGATTCATCGAGGTATGTTTCGATATTTGTCCATGATTAAGTTTATGGTATGTTTGTCTTCATGTTATTACGGTTAGTACAATTTTGATTTTAGATTTGTCGTATCACCTTAACAAAATTATGAATGCATGATAGAAGATATTCATTTGTTAGGGTGTTGACACTTATGATTGTACTAATGCATTATGGTGTTGTATGAGGTTTATGTTGTCTACTAACATGAAAGGTACACCAAGAAAGACAAATCATGTTCTGTTCCAAGAACATATGATCATGATAACATGAGGACAAAGACTCATCCATTGTCATGGATCTCATAGAAGATCCATTTACGAGGTATGTATAACTTGGTTTTGTAATAGTTAACCTATGAGATATACAGGTTACTAGCACAAGTCATTGAAGAAGAACAAGAAGACATCATGTGAGTATGTTAGACATAAATAGCTAGCATGCTAATCCAGGTATGTTTTTCCTATATCAAGATAGAATCCTACCTTGTGTTAGGATCTTATACTGTTGTTGATAATGATTATTCATGAATAGTCATAGGTTTGAATAATCATGATTGTATGCATTTTATGTTTCTTACCATAATTGATGATATGACTAACCAGAAGAATCATGATGGTATAGGTTTGAGTAATTACAGGTTTAGACATGTTATGTTTCTTATGATCTGACTAACCATAAGAATCCTACATAAACCTTGAATTCTAATGCTTATTATTTCTGTTTGAAATGATCATGACTATACATGCTTGAGATTATTGTGTTTTAATAGTATACTAATGAATATATGATTTTATATGAGATCACAAGGATAACACATTCATGAATAAGCATGCATAGGGACCTAGGATGAATATGAGATTCAAGAACAGGTAATCCAGGAAGAAAAGATCAAGAGGGAGTACACTCCAGTGGTTTATGCAAGGATGCAAATATTCAGAGGGAGTTGACCATCTCTCTACATCCCACAACAGAAAGGTGTAGAAGAAGCTACTTCAGATTCGGACTCCAGCAGCTCCTGCAAGGAAGCGAAGACTCAGAGGGAGTCCACCCAACGAACAAACAAAGATAAGTATTTGAATTGTCATTTCTTAAATAATACTGTTCAATAATGTATATACTGATATTCCTAGAATTAGGTTGTGTATTATGCATATTAGAATAATTGCATTGATGAACAGTATACTACTAATACACATGGGTAAGTGGCCTATGGCACTGTACAACACTCCATTGCTACTTATCTAGAATGAAACCTCTTTGCTGACATGTTGGGAGTTGTTCACACTCTTAACAATGTTCTGGTAGAGATTGGAAGGCATCTAGAAAGTTACGGGATATGGATAAATGTTGTATTGAAGCATTGGCTAAGATAATTGCATGACTGTATGGCATATTTCTTTATGTGTAAGAATTTCTTCTGAAAACTATGAGATGTTTTCTAATCATGCAATTTAACTTGTTGTGTAGGAAAGATCGTATGCCATCTCCTACAAAAGAAGAACTACAACATTTGTTCAGCAACAAATTATCTATTGAAGATATTGAAGTTCCCAGGATACGGGAAGAATGCCATGATCCGTCGATCATGAAGAACGATGTTTGGGATGCGGTCCCAAGATGTGAAGGGAAGTTTGTTATGACTTCCAAATGGAACTATCAGATCAAGCATGTTGCAGATGGCAACATTAAGAAATATAAAAGTGATGAAATAGAAGATGCACCAGATGGATTTCAAGACAGCATGGTGCAGTCTTATATGTGTGCAGAACTTGGTGAAGATAGATTGATTGCCAACACGCAGCGGAAGCTTGCTGCCAAGTTCGAGATGAAAGATTTGGGAATGATGCACTATTTCCTAGGTATGGAGGTGTGGCAGAGTGCAGGTGGGATCTTCCTTGGTCAAGGGAAGTACACTGTAGATATCCTGAAGAGATTTGGGATGATGGATTACAAGGCCATGGCCACACCGATGGTATCGAATCTGAAGCTTCTTTGTGATGCTTCATCTGAGCCAGTTGATATCACTATGTATCGTCAGATGATTGGGTCCTTGATGTACCTGACGAACATGAGACCAGACATTTGCTTTGTTGTGAACACATTGAGTTAGCTCCTGACAGATCCGAGGAGTGTTCACCTGGTTGCTGTAAAGCATGTTCTAAGGTACCTGAAGGGTACAGTGGATTATGGGCTCAGGTATGAGGCAAATCAAAAGTTTAACCTACAGGGTTATGTTGATTCAGATTGGGTTGGCAGTGCTACAGATAGGAAGAGCACATCTGGGTGCTGCTTCAGTATGGAATCAGGTGTGATCTCTTGGTTTAGCAGGAAGCAGTCCTGCGTAGCACTGAGTACAGCTGAGGCAGAGTATGTTGCAGCCTGTTCAGCTAGTTGTGAGGCAGTATGGCTACGGAAGCTACTGTCTGAGTTATTTGATCTCCCGCTGGATGCTACTGGTATCTTCTGTGATAACCAGAGTTGTGTGAAGCTATCTAAGAACCCAGTGTTTCATGACAGGTCAAAACACATAGAGATCAAATATCACTATATCAGGGATATAGTGGAGAGAGGAGCTGTGAAGCTCCTGTATGTTGCGATGGACGAGCAGATTGCAGATGTGCTGACGAAGCCACTAGCCAGAGTGAAGTTCGAGTACTTCAGAGAGAGGCTTGGCGTTCTTCAGATCGAGGACACTTCGAGGAAGAAGTGATGGACACATTTGCTGAAGCCATTCCAAGCATGTTGGAAGGAGGATCCTTCACATGGCTGTGGATGTAAGCGCTGGATAATGGGCATCAGGATGATGTTCTGGTTTCTGCTTGGATATGATTAGTTGGATCATTTATGTATGTACGCATCATGTTGGATGCTGGATATGATCGGTTGGATCATGTGTATGTATTTTGTATGAACGCATCATGTTGGATGCTGTTGGATACATTGTGTGGATCATGTATCTTTGTATGATCAGGTAGATCATGGATGCTATTGGATACATTGTGTGGATCATGTATGATCAGGTAGATCATGGATGCTGATGGATACATTGTGTGGATCATGTATCTTTGTATGATCAGGTAGATCATGTATGATTGATGGATACATTGTGTGGATCATGTATCTATGTGTGCATCAGATAGATGCATTGATGATCAGGTGGATCATGTATGACGATATGTATCAGGTAGATACTTGGTATGCATCAGGTAGATGCATTGATGATCAAGATGATCATAGATGACGAGCTTCAGGATGTTGCTCCAGATGACATGCAGTAGGATGTTGCAGAGATGATCAGGATGATCATAGATGACGAGCTTCAGGATGTTGCTCCAGATGACATGCAGTAGGATGTTGCAGTGATGATGATCAGGATGATCATAGATGACGAGCTTCAGGATGTTGCTCCAGATGACATGCAGCAGGATGTTGCAGAGATGATCAGGATGATCATAGATGATGAGCTTCAGGATGTTGCTCCAGATGACATGCAGCAGGACGTTGCAGTGATGATGATCAGGATGATCATGGATACATCAGGATGATGTATGGTGAGTATCAGGTTGATACTCTGTGGCCGTGGATCAGGTTGTGCAGATAAGCATGTAATTTGTGCCCTGGGAGATTTGCAGATGGTCTTTCGAGGTTTTGCCTATGGCATGTAATTTGTGCCCTGGGACATCTGGAAAATGCTCTTTCGAGGTTTTGCTTGAGAGGACATATAATTTGTGCCCTGGGAGATCTGCAGATACTCTTTCGAGGTTTTGCCTATGGCATGTAATTTGTGCCCTGGGATATCTGGCAGATGCTCTTTCGAGGTTTTGTCCTATGGCATGTAATTTGTGCCCTGGGAGATCCGATAGGTTGAGCTGTGTGCTCGTAATCAGTCCTGGGATGCTCTTGCGAGGTTTTTCCATGACCACATGTAATTTGTGCCCTGGGAGATCCGATAGGTTGAGCTGTGTGCTCATAATCAGTCCTGGGATGCTCTTGCGAGGTTTTGTGGTGACCACATGTAATTTGTGCCCTGGGAGATCCGATAGGTTGAGCCTTGTGCTCGTAATCAGTCCTGGGATTCTCTTTCGAGGTTTTGTGGTGAGGTCACATATAATTTGTGCCCTGGGAGATTTGCAGATGGTCTTTCGAGGTTTTTCCTATGGCATGTAATCTGTGCCCTGGGACATCTGGCAAATGCTCTTTCGAGGTTTTGTGACGCACGTAAAAGTCCTGAGGATTCCACAGTATGGCCAGTGATGACGAAGACCTGCAGGTGGTGGGCCTACATCCAGTATGAAAAAGGACTGGCTCTGTAGAACTTCCTATGACGAGTAGATTCAGAGATTGATTGAGATAGCAGCAACAGTGACGATGATGATGACTCGAAGACGATTATCTAGTGACGATGATCCAGAGAAGATGACTTGTGCTAGAAGAACTGTGCTGAGAAATACCTTCCTAGTTAAGAGGGAGTGTTGATGTATATGTAACTTCGGAATGTATTTCACATATATATATATATATATTGTATTCCTATAGAGATGGTATTATTCCTCTATAAGGAAGTGTCGTCATTTATATTGTAAGTGTCGTAACTTATACTTGATGGGTTATTAGACCACCTTGTTTGGGGTCGGCCCTGTATAAGTCATGTGGGTCGAAGGGTTATTAGACCACCCTATTGGGGGTCGGCCATGTGTGTCAAAGGGTTATTAGACCACCCTATTGGGGGTCGGCCCAGTCAGCATTATATTATGTGGTTAAGTTCGAGCCTACATGAGTTAGGTAAAAAGGCAAGTCAAGTCAAGTATAAATAGAGTGCGGGAGGCACTCTATTTACTCACTCACTTCTCACACATGCTCTCAAGGAGGAGAGGCGCACTTATGGAGGAGGAGGATCTGCTGCTAGGTTATGGCTATCTCTCTTGGTTGGTTGTATCATTGCTCTATCTATCTCTGAGGAAGTTATTGGGGTTTTTCACCTTTATGGTTTTCCCCAAGTAAATCTTTGTGTCTCTTGTGTGCTTGCATTATTGTCTCCATGATTGATATGCTGTAGATATGCTGTACATGTTGTTCTCTCAGTTAAGATCCTAGATCATATTGAAGTAAATTCAGAAAATTTAACATATCCGAAACAAAGATTCATATGTATTCACTTTCTTCAGTCTGTTAATTTCTCTTTTTTTGAATGTATTTCATGTTACACCATATTATCACTTTGACTAATATTTGAATGAACTATGTGAGTTATAATTCATTTTATATGCTTTGATTCACACATTTAAATATCGTCAACGTTCTTTCTTCCAAATTAATGTAGAATTCATCCTAGTTAGATGCTCTATGTTAATGTATTATTTTCTTTAATATTCTATCATTCCTAAAATTGCTATTTGTCTGGAGAAATGATACCTACTTTTCCTATGTGAAAGATTTATCCTACCATAGGTCACTTAAATAATTTTGAGAAATGTGTGTGATGACTCCATACCCAATGGATTTTTTTTTTTATTCAACCACTTTGTTAAACTGTATGCTGTAACTAAAGATGTGGCCATTGTGTTAAATAGGTGAATTGTTATGAGTGACCATTAGATAACAGATTCATAAGGGAGCCCCCTTTGGATTTAAAAAGCCAGTTTTTAGTCCTAAAGATTGGTTTGAGGTTAGCTTGGAAATTTTCTCCTATGGTTTGGGAAAATATCTAAGTGATAACACCCCACATAAAATAACCTAGTAAAACATGGGTTAAAATTGCAGTCTTAAAAAGAGACAAAATAATTCACGTGACTTATTAAAATCAAAATTATAGGGGTTCCCATTTTATTAACAAAATGGTATCTAGTGTGCAAGCAAAAAGGGCCTTGAATGATTTCATAAATTCTCAGTTGAGCAATATCTGTGGAGCATTCAATGATTACCAATCTCTCATATATGATACTAAGTGCTTGGCATCTTCTGAAATACATGGGGGTGAAAACGCAAAGCTGGGAAACAATTCTGTGACAACGGAGTGAAAAAAAGAGGGCACGCGGATGAATAGGGGAAAAAAAGTCAACCTCAAACTCTCAGTCGAGAGTTTAAAAAAACTCTAGGTCGAGAGTTTTGAGAGTTCAAACTCTAGGCTGAGAGTTTAAAACAACTCTAGGTCGAGAGTTTG
Source organism: Larix kaempferi (assembly GCA_027924585.1). Taxonomy (NCBI): domain Eukaryota; kingdom Viridiplantae; phylum Streptophyta; class Pinopsida; order Pinales; family Pinaceae; genus Larix; species Larix kaempferi. The sequence continues at coordinate 4,194,510 of BSBM01000118.1, forward strand.
AACCAATCGCCGCGATGTATTTAAAAAAAAACTCTCGGAGGAGAGTTTAAACTAAAATCTCAGCCGAGAGTTTGGAAGGTATTTTTCAGCCGAGAGTTTATGGTCAACAAAACTTGCGAAAATATCAGGCATATTTTTGAAACCTGCAACTTCATCAAGCCCGAACCCTTGCAAATTTTAAGTATTATTTGTCAAACTTGGTAGAAATGGATTCATATCTGAATCTAGTTTCCAATGATATAATAATTGTTTCATTTCGATTTGAATTACTATTTATTAATAATTTTTTCTAAACCTTATCCCTTAAGAATTTTATTACTCTGAAAATCACCTGAAATGAAAATTCAATATCATAACAAAGACAACACCAAATTTTTTAAAATTTCACAGAGATCGTAATTGGATCACCCTCTTCAAAGGGGTACTTTTAGTTTTTCCAATAAGAGTCACATTTGAAATAAAATGTGAATACAAAAACATGTGTCGATAATGCACCATTTTCTGAACATATGTTGTTTCGATAAATAATAAAAAATATTTCTAGTCTTAAAAACTCAAAATATAGTCCAGGATCAAGTGTAGTGTGTGTATATTATGACCCTACAATTGTTTTCCCTAAAATGAATAACCATTTATCAAAAAATCGATGTCAACAAAGGTCACTCATTATCCATACCTAAAATTTTCAAGTATATATCGTTGGTTGACAACAAATTTGTCCCACAATATGTCCAGAAAAAAATAAATAAAAAAAATGCAAGTAGAAACCTAATTTAATTCTCTAAAACCTTTGTGTTTACTTCAAGTTGAAATTCCTAAGGGCGATATGGGTTTGAAGAGGTCGAAGTTGAAAAACATAAAATTTAGCAGTTCTGTTTGTCAAAAAAATGCCAAAATTGTTTCCCAACTTCATGTTTTCACCCATGGGGTATTGATTTTGTAAATGAAAAAATATAAAACACTGAAGAAGTTGTCACATATGTCATAAATGTGAGCCTCATAATTGTCTTCCCACATAACAGAGCAATAGACATGAACTTGGGGAAGTTGGTTGGTCCACTGCCAATTCATAGATGGGAATGTAAATGATGAATACCTTATCTCAAACATATAATACGATAGATAAAATTCATACTTCTTTGTGGGAGGAGGCTTCACATCGTGCATGATGGCATTCTTCACTGTAACAGAAAAAATTTGTTCCCAATTGAACACATCCCCAATGGTGACAACATGATGCATCAATGGAGTTCATTCTAGTTTAAAAAGACAACAATTGGCTAACCCATGCAATATACATAACATGTGAGTGAGTAGTTTATAGGTTTGTCTGAGGAAATAGATAGGATATTGATTATTTTGTTTTCCAACAAAGTTGTTGGGGTCGACAAACCAGTTTTTTATCAACAATTCTATCTCATAGAGGGCTTTTGTTAGGCCCATACTGATCAAATATGGAACTTCCAAACATAATGGAGAATCATCCCGATCCAAGGATTTCAAGTGAATCCACTTGCGAGTTACCCTAGTCCCCAGTCGTTTGGGGTAACTGACCTCAATTGTAATACCCCCAATTCGACCCTTAGGATATATTATCCTTAAATGTAAATAATGTGTACATGTGATGTATGTTTTCCTAGCGTGGAGCTCAAGGCCAAGGCCCCGCTAGTGAAAGCCGAATTTTATTTAAAGGGCAAGTATTTGATATTTTGATACCATGTGCTCTTAAGCCATGGAAATTGTAATAGGATGTAAATTAGACATCATGCAATATAAAATACCGAAGCTGGCTACGGAGGCAACGAATGAGAAGGGGCCATGTGTATCCACTAGGGAGTGGTGAGGGGGCTATGGGAGTGATCCATAGGTTGCCATTTGTCATTATGTGAACCCATTGACTTCCTTAGGTGACATTAATGCCAATTGTAAGGAAGTGGTTGAGATTTCAGCCCATGACTTTGATGGAGTATGGGCAGCCCTGAAATTCGTATGGGAAGGTATGGGCTCTTTTGACTTGTCCCACAAGTCACTCTACATCTTGGGGGTTGCTCCATCCTTATCCCCATTCCATTGTGGAAGTATGGGACATCTTCTCCACCCAAAAACGAGCTCCCAACAGGGAGAAAACCGAAAATCGCGACTGGGAGAGAACCCACGTTTTGGGAAGCCAAAAACGTCCCGAATGGGCATTGGACAGTGAAATCCAATGGGGGATCCATTGGTAGAAACCTTGGGGCGAATTTGGGAGCAATAGCTACCCCAAAAGCCATGGGAAAACCCAGTTTTAATGGCCCAGAAAATCAGTGACGGATTTGGGGTTATTGCTGAACAAAGCTGTGAGAAATCCAAGTGTGGATGTTCGAATGGAGGCTGGGATCGTTTGAGTCTAGATTGATGTGTACCTAGCTCTGGGATTGAGCTTAGTGGACTAGCATCCATCCTCCATCTCCTATTGCATGCTTGAGAAACCCAACCGTGTGTTGGCTTAGCATGGCTATCTGAGTGAAACCCTGACTGTGAGTGATCCATCTAGTCCTCCTTAGTGGATACACAGCCCAGCTCGGGGGTGATCTCTCAGCTGAAAGAATACAGGCTGGACAGAGATCTATGGTTGGGTGGAACGTTGCTCTCACGTAGCCAGTCGTTTGGACCATTATAATTCGAGATAAGTATTCTTGATGTTAATTCTATGCCCTGCAAGCATTTTAAATAATGACTGTTGTTTATATGTTGAATGCATGATGAAACTGTGTGCCTATGTAATGTTTTAATTCCGCTGCGTTTATATTGAATTGAATCTGCATACATAAGTTTCAAAATTAAGGAATTTATGTGCAAAAATATTGGGGCTAAATTTACAAAAGCCCGGTATGTTGTTAATGTTTCCTTCCCTGTTGTTCTATGGAGAAGGGGACGTTACATCAATGGATATTAGGACTTTGTTGGCACTATGTGAGTGAATATACAATTTCTCCCTCAAGAGAGAAAAACCTAAATAAAATTGTTAGTTCTAAATAAGACAATTTGGTTAATAGCAGAAAGAAAACAAGTAAGAGAAAATAGTTAGTTCAACTAATAAGACGTTAAGAATTGATAAATATCTTCAAAACAATTGCACTAATAATTCTGGCATTTATCAATCTGACACATGACAATTTGATCAGGTCAATAAGCAGTTGCTTTAGAAAAACAAATATAATCACAATTACTCTTTTTTGTTAAAGTTAATATAACTACAATTATTATGATTAAGTTGATATTCCAATTAATAAATTAACTGAAAAAAGCTAAAAGTAAATTTCCAATTACAGAGTATTAATAAGAACATGAGAACAAAGAAAAATATTTCCTATGACATTGTCCTTCACATGAATAATAAATGAAAAACCACATTAATTCATATCTCGATAGATCTATAACTTAAGAAAAATAAACAATGAAAGAAAAACAAATAAGGAACGAAATAATCATCTAGAAAACTTGATCAACTAATTACCGACAGAAGGCATGATAAAATAAACTGACTGTATTTATCAGTCTGCAAAATATTACAAAATCCTTGGTACATCAGAATGCTCTTGTCTCTTCTTCGTGGAGGTTCCCCCTTATTACATAAAATTTATTCTTCTTAAATAATAATTATAGATTGTTGAAAGAAGATCTTATCCCATGAAATAAGGGATCATACAAATATTCATGCCAAGATTGAGCTAGGGAAGCCTTCCACTTGGAAAATACATCTAACAAATCATCAATATCATGGTATTTTTCATGTTCCAATTGTAACTGATCTTTACATAGAAAATCCTCAACCTTCTTTCTCCTGAATTTGCTCCAATATTGAAAAAATGCGTTAACCTTCAATCCCAAAGAAGTCAGAAACTCAATCAATTCTTTGATGCCTTTGAGATGAATTTGTTTCAGTTACTTGATATGTTCCTTTGAATGTGCATGTCGTTTCTCCACCTCAACAATCATGATTTTTGATGGCAATGCATCGGCTAATTGATCCATGACAATAAACTTAAGTTTCTCCAGCAAATCATATAAAGCAAACCATTGTATTCTATAGGCCTTTTGTCCTTCATCAATTGTGGATTCAACCACTTCACAAATGTTTTCCCAAGACTGAATATAAATGTGAATCCTTCTAATTTTGACATTATCAAAAAATGGGATTCCTTCTGGTTTGTCTTTAATAAGCCTCTGCCATTCCAGAACTTCATCATAGGCATTAGAATACACTTTCTTGTTTTGAATATGATCGTAAGAAATGTTAGATTGATCCTCTAATGCACTAAAATCATCATGGATTCTGAATGCAACAAGAATTTTTTTAAAATCATCATTGATTTTGAATCCAAATTCTTTGAACTTATCTTCTGTTAAATTAGAAAATTAAGAACTAGCAGTTTGAACTTGAACCTGTTCAACCTACTGCTTCACAATTTGCAATTCTTTGGAATACTTGTTAGCTTCTTCATTAACCATTTGCACTTGTTTATTTAAATCTTCATTCTCCTGCTTCAAATCTTGCATTTGAGCATCACATTGAGCTTTCATTTCCTACAACTAAGTTTGGTACTGGTGTTCCAAATCATTTTTCTCTTTTTTCAAATCCTGTATCTTGGATTTTCTGTCATCAATTTACTTATTGAGTGATGTAACTGTGTCAAAGTTATCCCTAGCAAAGGATCCCATGGCAGCTCCTGTCTCCACAACTTCTCTCTTGATATCTGTGGATTCCCTTTTCCAAATGATTTAGTTAGGAGCAGTTCCTTGAACAATTGTTCCTTCCCTAGACCTTTTATATCCTCTCTTAACAACTGCTTTCTCACTCCTGCTCCAAAAATAATCATCAAGAGACACAACTACATCTTCCCCAAAATATGCCACAACCTTAGTAGTGGAAGACAGTGGGTCGGGGACAATGACTAAGGGAACTGATTGATAAGTAACTGGATTGGGAATGGGGACAACCAATTGAGTGGATTGGGTGGAAATTGGTGAGCTTTGTATAACTGAAGAAGAAAATGTAGATATCATTGGTTGATTAATGGTGATGATAGGAAGGGACATGGTTTGTGTTTCACCAATACTCAAGAGAATCTCAACTGGGATGGTTTTTTGAGTTGGCGGAATGGTTGTAGAAATAACATAAGTAGGTAACTCTTGTGTAGAAATGTTGGTCTGGGAAATGATGGAGGTGGATAAAGTAAGGTAACTAGTAAGAGGGAAGGAATAAGTGGGTAAAGGTAAGGGTATGGTAGAGGTAACCAATTCTTCATACAAGTCACTTTCATCACCTTGAGACAGATCTATCTGTAAAATGGATTTTTTATTCTTCTGCGTCTTGACAGAAGGTGATGTGGTTGTAGTCGGGATTGAGGAAGATAAGGTGATTAGGTCCAATGTCCTTTTTCTTTGATCTTCTACAGTATTGATCAATGCAATCAAATTATCAATAGGTTGAGATACCTAAGGTACTTCAACCGCCTTCTTACCTTTCTGATCTTCTTGTGAATGGGTGAGAAGCAGTGGAGCCTTGGACTTATGTGCTTTAGAAGCTTGAGCTTCTTTCTCAATGGCTTCCTTCTAAGCTCTTTCTTCATCAGATAAATTTATTTTTCTATCCTGTAAAACCTTAAGTTTAAATTTTTGCTGAAACTGGTGAAGGAATCTTTTCTCATATGAAGTTGCTACCCTGTTCAATACATCCTGAAAGGATTTGGATCCTTGATAAATAAAATAGTTTGGTTATGTTTCATGAGTATAATTACTCTTTAAATGAGCTTGTGAAAAATGGCCTTCCAAAAATGACTTAGGGTCATGCATTCTTTTGGGTGCTTCTCCCATCTTCAAAGTTGTAATTCTTTTCCCGAGCAGAATGACATGTGTAGAAATTTGTATCACTAAGGGTCCGAGGGAAAGGGAAAAATTTGGACAAGATTTCCTTTTTTATGCACTGCATTGATGATAAATTCCTTCTATCATAGTTTGGTAGTAAATTTCCTTTATGACCATCAGGTACTATCTTGGGAAGTAAATGCACTGATCTGCCACCCCAAATTCTTATATAGGATAAATATTCTCCCACATACCAATTTCCCATGGTGGAAATCAAATATTTATCCTGTAGTGAAAATTTGGGTGCGTCCTCTTTGAAGATCATATAGTGGATAGAGCCAAAAAACTGGTCACATATATCATATATGAAGGGAACATAATTGTCCTCCCATAATGTTGAACAATATATATGCACATGTGGTCCTTTATTTTTCCATTTACAACCCATGGTGGGGAAAGGAAAAGATGAGTAGAAAACATCCAACACATACCCTAAAAGATAGAATATGGGTTTCCTTTACGCAGGAGATTTTTTGTTCTTTTCAATGGTATCCCTCAACACTATCGACAATATCTGATCCCTATTGAAAGAATGACCAGTGGTGAGTATGTGGTACGCTACAGTTTCCCATTTTTATTTAAAGAAGGTACAATTGGGTAACCCATAAATGCTACATAACATGGCTTCCAACACAGAAAATGGTTCCCTAAACCAAGAAACTGGGTAGTGCTTATCGGGTTTAGGAACAAACATAAAAGGATTTTCCATCCATGATTTTAACATTTCATCGAAATGAAACTGACTTGCAGAGGAAGTTAGGAATTGCTTTGAGAGAAGTTGTTGAGGGTTTTTTAGAGCATACATTCTCATGAATACCTTAGGTTGGAAGGAAGCTAATGAAGTATGGTTGACACCATCAAAGGATAAGTCAACTGATTTAGCATTATCAACAATCCACTTTACAACATCTGTATAAGGAATCAAAGGTGGTCTTGCTGCAATAGAATGGAGTTGAGATTTTATAATGTTATGGTATGCTTGTAAATCATGTTGAATTTATGATAAATCATCATTATCAAAAATCGATTAAATTCAGGACTAGTCTAGGTATCGATTAAATTCAGGACTAGTCTAGGTAATAAGTGTCTGAAACCCTCCCTTCAGTATCAGGAAACACTCCCACATTTGGGTCTTTAATGCTCAACTCATCTAAATCTGATTTGGATCTCATGTTTCTTGTCATAGTTGCAAGTGATTGAATTTTATGTTTAAAGAGAGGAAAATATGATTCAAATGACTAGAAAAATTATGAATTTAATTATGAATTATATAATCCATGGGAGGTAGAAAACTCTTACCCGTATGAACAATGCAAGGAAGTTAAAGTTCATTGCCAAATTTCACATAGGTAAAGAAAATACAAACAGGTAAAAAGTAGACTATAAAATGGTAAAAGAAAAACCACTTCAAAGGGTATAAATTCAAAAAAATATTCTTAAGGTGAAATTAAAACACAAGCATTGATTTGATGAAATTGGAAGGCCATGATTAAAAAAAATGTTTGGTAACTCACATGAGATCAAAGCGCTTATTAGAAGTCGGAGTCGAAAATCAGGGTTAGGATATGAAAATTATTAATTTAAGTTCCCCATTTCTGACTTCTGTAGTCGGATTTGGAGATCGGGGCTTAGATTTAAAATTTATTGATTAAGGTTCCTAATGTTCGAATTCCGCAATCGAAGTCGGAGATTAGGGCTTAAATTTCAAAGTTATTAATTGAATATCCCGACTTCTGACTTCAGCAGTCGGATTCAGAAAGTCGGGAAACTAAATAAAATGATAGCAAGATGCCCGATTTTTTCTCACAAAATAAATGGTTGGAAAGTCGAGATGATAAAGTAGGGATGGAAAAAATATCAAAATAAAGACTTAATTTAACTACATCTTTAGTGAATATGACTCTAATCAAATAAAATAACTTAACAACTCTAACAATAACAAACTTAGGAAAATAAGTCATATGACTTATTAAAATCAAAATTATAGGGTTCCCATTTTATTAACAAAATAGGATCTTTGTGCAAGCATATGACTTCATTGAGAAATACCTATGGAGTCTTCAATGAGTACATCGTGGTGAAAGTGTCAGTCTTGTAGGAAGCATACACAAGCTGGTTGGAATCTTTGAATGTTGAAGTCTGGATATCGGAAAACTCGATCATCCATTTTACCAAGTCTGTGTAGGGTAGAACCGTGGACCGAGCTGCAATGGCATGCAGATGAGATTTGCTAATGTTATGGTATAAAGGTGCTTCAGAAATCATTGACATCAGAACATTGGCATAAAAATACGTGATTGCGTGTGGGTCAATTCCTATACATTAGGAGAAAAATCAAATAAAAATATTACTTTCCCAACTTATGAATCATGCAGTAAATAATAGGGATTGGGACATCGGGTAAGTTATAAAATATAAATAATGTTTGTCCCGACTTCCGACTTCCGACTTTCGACAAGAAGAGTCGGCCAACCCTTCATTTATGAGAGAAAATAGAAGAATGAAGGATCAACCCTTCTTGTATTGTAGGAATAGTAGGAATAGTAAACACCAAAAGGATTGGGAACCCCTTCTTATATCCTCGAATCAATAATATCATAGAGAGAAAGGATCGGTTTCCCCTTCATTTAGTAGAGAATCATGAACACCTATATCTAGTAATTCACCTATATCCAGAATGGTGAACACAAGAAGGATCGAACGACCCTTCTTGCAGTATAGAACTATTATTAAAAGCATATTGGCCAGAAGAAGGGTCAGTCGCCCCTTCATTTATGAGACAATTGTAAAAATATTCAACCTACGAAGGCTAGGCCGCCAATTCATGTATATCCATAATGGTGAAAACTAGAAGAATACTGAGCACAAGAAGGGTCAATCGACCCTTTATTTACAAGATATATGTAAAAATATTTATTCTACAAAGGCTAGGCCGCCAATTCCCGACTTCTGACTTCCACAGTAAATAGTACGGATTGGGACATCGACTAAGTTATAACATATAAAAAAAATTTGTCCTGACTTCCGAGTTTCGACAAGAAGGGTCGGATGGCCCTTCATTTATGAGTGAAAACATAAGAATGAACGGTTGACCCTTCCTATATTGTAGGATTAGTATGAATAGTAAACAACAGAAGGATCGGGAACCATTCTTATATCCTCGAAATATCAAGAATATCATGGAGAGAAAGGATCGGGAAACCCTTTGTTTAATATAGAATTGTGAACACGTATATCCAGCAATTCACCTATATCTAGAATGGAGAACACAAGAAATATCGACTGACCCTTCTTGCAGTATAGAACTATTATGAAAATAATATTGGGTAGAAGAAGGGTTGGTAGCCCCTTCATTTATGAGAGAATTGTAAAAATATTCAACCTACGAAGGCTAGGATGACAATTCATGTACATCCAGAATGGTGAACACTTGAAGAATACTAAGCACACAAAGGCTCGACCGACCATTCATTTACGAGAGAAATGTAAAAATATTTAATCTATGAAAGCTAGGATGACAAGTCCCTACTTCCGAATTCCGCAGTAGATTGTATGGATCATGACATCTGCTAGAAGTTATAAAATAAAAAAATTGTTTGTCCTGACTTCTAATTTATAACACGAAGGGTTGACCGACCCTTCATTTATGAGAGAAAATAGAAGAATGAACATCTGACCCTTCTTGTATAGTAGGATTATTAGGAATAGTAAAGACTAGAAGGATTGAGAACCCCTTCTTACATCCTCGAAATATCAAGAATATCATGGAGAGAAAGGATCGATCACCCCTTCGCTTAGTAGAGAATTGTGAACACCTATATCCATAAATTCACCTATATCCAGAATGGTGAACACAAGAAGGATCGACGGACCCTTCTTTCTAAATGAAAATATTACGAAAAGAATATTATGCGGAAGAAGGTCGGTCACCCCTGCATTTATGAGATAATTGTAAAAATATTCAACCTACGAAGGCTAGGCTGTCAATTCATATACATCCAAAATGGTGAACACTAGAAGAATAATGAGCACAAGAAGGCTTGGTCGACCCTTCATTTATGAGAGAAATGTAAAAATATTTAATCTGTGAAGGCTAGGGCGACATTTACCGACTTCCGACTTCCACAGTAAATAGTAGGGATCGAGACATAGGCTAAGTTATAACATATAAAAAAAATTTGTCTCTTTTTCTGACTTCCGACAAGAAGGGTCGACAGAACCTTCATTTATGAGAGAAAACTGAAGAATGAACAGTCGACACTTCCTGTATTGTAGGATTAGTAGGAATAGTAAAAACTAGAAGGATCGGGCACCCTTTCTTATATCCTCGAATTATCAAGAATATTATGGGGATAAAGGATCGGTATCCCCTTCGTTTAGTAGGGAATTGTGAACACCTATATCCAAAATGGTGAACACAAGAAGGATCGACCAACCCTTCTTTTAGTATAGAACTATTATGAAAAGTATACTAGGAAGAAGAAGGGTCAATCGCCCCTTCATTTATGAGAGAATTGTAAAAACATTCAACCTATGAAAGCTAGGTTGTCAATTCATGTATATATAGAATGGTGAATGCTGGAATAATACTGGGCACAATAAGGGTCGGTCAACCGTTCATTTACGAGAGAAATGCAAAACTATTTAATCTACAAAGGCTAGGCCAACAATTCATCTATATCCCTAATGGTGAATAGAAGAATGAACAGTCGACCATTCCTGTATTGTAGTATTAGTAGAAATAGTAAACATCAGAAGGATCAAGAACCCCTTCTTATATCCTCAAAATATTAATAATATCATGGAGATAAATGATTGACCGCCCCTTCATTTAGTAGATAATTGTAAGACTGTCGAAGCTATGAATAGTCATCCAACAATTCACCTATATCTAGAATGGTGAACACAAGAAGTAATGACTGACCCTTCTTGTTCTATAGAAATATTATGAAAAGAATACTGAGCACATGGAGGGTCGATCGCCACTTCAGTTAGGAGATAAATGTAAAAATATTCAACCTACGAAGTCTAGGCCAAAAATTCATGTATATCCATAATGGTGAACACTGGAAGAATACTGAGCACAAGAAGGGTCAGTCGACCCTTCATTTATGAGAGAAATGTAAAACTATTTAATCTAGTAAGGATAGGTCGACAATTCATCTATATCCAATATGGTGAACACAAGAATGAACGACCAACCCTTCTTGTCTTGTGGGATTAGTAGGAATTGTAAAAGCAAGAAGGATCAAGTGCCCCTTCTTCTATCCTCCAAATATAAAGAATATCATGGAGAGAAACGAATGGCCGCCCATTTGTTTAGTAGACTTAATTGTAAAACTGTCAGAGCTATGAATTGTCATCTAACAATTCATCTATATCCAAAATGGTGAAAACAAAAAGGCACGACTGACCCTTCTTGTATTATAGAACTATTAAGAAAATAATATTGATCACAATAAGGGTCGTTCTCCCCTTCATTTATGAGAGAAATGTAAAAATATTTAGCCTACGAAGGATAGGACGACAATTCATCTTTATTTAGAATGGTGAACACTGGAGGAATACTGGGCACAAGAAGGGTCGGCCGCTACTTCAGTTATGATAGAAATGTAAAGATATCCAACCTACGAAGGCTAAGCCAAAAATTCATCTATATCCAGAATGGTGAACACAAGAATCAATGGATGAACCTTTTTGTATTGTATGATTATTAGGAATAGTAAACACAAGAAGGATCGGGCGCCCCTTCCTATATCCTCCAAATATCAAATATATCATGGAGTGAAAGGTTAACCACCCCTTCATTTACTAGAGAATTTTAAAACTATTGAACCTCTGAATGGTCATCTAACAATTCACCTATATCTATAATGGTGAACCCAAGAAGCATCAAACGACCCTTTCTGTACTATAGAACTATTAGTTAAATAAAACCTAAGAAGAATTGTGTTGGCTCGGTTTTGCAACCAAGCTTAGTGCTATGGGCACCTACTAACTAGTAGTAGCAGTTTCAATAGAAATAAAAACAATAAACTAAATAAACAATACTTTTCATGGATCTAAACAAGAATCTAAGCAAATAATTTAAATATTTCAAAATCAAGAACAAGAAACATAAGAAATAATTTTTTGTATTGAAAAGTGGGGGGCAAGCAAGTGCTTGCGATATTACCTTCAATGGTGAAGGTTGATGTTGAGCAACTCCCAAGATGAGTAGCTCCAAACTCCAATAGGTCTCTTTCTCCAAGGTTGCTTCAATGGCTAAAAGTGCTCAGGGGAGATTTCAGCAGCATAAGGATGAGATAATGGAAGGATGTGAAATGAGGAGCCCCTACCACCTTTTTATAGGTTTTGGTGGTGAGGAATACCATTTGTGGTTTTGTGGAGACCAATGGTATTGACCAACATAGTTTAGGTATTTTTCCCTCCTTTTTCCTTTTTTGAATAAAAATAATATTTTAATTCCCTTTTTAATATTTTTGGGAATTTGGACCCTTTTTGAGGGTTTTTTGTGATTTTCTTGGAAAAATAATCTTTTTAATGGAAAAAGGGGTGTACTAAGGTCTTTTGGTGACCTTTTGTTGGTTTCAGAGGCTCAGATGGTGGAAAAGTGGACAAATGGGTCATGTGAGTAAGGGAATGAGCTAGTGAGCACTTTTTAGGTGTTAACAGATTGCCCCCTGATGTGTGAGGGCAGGAGCTCATCGTATGGCCGATAGACATCATAGTTCTTTTGTCCTTTTTCTGGGTTTTAGGGGAGAGAAGAGACCGGTTGGAGACTGGAGCCACGGCCCTTGGAAGCTGCAAAAACAAAAAATATTACATTGCCTCAATATGAATGAGGTATAATTTCTGATAAAGGACGAGGCGGGCATTCCCATGCTCGTATCAAGACATATACAAAACAATTAGTCCCAAGAAGGGGGATCTAATACGTAAAGAGATATACTGGTACATCATAATGGTCCAGAGGGGACATGATTGTGGGATATACTCATGATCATGACTGATCTCAATAACTGATACACTGGAATAACTGTGAAACTGCTGAAACGGAAGGTGTCCAACATCTGTAGGGACTCAGAGACTATGAGTCATTTCTGAGAAATAATGTAACTGTATACTCAAGGGAGTATGAAACAAGGGTGAATCTGAATGCTGTCGCCATGCGCAACCCGGATATCTATAGAACGAGTGAACTGGTTGTATCCATAGGTAGACTCTCATATGTGGAGGAGTCAGGTGGTATCCGGGGTCTTCAACTAATAAGTGAACGTACCAATACCCTGTGCGAGTCTCAACGATGCGATGAAGGTGTGGAAGTCGAGCATGTGAGAAACAACCATTTGGAGAGGCACTGAGGATTCCTCTCGAAATGATTCGGAGGCACTCATCATGAATGGTAATGAGTCCAAGACACAGGGACCTCTAGGTCTATCCTCTGGAATCAATGTGGTTGTCGTCGACAGAGGGAGACCAACAACTAACAAGGCAATGATGTTTCCTTGCTAGGAGCACGAGGTGTAGAACTGAAGTGATGTAGTACTGCTGGTAGGACTGACATACTTGTGGGGATGGGAAATAACTGGGTCAAAAAAAAATGGGTAGACTCAAACTTCCTTTGTTCAGAGCATGATGACATGGTTGACCTGGCAGCGTAGGGAACTGACTTGTAGGTGTGGGGATCATCTTTTAGGGACTGAAGGGTATGTACTGACTCTGGGGGGGTGAAGCTGATGGTAGCTGTCGAGGGAGTTTCCGGGTGACATACTGCAGAATACTCTGAACAAAGGCGACCAGAATGGGGAAGCTGCTATGTGAGTAGATATGATCTGTCGTGGCGCCAAGAGGTACCATTGATTCCTTCTTCGTAGTTTTAATGAGCTCCAAGAAGGGATAAAAGTGTGCTCTGAAATGGTACGGTCCTGTGGATTGTGTGAGCCCAAGACGGCTCATGCTCATGGTTGTTTTCATGTTTAGAGAGTCTGAAAACGGTAAGTGGACACTGTTGGTGTTTCTTTTTCGTGGTTTAGTCTCCAAGGCCCAAAAAAGCATAAAATGATGCGGATGGAGAACTCTTCTAGCCGATGTGACTAGAGTATACCTTTTTCGTAATTAGTCTACGAGGTCCGGAAAAGGGGTAAACTTATACCAGGTAGACGCCCTTTCAGATACGTTTAGCGAGCATGAAAGGAAGCAAGATTGCTCGGCGATCTTTTCATTGTTTTAGGAGTCAGAAAAGAGCTTAACAGAAACTCCCTAAGTGCCTTTTTCGTAAGAGGGGTTGCTCGGCCCGAAAAAGGGATAAAATTATACCGAACAAAAATGGATTGATGAGGGAGAGAAAAGGTCTCAAGCATCGTCATCTGTTTGGAAAACTGGATCCGGTGACATAAGGATTGTCGAAAACGGAGAACGGCCGATGTGGCACGCAAACCGAGGTGACGAGGGGGCGTGGAAAAAATGCCCGGAAAATCTAAAGGTGAGGGCGAGAAATGATCTCTAGCATCATCAAGAGCGCGGAAAACTGAATCCGGCGATATAAGACACATCGAAAACGGAGAACGGCCGATGTGGCACGCAAACCGAGGCGACGAGGGGGCGTGGAAAAAATGTCCGAAAAATCTAAAGGTGAGAGCGAGAAATGATCTCTAGCATCATCAAGAGCGCGGAAAACTGAATCCGGCGATATAAGACACATCGAAAACGGTGAACGGCCGATGTGGCACGCAAACCGAGGCCACGAGAGGGGCTAAAAAAATGGTCAAAAAATGACCCCGTTAAAAAAGGGAAATGGAAGGAACCTTTATGAAGTTCTTGCTGTGCTGATCCCAACGGTACCAACGGTTTGAGAAATGGACTTCGTATGACACCGTAATGGTTGTTTGAAATTTGTGGAATTTCTATAAATAGGACGTGGGGCCCAATATGACTTGTCATTGTCACGTGCGAGTTTGATAGAGCAGTCAGAGCTATTTCTCGATTTCTGGGAGATTTCCCAGTTGGTTTTCGATTTAGCGAGTTGCAGGTAACTCTATTCGCCTTAACCTAGTCAATTATGTCTTTTTTATTTGGCGGTGGGCCACCGAAGGCCGCGAAACTCCACGTTGACTCTCCAACGTGGAACCGCGGGGGTTTCGGGGCGGAACCCGTGATGAACCGCGCGGGTTTCAGGATCACAGTCGCGATGATCATCGCGACTGTGAGGTCGGAACCCGCGATGTTCATCGCGTGTTCATGGGTGACAGTCGCGATGTTCATCGCGACTGTCTGGACGAAACTCGCGATTTCATCGCGAGTTTTTTCATGGAACCCGCGATGGTCATCGCGGCTTTTGTGGAAAAGCCGCGATGGTCATCGCGGCTTTTTGTGAAAAAGCCGCGATGGGATTTTTTTCTAAAATTTTTATGCTGGGGCTAAAATTTTCTGTGTTTTCTTGGCAGGATGTTGCGGAGGGCTCAGTCCGTATGGCGGGAGAGAGATATTGATGCCGAGATTGTGGCGAGGATCGAGAATGATGGGGGGGTGAGACAGACCCTAGCCATGAGCGGACTCTTGAAGTTCGCTCAGATACCTTATATCCGTTCAGTGAGGAGACTCCTGAACAAGCTCGTGCAGTGGTGGGTGCCGGCAGAGGGTGCCTTTATTATTGGTGGTGAGAGGTTGGAGATTACTCTCACTGATGTATATTTTTTGACCGGTTTGCCTCGCTTGGGTGAGGTGGGTGATATCTCTCTGAGGTTGCCTCCAGGCGTGGATATGGAGGACCTTTTACAGACCTTTTGTGGGGATGACGCTGTTTTGGTAAACAGCTCTATCAGTCTGAAGTTCCTACGTGAGTGGGATATGCGGGCCGTTGGTGCCTGTGTTCTGAGGGTTTTGGGTGCTGCTGCACCACATCGTATGTCTGGGGGGCAGACGGTGATGGTGGACTCCGTTCTACGGGGTACTTACTATGCTTGGGCTCAGATGTTCTTGGCCGGTGTCCGGAGAGATCTGGACAAGGCCGTGAGAGAGGGAGGTGAGTTCTGTTACGCCTCTTTTTTATGTTGTTTTTTCTTTGAGTGGGTGCCGACCTTACGGCCACACGTACCCGTTCGTGCTGGTCTTCCTAGCGAGCCTCGTATGATGAGGTGGGGGCAGATGATGCCCCGTGCTGGCGGTGGTATCCGTGGCTTCTTCACAGAGGATTTTTTCCAGCAGTGGGAGCAGATGCCACTGGTGATCGAGGACTATCCATACGCCGGCATGGACTACCGGGGAGACCCAGAGATGCCACGTGCCCCAGGACAGGCCTGGAGCTTAGACGGTATGTTTTTGTGCCTTATGTGATGTTTATACCATATGTATTATGATTGATCATGATGATATCTGTTGTATAGTATCTGATGGTTGTACTTGCTTTGTGCAGATATTGGTCCGGTACCACCACCTGACTATGTGGCTCGGCAGGGGCGGGCGATGGTGGTTGCTCGTCCCCCAGTACCTGTACGTCCTCCTCGTGGTGGAGGATATGGAGCCCGTGGGCGAGGGGTTGGCCCTCAGGACGATGCTATAGATGGTGTTCGACGGACTTTAGCCCGGATCGTAGCTAGACTTCCGGAGGATGGCTGGAGGGACCTTGATCGGGACATTTTGCAGGGATGTCTCGGTGCACCGCCTGAGTGGCAGTCACTGTTGTTGAGGGCAGCGGTGCTTGCTGCGAGACACGGGGGTGGTGGAGGAGATGCTCCGGCAGAGCCGGCACCGGGGAGGATACGTCTGAGGG
Organism: Larix kaempferi; assembly: GCA_027924585.1. Lineage (NCBI taxonomy): Eukaryota > Viridiplantae > Streptophyta > Pinopsida > Pinales > Pinaceae > Larix > Larix kaempferi. The sequence continues at coordinate 4,211,188 of BSBM01000118.1, forward strand.
ACGACCCAGCAGGGCCAGCCGAGCGGCGAGTTCGGGGTCGTCCTGACCCGGCTGGGCCAGCGGAGGTGGAGTCGGAGGAGGAGCCGGAGGAGGAGCATGAGGATCCGGAGGATCCTGATGATTAGACGTCATTGTACTTGCCCCCAAATGCTCATGAGCATATGGGGAAGCGTTTTTTGTATGACAGATGTATTTTGTGTATATCGAGTGCTGAGGGCACTTATGACATGTAGACTATTTGGTTCGTATATATATGTGGATATATATTTTGGATATTTTGTTGTGTATGCACGTGGATGCACTTTGTCTTTTGTATATGCCCATGGAGGCACATGTTATGCACGTGGATGCAGTGTGTTTGTAGATTTATATATGCCCGTGGAGGCACATGCTATGCACATGGATGCATTATTTTGGTTTGTTTGTTTTTATGCCCGTGGAGGCACATGTTATGCACGTGGATGCAATATTGGTTTTTTGTAAATGCCCGTGGAGGCACATGTTTTGCACCTGGATGCATGTTTGTTTATGGATATGACATGATGTGATTGGTGTGCCAGTCGAGGACACTGTTGGCCATATTATCTGCTACACTATTGAGGTGTCTTGGGACATGTGTGAATGTAATGGATTCAAACTGTCTAACCATTTGTTTAGTGCGCAGGAATTTTCTGAACAGACAGGGATCGCGTACCTGGTAATCATTGTTGAGCTGGGAAACTAGGAGCTGTGAGTCCAAGAAAACGTTGAGGTGACGTATGCTCATCTGGAGAGCGGCGGCCAGGAGACCGGTCACGGCATCGTATTCAGCTTGATTATTGGTGGCGGCACCTAAACATACTCCATCAATGTGAATTAAATCATGTGAAGGGGAGTATATTACCCAAGCTGCGGAGGCGAGATTGGGAGACCAACGGCTTGCACCATCAGCGAAACCGATATGGCAGAGTGGAAGAGGCTCCATCTGTGGTCATGCAGGGAAAACAAATATTTAGGTTTTTGAAAATTCTTTGTGAACGAAAAAACGTGTGCTTATACTAAAAAATGGACGATGGTGTCCATGAGATTTTCTATCGGTAAAATCTTTTAAGGTACAACCCGTTGCGTGGGTTGCGTAAGGTGTTGCCTTCTGAATCGGTCAGAATGTATGCCCCCTGCCCGAGGCAGGTGTGTATGATGTAGGGGCCTTGCCACATAGACACGAACTTTCCTTTGCCGGTTTTATCAGGAGCTTGATCGTAAGCGAGGACAAGGTCTCCCTCCGAAAAGGTTCTTGGGTGGACGCGTTTGTCGTAACTTAGTTTCGATCGTTGTTTAGCAGCTTCCATGTTTTGAATGGCTGTGCGCCGATCTTCATCGGCCTGCTCTAGGAGCAGTAAACGTTGCTCGATCGGGGAAGTATCCGGTAGGAGCTCAACGGCGATGTGTAAAGCTGGGATCTGGCACTCAATAGGGAGGACAGATTCGACACCGTGAACTAAATGGAAAGGGGTAAAGCCGGTGGCGGTTTTGGTTGATGTGCGGTAAGCCCAGAGTGCTGGGAAAAGCATGTGATGCCAATTGGATTTGTGCTTGTCTACAGTGCGTTGGAGAATGGTCTTCAAGATTTTATTGATCGCTTCGACTTGGCCGTTTCCTTGGGGGTAGTAAGCGGAAGAGAAATGGTGTTCGAATTTCAACATGGTTGATAATTCCTTCCAGACGGCATCTTCGAAGTGAGAGCCGTGGTCAGAGACTAACTGTTGTGGTACTCCGAAACGAGCGATGACGTGGTTGAAGAAAAACCGCGCTGCAGTGTCGGCTTTGCAGTTATAGGTCGGCATGGCTTCTGCCCACTTGGTGAAATAATCTACGGCCACGATTATATGTTTGTGACCGCCGGCTGACGGGGGGTTGCAGTCGAGGAAATCTATGGCCCATTTGCAGAATGGTCCAACAGTGATAACTGGATGAAGGGGGGCAGGGGGGGTTCTTGCTTTGGGGGCAAAGAGCTGGCAGTTTTGGCAATGCTTGACTGCGGTGATGCAATCAGTAAACAACGATGGCCAAAAATAACCTGCCCGAATGATTTTCTGGGCGGTAGCCATGCCGGAGAAATGGCCTCCACAGGCACCGCTATGACACTCATTGAGGACTTGTTCTGCCTCACTATGGGATAGGCAGCGGCGTAAGATAGTATCAACGCCGCGTCGGTAAAGTACATCTCCAATAAGTAGGTATCGGGGTGCGTGGTGTCGTATGCGACGGCGTCCATCACGATCGATGTGTGGTCGGAATTTTTGCGTACGAAGGTAAGTCAAAATGTCTCCGTACCAAGGGTCGTCCGACGAAATGACGAAGATCTGCTCATCAATCAGGTCCGTATGGATAACGGGTGATGTCGAAGAGGACGGGAGATCTGTAATTAGGTGAGCAAGCGTGAGAGCTTTGGTGCTTTTGGGAGTCTTGAAAGTGAGGTCATATTCCTGGAGGATAATGACCCATTTAGCGACACGACCCTGCAGGAGCCTCCTGGTGAGGAGGTAGACCATGGGGTTGGAGTCGGCCACGACTGTGGTATGACTAATCAAAATGTAGTGTCGTAGTTTTTGTACGGAAAAGACTACAGCTAGGGCTAATCTTTCCTCGTATGGGTAACGTAGCGGTGGGCCAGACAAGGTCTGGCTGACATAATAAATTACATGCTCTTTGTGGGAAGCATCTTCTTGGACCAAAACTCCGGATACGGCATATTCGGATGCCGAGACGTAAAGGGTGAAGTCTTGGGAGAAATCCGGTGGGGATATCAAGGGGGCTTGTGTGAGAGCCTTCTTGAGGGCTTCAAATGCCGTGTCTGCTTGTTCGTCCCAAACAAAAGGTATGTGGGTACGAAGTAAGCGTAAGAATCCATGGACTTTGGTGGCGTAATCAGGAACAAAGCGCCTAAGAAAATTGGACCGCCCTTGCAAGCTCTGAAGCTGTCGAAGCGTGCGAGGAGGGGGGAGTTCTAAGATGGCTTTGACCTTCAGGGGGTCGACAGTGATCCCATCTTGGGAAACAATGAAACCCAACAACCGGCCCGCTGGGACGCAAAAGACACACTTGTGTGGGTTCAAGCGGATTTTATATTTGCGACAACGCAGGAAAACTTGCCGGAGGTCGCTAAGGTGGTCTGATCGTTTTCGGGAACGCGCTGTGAGGTCGTCAAGATAGACTCGCAGGATATGGACTAAGTCGTGAAAGCAATAGGTCATGGCTCGCTGGAAAGTGGCAACAGCATTTTTAAGGCCAAATGGAATGACGCGATAGGCAAAGGTGCCCCATGGGGTGGTAAAGGCTGTCTTGTACTGATCCTCCTTGCGGATGTGGATCTGGTTATATCCGGAAAAACCGTCCATGAAGGATAGGACCTCATGGCCCGCACACTCATCAATGAGTTGGTCAATGAATGGCGTGGGGAAATTGTCTTTTGGACAAGCGTGGTTTAGATCGCGGAAATCAGTGCATACTCTAAGGGTGCCTTGTTTTTTGTTGACAGGAACGGGGTTCGACACCCATGTGGTGTACGGGATAGGGTAGATGAAACCTGCTTTTCGAAGTTTTTCGACTTCAGCCTTAACAGCGGGGAGCTTGGCAGGGTGAATAGGTCGCTGTTTCTGACGAACAGGGGGTACTTCGGGCCATGTATCGATGTGGTGTTCAATAATGGCGGGGTCGAGACCAGGCATCTCGGTATAGGACCAGGCAAAGACATCGCGGAACTCCTGAAAGAGCTTTCTGTACGCCTGAGTTTCTGCTTGAGTGCAAGATGCGCCCAGCGAGATGAGCTCAGGTTTCCCTGGTGTTGTGGAAATGTCTATCTGGATAGTGGGGGAAATGTTGGACATGTTCCCTTCTTCAAAGGCATCTGGTGCTGGGATGGGGTCCTTTAACCAATCGACCTTAGCAGGTATGAAGTCTTTCGACTCGACTGATAGCTGGTCGGATGCGGTGGGGGTAGATGTCTCCGGTAGGAAGTACGAGCGATGATGCATGTCATCCCAAGGGTAGTCGGGTGCAGTGAGTGTCTCCAAAATCTGCTCGTCAGTACTGAAGTAATCAGACCATAAATCGAGGGGTTCTGGTTTGAAGGTTGTCGAAATCATATATATCGTATTGACTTCTTCTGACGAGGATGATGGTGGAGGGTGAATCTCCTCGATAAGGGGAGGGGAGATCTCTAAGTCGGCATTGTTTAACTCGTACAACGCTGCTCTATAGTCAGGTAGATCAGGGCAATGGTGAGAGTAGTGGTCGTAAACACTGCATATAGCACAAGGATGGTTAGTGCGCAGTGATTTGTCGCGAGGCTGTAGAGGTGGCTCTAATTTGACTACTGGGATTCCTATGTCATCGTCCAACATATTCATATGTTCTTGGAGTGCCGGTAAGTGTGGGCATTGGTGAGTTGGATGGCCAATTTCATCGCATAATGAACATTTGGGGGGAGCTCGAAACACCGGTGGGGGTTTGGCTGCCTTAGGAGGTGGTATGGCAGTGTAGGGTTGTGGACCTCTGCCCCCAGTGGGCTTAGGCAGGAGAGGGGGATCGTTTGACGCCGAAGCAATCGTGAGACCGGGAGGAGGTTTCATTGACGACGAAGGAATATTGAGGTTAGGAGGGGGTGTCGTTGCCGACGAAGGGATCACGACGCCAGGAGGAGGCTGATTTGTGGTAACAATAGGTTGTACCGGTTGGAGGATAACGTCTGGTGTCGGTAATCGAACGGGAGGCGGAATATACCACACGGGTAATCCCAATGTTAGCCCGGGTAGGCTAAGGGTAGCCATAACCGGGGCGCTTACTACACCCGAAGGAGGAAATAGGAAGGGGATGGTGTGGATGGGTGTAACACTAATGTGACTGGGGATCAATGGTGGTTGACCGCCGGATGTTTGCGTATTCTGCGAAACAGTACAGAGATTTGCGACCTGGGTCTCCGGTGACGGTGGTGGGATGGCCTGGAATGTAGAGGTCATTGGTGTATCCGAATACAGTCCGGGTGCCACAGAAGACACAAAGGAGGTAACTGCACTAGAAGCGGGTTGTTCAATCATGGGGAGAACATTCTCCGGTGCTGCAGGGGCGTTGGGGTCATAGTAGGTGAGTTGGTCAATTTTGACCACGCGGCCCTCATGGGGGAACATCATGGTGCGGAAGACGGAGGAGGCGACCGCTTTCATGGCATACATGTAACTGCGGCCAAGTAAAAGGTTATAGTCCAGCTGGGCGTTAATGACCTCTATGTCGATGAGCACAGTCTTCCCACCTAATTGGACGGGTACCTTGGGTAACAAACCTTGAGGTTGAGCTGACCGGCCGTCATAGGCCCGCAATGCAGTGGTGGATTGCTGGAGAGCAGGGGAGCCCAACTTTTGCCAAACAAAAGTGGACATGACGCATGTGGAGGCACCCTCGTCGATGATACATCGATGGATGACAAGATTCCGAATAGAAACGGAAACTTGGACTGCTATGGTAGAAGGCAGCCGTGGTTCAGATTGGTCTAAATCAAAGGTCATCAAGTTCGAATCATTTGGGTCAATCGCCCCAATGGCGGAAAGTAAAGTCTTGCGCTGAGTAGGACAGGTTTTTAAGACTTCTAACGCAGACATGGCTGTGGGGGATTGAGCTAAGTCATCTACGATGTTGTAATTGGACGCAGCCCGTGCATTGGGGTTGTTGTTGATTCGGCGAAGGGGAAAGCGAGGTGCTTTAGAAGCGCCATCGAGTGGAAGCTGAGGTATACGCAATGTCTGATCAGTGGGATGAGCATTAGTATCCTTTTCAGCGGGGGGGGCTTCAGTAGTCGGTCCATATTGAAATGAGGAGCCCCTACCACCTTTTTATAGGTTTTGGTGGTGAGGAATACCATTTGTGGTTTTGTGGAGACCAATGGTATTGACCAACATAGTTTAGGTATTTTTCCCTCCTTTTTCCTTTTTTGAATAAAAATAATATTTTAATTCCCTTTTTAATATTTTTGGGAATTTGGACCCTTTTTGAGGGTTTTTTGTGATTTTCTTGGAAAAATAATCTTTTTTAATGGAAAAAGGGGTGTACTAAGGTCTTTTGGTGACCTTTTGTTGGTTTCAGAGGCTCAGATGGTGGAAAAGTGGACAAATGGGTCATGTGAGTAAGGGAATGAGCTAGTGAGCACTTTTTAGGTGTTAACAAATTGGACGCCCCTTCGTATATTCTCCAAATATCAATAATATCATGGAGATATTATATCTAGATAACTTTGACATAAGTAGCTTTGAGAAAGGAACAAACACTCCTTCTTGCATCGATCCATTTTCTACAAACCATAATAAAGATCCATTTAAATGGTAAGGAGTAGCACTTGATTGAAATGTGACTTCCTGTAATATCCTTGATCTTTTATTTCTAGCACAAATACCAAATTAAAATGACATTTAATATGAAATAATGATCGCTCCTTCTACGATCGATTCTTTCTCAAATGACTATATAAAATGTACATTCGATCTCTCATGCATAAAGTTGGAAGATTTGTTTTTAATCAATCCATTGATTTTAGAAAGGAGTGGTTGTTCCTTCTCCATCAATCATTCGCCTGAACATTTGCAAGTATACATTAATATGCAAACAGTAATTTATAATTATAAACATTGTATGAATTCTTATATTAACTACAGAATATTTACTGCTTTGGAGATATAATATGTTTGCGTTGTTGAGCCTTAGTAATTACTAGGAAATCTCTTTCCTTGATTTGTTAAAATATCACAACCTTTGTTTATTCAAGCATGGAATATTGACATCTACAGATCCCATTTCTGACGATTTATTACGTGTTCAAGTTGAAGTAATTGATAGAGACTAATGTTTCCTTCTACAAAATGATCTTATGGTGTGTAATTTTTGACCAGATCTAATGAAAAGTGGTCCCGATTCAGATCCGGTTTCATGTGCAAATCAAGGGTGGGTTTTCCCCTCGTATGATGTTTTTAATCGGTCCGGAATTAATACCATGTCATCTTTGAAGAAATGAATTTTTTCGGTATGGAAGAAAAGAATCATGGATGTGAAAACCTCGTTTGTATTACATTACATGAATATTGAAAAAAAGTTGACAAATGTAGACCATGAAAAATTTCTTTTGTACCTTAGAAGATTATTTTTCAATCATATTGAAAAAGATGTGACCAAATATTCCTTCAAAGCACTCAAAGTAAGTCCTTCTAAAGCAATGATGTGGAACACGACTAAGTGTTTCGAAAGCTCAAAAGAAGTTCAACAAGAACAGATCAAGTACTTTTTGTTCAATGAGAAAGTTTTTTCTATTGATCTAACATGATGTGTTATTGTTCCTCTCCATTCGCAATATCAAAAATTTGATGAGGAGGTCGTGGTAAATATGGTTTTATCTCTTTTCTCAACTTTTACAACAACATTGAGATATGTTATTCTATTGCCTTTCTATAAGGAGACAAAGTTGGGGTTTCTTCCTAGAAATAAAGAAGAAATTAATTTTCCTTCAATAAATTTCTATATATTGGATGGGAAACATAGTATTTCAGTGCAAAAAAAAATCATTGAAACTGATAAATATCAATCGGTCCATTCAAGGTATCATCACCAAATAACTCGTCTTCTACTTAAAGATGTTCCTCAAAACGTTATCAACAAATTATGCAAACAACACAATTTATCAAACAAGGAATTTGCAGACACTCCATTCATTTCTCAAGTTGTAAGAGCAACAGAGAAATGGATATCTTGCAGTAGGCCATCCCACCGGGGAAAGAGAAATGCTTCCAGCGAGGATTGACAAGTATAGAGTTTTTCTTCTTATCAATCAAAGTCTTTAGATTGATGCCTATGTTCTGAAATTACTAAATTAAATATTATCTTTAATTTTATATGTTCATAACAAACTACCACCCCCGAAATGTATCCTAAATAAGGAATGGATTAGAAGTTCATTAAAATTTAATTAGCGTAGTTAATCACTTAACGGAATTCCAGCGGAAATCTTTTCCGACTACATGCCGATCCATGTGAGGTAAACTGGTGTGGTTCACGATTTTGCAGGGGTAACGATGTGCAGTTAGGTAAACATTTTGAATTTTTCATGCGTGGTAGTAACCATTAGCGGATTTTTTGACTGCCCATTTCGATTTTACCCAGAACCTCCATCAGCGGATGTTTTGAGCCATTTCAATTTTACCCAGAACCTCCATCGACGGGTTTTTTGAGCCATTTCTATTTTACCCAGAACCTCCAGAACCTCCATCAATAGATTTTTTGACCCATTTCGATTTTACCCAGAACCTCTGATCAAACTAGGTCGTCTTCCATGCTTGACCTCACTCACAAGCCCTTTAAGATAACCCTGTGAACAAACCAGGTCCCTTCTTGAGAAAAACTAGCAATATCACTGATCAAATCAGATCGGACGCGATTCCAGGTCAAACCAATTCAGATTGCATGGAAATTTTCTGAACAAAGGGTATAATGTTTTTTTTATCCAGATATGGTTGTATTTCTATTTGGGATTCATTTAATGAATGTAATTGCTAAAAATCCATTTTTTTCATTTATATATTATTATAAGGCTTGTATCATTTATTTTTTAATTTCTGTTGTACAATTTCAGATCACATGGGATGCGATTCCACATCAAACCAGATCAGATTGCATCAAATTTTTCTGACCAAAGACAATGTGTGATGGTGCAGGGTAAGTTTTCCACTATCATTTGTATTTCTATTTGAGATTCTTCCTTTTTATATTTTTATAAGGTTTGTAACATTCCTTTTCTAATTTCCATTGTACATTTTCTTTTTCTAACCAATCTGGATATAAAAATTATTTACCAGATACTGTATATGCACAGTAATCAATTTTACCCCTAGTTTTTTTATGCATAAATCTTATAGGACTCGGAAGATTTTATTTTGTTGTGTATGCAAATCCATAACCCTATTTACAAGAAGAAAATAAATTAATGGTTCTTACCAAAGGTTAGTGTATCATTTATATTGTGCCTATAGAGCTAGATTATTTTTTTCATTGTGTATTTTCAATTCAGAGATCCCCAGTGTAACCTGTGTGGCCCCTTTGGGCATCTTGTCATGATTGCAGATTATAAATTTTCATAAATTTAATCATGTTCAAAATAGACCCTAATCCATTGCCACATAAAGAACGGAAGCCGTTGCCTCCAGAAGTTGTGGAAGAAGCATTCTGAATACTTGCAGAAGAGGATGCTATACGAGAAAAACAACAACAAATGAAGCAACAATTATCTAAACAACGAAGGAAGTCACGACAATTATGTAAAATTGATAAAAATGATTGTTGGAGTGATGATGAAATAGAGTCTAGCGGTAATGATGGTCAGGTCTAGCTTAACAATATGAAAATACCTTATCAACTCCGTTGTTGCTCATCTATGCAATGTGTTAGGGGAAAAGATCCAAACTTTGATATTCTTGCCCTTGTTAAAGAAGAAAGTGGTTTAGAAGAGATAATTCTCTGCAAAGTTATTGATGAGTCCCATATAGGAAATGTAGAGTTGACAAAATTGGATCCTTGTGAGAATGATCCAATTCTTTACACTATTGGTACTAGTGGCACATGGACACATAGTATATGTCACCTACCCAATTTTTGAGAATAATTATTTTCTACTATTATCCTTTTTGCAAAAAAAAATACTTTGTGTTAGATTATAATTACAAGTTTGTAATTATGACCAAGTAGGTCAAAAATGAATGTAATGACTCATTATTATTATTTAATAAACGGAAATGGGAGACAAACACTCAAGAAAGTTGTTACAAGAGTATCCACTGGCCCACTAGGAGGAATGGAAGTTGCTGGAAGGATTGGGACAGATGGCAGCATTTGCACTCTACCATTAGCCATTGGTATGGGACAACTCCCCCTAATTTTGTGGCATTTCCCTCTCCAGGTGGAGAGAGGTGAGCAGGCAGCTCACTAATGACCAGTTAATTTCAAAAGACCTAGGAAACCTATAAAAGGCAAGTCGAATTGAGCAGGAAGCTCTTAAAATGTTTTCTATAGAAACATTCATCATGCTCATCGAGTGATGGCTGAGAGATTCGAATAGGGGAGGATGTGCAGAGTGCAAGTATAAGTCTGGAAATGTTATGAGAAGGGAAAACCAGAGGTTCTGGTGCTAATTCCATTGAATTACTGACCCTGTAAGGCTGGATATATCAATTTTCTTGCTGCTGCAAGTTGAAGGCCTAAGCTGCAGAAACTTCTTCCTCGTGGTGAATCAGTAGATAGGCTCGGGGGTCCTAAGGCAAACATCTTGGCTGTTTGGGAGCAGGTTGGGTGGAACAGGTTTCTTGAATGATTTGTTCCTCCCATTACACTTAGGTTCTGTTATGCTATGTTTTCTTTTTCAAATCACATGAATGCTCTCAGAAAATGGCTTAGTATTGTTATTTAATGGTCAATAGCAGAGAATGTCAGATCCTAAATAATTTAAATTTGTTGAACTAATAAAATGACTCCTCTGCATTTTTCCCCATGCGTGGAGCTGCATCGTACTCTAGTATAGAGAGGTAGCATTAAATCTACCCAGTTAAAAGTGAAACCTTGCATGCATCTAAATACCTAAACCAAAGACCACCCATGCACAGACCTATGTTTATCATGCATCTTATATTTTAGCAGCTGTAGATTATATGTATGCATGTATTATTTCACTATTCAATTCTATATGTTGAAACAACTTAACAGAAACTAAGTATAGCAGTAGGTTCTTTTCTTATTTCTAAAGGTGATCATTATGTTAACAACTAGGGCTACGGATCTTTACTAATTACTTCAAAGAAAACAATAGCATGCATTTTGTTTAACCATATTCCCATTTTGCTATCTTCTTATTGTTCTTAGAATCTGACTGATCTTATATAAATATTGTCTTCACTGTATTATATTGTACAGACAAAAAGAAAGCTACTGTGTTATTTTATGCTTTCATCAGACGTCCAAAATGGACAAATATAGGAATATATAGTTAGAATAAGAAAACTGTATATTCATAAGCAATCAAATTATCTGACGATTGCACTGTTATTTTCTTTGTTTTCCTGAACTATCAATTACATGTGATAAAACTTACATCACAGAATACCAAGTTATTAATATCTTGGACAAACATAGCTTTATTAAATTGACAGATTAAATTATAGTATCTCTACACCCAAGCTGGGGTCAATAGGTTCTCATTACATCATTATTTATAACATTTAACAGTTACCAAATCAAGGTTTCCTTGCCATAGACAATTTAACTGCAGAATCAAGAGTTGTTATTCTTATTCCTTTAAAAACATCAATATAGACATGTAGATTTCATTCACATCGATAGCTAGGGTTTAACATTATCACTTATGCTTTCAAAACAAAACCATTTCCTTTCTAATTGCGGCTTAATCCATACAAGCACAAACGCAGTATAAGCCTGGAAGATCACTCTCGGCTTATAGCCACTTTGTAATTAAACAAACATGCCTTTCGTTCCTTAGATCAGAGTTCAAGAATGAGTAGATCGAAAACACCATACGCAGAAATGAAACCTAAGATATCTTAACCGGCTATTAGATACAGATACGAAAACGAGAAGACCCATTTCACCAAACGTAGCCATTAAACCCTGAACATTATTGTTTCCATTTAAAATAACAGTAGTTACACCCTACGGTCGCCACTATCTTTTGCAGAAGGTTCCTTTCGAAACCCCATGCCATTTATACACACACCAAATACTGAAACCAAGTTACAGTCAACGTATCTCCTTATGCATCAACCCAGAAGTACTCAAAACGATAAGACATAAAATGTAAAGATACAAGACTATTTGCAAACACAAGGGTTCAACCCTGCTAAACTCGCCAATGCCAGGAATGGCCAGCCATATATTTTAAACATTTACATCACCTACTCTATCAACAAAAACTCAAAACTGAAGGTTGCCCAAATGTTGCAGGCGAGACAAAAGCCACTGTCGTGAAGGCATGCCACCAGCATTTGCTCATCAAGTCTGATTCCAGGAGAACCACTAAGGAGGGATACCACCAAAGCTTACAGGTGGGTTCGCTTAAGTTCTATTCCCCTTCAACTATTCCGGCACCTTGTGGATTTGCCGAGGGTTACCTGCCAATAGCCATACAATAAGTTAAGCATTGGATCATGGGAAAGAAAATACATGCAACAAGAATATTATGGAAACTCTTACATCATTACATTACCTGAGTTGTGACAGACAAAGCCAACATCCATCCACTGTGAAGGAGATGCACCCAGCTTGAAGACCACCCTGTGTGATAACTTTCGAAGACTTGCAACCCGACAGAGAAACCCAGACTTGCAAGCTACTACAACGCCCAACCGCCACACTCATCCAACCTATGGATGGCCACACCATTTAACTCCTAACTTGGCCTCCATTGATGGCTCTCACATACAGTTTGAGGACTTATACCAGTCTCGGGATCGAGCTCGGGGAAGGCTAGAAAAACCAGCAAACCCTAAGTGCCTCTCGGTCGATTGGCCTCACCTCCCAAACCCTACCACTGAACAATGACCAAGAAACGTTACAAAATCCATAAGTTACGCAATGGGTTCAACTCATCCCAATACACAATGATCAACGGTGGAGATCCATCCTCATCAAGACACATTGGAAGGTGGCAGTAGTAGCATTGAATTTCCCATCTACCTCCCAAGCTATGAGGTTTCCATACCGGTGGATAGCATGGCAGGAGGCCGTTACAACTCAACATTCCAAACCCTTTCACATGATGAGTCAGCTATTACCAATTACACGTAGCAATATCCTTGACACGGTGGCTAGGCATAGTAATTGCAAACCAAATCATTTAATACACACTCGATTCATATGCAGGCTTTTGCAGGGCCATCATTCCACCTGCCAACCCATACAAATCAACGTTAAAAGCATTAATATGTAAATATTATCAATGTATAACGATCACCAATAGCATATAGCCAAGGTTTCATACGATCCCATATAATCAATTGCGAAACACATTCATAGCTTATGAATATCCACTAAGGTCGCGAACAACCATAGGGCATGGTTTGACTCCGCCCATCACATAAAGTCTATTATAAAGTTCTCTATAGGGATTATTGCAGAGCTCATAAAGCTTGTCCACACCATAAGTTATATAAACACACCGCTAGGGTATGGTTTCCACCCAAGTAACCATCGCACACATTGCATGGTAGGGTATTAATACTTAAGGCATCACCATTTTAATTGCCCAAACAATAGAGATATAAAACCAACTTATCACTCTTTCCATAACATGACTTAAGACCGTGAGCCCTTGTCCTGAACTTGTCACCGTCAATATTTATAAAGAGAATTACTTAACAGCCGCAAGACATTTATGGAATGAGCATACACAAAGTCATCAACACTTAACGGAAGCATTCATGACGAACACACCCTGAGATAGACGTTATTTGCAGTCTTGACATAGACAGGTTCATCTCACAGAATTGGAAGGAGACCATACCTGTAGCATCGAAATTCATAAGCAGTCTTGATTTAGATCACGGTTATTAAACACTCTGATTTTCATAAGGACGAGTGCAATGCTTTAGTAGAGTAGCTAAGTAAGCCTCCGGGCACCTTGTGGGACCCCTTTCATCATCATCTAGAAAATTTCAACTGTCAGCACTTGTCAAAAGAATTTTGTTTTCTAGTGCATCATAATTTTCAATCATTCCAGCATACGAATAAAGTACAAATTCATTAATTGATTTTCATGATGTCATTAAAAGACAAGAGACACAACCATTAAATTGTTCCTATCAAGCGACACTTTTATTAATTGCTGAATATTGATTATTATTATTTCCACATTTTACAATATTAGCCTTTTTATGGTGATTTAATTTTTTTTTAATTTTATGAAAATATCCAGATTTTACAGTATCTATGATGTTTTCCCCATTCTAATGGTGTATACAGATGATAGTGGCAAACTTATGCTACACCATCCTTCATTATCTGAAATAAAATCATAGCTATCTTCAAGGTCATTTGAATATCCTTCCACTGCAGTCATCAAGCAAGGGTTTTACATGGGATCTAGGTCAGATGTGACTCCCTTATTGGGAGATGATCGTTTGATCAATATTGGAAGAAAGAAATTCATTCAAATGGATGGGCTTCTGGTGCACAACACAAATCCATTTGATTTTACCATAAAGGCAAGCATGTATGTTTGTATTTATTATGAAAAATTGCCTAGTATTTCCGAAGAAGAGTCATTAAAAATTCCATATCGTGTGGAAGTGTTGAATTGTTTAGTAGATGTTTCTACTGGTGGAACATTATGTTGGGTAAGAATTTTTGAATGTGAGTTGGATGTTATTGGTAGAGGCCACCATATTCCTGAAAGTGTGAATTTACATCCACATGAGGTGTTCTATACAAAAGAAGGTTTATTGATATCAACTAAAATCATTGATGGTGAGTATACCCATACCTCTTTTAATTCATATTTTTCAGTTTATATCACAATTTTTTTTCACCCAGAAAAAAACCCAGTTTATTTCTATTCATGTTTATGAATCAAAGAAAAATTACAGAAAACATAAGGTGCAAAAGTTCCAAATAAAACTACCAGCTAGACTCTGTAGACACTCTTTGTAACAGTCTTTAGTTGTATGTTCTACTGGATAGAACAAATTCCACATCAAATCATCAGTACATATTGATCAATATGCCTTATTGATTGAGACAAAAAAAATATTAAAAACTTGAAATGTACTAAACTGTGTAAAGTGCACATATGTAAAAGTATTCAGATAGTATCTAATGCAGAAATGACTATATACTAATTACAATGGATAGAACCTTTATCAACTAATGTGGAATCCAAAAATTCCTCGAAATAAAGTGTACCCTCTTCCAGGACAATAGTTTTCTTTGATAGAAAATCTACTTGTGTGTTGAGTTCCTTGTGGATATGACAAAAAGATAAATATTGAAAATTACTCCCAACATTTGTTAATCTTTGTTTCCACTGATCCAAATTTGTAACCTGTAACATTGATTTCCCTGCCAACTAGTCGAAGATGCATTTTGAATCTCCACAAACCTGAAGTAATGTGATCCTTTTAAAGTTAGCAAAGAATAGTAAGCCCAGCTGACTATCAGTTCAACTCTATTGTTTGATCCTCTGCCACAACCTAACCAAACATGAAAAAAATGATTGCCTAGGAATCTGATATAAATAACTCCCCCACATTCACCCAGTTTTGCAACTAATGTTACCTTTATAGTAACTAATGTTATTTTTATTTTTATTGCAGGCATTGTTGATGTTTTCTTGACTGTGAGCTCTATCAAAAGGTGGGGCAAGAGCAATTGAAAGGGAGAATTTTTTTTTTGTCATTTTATTGCTATGAAAGATGATAAGAACAACACTTTCCAACTTCTTGCAACAAAGGGTGATGATAAAGTTGTGGCTCCCAGATTAGCTGCCTCTACAGAATATGGAACTCACAATGGATTACCATCATGTATTCGAGTATTGCAGCCACATCAAATCCATTGTCACAATATCCATCTTATTTCTTACAAAGTTTTCAACCACATAAGGTCTCGTAACATGATACGTAGTGAATCTTTTGTGGAAATTCCTTGTTCAGATGAAAGTTTCATAGTTACTTTTGAGCTTATTGCAATGCATGCCGTACCTCCTGGGATTGTGAAGAAAAACAAATCACTAGAGTTCACCATAGAAGGCTATGCGAATCTTAAGGAGGTTGTTTTCTATACATGGTCAACCTTTCCTGATAGATATCAGCTATCTTCAGGCTCAAGCAATGATAGTCAACCTGTAGGAAAATGGAGATTGGGGCCAACATTTAGATTTTGGTATTTGTATAATAGCCTACAGCCTCGTGTGCAGGTGCACTTTTCATGGGATTCACACCAATGGGATCCTGTCCATCATTGTTATAGATTGGGGATGAGGACTGGTGCAACCCATTTGGAGATGTAAACATTATACCTATCATAAATATGGTGAATTCTGTATGAGATATTTGTGGTGTAATATCTACGGTGAAATGTTTGAACTTTGTCATTTGAAGTTTCTATAAGTAAATATAAATCTGTATCTAGGGAAATCCAAATAGTCTTCTTTGTGTGTTTGCTGAGATTGTTAGTGATTCAGTCCTAACTCGGCACTCTGATTTTGTAGCCTTGTAGTATTATCTGTTGATCCTGCAGGGCTGCATCACATGAAAAAATATTTATCTTTGATATTTCAAAGTTTGAAATTAGAATATACATTTTTTAGCCTATGGGATCTTGAAAAGATACATATCTTCTGTCTTCAAACTATCCTAATAGCTATTTATCCTAGCCTTCCATAATCAACAAAATATTTGGTGAATTCTGTATGACAGATCTGTGGTGTAACATGTATGGTGAAATATGTTTCTTTTTCCCGGGAAAAAAATCATACTTTTCATTTCAGAGAAGAAATAGCATACATTCTATATCATCCTCTCCTTTACTTCCTAGGTAAAGATTATCTTTTTCAATAACTGATAGATAACATTTAGCCTATTTACCATTTTGGCTTCCAAGCCTAAATATGTCAACAAGGATCACTGACCCAAGTATACATAATCAGCCATTTAGTTGCAGAGTAGGCTACTGAAAGAGGTCTTTGTCAAAAATGATTATGCATTCCTAGCTTGCATTTTACACCAAGTGTCCATAACCGTAAAAAAAGGTTAAAATTGCACCTTTCATAGGTGGGCTGAGAGCATATGAGGTTAGGTTATATAAAATTAACACAAGGATAGTCTTCTCAATATATCCAGCCATCCAATTTCCAGAACCATTTACTCTAAGCATTTAATAGGAGGGTTTGGCTTGCATTTTTATTAATCTAGGTGGATATTTCACAAATACAAGACAACCATGTAGTGTTTTTGCACAATAGGCACTTTCTGAACCCAAATTGAAAAACTAAATGTATAATAATGTGGAAAATAGTAATACATACGATTTCCAACTAAACTCACTCAAAACTACAAAATACTTAGGGATGGTCGGGCATTTCTCTGATCTGGGTAAAACTGGGTTGAAAACACAAAAGTTGTCATTTTGTCAATTTAACTGTGGACAGATGAAACATCATTTTAAAAAACTGAAAGATGTTTTTGTCAAAAATATATCTATCTTCAACCCCATGGTGCTACTTTCAAATTATGACAATTCTACATACTGTGGCATGCATTTTCCTAAGCCCATTTTTCAATATTTACACACTGTTTTTTACTTAACAACTTGGATATTTAGTCATTTTTTTGAATTTGTCAAAGATACCCAGAATTTTAGTCATTCATGTTCAATTTGACTGCTATGCATTCATAGCTTGCATTTTTATGCTTATGGCTTGCATTTTACACCAAGTGTCCATAACAGTAAAAAAAGGTTAAAATTGCATCTTTCATAGGTAGACTGAGAGCATATGACATTAGGTTATATAAAATTAACACAAGGATAGTATTCTCAATATATATAGCCATCCATTTTGCAGAACCATTTACTATAAGTATTTAATAGGAGGGTTTAGCTTGCATTTTTATTAATCTAGGTGGATATTTCACAAATGCAAGACAACCATGTAGTGTTTTTGCACAACAGGCACTTTCTGAACCCAAATTGAAAAACTAAATGTATAATAATGTGGAAAATAGTAATAAATACCATTTCCAACTAAACTCACTCAAAACTAACCAATACGTAGGGCTGGGCGGGCATTTCTCTGATCTGGGTAAAACTGGGTTGAAAACACAAAAGTTGTCATTTTGTCAATTTAACTGTGGACAAATGAAACATCCTTTTAAAAAACTAAAAGAGGTTTTTGTCAAAAATATATCTATCTTAAACCCCCTGGTGATAGTTTCAAATTATGACAATTCTACCTACTGTGGCGTGCATTTTCCTAAGCCCATTTTTCAATATTTACACACTGTTTTTTACGTAACAACTTGGAATTTTAGTCATTTTTTTGAATTTGTCCAAGATACCTGGAATTTTAGTCATTCATGTTCAATTTGACTGCTATGCATTCCTAGGTTGCATTTTTATGCTTATGGCTTGCATTTTACACCAAGTGTCCACTATAGTAAAAAAATGTTAAAATTGCACCTTTCATAGGTGGACTGAGAGCGTATGAGGTTACATTATATAAAATTAACACAAGGATAGTCTTCTCAATATATCTAGCCATCCAATTTCTAGAACCATTTACTATAAGCATTTAATAGGAGGGTTTGGCTTCCATTTTTATTAATCTAGGTGGATATTTCACAAATACAAGACAACCATGTAGTGTTTTTGCACAACAGGCACTTTCTGAACCCAAATTGAAAAACTAAATGTATCATAATGTGGAAAATACTAATACATACCATTTCCAACTAAACTCACTCAAAACTACCCAATACTTAGGGCTGGGCGGGCATTTCTCTGATCTGGGTAAAACTGGGTTGAAAACACAAAAGTTGTCATTTTGTCAATTTAACTGTGGAAAAATGAAACATCATTTTAAAAAACTGAAATAGGTTTTTGTCAAAAATATATCTATCTTCAACCCCATGGTGCTAGTTTCAAATTATGACAATTCTACCTACTGTGGCGTGCATTTTCCTAAGCCCATTTTTCAATACTTACACTGTTTTTTACGTAACAAGTTGGAATTTTAGTCATTTTTTTGAATTTGTCTAAGCTACCTGGAATTTTATTCATTCATGTTCAATTTGACTGCTATGCATTCCTAGCTTGCATTTTTATGCTTATAACTTGCATTTTACACCAAGTGTCAGGAGCTACAGTTTCGATCGAAAATAATTTCTAGGGTTTTTGTTTAGAGTAGGATGAGATAAGGGTTGGTAATGGATGGCAGGGAAGTGCTACTGCACAGTTTGGAAACTTTAGTATCAAATCTAAACCTATATGAGTCAATCTTGCTTTTAATTTGATACAAATACTTTCAATGTTTTTGATACGTCTGTGGTGGATTTTATGAAAACCAGTGTTTCTGATGATAGTTTATGATCATTACAAATATTATGTGTGTATTTTCTTCTATGTGAAGTTGGTTTCCTTTCATAGACTATATGTTATAGATTGTAACAACTTCTGTTTTCAGAAAATGCACATATATGTTTGTTGATAAATAGATAATAGGCTAATTTGCAAAAAAGATTATATGTCTATGTACATAGATGCCAATGAGTGGAGTATTTGTATTTTTTATTCCGATTGCAATTATTGCTATCAATAAGGCCAACAACTCGAATGGGCCAATTGGCTTCTATAATTACCATACATGTTAACATTTTACAAAGGTTTTTGTTGTTTGATTTTGTAATTGGAAATTGATAAATGTCAAGGTTTGTGTATGGTTTTTTTTGTTTTGTTTTTTTTAGTAATGGTGTATTGTGTATTTTTGAAGAAAGTTGTTTGCAGTATGTAGAGAGGTACCATAAATAGTTTTTTGGGCAAAGTGCAGAGAGATTACGTTTCCTCAAATTTTGGGTTAATGGTCATTTTCAGTGAAGTTGTCATTGAGAATCCATGGATTTTTACTATTTTCATGTCTACATCTACAAAGGAAGTCTTGCTTGTATTTTGTATGGCATAGGTTTGAGTTTTTAAAATAGTGCTTTTAAAATAAATTGAGAGATTAGTTTCGCATAGTATTTTTTTATGGTTGTTATATGGTTTTCTTGTTAAAATATAATTAGCATAAGTTATTTCATTATATTTGTCATGTTGGCATGTCAGAGTTTATTTGCATTATGATTATGTTCTCCATGGTTAAGCACTAGTGTAATGTTGCATGGATTTGTAATTTGTAATTTTGTAATTTTTATTATAGTTTGAAAATGTCAGAACACATTTGTAACTTTTACTATAGTTTGGAAACATCAGAACACATTTGTAATTATTATTTTAGTTTGTAAAAATCAGCATGCTGGTATCATGTGCATGCATCCCCTTCTTCCTTTCTGAGCATGCCATCATCCTGCAAAATGGAAACAACAGCGTCATGTTCCATGCCATCAACTGAAACAGGGGGTTCTGAAGTTGTTGAGAGGTTCATTGTCAGACAATTTGGAGAGAGTGCTAAGGCATGGAGTGACAGAACCAAATGGCTAGAAGATATGCTAAATGTCCTAGTCAGAGCAGGAGTGCATCGTTTTCTTTTCGATTAGTTCAATTTCAACAATGAAGAGATAGATAATGCCATTTCTAGTTATGATGTCCAGTCCAAGGAATTGATTATTTTTGGGAGCAGGGTTTGTCTGGACCCTGATTTGTTGTCCAGTGCAACAAAAATTCCACACAAATGGGGAGTAATGTTGACCACCAAGAAAACCCTCAAAGTAGAAAAGGGTGAGATGGCAAACAAAATATGTGGAAAAAAGGTTTCGGTTGCCCGGAATGGTTTAAAGATGCAAGATGTCCCCCCAGGACTGACAAAACCTTAATTCAAATTGTACTTAGGACAATTATGAATCACCACAAGCAAGATATTTCAGGTGATTGTATGAAGTTGGTGATTCATTGGGTTGAAGACCTAACCATAGACGTCCCTCATCTATTGGAAAAAAAAATCATTTTGCACTGCAGGAGAGCAAAATGAAGAGAGTGAAGTTCAGTTACCCTGGTACACTACAAAAAATTATTGACTTATTTCGACGAAGCACTATAGAAGGAAGCAAATTTAAAAATACATACATTAAGAGGTCGAAGCCATACAAAATTAACCAGGAAGTTCCTCAACAATCTCCAAAGGACAATGTACAAGTCCCTGAAGAGCCTTTTGAGTACTGTATGGAAGGTATAGGAAGTGACCCTAAAGAATTTGATGTTGTCTCAGTTATGGCCGGATTACATCAAGGCAGAGAAATAAATGTAAATGAGATGTATGATTTTGAGTTTAATGAACAGGAGGAGCATAGTGATGATGATATTTATGCTCCACAGTCGGGAGTTGAGAAAAATTCCTCTCCAAAATGTTTTTTTGATGGTAAAATTATTTTTCAGCTATTCGATGAAATGTTGCATTTCAAAGAAAAAGTTGAATTTCAAAGAAAAAACTTTTCCTATTGGTATCTTACCATACTATAGAGCGTAGAACTCTGTAGGATTAAGAAGATGCAAATTTAGGACCTCTTAAAGGTAGGCGCTATTTTTCAATGCTATTTTTCAAAAAGAAACAGTTGCCAAATTCATTTTTTTGAAGCCTCGTTAAAATTTTCACTATTTGCAGGTAATTGCAAGGTTAGAAATAGAAAACATGGATACTATGGGATCTTCTATTAAAAATTTGCAAATGTTGGACCTCTTTATAGTAGGAGGCATTTTTCAATGCTTTTTTCCAAAAAAAAAGTTGCAAAATTCCAATTTTTGAAGCCTCCTTAAAATTTTCCCTGTTTATAGGAAATTGCAAGATTACGAGAATCCCTTGTGAAGACTGTGGACAGTTCGAGAAGGAAAATAGCAGGAAAGGACTATGCTCTTCAGTCTTTGAATAAGGAACTAGAAAGAATTCAAGATGAATTTATAAAGGAAAATGAGAAATGTAGAGAAGAATATATGGTTGATCGGAAGAAAGATGAACAAACCATAGAGACTCTGAAAGAAGAGTTGAAACATTGACTGGAGGTTTTGGACATCCCCCCTCTAAGGACTGCTATCCCCCAGGAAGCAATTGAACAGGAAGAAAGACTTACGGCTGAAGTCAATAAGCTAAACAGAGTAATTGAAATAATGAAGGAATTGTTTCAAAAAAGCCTTGTTGAAGACTACAATAAACATGAACTTGAGATAAATGAATATAGAAAAAAAGAGGAAAACATGAAAAACATAATTGCTAAGAAAGATGAAGAGTTGAAAGGAAAAATAGTTGAACTTGAGAAGATTACTGCTGAACTATAGACTAGAGGAGTTGAAAAGTTAAAAGAATCTGAAATTGGCAAGGGACAAAGTAGGCATCTGATTTCTGGTGAAATTAATATGTCAGCACGCCAATAGGATTTAATAAGGTATGAGAGTTCCCTTCAAAATAGAGAGAAGGCACTGGATATATCTTTTAAAGAAATACAAGCTCATGAAAAAGTAAAAAAGGGGTTATAAAGCTATCGTTCCTTAAGAATTTGAGAGAAGTCCTTGATGGATGTTGTTGCAGCAATGAATGTTGGAGGTGATCTTTCTGCATGGTTAACCATATCTGAAACATTGAAAAACAAGGTAGCTAGGAGGGAAGATGAGATTAAAAAGATCAGATTGAAAATACTGGAGGTTAGAGAATCACAACATTTGGGATGTAAGTCTGAGATAGAAGATTTGAAATCCCAAATTTCCACTCTGCAGAAGAACAACATACTTCAGTGAGTAGCAATTGTGTATACTCCAGATAATACAAAATTGAGGGCAAAAGAGTTGGAGACAGAGACAGAGCAGCTCAGGAAAAAATTGACCCGAGTTCAGTCTGAGTTGAAATATGCAAATGATCTTCAAAATCAAAAGCAAAAGAAACATGAAGAGAAAAATAAGAAGAGTCTAGAATTGCTGAAGAAGTAATTCCAAGATAAAGAGAGATTGAACGAGAGTTTGCACAAAAATGAAAGAATTACAATGAAAATATGAACATGCACCTGATGCAGCTTCTGAAGAACCAGAACCTTCTAGACAAGGCAAGAGACTAGAATGTACAAATTTATCTTCTCTCAAAAAGGAGGACTTGCAACCTAAACCTCCTAAGTATCCTAGAACTATGGAATGACATTATTTGTATATGCTATGTATGTAAATACATTTCAAGTTTTAATACATAAATTTATATGTGTGTGTGTGTGTATTTCTCGGCAATGTATATGTTTTTGATGCATTTAATGTGAATGGTAATTTTGAATTTAACTTTTCAATAAGTGTACATAACAGGCCTGTTTGGGTACATAGGGTACTACGAAAATACCGAACACCTAGAGCAACCACTTCACACAAACAAATCACAGATCGATACACCGATGTTTTGACATGGTTTAAACCCTCATGAGGGAAACACTCCACGGCCCCAGCCAAATAGCTTCTACGGGACAATTTATTATGCAAAGAAAGAAAGTTACTAATGAGCTTCTCATAATCGATCAACTTTCCAATGACCCTCCATGCTCTTTAAATAGAGATCATGGACTAATCGGGTGTTAAGCCATGCATCAAGGGTAGGTATGATCTAAGAGAAGTTGAGCCGTCGGATCACTCTATGTTGGGAACATGTCATGACCATTAGATTAAGTATTTACAAATGCATACTAATGCATACTAAAGAAACACACTTTTCCTAATGGATATATTACACAAGTTGATCTTAACTAACTCCTAAGTGTCTAAATATCCTAACATCCCCCGTAAGAACAACTTGGGATAGGATTGAAGGATTTACAAAAGTGACACTATTAGGAGAAGGAAGGAGGCATTAGAGCCTATCCCCACTTAATGAAAAATTCATGAACTCCTAACATAGATCAATGTTTAGAAAACTTCACTTTTGTAAGAGACTTGGTGAAGATGTCTGCAACTTGATCATCTGTAGGACAAAAGAGCACTTCAAGAACATGATCATGAACAAGATTTTTGATGAAGTGCATATGTAGATCAATGTGTTTGCTGCGTTGATGTAGGACTGGATCTTTCGCAAGCTTGATGGCACTTTGATTGTTGCACCAAAGTGGAGTAGGCTGCTGCTACTTGGATCCAAAATCTGAAAGGATATGTTGAAGCCATAAAGCTTCCTAACTGGCATTAACTGCGGCTCAATATTTTGCTTCTACTGAAGAAAGAGCAAGAGCTTGTTGTTTCTTACAAGCCCAATTGATAGGTCTAGATCCCAAACGGAAAACATAACATGCAGTAGAATTTCGATCATCAGGATCGCCGGCCCAATCTGAATCAGTAAAACCAACCAACAAAGGTTTCCCCCTTGTACTGTAATGAATCCCAAACAGAATTGTACCTCGAATATATCGAAGTATTCTTTTAGCTGCTTTCCAGTGACTTTCATGAGACGTTTGCATATAACGGGTAACACGACCAACGACAAAGGAAAGGTCGGGACGGGAATGAGTCAAGTATAAGAGACTACCAACAAGTTGGTGATACAAGGTGGCACCGACTTTAGGTGAAGTACAAGTGGCAGAAAGTTTGACTCCAGACTGGAAGGGAGAAGGGGCAGGTGTACAATCTTCCATGTGAAAGCAACGAAGAAGGTCACAAGCATACTTAGACTAAGAAAGAAAGATTCGTTATTTGGTTTGAAGGACTTGGAGACCAAGAAAATAATGCAAATGTCCTAAGTCTGACATTTCAAAATTTTTCTTAAGACTAGATTTCACATGGGTTATAAGCTTAGGGTCACTACCAGTAAGAATAAGGTCATCAACATATAGAACAAGTATAATGAGATGGTTTCCTACTTTCTTGGTATAGACATTGGGGTCAAAATGGCATCTAGAAAAATCAGTATCAAGGAGAAAGCTATCCATTTTGGCATACCAAGCTCTAGGAGCTTGCTTAAGGCCATATAAGGATTTCTTAAGGCAGCAGACAAGGCTAGAGTTATTCTGAACATATCCAGGAGGTTGTTCCATGTAAATTTCCTCCTGTAAATCACCATGTAAGAAGGCAGACTTGAAATCCATTTGATGGACTTCCTAGTTGTGTAAGGCTGCAAAGGAAAGAACAAAGCAGATGGAGTTCATTTTTGCGATAGGAGAAAACGTTTCATTGTAGTCAATCCCTTCAACTTGGGAAAAACCTTTGGAAACTAACCTTGCCTTAAGTATTTCAACACTTCCATCTGATGCATACTTAGTTTTGTAGACCCATTTACATTTTACAAGTTTTCTTCCTTTTGGAAGAGGTACAAGATCCCAAGTATCGTTTGCCATTAAGGAATGATATTGTTCATGCATAGCTACATCCCAATCTGGATTTCCTAAAGCTTCTGCAAAGGTTTATGGATCATGACTCTCGGAAACTTGAGCCAAAAGAGAAGAGGCTTGCTGAAACTGAGAACGTGTTTGACGTTGAGCTCTAGGATCACCGACAAGATCACCAGCTGCTTCACATGTTGAACGGACCCATCGAGGAAACACTTGTGCCGGTGCAATTGGAGGAACATGAGCAAGCGGAGGTGGATTTTCATCCTCACTGTCATCATTCGAAACTAGAGTTGGAAACCTATCAAGGAAGTTGGAAGAAGAAGAAGAAGGCACAATCGCCGAATCAGGCTCGCAGGCCAAAGATGGCACAATCGCTGAGTTAGGCTCGCAGGCCAAGAGATTTTCATCAAATTTAATATCTCTTCTAATTATTACATCATGAGAATGTGGTTGAAGAATTCTATAACCTTTTACATCTTTAGAATATCCAACAAATATGCACTTTTCACTTTTAGGCTGCAATGCTTTCCATTTTTCATCTGGAATGTGAGCCCATGCTTCACTACCAAACACACGGAAGTGACTTGCATCTGGTTTAATTTTACTCCATGCTTCTTCAGGAGTGATACCTTGTAATGCTTTAGTGGGGGTGCGATTAACTATGTAATTTGCACAATTAATGGCTTCAACCCAAAATTGAAGATTTAGTCCCTTAGAATGGATCATACAATTAACCATTTCTTTTAAAGTGTGGTTCTTCCGTTCAGCTACACCATTTTGTTATGGTGTATATGGAACAGTTTATTTTTGTTGGATTTCTTATTCAATGTAGAAAGTAGTGAACGTTTTGTTAACATATTCTCCTCTATTGTCAAATCTTAACTGAATTATTTGATGACTAGATTATTTTTCAACAAGGGCCTTGTAGGCCAAGAACATGTTAAATACTTCGCTCTTAAATTTTAGGAAATAAACCCAAGTGCGTCTGGTGTAATCATCAATGAAAGTTAAGAAATATTTGAAACCAAAAAAGGAAGCAGATGGAAGAGGACCACACAAGTCACTATGCACAAGCTCCAAGGGAACCGAGGCATGCCAAGAGGCACGTTTGTCAAAATTGTCCTGATGATGTTTTCTGAGTACACAACCGGAACAAACACCACCCCTGCAAGATACCATTAGAAGACCTGTCACCATATTGTCGTTACATAGTTGTTGCAATGAGTGATAATTTAAGTGACCAAATCATTCGTGCCAAATTTTGCTCAAGTTATCACTATGAGCAACAAAAACTAAAGGAAAAGGTGATGACCCAAATTTTTTAAACTTGTACAACCTGGTAATATCATCAACAATTCTGGTAGCTAGGACCTGTTGAGGATCTTTAAAATCCTTGATTACAACTTGGTAAGGTGTAAACGTCATAGTTTTACTTTCACCAAACTGAGTGATTTGATAGACTGATAAGAAATTGTAGGAAATTCTTGGAACACATAGTACATCACTGAAATGACCATTATCTACTGGAACTGTTCCAGCTCCTACAACACTTACAAATCTATCATCACCAGGAAATATTTGCTTGGTGTTACATTCATGCATAGTAGAAAAGATGGCTTGATCATTAGCCATATGATAATATGCTCAAGAATCAATGAGCCATTCATTTGAAGTAGAAGAAGAAGATGCATTATAAGAATAACCAGAAGCACAAAGTGCCTGTCCATGAGAGGTATATTCTGAAGGTGAATCTAGGCTGATGTGGTGCTTCTTCATTGCTGCTTCCAAGGCTTCCATCTTCTTGAAACACTTAGATTCATCATGATTATCTTTCCCGCAATAGTTGCAATGACGCTCATCCTTATTGCCTTTTGGCTTAGATCCTTTGTCATTTTTTAAAGAAGGAGCTGACTGAGAGGGTTTGGGACCCTTGTTTGACTTATTATTGCAAAAATTTTGTTTCTTGGGAGGCTTGGACTTTTCTTTATGTTGGGACAATAAGGCTTTCCCAGATGTATCTCCATTGTTGATTATTCCGAGATGGATGAGTTTTTCTTGCTCTCTGATCAAAGAATCACAAAAGAATTCAAGACTAGGCTCTTGATAGCTAGTTGTATTCAAGGATTCTTTCATGGAGTAAAATGTAGATACAAAAATAGAATATGCAGGTCCAAGTTTTGAAAGAATATGATAAATACATTGTCTGTCTTCCCTCTTAATCTTACATTCTGCATATAAGAGTTTAAGAGTTTTGTACTTAGATAAATAATCTTGAATGCATGAAAAATCACTTGGATTTAAAGAAATTAACTCATTTTCGAGTTGATGACCTCAAATTTCATTGTGTTTACCAAACACAGATTCCAACTTGTCCCAAGCAGCATCAGGTTCATCAATTCAAGATATGTGGAATCGCAAATCAGTAGAGATTCACATCGCAATCAATCCATGAGCTTCATCACATCTATTTGCCGATTTTATTTTCTTGTCATCATCAGTGGGTTTTATTTCTTTCCCTGAGGTAATTCTGAAAAGCCCCTACTTTGTACAACATCCTCCATACGAGATTTCCATGAGAAATAGTTGGAACTGGTAAGTAAAATATCACAAGGGGTGGCCATACTACAAATTAATGGCTATAAAAACAGAAACAAATAGTATGGATGCGAAGAGCTCAAAAAAATAGGCAGTTTAAAAAAACAATGACACTGAAAACTGACTACGTATGACGAAGTTATGCTTGATCAAAGAAAATGTTGAAGATGTCCCCAATAGTGATGTGGTAGATAGAGAATGACCAGCTAAAAAAATGAACCCCCTCTTCCTAGGATGAGCCTTTGATAATCACTTTACAAGAAAGTTGCTTTAAGTGAATCACTTTTATAAAATAAGTGATTTCACTTTTACAATGATGTTACTTTAAATAGTGCAGCAATAAAAATGAACTTAAGTGACTCACTTTTTATTTTTATTTTTTATTATTTAAGTGAGATACACTTTTACAATAAAGTAACTTGAAAATAGAAATTGTATGCACCTTTTCTTTTAAAAGTAACTTCCTAAGACTTGAACTCAAGACCTATTAAGGAATAAAACAACTTTGAACCAAGTGAGCTAGATTAAAAGGTATGTAAAATATGGGAATGAGGAAGGTTTTTTTTTTTTTTTACTCTTCTTGCTCGGTTTCTATGCTTACCTTTTTCCCTGCAAATCACACCACAAACCAAAACAAAAAAAATATTTTCCACACTTGTGGAGTTAGATCTCGTTAGCTTTCCCATAAAGTCTACGTTTTCTCTCTGTTTCTGATTTACTGAGATTGCGCAAGGTGCACGGCAAAAAGCATATGCAGCCGAGAAAACCCTTTCCCTTTCTGTTTCTGATTTGCTGAGATCGCTCAAGGTGCACTGCAAAGAGCATATGCAGACAAGGAAATCAACAATCTGAAACTAAAAAAATATAATAGTAAAAACTGACAAAATATGATATTTTTTTTCTTTTAAAATGGAAAATAAAAAAATGCGTCACTGTAACATTATACCTTCAGATATGATGAAATACGCGTTTTTAAAGCAACCGGGAACCGTTTTTTATCAAACTAAAACTATTTCCCAATGGAAACGGTGCTCCGGATGCAATGGAACACCTCACACGGCCCATAAATGCACAACAATACCAGAACTAGAAACCCTTTCGAGTTTCGGCAACAACAGTTCAAGATCTAGATCATAACCGGAAGCGGCTCTTCATAAAAGCTCTGATACCATGTTCGGGTACACAGGGTACTCCCAAAAGACCGAACACCTAGAGCAACCACTTCACACAAATAGATCACAGATCGATACACCTATGTTTTGACGTGGTTTAAACCCTCGTGAGGGAAACACTCCACGGCCCTGGCCAATTACCTTCTACATGACAATTTATTATGCAAAGAAAGAAAGTTACAAATGAGCTTCTCATAATCGATCAACTTTCCAATGACCCTCCATGCTCTTTAAATAGAGATCATGGACCAATCGGGTGTTAAGCCATAGATCAAGGGTAGGTATGATCTAAGAGAAGTTGAGCCGTCGGATCATTCCATGTCGGGAACATATCGTGACCGTCGGATTAAGTATTTACAAATGCATACTAAT
Source organism: Larix kaempferi (assembly GCA_027924585.1). Classification (NCBI taxonomy): domain Eukaryota; kingdom Viridiplantae; phylum Streptophyta; class Pinopsida; order Pinales; family Pinaceae; genus Larix; species Larix kaempferi. The sequence goes on from BSBM01000118.1 coordinate 4,240,376, forward strand.
ACATACTAAAGAAACACACTTTTCCTAATGGATATATTACACAAGTTGATCTTAACTAAATCCTAACTATCTAAATATCTTCACAAGGCCAGAAAGTTAACAATATCAAAATTGAAAACTTAACTTGTGTACTGTAGGCATATATATTTGAATTTGTAAGAAATTAAAAGAGTGATAGTGATTAGTGGATATAATATGTGAGTATATTTGGTGACATAGGTAGATCCTAGCTGTTTGCTTGGAACTGTGGATATTATAGGGATATTATGTGGATGATGGATTAAGAGCTTTCAAGTTCTTTATGAGAATTTTGATGCTATGTATTGCTGTATTTATGTAAGTTTCTTTATCTAATGAAACTGAAATTCCAATTCTGGAACAATGTCATACAATTCTACTCATGCGACCAAATTTTAGAGAATAACTCAAAGCTGTAATGCATATAGAATTGGCCTAAAAAAGACAAAAATTTACAAAATATAAGCAAACACAGAAAACAGCTGTAATTTACTAATTTTATTACTGAAAAAAAATATTTAATATGCCTTCCAACATTTGTTACATTTCCAAAATTTTGTAACATGAATGTTAGCACCATAGAATAAATTTTCAGTACGGCAAGATCACTAGAAATGCTTATTGCAACATAAGTTTATTTCACCATTTTGCATATAATGTTGCATTTCGATCATCTAGGACTTTTTTATTTTTGGCTTGTCTCACACTTCTTATAATGACATCAATTTTTATAAGATTCCCAGCATCCATCTTTTGGATATCAACTACTGCCCCTTGAATTTCTTGATTTTCAGCACTCTTCCTTGTACCATTTACTGAGGATGGAACACCATTTTTATTGTGAGTCATAGCCTCCATCATTGGCATATGAAAAGCAGCTTCTCCATACACTTCTGTTACTTCATTGATTTTCCCTCCTTCATTTCTTGAGGATGAAACACCGATTTCACAATAATTTTCAGTCGCCATCATAGGTATTTCAACATCAGTTGCCCCATTCAATTCTTGTGTTTGATCAATTTGCACTGCCACTTTCCTCTTGGATGAAACACTTAAAGTTTTACTGTTATTTTTTTTTTGAACAATTTTTTGCCTTGCACCTTCCGAAGCGATGTGATTCACGAAAAGCCTCTTCACCATATTTTCTTATTGGCCTTGATCTTGGAAGATGATTACTGAACTAGGAGAACATATCAGTATTTAGTAGTTAAAAATAGATTATGAGTCCTCACACCATAAAATGAAAGCAGAATTATAAACCATTTAAAATTAGGGCATACTTACTATTGGTGGTGCAATCAATGATTTCTTAGATTGTCTTACCCATGACTGAAATAGTTATTTTACTTGTTTAGAAGTGACATCACGGAAGCGGGATGCCAACTATGCTGCAGTTTCATCATTTAGTGGACTTCTTGTCTTTTTCATATTCAACACAAAGTTGACATCTAATATTGGAAGCCAAAAATCTTTGTTCTTTAAAATTTTGGAAAGTACCCTCTGATCTCATAACCAGTTTGAAAAATTGTGCTCGCATCTCATTTACAAGACATATTTTGTCATGTTCAAATGTGTTTCTATACTCCTTAGCAACTCCTCTTCCTCCTCCTTGGTTGTTGTTCAAAATTTTCATTTCCCTATGCTTACGTTCCATTGCTTCATTCCTTAACCGTCCTAAAGTATAAGGATGAGCAACCCTAGTCATCTGAAGAGCATGGGCCCCTTGGATATGCATATAAGGAACCATCTCATCTCCTAAATAACAAGAACACAACCAAAGCCACTCACTAGCAAGGAATCCAATCCTGCAATGATAGTGGATCAAAAGTTATATCGTGAATGAGATAATACCACCATGCTGAAATACATAAAACTATGAACTTAGTATAAATTGGCGTACTTTTCCTCATATTCATATTTATCATCCCCTACACACCCTTGCAATTGCATCATGTGGAATTCTTTATAACACTTCCACATCCTCACCAACTTTTTATACTTTTCTTCATCTGGTAGGCCTTCAATAACCTACAAGCACAACATTTCATTGTACATGATACACTACTTAATTTTCTATTAAAATTGCATAAAAATAAGAGCGAATTTCACTCTTGTGCCATCATAAAATCATCACTTATTGTTAGTCAAGACCCGCATTAAAAGTATTGGATATACTAACATAATTATTAAACCTTTAAAATACCCTCATGCAAAATGAGGATCTTGTCTGATGTGGATCCATCTAATTGCCCATAGTTAAGATCATTGTACTCTTGGCCCCTATGATGGTATGGTTCCCCAGTCTTACATGGAACACCAATTTTCTCCATCACCTCCCAAATTTGAAAAAAATTCATTTCCTCAATCGCTCTAGTTGGATGAACCTTGTCGTAATCTTGTGAAATTTTTAGAATTTCACGAAACATCTTCAAAATAGTTATGATTTCGGAATGGCGAGCACAATATACAAGGTTGGTTATTGAGCCAGGAGTCAGCTGTAATAATTTGGCAGCACATGTTTCACTAGGTATGAGTTAGTTAAATAATAATAATTTCCATTTATAGTAAAGAAATAATTCTGAAAACATGCACCTTTTGATCATTTGTTCTATTCATGAGATACCTTTTGATAATATTCAATTCTCTACTACATAAGGCTGGTTGAATGTCTGTAATACACTCATCCAGCTTTTCTTCCCATCCTTCAATGCTTTGTTCCAAAGCAGGATTCAATTCCTAAAGTTTTAACCGAAAGTAAGATTAAGAAAGTCATGACAAGATATCAACAAAAATCAGTAAACTTTTAATAAATATGTAACACATACTATGAGCAAATTCGGTGACATTGCAAAAAACTTGGAAATGCTATGAATAGTATCCCCATCTTAAATTTTGATTTATCTGTAACCATGTGTATAGCTTTTTTATGTCATATGCACCAAGGACAAAAATTATTCCCCATTGGAGAAACATTATTATTGCAAACTAAACTGCATATGGCCACTAGATTATGGCACTCGAACAAATTCACTTCCACTCCCATTCCATCTGGCATTAGGATCCCGTCTTGTGAAAGTTTGTTTATCTGATTCATTAAGTTATCCTCATCTGTAGGATCATCATCATGTGATAAAACTTGTTTATATTCTTCCTTTCCATCCCATTTTCCAAGGCTTACACAGGACATCAAGCCACTATCTTCTAGTAACTCAAATAATATCTCACATACCTGCCGACCTCGATGATAATGTACACGAGAATCAATACCAAGTTTGAAAGAAAGTTCAATGAATCTACTTCCAGTCCTCTTTTCATAGGACTCAACCATAAAGGAAGCATATGAATTTACTTGCTTCACTCTAACTCCATATGTGAGACCATCAGTTCTCTCCCAACCCATATCAATATCCTCAGCTTCTTTGCTCCACTTTTTCATCTCCTTGGAAACTGAAGTTGGACTAACCCCTTGCAACACACCATGATGGTCAATCTGCTTCAGACATTGCAAATCCTTATGGCTCATGCTTGATTCAATAAATACAGAAGCCATATTCCTAGGCATAAAATCATTATGGATCTCTTGCATAACAATTGATCGAAGTTTATGAAGCACTCCATCTAGGTGTTCAACAACGTCCTCAAATTTAGAATCTTGACTATAGTTTTTGCTCATGAAGTACCCAATTCCAGAAATAATGTCATTTTCGTCTACATCTTCAAGTGACTTCCCAGAGAACCATCTACCAATTTCCTTAAATTTTTTGTTCCCCTCATTTAGTCTGTGGTTAAACTATCCAGACCACTTCTTAAGACTCAATAAGGATGTCCTTAAGTGGTTTCTGATTGAACTTCTAGTTACAGCATATGTAGTTTGATCTGTTGAACACCCTTCAGGAATTTCTACTAAAGCTTGTACATCTACGGAATTTTGATTTTCTGTAGGTGCATTTCTATCCATTTGTCCTTCTGGTATTTCTACTGAAGCTTCTATATCTGCAGAATTTTGATTTTCTGTAGTTGCATTTCTATCCATTTGTCCTTTAGCCATTTGTACTGAAGCTTGTACATCTGCAGAATTTTTATTTTCTCTAGTTGCATTTCTATCCATTTGTCCTTCAAGCATTTGTACTGAAGCCTATACATCTGCAAAATTTTGATTTTCTGTAAGTGCATTTCTATCCATTTGTCCTTCAGTCATTTCTACTGAAGCTTGTGCATCTACAGAATTTTGTTTCTTCGTAGGTGCATTTCTTTCCATTTGTTCGTGAAAGGTAGTTCTTTCAACTATTTCATGAATTCTAGTTGTATCCAACTTCTCAAGGGATGCATGTTCAAATTGTTGTCCACTAGGTAGGATTACATTTTCATTCCCTTCAACCGTAACTGGAGACAAAGGCAACCTAGGTTGTTGAGCAAAACAACCTTCTATACTTTGAAACAAATTATTTGTAATGGCAGCATCATCAATAGTTGATCTCTGAGGGACATTTCGGACCACATTATGTGAATCGGAGTAAATAGTGTGGTTAAAAGTTATATCTTGTACATTACTGTTGCCCTCAATTGTAATTGGAGTCAAAGGATGCCTAGGTTGTTGACAAACATTGTTGTTCGTCAGACATTGCTTACATACAGGACATCTAATTTCAACAATTGCTTTCATAGTACTATTTTCTGGTGTGGAGTTATGATCTGCAAGTGCTTGACATTGTTGACGAACAACACGAATAACAGATATTATACCTCCAGCAGAAGTGAATTGAAGGACAATATCATGTCGAGGAAAAATTGGAATATTATTCAATTCTACTTCCTTGCGTCGACCTCTTTTTCGAGGAATATTTTGTTGAGATGACTGGTTCGAATGATCCATTGATGAGTTATTCTGCAAAATCAACAAAATAATCAACATTAATACAAAATATAGTTTTTTTGTATAAAAAATACTTTTTATGGCTCAAAAAGAAAACATGGAATAGTACAACAACATGGGAGGAGGAAACATATATTCTCCAACTTAAGCCAATTAAAAATACCTAAGAATGGAACTTATGCTTACATTTTAGTGGACAAAGCGGGCATTTCACATTTACAAGGCAGCTTTGCAATGTTTTTGCACAGCAGGCATGATTTTAGCCAAGATTAGAAAAATAGAAGTACAGGAAGGTGTAAAAAAATAAAAAATAAAAACATATCCAACTGAGATCACTCAAAAATACTAAACAATGAGGGCTAGGCGTGCATTTTACAGACCTAGTCAAATAAAGTTCAAAAGAAAAAAATTGCAATTTTCAAAACTTTACTGTACACAAAATAAACATATTTTAAAAATTATGAAGGAGGTTTTTGTCCATAGTATATATAGATCTAGGTATATGGAATTATGTTTTTAAAATCACCTCTATAAACATTATGGTGGGCATTTTTCTAAGCCCATTTTTACAGATTTACACTCTGCTTTTACAAAAGAAAATTGTTAATTTATAAATTATTTTCAATTATTACCATTCTACTTATAAATTATGATAAGTCAAAAATGTATAATACATATAGTATGATATAAATAGAATACTATCTTGAGGCTGTGGGCCCGCTACAAGATCTTGATGCAAATGTTATGAGACATATCTAGACTTCATGCAAATATTATGAGACATATTTGGACACGTGTAAGAACATGGGAGGAGGAAACATATATTGAAAATAGAAAAAATGCAATTTTTCTACATAGAAGTCAAATTGAACATGAATGACTAAAATTCCAAGTATCTTGGACAAATTCAAAATTAATGACTGAAATTCTAAGTTGTTACGGAAAAATAAGTGTGTAAATATTATAAAATGGGCTTAGGAAAATGCACGCCACAGTTCGTACAATTGTCGTTATTTGAAACTAACACCATGGGGTTGAAGATAGATATATTCTTGACAAAAGACCCTTTTAGTTTTTAACAATTATGTTTCATTTGTCCACAGTTAAATTGACAAAATGACAACTTTTGTGCTTTCAACCCAGTTTTACCCAAATCAGAGAAATGCCCGCCCAACCCTAAGTATTGGGTAGTTTTGAGCGAGTTTAGTTGGAAATGGTATGTTTTACTATTTTCCACATTATTGTACATTTATTTTTTCAGTTTGGGTTCAGAAAGTGCCTGTTGTGCAAAAACACTACATGGTTGTCTTGTATTTATGAAATACCCACCTAGATTAATAAAAATGCAAGCAAAACCCTCCTATTAAATGCTTATAGTAAATGGTTTTGGAAATTTGATGGCTAGATATATTGAGAAGACTATCCTTGTGTTGATTTTATATAACCTAACCTCATATGCTCACAGTCGACCTATGAAAGGTGCAATTTTAACCTTTGTTTACTTTTATGAACACTTGGTGTAAAATGCAAGCCATAAGCATGAAAATGCAAGCTAGGAATGCATAGCAGACAAATTAAACATGAATGACTAAAATTCCAAGTGTCTTGGACAAATTCAAAATTAATGACTGAAATTCTAAGTTGTTACGTAAAAAACATGTGTGTAAATATTATAAACTGGGCTTAGGAAATTGCACACCACAGTCCGTACAATTGTCATTATTTGAAACTAGCACCATGGGGTTGAAGATAGGTATATTGTTGACAAAAGCCTCTTTCAGTTTTTAACAATTATGTTTCATTTGTCCACAGTTAAATTGACAAAATGACAACTTTTGTGTTTTCAACCCAGTTTTACCCAGATCAGAGAAATGCCCGCCCAGCCCTAAGTATTGGGTAGTTTTGTGTGAGTTTAGTTGGAAATGGTATGTTTTACTATTTTCCACATTATTGTACATTTAGTTTTTCAATTTGGGTTCAGAAAGTGCATGTTGTGCAAAAACACTACATGGTTGTTTTGTATTTATGAAATATCCACCTAGATTAATAAAAATGCAAGCAAACCCTCCTATTAAATGCTTACAGTAAATGGTTTTGGAAATTGGATGGCTAGATATATTGAGAAGACTATCCTTGTGTTGATTTTATATAATCTAACCTCATGCTCACAGTCGACCTATGAAAGGTGCAATTTTAACCTTTTTTTACTTTTATGGACACTTGGTGTAAAATGCAAGCCATAAGCATGAAAATGCAAGCTAGGAATGCATAGCAGTCAAACTGAACATGAATGACTAAAATTCCAAGTATCTTGGACAAATTCAAAATTAATGACTGAAATTATAAGCTGTTACGTAAAAAAAAGTGTATAAATATTATAAACTGGGCATAGGAAAATGCACGCCACAGTCCATACAATTGTCATTATTTGAAACTAATACCATGGGTTTGAAGATAGATATATTGTTGACAAAAGCCTCTCAATTTTTAACAATTATGTTTCATTTGTCCACAGTTAAATTAACAAAATGACAAATTTTGTGTTTTCAACCCAGTTTTACCCCGATCAGAGAAATGCTCACCCAGCCCTAAGTATTGGGTAGTTTTGAGTGATTTTAGTTGGAAATGGTATGTTTTACTATTTTCCACATTATTGTACATTTAGTTTTTCATTTTGGGTTCAGAAAGTGCCTGTTGTGCAAAAACACTACATGGTTGTCTTGTATTTATGAAATACCCACCTAGATTAATAAAAATGCAAGCAAAACCCTCCTATTAAATGCTTATAGTAAATGGTTTTGGAAATTTGATGGCTAGATATATTGAGAAGACTATCCTTGTGTTGATTTTATATAACCTAACCTCATATGCTCACAGTCGACCTATGAAAGGTGCAATTTTAACCTTTGTTTACTTTTATGAACACTTGGTGTAAAATGCAAGCCATAAGCATGAAAATGCAAGCTAGGAATGCATAGCAGACAAATTAAACATGAATGACTAAAATTCCAAGTATCTTGGACAAATTCAAAATTAATGACTGAAATTCTAAGTTGTTACGTAAAAAAGATGTGTGTAAATATTATAAACTGGGCTTAGGAAATTGCACACCACAGTCCGTACATTTAGATGTGTGTAAGTATTGGGTAGTTTTGAGTGAGTTTAGCTTGAAATGGTATGTTTTACTATTTTCCACATTATTGTACATTTAGTTTTTCAGTTTGGTTTCAAAAAATGCCTATTGTGCAAAAACACTACATGGTTGTCTTGTATTTATGAAATATCCACCTAGATTAATAAAAATGCAAGCCAAACCCTCCTATTAAATGCTGATAGTAAATGGTTTTTGAAATTGGATGGCTAGATATATTGAGAAGACTATACTTGTGTTAATTTTATATAACCTAACCTCATATGCTCACTGTCGACCTATGAAAGGTGCAATTTTAACCTTTTTTGACTTTTTATGCACACTTGGTGTAAAATGCAAGCCATAAGCATGAAAATGCAAGCTAGGAATGCGTAGCAGTCAAATTGAACGTGAATGACTAATATTGTAAGTATCTTGGACAAATTCAAAATTAATGACTGAAATTCTAAGTTGTTACGTAAAAAACAGTGTAAATATTCAAAACTGGGCTTAGGAAAATGCATGCCACAGTCTGTACAATTGTCATAATTTGAAACTAACACCATGGGGTTGAAGATAGATATATTTTTGACAAAAAACTCTTTCATTTTTTTAAAATTATATTTCATTTGTCCAAAGTTAAATTGACAAAATGACAACTTTTGTGTTTTCAACCTAGTTTTACCCAGATCAGAGAAATGCCCGCCCAGCCCTAAGTATTTGGTAGTTTTGAGTGAGTTTAGTTGGAAATGGTATGTTTTACTATTTTCCACATTATTGTACATTTAGTTTTTCAATTTGGGTTTTGTTGTGCAAAAACACTACATGGTTGTCTTGTATTTTTGAAATATCCACTTAGACTAATAAAAATGCAAGCCAAACCCTCCTATTAAATGGTTATAGTAAATGGATTAGGAAATTGGATGGCTAGATATATTAAGAAGACTATCATTTTGTTAATTTTATATAACCTAACCTCATATGCTCACAGCAGAACTATGAAAGGTGCAATTTTAACATTTTTTTACTGTTATGGACACTTCATGTAAAATGCAAGCTAGGAATGCATAGCAGTCAAATTGACCGTGAATGACTAAAATTCCAGGTATCTTGGACAAATTTCAAAACAGAAAAATTACAATTTTCAAAACTTTACTGTACACAAAATAAAAATATTTTTAAAATTATGAAGCAGGTTTTTGTCGATAGTATATATAGCTCCACTCTAAAAACATTATGGCAGGCATTTTTCTAAGCCAATTTTTACAGATTTACACTCTGTTTTTACAAAACAAAATTATGAATTTAGACCTTCTTTTCCAATTATGACAATGCTACTTATAAAATATAATAATTTATACATGTATAATACTTATAGTATGATATAAGTAGGATACTATCCTAGTGCTGTGGGCCCAGGTTGTGGCGTGCATTTTTGTAATCCTAGTTTTATAGATTTACACTCAGTTTCTTACATAACAACTCGGATTGATTAATGTTGAATTTGACCAAAATACTTACAAATTATGAATATGTACATCTTTAATGCATAAAGTATGATACTCTTTACTATAATAAAGTCATAATATATGAATGGTCAAATTTGTTGACTCATTTTAAGTCTAAAAATCTCCTTCTCTGCAAAAATGACACTCTAGACACTTTTGGAACCCAAATTGAAAACCTATATGTACAGTAAGTTGGAAAATAGTAAACTACACCATTTCCAACTTAAATCACTAAATAATACTCAATAGTGATGGTTAGGCAGGCATTTTTATGAACATGGTAAGACTTGGTTCCAAACATAAAATTTGTTATTTTGTTAAATTAACTGCGGGCAAATGAAACATAATTTTAGGAAACTGAAAGAGGTTTCAAACATATATCTCTCTTCAATCCCATGATATTACTTTAAATTAATAATATATGTATGAACTATGGCCTGCATTTTGTTAAGCCCATTTTTGTAGATTAACACTCTGTTTTTTACATAATAAATCAGGATTTTAGTGATTAATTTCAATTTCACCGAAATACTTACAAATTATGAAAAAGTATATGTTTAAAGCCTATGCTATGATACTCTTTATTATGATAAATTCATGGTATCTTCATGGTCAAATTTGTTGATATAATCATTTTAAGACTAAAAATCCCATGCTCTATAAAAATGCATACATCCGTTGCTTTTTGAACCAAAATAAAAAAACTAGTTGTAGAACGTGGAAATCTTTATAAATTCATGAAGATGATGTACAAAATACAGTGTCAAAAACCAAGTGAAAGACAAATTAAACAACAATGTCAAAAACCAAGTGAAATACAAATTAAACAACATTGTCAAAAACCAAGTGAAGGACAAATTGAATAGTAATGAAAAAAACAACCTTTGAGACTACAGTAGACTGTAGAAACGACTTAACAGCTTTCCCAAAATAGATAACAGCTTTATTGTTGGATAAATGTACACATATTGATCTTAACAGCTATCACATTAATAGACTGTAACATTCACATCAAAGCTATATGAGCAACTAATAAAGCAAATCCATATAACAATGCCATATCAGCCAAGTGCATTCATTACCATCTTATTCTATATGCTATTGTCCGGATTCTTTCCATTTTTTACCATCAACAGAAGTGAAAGGAAAGTGCAATTTACTATCACTTGAGATAAGGATGGGACTAGATGAAGTACAATGCAGGCGTACCCAAGTCAGAATAATATGATTTTGTGTGGATGAGTCAAGGTTGGTAGACTTCATGCCAAAGGAGTCTCATCAGGTAATGCTGCTTCTTATGCCAATTTAAAATTCTAAAGGTATCCACAAGACGTTTGTTTGTCTGGTTATGTTGCAGGGTACCAGGTAGTCGAAAACACCAGGAAGTCCAAAAAAAAAAAAATTGTTATAAAAATCACTCATTCGAATTGATGAGAAATGAAATTTTTTGAAACTACCCGCCATGCTCAATCTGTCATGGATGCTCAATTGATTTCATTCCACCACATAGATCTAAAGGCGGCTCATATCATAACTGCACCACCCATTCCTGGCATGTCTTACACTTCCAAGAAAGTTACTAGCGGTGCTAATTTAATGCAATTTCGAATCTCCATACGCTTAACCTACGTTAAACTCATGGTGGGTTGGAAATTTTTGCTCGGTGACTGTGCTTGCTTTGAGAAAACAACCACTTAACTTATATTTTTGATCGGAAATTGTCCTGATTTCCTTTTTTTGGGCTCAAATGTTTTTGGTGAGCAGACTCATTTAATAAAAAAATAATATTTTCAATAGGATGTGAGCAATTCTAGCCAATAAAAAAAACATCTTTTGACAAAAGAAAGCATCTTTTGATATTCCTTGATTAACATTCTTAATGATTTAGGATACATGCTAGTGTATGATAGTTTGTTATGTTTGCAGGCTTTCCAAGGTGAATGTATGGATATCTTTGTTGTTCAAACATATGACAAGATTAAAGACAAGCTAACTCTTGTTTTGACATCGAATCGACTATGGAGCAAATGGATGTCTATATTCAAGCTTTAAAAAAGTGGTTCCTTGCAATGCTCACCCAAGAGCATCACTCAGGTTGATTTTGTTCAAAATAAAATAAAGAATCATGGATCTAATTTTTTCAGACCATTGCATGATATTGATGAAGATGAATTGACCATTATGGCAGACAATATAATCAACGGATCAGTTTGGCTGAGCACATCAGTCGAAAAAAATGTTTGCCCAGAGACTTTATATCAATATTGCAAGCGAATCAAGGATGAGAGGTCAACCAGGAATTTGATCTCTGAATATTTCAAAGTTCATGATGTTCATACTTTTCATTCACAGATTATCACTGACGATAATGTCATTGAAATCTATAAAATTGCTCCAAATCATATCCAGTAGCTGTGCAGTATTTTATGCTCTAATAAGCAAGCAAAATCTCCTCGAAAAAAGAGAGAAAGAATATGAAGAGGATAATGGTACCAAATTACCAAAGGATGCTGAGAAAATATTGAACATATATATCAATAAAGAGGGGATGGGTATGTCCATTGACTCTGTCAAAAATAGTTCACGATTTTCTTGTCTATGTTGTTATCCTGCATCTTTGGTCAACACAGTAAGATCCATTGCATTTTTTGGTGCGGCAATCAACTGTGAACTTGTTATTGTTGATATGTGTAATTATGCTAGTGCCTGGACCAAAGAAGATATGCTTGCGTTGTTGTACTACTTAGAAGAAAATGAAGCGGCTTTTACTTGTATTTTTTTAATTGATATGGAAAACTCCTGTATGGTTTCTAAACATTGCACAAATTTGAGCAAGAAATTAAAAAAAGTGGTAACGCGGAATCCTACCAAGGGAGTTTATAGAGATTTATCAAAGGACTTATTTATAGGATTCTCTATTATATAGTATTGGAGAATTGGATGGGATGAGGATAATTTGTCTACTTTTCAAATGGATATGGATTGGAAGGATGAGAACCTATCAATGATTGATTTACCTTTGCCTAGGATTACCAATGATAGTTCAAGAAGCCATGTTTTTGCAAAATAAAGGACATAGGAACTATGGGATCACATGGTTTCCAGACCGGTCTCTTCTCGAGGTATCGTTCTTTCGTTGTATGCAGGAGTTAGAGTTCTTCGTTTGTTGATCAGGTCGCCAAATAGAATAATTATTTCTATTGTGGAGACAGTACATCAAGAGTTTTTTATGAACAATTTCTATCATGAATTAGATATAAACCAAGGTATTTGTATTAACATTTTGAGATGTCTTATTCCATTGTATTTTACTTTTCTTGGTCAGTTATGTTCAATAACTTCTTCAAATTCCTATTCTACTACAGATTTAAATAAAGAGCACACTCAGATATCGTCCAATAAAATTATAGTATCCAATGAAGACATTGAATGTGATGGAGAATCCACAAAGAACTACCAAACTTGTGGACAAGATGGACAATAATGTAAAAAACTAATTTTCAAATATCCTGGTTAAATTAACTAAATTATGAATGGAGATAGTGACCTTGAATACTTGCAAAAAGTTATATAAAATGTATACCTGCAAATTTCTAGGTCAATATTATTGCATTGCTTTTGAACATTTGGATCATCCACAACGAGAGATGGGACCGACAATGTCCGTAGATATTAACCAACAAATCACATTGGAGATGGGAGCCTTGGATAATAACGAACCAGGCGAGGGCTTCGTGGAAAAATATGGTATTTCCAACAATGTTACTCACCACTCAAATGTTGGTTGGCCATTAACAGGTAAGAGACATAGATTAATTTCCAACTAAATTGGTAAAACAAATTTATTCCAAAACATATCATGACAAGCAATATTTCAATACAACTCCCCATACAAAAATTTCATTGATATTAAAAATGGAAGGTTTTCTATTTCGCAAGAAAGTCACAGAAAATGACTCCAAAAGAGAAAAAAAGGGAAATAAAAGAAGTATTGATGGAGACAAAAAAACTCAAAAAGGGGGAAGAAAGTATTGTCAGGTGAATTTCAATTTAAACACAAAGAAACTTCATATGAACATGAACAAATGCGATACAAATGAAAGGCCAATTGTGAAAAAAATGAAAGTATTTTGTTAAATAATACACTTGAATGTTTGTTTGTAATAGTATGTTCAATTGCATTGTGATTATAAACTTGTAAACTGTCAAGTTCGGTTTTTGAAAGTGCAAAATCAAAGCTTGAAAGTGCCAAAATTGGTTTTCAAAATAGTTGCAAATTTAAGTATTAGATGTGTCAAAAGTAGCGTTCTAGAAGGGCAAAATCAGGTTTTAAAAGTGCCATTATCATATTTATCATATCAGAAAAGCGCAAAAACCAATTTCAACAGTGGCAATATCAAAAGCAAAAGTATGCTTTTGGAACCTGGATTTGGCACTTTTGGAACCATATTTTGCACTTTAGAAACCTTGATTCTGAGGTTTAGAAAGGTTGTTTTTGACCCGTCTTCAAAGTGACTTGGACTAGAATATGTCCAAGTTTAATGAAATAGGCGTTGTATCCATTTTTATCAAGAAATGACCGCCTTTGTTATAGATCTACATTGAAAAACCAACCATCAATATGTTTTATTTGAAATTCTTCAGGCCTATTATCCTTATTTCTTTAAGTTGATTGTTGATTTCAAACATTGCAAAAATTTAATTACAAATTTGAGATGAGGGATTACACTCTATATTCTATTCTTGGCACTTTATTACTTATAGGAATACATAGCAAGATATTCCACTCATTCCTAAGTGTCGTTACTCACCTTTTTCAATTCTTTACGTAGTTTGTAGTGATTCTAGAATTGTCTTCATAACAATGGATAAGGAGTGGATACATTTTGACTCATTCATCCTTTGGTACAGTCCTCTAATGTTGTAGTTTCTATGTCTTTGTTTGTTCTCAATGTCAAAGCTCTATAAACTTGTTGCTCCAAGCGAGGACATATTGCTAATATTCTAATCCTCTTCTCCCATATTTGAAATGTTCTTCTATTTTTGTTTTCTAGCTTGCTTTCTTTGTCCCCCAATTCTTGATGTAGTTTTAGGTGGAAGAAACATCCATTGCCTACCCTACATTGAGATTATATATATAAATTAGGTTGGATTAATGGATTTATTCCCACTCCTTTTATTCTTCAAAGTGCTTCAATTGCTTCAAGGTCATGTATTAAACAACTAGATAATAACATATGATTTGTAAACAAAGGAATTATAGCTAACTCACTTCACTAATACATATATGTGTAGATGGTATGGCCTAAGGGTGGGTATATGGGGTTAAATGTATAAGATATGATCCCAAGAGGGGCATATATGAAGTGAAAATGTATATGTAATAGTGTTCATTCCTTCATTCAGTGGAACACTATATGATAAGATATGATCTGACCTAAGAGAGTCATATATGAGGTTAACTGTATATGTAATAGCAGTCTACCTAATGAAGGACCAACCACTATTACATATATATTTACTTCATTACATATACATTTAAACTCATATATAATTCTCTTGGGGTCATATCATATGCATCTAGCCCCATATATGCCCCCCATTGGTCATAGCAATTTCTATTTGTCCTCTATAATATTAATAATATGTGCATGAATGTAATCCTTTGACCATGAAATAAATTACATTGCTGATTTATTGTTGATTATCAATAGGAAAACACAAGCTTTGTTTTGGATACAATATCACTACTTCCAGGTTTCTTTCTATGGAATCCAAGGCCAATTCTACTTGCATATCACATGCACTTTGTTTTAAATGCTAGCATTTAAACAAGATTTGTTGTTGGAAAGTGGTTACACAACACTCTAGCTTTATTACAATGTCACTTACACAACATTCTACAACTTTGTTGGGATAGAACAAAATCTCTTTGAAATATGCAACTGCTAATCATATCCATAAATATCTCAAATGCAATTGCTAATCATATCCATAAATATCTCAAGCAATTTGTCAAAAGTTTAAGTGTAGCAATGTATTTTCACTTAGATGATACAAGTAATCTAAAGATATTGGCCAAATAACATGCACTCCCAAATCCATTTCATAACAATATTCATGGATAGGTTCAAGGGCTCCTTCCTCCTCAAATATATGAGCATATAGCCTCTTCGAAGCATCTTCTTCTAATATTTCCCTTTTTCTCCCTAAGATTCAATTTTCCCTTATTTGTTGGCCTCTCTTTTATCATGCAAGACCCTCCATTGTTATAAATCTACCTTGGAATACCAATGATAAATGTGTTTTCTTTCACCTTCTTACGACTTTTTGTCCTTTTGTCTTCATGGATGGAGAGTTAATATTTTGGATTTATTGCACCTAGAAGCGCTCTACAGCCTAGTATGAGGGAGATCTTGTAACGTGTGTCCATTAGTAGTGTTACCTGAGTATGAGGGAGATGTTGTAACGTTTTTCGAGTAACATTATAGAGTATGAGGGAGATGTTGTAACGTTTTTCGAGTAACATTATAGAGTATGAGGGAGATGTTGTAACTTGTCAGCCATAAACAAAAAAGAATAATACAAAGTAAAAAGTAATAAATATTATGTGTGCCATTAATAAAATTATATCAGACATAAAATAAAGAAGTTAAAAAAATATTATAGTGGATATGAAAAGTAGAAACATAATATTATACCCGACAAAAAATAAAGAAGTCAAAAAAAAAATATAGCCGACATAAAAAATAAAAATATAAGAAGTAAAAAAAAAAGATGCATACTTCTCCTAGAATAGCTCCTTGAGTGCAATATCTGAGAAGAGGTTTGCACCTGGGGAGATTTGATCCTCCCTCTCGTCATTTGATAGAGCCTAGGATTTGGATCTAAGTTGGTTTCAAATCATTGGTGTCCCATTGAACTTCAAAAACTTTCAAACAAGTAATCAAAAGTTATATTATCAATCAATATTTTTTTAATTAAGTTATTTAACCTTCGTTGAGAGTTTGTTGTTTCGACTACAAACCATCAATTAACCTCAATCAAGGGTTAGAAAAATACCTCATTTTCTCACTTGTACACACAATATTAATTAATATTATATCTTTATTGTTGGAATCATTTTTCCCTTCTCTTTATTACTACATGAAAATTCCATGTTTTTCATGTGTATATGACTTATTTATTATGTCCCGGAAGAATATCATATGCATTGCCAAGAACTTATTATTTTGCAGCTAAAGGCTATAAATTTTTCCTTCAACTATAATTTGAAATATATTATATTAAATTGAATTTTTGAAAATTATATTTTTTATCCTTTTATTAATTGGAATATATTGTATCAAATTGAATATTTGAAAATAATATTTTTTGTATTTTTTTGGAGATGTTAACGTCTTCCGAGGAATGGCCGAATGACATCATAGTCATTTAAATGTCTTCTGGGTTTGCATGAGTCTACTTAATGCCCCTGCCTTCGAAGGGCGAGCATAAGCTAGAGGTTTAAGACGTCCAGGTACGGTAGGTACGGTATGGTGTTAAACAAAACTCACCAGAATGTGAACAAGAGAAACGTCATCCATTATGCAACGGCTTCAAATTTTACTCGCTACCCAGCCGATCAGAGAGGAGGATGGAAGGAACGGGCGAACCAATCCGCTCCAAACTCCACCACCTTAGTGGCTTGGATTCATAGCATAATAAGGCTTGTCAAAGAGAGTCTGTATGCAATATGGCATTTAGCCAATATCTTATCAATCGTTGATAGACTTTCCAGAAGCTGAGATTGGCCGGCCATTTTTCCCTCTGGTAATATAAATATAGTCATGTAATATTTTTTTTTTTTTGTACCTTTCACAATTTAAGTACTCTCATTACTGATCCACAACCTCGACCACAGCCTTAGCAGGCCTACATATTGTGTTGTACTCCCTTACTGTATCACTTATTAGACTCATCTGCGGCATTTGAAAAAAAATAAAAAAATCTCTACTTCTTGTGATGTGTAGGATGTTTATTGTTTTGTGTTTTGGGTCGATTTAGAGATAGTCAATATGGCAAAAACTATACCGCCACATCCCACAATTGATCCATGAAAATGCTTATATGTTTTTCCAAATTTATTACATATAATTTAAAAAAATTCCGAAGAGATTATGATTGATTCTCGTATTCCAAAATTGGAATGATTCAGGGTTGAAGCAAACTAGTCCTGCTATTCCTGGACCTCAGGAATCTGGGGGAGTTTGAATTTAAAAAAGAAGAAGAGAGAAATATTAGGATACATCCCCTAGTTTACCGTGTTTTTAAGCATGCGAGACGGAGCCATATATTTGATAGAGTCATTCATCTGTTCACGGCACCGTATTTTAAGGGTTTTTGTTTCGTTTATCTTGCCAAATACCCAACTGGAAAACGTCAGCAAGCATGTCATTTACAAAGTAAACGTGTCGATTTCCAGTGTAATTTTTAATAGGCAATAATGTTAAAGTTTCCAGTTCTACTCCTGATTCTGTTTCCGCCGCCGGGAATACTGCTGATACGCCGGGAGGAAGGGACTAATGATGGGACGAGGCCGGGAGGGACGAATGATGGATATGCCAGCTTTCATTAAGAAAATTAAGTAATATATTTGGTTGGTAGCTCTTTACAACGAGCCTTTTGATTGACCCCAATTCCTGCAGGTGTGGTTGAAACTTGGGTAGTAATACTAATCCGGTAATGTGATATGCAAGTGGGCCAACGACTTTAAGTTGAGAATCTACGATGGTTAATAATAGTTGAGGAGTATAAACAATTTTACTTTTTGGTTTTTTTTTTTTTTCCAGCAAAGATGGCCTGGCCTACGGGAAACACATCAATATGTCCCCACATTTCATGGATGGTAAAGATGGTAAACAGTCTACCAACAACAACGGTTGGCCTAACCCCTTAGGACTCAAGGCTTGAACTCGTGAACTCCCCTTACCACGTCTTACCAATTTCACCTTTTGTTTGCTAGTTTGTCCATAACAAAAGCATTTAATATATACCCTTCATATAGACATTTAATATATACCCTTAATATAATTGGTTTTGAAGTGTCTCATCCACTATGTGACACAATTCTATTACTTACATGAATAATTGTTATTTTAAATGTAAGATATTTTACATTTGTTACAAACTTTGTTAAAAAATTTACATCATAAATGAACCCTGTCCAACTTAATCTCAATTTATATGAACTCATGAGTGGTTAAAGTGTACTTAAATTTACATTTTTATTAGAGACTATATGTTTCGGTTTTTGCTATTAATTGTCTTTACATCAAAATATTTTTAAACATTGATTATAGTTTTCCTAATGTTAAACAATTTCATTTATTTATTTGTATTTATTTAATAAAATATATTAGTAAGTGTGTAATTCTTATTGGTCGAAAGTGGATGAAAAGACTAATTTTATCATTGTCACGACTTAAGAAAAATAAAAATAGAACAGGCAACTTTAAACTTGTAAATGTAACATCCAAATATTATCTTTATAGTGGAATCTGACAAACATAGGATAGGATATGATTGAGAGGGTTGACAAACGTAGGGTAGGATTGACAACAAACATAGAGTAGGATTGATAGCATTGACACTATTGCAAACTGGGAACTTTGAATTTAGATTACATGTTATCTATCATTGAATGCAAATCACAGGTTCGCAAACTCCATTGTCCTCCTCCTCGGCTTTCTCTGCTGGTAAATTCATAATACTGAACATAATATCATGATTTCAAAGATGTTATGAATGGAATAGAATATTGGGAGGCCATGGTCATTCGCTCTCCCAAAGGATTCCACTTTATTTTCTTGTTGTACTTGCTTGTCACAAAAGCTCACACGACCTTTCGAGCCTGGGTATACTAAATTTCACCTTGTTTTTCCCCTCCTATTTTGATTTCCACTGTAAGTTTCTTTTGGTTTTACTCACCACTTAGGGAAAAACATAGTTTCTGCAACTAATGTTAACCTCTATGGAATAAAATACCTTTAGTATTTGAATTTAAAGATTGCAGAAGAGATGAGCGGCTCTAGGAAATTGTTTGAAAAAGATCCCTATGTTAATGAGGGATGCTACGCATCTACTGATTTGTATCGATTTCTCCGGGAGGACTGCTTTTGGTTTCTAAAAACGGGTATCGCTGGGGCCATCTTTCAAGTCATTTCAAATACTATTAACAAAAAACACATTTTTTATGCACAATGTTCAAATTTTAAATCAGTCTTCGTAGTAGAAGTTGTTAGGATATTTAGACACTTAGGAGTTAGTTAAGATCAACTTGTGTAATATATCCATTAGGGATAGTGTGTTTCTGTAATATGCATTAGTATGCATTCATAAATACTTAATCCGACAGTCACAATATGTTCCCGACATAGAGTGATCCGATGGCTCAACTTCTCTTAGATCATACCTAACCTTGATCCGTGGCTTAACACCCGATTGGTCCATGATCTCTATTTAAAGAGCATGGAGGATCATTGTTTAGTTGATCGATTATGAGAAGCTCATTTGTAACTTTCTTTCTTTACATAATAAATTGTCCCGTAGAAGCTATTTGGCTAGGGCCGTGGAGTGTTTCCCTCAAGAGGGTTTAAACCACGTCAAAACATTGGTGTGTTGATCTGTGATCTGTTTGTGTGAAGTGGTTGCTCTTGGTGTTCGGTCCTTTAGTAGTACCCTGTGTACCCGAACATGGTATCAGAGCTTTTATGAAGAGCCGCTTTCGGTTATGATCTAGATCTTGAACTGTTGTTGCCGAAACTTGAAAGGGTTTCTGGTTCTGGTATTTCTGTGCATTTTTGGGTTGTGGGAGGTGTTCCATTATGTCTGGAGTGTCGTTTCCATTGGGAAATAGTTTTCGTTTGATCGAAAACGGTTCCCGGTTGCTCTAAAAACGCATATTTCATTAGATCTAAAGGTATAATGTTACAGTGACACATTTTTTATTTTCTGTTCTTAAAAGAAAAAAACTTATATTTTATCATTTTTTTTTACTGTTAGTATTTTTTTTTTTTGAGTTCAGATTGTTGCCTTCCCGTCTGTGTATGCTCTTTGCCATGCACCTTGCACTATCTCGGCAAATAAGAAACAGAGAGAAAACGTAGACTTTCCGAGCAAGCTAACGAGATCTAAATCCACAAGCGCAGAAATTTTTTTTTTGTTTCGATTTGTGGTGTGTTTTGCAGGAAAAAGGGCAAGCACGCAAACCGAGCAAGAAGAGTAAAAAGAAATGCTCCCTTCCTCATTCCCATATTTTACAAATCTTTTAATCTAGCTCACTTGGTTCAAAGTTGCTTTATTCCTTAATAGGTCTTGAGTTCAAGTCTTAGGAAGTTACTTTAAAAGAAAAAGTGCATGCAATTTCTATTTTCAAGTTACTTTATTGTAAAAGTGCATCTCACATAAATAATAAAAAATAAAAATACAAGTGAGTCACTTAAGTTTTTTTTATTGTTGCACTATTTAAAAGTAATATCATTGTAAAAGTAAAATCACTTATTTTACAAAAGTGGTTCACTTAAAACAACTTTCTTGTAAAGTGATTGTCAAAAGATTCATTTTGGGAAGAAGGAAGTTCTTTTTTTTGTTGGACATTCTCTAGCTGCCATGTCACTATTGGGGACATCTTCAACAGTTTATTTGTTCAAGCATAACTTCATCATACAGAGTCAGTTTTTAGTGCCGTTATTTTTTAAACCATTTATTTTTTCAAGCTCTTCGCATCCAGACTATTGGTTTCTGCTTTTACAGCCTTTAATTTACAAATATGCCTGCCCCTTGTGATATTCTACTTAACAGTTCCAACTATTTCTCATGGAAATCTCGTATGGAGGATGTTCTACGAAGTAGGGAACTTTTCAGAATTACCTTAGGGAAAGAAACCAAACCCAGTGATGATGATAAGAAAATAAAATGGGCAAATAGATGTGACGAAGCTCGTGGATTGATTGAGATGTCAATCTCTACAGATTTGCGATTCCACATATCTGGAATTGATGAACCTGATGCTGCTTGGGACAAGTTGGAATCTGTGTTTGGTAAACACAATGAAATTCGAGGTCACCAACTCGAAAATGAGTTGATTTCTTTAAATCCAAGTGACTTTTCATGCATTCAAGATTATTTATCTAAGTACAAAACTCTTAAACTCTTATGTGCATAATGTAAGATTAAGAGGGAAGACAAACAATGCATTTATTATATTCTTTCCAAACTTGGACCTGCATATTCTGTTTTTGTATCTACATTTTACTCCATGAAAGAATCCTTGAATCCAGCTAGCTATCAAGAGCCTAGTCTTGAATCCTTTTATGATTCCTTGATTAGAGAGCAAGATAAACTCATTCATCTTGGAATAATTAACAATGCAGATACATCTGGGAAAGCCTTATTGTCCCAACAGAAAGAAAAGTCCAAGCCTCCCAAGAAACAAAATTTTTGCAATAACAAGTCAAACAAGGGTCCAAAACCCTCTCAGTCAGCTCCTTCTTTAAAAAATGACAAAGGATCCAAGCCAAAAGGAAAGAAGATTGAGCGTCATTGCAACTATTGTGGGAAAGATAATCATGATGAATCTAAGTGTTTCAAGAAGATGCAACCTTGGAAGCAGCAATGAAGAAGCACCACATCAGCCTAGATTCGCCTTCAGAATCTGTCTCTCATGGACATGCACTTTGTGCTTCTGGTTCTTCTTATAATGCATCTTCTTCTTCTACTTCAAATGAATGGCTCATTGATTCTGGAGCATCTTATCATATGGCTAAGTATCAAACCTTCTTTTTTACTATGCATGAATGTAACACCAAACAAATATTTGTTGCTGATGATAGATCTCTAAGTGTTGTAGGAGTTGGAACAGTTCCAATAGATAATGGTCATTTTAGTGATGTACTATGTGTTCCAAGAATTTCCTACAATTTGCTATCATTTTATCAGATCACTCATTCTGGTGAAGGTAAAACTGTGACCTTTACACCTCACCAAGTTGTAATCAAGGATTTTAAAGATCCTCAACAGGTCCTAGCTACTGGAATTGTTGATGATATTACTAGGTTGCACAAGCTTAACAACTTTGGGTCATCACATTTCCCTTCAGTTTTTGTTGCTCATAGTGATAACTTGAGCAAACTTTGGCATGAGTGATTTGGTCACTTAAATTATTGCTCATTGCAACAACTATGTAAAGACAATATTGTGACAGGTCTTTCGATGGTATCTTGCAGAGATGGTGTTTGTTCCAGTTGTGTACTCGGAAAACATCATCGAGATAGTTTTGACAAACGTGCCTCTTGGCATGCCTCAGTTCCCTTGGAGCTTGTGCATAGTGACTTGTGTGGTCCTCTTCCATCTGCTTCCTTTTATGGTTTCAAATATTTCTTAACTTTCATTGAAGATTACACCAGACGCACTTGGGTTTATTTCCTAAAACTTAAGAGCGAAGTATTTAACATGTTCTTGGCCTACAAGGCCCTTGTTGAAAAACAATCTAGTCATCAAATTATTAAATTAAGATCTGACAATGGAGGAGAATATGTTAACAAAAAGTTCACTACTTTTTGCATTGAACAAGGCATCTAATAACAACACACTGTTCCATATACACCACAACAAAATGGTGTATCTTAGCGGAAGAACCGCACTTTAAAAGAAATGGTTAATTATATGATCCAATCTAAGGGACTAAGTCTTCAATTTTGGGCTAAAGCCATTAATTGTGCAAATTACATAGTGAATTGCACCCCCACTAAACCATTACAAGGTATCACACTAGAAGAAGCATGGAGTAAAACTAAACCTAATGTAAGTCACTTCCGTGTGTTTGGTAGTGAAGCATGGGCTCACAATCCGGATGAAAAATGGAAAGCATTGCAACCTAAAAGTGAAAAGTGCGTATTTGTTGGATATTCTGAAGATGTAAAAGGTTATAGACTTCTTCAACCACATTCTCATGATATAATCATTAGAAGAGATGTTAAATTTGATGAAAATCTCTTGGGCTGGGAGCATAACTCGGTGATTGTGCCATCTTTGGCCTGCGAGCCTGATTCAGCGTTTGTGCCTTCTTCTTCTTCTTCCAACTTCCTTGATAGGTTTCCAACTCTAGTTTTTGATAATGATAGTGAGGATGAAAATTCACCTCCAACTGCTCATGTTTCTCCAATTGCACCAGCACAAGTGCTTCCTCGATGGCTCCGTTCAACATGTGAAGCAGCTGGCGATCTTGCCGGTGATCCTAAAGATCAACATCGAACACGTTCTCAGTTTCAGCGAGCCTCTTCTCTTTTGGCTCAAGTTTTCGAGAATCATGATCCAAAAACTTTTGTAGAAGCTTCAAGGAATCCAGATTGGGATACAACCATGGATGAAGAATATCGTTCCTTAATCGCGAACGATACTTGGGATCTTGTACCTCTTCCAAACGGAAGAAAACTTGTGAGATGTAAATGGGTCTACAGAACTAAGTATGCATCAGATGGAAGTGTTGAAAGACTTAAGCAAGGTTAGTTGCCAAAGGTCTTTCCCAAGTTGAAGTGATTGACTACAATGAAACCTTTGCTCCTATCACAAAAATGAACTCCATCCGCCTTGTTCTTTCCCTTGCATCCTTACACAACTGGGAAGTCCATCAAATGGATGTCAAGTCTTCCTTTCTACATGGTGATTTACAGAAAGAAATTTACATGGAACAACCTCCTGGCTATGTTCAGAATAACTCTAGCCTTGTCTGTTACCTTAAGAAATCCTTATATGGCCTTAAGCAAGCTCCTAGAGCTTGGTATGCCAAAATGGATAACTTTCTCCTTGACACTGGTTTTTCTAGATGCCATTCTTACCCCAATGTCTATACCAAGAAAGTAGGAAACCATCTCATCATACTTGTTCTATATGTTGATGACTTTATTCTTACTGGTAGTGACCCTAAGCTTATAACCCATGTGAAATCCAGTCTTCAACAAAAATTTTAAATGTCAGACTTAGGACATTTGCATTATTTTCTTGGTCTCCAAGTCCTGCAAATGAAAGAAGGAATCTTTCTTTCTCAGTTTAAGTATGCTTGTGACCTTCTTCGTCGCTTTCACATGGAAGATTGTACACCAGCCCCTTCTCCCTTCCAGTCTAGAGTCAAAATTTCTTCCACTTGTACTTCACCTGAAGTCGATGCCACCTTGTATCGTTAGCTTGTTGGTAGTCTCTTATACTTGAATCATTCCCATCCTGACCTTTCCTTTGCCGTTGGTCATGTTGCCCGTTATATGCAGACACCTCATGAAAGTCACTGGAAAGCAGTTAAAAGAATACTTCGATATATTTGAGGTATAGTACAGTTTGGGATTCATTACAGTACAGGGGGGAAACCTTTGTTGGTTGGTTTCACTGATTCAGATTGAGCCAGCGATCCTGATGATCGAAAGTCTACTGCAGGTTATGTTTTTAGTCTGGGATCTGGACCTATCACTTGGGCTTGTAAGAAACAACAATCTCTTGCTCTTTCTTCAGGAGAAGCAGAATATTGAGCCACAGTTAATGTCAGTCAGGAAGCTTTATGGCTTCGATAGATCCTTTTAGAGTTTGGATTTGAGCAGCAGCAGCCTACTCCACTTTGGTGCGACAATCAAAGTGCCATCAAGCTTGCCAAAGATCCAGTTCTACATCAACGCAACAAACACATTGAGCTACATATGCACTTCATCATAATTCTTGTTCATGATCGTGTTCTTGAAGTGCTCTTTTTCCCTACAGATGATCAAGTTGCAAACATCTTCACCAAGTCTCTTACAGAAGCGAAGTTTTCTAAACTTCGATCTATGTTACGAGTTCAGGAACTTGTCATTAAGGGGGATAGGCTCTAATGCCTCCTTCCTTCTCCTAATAGTGTCACTTTTGTAAATCCTTCAATCATATCCCAAGTTGTTCTTAAGGGAGTATGTTAGGATATTTAGACACTTAGGAGTTAGTTAAGATCAACTTTTGTAATATATCCGTTAGGGATAGTGTGTTTCTTTAGTATGCATTAGTATGCATTTGTAAATACTTAATCCGACGGTCACAATATGTTCCCAACATAGAGTGATCCGATGAATCAACTTCTCTTAGATCATATATAACCTTGATCAATGGCTTAACACCCGATTGATCCATGATCTCTACTTAAAGAGCATGGAGGGTCATTGTTTAGTTGATCGATTATGAGAAGCTCATTTGTAACTTTCTTTCTTTGCATAATAAGTTGTTCCGTAGAAGCTATTTGGCCGGGGCCGTGGAGTGTTTCCCTCAAGAGGGTTTAAACCACGTCAAAACATCAGTGTGTTGATCTGTGATTGGTTTGTGTGAAGTGGTTACTCTTGGTGTTCGGTCCTTTGGTAGTACCCTACGTACCCAAACAGAAACTACTTATTTATCTTTTGCAAGTTCAATCTATAAGGGTTTATGGTGCTTTTTGATATGTGACGACACATTCTAACAAATGATAGGTTTTATATCTATGCCTTCATGCATAAAGGTTGTTTGCTTCACCTTCAATGGTTCTCCACCTTCTATCAAAATGTTCATGAAAGCATCTAGTTGTTGTATAGATTCTTGATATACCATTTATGAAACATCGAAATGATTTTTTGTGATGTCAGAATAATCTATGTTGCAATCTTTTTTTGGCGTGATTGAAAAATTCCTATTTTTTTGTGTGCAATATAGAGATGATCCATATGCACTTGAAGTTTTGGCATTCTCAGGTGACCGAGATTGATAATGTAGACTCTTGTGTCTAGAGTTGTTCTTGCTCGGATATTGTATCTAACTATTGAGGTTTTGAGAATGTTAGAAATTTTGAACTAGACTAATTAACTTACTCTTTTCCCAAGGAAGACATCTTTTTGGGATCCAAGGGACATGAGGGTGAGGGTTTATATTAATGGTTTTTTTACCTCATAACCTTCTTTGTTTCTCTAACAATGGAAGGAATTTTGATTCTTTAGTTTGGGGTGTTGTGGTTCTCTGTGAAGATTCTTAGGAAGGAATTGTCATCTTTGTAGGGATTGTGGATGGAACCGAAGGAAAATACAAGTTGTTAAGCGGGAATGAAATGGGCCTTGGCACCTGGAAAGCAGGTCAAGCTGCTAGGGATATTGTCTTCAATGCCATAGTGCATGTAATAGACTTTGGATTCCGCAGAAACATTACCTAGAGTGCAAACTTTATTAGAATACCATGGTATTAATGTACGAAAGTTTGGGGCATTGTGGCTCTCTGTGAATATTCTAAGGAAGTCCAATTGTCATCTTTGTAGGGATTGTCGATGGAGCCAAAGGAAAATACAAGTTTCTAAGCGAGAATGAAATCCCTGGTGTGGGCCTTGGCACCTGGAAAGTAGGTCAGGCTGTTAAGGATGCTATCTTCAACAGCATTGTGCAGGTAATAGACTTTGGATTCTGCAGGAACATTACCTAGATTGCAAACTTTATTGGAATACCATGGTATTAATGTGGGCTATTTTGTAGGCTGGGCTCATTGAGGCTTATGAAACTGTTCTTAGAATTTTGATAATGTGTTTGACAATTGGGTATTGCAGGAGGGTTACCGCCATATTGATACTGCTTAAGAATATGGTGTTGAGGAGGAGGTGACGATTTTCCTTTAGTTTGTGTGATTATTGATTAAAAATTGTGGGTTCATTGATTTTTTCAAAAAATAATGTGGGATTCTTTGAATTGCTTCAATAGTATGCATGGTTGATTGCTTAGTTGTGTGTTGCAGGTTGGCCATGGACTAAGAGCTGCCATGGATAAAGGAATTAATAGGAACAATCTCTTTGTGGTATCCAAGCTTTGGTAGGTATCACATTTTAACATTTTATGATCTTCTACTTCAGCTTGTAAATTGATCTCCTAGTTACTAAGATTAACCTACCTGTTTTTAAACCGGTAGACTTGACCTGTGTCTAATGGGATTTTCATTTTCTCTTTTGTTTGGAATTTGGGTAGGTGCGCTAGTATGACTCTAGGTAAAATCAGGGTTGCTCTTGACACATCTCTTAATAATCTACAACTTGACTATCTTGATCTTTACCTGGTATGGAACCCTCATGTTTGAGGTGCCTGGTATGTAAGGCTCATGTTTGAGGTGGAGTAATATTGTTTTACTACACATAATATTCTCATTTGCATAAGAGGAGAGGTCCCAAATTCACAAAATCCCAAATCCAAATGGGAAGAGAAATCCCTTGTAAACAATAATTTGTCTATGAAGAGGAATACATATATGTGTGCATCACTCTCTGTTTGACCTACTTGGCTTATATAGAGGACGTACTTGAATCAAAATATTGAGGATTTAACCAAGAAGTTCATCAAACTTGGCTTCTTTGATAGATAGAAACACATATGCTTTGGTTTCTGATAGAGTCATAATCAAATGAGAAGTCGAGTTTAATCAAGATTCAGTCAAAGAACCAATTAAATATGATTGAATTGATTTTATCCTCTAATAAATTTCATAGACTACAGCCCAAGAGAGGTTGTCTTGACTTGATTCTTCTTCTCTTTATCATCCGCTTTTTCAGATCCACTGGCCATTTCACTTGAGAGAAGGAGCAAGCAGGCCTCCCAAAGCTGGCAATGTGTTAGAGCTAGACATGGAGGGTGTATGGAGAGAGATGGAAAAACTGCAGAGAAAAAGTTTCGAGAAATTGGGATATGTAATTTCACTGTGAAAATGTTGGAGTCACTACTTAGCTATGCAACAACTTTACCTTCTGTGTTCCAGGTATTGGAGCATAGGTAAAGTATTTTACTTCCATTGGAGGTCAAAATATATTTCCTCTTCTAAAGATATTTATTTTGGATTCGTGAACCTAACAATCTTCTTCTCGTTACCTATATAACGATCACGTATGTGCCTAGTTTAGAGTCTGTGATTGTTTACTCTGGAAGCAGATGTCACACAAAAATAATTGTAGTGTACGTGTGGCTTAGCGATTATGTGTGTGTAGCAAGGCATGTTTCTTTGTTTCCCAAGAGGGGTACCTGGCACTCTTACTTTCTTATATTCAGCCCATTCATTACCCCGAAAAAAATTTGCAAGGTAAAATGACCATCAAGTTCATTACTATAGATTGATTAAAATTCTAAGGAACTTGCTAACATCTTTTGTTTTGTGTGTGGCAGATCCTAAGGGACGTAGGTGTAAGAAATATGAGGTTGATGACAAACATTCCTGCTAATTATGTTGGTCTCAGGGGCTATGGACTGATATTTGTTGGTTGGGTTCTTGTTCTTTCACCAATAACTCAAGAAAAACAATAGATATTTGGAGACAAAGCGTTCCAAAATGGGCCACATTTATGGGTCAGATCTAGTTGACCCATTTTCTCAATTCCTTCGTTGTAGTATAAATGACATCAATTCCCTGAAATCTTTGTCATGATTTAATTGCAGATTGAAATTAGACTAACATCACATTCGATGATGATCAATTTTCCCCTTGTTCTTTAGATTTACTTGAGGCATATTCATGCCTTCTGAACTATCATTTAGCTTTTTTTTTTTCCGAGTTGCCTATTCTTTCCTTAGCCAAATATCAATACATCCAAAGGAATGGTCGCCATGTTACAATTTGTCATAAAGGAATTGGGCACATTTGTATATTAAATAATTGTTATTTTTTAATCTAATTCATTTATGTCATGAATCTATCCTTTTTTGAAGTCTGGCATCAGGAGATTTATCCATTATATGTGTATTTGGAGTTGTGACATGTAGAAAGTCCTTATTCTGCTATTATGGGAATTGTTAAAATGCCATGTTATGGAAAACATATCATTTTTTAGAACTGTATTTTAATGTCTTCTAAGGATTGGATACGTGGTCAAATGATGAAGTTCAAATAGCATGCTACACATCTTAAGTTGCATAAATGTTTGTTCCATAGGAATCGTAGCCAAGGCCCAAAATTAGAATGGCTGCAATTAGAATCATGTATCCTAAACCCCTTCTTTTTTACAAAGATTGTGATATAACTGTACTTATTAATTTAGTTGCATCAAGCAACAAATTAATTGTAACATAAGAATCCTAGATCCATTTTTGCAAGCATTGATGCACATGTACTTATTACTTAGTTTTATCGAGCAACAAATGAATTGTACCATAAGATAAGAAGCATATTTTTGTAGAAGTTAAATGAGGAGAAAGTAAGTTTAAAAAATAGTTATAACTGACATCGGCCTTGCCTAGTGGAGTCTTAAGGATAGCTTCAACCCATTTACTTTATTGCCATATTGAAAATTCTAGTTGTTCCATTGAAACGTGGCTGATGTTTTTTATTAGACTTAAATTATTCTCCATCAACATCCACAACCAATCCATATGTTTTACCATATATACTTATTGTTCATAGGAGGGATTTTATAACATTTTGCTCATAACAATGAACCAGTTCTCTCCAAATGATTGGTACTGCATCCCGAAATATGCAGTTTTTTTACTTAAAAGTATAATATACTTGTATATTTCCAGCAATGTAACCTTGTTACACAGTTTCAAAGTTCCATCACAAAATCAAAAAGTTTTACTGAAATTGAAGTGCGGAAACATATATGGCAATTTTTTTATAAAGCTCGGATACAAAACTATGGGGAAACAACAAACATGTATGTAGGCAAAACAACCAGGAGACCTAGAACATTCATACTACCATTCTTCATTTAGATTTAGAAACCTAAAACTTATGGATCACCACTATCATCTAGTATCATTAATTAACGAATCACAAAATAATAGCAAACTCAAAATTTTACAACTACATTGTACGAATGGGTTTCCGGATAATAGTATATTAATGATAGTAGTATTAACTTTGAAAATATTGCTATCATGCATTATGAGTAATAATGAGGATTTACTAATAATAATTATTTACAATGATTATTATTTTTATGATTTATTATGAATAATCCTTTTGGAATTATCTTTTTAGAAATATGTTTCCTTTTAAAAAGGATTAATAATATCGTTATGAATAACATTTATGAATTAATAATATTATAATTTTATTAATAATATTTTTTTGGTAGTAATCATCCTTTAGGGTTTCATGATTAATTAGTTTTGAAAGTTTTAATTAAAAATTCTTTGAGAAGATGAAGGGTTAAGTTAGAATGGGAAATGATCAGGCATCTCTAACTATTTATACGCCTGGTTAGCAACTCTTCTACACATATTCTGTCCTAAAGATGAATCCAACTTAAGATTTGAAATGCCAACAACAAAAATGTCGATAGTGGATTATCCAAAAACCCATTCGAAACCACAAAAACCTAAAATATTTAACTACAATGTAATCATACAATTAATGAACATGTGCAAATTGCAAAATGAGTGGTGTACTATCATTAAATCTTGAAGACCTGATTACAAGATACAATTACATATGATCAAAATTGTCTTCATCCATGTAACAAAGCTCCAAATCATTATGTTGATCCTTGGGCAGTTGATGCTTTCCTTGCATCTCCATCAGGGTAGTATGCAGTATTTGATCAATTTTAAGCCATTCTTCTATGCTTGGAAATATGTTGGTTCTGAAGACAAAGGGCAGAAGAAAGCTCCCAGTATTCTCCAATGTGTTAACTACAAACACTTCTAATGCTATGGATTTGGAATTATTTGTGCCTAAACTGCAACTTCAAGACCATAAGAGTGAGCAAAGCCACCAATTGGAAGAATAGAGACAAGCATTTGCCACGGGTTCCATCTAGGGCAATTGTGGATGATAGACACATGCTGGTACTCTACTAAATCAGTAGCACTTATGGCTGATAATCCATCTAGAGTCCCATTAATATGACTCATATTTAGTGTGAAAATATTGCTTTTCTTTACAACTATCGAGGGCCTTGAATACAAATTTGAGATAAATTTGTCATGTGACTTGTGATAATTTGACTTGGGTTAGCTGAAATCAGCATTAAAATTTTTAAAATGTTGATATCTCACACTACTTTCTAAATGAAAGATCACTAGTGGTTTTCTGCAACACATGACAAAGATTGACAATCCTGAAGGAGGTGGCCAATCCTTTTGGTTATTTTGCTATATTATAAGCCTGCTCGTATTATTGTCATATCGTTCTTTGCACTTTATCAACCTTCATTGTCATGCCTCACGCCACTTGTGTTTGCTTCTGGAAAGCAGGAATACCTGAACCTACAAAACCTCGTGGAAGACTATTAGCTTACATTTTGCAGACAAGTAGCCTAAAATAAAGAAGCAACTTCCAAGAAACATATAAATACTATGCATACTGTCGTGAATGTTTCCTATGTTAAATGCGCATGATTGTCAATGTTTTGGAGCAGACATACTCTGCCTTGAGATAACACATTCATGGGGAACAAATACAATGCATAATGCACAGATTAAGTTCTCACTACCACATGCAAAGGGTTCAAAACCGTTAAATCTGAATTTATTCTCCAATAAAATTTTAGAAAAAGTATAATAAAATATTTCAAAAAATAATATTATTTGTATAACTTTATTAAAACATTATGTTTTTGATAGATTGTCATGAAATTAATTCCAAATGGCGGAACAAGACTAAAAATTAGACACATACTCAATTATGCTTGAAATTCCATCAAATTGTAATTATTGGATGGTGACTAAGAGAGATAACGACGTTTGAACATTTTAAATTATGTAGAAAGAGAGATAGATTGATTATTTTCAAACATAATTGATTGGTTGTGACTTAATGGAGATCCAATAATATTATTTTCCTTGGCATTACAATCCATTCTGCAAACTATATAGATACATGAACATATTTTTTCTAAAGAAAAAAGATTTAGCAAATTGATATATTTTAATTATTAAAAAATGTATGTGAGATCAAAACATTATAAATAAACTTAATATTAACATTAAAGTTCACTATTGATAGCAACATTTATAATATTATTTTGATGGCATTACAATCCATTATGCAAACTATATAGATGCATGAACAAACTTTATCTTAAAGAAAAAGATTTGGCAAGTTGATATATTTTAATTATGGAATCACAAGATAAGAATGATTACACTTTAGAAATATGTGTTCCTTGTGATAGAAGACCATGACAAGAACTTAACTTTTTATGCTACCTTAAGGTGATGGATAATCTGAAACGATACATAGATGTAATGCTTATAAATTTTTAAATTTAAATTTATATAAAAATATAAAAAAATCAAATTATTTAAATAAAATGAAATAAAAGATAATTTTATTTTATATAAATGTAAAACATAATTTATATGATAAATTAAGATTAAGTTTTAAATTAAAATGGAATAAAGTAAAAAATCATACATTATTCTTCTATGGAACTTTGAGTTGTTAGTGGAGAAATTGTGGAAAGGAAAGCTTAAGAAAATAAGTGATTCTTTATATTATTTTGAATTTGCTTGAATGTTGTTAACCTTCAGAATTGATATAAAGTAATCCTAAATGTAAAAAAGTAGAATAATGATTTTTATTTTATTATTAATAAATATTGTTAAATATATATATATTTTTTAATCTAAAATTGTAATTTATATTTTGAATTTATTTAAATATTTAATGAATGTTACTGTTAAACTAGTATGTGCATAATCTTTCTTCATTTACATATTGAATGACTGAATGAATGTGAATGAAATTTATCCTTCCCTATAATATGCTCAAACAACTTGGATTTTACAATGCTTATATTTTCCTATTATGGGTAAGGTTTTGAAATTTTGCATTACTTCTTGTTTTCAGATCTTTAAAAAATTGAATAAGACTCCTGGGAAGGTGCTGATAAAGTGGGCTCTTCAGAGAGGAACAAGCACAATTCCAAAGTCCACTAATTCTGACAGAATAAACGAGAACATTCAATTGTTTGATAAGATATGTTTTGTTTTCAGTTAGTTGAGAGTAATGTGGGATGAATGTTGAGATGGTGAGATTGAGCTTCCTGAATTGGAATTCAAGGATCTCAGTAGCCTTCTAGATCAGACATGTTTGGTTCTAAGTTAGTTGAGAGTAATGTGGGGTCAATGTTGAGATGGTGAGAGGGCTATAAGGACTGTTTGTGTTGTTGAGATAGTGAGAGTGGGATATAATAACTGTTTGTGTTGGTTTTTGTAGAAAAGGGAGTTGGATGGCTCAGAATTGTTCATATGTGCAGATGGACCTTACAAATTTGTTGAAGAGCTTTATGACTATGAATCCTGAGATGGCCATGGATGAACTCATTTTTCTTTTGATATTGTGTAACTAAGTCTAAGTGTTTATATTTCTCTTGTTCATTCGTCGATAGGCGCTACAATGAGAATTGTAGTAGGAGGCTACCGCAGCCTTTTAATCTATAATTAAGGATGAGTGGCAGGGATTCACCTCTTTGGCACATACTTGTAAAAAGATTCGTCGTGCACATCAATTTAACAGTGAAGATCTGTTGGGATGAGTAGCCCACTGAAAGGTCATTTGGTGGGTTAAATGAATAGGTTAAAGGAATGGTTTGTGTTTGAGAGGTTGAGGCTCCTGCTTACAACGTAAAGCATCAGTTTTCTTTACTTCTTAATTAAGAGGTGCAAGAAAGCGTGACCTAGTTTTGAATAATGGAATCCAGCCAACCAACTGGGTTTGCGTTCGTGGAATGCAGGATTACAGGCGAAGGTAATTTCTCTCATGTTGTTTATGTCTGATCTCTGATGGAGTCGGCTCTTGATTTTGAAGCCTGGTCAGATTTTGGCCATCCCTTCCGTAAAACGTATTCCAGAGATATTTTATAGTAATAATATTTTATATGTTTGAACAGAAATAGAAGTACAAAGCAGAGCAAGAGGAGAAAGGCAGAAGGAGCTGTGAAATATGCATTTGTGACCGGATCCGAAACTCATATTCTGGAAGACAGCTATAAGTGGTGTAAGTACCGGAAGAAATTTATGAAGAACAACCCCAATCCGAGGTGTGATTATGATATAATAACTGTCCTTCTTCAATTAATCCGGCTAGCTACACTTATTGAATTTCCATGTCCTCACTGAAGTAGTCGATTATTTGTTTGTAGGGGGTATTAAAGATGTTGGGATAAGAACTGTGATGTCAAGAAAACGGTGGAGCGTGATGCCTAAGATATGGGAATAGTCATAACAAATTACCTGGGCAAACATAATCATGAAACCCCAACAATAATCTGTTATAACATTGGAGAACTTGAAATAGTTCAGGCTTCAGCGGCCGCGCCAATCTACCAGCTCGACAATACAACATTTTCCCACAGCCTGTAATTCTGTCGCCTGAGTGCTTTGACCTCCTTATAGTTTATAGTTTATTAAGAAGTATATAGTTAGTTTATAGTTTATTAATAAATATTTATGAAAATTGGATTTACATTCAAAGCGAATGGTTTTTGTATCTTTACTTTATTCAAGTGATAAAATTTCTTCCACCAAAAATTATGATAGTATTTCATCCAAAAAGATGGAAACCTAATTTCCAAACTAAAAATTGTATAAAGTATATTTTGTTAAGGCTATTTATTATAAAGAATAGTTTTCAATTGAAAGATAATTTATCATAGCTTTATTTTAGATGAGAAACCTAATTTTCAAATGAAAGATTGTATAAAGTATTGTCTTTAATGTAAGGTTATTTATTATAAAGAATGGTGAGATAACAAGAGTAATTAGTAATAAAAGTGTTTGGTATTAAATGTAGTAAGAAAACAAATAAAAAATATATAAAGATATTACACATCAAAGAAATTGACAAAAAAACTTAATTAAATTAAGGATGGTATATGATTTATAGATGGAAAGGCTATCATCTATCGATCTCCTATCTGATAATATCCACTCGGGAATAAAGTGGATTTATTTAATGAAGATACATACTATATAATTATTAACTGTCGTTCAAGGTATGGAGTGGGCCATAAAACAAAATACAAAGGGCCTCCGCGTGAAAATTGACTTAGATGCAGCTAAAATTGGACTTTATGCAGGTAAGATATTACACATCAAAGAAATTGATAACTATTAAAGATATTAATTATCACAGATATTTTTTTTTTATCAAAGATATTGTAAACATTGTGAGTTTATCCTCTATGGTGTACTTATGTATGATTAAAGTCTAATATTAAAAGCATATTATTCAAAATACTGAATTTGAAATTTGGAGCTCCCAAGTATAAGAGTTCTTTTTTCTTAATGTATATAAAAATTAAGGTTGAAAAAAAAGTTGCACCATTATAAATTTTGAAACCTTTAGCGATTCCATGGAGTGCGCAGGAGCTTAGTTTTTGGTTTTTTAGTAATTGCAACGATCTGATATATTAAAAGTGTACTGATTTTATGCAATCTATGCTCAATAAACTTTATGGCATGTTTACATGATTGAATTAACATTTTGTAACTGCGCTTCTTCTCCCAAATCCTTATCAAATATAAGACCATTTTCAACGAAGAACACGTGTTCTTATTGGTTGATCTTCATAACATAAAATTGTTGTAAAATCAAAACCTAAGTCTCAAATGCATTTGGAAACGGATATTATAACAAGCTTTCATTTAACATATAAAATTTTAGGTTAAAATGATTACACGTTATTTTAAAATGACTATGGGATTCCTTTATGTTTAAGCAATCTTGATGGTTCATTATGTTAGTATCTCAATATATTGAACTCTTAAATATATTTAAATAAATTTAATATTACTATCAGATTCTTTTATGTTTAAGTAATCTAAATGATTTATTATGTTAATATCTTAATATATTGAATTCTTATATATTTAAATAATTTTAATAAACATTATTTGAAATAATCAATTTCACATATCTTGAGAAAATGATCCATTAGTTTTAATATGCAATATATCTCATTGAATATGAATGAAGTTGTGTTTCATTTCATAAAGTTATCACTATTTATTTTTTCTAATATATTTTTTTTAAAGAATATATATATATATATATATATATATATGGATTTAAAAATTTAACTTAATATTTGATTAAAATAGTAAATTAAGATAAAACAAATAGGATCAATCATAAGAAACCATGAACAACAATAGTCAACTATGAACAACCATCTTCATCCATGAATAGCCATAATCAACTATGGTCATCCATGGACAACTATAGTAAAGCATGAACAACCATGGTTAGTCATGGTTAACCATAGTCGACCATGGTCAATATGTATCTGTACCATGGTTGGTGATCATTAAAGGAATGCATTTATACCATTTGAAAGGGTTTTAATGAAGTAATCCTTTGTATTAATATTAATTTAAACTATTGTTTAATTTAATCTTAATATATATATATATATTGTTTTAATTAAATGTATTAATATTAATATTACATCTCATGTTAATATTACATTTAAAATTCAAATGAAAGAATGTATTTAATGTATTAATGTTAACTTTGTAAAATTATTAATCAAAGGTTACTTTGTAAAATGGTTAATACTTAATCATCATTTACATTATTACTACTTAACATTATTGCATAATATGACATAATTTTAATATTAATAATGATATTAATATTATTAATAATATTGATATTAATAACACCATTAATATTATAACAATAACAATAACAATAATATTAATATTAATAACATTAATCATATTAAAATTAATAGCATTAATAATATTATTAATGTAGTATTGATATCATCAATAATACTAACATGGATAAAAAATACTAACATTAATAATAATACTAATAATTTACAACCATGGTTAACCATAGTCTAACATTTTTATATACAATGTTAGACTATGGTTAAAAATGTTAAACCGTGATTAAAATATTATTTTTAAGCATTGCTAAACATAGTAAACCATGGTTCGTAATGGCTCTAACCATGGTCAAACACTATAAACTATAGTCTAACAATTTTTATTCATGGTTCGTTTGGTTATGTTAACTATGATCAATGATGATTTAACATGGTCTTCCATAACTAACCATTTGAATTCAACCATGGTGCACTAAATTCAACCATGTTTAACCAACATCAACCATAGTGAACCATGTTTAACCAAAGTTAACCGTGGTAAACAATGGGATGTCATCAGCCATGGCTAAACATAATGAACCATGGTTAACCAAATTTCACCATAGTCAACTATGATGCAACCATATGGAATGATGATACACTAAATTCAATCATGCCTAAATAATGGCTGACTATCGATTAATATAGTCTATCTTAGTCAAACAAACTCAACCATGCCTAAACAAAGTCAAACAAATCCAACCATGTGCAAACAACTAAATTCTAACAAAGCCAACCATTCCCAAACAACCAAAGTCAAAAAAAAAAAAAAAAATCAAACAAAGACAACCATGCCTAGATAACTAAAGTCAACCAAAATAACCAATGTTAACCAAACAACCAAAGTCCTACAAATTAAACCAAAGTCAACCATGCCCAAACAATGTACACCAAAGTTAAGGATAATAAATAAATGTCAACTATACAATGTAAACCAAATTCATATAAACAATTCAAGCAAATTCAACCAATGTCAACCATGCCCAAACAACCAAATTCAACTAAAACAATCAAATCCAACCATGTAAAACAACTAAATTCAACCAAAGTCATTCATAGTCAGCCATACCCAAACAACCAAAGTTAATCAAAGCCGACCAAAACAACCAAAGTCTACCAAACAACCAAGGTCAACTGTTGAATAAAAAAAGTCAACCATGCCCTAATATGTAAAAAAATTTAAGCATAGGAAACCATCATCAACCAAGTCAACCATGGCCAACCAAATTCAATCACGGTTAACCAAACCGTGTTAAAAAAATTCAACCATGTCGATCAAGCCAAACAATCAAAATCAAAGTCAACCATGGTCAGCTATGGTTAAACATAGTTTATAGTCAACTAGATGCAAACAATTTTTGGCCATGTTTTAAAGTCAATCATAGTCTACCATTATGCAATAATAGTCAACCATACCAGAATAACCAAAGTCAAATAAATTCACCCATTCCCAAACAACCAAATTCAACCAAAACAACCAAATTCAACCAAACAACCAAATTCTTCCAAACTAAGCCAACGTCAACCATTCTCAAACAATGTAAACTATGTTTAAATATAATAGACCATGGTCACCTAAAAAATGTAAACCAAATTCATAAAAACAAAGTAAACTCAAGTCATCCAAATTCAACCATGCCCAAACAACGAAAGTCATCCAATGGTAACCATGCCCAAATAAGGAAATTCATCCAAAGGAAACCATGCCCAAACAACGAAAGTCATCCAATGGTAACCATGCCCAAATAAGGAAATTCATCCAAAGGAAACCATGCCCAAACAACGAAAGTCATCCAATGGTAACCATGCCCAAACAAGGAAATTCATTCAAAGAAAACCATGCCCAAAGTCAACCAAGTGAACCATGCCCAAACAACCAAATTTAATCAATGTGAACCAAAAGATGCAGAGTCAACCAAACAACTAAGGTTGACCAAATTCAGCCATGGTTAACCAAACAATGTAAACCAAAGTCAATGATGGTTAACCAAAAAAAGTAAACAATGTAAACATGGTCAACCTAACAATGTCAACCATAGTCAACCAAATAATGTAAGGGTGAGAGTCAATAAAAGTAAACAATGTTAACATGGTCAACCAAACAACGTATACCAAAGTCAACCATAGAAAACCATACAATGTAAACATGGTCAATCAAACATTTTAAACGATATATAAACAATTCAAGCAAAGTCAACCATGCACAAACAACCAAATCCATCCAAAGTCAATCGTGCCTAAACAACCAAAGTCAATCATGCCCAAACAACCAAAGTCATCCAAAGCAACTAAATTCAATCCTGCCCAAACAACGAAAGTCAACCAAACTCAACCACACCCAAACAATCAAAGTTAATCAATGTCAACCAAACAACCAAGGTCAAACAAAGTTAACCATGGTAAACAAAACAATGTAAACCAAAGTAAACCAGGGTAAACCAAACAAATCAAACAATGTAAACATAGTCAATCAAACAATGTAAGGGCCAAAGTCAACCAAAGCAAACAATGTAAATATGGTAAACCAAAAATTGTATACTGAAGTCAACCACATCCACTCATAATCAACCATAGTAAACCATAATCAAGTAAAACCAACCAAATTCAACCATTATTTACCAAAGTTAACCACATTCAATGAGAGTCGAAAGTTAAACAAGGTCAATGAAAAATTAACTGTAATATCCCAAATTTTGGACTCACTATTTTATGATGTTATATTGGGCCACGACCCTATCACATAGGAT
This sequence comes from Larix kaempferi, assembly GCA_027924585.1. Lineage (NCBI taxonomy): Eukaryota > Viridiplantae > Streptophyta > Pinopsida > Pinales > Pinaceae > Larix > Larix kaempferi. The sequence goes on from BSBM01000118.1 coordinate 4,280,286, forward strand.
TTATTCTAATTATTGGGCATGGACCCTAGTGCATATGATTTATTCTTTTATAGACTGACATATTGGGCATGGATCCTGACTGAATTTCATTATTTGATTATATACTGGGCAAGGAATCCCCAATGTTTTGATTCATGTTTTTACCATATGATGTGGGTACAAAACCCTAATATATATACTGAGATGATCTTTTATTACATACTATGCAGTGATGTGAATGACATGATTGACTTATAGGGTGTGTTGAGCATGGAATCAGGAACACACGGATTACCTATGTACTGGGAAAAAGCCCCAATGTACCTAGAGGAAATATTATGTATTAGGAGTAAGCCTCGATGTACATTGAGTGTTGGGTATAAGCCTTGAAGCACTACAAGCTTGATAAACGAATACCAAATCCAAGACAACTTAAATATTCTAGATGTGCCTCACAACCACATTCTAGCACTAGTGTTGAGCAGGGACTCTAGAATTGCACTAGAGTAATTCCCATGTGAGAGTGTTGAGTTAAAAGGCTCTGAAGAGCACTCGGGCTTACAGAGTTTCAAAGTGTTGAGTCGGAAAGACTCTGAAAAGCACTTTTATCACATTTATTTAATTGATTAAATGATTCATCTTTTATCCCTCATCACCTACTGTGGGAGATACCATGTTAAACGAGGGAATCCGACAAGCAAAGAGAGAGACTAGAGGTACCTAACCAAGCTGACCAAGACCATCCAAAAGAAGTGGACCTTACCCTTAAAAAGTTGTTAAACAAACTATCTGATGAAGATACAAGATTAAATATTATGATTAAGAATTGAAATAAATAATGAAGTATTTATTTATGTTTAAAAGACATTTATTGCATATAGTTTATGCATAGTGGAATGCCACATTTTTCTCATTAGGATTAGTATTATTGTTACCATTATTATTATTGTTATAATGTATTAAATAAGTTAAGAGAAATATAATTATTATTATGATAATTATTGTTATTATAGTTATTAGGGAAAGTTTAAATTAAAATCACTCCTAGTTAAAACAAAAGGAAGAGTCCTAGTTCAAGAGGACCAGTGAGTGGGTAAATAATATCTTTTAAATAAATATTAATTATTTAATTTAAAGAAACTGATTTTTCCAACAGTCCTAATTCAAGACACCCCTACTTAAAGAGGGAAAATCCCAAGTTTTGGGGATCATCTATCATTCTTGGTTATTATCATTCTCTTATGGTAGTCCAAGAAAAGTATTCTGCTCCAAGAAGCTGAAGCAGCCTTACTTAGAAATTTTCAGAACTGAACCAGTAGTGGATCTAGGGTCTCTACCTCTCATTGCATGTTCGAACCAAGCTCGAGGGGATCCAGAAAAAACCAGAATGGTTCAAGGTTCAAGGTTGGGAAGAACATAGTAGCTGCAAAGTCATTTTCATAGTTCAACTGAGCTCAGAGGGCTCTACACTAATTATTGTTTGAGTGTGCAAGTTACTTCGGAAAGGGAGCAAGCTACAAAGTATTCAGGTATGAAATGTGAATCTTCCATTTCAAGTTATAATAGCTTGTTAGATAAGTAACATAGGATGTTACCCCAACATTTGGCCTAGTTTTCTTTCACCCTAAAAATCATTTAAATATAGAATTTCTGAGATGAACAAGCAGAGAGCATTGTTTGTCAGCCAAGACTTCGTCAACCTTGAAGCTAAGGTCACTAGAATGTCTAGCAGGTTCCTGTGCTAGAGATCCTAGCAATCTCATAACCTAAAGATCTGCTCCAAATATTAAGATACACCTAGACCGCTCCATTTAGAGTAGCATGCTTTAAATTTACATATATATATATATATATATATATATATATATATATATATATATATATATATATATATATACATCCATTCTGAAACAATGATTTATTTTTATGTTTTCCATAAATATGTGTATAGCTAGGATGAGCATTCTGTTCGCATTACTTTTTTTATTGATCTCCACTAAAGTCCTCTTTCAAATTTACAACATTCAATATATCACAAATCTACTTAAAATCATGTTCGAAACTAATAACCCTTTCAAGAAAATTAATACAGACTTCAGTTTAAAAATACCGAGTAGTGAAGGCATGTATAGCATTCAACACAGTCAACTCATCACAAGTATTTAACGCACTTTCAGACTTCATGATTTATAAACTTAATATCAAACATTTTCATTCTTGCAACCTAAACTATGGAAAAGGAATCCAATATTTTTCATTTCAGAAATCAAAAAGTCCACAGCTTTTAAAATCATTACACATCACATTCCACGGGTCGGGAGATTGAACCCCATCCCAAAAGCTCTGATATCTTACTAGACGCCACAAATTTAGTGAATGCACAGCAATCCATACCCTCTCAAGGGTCAATCCAAATAGTATCTAGGGTCACGACTCTTAATTAAAACGAAGAAGGGTTACACCATATTCTTCAAGCAAGCTTCACACGATATTGTACGGAGAAGCACTATTCGTAAACGATGGTACCGTGATCAATTCCCACCACCATCCCATTATACAGAGAAGCATTATTTACCCACGATGGTACATGCATCGACTCCCAGTACCATCTCATTACACAGAGAAACGTTAACCACAAATGATGGTACAGGGATCAATTCCCACAACCATTTCATTTAAAACCCTTTGTCTATCTACCTACTTCATTTAACCAAAAAACATAGCAATGAAGACCCAATTTGTAGATTGTGACAGGCACATTACTGTAGTTTCAAAATGACGAATCGTGCCACCAAACAGTCATAATAACAAACCACATCCATACAAATTAAAAACACAGAGAAATGGATAGGGTGTCAAACCCTTATAAATATTACATAGAAGGACATTTCAGGACCCATACAAATACATTTTGAACACATAAATCTATAATGTAAACCCCAATTCATCTTGGACATTAGTACTAGATAGCGAGAGTTCAACCAAAATTAAACACAGAGTCAGATAGCCAAAACCTCATACTAAAAGCCTCTAGGGTTTGCAAACGAGAAATAGATACATCTTCATGCAATAGTCCAGCCAAATGGCGACTTCCAGGAACTCGAAACTTTGTCACAATAAACTCAAACAATTTCATAGGATCCCAATAAACACACATCAAAATTACCCCCCACAGAGGGGAAAGGAGGGGATAGGAAATGGCACGCTCTGGACTTACCATTTTCCAAAACAACACCATTGTCGAATCCTGGCCATATAGAAGAGAAATGCCAGCCAACACGTACAACCAAAATGTGCCATAAAAAAGTCAGAACCATGTCACAATATATCTATACAAATGAAAATAGTAAGGGTGTCATATGAATCTGAGGAGAGTTACCTCTAAATGTTTCAGTCGCTATCTCTACTCCATATGGTATGCTGACCATGAGCCGTAGCTCAGGTCAACCACGAAACCCTCAACGCATCCACAACAGGCAGAAGAAACGAACCATGAAAATACCTCTTCATTGGTGTAGAATCCCAGAAGAAACCCCCAGCACAATTGGCAGCACTGGCCATGTGGCATTGCAGAACTGCATTCAATGCCACCACCCACTCCAAATAATTCAATGTGACCCCCAAAAATCTATAGTCATAGGGCCATTCAAAATCCACATGAATGGTAAATACAATCAACCATGTATTGACCCAAAACATTACATAGTGCCATTTAATAAACACAAGGTTAACAAATTGTGTAGTTAAACAAGTATTTCAACCACAACAAGGCTTTTAAAAGGTGTCAACATTCAAATATCTCACACTTGAGACTTAAACATTTGCTAGAAAGGTGGAGTAGGCATTCTCGGAGATGCCTCGTAAGTATACCTACAAACAAGTACATATATAATACATTAGCGAAACTCACTAAGTAAGTCAAGAAGTATCCAAATTCTTACACCCTACCTCTCGGAAGCTCTACTGCGGTACGTAGCCCTTGAAATACCATGCATTTCATCACGGGTCATCAACCGCTATCATTAGGGATCCATCCCACCTGAATAGTCAATTAGACTTTTATAATTTGCACACAAACTCTTGAAATAGTAAGAAAAGGATTTACATTATTACACTTAAACACTTATTCACTTGCAATGGAGTTTCATTTAAATTGTTTCCGCAAAGCTGTAGAAGTTACAATCAGCAAACCTTGACACTTATGGAATTAAGACACTTCAAAGAATAGAACATAAATACCGATACAGTAGGTACGTATCAATTACTGCAGATAAGTTAATGTTCTTCATAACTTTATCAATTTAATCTAATATCCGAAAAATTTGAAATTTTTGCTATTTTAAGGGACATTACAAGTGGTATCAGAGCTTCGTTACAAAACTAAGTGACCTATTGGGCTCATTACAAACCTCCGTTGCAAATACACTGTAAACAGAAACATACATTTACATTTTATTTTGTTTTATGTGAGAATAAACTAACATAATTTTTCTGTTCTTTATACTTATATAACATTTCAGGTACAAACGCTGTCTGAAAAATGAATGCAAAACAAGGCAGCAATATTCACGGGAATCTGGACTCACCACCCCGAGAACAGGAGGTGGTGGTTGAACTAAACTCAGATTAGAGATATTCTATGCAAAACTTGCAGGCAAAGTTCCAAAGCTTTCAAGATGAAAACATGTAGGAAAGAACAGAACAACAAGCCATAAATGAGGCACTGCTTCAAACCTTAACAAAGGCTAACCCTCTTGAACAACCCACACTCTCAATCAACACCTCCAAAAAGGGAAACAATCACACAAAAAGGACTGCCATCCCTAAGGGAGAAGAGCAGGGAGAACACATACCTAAATCAATGGAAAGAGATTGTAAGAGCTCTTCCAATGATAAGGGTTTACCACCTCCTTGCAAGAAAAGGAGGAAAAGTGCCAACAGTCTGCAAGGGGAATTTAGAAAGATAAAATCCCCAACCTATGACGGAGAGATTAAATCTGGGGAAAACACTAAGGAGTGGCTGCTAGGGATGAATAAATACTTTAAAGTTCACAACTACTCTAGTGAAATGCAAGCCCGACTAGCCATATACAACCTGAACGGTAAAGCTGCCAAATGGCGAGGGGACTTGAAACACACCAAAGGACAAGAACTGAGAGACATAACCTAGGATATTTTCAATAGAATATTCCAGGACAAGTATATGTCTGAAAGATTCTTTGACAAGAAAATAAAAGAATTTCATGAATTAAAAATGGGCTCCCTAACTATGGAAGCATTCATAAACCGATTTTTAGACTTGTTGCACTATGTGCCATACATTAAAGATGAAAAGGTCAAAGTTCAATAGTTCTTGGGAGGGCTACCACCCAACTTTAGAGAAAATATAGAGTTCGACATGCCCAAAACCCTTGATATAACCTTACATAAAGCAAGGATGTGTTATGAACATACACAACCAAGGAATGACAATATCAACAGAAGTAGAGATAGGTTCAGAACCTTCTCGGACAACCGCAGACCGGGTTTTAGGCCTCTGCCTTATCGAAAACATAACAACATTTTTCCACCCAATAGAAGCTTCAACCAACCCCAAGCACGACCAAGTGCACCCCCACGACCTGTCAACAGGCCAACATTCAACAAAGGGACCAAAGTTGTCCCACCAACCGTTTCTTGCTGGAAATGCCAAGGGCCCCACTACTACAGAGATTGCCCCAACAAAATGGATGGAGTTTTACACAACATCCAAACAGAGACTACCATAGGAGACATGGCAAAGACACCAAGGATTTATGTCGTTCTCGACAGTCAACAGGCAAATCACCAAGCCACAATGGTGGAAATAGAGGGTAAGATCTCTACCACTACCGTTTCAATTTTAATAGATCCTGGCGCTTGCCGAAGTTACATCTCCCCTAAGTTAGTGGACACTTGTAAGTTGAACCAAGAACCTCACGAGAGATCGTGGCTGGTACAACTAGCCACCGGTACCAAACGGAAGGTCTCTGACTTAGTTAAAATTTGTGCGATAAACCTAAATGGATTTTAGACTAGGTTAGATTTAAACATTCTACCCCTAGGGTCGTATGATGTACTCATCGGAATGGATTGGTTGGAAGAACACCATGTACTCCTAGACTACTTAAACAAATCCTCACTCTGCAGGGATGACCAAGGGATTTAGAAGATGATTCAGGGTATCCCTAAGAAAGTGTCGGTTAGATAGATCTCCACCTTACAAGCAAAGAAATGTATCAAAAAGGGTTGCAAACTCTTTTCCGTTAATATCCAAAATATAGAAACTGATAGGGAACAGAAGATCGAAGACTTTTCAGTCCTCGTAGAATTCAAGGATGTATTTCCTGAAGAAATACTAGGCTTACCACCTAAATGAGACTTAGACTTTTCCATCGAACTGACACCTAGATCAGTACCAGCTTCTAAAGCCCCGTACCGCATGAGCAAACCAGAATTGGTGGAGCTCAAACTTCAGTTACAAGAACTAATTGACAAAGGGTACATCTCACCTAGTGTGTCCCCTTGGGATGCACCGATACTCTTCGTTAAGAAGAAAGACGACACGATGTGGATGTGCATCGATTACCACCAACTCAACAAGATGACCATTAAGAACTGCTACCCACTCCCTAGGATCGACGACTTGTTTGACCAAGTCGGAGGGGCAAAGATCTTCTCAAAGATTGACTTACGATCCATATACCATCATGTGAGGATCCGTGATGAGGATATCAACAAGACTGCATTTCAAAACCGTTATAGCCCCTACGAGTTTGTAGTGATGCCCTTCTGGTTGACGAACGCATCGGCCAACTTTATGTGCATGATGAACAATATATTTAGTAAGTACCTTGATAAATTCATTGTAGTCTTTATCGACAACATTCTGATCTACTCCAAGAATGAAATAGAGCATGAGGAGCACCTCCGAATTGTTTTACAGATACTAAAGGAACACCAGCTTTACGCCAAGTTCAGTAAGTGCAATTTCTACAAACCCCAGATCCAATACTTAGGACATATCATTTTCGAAAAGGGGATAGATGTCGACCTTGAAAAAGTCAAATCCATCGAAGAATGGCCCACACCTACTTGCGTATTCGACATAATATCGTTCTTAGGATTAGCTGGTTACTACCGAAAGTTCATTGAGGAATTTTCATGGATTGCATGTCCCATGACTTCCTTGCAGAAAAAGGGAAACAAGTTTATCTGGACAGGTAAGTGCGAAGAAAGCTTTCAAAAGTTGAACAAACTATTGATTAGCGCACCGATTTTGCATATTGCGGATCCCAATGGGGACTTCGTTGTTTGCATGGATGCAAGCAAGGAAGGACTCGGGGGAGTTCTTATGCAAGACAATTTTGCCATACACTATGAATCGAGGAAACTAAAAGAACATGAATAGAACTACCCTACTCATGACCTTGAACTAGCTGCCATCATCCATGCTCTGAAAATTTGGCGACATTATCTCATGGGAAAGAAATTCCTATTGATGATGGATAACATGAGCTTCAAGTACCTTTTCGACCAACCCGACCTAAATGCCACGCAGGCCAGGTGGTTAGCCTTCCTTAGTGAATACCATTTCGAACTAAAGCATATAAAAGGCAAGGAAAACAATATTGCAGATGCCTTGAGCCATCGAGCACATATGCTTTATGAGGTCACGGTGAGCCAAACCGACTCAGACTTACACCACATAATTGAAATGGCATGTAAGAGTGACCGTTATTACACGGAAATCCTCGCAAAGATCCAGGAAAACAGACTTTTCCAACAATAGAAAGAATATAAGATAGATGAAACAGGACTATTGTGGTCGAAAGACTGACTTTACGTCCCAGAGAGTGGAGACATTAGATCAATCATTCTCACCGAGTTTCACCAGAAACCCTATTCAGGACACCTTGGATATCAAAAGATGATATTGGCCGTAAAGAAGCATTACATCTAGCCTAAGCTAAAAGCCGGCATCGCAATGTTCATCGCGAAATGTCAGGAGTGCCAATTTGTCAAAGTAGAACACCAACACCCCTTCAGATTACTTCAACCTTTACCCATTCCAGAATGGAAGTGGGAGGTAATAAGTATGGACTTCATTATAGACTTACCCAAGAGTAAGAAACTGAATGACTCCATCTTTGTAGTGGTAGACAAGATGTCTAAAGTATCTCACTTTATACCGGTGAAATCTACCTACAAAGTAGTTCACATAGTGTAAATATTCTTAAAAGAGGTCTTTCGATTACACGAGATACCCAAAGCAATCATTTCCAATCGAGACATGAAGTTCACTAGTAACTTCTGAAGAGCATTGTTCTCCAGTTTGGAGACCCAGTTACAATTCAGTACCGCGTACCATCCCCAAACTAACGGACAAACGGAATGAGTAAACCAGATCCTCAAGGACATGTTGAGGATGTATGTCATGAACAACCCCACAAAGTGGGAAGATTATTTGCATCTCGTAGAGTTTGCATACAACAATGGTTATGAAACCTTGTCCAAAATGAGTCCTTTCGAAGTACTCTACGGCAGGAAATGTCGGACCCCCGTGACTTGGGACAGTCCAGTAGACAGACTTATGTTAGGACCCAACCTATGAAAGGACTTGGAACAGCTAGTTTCCAAGGTACAACTGAACTTAAAAGAAGCACAAGACCACCAAAAGAGTTATGCGGACAAGAAAAGAAAAGACAAGGACTACCAAGTCAGCGAACATGTGTTTCTAAAAATACAAGCAAAACGAAGCTCGTTGAGCTTGGGATGTTGCGAGAAAATAGCCCCAAGATTTTGTGGACCTTTTGAAATACTAGCCAAGAAGGGCCCAGTAGCTTATGAGTTGGCCTTATTAGTGCATATAAAAGTTCATAATGTTTTTCATGCTTCAATATTAAAAAAATACGCATACGATACTAAACATGTTATTGATTGGTCCTTATTACAGGTGGAGCCCGAAGGGGAGTTCATGCAAGAACCACTCCACATTCTAGACAAGAGAGAGATCCAGCTTAGGAGGAGGACCATTACTCAGATGAAAGTGCAATGGAGTCACTTTGGACCAGATGAGGCTACTTGGGAGAATGAGGCCACCATGAAAGAGGCATACCCCACCTTGTTTCATGACCTCATTCCTAGTCCCTAGAAACACTGGGACGGTGTTGTTCTAAGCGGGGAGGGATGTAATATCCTGAATTTTGGACTGACTATTTTATGATGTTAGATTGGGCCACGGCCCCAACACATAGGATTTATTCTGATTATTGGGCATGGGCCCTAGTGAATATGATTTATTCTTTTGTAGACTAACATATTGGGCATGGACCTTGACTGAATTTCATTATTTGATTATATACTGGGCAAGGAAGCCCCAATGTTTTGATTCATGTTTTTACCATATGATGTGGGTACAAAACCTTAATATATATACTGAGATGATCTTTTCTTACATACTGTGCAGTGATGTGAATGACATGATTGACTTATAGGGTGTGTTGAGCGTGGAATCAGGAACACACAGATTACCTACGTACTTGGCAAAAGCCTCAATGTACCTAGAGGAAATATTATGTACTGGGAGTAAGCCCCAATGTACATTGAGTGTTGGGCATAAGCCCTGAAGCACTCCAAGCTTGATAAACGAATACCGGATCCGAGGCAACTTAAATATTCTAGATGTGCCTCACAGCCACATTCTAGCACTAGTGTTGAGCAAGGACTCTGGAATTGCACTAAAGTAACGCCCATGTGAGAGTGTTGAGTTAAAAGGCTCTAAAGAGCACTCGGGGTTACGAAGTTTCAAAGTGTTGAGTCGGAAAGACTCTGAAAAGCACTTTTATCACATTTATTTAATTGATTAAATGATTCATCTTTTATCCATCATCACCTACTATAGGAGCTACCATGTTAAACGAGGGAATCCGACATGCAAAGAGAGATACTAGAGGTACCTAACCAAGCTGACCAAAACCATCCAAAAGAAGCGAACCGTACCCTGAAAAAGTTGTTAAACAAAGTATCTGGTGAAGATACAAGATTAAATATTATGATTAAGAATTCAAATAAATAATGAAGTATTTATTTATGTTTAAAAGACATTTATTGCATATAGTTTATGCATAGTGGAATGCCACATTTTTCTCATTAGGATTAGTATTATTGTTACCATTATTATTATTGTTATAATGTATTAAATAAGTTAAGAGAAATATAATTATTATTATGATAATTACTGTTAAATTATAATTATTATGGAAAGTTTAAATTAAAATCACTCCTAGTTAAAACAAAAGGAAGAATCCTAGTTCAAGAGGACTAGTGAGTGGGTAAATAATATCTTTTAAATAAATATTAATTATTTAATTTAAAGAAACTAATTGTTCCAACAGTTCTAATTCAAGAGTCCCCTACTTAAAGAGGGAAGATCCCAAGTTTTGGGAATCATCTATCATTCTCGGTTATTATCATTCTCTTATGGTAGTCCAAGAAAAGTATTCTGCTCCAAGAAGCTAGAGCAGCCTTACTTAGAAATTTTCATAACTGAACCAGCAGTGGATCTAGGGACTATACCTCTCATTGCATGTTGGAACCAAGCTCGGGGGGATCCAGATAGAACCAGAACGGTTCAAGGGTCAATGTTGGGAGGAACGTGGCAGCCCCAAAGTCATTTTCACAGTTCAACTGAGCTCAGAGGGCTCTACACTAATTATTGTTTGAGTGTGCAGGTTACATTGGGAAGGGAGCAAGCTACAAAGTATTCAGGTATGAAATATGAATCTTCTGTTTCAAGTTATAATAAATGGTTATATATGTAACATAGGATGTTGCCCTAGCATTTGGCCTAGTTTTCTTTCACCCTAACAATCACTTAAATATAGACTTTCTGATAGGAACAAGCAGAGAGCATTGTTTGTCAGCTAGGATTTCGTCAACCTAGAAGCTAAGGTCAGTAGAATGTCTAGTAGGTTCCTATGCTAGACATCCTAGCAATCTCATAGCCTAAATATCTGCTCCAAATATTTAGATACACCTAGATCGCTCCATTTAGAGTAGCATGCTTTAAATTTACATATATATATCCATTATGAAATAGTGATTTATTTTTATGTTTTCCATAAATCTGTGTATAGCTAGGATGAGCATCATGTTCGCATTACTTTTTAAATTGATCTCTACTAAAGTCCTATTTCAAATTTACAACATTCAATATATCACAAATCTAGTTAAAATCATGTTCAAAACTACTAACCCTTCCAGGAAAACGAATACAGACTTCAATTTAAAAATACCAAGTAGTGAAGGCATGTACAACATTCAACACAGACAACTCATCACAAGGATTTAATGCATCTTTCATACTTTACAATTTATAAACTTAATATCAAATAATTTCATTCTTGCAACCTAAACTATGGAAAAGGAAACCAATGTTTTTCATTTCAGAAATCAATCAATCCATAGATTTTAAAATCGTTACACATCACATTCCATGGGTCGGGAGATCGAACCCCATCCCAAAAGCTCTTCTATCTTACTAGATCCCACAAGTTTAGTGAATGCACGGCAACCCATACCCTCTCAAGGGTTAATCCAAATAGTCGCTAGGGTCACGACTTGTAATTAAAACGCATAAGGGTTACACCATATTCTTCAAGCAAGCTTCACACGATATTGTACAAAGAAGCACTATTCACAAACAATGGTACCAGGATCGATTCCCACCACCTTCCCATTATACAGAGAAGCATTATTTACCCATGATGGTACAGGTATTGATTCCCACTACCATCTCATTACATAGAGAAACGTTAATCACAAACGATGGTACAGGGATCAATTACCACAACAATTTCATTTAAAACCCTTTGTCTATCTACCTACTTCATTTCACCAAAAAACATAGAAGTGAAGACCCAATTTGTAGATCGTGACAGGTGCATTACTGTAGTTTCAAAATGACGAATCGTTCCACCAAAATTGTCATCATAACAACCCATAGCCATACGAATTAAAAACGCAAAGAAATAGATAGGGTATCAAACCCTTATAAATATTACACAGAAAGACATTTTAGGACCCATACAAATACATTTTGAACACATAAATCTGTAATGTAAACCCCAGTTCATCTTGGACATTAGTACCAGATAGCGAGAGTTAAACCAAATTTAAGCATAGAGTCAGATAGCCAAAACCTCATACTAAAATCCTCTAGGGTTTGCAAACGACAAATAGATACATCTTCATACAATAGTCCAGCCAAATCGTGACTTCCACGAACTCGAAACTTTGTCACAATGAACTCAAACAAGTTCACAGGCTCCCAATAAACACACATTAACAATACCCCCCACAGAGGCGAAAGGAGGGGCTAGGAAATGGCACGCTTTGGACTTACCATTTTCCAAAAGAGCACCACTATTGAATCTTGGCCATGCAGAAGAGAAACTCCAGTGAACACCTGCAGCCAAAACATGCCATAACAAAGTCTAAACCATGTCACGATATATCTATACAAATGCAACTAGTAAGGGTGTCGTATGAATCTGAAGGGAGCTACCTCCGAATGTTTTAGTCGCCATCTCTACTCCATATGGTATGCTGACCATGACCCATAGCTCAGGTCAGCCACAAAACCCGCAATGCATCCACAGCAGGCAGAAAAAACGAACCATGAAAATACCTCTTCGTTGGGGTAGAAACCCAAAAGAAACCCCCAACACAACTCGCAATGTTGGCCATGTTCCATTGCATAACTGCATTCAATGCCACCACCCACTCCAAATAATTCAATGTGACCCCAAAAACTCTATAGTCATAGCGCCATTCGAAATCCACATGAATGGTAAATACAATCAAACATGTATTGACCCAAAACATTACAGAGTGTCATTTAATAAACACAAGGTTAACAAATGGTGTAGTTAAACAAGTATTTCAACCCTAACAAGGCTTTTTAAAGGTGTCAACATTTAAAGCTCTGACACTTGAGACTTAAACATTTGCTAGAAAGGTGGAGTAGGCATTCTCGGAGATTCCTCGTAAGTATACCTGCAAACAAGTACATATAGAATACATTAGCGAAACTCGCTAAGTAAGTCAAGAAGTATCCAAATTCTTACACCTTACCTCTTGGCAACTCTGCCGACGTATGTGGCCCTTGAAAGACCATGCATTTCATCACGGGTCATCAACCGCTATCATTAGGGATCCATCCCACCTGAATAGTCAATTAGACTTTTATAATTTGCGCACAAACTCTTTAAATAGTAAGAAAAGGATTAAATACATTATTACACTTAAACACTTGTTCACTTACAACAGAGTTTCATTTAAATTGCTTCCGCAAAGCTGTAGAAGTTACTATCAGCAAAACTTGACACTTATGGAATTAAGACACTTGAAAGCATAGAACATAAATACTGATATAGTATGTATGTATTAATTCCTGTAGATAAGTTACTATTCTTCATAACATTATCAGTTTAATCTAGTATCGGAAAAAATTGAAATTTTTGCTATTTTAGGGGACATTACATTAATTTCAGCTAAACAAGTCAACCATAGTCAACAATAGATAACCATAGTCAATTAGTCAATCAAACCCAACCATGGTAAAACATAGTAAAACATATTCAATCATGTTCAACCATAGCAGTGAACCAAAGATTGTAGTCAACCATTATATTGAGGTCAACTTTAGAATTGAGTTCAATCTTGTATTAAAGCTAACCTTCCTTAAAAGTCAACCATGGATTGGATTCAACCTTACTTAAAATTCAACTTGCAAATGAAGTCAAACATGGATTGAAGTCAACCACAAATTGAATCATTAATGTTGTTATTATTAATGGACTAAAGTCAACCATTGGAGGATCGTCAACCTTTAAGACAACCTTCGATTCAAATCACCCACATATTGAAGTCAACTTTGGATTGAATTGAAATATTGATTGAAGTTAAATATGGAATGAATTCAAACTTGGATTGAATTCACCCATTGGATTGAATTTAGCCTTGCTTAAGAGTTAACCTTGGATTGAAGGAAACCATGGATTGAATTCAACTATGCTTAAACGAAAACTATGGGTGGAAGTCAACTATGGGTTGAATTCAAGCAAGTAATGAAGTCAATATTGGATTGAAGTCAACCATGGATTGAATTCAACTATGCTTAAACAAAAAATATGGGTTGAAGTCAACTAGATACTGAAGTCAACCTTGGTTTGAAATCAACCATGGATTCAAGTTGAATTCAACAATGGATTGAAGTCAACTTTGGATTCAACCCAGCCTTAGATTGAAATCAACCATGGATTGAAGTTAACCTTGGATTGAAGTCAACCATTGATTGAAATGAACCATGGAAGTAAAACGTGTATTGTATTCAACTATGGAATGAATTCAACCATGATTTGAAGTCAACATTTGATTGAATTCGTTCATGGTTTGGTGTCAACCTTGGATTGAAGTCATCCTTACTTCAAATTCAACTATGGATTGATTTTGTAATATGGTTTCATAATAATATGGTAAAACAATGGTTGGCCATGTTCTCCTGCTCATGTCCACCATGGTCAACACCAATGTTCTCTTGGTTATGTCAACCATGAAGCACTTAATTCAACCATGCCTAAATAATGGTCAACCATGGTTCAAAGTCTAACTTGGTTGAGCGTCAACTATGGACTAAGGTCAACCATTTTGAAACAGGTATAAATTATTGAACTTATATTATTATTAATTATTTAATTTTTTTATATTTGTTTTATCTATTTACTTATATTATTTGTTCCTGTGTTTTCATTAATAAGTAATTCTCTTTAATAATAATAATAATAAAAGTACCTAAATGCCATGATCAAGGAATATCGTCCAAGAAACTCTTCTAACCTGGCCAATGTGGATAGAGATGCACTCTCTGATTTTCGGAGCCGAACACCTTTTCAAATTTGATATTTGCTCTATTCATATTGGTCACTTATCCAACAAATCCATTCTGCCAGTGGATGAACCGTAACACAGTAACTGATTGGTCAACCAAACAATGTATACCAAAGTCAACCATAGCAAACCATACAATGTAAACATGGTCAATAAAACATTGTAAACGATATATAAACAATTCAACCAAAGTCAACCATGAACCAACAACTAAATTCATCCAAAGTCAACCATGCCTAAATAGCCAAAGTCAACCATGCCCAAACAACCAAATTCATCCAAAACAACCAAATTCAATCATGCACAAACAACCAAAGTCAATGAAAGTCAACCACACCCAAACAACCAAATTCAATCAATGTAAAACAAATTCAACCAAAGTCAACCATAATAAACCAAACATTGCAAACCAAAGTCAACCATGGTTAACCAAACAAAGCAAACAATGTAAACATAGTCAACCAAACAATGTAAGGGCCAAAGTCAACCAAAGCAAAGAATGTAAACATGGTCAACCAAAAATTGTATACCAAAGTAAACCATACTCAATTAGTCAACCAAATTCAACCACATTCACTCATAGTCAACCATAGTAAACCATAATCAAGTAAAACCAATCAAGGTTAATCAAATTCAACCATGATTTACCAAAGTTAACCACATTCAATGAGAGTTAAAAGTTAAACAATGTCAATGAAGTCAATTTCGGCCAAACAAGTCAACCATAGTCAACAATAGATAACCATTGTCTATTATTCAACCAAACTCAACCATAGTCAAACATAGTTAAACATAATCAATCATGTTCAACCATAGTATTCAACCAAGGATTCTAGTTAACCAAAGACTGAAGTCAACCAAGGATTGTAGTCAACCTTGGTTGAAGTCAACCATTATATTGAGGTCAACTATAGAATGAGTTCAATATTGAATTAAAGTTAACCTTGCTTAAAAGTCAACCATGGATTGGATTCAACCTTACTTAAAATTCAACTATGAATTGAATTCAAACATGAATTTAATCATTAATGTTGGTATTATTAATGGAGTAAAGTCAACCATTGGAGGATGGTCAACCTTTAAGACAACCTTCTCTTGAAGTCAACCTTTGAATCAAATCACCCACATATTGAACTCAACTTCGGATTGAATTGAAATATTGATTGAAATCAAATATGGATTGAATTCAAACTTGGATTGAATTCCCCCATTGGATTGAATTCATCCTTGCTTAAGAGTCAACCTTGGATTGAAGGCGACCATGGATTGAATTCAACTATGTTTAAACGAAAAATATGGGTGGAAGTCAACTATGGTTTGAATTCAAGCAAGTAATGAAGTCAACCTTGGATTTGTTAATTTTTTGATAATTTCATTCAATATTATCTAGGATCACTAAGAGAATAACAAGTACAACATAACAATCACAAGAGACAATGGACACAAAGCATTTCACCGGGGAAAACCAAGAAGGTGAAAAACCCTGCAACTTTCTCATAGATAGAATAACCCCAATACAAAGATCACAAGGATCAATCCCCAAAATATAGATGACTCCAGCAGCTACTCCTCCTCCACTTGTTTGCACTCCTCTCTCTCAACTATGCGAGTTGGATGAGTTAGTGAATGAATAGAATGAGAGACACTCACTCTCTATTTATACATAACTTAACCTTCATTTAATTCTAACAGGGTTGACTTCCTAAGGAAGCCTAATAACCCAACCACATGACTCATACAGGGCCGACCCCACACTGGTGGTCTAATAACCCATAAACTATAAGTTGTGACACTTGCAACACTTGCGACACTTACAAATACAAATGACGACACTTCTGATTGGAGGAATAATAAATCTCCATCATGAATATAATAAAGTACAAGTGTAATACATAGAAGAATATCTTCCGAAGTTACAAATACATAACACTCCCTCTTAACTAGGAAGGTATCTTCTAGACACAGGTCATCAATACATATCACCACAAGTCTTCAATTTTGGAGCTGGATCATCGTCACTGGATCACGAAGCATCATCGTCACTGCTGCTGTACTCGTCATCTCGATCACTAGGCTATCTCTCAATTCTTCTCGTCATAGGAAGTTCTACAGAGCCAACCCTTTTTCATTCTGGATGTACACCTAGCCTCTTGTAGGTCTTAATCATTTCTGCAAGTTGGACATCCTGTGCATCCCAGGACTGATTACGTGCATCAACAAAACCTCAAAAGAGCATCACAGGAATTTTATGAGCACACAGCTCAACCTATCGGATCTCCTAGGGAGCTATTACATGTGACCACCACAAAACCTTAAAAGCGTGTTCGAGGAACGTTTATGTGCATAGCACGACCGACAAGAACTCTAAAGAGAATCCCAGTACTTTTACATGCCTAGCAAAACCTATCAGATCTCCAGGACTGATTACATGTGATCTGGAAAAACCTCGAAAGAGAATCCCAGGACTGATTACGAGCTTACTGCTCAACCTATCAGATCTCCTAGGGAGATATTATATGCCACAAGACAAAACCTCGAAAGAGCATTTTCCAGATCTCCCACGGAACTATTATATGCCATAGGCAAAACCTCGCAAGAGTATCTTCAAATCTCCCAAGGAAAGATTATATGTCCTCCCAAGCAAAACCTCGAAAGAGCATTTTCCATATCTCCGAGGGAACTATTACATACTATAGGAAAAAAATCGCAAGAGTATATGCAAATCTCTGAGGGAAATATTATATGCTTATCGCACAACCTGTCCACGGCCATGAAGTATCATCCTGATATTCATGATCAACCTGATCATCTTTGAATGGAGCATCATCCTGATGCTCATTATCATACTTATCATCATCCTAATGCACATCATCATCACATGATCATCCTAATCATCATCATAGCATCGTCCTAATCTGTATCATCATCGCATGATCATCGTCATAGCATCTTCCTGATGCATATCATCATCGCATGATCATCTTGATCATCATCACAGCATTGTCCTGATGCATATCATATGGAGTATCGTCCTGATGCTCATCATACAGTGCTTACATCCACAGCCATGGCAAGGATCCTCTTACCATCATGCTAGGAATGGCTCTTGCAAATGTGTCCCATCACTTTTTCCTCGAAGTATCTTCTATCTTAAGAAAACCAAGCCTCTCTCTGAAGTACTCGATCTTCACTCTAGCTAGTTGGTTGGACAACACATCTACAATATGCTCATCTGTCGCAACATACTAGAGCTTCACTGCTCCTCTCTGCACCATATCCCTGATATAGTGATATTTGATCTCGATGTGCTTTGACCTATCATGGAACACCAGGTTCTCTGACAACTTCACACAACTCTGGTTGTCACAATAGATACAGGTAGCATCCAACTGGAGATCAAATAAATCAGATAGTAGATTCCTTATCCATACTTCCTCACAACTAGCTAAACAAGCTGCGACATACTCTGTTTCAGTTGTATTCAATGCTACACAAGATTGCTTCCTGCTAAACCAAGAGATCACACCTGATCCCATATTGAAGCAGCACCCCGAAGTGCTCTTCCTATCTGCAACACTTCCTGCCCAATCTGAATCAACATAAACCTCTAGTTTAAACTTTTGATTCATATCATACTTGAGCCCATAATCAATTGTACCCTTCAGGTACCTCAGAATATGCTTTACAACAATCAGGTTAACATGTCTAGCATATGTCAGAAACTGGCTCAAGGTGTTCACCGTAAAGCAAATATCTAGTCTCGTATTCGTCAGGTACATCAAGGACCCAATCATCTGATGATACATCGTGGCATCAACCGACTCTGATGAAGCATCACTCAATAGCTTCAGGTTCAATGCCATAGCTGTGGCCACGGCCTTGCAGTCCATCATCCCGAACTGCTTCAAGATCTCTACTGCATACTTCCCTTTTCCAAGGAATATTCCATCTGCACTCTGCCACACTTCCATACCTAGAAAGTAATGCATCATACCCAAGTCCTTCATCTCGAACTCGGTAGCAAGCTTCCTCTTCGTGTCAGCAATCAACCTATCTGCACCTGTTACAAACAGGTCATCCACATACAATAGAAGTATCACTGGATTGCCTTCCTCAACCTTGTAGTAAAGGTTGGAATCTTCTTTACTCTTGGTAAATCCCAAACTGGACAAGAAGCTATCTATCCTTTCATACCATTTCCTATGTGCTTGCTTCAAGCCATACAAGGATTTCCTCAATCAGCACACATATTACTACCCATCATGTGTCTCAAAACTGAGTGGATGCTCCACAAACACTTTCTATTCAGCTACACCATTCAAGAAAATTGTCTTGACATCCATCTGGTGTATCTTCCACTTCATCACTGCAACCAGAGCAAGTATTGTTCTGATGGAAGTGTATCTGGCTACAACTGCAAAAGTATCCTCATAATCTATCCCCTCTTTCTGGGAGAAGCCACAAGCTACAAACCTTGCCTTGTATTTCTCTATGCTACCATCTGCAGCATGCTTGGTCTTGTAGATTCACTTGGAAGTCACAACAAACTTCCCTTCTGGTCTTGGGACCACATCCCAAACATCATTCTTCATGATCGACTGGTATTCCTCGACCATGGCATCCTTCCATTCTTTTTTTTTCTGCTGCTTCTTCATAGCTAGAAGGTTCTTTGTTATAATGTCACAGAGTAAGGAAACATAGCTGGTGTGTGATATTGTCCTTTTTCTTTCTTTGTGTTCCTCCTCTGGAATACCATACCTCTGCATCTTGGATGAGCTCTCTAGCCCATGCAGGTTTCATCTTGTGAGAGTTCTTCTCATGGGGTGGATCTACAAGTTTTTGTGGATATTCTATTTCACGATCCACTTCTGGTATTGCTTCATTCATGGTGGTGTCTTTTTTCCTGGGTATCCTTGGTTCTTCATAGTCTTCAACATGTGTCTTCCTTGATTTGATGTATGTTGAGTTTTCATCAAAAGTCACATCCCTACCTATGTCAATCTCCTTGAACCCTCCAAAGTAGATTTTGTATGCTTTCAAGCTTTCACTGTACCCCACAAATATACCCTTCTTTCCTGAAGGATCTAACTCTGTCCTCTTTTCTTTTCGAACATGTGTATATACTGGACAACCAAATATCCTGAGATGGCTAACTTATGGTTTCTTACCAAAGAAAACTTCTTCAGGTGTCTTGTTGTCAAGTATCTTGTGTGGTGTTCTGTTTTGTACATATACAGTTGTCCTTGTTGCTTCTACCCATAGGTGCATGTGTATATCTTGGTCATGTAGCATTGCTCATGTTGATTCCATGATTGTTCTATTTTTCCTTTCTGCAACCCCATTTTGTTGTGGATTGTAAGGAATGGTCAACTCCCTCTTAATCGCTGAATCACTGCATAACTTCTTGAAGTCTCCCAAAGTAAATTATCCGCCATTGTCAAATCTAAAGGTCTTGATCTTCTTATCAGTTTGATTTTCTATCAAGGCTTTGAATTCCTTGAACTTATCAAACACTTCATCTTTGTTCTTCAAGAAATAAACCCAAGTCTTCCTTGAGAAATGATCAATGAAAGAAACATAATATACATACCCACTTAGAGAACTGGATGACATTGATCTGCATTGTAACATCCCTCAAATTCACCCCTATTGATTCATATTGTAAATGTAATTATAAATTACATAAATGACCCTGGTGAGGAGCTCAGGGCCAGGGCCCCACCAGTGGTCCTCAAGTTAGCATTATGTTTATAAGTCTAGTTTAAACCTAGAAGTTTAAGAATGGTAATTTTCACTAAACGACAAGTAAGAAAACCCACCCATAAGAAAAGATAAGATGGTTAGGGAACCATGAGATTTATGTTTTAGGTCGAAAACATTGAGGGTGAAAAACTAATGATGTTTTAATTTCTTAAGGAATTCACCTAAGTAGAATCTGACATAAATTAAAATGATTAGATGGATATTATACTTTGTATACATATATATGAAGGGTTAAATAAGTAGTTAAGAAAACTATTAAAAAGATGCTATATATATGAGAAGTTAAACTAATAGTTGTGATAAGTATTAGATAAATATTAAATATATATATGTATATATCTCTTAAATACAAATAAATGACTAAAATGATATTATTTATTTAGATATATAAATAATTATAGATCACTTATATGTATTTATGTAATGGTGGATATTTTGTATATATATATTGTGGAAAAGATCAATAAATTTATTACAATAACTATTCAATAACTACTATATAGGCCAATGATAAACATTCTAACTACAAAAATATTATTTTAGTATATAATCTAACCACTATCCTTAATGAATTAATACATCACTTATATTATTAAAGGTTGTAAATTTCTATGTACATGTATGTTATATATTAAAAATATATGTTATAATAAATTTTAAAACAATATAAAGAAATGACATATGACATTATTCATATCAAAATTTTAAATGTACCGTTGATTAATGTCCAAAGGATACATATCGCAGAATTCATATAAATATATATATGTAACTACCAATGAATGAGTGGTTCGATAAATGCTAACTTATGATTATGAACGCTAGGGTAATGTCTTGAGTTCTTTTCGGATGTTGTCTCCTTCGTGGAGGGTATTTTACCTAACTACCGCCAACCGCCAACCGCCTACATTTGATGAGCCATGTGTTCAAATCTTGGATGGGGAGTAAAGAGTTCAAATCCATATAACCTACTTCTTGACTTGCTCACTCTCCAAGTGGCGAGAGAATCCACTTGATGTTGGAGGATCACCCAAGGCTTTCTAGCACTTGTGTAGCTTTAAAGAGAGAGGTGGATCTCGGTAGAAAAAAAAAAAGAGAGGTCGGGAGGAAGCCCATTTATTTTGGATTCGTGCTCGTAAGATTGGAGGAGAACGATCATTTCCCCCTCTTTGGCTACTACAATTCATTCAATGTTGTGGTACAACAGGTTAAACCCTATTTTCTTTTATCCTTGCATTGTAGTTAAGTCTGTATTTCTGTGTTGATGATTTTCTGATTGAATGTAGTTAGCTTTATTTTTGTTATGGACATTTATAATGCACAAATCCTGTATACTGTATTTTTAAACACTGTTAAAACAACCTCTACTCTTTAAGGCTTTCACAGTTGCAGTTATATTCAAGGGGGATTGGATACTTGTGTAGAGTTTTAGTTCTCGATCATTCACTCCCTGCGAAACAATAAATGAAAACAAAAAAGAATCTACTACTAATAATACGTAAGTGTAGATATATTTTAATTTTAATTGCAGTGGAGTGGTCCAACCCTCATTTAAAATTTTCGTTGGTCGCCTTGAACTTTTTCTTTCTTGAGATGTTCAAAGTTCATAAAACGCTGAAAACATCATAGTTCCAATAAACACTATATACTACGTATATTTCTATCTTATTTTGATTATTATATTGTTAGAGTTGCAAATACCATAAGAGGAACATTTCATCTTGTTACCCAAGTTTTAATGATAAGTAGTATGTAAGAGGAAAGAGGATTACTAGTCTTGTTATATTTATTATCACAAAGGATAGTCTCTATCTATTGTAAACATACAATAACATGATCTTACATATTTTTGTTAGGAGTTTTAATTGCTTATTAATTAAGGAAGAAAGAGTCCTTCCCTTGAAAGTAAGATAGGATTACATTATTGTATGATAATTAGTTAATGTATATAACAGTTATAGGGTCCAATTCACCTTATATTTTTCATGGCTTTTAACGAGGTTAATTTCCGTCCTCCACACTCTAAGGTTTGTCCAAAGGTTAAAAACAAAAACAAAAAATAATATATATAAATCTTAACAGTAAACTTAGAATGGTGTTTGCTTATCTATGGGATTTTGAAGAAAAGTTAATCAATATTTGGTAATCCCATTTGAACCTTAAAAATAGACCTACATTTCCGTTTCTTTGGAAATTGCACTCCATGAGGGTAGCTTGAGTAAGTGAAGTGCAACATCTTGTTATAGAATGAGCATTGATAAAGCTTTCTTTGAAAGAAGCTAGAGAAGGTTAGGAAAGTGGTTGGCAACAACTTTGTTGTTGGTGTAACCTCTTCCTTTTATTTTTTAATAATACAAACAACCCTTTGTAGACGTAACCCAAGGAGTGGGTGAACCACGTGAAAATTAGTCTCTACTTATGATGTTATTCCATATTTTCTTTTCTGATTGTGACTTATTATTATTCAGTTTGGTCTACTTTGAATTATGTGTATTTGTGTTTACAATTGATATTTCCTTGTTATGTTCTGGTGTGTTTTTCTTATACATATTTATATGATGAATGGATTTAGAATAGATGAAGATTTTGTAGACACATCTACATACGGAAATGGTTGGAATTTCTATCAGCCATGCATCATAATAACTCTAGGTTTGCACATGTTCACAACCAAAATATTGTATGAAACAAATAACTTAGTGAATTATGTGGTTCTCGGTTTAGTAGGAATTTGTTCTCTTACTCATTTAAAAAGGATGAAAGAAGTTGCGATGCAGCTGAATACGACATGTAATATTGATGAATGTATATTTAAGTGTTAGGATATTTCCTTATCATTTAGACAATTAGACCATTAATGATAATTTATGAGATTGACATGTTTAATGATCGCCTTCAAATTATAAAGTAGATTTAAATACTGAAACATTATACTTCAGTATAACATGTATGGGTGATTTAACCGCTTAGAAAATTTTTAAAGTTTTACAATTTTTGGGGACATGACACGCATACATCGGAGTGGACAATCACCAAGATTCATTTTGCTTTGCTTTCACTACTTGGAAATGCCTTCTTTGTGTTCTTTCCTTTTGCACATCCTTTGCAAACACCTTCATGCTTTGACTAGATTTAAGGAAGACCTTCTGTTCTTGTGGCATTCTGAGGCAAACTGTCCCTTCTCATTACAAGTGAAGCATCTCAGATCTTTCTTCTCTCTTTGATGATGGCAGTGTGAAGATCTCTTGTGAAAAGATTGCTCCCTCTTGGGATTACTTTTCCTGGTGTGTGCCGTGAGAGCTTGATATTCATTTCCCATCTTTTCTTCTGGGGCCACAAGCTTAGCTTCATCTTGTGAACATTCCTCCCATAGTCTACTGAAGGAGATCAACTTCTTTCTTGCACAAATTCCTTGGATGAAGGAGTACCATGACCTAGGTAGGCCATTCAATGTGGTCATGACAATTTCTACATTCTCCACTACTTCATCCACTACTTCAAGTTGTTCTTTGATTTGATAGACCTTAGTAAAGTAGGATTGGATGGTCTCTCCATTCTGGAACTTTACCCCTTTCAATTGATTCCGTAGAGTCATCTTCCAATTTATATTCTTTCCTTCAAACAACTTGGTCAAGGAGTCAAACATCTCCTTAGGTGTCTTTAGAGAAGACACATGGGGAATTAGATGGTCTTTTATAGAATCAGCAATGATTCTCTTGGCTTTGACCAAGTTCTTCTTGTGTAAGGCCTTAGCCTCATCTCCCTCTGGAACTGGAACCTCTTCAATTATGTAGGTGTCCAATTCATTCTCTTCTAGGATTAACCCAATCCTATACTTCCATGCTCGGAAGTTGTCAGCTCATTCAAGCTTATCCTCAAGCTTGGTGTGGTGAGACATCTTAATGAGAAACTCAAATGGAAATAAAAGATTTAGGTCTTACCACTTGAATTGTTGAAAACTGGATCTCGAGCTTGATTAGGGTTTGTTAGAGAAACCCTAAAAATTCAAACTTTGAATTCCAAACGTCTGACTGGATGGAAAGATGCGCCTTCCTAAGTTGATCAAGCTGGTATACTTCAATTTTGAAAGCTGCAAAATGTGACCCCTCAAAATTGCCTTTGAAACTTTCGGATCTTCATGTCAAAATCCCGAACTAGGGTTTGATAATGCCCGGGGTTCTTCCCAACCAAAAAGTTTGATCTTGTTCTCTAAACTTTGATTTTTCTAAGGATCATTGAGCCATGGTCACAAATTCCAACATTTTCAACTTTTGCAGAAACCCTAATTTTTCACCTTTCCCATCAAAATCTCGAACTAGGGTTTGATAATGCCGAGGGTTCTTCCCTACCAAAAAGTTATATCTTGTGCTCTAAAATTTTATTTTCTTGAGGAGCATCTAGCCATGGTATCGTATTCCAAAAATTCCAACTTTCTCCGAAACCCTAATATCCTGTAGTAGTGACGGCCCAAAAACTATAAGTGCTCAGAATTGAATTCTGTCTCAACAGAAAGATGCACCCTTGCAAGGAGATTCATCCTAGCCTCCTGCCTTTGATTATCTATTGAGAGAAACCCAAAGATTAAGAATCCCTAGCTTCCGCAGCTGCACAATGTCTTCTTCTTAGCACGACTCTGATACCATGTTAATTTTTTGATAATTTCATTCAATATTATCTAAGATCACTAAGAGAATAACAATCATAGCATAACAATCACAAGAGACAATGGACACAAAGCTTTTCACAGGGGAAAACCAAGAAGGTGGAAAACCCCGCAACTTTGTCAGAGATAGAATAAGCCCCAATACAAAGATCACAAGGATCAATCCCCAAAAGATAGATGACTCCAACAGCTACTCCTCCTCCACTTGTGTGCACTCCTCTCTCTCAACTATGTGAGTTGGATGAGTGAGTGAATGAATAGAATGAGAGACACTCACTCTCTATTTATACACAACTTAACCTGCCTTTAATTCTAACGGGTGACTTCCTAATGAAGCCTAATAACCCAACCACATGACTCATATAGGGGCAACCCCACATTGGTGGTCTAATAACCCATCAAATATAAGTTATGACACTTGCAACACTTGCGACACTTGTGACACTTACAAATACAAATGATGACACTTATGATTAGAGGAATAATACATCTCCATCATGAATATAATAAAGTACAAATGTAATACATAGAAGAATATCTTCCGAAGTTACAAATACATTGACAGGATTGAAGTCAACCATGGATTGAATTAAACTATGTTTAAACAAAAACTATGGGTTGAAATAAACTATAGATTGAAGTCAACCAAGTACTGAAGTCAACCATGGATTGAAGTCAACTTTGGATTCAACCCAACCTTAGATTGAATTCAATCATGGATTGAAGTTAACCTTGGATTCAAGTCAACCATTGATTGAAGTGAACCATGGAAGTAAAACTTGTATTGTAGTAAACTATGGAATCAATTCAACCATGGTTTGAAGTCAACATTTGATTGAATTCACTCATGGTTTGGTGTCAACCTTGGATTGAAGTCATCCTTACTTCAAAGTCAACTATGGATTGACTTTTTAATATGGTTTCATAATATGGTCAAACAATGGTTGGCCATGTTCTCCTATTCATGTCAACCATGGTCCACACCAATGTTCTCTTGGTTATGTCAACCATGAAGCACTAAATCCAACCTTGCCTAAACAATGGTCAACCATGATTCAAAGTGTACCTTGATTGAGCGTCAGTTATGGATTAAGGTCAATCGTTCTGAAATAGGTATAATAATTGAACTTATATTGTTATTAATGATTTAATTTTTATTTATTTATTTATTATGTATTTACTTATATTGTTTTTTCCTATGTTTTCATCAATAACTATTTTTTTTAATAATAAAATAATAATAATAATAAAATTTAGATTGTAAATAATAATTTAAATATCTAAAACTAATATCTAAACTAAAACTAATATTTACTTAACTAATATTTAAAACTTAATTTATTTAATATCTAAATTAATATTAAATTATTCAATCTAAATTTAATTTAAAAAATATTTAATATTAAATTAAAACATATTAACTTAACCACATTTGAAAATAAATTAACTTTTAAATTAATATTTAAAAGTGGTTGATATTAACATTTTAAATTTATTTATTTAATTTGATTTAAAAACGAATTGTTTAAATTTATTTTTTTAGTTTTTATTTTATTTTTATTTTTTTATTTTAATTACTTTATTTATTTAACTAATTAATTAATTTAATTTATGTTTTTACTTTATTTATTTTACTTTACTTTTATTTAATTTTTTTTTACTTTACTTTACTTTTATTTTATTTAATTTAGTTTATTTTTATTCTATTTTAATTTACTTTTATTTACTTTATGTACTTTACTTTTATTTAGTTTAGTTTATTAATTTAGTTTAATTTATTTTTACTTTACTTTACTTTTATTCTATTTCTTTATTTTAGTTTATTTCATTTTTACTTTAATTTATTTTATTATTATTTAATTTATTTTAGTTTATTTTAATATGTTTAATTTTTTTTTAAACTTAATATGCATTTCATTTCATTTTTATTTCGAAATAAAATTTTTATTTTGTTATTTCTTAGCTGGAGCTAGCTGTCTATTAGCAACAACCACATTTTTAAATGTGATTGATATTCGTCGATCGACATATATCAACAATGACTAGACATTTAAAAGTGGTTGAAATATCAACTACTCTTAAATGTGTGGTCATTGTTGATATACGCCGATCGGAAAATATCAACCACATTTAAAAATGTTGTTGTTGCTAGTGTATCCTCCATTGAACAAGAGTTATCCTGACCAGTTGTCATGTGATGTGGATCTGTTTGTGATATAATAATTACATGGTATCCCATTTTATATAAATGGGATGTGACTACACTTTGAATTGTGATTTTTTATAAGTTCTAAACAGAGATACTTAAATTTTGTTCTTTTTATGTTCAGACGAAATAATAATATTTGAATTGTGGTTCTCTATTTGTTCTCTATTGAAGAGCACCTTTTTCAGGTGGGAAGTAGGGAAGTATTCATCAAGATGAGTGTGCAGCCACATGGCAGACTCATGACACCAACGACACATGTCCTTTCCATCTATTGGCACATAGCAGCAGTCAGCCACTGCTTACATATGCTCTTTGTTCAATGCATTGGGTGATAGGCAGAAGAGAGGGGAAATTATTAACCCAGTCTAGCACTCTTTCCTATATTTAACAAGGTGGAGAGAATTATAGTGACACTTGTTTCAAGTGTCTAACCCTACCTTTGAATGGGATCACACCTGCAGATCTTTCACTTTGTCTCTTAGACATCGATCATTTGGTTGATTCAACACCAAACTTCTGGAATTAATACTATGTTTTCTTTTAAAATTTAAGCTCAAACAATGACAACCATTACGACGTCATCCTAGTAAAATAAAAATCCACCACGTTTGTTTACTTAAAGAATTTACATCGAGCTCAACAAAGTATTAGCAAACTCAATAGTGTAACCATATATATATAACCTTTAGTTTAATATTCAAATGTGAACATAAAGTGCCATCCAAGTATGATATTTGGATACTAATTACTTTACCATAGGCATTGAAGTTACGTTTCACATAATAGTTCATAAAACTCAACACCTAACTGTGAAAAAGTTGTACTCTTCCATACTACAATAGCAGAGCGACAACCATTGAACATCAAAGAAGGACTTTAGGAATAATTCCAATAACATCAACATGGAAACGAAAGACTAGAAAATTCCAAAGTAAACTAATGGCTAGT
This sequence comes from Larix kaempferi, assembly GCA_027924585.1. NCBI lineage: Eukaryota > Viridiplantae > Streptophyta > Pinopsida > Pinales > Pinaceae > Larix > Larix kaempferi. The sequence goes on from BSBM01000118.1 coordinate 4,308,818, forward strand.
GGGAGATTTAAAGGGCCAACTTCCATAGATTGAACTAAAGCAACATGATGAAAATAGACTGTTGATGAATCAAACAATGTTGACAAAATTCTAATTTGGGAATAATAAACTCATGTATCATATATTTAACCATGAAAATGAACAAATGGTGAGATTAGGGTTTACATTTAACCATGAAATAAAAAACCATTATAGGGAACATGAAGGTGTGTAAGACAACGACATCAACAACAAAAAATACCAGTCATTGTAGATATATTTCATTTTCTCTCTATATCCAAGTCAACAGAAAGAACACTGTCACCCAAAGATGAATATTAGTTTTTCCTAAAATAAAAATATAGTCCACAAAAGATTTCATCAAATTGTTAACAATTGATTATGAGAATCAATGTTGTGAGAACATTGATTCTGTGAAGTCCTAGGTCAATTACATAAAACATAATGAGTCTACATGCCATTGATTCTCTCCTATTATTATTATTATTTTTTTAAATCTATGTACTATTATTATTATTATTGATTATTATTATTATTATTGTTTTTAAATCCATGTACAATATGTTAAGTGTACTTTCGATATGGACGAAGTAAGCCTTTAAGAGCATCTCCAGTTTCTCCACATCAAGAGACCTAGTACCGTTGTGACTGATGCTATACGCATTTATTATTGGTGCTTTAGTTGCAGGTACTAGGCCTTCAACATGGTTTCTAGAAGAACTTACTAGATTTTGTGGATCAGTATGCCTCTCAAGCAGTGATCTTTCCTCCTCTGGATCATATTGGGTAGGATCATACTTGGTCCCATCTCTTCCCCCATAAAATGAAGAGGGTGAGGTATTTCCATCTAGATAATGATGCGTCAGCTTATCTGTTGAATACATCTCATCCATATCTTCATCATCATCAAATAAATGTCCAAGTTCATCTCTTACATTTTGAACAAAGCCAGATATTGAAACCAAACAACTTTTGATCTGTCTAAGAGTGTTTCAAGATTTAGAGTATTCATTTTAGATTTCAACTCATCCAGTGCGAGATATGATTCTTCTTCCAGAATGGGCGCAGTCTCAGATTCCAAGCAGCGTCAAGGTTCTGTAGAAAGACATTTTCATAAAAATAAGAAATAAGAAATTAGCTATTGAAGTTCTCTATTGTCCATATAAATTGATAAAGTAGGCATCATGCCAGATGATGTTATTTTCTAAAAGGCTAATTATTTATCCAAACAATAAAGTTGAATTCTCTGATAAAGATGAGTTCTTTGATAGACTGGGGCACCATTATCCCAACACCTTAGTGACTGAACCAATAGAACCCCCTCAACCTAGACCCATTTATGTGCTGTGTGTAAGCATGAGGAAGCTGAATGGGATAAGATGAGAAGCATACATACATCAGTAGATACTGGCAGCATGGATGACACAGTATTTACATATCAACAGAGCCATGGTAAACTGACTGACATTAATGTCACAAGTCAATTATATGATGGCAATGATGGCTAAGCATTGCTATCATTGGGGAACGAGGTGGAGGGAAAAGATTGAGATAGCCACCCCCAACAATTTTAAGACAAGATATTGTGGTGCGAGAGGCATCGGGAGATCTAGAGGCCATGTGTAGGGTCTGTGAAGTTGAGCAAGTGAATTTTTTTTGTTCTTTTGTACTAGAAATCTTCGAAGCGATTGTATGTCATAAACATTAACTAGAAGACGATTGTCACTATTCCTATCAAATCTTATTCTAGAGCAATAATTACGAAACAAATATAACTCCTAAAATATTTTCTTCTTACAGTCATAACTTCAAACAATTCACTTGATACTTGAAACTCTTATATAATCCATTCCCTTACCATAATACCTAAATTATCTAATTTTTCCTTTGTACTGTAATATTCAAAAAGCATATGAAATCTTAACCATAGTACATATCAACACAATTGTAAATCTAATATAGATATCATTGACAATTCTAACCATAGGAATTCTAATTGTTAAAAGACAATGTATTTGATACTTGCTACAATACATCCATAATGAAAAGCATTCTTAAGTAATAATTATGACAATTAGTTGTACCCTATCTATCTAAGATGCATCCATGAATTCAACTAAATCCTAACAATTCTTTTATTAGTCCCTGCTCCGCAGGGATTATAGGGATCGGTTGGTCGCCAAATTTCATTGACCGTCATTGTTTCAATTTTGTAAACCTAATGTTGATTAAAGTTTTTCAAATTTTTATTATTAAAATCAATTTACTAAAAATTAAAAATAAATTTTTGAAATTTCGAAATTAAATTATTTATTTTCTGATTGGTGCAGCCCACAAATTTGACAAATTTCCCCTGGTGTGCAAAATAATTATGGAATTATAAAAATAATAAAATATATAAAACTGAAAAAAGAAACAAAAACTTGCCACGTGCACTTGGAAACCGTCCTTCATCTGATACATTTAATGTGATATATGAAAGATTTGACAACCGTCCCTCCAGCAGAGCACCTTGCCGGGCTTCGCCACCTCACGCTCAAGTATGTATTCCCATGCTCAAGCATGTATTCAAGCATGTATTCGAGAAAGGATTCGATCCATTGCAGACAAGACCGAAGAACCAGTGGGAGAGTTCATTCTCAAAAACGAGATACAACATACATTAGTACAGGGCCTGAATCTGTTTTCTTTGCTTTTCTTCAAATGATAAATACAAAAACCGAAACTCTATGTTGTTTACCCTATGATTCTGCATTTTCTTTCATACTGTCGGAGATACAACACCTCAGTCATCAATAATTATAACCACATCGAGATCTATTAAACCAAATTCTAAATCATCTCACACCATATTTGTATTTTCCTCACAACCAGGGATGCAAGATTTTAAATTCTCAATTATGTAATTCCAAACGGAATCTACTGATCTCTGTAAGGGAATTTATAGTAAGGGTTCTAGGTTAAAATGCATTATGGTATGCGTTTTCCTCATGATCGGAAATGTAACACTTTATTCTCTCTAATAAACAAAAAAATGATTGAACATGGATCTATAAAAACAAACTGGAATTTAAAATTCTAAGTTGCATACAGGGTTTAGTTAACTCAAGACACAGACAAGAATCTGAACCGCAACAATAATTCACAAGGTAGAGATGAGACCGTAAGATCCAACGCGACCTGTCCACCAGTATGACTGCTCCAACAAGGATCTAGATATCTCAATGCATAAACTTAGCTCTTAAACACGCCCAACTAAACTCTGATGAGTCTGCCTGGTGGTTAGGGTATACATCATACAAAGGTAGGAAAAATAATATCAAAGTAATCATTTATGGAAATGTGGAAGACTTCAACTTGACTAGGGAATACGACATTTAATAAAAGCAGAATTCAACTAGATTCATTAGATTGGGATCCCAGGGTGGATGTTGCCAAGAAGAATTCCCAGAGAGTCCTGGGTGAGTTACCAGCTTTAAAAAATATATATAGTGTTGTCTAACGTTATGAGTACTATACCTTCGGAAAGATGTTCCAGCTAGGATTTGAGGCTTTTTCCTCCAGTACCACTTGGTACCATGTCTCTCCAGCTCTTTCCCTTTCTTTCATGCTCACTTGCAAACTCCATTCTTACAACTGACAAATGCACGCTGTGTAAACGCACCTGTCTTTTCAGTATTCCACCGACTGCTACATTTCTGGTACCCCAAATGATTTAGCCGCAGCTATCTTCATTATCAATACCTTCATTTTATCCAAATTAGTGGAGACTACATACATAAGAAACGAACAAATAAGCAGATGAGAGAAAACTCCATCGAATTAATGAGAAAGAGAAATAAAATAGCACCTGTTTGCATTCAACTTCTACGAATTCAAATGTTACACATCAAATTACTAATGAAAGTTTTTCACAAAACGAATTTAATGTGTTATCGCACCTGGTATCTGCGATAACCTTTTCCAAGAAATGAGCACTGGCTAAAGTGGCTGAAGTGAACAAGGTTCGAATGGTCCCAATGGTAAGAACTTGGGGTTGAGGTTTTTCAATGCTCGGACAAATGTAGCGCCAAGTGGCCATCTCACCGTCCATGTAAAAATTATTATTCTCTACCTCATTCGCCACTTTCCTGGCATGCAGAGGCTAATCCTAGCTCGTAGAAATCCTAGCTTTTGTACTAGGCCACAGAATACCAGACCGTAAAAACCACATCAAGAGAAAAACCACTCCTAATTGCAAGAACAACGTGCCAAATTCCTAAGCCTGGTTTGCAAGGGTTTCCCTCCAGTTCCACTTTGGATTTCTCCACTAACCCTTGCTTTGCCTTTCCTTTTGGCGGGTCCGATGCAGGGGACGACAAATTCTTACTAGCAGCTTCTTCAATGCCTCCCTTCGAGATTCCAGAAGCAATATTCGGATTCCTCGACCTATTCTCCTTGTCGCTTTGTTAGAAGTAGTTTTGGAAATTCTATCTTGCTCACAGGAACTATTTGTTATGATTTGCAGCTGCCGGAACCTAATGATTTGCAGCTGCTGGAACCTAAAAACGCCCTCTTAAAAACTAGATTCTTTGGTGCTCCTCTGCAGCAGAGCATCTTCAATGTCACAGTTCATTAGAAAAGCGGCAGGAATTCTTCTCGATCCCTCATCGTTCTTGTCAACATAAAGGGTTGTATGTTGTTTGGAAGATTGACCTCCATCGTCAAATAATAAAATTGGAAGATTGAAGCCATACAACATCCTAAAAATTGGAAGGAGCTTTAGCATTGGTAAAATGTGGCATCTAGCAACAGTTACACATGTCAAGCACCAAGTCAGTCAAATATGTTAATTTTTAGGTGAGATTGATTCACAGTTGTGTTAGATCTACAGCAAAGAATTTATTCATTGCAACCGACGCAAATATGTTAATTTTTAGGTGGGATTGATTCACACTTGTGCTAGATCTACATCAAAGAATTTATTCATCACAACCTACACTATGGTAAGTTTTATTGTGTATTCTAAAAGAAGGTAGGTGGCATGTGGGATTTTATCATGAGTGCAAGTGGCATGTTCATATACAATAAAGTAATGTTTCAAAGAGCCATGTAAAGTGTAGGTAGGTGATGCAGAGTTTTCACAATGAGAAAGGATCTAAGAAGATTCATTTAATTAAGTTCCAGTGATGACATATGTCCATCTTTTATGTGTTCTTTTGCATGTACACTGCATGCCCATCTAGGTGTAGATTGTGAAGCATCCCGGATGTAGCAAATATGGCCTGCATGCTTAAGAACTGGGAGGTAGAGGTTTTTATCCACTCCATTAAAATCATTCCAAAGAAAATGAAAATACATAGTACTCGGTAATCAATCATTTTTGCATCCGCTCCCTATTGCATTTGCAGTAGAAATGACTTTGATGAATTGTATGTAAATAGGTTCGAAGATCCTACCCCTTCTCATCCTATTCTCTGAGAGAATGGTGTTTCCAATATGGTTATCAGTTCATACTTAGAATAACTAATCATCTCGGCATTAATAAATTTCTGTTGTGAATTCTATGACCACACACAGAACAGCACAACACAATCCTCGCTAGCTAGCCATGTGAAGAACAAGAAGATGAACAGGTCCAATTCATCATGAAATACGTCTGACTAACACACAATGCGCCTGCATTATTAATACGGATTCATAGACGCAAGCAAGCAACATCATCTCCAGTCCGGTTATCTGCATTCTAGGCTGCCAATGATATCAAGGTAATCGTGGAGGAGGAGCATTTGAAATTTTCAAAATTCAAACCCTATGTACTGGGCGGGCCCGCAATCTCCCAAAGAAACACCGGCAAACGGAAGAGGGAATGATTCAAACGGCCAAAGGCAAATGTTGTGAGTGGGCTACAGTCTAGCCGGTGCAATTCAACGCTAATTTGAAATAGTCAGAAACTTTATCTTAGTTTTTAAAAATTTGAAATTCATATAAATAAAATATTAGTGAACATTTAGCATGTAAAAATTTGAAGAAATTTTAAAAGCAAATATAGTTATCAAATATGGAATATCGCATTTTTCATTTTAGAGATTAGGTAGATAGATAAATTTATAACTTGAATTTTCTCAATTTCGTTTTTATATATAATATTATAATAAATATCTATTTTTATTTAGAATATATATATATAATCTTTCCAAAAAGAAATTCGTGGGTGAATTTTTACCGTTGTCACCGCAAGTCAAACTCAATTATATATATATATATATAGATAATATGATATTTCCCAAAAAAAAATGTGGGTGAATTTTTACCGTTGTCACCGCAAGTCAAACTCGTTTTGTTTTATTGAAATCTAGAAATGCAAGAAGGAAAACAAATGTATTTTCTAGAAACAAAGAATTTAAATGCACAATCACACTACATCATCTTCAGAGTGAAATGCGGGCCACAATGGCAATGGCTGATTCCCATTTTCCTATCCAACATGGATAGCTATTGACTTTGAGTAAATAGTTAGGTGACTCACGGGATGGGATGTCCGTCCAGCATGCTTTCTGTTTTATTTCCTTATGATGAGAAATGACCACTCCATCAAATTATTTAACACAAGGTTTAGTGGACTCGTTGTGGCAGTCTGGGGATGTTACAGAAAGCCAACTCAAGTTGTGAGCCATAAGAAAAACAAAGTATTTTGTTGTTTAAGATTTTCTTACATGTAACTCAAAAGACCTCCATTCTTGTATCTTGGAGATACACATGGTCAATTTTAGGAGTCAAGTTGACACCAATCAAGGTACTAGACAAAAGAGGTCTATGAACTTGTATGCGAGTTGAAGAAGACTAGTATTTTGTGAAGTTACTTGAGAACCTTTTTAAAGAAAAGAGAATGCCCTAGAAGTGTTGATGTAAATGCAATATATGAGAATTCCAAATATTTCCTCCTCTATGAGTGAATTTATAGAACACATTTCCTTCAAGCTCACTTGCTTTACATAATACTCCATGAATTCTTGTCTAATTTTACTCATTGTCTTGCACTTTGCCATTAAAAACAATTGGCCTATACTTCTATTTCAACTTTAAGCTTCTTGATTGACATTGTCATTCATTAATAAGCTACCCTTAGTACATGGTGCTTAAAACACCACCACCAATGTTATTTCTCTTGTTGTATCCATTGTGTAGGTATTTATATATTTTTTGTTTGCCTTTAGGTAAACAATGATACCATTGAGTGTGTTCTCTCCTTTGGTACAACCCCTTTGTACACAAACTTTTTCAAACATTTGTTTCCTTTGTTGAAAATGTTGTTCATTACTTCTATATTAATCGCACATAGATTTAGGACTTAATGGATTCAAAGTAGGCCAAATTGAACACTTCTTTGTCTTTTGAAGAGGCACATTTCTCTCCAATTCACATTGCTTATACAGGTATCAAATTTTAGTTCAACATGGTTAATGTAGAATTCACCTAGACACCTCGTAGTGTGTGAATATCATCCTATTGGAAAATGGTTGATGACGCCCCCCCCCCCCCCCACACACAACTCATCCATCACATCCTTCCACTCTACATCTATTAACGATTAACCCATTGGGAGTTGTTTTTGCTTTGCACTTGTCACATGTCAATATTGTCATAGTATGTATGGATAACCATAGCATGGAAATTGTTGATAGAATTCTCTATTAGTATTCATCGCCCTTCTATAAAAACACGCCTCTTGTCTTTCAACTTGGATTCACACTTAAGTGTTGAGATATTGTAACTTCAAAGAAATTATAATTGTACTTTATTATTCCGGAGATGTTTCATTCCTCCATAAAGATCTTATTGTATATCCGAAGATGTTTATTCCTCCGTCGAAATGTGGTAACTCGGGTTATTAGACTTCCCTAGTGGAGGTCGTCCCTGTATGTGTTATGTGGTTCAAGGGGTTATTAGACCACCCTAGAGGGGTCGGCCCAGTCAGTTGTAGTGGGGCATTTAACCCAATGGTTAAATACGAGCCTACGTGTCTTGTGTAAAAGACAAGTCGAAGTAGTGTATAAATAGAGGAGGTGTATTCCTCATTTGACACACTCACTCACTTGAGAGAGGCACACTTGTGGAGGAGAGGTCTTCTATGGTGGAGGAGGAGATCATGTCTTTGGTTTGCATCTTTGTATATTGCTGGTCATCTATATTGAGGAAGCTTTACTGCGTTTTCTACCCCATGAGGGTTTTCGAGGATAAATTTGTGTCTCTTGTGTTTATGTTGTGCTTGTTGTTTCTTCAGTGATCCTGTATATGCTATTATTGTAAAATGGAATGTAATGATGCTATTTTCTGTCTTAGCATAATAAATTTTAATATCCTATCAGAGCTAACCTGAAGGAAGGCAAGGTATGGCACTTACGACACTTGCTTTACTTACGACAATTTGAAGGTTAGGGTTTTATATAGAAAAAACCAGTCATCGTGGAACTTTCGCCATAAATCCATTTTTGCGAAGGTTCGGGATCTGAAACCTTTACAGATAATAGATAACATCTCCAGGTATCTTGTGTGCAAAGGGAACCCTCAGATTCGTTGTACTTTGTAAGTTATGATCAGTACAAGTTAGGGTTTTTGCCTCTTCCAGATCTCAGTCAAAATCAAGTGACCTAGGCAAAAAGGTCATAAATTGGGCTAGGAAGCTCCAAATGAAAGTTCATAAAAAGTGATAGGTAATACATAGACTGTACTATCTCAAGAAACTTTTTCAGAGGCCGAAGCTGAACCAGTGACACGTGGCACGCCGTACAAGTTCGCTCTCCTGTTTTATCCCATAAACAGGTCACGTTGCGACACTTGGCATAACTCTCTCTCTGAGAGCCCAATTGAGGTCAGACCTGTCAAGATGGAAAGATAACAGGGCGAGCTATCTCAAGAAAAAATTTTAGAGGCCGAAGTTCAAACAGTGACACGTGGCATGCCATACAATTTCGTTCTCCTGTATTATTCCAAAACAAGTCATGTTGCGACATTTGGCATAACTCTCTCTCAGAAAATCCAATTGAGGTCAGACCTATCGGGATGGAAAGATGACAGGTCAGGCTACTGCAGAAAAAGTTTTCAGACCCTGTTGAGCAAACATTTCAGAGTTATAGCAAAACCAATAAGGTACATATTTCTGTCAAAACAGAATTATTTTTTGCACATTCATTCATGGCTTCCGGAATTTAGGGTTTCGGAGAAAGTTGGAATTTTTGGAATCGGAGTCCACAGCTAAGTACTACTCCGGAAAATCGAAATTTAGAGACCAAGATCGAATTTTTTGGTTGGGTAGAAGACCGGATTTGATCAAACCCTAGTTTGGGATTTTGATCAGAAAGATGGAAAATTAGGGCTTTAGCAAAAGTTGGATTTTTTTTTGAAGTCTGTAACCACGGCTGGAAACTCCCCAGAAAAATAATAGTTTAGAGCCTTGGATCGAACCGTTTGATTGGACAGAAGGGTGCGCTTCATCAAACCCTAGTTCAGGTTCCTGTCCAGAAGATCCAGAAGTTTCGAAGGCAATTTTGAGGGGTCAAATTTTTGGAGATTTCAAAATTGAAGTATGCTAGCAAGACACATTCTTCCATCCATTCAGAAGTGTGAAAGTCAAAGATTGAATTGTTAGGGCTTCTCTAGGAAACCCTAATCAAGCTCCAGATCAAGTTTCAGGGGGAGTTGAGGCTAAGGCCTTACATAAGAAGACTACAAGAAGTCTCGACAGGTATGACTTAAGGAGGTTCGGGTATGTCTTGAAATCTGATTCTTGATTAAGTTCATGATGTGTTTGTCTTCATATTATTTATTAGTACAATCTTGATTAATGTTAGAATTGTCTTATCACCCTAGTAACAGTATGAATGCATGTGAATGATCGAATACATTCATTGATTAGGGCTATATGATTGTACTAATGCATTATGGTGTTGTGTGAGGTTGATGTTGTCTGCTAACAAGATACAAGTACATCATAAAAGACAAATCAAGTTCCATGACCATGACAACATGAAGACAAAGACTCATCCATAATCTTTGTTCTACTTACGAGGTATGTATGACTTTGTTATATTATGCTTAACCTATGAGACATGCAGGTTCTAGCTCAGGATCCCTAAATCATTGAAGATATTGTTTAGGTATGGTGTACATAACTAAGCAGGTATACTAATCCAGGTATGTTTTCCTATGTCAAGTTAGAATCTTACCTTGTGTTAGGATCCCTTATATAAGTATACTTGGTATGATTGGTTATGCTTATTCATAAAGTTAGTAATCAAGGGTTTGTGCATACTATGATTTAATTAACCTGAAGAGTACTATGATCAAACAAGAATATGCATGAGTAAAAGAAGACTTCCTTGAAACTCTGAATACTAATGATCATGACTATATATATTCAAGATGATTTAGAATTAGAATGTTTTGATAATATTGAGAATATACTAATGAATGTATGTTTGTGTATGAGATCATGAGGATGACACTAGTGCACACTTGAGCATGCACAGTGGTACAGAATGAATAGAAGTTCAGAAGACATACAGAAGATCAAGCGGGAGGCAACCACACTAACATAAAAGATAAGTATTTGAGTTGTTATTAGAAATAGTAAATGATATTGCTTGTATGCATATTTGTATTTCTAGAATATATCATGCTGAGTGTAAACATTCATAAAGCATTGAACAATATACTACTAATATGCATATGATTGGTAAATTGGACAAACATTCCATTGTTGCTTGTCTAGAATGAAACCTCTTTGCTGACATGCTGAGAGCTGTGCACACTCTCGATAGTATGTTTTGGTAGAGATGGAAGGCATCTAGATAGCCAATGTATGCATACAGGATATGGGAAAGTGTTGTGCCAAAGTATTGGTCAAAATAGTTGCATAACTATGTAAATAATATCTGTATGCATAATAGGTTATCATGACAATATGATTTGATGATTATGAAGTATTACTAATCATGTACTTAATTTTGATTTGTAGGAAAGATCATGATGAATGATGAACACTGAACAAGCGATGGATGTTCAACAAAAGATTTACAAATCAAACACACTATAGGAGGCTTGTGGCTAGAAGATTCTCCTAGAAAGAGGAAGAGAATCATGATGAAATGTTTGCTCCAAGTGGCTAGATAAGACCATTCTCTTAATGGTGTAATTAAAAAATGTGAATCAGGTTTTGTATGGGTTCCCAGGATCGATAATCAATTGATGAGCTTAATGATCACCACGGGTGATGTGGATCTCAACCTTTGGTACAAGGTTGAATATGGTTTCTATACATAGATGACATGGATGCAAGAGGGAACTCACCACAGAGTTCAAATGATATTGAGGCTCATATCAATAGACCCATCTAACGAGAGATGGCACAGATAGATATGCAAAAGATCATTCAATGCGGAAATGAAAATGAAAGATCTCAAATTGATGCATTACTTCCTAGGTCTGGAAGTATGGCAAGGCTCAGAATGAATCTTTCTCAACCAAGGAAAGTATGCTGAGAAATATTAAAAGGACTTGATGTGTTGGGATGGCCACTCTTGAAGTTGTTAGCAGATGACTCATCATAGTTAGTGGATAGAACTCTGTACAGACAAAATATTGAGTCATTGATGTGTCTAATGAATACTAGGTCAGATATATGCTTTGCTGTGAACACCTTGAGTCAGTATCTAGTGAAAAACTGGATGTGTTCACCTATTAGTTGCAAAGCATGTGATGAGGTACCTAAAGGATACGATAGACTTTGATCTATGCTATTTTGGAGATCATGACTTCAGATGGCTACACAAATGTTGATTGAGTAGAAAGTGTATCAGACAGGTAGAGCACATCGAAAGGATGTTATTGTCTGGGATCAGCCATGATCTCGTGGTTGAGCAGGAAACAATATAGTACAAGTAGAATCTATGGCTGCTTGCTCTGCTTATTGTGAAACGGTATGGCTTCAGTATTGTTTGACTTAGAGATAGACCCAACTATGATCCTATGTGACAAACAGAGTTGTATCACGATGGCAGAGAATCTAGTGTTCCAAGATAAGGTGCAGAAAGGAACTAAAAGTTTGAATTTGTAACAAGTTACCAATATACTAACCAAACTTCTACTGATCCGATGTACTAACCAAACCTCTACCTTAAGTAAAGTTTTCCGAGACAAACTTAATAAAGTTCAGAAGGACCCTCCTCGAAAGGGGGAGTGATGTGATCACTTATGACGAGACTGCCTGCATCGACAATGAGGTCGATGATGAGGATACCTATATTAGTAATGCCAATAAAGAGGTTGGTGCATGGTCCTTTAACAGGGTATAAGTTGAGAAGAGGGATTGCATCATCCTTGAACATATGTTCTAAAAGCATCCGCAGACAGATGTCTCCGAGAAAGAAGAGGGATTGCATCATCCTTGAACATATGTTCTAAAAGGATCCGTAGACGTATGTCTTCGAGAATCAAGTTCTTAGTGGACATGTGGGGATTGGATCATCCCTGGACTTCAATCCTAAAGTGAGCTGTAGACATATGTCTTCGAGAATGAAGTTCTTAATGGACATGTGGGGATTGGATCATCCCTGGATTTCAGTCCTAAGGAGAGTCGTAGACGTATGTCTTCGAGAATGAAGTCCTTGGTGGACTTGAGGGGATTGGATCATCCCTGGACTTCAGTCCTAAAGAGAGCCATAGATGTATGTCTTCGAGAATGAAGTCCTTGGTGGACTTGAGGGGATTGGATCATCCCTGGACTTCAGTCCTAAAGAGAGTCATAGACGTATGTCTTCGAGAATGAAGTCCTTGGTGGACTTGAGGGGATTGGATCATCCCTGGACTTCAGTCCTAAAGAGAGCCGTAGACATGATGTCTCCGAGAACAAAATCCTGAATGAACAGGTAAGGGGATTGGATCATCCTCAGACTTTAGTCCTTTGAATTGAGCCGTAGACATGATGTCTCCAAGAAAAAAATCTTGAATGAACAGGTAAGGGGATTGGATCGTCCTCATACTTTAGTCCTTTGAATTGAGCCATAGACATGATGTCTCCGAGAACAAAATCCTGAATGAACAGGTAAGGGGATTGGATCATCCTCGGACTTTAGCCCTGTGAATTGAGCCGTAGACATGATGTGTCCGAGAACAAAATCCTGAATGAACAGGTAAGGGGATTGGATCATCCTCAGACTTTAGTCCTTTGAATTGAGCTGTAGACATGATGTCTCCGAGAATAAAATCCTGAATGAACAGGTAAGGGGATTGGATCGTCCTCGGACTTTAGTCCTTTGAATTGAGCCATAGACATGATGTCTCCGAGAACAAAATCCTGAATGAATAGGTAAGGGGATTGGATTCTCCTCGGACTTTGGTCCTATGAATTGAGCCGTAGACATGAGGTCTCCAAGAATTGAATGATAGGACTGGATCGTCCCTGAGCTTTGGTTCAAAAGGTACATGATAGGACTGGATCGTCCCTGAGCTTCGGTTCAAAAGGTACATGATAGGACTGGATCGTCCCTGAGCTTCGGTTCAAAAGGTACATGATAGGACTGGATCGTCCCTGGACTTCAGTTCAAAAGGTACATGATAGGACTAGATCGTCCCTGGACTTCGGTTCAAAAGGTACATGATAGGGCTGGATCGTCCCTGGACTTCGGTTCAAAAGGTACATGATAGGACTGGATCAGACTGGATCGTCCCTGGACCTTGGTTCAAAAAGTACATGATAGGACTGGTTCATCCCTGGACTTCGGTTCAAAAGGTACATGGTAGGACTGGATCGTCCTTGGACCTCGGTTCAAAAGGTACAAGACAGGATTGCATCATCCATGGACCTATGTCCTAAAGAGAGCAGGATTGATCATCCTTTAATATGATCGTGTGTGTTGCAGCGTATGCTGCTATTGTGTGGATACTTGTATTGATGATGTGTATACTTGTATTGTGTGGATACTTGTATTGATGATGTGTATACTTTTACTGTGTGGATACTTGTATTGATGATGTGTATACTTGTATTGTGTGGATACTTGTATTGATGATGTGTATACTTGTATTGTGTGGATACTTGTATTGATGATGTGTATACTTGTATTGGTGTGGATACTAATCGTGTTGATCTAGATGACGATGCTGCTGATTGAGTTGATCTAGATGACGGTGATGTTGATCATCTAGATTGAGATGATGATGATGCTGTAGATCGAGATGATCCAGATGCTATAGATTGAGATGATCCAGATACTATAAATCGAGATGATCTAGATGCTGTAGATCGTGATGATCCAGATGCTGTAAATCGAGATGATCCAAATGCTGTAGATCGAGATTATCCAGATACTATAGATTGAGATGATCCAGATGTTTTAGATCAAGATGATGTGACGATGCTGATCATGTTGATCTAGACGACAATGTTGATGATCATGTGATGATGATGCTGATGATCGTATGATGACGATGCTGACGATCGTATGATGACGATGCTGACGATCGTGAGGATTCAGATGTTGATATTGCTGTAGCTGTTTGAGTGCTGCAGAAGATAAAGACTCAGTGCTGAAGATGTTGATGTTCCAGTATTGAAGATGTTCCAGTAACTGGTTGAGTTACTGATGATGTTGAGAAAGCTTCCAATGGTTTATAGATGTATCATGTATGATTTTGATGACTCCTTGCTCGTGCAAATGCTGTTATAATATCCTTCTCGTTAAGGGGGAGTGTTGAGATATTGTAACTTCAAAGAATATTATAATTGTACTTTATTATTCCGGAGATGTTTCATTCCTCCGTAAAGATCTTATTGTATATCCGGAGATGTTTATTCCTCCGTCGGAATGTGGTAACTTGGGTTATTAGACTTCCCTAGTGGAGGTCGGCCCTATATGTGTTATGTGGGTCAAAGGGTTATTAGACCACCCTAGAGGGGTCGGCCCAGTCAGTTGTAGTGGGGTATTTAACCCAATGGTTAAATACGAGCCTACATGTCTTGTGTAAAAGACAAGTCGAAGTAGTGTATAAATAGAGGAGGTGTATTCCTCATTTGACACACTCACTCACTTGAGAGAGGCGCACTTGTGGAGGAGAGGTCTGCTATGGTGGAGGAGGAGATCATGTCTTTGGTTTGCATCTTTGTATATTGCTGGTCATCTATATTAAGGAAGCTTTACTGGGTTTTCTACCCCATGAGGGTTTCCCAGGATAAATTTGTGTCTCTTGTGTTTATGCTATGCTTGTTGTTTCTTCAGTGATCCTGTATATGCTATTATTGTGAAATGGAATGTAATGCTACTATTTTCTGTCTTAGCATATTAACTTTTAACATTAAGTTTCCTTTTACCCCACTTCGAAAGTATGCTAGTTATAATCATTTGGTGGGCATTTGAAGAATATATAAAATTTTGAGTTGACTATATTAATGAAGTTGGAGTTTGTAGTTCCTTATATAACAATAACATATATAAGAAATTAATCATTAAAATAACTCCTCAAGAAACTCTTGGGTACTCCCCCCTCCAAAGATGGGACCCAGTGTAAAACAAACAACATAGATTGAGTGTGCCTAAACTTGTGGAAATGGAATGAAGGACTTGTTCAACACACCAAATTATTGACAACATCTTAGCAAAAGAGACACCAACTGATTGAACTAATGCATGGTGCTTTGTGTGTGTGTGTGTGCACGTGCCTACATGAATGTATTTTTCTTGGAATGTAGATCCTTGGGAAAATCCTAGCCACTTCTCATAATGTCAAGGATGGTACTAAGGGTAAACTAGCTTGGTGCATTTTTTACTTCTAACTTGATAAGGGCATCAATTAAGGCCCACTTAAGCAAATATAACTAGATTGGGGACTTTCCCCGCTATTTCATGCATCACTACTCTCAACCACTCAAGCTAATCCACCAAACTAAAACATTATATATATTTAAAAACTAAAACAAAAATATAAGTTTTACACGTGATTAAAATTAACAAAAAACTTTATACAATAATTAATTTAAATTTAAAATTACTTTCAATGAAATATACTATCATGCGTATATTTTTAAAAATCAATTCCATTAAAGATAAATAACCCTTGTGCCTTTTCATTTCCTTGCGAATTAGCTAGTCGAGTAAATATGCGGATTAAGCAATTTGAATAATTTTAAGGAAGGGAAAAAAGAAAATCGAAATTATAGCGTTTTGAAATCATATATATATTTTAAAAGAATTTGGTAAAATTGTTTTGGTAAAATCTAAATTTGGAAGTTTTAAATTACATTTTTGAATTTATAAATAGATTTAACACTCTCAAACACCCCATCACACCCAAATTATGTGATTTCCATAGCTAATATATATGATTCTAAGATTTTTCAAAGATTTCCAACCAACCTGGGAACAAAATTAGACGAAAAATATGCACCTATTTTAAAAAGACAATATTTAATAATAATATTTATTTAAATAGATAATTTAAATTGAAAAAAAAATGATTTATTTAAAGTCCAATGATATAAAAAAAGAATAAGGAATGTAAGAAACATTAAAAAAAATATAGGAATATATTTTGGGAATGGTTGACTTGAATTAAAAAATTGTAATTTAAAATAAATAAATTAAATAGATGTGATGATGATAATGATAGGAAGATATTTTGGGATTAGCTCTTAAACACACCCAACTAAACTCTGATGAGTCTGCCTGGTGGTTAGGGTATACATCATACAAAGGTAGGAAAAATAATATCACAGTAATCATTTATGGAACTGTGGAAGACTTTGGCTTGACTAGGGAATACGACATATAATAAAAGCAGACTTCAACTAGATTCATTAGATTGGGATCCCAGGGCGGATGTTGCCCAGAAGAATTCCTAGAGAGTCCTGGGTGAGTTACCAGCTTTAAAATATATATAGTGTTGTCTAACGTTATGAGTACTATACCTTGGGCAAGATGTTCCAGCTAGGCTTTGAGGCTTTTTCCTCCAGTACCACCTGGTACCACGTCTCCCCAGCTCTTGCCCTTTCTTTCATGCTCACTTGCAGACTCCATTCTTACAACCGACAAACGCACATTGTGTAAACGCACTTGTCTTTTCAGTATTCCACCGACTGCTACATTTATGGTACCCCAAATGATTTAGCTGCAACTATCTTCATTATCAATACCTTCATTTGATCCAAATTAGTGGAGACAATAGGCTGCTTCGTACATAAGAAACGAACAAATAAGCATATGAGAGAAAACTCCATCGAATTAATGAGAAAGAGAAATAAAATAGCACCTGTTTGCATTCACCTTCTACGAATTCAAATGTTACACATCAAATTACTAATGAAATTTTTTCACAGAACGAATTTAATGTGTTATCGCACCTGGTATCTGCGATAACCTTTTCCAAGAAATGAGCACTGGCTGAAGTGGTTGAAGTGAACAAGGTTCGAATGGTCCCAATGGTAAGAACTTGGGGTTGAGGTTTTTCAATGCTCGGACAAATGTAGCGCCAAGTGGCCATCTCACTGTCCATGTAAAAATTATTATTCTCTACCTCATTCCCCACCTTCCTGGCATGCAGAGGCTAATCGTATGGCCCAATTATCTTTGATTATTTAATACCAACCTTGACTTCGTGTTGCCCTCCTTTTGCTCTCATAATACCTCTTACAACTCCAACATCTCCAACTTCTACAACAATTAGCAACTTAATTGCAAAATATCCTGAAAATGCCAGTGATTATCCAGGGGATAGAAGCTATAGGAATGAGTCTCGGGTATGTAAAGTGAAACTATGTTCGGTCAACAAGGCTACTCGATCTTATACTCTACCCCTTATGATGCTAGCTCGGATGCGGGGACTCCAACTAGATAACATACTATGGGCACTGGATCCTTACTTTATCTCCATTTTTTAACTGCTCCCATCTTCGTGTTGCCCTCGTTTCGCTCTCATAATACGAAGGTACAAGTTTGGAAGCATAAGCTAGGTCCCTGTCTTGGTATGCTCACAATGTTAACTGTAATTTATTTAAAGCTAAGCCAAATAACGCAACTCAACATGTTACCTTTGAGTGGTTATTAATTAATAGGCGTTCTATTAAATACTCAATACGATCTATTACTCAACTTTAATTACCACTGATCGTAAAGCTTACACAGTTAGCAATGAGCAATTCATTTCTCTAACTCTCACATATTATGGACTAGGTGTATACCATAATATAATGGCTAACTAGTATTAAGTACTATACTCAGTTCATGCTGTGGAAAAGGTGTTAATATACTAGTTTCGCTCTCATAATACGAAGGTACAAGTTTGAGCTTTGAATAAGTAGCTTAGGTTTTAACAAGGCTGAAGTCTCTTTGCGGTGAGTAAAATCTTTACCAACAAGCAATAAATGCTGTCATTGGTTTTCATTTTTAGTAATAAATTTACATTTTAAGTTTTGATCATTTCTGAATTCCATGTTGATTGAATATGTATGTTGAAATTATTAGATATAATGACTATAGTGTAAAGAACATTTGGTGGTATTCAAGAGTGAACTGGGAATTGAGAATGACATCTGGTGGTGTAATGAACATGTGTATCAGTCTAAGAATGTAAGGGACATATGTCAATGATCTCTAATGAATAAAAAGTATCTTCATGAAGCGAGACTCTGCTGCAAGAGAGCCACCAGGCTGTCCAACCAAGCAACATGTTATTTTTTATCTGCTTATATCCACTTATTTTTAATCTCTTATATCAACTATATGCACTTTTCAAAATGTTCTATTTCAAAAAATTTATCTTAATTAAAAAAATCGTACTCATTAAATTTTATTATCATCATAAGCTTTTGATGACCTCGTACATCTGATGCTCATGAGGTGTGTTTGTTTTCAAATAAAAATATTTGGACCATTTTCAACTTCACTTCGCCTGGACGAGAAAGTACAAAATTAAATTGGTGAATTTACACAAACTAGTTTGGTTGATATCCATCAAACCGTAGATTTACTCCATAATTTACATAATCTACAACGCTCATGATTAGTTCTACAGTTGCACGGAACATAGATTTGCTCTTGTACAAGTGCTAGGTCGATTACTTTTGGATACAAAAGAAGACACCATGTTCTCTGAGAGAGCAACTGAAAAATCTAAATGGAATTGACTGCATACGATCACCTCTTGGACTCGAAGCAGTTTCATTTAATGTTCTTTTTGTAGGAGGAAATTGACTAGCCTATTCCTCAATGATATATTCCAAATGGCAGGTATAACATTGAGTGGTATATGGTATATTAGTCCATCAGATAAAGCACACTATTCGTATATAACTATAGATGGATCAATAGGAACTTGCTAGATAAGGAAGATATAATAACTAGACTCAGCTTAAGAACTATAATTATAAGAACTCATATTTTACTATAACTCCCTTCATACTCTATTAGTTTATTAGTTTGAATCTCAGGCAAAAACCAAGTAGAATATAAAAGGGTGGTAAGGCCCAAAATAGTTTGCAGTCTTCATTAAAATCCAGAACTCTAGACTCATTAATAGTTTATCTATCATGCTCAGTTATGGGTGGGATAAAGAAAGGGAAGCGTTTGCCAGAATACCAACATATTATAGGTCTACTAAAGAAAGAAGCTAGTTTCAATCATCAAAACCCTTGATTATACTATTGCGTGTACATCAATTAAGCATAAGATCTTCATTATACCATTGTGCTCATTGACTTTTTCACTTTGTTTTTATATATTCAAATAAACAAAATTAAGAACAGGGACTAGCTTCTTTGCAGCTATTTCTCTTGTTTAATATGTATCCATGCATTCGACTAACACTTCACACTTCTTTTAAATAATATGCATCCAAGCATTTTAACTAACACTTAACATATCCTTTAATTAATATGCCACCATGCATTTAATTAACACTTTAACACTTATATCCAATGACGACAAGTAAATTTATTTTCGATTAATAATTGGGTCATTATATCAAGCATGATGTAAACAAAGAGAAATATTTATGAGACATATTTCTCAACGTCTACGATAATTAAAACCTTTCTATCAATCATAAACATGAATTCCAAATGATGAAAAATAAATTCATTTACAATTGATATTTAAATCATTGAATCAAGTATGATATAAATAAAAGAAAAGAACTATTTATAAGGCATATTTACTTAATGTCAATAATAATTAAAAACAAAACCCTTTCATTAAGCATACGACATCAATTTTAAATGATGATAAACAAATTCATTTACAATTGATATTTAAACCATTGTATCAAGTATGATATAAATAAAAGAAAGGAACTATTTCTAAGGCATATTTACTTAATGTCAATAATAATTAAAAACAAAACCTGTTCATTAACCGTAAGACATGAATTCTAAATGATGAAAAGAATAAATTCATTTACGATTGGTATTTAAATTATCGTATCAAATATGATATAAATAACAAGATCATTTCTAAGGCATAATTCATAATAAACTCAACACTATGTAGAGTAATGTTAACTAAGCGGTTGAAAGCTTGGAGCGGTGACTAGGGAAGTAATCAAGTTCTTGTGGAAACATCCTCATGCGAATTAAGTTTGACTGTGTTTTGATATCAAATGTAGGGACCCCCATTTTGGGTTTCCAAAAAGACTTTCGAGAGTAGTTGAGCACTTCGTTGATGAAGTCCTTGTATGTACGGTCGTCGATCTTCCCCGAGTTGCTTCCAGCCTTGCCAATTTTACCAAGAGACCCCTTGGTTGACCTCCCTACTGTATCGGGGATACTCTTCTTTTCCCCAAACCCCCGAGCAAATGGGGTCACAAGAACACACAACGCAAGCTCTCCGTTGGGATTCCCCAATCCCTGGTCAAGCTAAGCCCAACTCTAAAAACAATAAGAATAATTCTCGATTCCAGTGCCCATCTAGCACTAGGGAGCAAGAGATCATTTTCTCCTTCTCCTCCCTTCTTTTATAGTAAACGTTTGTGTTCCATGTGTCTTTCCATACACATAAATCATTTATTTTAATATTTTATTAAAATTATTCTCAAATTACAAATGTCTCTCCCTATCTTAAATGCGCACCCAATTCCCTAAATCAGTGCAAAAATAGGTGTAGTGGTCTTTATGAGAGTCCTAGTTGTGTTTGAATTCTCAAATATAGTTGTTGTAATCCTTTTCTTTTGTTTTATAATAAATAAAATATCTTTATCTAATAAATTTTCTAATCTATTTCAATATTTTTTTTAAAATAAAAATAAAATGATTTCTTTTACTAGAATTCAAATCTATTTTTAAATTATTCTTTAATAAAAATTTAAAGAAATATTAAAAATATCTTTTTTGATAAAATTTCTAACTTAAGTTAAACTCTTTTTCCAAAAATAAAATAATAAATAAATAAATATTCCTTTTACTAGGGTTCTAATCTATTTTAAATTTCTCTTTATAAAATTTAAAGAAATAGTAAAAGAATTTAAAATAATTCTTTTCATAATCAAATTTCAATTTCAATTTAAACTCTTCGTTTCCAAATTAAGGGTAGGATAAGTGAAATTAGAATATTCCTTTCATTAATTTCCTTTTTATTCAATTTTCTTTCTTTTTCCATAAAATAATAAAATAATTAAAAATAAAAGAAATAAAATATTTCTTTTACTAAAAAAATATATATATAGTAATTCAATTTAATTAGATCTATTTTTTTAGTGTAATTTCAATTTGTATAGTTCGTTAAATAATCTCTTCTTGTTCTTGTCTAGGCATCTCTTTGGCAGGTCCTTTCAACAGTTCCATTTCTTCTCTTTCTTCTTATGGGGAGAGATGTGTAGCGATCGGGGAGTCGTCACCGTGATCTATCGACCACACTTTTTGGAGACTAAGGGTTGCTGAGGGATAAGGTCCTCCTTATCGCGTGCCCCTCAACTCTCGTACGTGACCAAGTCAGTATGGCCTCGCCCGTACAACACACGCTTCCCCGGGCCAACTCACAAGCTTCCGACCCATATGTCGATTGCTAATTCAGGGTCGACAGTCTGTCGTCGTACCCCTATGTCTTCTTTCCATTCTCGTGACCCATATAATTCCATTGTGGGTCAGTCGGTAACTCGTCTTACCTGCCACTGCACACACACACACTGAAAGCACATATTAAATAGCATTGCACCATAAAATCATCTACCATAATACCTCAGTCAGTCGAGCATATTCATTATGTTTATTCACAAAATATTTTCATCATTCATCATAATACTTCAGTCAGTCGAGCATACTCATTATTTTTATTCACAAAATCTTTCCATCATTCATCCTAAGATATTTTCATTGAATCACTTCTATTTCATAATTTCTTAGTCAAGCACATATCATCTAATCATTATCGTTTCATATAATAACACTCACAAAAATTCTAAGGTGTATGTTTTAATTAGCGAGGTCACTTCAAACTAGTGCCCTCAATAGTCAAATTAGTCGGCAATACTGAGGCAGGCATTACACCATGGTTATCCAAGATATGCAATTATTTGAAGTCATTATGGGATGCTATTGGAAGATAACTGTAATGCTTCATCATGATAGGAAGGAAAAAATATGGTTCTACAAAAAGAAAGCTGGAGGGGAGCAAATCTCAAAGATACAAAGCTCACTAATTGGCAAGTTGATAATGAACCTAGATTTGTACTTTGTGGAGAGTTGGGGCAGAGTAGAGGAGATTTGTCACTCACCCAAAATTTCATAAAAAATTAAATTTTTTCCATACAGTAATAAATGCTAAATTTAAATCTTGCGGAAGTATATTACTGACAATTTAACTCTTTTAATAACAAAATAGTTATATGATAATATGATGCCACAACAATCGTGAGTTATTTCTAAAAATGTCGTAACATCATTATGTTGTAATTACTTTAATTGTGATGCTTTTAATTGAATACATGCAATTGTCTAGATAATCAAGCTAACTGCTTTATTGATATTAATTTAAGGAGCTGTAACAACATCGTGTGTCCGTCCGTGTCTGAAAAAAACTTACATATGCAGGGGCTTCAATCATCATCTACCAATTTGTCTCAAATGTTTAAATAATTGTTACTTTTATTTCACTTATCAGACATAATAAATTTTCTTCAAGTAAAGGTATAAATCCTACTACCCTTTTAACACATTTGCACTAATTCTTAATTGAATTAGTACTAGAAGTACCTTCATAAAGTTCTTACATCTTTAATGGTATTTGGAAATGCTTTAAAACATAGACACACGCATCAAGCTTGCACATGGTCATCAAGAATTAACAAGGAAACTATCATTCATCTAATAGCCTTCACAATGATATAAAAATCAAGCCATCATAGTTCTTTAATAAATAAATGCATAAGGTACACAAAAAGGATTTAACTGAATATCAATGATACACATTAATGCAGTAACAAGACAATTACACACATAGAGACACATCAAGGAGAGGCTCCTTTTTACCGTGGTTCACCCAATCTAGGGCTACGTCGACAAAAGTTTGTATCTTATTATTCCTTAGAGTCAAAGATTACAATCTGCAACAAAGTTGTTGCCATAAGCTCTTCAACAACTTATGTCTTATAATTTGTTTAGTAATTGCAACAACTATCACCTTCTTTTCGCTAACATCCTTTTCACCCTTGTATTGAATTCCTAAGTGAAAGAGCAAGAGGCTATGTATTAAAATGCTTACTCTAAGAGGTTTCCCTTTAACAATATATGTTTATTTTAAATCTTAACATATGATAACATCCCCTATGCTAAACATGCTTTAATCTAACCTAGACCTTGTACTGTGTTCTAAAGTGTTTCAACCTATGCAATATATTATTATCATATAATGAGTACTTGTATCATACCCTACATCGAGCTGCATTTTAATTTAGCGATGGAAGGAATCCCACAAAAGAGTTACAAGAATCTTTCTAATAAATAATCGGCTAAGTATTCTCTTACTTGCCCTTTAACATTTCGACTTTAATATTTTCAACTCTGCATAATATATGGTTGTATTCTTATTTAGTATTCGCACAAAGGGTAATCTTCCCCTTTTACTTTATGCATTAGGATATCTAAATACTTTCATACTTTCCTATACTAATCTTCTCAACAGTATGCATTTATACCTTCATTTAGTAAATGGACAAGGGTAAACCTAATCCTTTTCTTTTAGTTCCTATTTAACTCTTCACGTCCCTTCCCATTCAGTAATACAACCATGTTACAGATAAACAATCATGAATATGATTTTAAAAACAAGGGTTTAAAACCCATACACTGCTAGTTTTGTCTACACAAAGCTCTGGTCGAGCTATGGTTAATTCTTTCATACCGTGATGGACAAAGAGAGCAAATTCGTAGACAGATACAAAAATTAGCTATAGAGATTGGTGGTGCTAGATTCAATCATACTGCAATCTAGTCAAACGACGGAGTCATGAATGTGATTTAAAACTAGGGTAGCGACTATCCTTATTGAGAGTTTTCATCATTCAAATGTATAACATAAATGCGATGGCAGCATATTAATAAAGAGATCGATATCTAAATCAGTAAAGCCATTTATTTACCATGCATGCATACAGTCAGAGGGAAAGGCAGTAGGGTTAATGATTTTCATAGCTGCAAAATAGTTAAGAACCAAGATCTATAGGAACCAAAAACCCTAATCAGGGATTAAATAATAACTCTATCAAGAACAATAAGGCACTAGCAGTTACGACTGTATGGAGGTAGTCAAACATTTCCCTAGGTACAGGTAACTAAAACATAACTACGGTTGAAAATACTATTGTAACCTAAACAAACTAATGTAAGGGTTTGGGCCTTAGCACCTAATCTCGTGGGCATACATCACCCAGAAATACTGGCAACGTGGAAATGAAATGTACAGGACAGTAATTTCACTTACCTTAACGCAAAGATGTGCAGTTTGCCAAGATTGATTCTCATTACTCTACTTTCATTGCAAGGCTCTAGTACAATTAACCTTGCTCACTCATCGCCGAGCTCACTAAATTTTTCCTAACACCTAACATGCTTTAAGAAATAAAAACCCTATAGCACAGGAAAGCTAAGAGTTAGCAATATCATTTCATATCTAGTAAGTATATAATATCGATTGGGAGAGAAACTACATAGATCTAAGTAAAATTCATCCTTAACGTTTTATAGCAGAGGTAGGAATCAATCCAAAAGATAAGCATTCCTCTTTTGCAGAGGATCATTTTAGATCAACCAAATTAAGGGACTACATCTCCTCACAGAAATTACTTACTTGTTTTGGCTACGAGATTTCATACATGTTCATCGGCCATCACTTACACTACTCACTTCTTGAGCTTACAGCTTCCCAAGACTAGAATCCTCCATATCGAAGTTGCTCCCCAGCTATCATGTCCCCTGTCCTTTTCTATCCATCGATCTATATAAATAGGAGAGTTCGGAGACTTAATATTTCTATCAAGGAGACAAAATAAATTACGCCTCCACATCACCATTAGAGAGTTCAAACTTGTTGTAGAAAAACCATTCATCCCGTAACTAGTTCTAGTTGCCATCACAGAGACTAAATTTGTTCCTATCGCAAAGACCATTTCCGCTAACTATCCTATACTTTGAAAGCTCCGCTGTGGAATATTTTTCCCCCCTTCTCTACTGATATTGTGGCTAGGTTCTTCCCAAACTCATCCTTAGCTATCTTTTCAAAGGTGGACCAAGAAATCGACCTGGTCAAGGATAAAGAAAAATGCTTCCTTCCTCCCCCTTCTTCGCAGCATAAATTTCTTAAGAAGGATAAACCCCACTACCTCTCTAGAATGAAACCTAGTAATTCTTAACACTAATCACTTCACCATAGGAACAAGTGGCGCCAACTTGATTTCGATACACCACTCCCTAGACAAACTCCCACCAAAAATCTCCACATGCTTCCCCATCATGAAGTTGTTCCCGTTGCAGCGTATCACATGATCTCCACTATTATAATAATGGCGAAGTGAGTACAAGTGTCAAGGCAAAAAGGTAAATGCGGTTCAACAAAAGGAATAAGCTCCCGAGAATCCAGTGAGGATGCCCCTTAACTGATAGTTTATAATAAATGAACACATAAGGGAAAAGAACATGGAAAAGATCATGGGGGATGGTTTGGTTGGTGTTGAGCTCCACTATCGGTCTCTTAAACACACTGTAGTGTGCCTAGACTACTGCAAACCTTGAGGCACCTATTGAGTGACCCGAATGATTGAAATGACGACAATAATTAATAAATGAATGAAGGAATTAAATTACATTACATGTGGAGTGGGAAAATTGATTGATTACATCTTTCTTAATGATTAGCCTTGATTGATCAAGTCAAAGTGCAGTAGGACAGTTACAGTCCTAGCTCTATGGCTTGGGATGACACAATTGAGATGTGCCATAGCTTTCTGCATTTATTTTGAACTTTGGGACAAAGTTCTAAATACGTAGGGGTGTATGTAGTGCCCCTAGACTACTGCAGACCTTGAGGCACCTATTGAGTGACCCGACTAATTGAAACATTAATAAAACGACCCCTTGATGTCATATTGAGTACATTCACGACTACGACTGATTGTGAATCAATAAAATAATGATATATGTGTATCTGGATAGTTGATGTAAATGAATGATTACATGTTGTTTAACAATTAACTTTGATTATGAAAAATGTACATGTGAATGATGCTTAACGACTAGCTATATGATTGATTATGTGATGAGAACAAAGAAAGTAAATATTGCTGAGATGCATTTTTTATTAGGTGAATGAGAAATGTTATGACTGAACTATAAATGCTTAACGAAATAGCAAATTTATGAATCATATTATGATAATTGAGGACAGTACTACTAATATATGTTTGTGAGAAATGTGTGTAACGACAGGTGAAACGGTTCACTGACGGACACACAAAGGAATATGAAGGGTCGTAGAGTATGGATAAATCACACACAGGGAGAGCGATGACGATGTCAACTTCTGATGGAATACCATGCAGAGTAAAGAAGCATTGATCCGCTTACTCAGGGGAGCATGACGTCGTGCGATGTGGACCACGATGGCGTTGGTCACGTACGAGTTGGGGGCACGCAGTGAGAACGGTCTCACTCCTTAGCGTCATTAGTCCCTAATAGCGTGTAGACAGAGGATAGAAGGAAACAGCTGTTGAAATCCCTACATGAATTTCCCACAAATCAGAATGAAAGGATATCGGTAGAAGAGCCCGATGATGTGGTACCCTATCGAGGATGGAAAGAGTGGACACAAGGACCCAACGCTGTGGTACCTTGCCAAGAAATGAAAATGACAGATGACTGGACCCGACGAAGTGGTGCCATGTTAGGGAAATGAAGTTAAGGAATGTGAAGGCCCAACGGCGTGGAACCGGGATCTTAGTGAAAATGATTGTTAAACTAAATTGCATAAAAACCATAAAAAATCTGCATTTAGAACACTTGCTCATGGAAATACTTTTTAGTATTAAAAATAATAGAAATAATTATTTTTAGGCATTTGCACATGTAAATACTTTTTAGTATTTAAAATATTAGAAATAATTATATTAGGAGAAAAATGGAATCCTAGGCTTGAGTTATTAGCTAACACCACATGCACCCACAAAATAGAATTTAGAGTCAGCATCTTAGAGACAAACTTGAGTAAATTTAGGAAAGTAGGTGCATTCTTATAGGAAACTAGACACATGGATTTGTGAGATAAATTACTTTTTTAATATTAAGAAATTGGGTATTTTGCATGAAGCGACATGTGTAGCAAGGGAATTTCCTATTTAAGGAAGGCTTTGGGGATGGGTAAAGGACCCTTTTATTTGAAGGATATCATAATTCTTGCGATATATGCAACTTGCTACTATTAGGGTTCAGCTAGAAATTATTGTGGGGGGAAACCCTTAGAGGAGTTTCTTGAAAGGTGTGTGTGAGCTTTACGACCCAAAGCTCGGGAGAGGCCATGCGACTAAAAGCATGAGCCTATGGTTGGGTGTCAAAGCTAACGGTTGCTTCGTCAATGGTTAAACAAGCTTTGATAGAAGGATCATATGTAAGACGCAGATGAAAATGGACCAGCTAGATCAAATTGACAAGTTATGGTTTTGTTTATTTTTGTTAAGTTATTTACTTAATTTATTTTATTTTTCCAGTATTTATGATAGCTAATCTGTTTTTATGAATTTGTTAAAGTTTCAGGTTCAGTTCAAGAGGACCCTAAAGGAGGGGCTCTACATTCACTCAAATAACCAGGGTTGAGTTCTGATAGTAGGAGATGCTCCGACACTCCACTCTAGATACAAACCCTTACTTTAGAAACAATTTTATATCTAAATATATATAAAGAAATGATTATAACATAAATCATTTAAAACATATAGTTTCTTTTGGAGATGATGTTTCTAGACTTATAATTACACATAGTTTTTACATGTATGTGTTGGATCTTATCCACATATATATTTATACAACTTTTTAGGATAAAAACATGTATATTATCACCTTTTTCGGAGGATAATTATAGTAATTCTTACTATACAATATATGCTCACCATATGTTTTATCTCAATTTAATTTTGGTTTCTCTCTCTTGTATGTATATATATATATATATATATATAAACATTTCTCATGTATCAACTCTTATTTATCCTCCATATAACATATATATAAATGAATTATATGTATTATCTCTTATACATGTATGTTGGATCCTATAAATATATATATATATATATACATAATCAATAAATATATAATCACATGCTTATCTTTTCTAAGAAAAAGTATTATAATTATTATAGTAATTTATACTATAATCTATATATATGCTCTTTATCATATAACTTCAATAATTAAATGTATTCATAACATACTTGTGTATGCATTAGTTCTAGTTTCTCATTATCAACACTATTTTGCAGGATTTCACACACACACACACACATATATATATATATAGGTAAATACATTTCTTTAAAAATGTTAATTCATTTTTATTTTATGGGTAGGGTTACGCGATGCTTATTTTGACTATATATATATATATGGTGTCCTAGAAGTGATACTAAAAAATAGTATTTAAATATTTCTAACCCATTTCCTTTTCCCGGGGTTGGGTAGCTCCTTTCTATGACTTGTCTTAGGTCTACTTGGGATTATTACGCTGTAGATATCTGTATGCTAACTCTATACATAAACTCTATAACTTATTGGGGTATTACGACAAGTAACTGTCTTCCCCATCCTATGACGACAGCATGTATGACTATAAAATAAAGTAACAATACAAACAAAGTCCACTGGTGGGGCCTTAGCCTTGAGCTCCTCAAAAGGTCCATTTACATAATTTATAATTACATTTGCAAAAATAATAATAATAAGGATCAGATTGGAGGGATGTTACACACTCCTCCCCTAAGAATAACACCATCCCCAATGTTCGATAGTTTGTTTTTTGCATCCTTTCACCATGTTTTTATTTTTTTATTTGTTTTCTTTGGTCATCTTCATATTTCCGCAATTTCCGCAAGATCTTACCACTTATATCCTACACATTATACATATCATACAAAATATCCAATGTTATTTAGCATAACATAAGTATACATAATTCCAAAACAGTAATGTTCATCATTCTTCCTCTTCCTTAAGGGAATATTTGCTAACTTTAGCATTCATAACATTCATACATAAATACATCTCATAGTCTAGTTACAAGACAAAATTATTAACAATTGCTTATATCATAAAACAATTCTTTCAACAAGACTTTGTTGATCATCAAACTCTTTTGTACTTCAGCAATCATGGAGACTTGCACACAAAACTCTACTCATGTACTTTTAGCAATCATGTAGACTTGCATACAAAGCACTCTTTTGTATTTCAGCAATCATGGAGACTTGCATACAAAACACTCTTTTGTACTTCAGTAATCATGGAGACTTGCATACAAAACTTGAGCCTTCTGCAAACTCAGTAGGAATACCATCTCAGCAAGAACACGTTAGTCTTACTATACAACTCAAAACATAGCTTCCCCTCATCGAACTTCTTGTGTGCATACGACAAAACCATAAGGAAAAATTTACTCCTTAGAGAACCTCTTGTGTGCTATTTCCAACAAAACTACAAGGGAAAAATGAGCCCTTCCTCTGCTCATTTCGATGGATATAAAGATTGCCTAGGTCTTTTTTGGTCAGTATAATATTCAACAAGCACTCCTCCTACTCTGTTCCACTTCCGTGGGGAACATGACCACAATTTAGGGTAGTTGTCCCATAACAATAGCTAGTTACTGAGTCTGAGATGTGGTCCCTCTACCTGAGTCCAGGAAATCATTCTTTTCCCCTCAAACCTTCTCGTTTTAGTCCAAGAAATATTTCTTTGTAACAATCATTTTTTATTTCTTGCATGCCACACACACATAATAACAACAAAATAGAAATAGATTCACCTATCATATTCTTTGCGTTTTCATGATTACACATCATCAATCAGAAATCTTACAATTAATCATGATAAAGTAAATCATTACTTACTTCTGAGTGATTTAGCTCAACTTATCTGTATAAGTCATCAGTCGAAGTTAAAATCACTTCCTGAAATGTTAGTATAAAGAAAAATTTGCTTCAATTTGCTCAACAATTGAACACATTAGTTCCATAGCATTATACGTATGCTCGTTCAATTGGCTTGTACATCCTCTTCACTTCATCTAGATGTGAACTCTTCAATATCCCATTGATAATATGTTAGTATCATAGTTCAAACATTTAGTTTTATCTAGATTCATTTCAAATTGGGACTTATCATCTAAGGACTCTAATAAACTTTTAAGCGCTAAGAGATCCCATGCTCAATCAATCACAACAAGATTAGGATTCTTCCTTTCTGAAATCAAACTCCTACTATTATCAAGACCTTTTAACCTGATGCACATCAATCTTTATTTGAAAATATAACAGCCTTAGAATTATATGCATAATACAATTATTTAAGTTTCTAGGAAACACTGCTTACAATACATTTTAAGGCCTTTCCTTAAAATTCTAATATCGATAAGAAGTTCTAAAATGAAATAAAATTGATGTCAAGTAATAACATTCTAACTTTTAACAAAATGAAATTTTTTTTCATAAGCAAGAATAATATTCAAACACATCAGTCATATTGCCACATGAATTCATTCATAACTTGTGGCCTAGTATGTCAATTTTATTTTGCTTATCAATACTCAAGGGTAACAATTATTTAGGCGACTCCATACAATTGGTTTCACTGAAAGAAAGACAACATATCTATTTGTAATAAGCATACTATAAAAAACCTAAGTAAAAGATGTATATACTGGTATTGCTACTTGGGAACCAACTTTTCATTTCAACGAATGTTATAAGTAATTAAAGTTTCTATCAATCAAATTTTTTACCCGATCATCTTCCCTCATATCTATGGAGGCAATATTTTCTAAGATAGCATTAAATGAATCGATCGTAACAACCATATATTTGAATTTGAAGGTATTCAAATGACTTTGCTTAATCAAACAAACTTACTTCTTCGGAGTATACAAATAAAACTATACTTTTAACCTAGTGATGTTCATAAGTAATGCGCTTAGTAATATCAACAAAAATGCAGAATTAAATGATACTTCTATGCCATTTTGATTTTACTTATAAAATTTTTCAACATGTTCACAACACTTTTCGTAATCCTTTGTACAATTACGTAAATTATTTCAACAAGTTTTTAATTTCTTAGTAATACCATACAATAATGCGAGTATCTATATAAGAGAAAACTCATGTCTAAGGAAAACCTACCTGACTCACAACATTATGAGGGAACAATAATAAAAGTACTTATCTTTACTCTTTCAGAGAAACTTGAGGTTGCACTTTGAATAACATTACTCCTCGTCCATTCCAGTCCATGCATCCAAAATGAATACAAAAAACTTGATTATTTAACCTTCATACTTATTTAATTCATGTTGAGCCCATTAGGCCCAAGTGTTTTAACCTAGTGCTCTGATACCATATGTCACGAACCCAACATTTCATAAAAATTTAAAATTTTCCATATAGTAAAAAATGCTAAAATTAAATATCGCGGAAGTAGATTACTGATAATTTAACTCTTTTAATAACAAAACAGATAGTTATATGATAATATGAGGCCACAACAGTCGTGAGTTATTTCTAAAATGGTTGTAACATCATGATGTTGTAATTACTTTAATTGTGACGCTTTTAATTGAATACATGCAATTTTTTGGATAATCAAGCTAACTATTTTATCGCTATTAATTTAAGGAGCTATAACGACACTGTGTGTCCGTCTATGTCTGAAAAGATGTAATAATTACATACGTAGGGGCTTCAATCATCATCTACCAATTTCTCTCAAATTTTTAAATAATTGTTACTTCTATTTCACTTATCATACATAATAAATTTTCTTCAAGTAAATGTATAAATCCTACTACCCTTTTAACACATTTGCACTAATTCTTAATTGAATTTGTAGTAGAAGTACTTTCATAAAGTTCTTACATCTTTAATGGTAGTTTGAAATGCTTTAAAATAGAGACACACACATCAAGCTTCCACATGGTCATCAAGAATTAACAAGGAAACTATTATTCAACTAATAGCCTTCACAATGATATGAAAATCAAGCCATCATAGTTCGTTGATAAATAAATGCATAAGGTACACAAAAAGGATTTAACTGAATATCAATGATACACATTAATGTAGTAACAAGACAATTACGCACATAGAGACACATCAGGGAGAGGCTCCTTTTTACCGTGGTTCACCCAATCTAGGGCTATATCCACAAAAGTTTGTATCTTATTATTCCTCAGAGTCAAAGATTACACTCTGCAACAAAGTTGTTGCCATAAGTTCTTCAACAACTTATGTCTTATAATTTTTTTAGTAATTTGCAACAATTATCACCTTCTTTTCGCTAACATCATTTTCACCCTTGTATTGAATTCCTAAGTCAAAGAGAAAGAGGTTATGTATTAAAATGCTTACTCTAAGTGATTTCCCTTCAAGAATATATGTTTATTTAAATCTTAACATAGGATAACATCCTTTATGCTAAACATGCTTTAATCTAACCTAGACCTTGTACTATGTTCTAAAGTGTTTCAACCTATGCAATATATTCTTATCATATAATGAGTACTTGTATCATACCCTACATCGAGTTGCATTTTAATTTAGCGATGGAAGGAATCCCACAAAAGTGTTACAAGAATCTTTCTAATAAATAATTGGCTAAGTATTCTCTTACTTTCCCTTTAACATTTCGACTTTAATATTTTTAACTCTACATAATATATGGTTGTATTCTTATTTGGTATTCGCACAAAGGGTAATCTTCCCTTTTTACTTTATGCATTAGTATATCTAAATACTTTAATACTTTCCTATACTAATCTTCTCAACAATATGCATTTATACCTTCATTTAGTAAATGGACAAGGATAAACCTAATCATGTTCTTTTAGTTCCTATTTAACTCTTCACATCCCTTCCTATTCAGTAATACAACCATGTTACAGATAAACAATCATGACTATGATTTAAAAAACAAGGGTTTAAAACCCATACACTGTTAGCTCTGTTCGCATGGAGATATGGTCGAGCTATGGTTAATTATTTCATACCGTTATGGCCAAAGAGGGTAGATTCGTAGACATATACAAAAATTAGCTACAGATATTGGTGGTGCTAGATTCAATCATACTATGATCCAGTCAAACGATAGAGTCATGAATGCGATTTAAAACCAGGGTAGCGGCTATCCTTATTGACAGTTTTTAACATTCAAATGTATAGCATAAATGTGATGGAATCTTATTAATAAAGAGATCGAGATCTAAATCAGTAAAGCCATTTCTTTACCATGCATGCATACAGTCGGAGGGCAAGGGAGCAGGGTCAATGATTTTTGTAGCTGCAAAATAATTAAGAACCAAGATCTATAGGGATCCAAAAACCCTAATCGGGGATGTAAATAAGAACTCTGTCAAGAACAATAAGATGCTAGCAGTTACGACTGTATGGAGGTAGTCGAACATTTCCCTAGGTATAGGTAGCTAAAACATAACTACGATTGAAAATACTATTGTAACCTAAACACACTAATGTAAGGGTTTGGGCCTTAGCACCTAATCACGCTAGTATACATCACCTAGAAATACTAGCAACGTGGAAATGAAATGTACAGGACATTAATTTCACTTACCTTAACGCAGAGATGTGCGATCTGCCAATATTGATTCTCATTACTCTACTTTCATTGTAGGGCTCCAGTACAATTAACCTTGCTCACTCATCACCGAGTTCACTAAATTTTTCCTAACACCTAACATGCTTTAAGAAATAGAAACCCTATATCATGAGAAAGCTAAGAGCTAGAAATAGCATTTTAGATCTGGTAAGTATATAATATCAATTGGGCAAGAAACCACACAGATCTATGTAAAATTCATCCTTAACGTTAAATAGCAGAGGTAGGAATCAATCCAAAAGATAAGCATTCCTCTTTTGTAGAGGATCATTTTAGATCAACCAAATTAAGGGAATACGTCTCCTCATAGAAATTACTTACTTGTTTTGGCTACCAGATTTCATACCTGTTCATCGACCATCACTTACACTACTCACTTCTTGATCTTGCAGCTTCCCAAGATTAGAATCCTCCAGATCGAAGTCGCTCCCCAGCTATCACGTCCCTCGTCCTTTTATATCCATCAATCTATATATACAGCAAAGTTCGGAGACAAAATATTGCTATCGAGGAGACAAAATCAATTGTGCCTCCACATCGCCATTGGAGAGTTCAACCTTCTTGTAGAAAAACCACTTAGGTCGTAGCTAGTTCTAGTTTTCATCGTAGAGACTAAATTTTTTCCTATCGCAGAGACCATTTCCGATTCTCTGTCCTATACTTTGAAAAATCTTCTGTTAAATTTTCTGAATTTACTTCAATATGATCTAGGATCTTAACTGAGAGAACAACATGTACAGCATATCTACAGCATATCAATCATGGAGACAATAATGCAAGCACACAAGAGACACAAATATTTACTTGGGGAAAACCATAAAGGTGAAAAACCCCAATAACTTCCTCAGAGATAGATAGAGCAATGATACAACCAACCAATAGAGATAGCCATAACCTAGCAGCAATCCTCCTCCTCCATAAGTGCGCCTCTCCTCCTTGAGAGCATGTGTGAGAAGTGAGTGAGCAAATAGAGTGCCTCCCGCACTCTATTTATACTTGACTTGACTTGCCTTTTTACCTAACTCATGTAGGCTCGAACTTAACCACATAATATAATGCTGACTGGGCCGACCCCCAATAGGGTGGTCTAATAACCCTTCGACCCACATGGCCGACCCCCAATAGGGTGGTCTAATAACCCTTTGACCCACATGACTTATACAGGGCCGACCCCAAACAAGGTGGTCTAATAACCCATCAAGTACAAGTTACGACACTTACAATATAAATGACGACACTTCCGTATAGAGGAACAATAACATCTCTATAGGAATACAATATACATATATGTGAAATACATTCCGAAGTTACATATACATCAACACTCCCTCTTAACTAGGAAGGTATTTCTCAGCACAGTTCTTCTAGCACAAGTCATCTTCTCTGGATCATCGTCACTGGATAATCGTCATCGAGTCATCATCATCATCGTCACTGCTGCTGCTATCTCAATCAATCTCTGAATCTACTCGTCATAGGAAGTTCTACAGAGCCAGTCCTTTTTCATACTGGATGTAGGCCCACCACCTACAGGTCTTCATCATCACTGGCCATACTGTGGAATCCTCAGGACTTTTACGTGCGTCACAAAACCTCGAAAGAGCATCCCAGGCTGTTACGAGCACACAGCTCTACCTATAGGATCTCCTAGGGCACCGAATTACATGTGACCTCACCACAAAACCTCGCAAGAGCATCTGCCAGATATCCCAGGGAACCGAATTACATGCCATAGGCAAAACCTCGAAAGACTATCTGCAGATCTCCCAGGGCAACGAATTACATGTGGTCATGGCAAAACCTCGAAAGAGCATTTGCCAGATGTCCCAGGGAACCGAATTACATGCCATAGGCAAAACCTCGAAAGACCATCTGCAAATCTCCCAGGGCACCGAATTACATGCCATAGGACAAAACCTCGAAAGAGCATCTGCCAGATATCCCAGGGAACCGAATTACATGCCATAGGCAAAACCTCGAAAGACTATCTGCAGATCTCCCAGGGCACCGAATTACATGTCCTCCCAGAGCAAAACCTCGAAAGAGCATTTGCCAGATGTCCCAGGGCACCGAATTACATGCCATAGGCAAAACCTCGAAAGACCATCTGCAAATCTCCCAGGGCACCGAATTACATGCTCATATGCACAACCTGATCCACGGCCACAGAGTATCAACCTGATACTCATCATACATCATCCTGATGTATCCATGATCATCCTGATCATCATCACTGCAACGTCCTGCTGCATGTCATCTGGAGCAACATCCTGAAGCTCGTCATCTATGATCATCCTGATCATCACTGCAACATCCTGCTGCATGTCATCTGGAGCAACATCCTGAAGCTCGTCATCTATGATCATCCTGATCATCACTGCAACATCCTGCTGCATGTCATCTGGAGCAACATCCTGAAGCTCGTCATCTATGATCATCCTGATCATCACTGCAACATCCTGCTGCATGCCAAGTATCATACATGATCCTCCTGATCATCAATGTATCCACCTGATACAAATACATGATACATATCATCATACATGATCCTCCTGATCATCAATGCATCTACCTGATGCATACCAAGTATCTACCTGATACATATCATCATACATGATCCTCCTGATCATCAATGTATCCACCTGATACAAATACAAATACATGATACATATCACCATACATGATCCACCTGATCATACAATGTATCCACCTGATACATATACAGATACATGGTCCAAGCATCCAACATGATGCATACATACATACATAAAAATGATCCAACTGATCATATCCAGCATCCAACATGATGCATACATACATACATAAAATGATCCAACTGATCATATCAAGCAGAAACCAGAACATCATTCTGATGTTCATCATCCAGCGCTTACATCCACAGCCATGTGAAGGATCCTCCTTCCAACATGCTTGGAATGGCTTCAGCAAATGTGTCCGTCACTTCTTCCTCGAAGTGTCCTCGATCTGAATAACACCAAGCCTCTCTCTGAAGTACTCGAACTTCACCCTGGCTAGTGGCTTCGTCAGCACATCTGCAATCTGCTCGTCCGTTGCAACATACAGGAGCTTCACAGCTCCTCTCTGCACCATATCCCTGATATAGTGATATTTGATCTCTATGTGTTTCGACCTGTCATGAAACACTGGGTTCTCGGACAGCTTCACACAACTCTGGTTATCAAAGAAGATACCAGTAGCCTCCAACGGGAGATCAAATAACTCAGACAGTAGCTTCCGTAGCCATACTGCCTCACAACTAGCTGAACAGGCTGCAACATACTCTGCCTCAGCTGTACTCAGTGCTACGCAGGACTGCTTCCTGCTAAACCAAGAGATCACACCTGATCCCATACTGAAGCAACACCCAGATGTGCTCTTCCTATCTGCAGCACTGCCAGCCCAATCTGAATCAACATAACCATGAAGGTTAAACTTTTGATTCGCCTCATATCTGAGCCCATAATCCACTGTACCCTTCAGGTACCTCAGAACATGCTTTATAGCAACTAGGTGAACACTCCTCGGATCCGTCAGGAACTGGCTCAATGTGTTCACAGCAAAGCAAATGTCTGGTCTCGTGTTCGTCAGGTACATCAAGGACCCAATCATCTGACGATACATAGAAACATCAACTGGCTCAGATGAAGCATCACAAAGAAGCTTCAGATTCGATGCCATAGGTGTGGCCATAGCTTGCAGTCCATCATCCCGAACCTTTTCAGGATCTCTACTGCATACTTCCCTTGTCCAAGGAAGATTCCATCACTCTGCCACACCTCCATGCCAAAAACAAAAAGTGCATCATCTCGAACTTGGAAGAAAGCTTCCGCTGCGTGTCGGCAATCAATCTATCTTTACCTGTAACAAACAGGTTATCTGCATAAAAAAATAGTATCACTGGATTGCCTTCTTCAACCTTGTAGAAAAGGTTGGAATCTGCTTTACTCTTGGTAACGCCCAAACTGGATAGAAAGCTGTCTATCCTACCATACCAAGTTCTGCACACATATATGACTACACCATGCTGTCTTGAGATCCATCTGGTGCATCTTCTATTTTATCACTTTTATATTTCTCAATGCTGCCATCTGCAACATGCTTGATCTAATAGTTCCATTTGGAAGTCATAAAAAAAACTTCCCTTCACATCTTGGGACTACATCCCAAACATCATTCTTCATGATCGACGGATCATGGCATTCCATTTCTTCATCCCAGATCCTGGGAACTTCAATATCTTCAATATCTTCAATATATATCTTTGTTGCTGGAACAAAATGTTGTAGTTCTTCTTTTGTAGGAGATGACATACGATCTTTCCTACACAACAAGTTAAATTGCATGATTAGAAAACATCTCATAGTTTTCAGAACAAATTCTTACACATAAAGAAATATGTCATACAGTCATGCAATTATCTTAGCCAATGCTTCAATACAACATTTATCCATATCCCGTAACTTTCTAGATGCCTTCCAATCTCTACCAGAACATTGTTAAGAGTGTGCACAACTCCCAACATGTCAGCAAAGAGGTTTCATTCTAGATAAGTAGCAATGGAATGTTGTACAGTGCCATAGGCCACTTACCCATGTATATTAGTAGTATACTGTTCATCAATGCAACTATTCTAATATGCATAATACACAACCTAATTCTAGGAACATCAGTGTATACATTATTGAACAGTATTATTTAAACAAACAAATATGCAAGAAATGATAATTTAAAATACTTATCTTTGTTTGTTCGTTGGGTGGACTCCCTCTGAGTCTTTGCTTCCTTGCAGGAGCTGCTGGAGTCCTAATCTGAAGTAGCTTCTTCTACACCTTTCTATTGTGGAATGTAGAGAGATGGTCAACTCCCTCTGAATATCTGCATCCTTGCAGAAACTACTGAAGTGTGCTCCTTTGCTTTCTTGCAGGAACAACTGGAGTGTGCTCCCTCTTGATATTTGCTTCCTAAATTACCTGTTCTTGAACTCATATTCATCCTTGGTCCCTATGCATGCTTATTAGTATCATGATTGTGTTATCCTTGTGAACTCATATAAAATCATACATTCATTAGTATACTATTAAAACACAATAATCTCAAGCATGTATAGTCATGATCATTTCAAACAGAAATAATAAGCATTAGCATTCAAGGTTTATGTAGTATTCTTATGGTTAGTCAAATCATAAGAAACATAACATGTCTAAACCTGTAATTACTCAAACCTATGACTCTTCGGGTTAGTTGAATCATCAATTATGGTAAGAAACATAATATGCATACAACCATGATTATTCAAACCTATGAATCTTTGTGAATAATCATTATCAACAACACAATAGTATAAGATCCTAACACAAGGTAGGATTCTAGCTTGATATAGGAAAAACATACCTGGATTAGCATGCTAGCTAGTTATGTCTAACATACCCGTATAATGTCTTTTGGTTCTCTTCAATGACTTGTGTTAGTAACCTGCATGTCTCAATGGTTAGCCATTATAAAACCAAGTTATACATACCTCGTAAATGGATCTTCTATGAGATCCATGACAATGGATGAGTCTTTATCCTCATGTCACCATGATCATATGTTCTTGAACTGGAGCATGATTTGTCTTTCTTGGTGTACCTTTCATGTTAGTAGACAACATAAACCTCATACAACACCATAATGCATTAGTACAATCATAAGTGTCAACACCCTAAATAATGAATATCTTCTATCATGCATTCATAATTTTGTTAAGGTGATACGACAAATCTAAAAACAAAATTGTACTTAACTGTAATAACATGAAGACAAACATACCATAAAATTAATCATGGACAAATATCAAAACATACCTCGATGAGTCATACCTGTCGAGA
Organism: Larix kaempferi; assembly: GCA_027924585.1. NCBI lineage: Eukaryota > Viridiplantae > Streptophyta > Pinopsida > Pinales > Pinaceae > Larix > Larix kaempferi. The sequence goes on from BSBM01000118.1 coordinate 4,349,081, forward strand.
TCGCTTGTAATCTTCTTATGTAAGGCCTTAGCCTCATCTCCCTCTGAAACAGGAACTTCTTCACCTATGTAGGTGACCAATCCATCTTCTTCTAGGATTAACCCAATCCACTTGATGTGCAAGAACTGGACCTGGAGCTGGATATGGGTTTGTCAGAGAAACCCTAAAAATTCAAACTTTGAATTTCAAACTTCCGAAAGGATAGAAATATGCGCCTTGATGAGCTAATCAAATTGGTATATTCATAATTTGAAAACTGCAAAGTTTCACTCCTCAATTTTGCCTTTGAAACTTCCGGATTCACTGGACGTGACCCTGAACTGGGGTTTGATGAATCCCACTCTTTTTCCCAATCAAAAGGTTTGATCCAAAGCTCTAAGCTTCTATTTTTCTGAGGAGCTTCCAGCCGTGGTCTCAGATTTCAAAAATTCCCATTTTTACAGAAGCCCTAAGTTTCCACTTTCCTGATCAAAGTCCCGAACTAGGGTCTGATCAAGCCCGGCTTTCTGCCCAACCAAAAATTCTGATTTTGGTCTCTAAATTTTTATTTTGATGAGTAGCATTCAGCCGTGGTCTCCGATTACAAAAATTCCAACTTTCTTCAAAGCCCTAAATTCCGGAAGCCATGAATGAAGGTACCAAAAAATAATTCTGTTTTGACAGAAATATGTACCTGATTGTTTCTGGTGTAACTCTGAAATTTTTGATCCACAAGGTCTGAAAAACGTTTCCTGAGATAGCCTGACCTGTTACCTTTCCATCCTGATAGGTCTGACCTCAATTGGATTCTCTGAGAGAGAGTTATGCCAAATGTCGCAACGTGACCTGTTTTGGGATAAAACAGAAGAGCGAATTTGTACGGCGTGCCACGTGTCACTGTTTGAACTTCGGCCTCTGAAAAATTTTTCTGAGATAGATAGGCCTGTTATCTTTCCATCCTGACAGGTCTGACCTCAATTCGATTTTCTGAGAGAGAGTTATGCCAAGTGTCGCAACGTGACCTGTTTATGGGATAAAACAGTAGAGAGAACTTGTACGGCGTGCCACATGTCACTGGTTCAACTTCGGCCTCTGAAAAAGTTTTCTGAGATAGTACAGACTGTGTAATACCTGTCACTTTTTACGAAATTTCATTTGGAGCTTCCTAGCTCAAGTTATGACCTTTTTCCCAAGGTCACCTGATTTTGACTCAGATCTGGAAGAGGCAGAAACCCTATATTGCACAGATCATAAATCACAAAGTAAAACGAATTAGAGGTTGTCCTTTGGACAAAAGGTACCTGGAGATCTTAGCTTCGTCCTGTAACAATTTCAGATCCGAAAAATTTGCCAAAACGGATTTATAGCGAAAGTGCTACGATGACTGGTTTTTGCTATATCAAGCCCTAGCATCGTAAGTGCAACAAGTGTCATACATGCCATATCATGCCTTCTTTCAGGCTAGCTCTGATACCATGTTAAATTTTCTGAATTTACTTCAATATGATCTAGGATCTTAACTGAGAGAACAACATGTACAGCATATCTACAGCATATCAATCATGGAGACAATAATGCAAGCACACAAGAGACACAAAGATTTACTTGGGGAAAACCATAAAGGTGAAAAACCCCAATAACTTCCTCAGAGATAGATAGAGCAATGATACAACCAACCAATAGAGATAGCCATAACCTAGCAGCAATCCTCCTCCTCCATAAGTGCGCCTCTCCTCCTTGAGAGCATGTGTGAGAAGTGAGTGAGCAAATAGAGTGCCTCCCGCACTCTATTTATACTTGACTTGACTTGCCTTTTTACCTAACTCATGTAGGCTCGAACTTAACCACATAATATAATGCTGACTGGGCCGACCCCCAATAGGGTGGTCTAATAACCCTTCGACCCACATGGCCGACCCCCAATAGGGTGGTCTAATAACCCTTTGACCCACATGACTTATACAGGGCCGACCCCAAACAAGGTGGTCTAATAACCCATCAAGTATAAGTTACGACACTTACAATATAAATGACGACACTTCCGTATAGAGGAACAATAACATCTCTATAGGAATACAATATACATATATGTGAAATACATTCCGAAGTTACATATACATCAACATCTTCCGTGGAATATTCCCCCCCCCCTTCTCTACTGATATTGTGGCTAGCTTCTTCCCAATCTCGTCTCGAGCTATCTCCTCAAAGGTGGACTAAGAAATCGCCCTAATCAAGGATAAAGAAAAATGCTTCCTGCCTCCCCCTTCTCCACAGCATAAATTTATTAAGAAGGATAAACCCCACTACCTCTCTAGAATGACACCTGGTAATTCTTAACACTAATCACTTCACTAGAGGAACAAGTGGCACCAACTCGATTTCGATACACCACTCCAAAGACAAACTCCCACAAAAAATCTCCACCTGCTTCCCCATCATGAAGTTGTTCCCGTTGCAGGGTATCACACGATCTCCACTATTATAATAATGGCGGCGTGAGTAAAAGTGGCAAGGAAAAAAGGTAAAGGCAGTTCAACAAAAGGGACAAGCTCCCCAGAATCCAGTGAGGATTCCCCTTAACTGACAGTTTATAATAAATGAATACATAAGGGAAACGAACGTGGAAAAGATCGTGGGGGGTGGTTCGGTTGGTGTCGAGCTCTACTATCGATCTCTTAAAGACACTCAAATAACACAGGTTGAGTTCTGATAGTGAGACATGCTCCGACACTCCACCCTAGATACAAACCCTTACTTTAGAAACAATTTTATATCTAAATATATATAAAGAAATGATTATAACATAAAATCTTTAAAACATATAGTTTCGTTTGAAGATGATGTTTCTAGACTTATAATTACACATAGTTTTTACATGTATGTGTTGGATCTTATCCACATATATATTTATACAAATTTTTAGGATAAAAACATGTATATTATCACCTTTTTTAGAGGATAATTATAGTAATTCTTACTATATCTTACTATACAATATATGCTCACCATATGTTTTATCTCGATTTAATTTTGGTTTCTCTCTCTCATATATATATATATATATATATATAAACTTCTCATGTATCAACTCTTATTTATCTTCCATATAACATATATATAAATGAATTATATGTATTATCTCTTATACATGTATGTTGGATCCTATAAATATATATATACATAATCAATAAATATATAATCACATGCTTATCTTTTCTAAGAAAAAGTATTAAAATTATTATAGTAATTTATACTATAATCTATGTATATGCTCTTTATCATATAACTTTAATAATTAAATGTATTCATAACATACTTGTGTATGCATTAATTCTAGTTTCTCCTTATCACCACTATTTTGCAGGATTTCACATATATATATATATTGGTAAATACATTTCTTTAAAAATGTTAATTCATTTTTGTTTTATTGGTAGGGTTAGGTGATGCTTATATTGACTATAACTAACTAACTAACTAACTAACTATCTATCTATATATATATATATATATATATATGGTGTCCTAGAAGTGATATTAAAAAGTAGAATTTAAATATTTCTAACCCATTTCCTTTTTCCAAGGTTGGGTAGCTCCTTTCTATGACTTGTCTTAGGTCTACTCAAGATTATTAAGTCATAGTTATCTGTATGCCAACTCTATACAAAAACTCTATAATTTATTGGGGTATTACGACAAGTAACTGTCTTCCCCATCCTATGATGACGACATTTATGACTGAAAAATAAAGTAACAATACTCACAAAGTCCACTGGTGCGGCCTTGGCCTTGAGATCCTCACCAGGGCCATTTACATAATTTATAATTACATTTGCAAAAATAATAATAATAAGGGTCAGATTGGAGGGATGTTACAAGATTAGAAGCACATCTTGACTAATTGACACAATCAATATGAGATATATATTGCTTTCATAAATATATTTAATGCTCTGTTAGAAATCCCGACTATATAAGTTTTTATGTATTATTGCATTTGTATGGGCCATATCATTTTTTCACTATTAGAAATCACAACTATATAAGTTTTGATGAATCCTTGCACTTGTATAAGCCATATCATTTCTTCACTTTGTACAAGTCATTTGAATTTGGATCTGTGAAGGTTGTCAATCTAGTGTTGATGTATATGTAACTTCGGAATGTATTTCACATATATGTATATTGTATTCCTATTGAGATGTTATTATTCCTCTATACGGAAGTGGTTGTATTCCTATAGAGATGTTATTATTCCTCTATACGGAAGTGTCGTCATTTATATTGTAAGTGTCGTAACTTATACTTGATGGGTTATTAGACCACCTTGTTGGGGTCGGCCCTGTATAAGTCATGTGGGTCAAAGGGTTATTAGACCACCCTATTGGGGGTCGGCCATGTGGGTCAAAGGGTTATTAGACCACCCTAGTGGGGGTCGACCCAGTCGACATTATGTTAATTGGTTAAGTTGAGGCCGACCTAGTTGAGTAAAGGTCAAGTCAAGTTAGTGTATAAATAGAGAGTGTGTCTCTCTCATTTTACACATTCTATTCTCTCACTCACACTTTGGAGAGTGGTGCACTTGAGGAGGAGGAGGCCCTGCTTCTAGGAAAAGACTATCTCTTGTATTCTGATTGTATCATTGCTCTATCTATCTCTGAGGAGGTTATTGGGGTTTTTCACCTTTATGGTTTTCGCCAAGTAAACTCTGTGTCTCTTGTGTGCTTGCATTATTGTGTCCATGATTGATATGCTGTAGATTTGTTGTACATGTTTTTCTCTCAGTTAAGATCCTAGATCAAATTGAAGTAAATTTTGAAAAGTTAACATGGTATCAGAGCTACCCTGAAAGAAGGCATGATATGGCATGTATGACACTTGTTGCACTTATGATGCTAGGGCTTGATATAGAAAAAACAAGTCATCGTAGCACTTTCTCTATAAATCCGTTTTGGCGAAGTTTTTGGGTCTACAAATTTTACAGGTCCAATATTAGATCCCCATGTACCTTGTGTCCAAAGGAAAAACTCTAATTCATTGTACTTGGTGATTTATGATCTGTACAATATAGGGTTTTTGCCTCTTCCAGATCTGAGTCAAAATCAGGTGACCTTGGGAAAAAGGTCATAACTTGGGATAAAAAGATCCAAATGAAATTTCGTAAAAAGTGACAGGTATTACACAAACTATAATATCTCAGGAAATGTTTTCAAAGGCCAAAATTCAACCAGTGACATGTGGCATGCCGTACACGTTCGCTCTCCTGTTTTATCCCATAAATAGGTCATGTTAAGACACTTGGCATAACTCTCTCTCAGAGAATCCAATTGAGGTCAGACCTATCAAGATGGAAAGATGATAGGTCAGGCTATCTTAAGAAAATGTTTCAGACCCTGTGGATCGAAAAGTTTGGAGTTACACCAGAAACAATCAGGTACCTATTTCTATCAAAACAGAATTATTTTTGAGCACCTTCATTCATGGCTTCCAGAATTTAGGGTTTCGGATAAAGTTGGAATTTTTGTAATCAGAGACCATGGCTGAATGCTACTCATCAAAATCGAAATTTAGAGACCAAGATCAGAATTTTTGGTTGGGCAGAAGGCTGGGCTTGGTTAGACCCTAGTTCGAGACTTTGATTAGAAAAGTGGAAAATTATGGCTTCTGCAAAATGGGAATTTTTGAAATATGTGACCATGGCTAGAAGCTCCTCATAAAAATAGAAGCTTAGAGCTTTGGATCAAACCTTTTGATTGGGTAGAAGAGTGGGCTTGATCAAACCCCAGTTCGGGGTCACGTCTAGTGAATCCGAAAGTTTCAAAGGAAAATTGAGGAGTGAAACTTTGCAGTTTTCAAATTCTGAATATACCAGCTTGATCAACTCATCAAGGCGCATATTTCTATCCTTTCAGAAGTTTGAAATTCAAAGTTTGAATTTTTGTGGTTTCTCTAACAAACCCTAATCCTGCTTCAGGCCCAGTTCTTGCAAATCAAGTGGATTGGGTTAATCCTAGAAGAAGTTGGATTGGTCACCTGCATAAGTGAAGAAGTTCCTGTTTCATAGGGAGATGAGGCTAAGGCCTTACATAAGAAGATTACAAGCGATCTTGACAGGTATGACTCATCGAGGTATGTTTCGAGATTTGTTCATGTTTAAGTTTATGGTATGTTTGTCTTCATGATTATTATGGTTAGTACAATCTTGATTTGATATTTGTCGTATCACCTTAACAAAATTATGAATGCATGATAGAAGATATTCATTGGTTAGGGTGTTGACACTTATGATTGTACTAATGCATTATGGTGTTGTATGAGGTTTATGTTGTCTGCTAACATAAAAGGTACACCAAGAAAGACAAATCATGTTCTACTTCAAGAACATATGATCATGGTGACATGAAGACAAAGATTCATCCATTGTCATGGATCACATAGAAGATATACTTACGAGGTATGTATAACTTGGCTCTACAATGGTTAACTTATGAGACATGCAAGTTACTAGCACAAGTCACTGAAGAGAACCAGAAGACATTATGCGGGTATGTTAGACATATCTAGCTAGCATGCTAATCCAGGTATGTTTTTCTTATATCAATCTAGAATCCTACCTTGTGTTAGGATCTTATACTGTTGTGTTGTTGATAATGATTATTTATGAAGTCATAGGTTTGAATAGTCATGGCTGTATACATATTATGTTTCTTACCATAATTGATGATATGACTAACCAGAAGAATCATGAAGGTATAGGTTTGAGTAATCACGGGTTTATGCATTGATTGTTTAACTAATCAGAAGAGTCCTATGATCAAATAAGAATATGCATGAGTAAAAGAAGACTTCTTTGAAACCTTGAATACTAATGTTTATTATCTGTGAATGATCATGACTATACATGTTTAAGACTATTTTGTTTTGATAGTATTAAGATTATACTAATAAATGTGTGATTATGTATGAGACCTCAAGGATAACATAATGATGATACTAATAAACATGCATAGCGATTAAGGATGGATGTAAGTTGAAGGACAGGTAATCCAAGAAGCAAAGATCAAGAGGGAGCACACTCCAGTTGTTCCTACAAGAAAGCAAAGGAGCACACTTCAGTAGTTTCTACAAGGATGCAGATATTCATAGGGAGTTGACCACTTCTCACAATCCACATCAGAATGGAGTTGCAAAGATTCAGAGGGAGTCCACCCAGCAACCAAACAAAGATAAGTATTTGAATTGTCATTTCTTACATAGTGTTATTCAATGATGTATATGCTTATGTTCCTAGAATTAGGTTGTGTATTTTGCATATTAGAATAGTTGCATTGATGAACAGTATACTACTAATATACATGGGTAAGTGTCCTATGGCACTGTACAACATTCCATTGCTACTTATCTAGAATGAAACCTCTTTGCTGACATGTTAGGAGTTGTGCACACTCTTAACAATGTTCTGGTAGAGATTGGAAGGCATCTAGAAAGTTACGGAATATGGATAAATGTTGTATTGAAGCATTGGCTAAGATAATTGCATGACTGTATGACATATTTCTTTATGTGTAAGAATTTGTTCTAAAAACTATGAGATGTTTTCTAATCATGCAATTTAACTTGTTGTGTAGGAAAGATCGTATACCATCATCTACAAAGAAGGACTACAACATTTGTTCAACAACAAAGTTATCTATTGAAAATATTGAAGATATTGAAGTTCCCTGGATTTGGGAAGAATGCCATGATCGAGGAGTACCAGTTGATCATGAAGATGTTTGGGATGCAGTCACAAAGGGTAGTTTGTAGTGACTTCCAAGAGGATCTACAAGATCAAGCATGCTGCAGGTGGTAGCATAGAGACTTTTGCTCCTATAGCCAGATACACTTCCATTAGATCCATACTTGCTTTGGCTGCAGTGATGAAGTGGAAGATACACCAGATGGATTTCAAGACAGCCTTCTTGAATGGTGTAGTTGAAGAAGAAGTGTATGTGGAGAAGCCACTTGGTTCTGAGACACATGACAGGGATTCATATATGTGCAGAACTTGGTATGGTAGGATAGACAGCTTTCTATCCAGTTTGGGCTTTACCAAGAGTAAATCAGATTCCAACCTTTACTACAAGGTTGAGGAAGGAAATCCAGTGATACTACTTTTGTATATGGATGACTTGTTCGTAACAGGTGAGGATAGATTGATTGTCGACATGCAGCGAAAGCTTGCTGCCGAGTTTGAGTTGAAGAACTTGGGGATGATGCACTATTTGTTTTTGGCATGAAGGTGTGGCAAAGTGCAAATGGAATATTCCTTGGACAAGGGAAGTATGCAGTAGAGATCCTGAAGAGGTTCGGGATGATGGACTGCGAGGCTATGGCCACACCTACGGAATCAAACCTAAAGCTTTTGTGTGATGCTCCATCTGATCCGGTTGATAATGGGCTCAAGTATTATGCGAATCAAAAGTTTAACCTACAGGGTTATGTTGATTCAAATTGGGCATGTAGTGCTACAGATAGGAAGAGCACTTATGGGTGCTGCTTCAGTATGGGATCAGGTGTGATCTCTTGGTTTAGCAGGAAGCAGTCCTGCGTAGCACTGAGTACAGCTGAAGCAAAGTATGTTGCAACGGATGAGCAGGTTGCAGATGCATTGACCAAGCCGTTGGCTAGAGTGCAGTTTGAGTTTGAGTACTTCAGAGAGAGGCTTGGTGCACTTCAGATCAAGGTTCCTTCCAAAGGGAAGTGATGAGTCTGGAAGATGCAGATGCACATGAGCTTTTCTGGCATGGTTGATATGTTCTCCCTTGGTCGTGATGTAATTGCTGAGCCATTTTTCACATGGTGGTAGATGTGTTCTCCCATGGTGAAAAAGTAAGTGCTGGAGCCTTCCCCGAATGGTGGTAGATGTGTTCTCCCATGTCGGTGGTGTAAGTGCTGGATGATGTGCATCTTGGCTGTGCTTCATGGACGATGAGATGATCTGAAGAGGACGATGCTATGATGATCAAGAGGATCATGGATGATGAGCATCAGGACGATGCTCCAGTTACTAATTTGTATATGTATATATGCATCATGTTGGATGCTTGTTATGATCAGTTGGATCATTTATATATATATGCATCATGTTGGATGTTGGATATGATCAGTCGAATCATTTATGTATGTATGCATCATGTTGGATGCTTGGACCATGTATATGTATATGTATCAGATGGATACTGAGATCATGTATGTTGATATGTATCAGGTGGATACATTGTGTGGATCATGTATCTATGTATGTATCAGGTGGATACATTGTATGATCAAGTAGATCATGTATGATGATATGTATCAGGTAGATACTTGGTATGCATCAGGTGGATGCATTGTATGATCATGATGATCGTGGATGACAAGCTTCTCCAGATGACATGCAGTAGGATGTTGGAGTGATGTGTACATCAGGATGATGTATGGTGAGTATCAGGATGATACTTTGTGGCCATGGATTAGGTTGTGCAGATGAGCATGTCTGGGAGATCCTATAGGTCAGAGTTGTGTACCCGTAATATCCTGGGATGCTCTTTCAAGACATTGCTCTGGGAGGACATATAATTTGTGCCCCGGGAGATCTTTAGGTCGGAGTTGTGTACACGTAACATCCTGAGATGCTCTTGCGAGGTTTTGTCCTATGGCATGTAATTTGCTCCTGGGAGATCTGGACAGGATGAAAAAGGCCTTAGATGCTTCAGCCAGGTTTTGCTGTGACCACATGTAATTTGCTCCTGGGAGATCTGGATAGGATGAAAAAGGCCTCAGATGCTTCAGCCAGGTTTTGTGGTGGACCACATGTAATGTGCTCCTGGGATATCCAATAGGTAGATTTGTGTGCTCGTAACAGCCTGGGATGCTTCAGCCAAGTTTTGTGGTGACATCACATGTAATGTACTCCTAGGAGATCCGACAGGTAGAGCTGTGTGCTTGTAACAGCCTGGGATGCTTCAGCTAGGTTTTGTGATGGGTCAAACGTAATGTGCTCCTGGGAGATCCGACAGGTAGAGCTGTGTGCTTGTAATAGCCTAGGATGTTGCAACCAGGTTTTGTGACTCACGTAATAAGTCCTGAATATTCCACAGTATGGCCAGTGATGACAAAGACCTACAGGTGGTGGGCCTACATCCAGTATGAAAAAGGACTAGCTCTGTAGAACTTCCTATGATGAGTAGATTCAGAGATTGATTGAGATAGCAGCAGTAGTGACAATGATGATGACTCGATGACGATTATCTAGTGACGATGATCCAGAGAAGATGACTTGTGCTAGAAGACCTATGTCGAGAAATACCTTCCTAGTTAAGAGGGAGTGTTGATGTATATGTAACTTCAGAATGTATTTCACCTATATGTATATTGTATTCCTATAGAGATGTTATTATTCCTCTATACGGAAGTGGTTGTATTCTTATAGAGATGTTATTATTCCTCTATACGGAAGTGTCGTCATTTATATTGTAAGTGTCGTAACTTATACTTGATGGGTTATTAGACCACCTTGTTGGGGTTGGCCCTGTATAAGTCATGTGGGTCAAAGGGTTATTAGACCACCCTATCGGGGGTCGGCCATGTGGGTCAAAGAGTTATTAGACCACCCTAGTGGGGGTCGTCCCAACCAGCATTATGTTAAGTGGTAAAGTTGAGGCCGACCTAGTTGAGTAAAGGTCAAGTCAAGTTAGTGTATAAATAGAGAGTGTGTCTCTCTAATTTTACACATTCTATTCTCTCACTCACACTTTGGAGAGTGGCGCACTTGAGGAGGAGGAGGCTCTGTTGCTAGGAGAACACTATCTCTTATATTCTGGTTGTATCATTGCTCTATCTATCTCTGAGGAAGTTATTGGGGTTTTTCACCTTTATGGTTTTCCCCAAGTAAACTCTGTGTCTCTTGTGTGCTTGCATTATTGTGTCCATGATTGATATGCTGTAGATTTGTTGTACATGTTGTTCTCTCAGTTAAGATCCTAGATCAGATTGAAGTAAATTCTGAAAAGTTAACATCTAGAAATCCAGAGAGGTATTTTTCAGTGCAATGACCATTTCTATATTAATTCCATATTTAGATATGTTTGCAATTCATATTCAATACACTCTATGCACTATCTTGAATTAAATTTTCAAATACAAATTTATATGGATTTGTCATGTTCAATCCAATACACTGTATACTTTACTAAATTTCACACAAATATACTATATTTTAATAATTTTCATCTGACAATATATAGGTGAGATTGGTTTTGTGGGTCTTTATTTGACAATTACGTTTTCTAAATATGTATGTGCTTTCAACTTGTCCTAGTTTTAAGAACATTTCTTTCTTATCAATTTCATGGTATAATTTTTTTTTGTAGGCGTTTATAGTCGATGTTGAGGCAGGATCCTATGATGATGAGGCTATCAAGAATGCTGAAGTAATGAGAAATATAGGACTTATGAGCATTAATGATCAATTTTTTATATTTCACCTCTTCGGACATTTTCAGTAATTCTTTAAGGGAGGAAACAACGTATAAACCCTTGAAACCCTTATTTGTCTAAGACCCTAAACTTTGCTTTCTATCTAAACCGTTAGAACCCCTATTAAGCCCAAACCTTAAACCCTAACTACTATATGATCCACTAATTGTTATAATGGCGCAATGTATACTTTACTAAATTTCACACAAATACACTATATTTTAATAATTTTCATCTGACAATATATAGGTGAGATTGGTTTTGTGGGTCTTTATTTGACAATTACATTTTCTAAATATGTATGTGCTTGCAACTTGTCCCAGTTTTAAGAAAATTTCTTTCGTATCAATTTCATGGTATATTTTTTTTTTGTAGGCGTTTATAGTCGACGTTGAGGCAGGATCCTATGATGATGAGGCTATCAAGAATGCTGAAGTAATGAGAAATATAGGACTTATGAGCATTAATGATCAATTTTTTATATTTCACCTCTTCCGACATTTTCAGTAATTCTTTAAGGGAGGAAACAATGTATAAACCCTTGAAACCCTTATTTGTCCAAGACCCTAAACTTTGCTTTCTATCTAAACCGTTAGAACCCCTATTAAGCCCAAACCTTAAACCCTAACTGGTATATGATTCGCTAATTGTTATAATGGCGCAATGTTGGTCCTGTTCCTTCATGCGGAAAGAGACGATAAAAGCCTATGTTGGGAGTGGAACTGATGACCTCATGATGTAGTTGTACCATATGGTTTTCTAACATGAACTATTTTTTTTGAGGTCCTACTTGTGAATTTGCCTTCAGAAGTTTTTAACATTGTCCTACATGCAAGTTTTTATTTCAGTTTTTCTTTTTTGGGAGTCAATGCCATTGCACCACTATATCATCCAATTATAACATTTTTTGCTTTATACTCGTGGAAAATGGTGCAAAGAATGTAAACTTTGTTTGAGAACAATTAATAAAATAAAATTACAGTGTCGAAGTTGAAAGCTAGATATGCTACTAATTATGGAAATAAGTAGGTTCATTTTTTTGTGTTTAAATTTTCTTGAGTGCACACACACATATATGATTCTTTTCCAGATTGGATATGTAACAGTACTTCATTTTCTTGAGTGCACTTACCCCATATTTAGTGGCATTTAGGGTACAGATGGATTCTATTGGCAATTGCTTCCAAAGGTCAACTTTGTTAAAAATACTTCTTTTAATGTGATTACTGGATATGGGTTAAAATTAGAGAGAAACCTGAGAAATTTCATTATCCTTTTTAAGAGAATGAATTGGTATAACAAAATAAAAATATTTAAATAATTAGTCTTAGGTTGTTTGCATTGTTATGGCATGTGTTTGCGATGTATGGCTTGTGGAGCAAAGTCTTTTTGCATTGAAGACTGCTATTTATTTCAATCTTTGTTGTCTGCTCTAAAATTTTCTCAATAGACTTAACTACTAAGGTCCTCATGGCCAACACAATAGTTGTAGGTCTTCTCTCTATTAGGATATTTAGACACTTGGGAGTTAGTTAAGATCAACTTGTGTAATATATCCGTTAGGAAAAGTGTGTTTCTTTAATATGCATTAGTATGCATTTGTAAATATTTAATCTTATGGTCACGATATGTTTTAGACATAGAGTGATTCGACAGCTCAACTTCTCTTAGATCATACCTAACCTTGATCCATGGCTTAACACTTGATTGGTCCATGATCTCTATTTAAAGAGCATGGAGGGTCATTGTCCAGTTAATCGATTATGAGAAGCTTATTTGTAACTTTCTTTCTTTGCATAATAAATTGCTCTGTAGAAGCTATTTGGCTGGGGTCATGGAGTGTTTCCCTCTCGAGGGTTTAAACCACGTCAAAACATCGGTGTATCGATCTGTGATCTATATGTGTGAAGTGGTTGCTCTAGGTGTTCAATCTTTTGGGAGTACCTTGTGTACCCGAACATGGTATCAGAGATTTTATGAAGAGCCGCTTATGGTTATGATCTATATCTTTAACTGTTGTTGCTGAAACTTGAAATGGTTTCTAGTTCTGGTATTTCTGTGCATTTTTTAGATGTGAGAGGTGTTCCATTGCATCTGAAGTGCCATTTCCATTGGGAAATAGTTTTTGTTTGATCGAAAACGGTTCATGGTTGCTTCAGAAACACGTATTTCATCAGATTTGAAGGTATAATGTTACAGTGACACTTTTTTTTTAATTTATGTTTTTTTTAAAAAAAATATCTCATATTTTATCAGTTTTTATTATTAGATTTTTTTGTTTTGGATTGTTGTTTTCCCTGTTTGCATATGCTCTTTGTCGTGCACCTTGTGCGATCTCAGCAAATCAGAAACAGAGAGAAAACGCAGACTTTCCAGGCAAGCTAACGAGATCTAACCCCACAAGCATGGAAAAGTTTTTTTTGTTTTGGTTTATGGTGTGATTGGCAGGAAAAAAGGAAAGCACGAAAATCGAGCAAGAAGAGTAAAAAAAAAAAACCCTTCCTCATTTCCATATTTTACATACCTTTTAATCTAGCTCACTTGGTTCAAAGTTGTTTTATTTCTTAATAGGTCTTGAGTTCAAGTCTTAGGAAGTTACTTTTAAAAGAAAAAGTGCATGCAATTTCTATTTTCAAGTTACTTTATTGTAAAAGTGCATCTCACTTAAATAATAAAAAAATAAAAATAAAAAGTGAGTCACTTAAATTCCTTTTTATTGTTGCACTATTTAAAGTAACATCATTGTAAAAGTGAAATCACTTATTTTACAAAAGTGATTCACTTAAAGCAACTTTCTTGTAAAGTGATTGTCAAAGGTTCATCTTGGGAAGAGGGGGGTCATTTTTTTAGCGGTTTATTCTCTATCTGCCACATCACTATTGGAGACATATTCAACTTTTTCTTTGTTCAAGCATACCTTCATCATACGCAGTCAGTTTTCAGTGCCGTTTTTTTGAAACTACCTATTTTTTTTAGCTCTTCGCATCTAGACTACTGGTATCTATTTTTCTAGCCATTAATTTACAGTATGGCTACCCCTTGTGATATTCTACTTACCAGTTCCAACTATTTCTCATGGAAATCTCATATGGAGGATGTTCTATGAAGTAGGGGACTTTCAGAATTACCTTAGGGAAAGAAATAGAACCCAATGATGATGACAAGAAAATTAAATGGGCAAATAGATGTGATGAAGCTCATGGATTGATTGAGATGTCAATCTCTACTGATTTGTGATTCCACATATATGGAATTCATGAACTTGATGTTGCTTGGGACAAGTTGGAATCTGTGTTTGGTAAACACAATGAAATTCAAGGTCACCAACTCAAAAATGAGTTGATTTCTTTAAATCCAAGTGACTTTTCATGCATACAAGATTATTTATCTAAGTACAAAACTCTTAAACTCTTATGTGAAGAATGCAAGATTAAGAGGGAAGACAAATAATGCATTTATCATATTCTTTCCAAACTTGGACCCACATATTCTATTTTTGTATTTACATTTTACTCCATGAAAGAATCCTTGAATGCACCTAGCTATCAAGAGCCTAGTCTTGAATCCTTTTGTGATTCCTTGATTAGAGAGCAAGATAAGCTCATCCATCTTGGAATAATTAACAATGCAGATAAATCTGGGAAATCCTTATTGTCCCAATAGAAAGAAAAGTCCAAGCCTCCCAAGAAGCAAAATTTTTGCAATAATAAGTCAAACAAGGGTCCCAAACCCTCTCAGTCAGCTCTTTCTTTAAAAAATGATAAAGGATCCAAGCCAAAAGCCAAGAAGACTAAGCGTCATTGCAACTATTGCGGGAAAGATAATCATGATGAATCTAAGTGTTTCAAGAAGATGGTAGCCTTGGAAGCAGCAATGAAGAAGCAACACATCAGCCTAGATTCACCTTCAGAATTTACCTCTCATGGACATGCACTTTGTGCTTCTGGTTATTCTTGTAATGCATCTTCTTCTTCTACTTCAAACAAATGGCTCATTGATTCTGGAGCATCTTATCATATGGCTAAGGATCAAGCCATCTTTTCTACTATGCATGAATGTAACACCAAACAAATATTTGTTAGTGATGATAGATCTCTAAGTGTTGTAGGAGCTGGAACAGTTGCAGTAGATAATGGTCATTTCAGTGATGTACTATGTGTTCCATGAATTTCCTACAATTTGTTATTAGTCTATCAAATCAATCATTATGGTGAAAGTAAAACTGTGACGTTTACACCTCACCAAGTTGTAATCAAGGATTTTAAAGATCCTCAACAGGTCCTAGATACTGGAATTGTTGATGATATTACCAGGTTGTACAAGTTTAACAACTTTGGGTTATCACCTTTTCCTTCATTTTTTGTTGCTCATAGTGATAACTTGAGCAAACTTTGGCATGAGCGATTTGGTCACTTAAATTATCGCTCATTGCAACAACTATGTAAAGACAATATGGTGACAGGTCTTCCGATGGTATCTTGCAGGGATGGTGTTTGTTCCGGTTGTGTACTCGAAAAACATCATCGGGACATTTTTGACAAACGTGCCTCTTGGCATGGCTCGGTTCCCTTGGAGCTTGTGCATAGTGACTTGTGTGGTCCTCTTCCATCTACTTTCTTTTCTGGTTTCAAATATTTTTTGACTTTCATTGATGATTACACCAGACGCACTTGGGTTTATTTCCTAAAACTTAAGATCGAAGTATTTAACATGTTCTTGGCCTACAAGGCCCTTGTTGAAAAACAATCTGGTCATCAAATTATTAAGTTAAGATCTGACAATAGAGGAGAATTTGTTAACAAAAAGTTCACTACTTTTTGCACTAAACAAGGAATCCAACAACAACACACTATTCCATATACACCACAACAAAACAGTGTAGCTGAACGGAAGAACCGCATTTTAAAATAAATAGCTAATTGTATGATCCAATCTAAGGGACTAAGTCTTCAATTTTGGGTTGAAGCCATTAATTGTGCAAATTACATAGTTAATCTCACCCCTACTAAAGCTTTACAAGGTATCACACCAGAAGAAGCATGGAGTAAAACTAAACCTGATGTAAGTCACTTCCATGTGTTTGGTAGTGAAGCATGGGCTCACATTCTAGATTAAAAACGGAAAGCATTGCAGCCTAAAAGTGAAAAGTACATATTTGTTGGATATTATGAATATGTAAAAGGTTATAGACTTCTTCAACCCCGTTCTCATGATATAATCATTAGAAGAGATGTTAAATTTGATGAAAATCTCTTATCCTGCGAGCGTAACTCGATGATTGTGCCATCTTTGGCCTGTGAGCCTAATTTGGCGATTGTGCCTTCTTCTTCTTCAAACTTCCTTGACAAGTTTTCAACTCCAGTTTCTAATGATGATAGTGAGGATGAAAATCCACCTCTTCCTACTCATGTTCCTCCAGTTGCACCAACACAAGTGATTCCCTGATGGGTCCGTTCAACATGTGAAGCAACTGGTGATCTTGCCGGTGATCCTAGATATCAACGTCGAACACGTTCTCAGTTTCAGCGAGCCTCTTCTCTTTTGGCCCAGGTTTCTGAGAATCATGATCCAGAAACTTTTGCAGAAGCTTCAGGAAATCCATATTGGGATGCAGCTATGGATGAAGAATATCGTTCCTTAATGGCGAATGATACTTGGGATCTTGTACCTCTTCCAAAAAGAAGAAAACTTGTCAGATGTAAATGGGTCTACAAAACTAAGTATGCATCAGATGGAAGTGTTGAATGACTTAAGGTAAGTTTAGTTGCCAAAGGTTTTTCACAAGTTGAAGGGATTGACTACAATGAAACCTTTGCTCCTGTCGCAAAAATGAACTCCATCCGCCTTGTTCTTTCCCTTACAGCCTTACATAAATGGGAAGTCCATCAAATGGATGTCAAGTCTGCCTTCTTACATGGTGATCTACAGGAGGAAATTTACATGGAACAACCTCCTGGATATGTTCAAAATAACTCAAGCCTTGTCTGTCGCCTTAAGACATCCTTATATGGCCTTAAGCAAGCTCCTCAATCTTGGTATGCCAAAATGGATCGCTTTCTCCTTGACACTAGCTTTTCTAGGTGCCATTCTAACCCCAATGTCTATACCAAGAAAGTAGGAAACCATCTCATCATACTTGTTCTATATGTTGATGACCTTATTCTTACTAGTAGTGACCCTAAGCTTATAACCCATGTGAAATCCAGTCTTAAGCAAACTTTTGAAATGTCAAACTTAGGACATATGCATTATTTTCTTGGTCTCCAAGTCCTGCAAACCAAATAAGGAATCTTTCTTTCTCAGTCTAAGTATGCTTGTGACCTTCTTCATCGCTTTCACATAGAAGATTGTACACCAGCCCCTTCTCCCTTCCAGTCTGGAGTCAAACTGTCTGCCACTTGTACTTCACCTGAAGTAGATGCCACCTTGTATCGTCAGCTTGTTGGTAGTCTCTTATACTTGACTCATTCTCGTCCTGACCTTTCCTTTGCCGTTGGTCGTGTTGCCGGTTATATGCAAACACCTCATGAAAGTCACTGGAAAGCAGCTAAAAGAATACTTCGATATATTCGAGGTACAATTCAGTTTGGGATTCATTACAATATAGGGGGGAAACCTTTGTTGGTTGGTTTCACTGACTCAGATTGGGTTGGCGATCTTGATGATCAAAAGTCTATAGCAGGTTATGCTTTCAGTCTGGGATCTGGACCTGTCACTTGGGCTTGTAAGAAACAACAAGATCTTGCTCTTTCTTCAGCCGAGTCAGAATATCGAGCCGCTGTTAATGCCAGTTAGGAAGCTTTATGGCTTCGACAGATCCTTTCAGAGTTTGGATTCGAGCAACAGTAGCCTACTCCACTTTGGTGCGACAATCAAAGTGCCATCAAGCTTGCCAAAGATCCATTCCTACATCAATGCAACAAACACATTGAGATACATATGCACTTCATTAGAAATCTTGTTCATCATCGTGTTCTTGAAGTGCTCTTTTGTCCTACAGATGATCAAGTTGCAAACATCTTCACCAAGTCTCTTACAGAAGCGAAGTTTTCTAAACTTCGATCTATGTTGAGCTCAGGAATTTTTCATTAAGGGGGGATAAGTTCTAATGCCTCCCTCCTTTTCCTAATAGTGTCACTTTTGTAAATCCTTCAATCCTATCCCAAGTTGTTTTTAAGGGGGGATGTTAGGATATTTAGACACTTAGGAGTTAGTTAAGATCAACTTGTGTATTATATCCGTTAGGAAAAGTGTGTTTCTTTAGTATGCATTAGTATGCACTTGTAAATATTTAATCCAACGGTCACGATATGTTTTAGACATAGAGTGATCCGACGACTCAATTTCTCTTAGATCATACCTAACCTTGATCTGTGGCTTAACACCCGATTGGTCCATGATCTCTATTTAAAGAGCATGGAGGGTCATTGTCTAGTTGATCGATTATGAGAAGCTCATTTGTAACTTTCTTTTTTTGCATAATAAATTGCTCTGCAGAAGCTATTTGGCCGGGGTCGTGGAGTTTTTCCCTCTCGAGGGTTTAAACCACGTCAAAACATCGGTGTATCGATCTGTGATCTATTTTTGTGAAGTGGTTGCTCTAGGTGTTCGGTCTTTTGGGAGTACCCTGTGTACCTGAACACTCTCCACTTTGAAACGAAAAATTGCAAATGTGGTGTCCTCAAAGGCCACAAATGAGGTGTCCTCAATGGACACCACAATATTTGTAGGGTCTACTCTAGATGTTAAAATGACAAATTATGGCAAATGAGATGGAGCCTCAATTTGTCTAGTTCATTTCTAACTACCTTATGAATTTTCACGGAGTGTGTTAGAAACCCTTCTAAATAAGGGATTGGCATGTTTTTATTAGTGTAGAGATTTGATATGGTCATATTTCCATCAGTCATCAAGACAGTGAGGGTGCTCTCCAACATAAGGTCCTTTGACCACATAAAATATTTAAAACACCTTTGCAAGGGTGGTATGTCATTAGTACACAAAAGTGGGTTATGTCTCTATTAGATCACTAGTTAGGACACCTTAATGATTAGGCTCTTTCCTTAATAAGTATGACAATAAATATAATATACCTTGTTTTGGGAAGTTGAAGGCTTCAAAATAGGCTTTTCACCCTTTAATATGGATTCCACTTTTGACAAGGTGTCCTCTTAGAAGCTTCCACTTTCGACAAGGTCTCCTCTCAGAAGCTTGCACTACATCTTTATAGAAGATTTGACTTTTGACTTGACATCCTTTGAGAAGATTTCACTTTCAATTTTATATGTGCAGTGCCTATACAATGAATGAAGCATGTTTCCAAATATGCAAATTTGTTTTTGGGAATGTGAAGAACACTTTCAATGGAAACGTATGTTTAAAATTTTGCACATAAATAAGATAAATCATAAGTATTAACTTGGAATTCTTTAGCATTAATGATGTTGCATAATTTCTTCTTCTTGATATTTTATATATTTTTAAACCTAAATGGAAGGGACTAAGCTGCATGCAGCTCTTGTTTGAATAATATATTGTTTTCAACATTTGATCAAGAAATTTTAGGGCATAATTACTCATAAAATAAGTTCATATAAAATTACATGGAAAGAGTTTTTCCTATTTGAACTTTGCAATGTAAAATCTTTAAGTCTCACATTAAGGCATCATCGACACATTGCTCCCTTCCCCAAGTAGTACTAAAGTCTTAGAGATCCTCAATATTTGACGTTTCAACTTCTCCCTTGTAATTAAAGAGGGTTGAAGATGAAAATCACTTTATTTTAGAATGTCATGCACAATTTCAAAATATTACTACACCATGTATCTTCCTAATCCTTTAATTCATCAAAACTATGATGATGGTAATGCTTCTCTCATAGCGATATAGGAAAGCATGATTTTTTTTAAAGAAAATCAAGTGATTCCTTAACGTTTTTGGGGTCTAATAGCCCAAAATTAGTCTTAGTAAATGTTAATGACGTGTGTATTTTTTAAATAGAAACTGTATTTTTAAATAAAAAGTTGATGATTATTTTCAAAAGTATAAAGCATTAGAATAAACATATCAAAATAACAATATAATATAAATACAAATAAAAAAATAAAACAAAGTACGTTATTAAAAATCTATTATTAAAATTTTAATATAAATTCCTAGCTATATATAAAATTAAATAAACAATTAACCAAATAAAATTACATAAATGAAATTACTTTGCTTGCATTCATAAATAAAATTTAAATAATTATTTCAATTGAACTAATAATATCTATAAAATGGCTCTTGAGGTGTCAATCACTTGTCAATGGGGTGTCCTATTAAGGCATTCCTTGTGATGTCATGGGTTCAAATCTCAATTAGCCTTTTGTGTTGTGCATGGGGTGGCATGGGTATGCCTAGGGTTATAGTGGTAACAGACCAGGATCAACCTTGTGTCACACCATTATGAGCTCGACCCCAGTTTTCGATTCCCCAATTATAAGAAAAATAAAATAATATCTATAAAATGCACCTGGATGGGGTGCCAGAGATGCGAGTAGGCATGCCATGCATCCTTCACATTACAACATGGTGGGAGGAGGCAACCTTGGGTTGATACTCCATTATTGAGTTTCATGTCAAGGCATGGGAATTTTTCCAAGTGATCAATTGGGAGCTAGACCAAGTTGGCAAGATGAGGGGCGGTGCAATGATGTTACTCCAAAAATTGGCAACATTCCCAAGCACCTCGACTATAATATTTTCATGAGAAGAGGTCAACATAATTATATGGATAGGAGAATCATGGGTTTGGTTGGTTCATGCAACTTAAGAAGAGGGAAGTACCCAACTTCCAAGGTTGGCATCCCTCCCCTTCTTTTGCTCTTATTATTGAGTTTTTTCTGCTTTAAAACTCCTTTGTGATTATGGAAAAGAGGCCACTCTTGACACGTATTTTGAGATCGCGTCTCTAGGTGTAGTCACTCTATATTTTGGTTTATATTTCTAGGTTCCCAAGATTTTGGGGCACTCTAGTTCTACCTCTGCAAACCAATGTACCTTCAAAACAACGGACTAAGGTTTTGCTTTGTTGAACCGTCTTCCTCTGGTTTGTGGAGCTTGTATTTTGGTAGGCCAAGGGTGCCTAAGGACACAATGAGATGAATTTTTCTACTTCATCCATAGATTTGAAAGGCAATGAGAAGATTAAAGAGGAGAATGAGGTCTGTCTCAGATGCACCAAACGAGGTCGACCTTAGAACATCTCCATTTTGTTCAAACCAGAGTTGAAAAAGATAATTATGAGTCAATTGGAAGTAATAGTTATAATAAGATGTATTTCCATTCTCATTATGAATTTGTTAAAGAAGAGATTACAAATTTGAAGAAGTAAGCAATTGCGAGAAGAAGAATCACCCCATTAGAGCTGGTCAATAAAGAAGCTCTCCATTGGATGCTAAACACTATGTTTTCCATAAACAAAATTACGAAGTAACACATGCAATGATTCTTAAACAACTTGTTATACTATTAGAATATTTATACAGTTATGTAAGGCTTAGGCCTTTCTACTTAGTAGTCGAATCTGGATGTATATGATTTGATGTTACTGAAGGTGTTTTAATAAAAACCAATTGAATGCAACTTCACTATATATATACAAAAGTTGGTTACATAATGGACATTCGTTTTATCATAAAAGTTAAATTGAAATATAATTTTAAAATATGATTGGAATAACTAACATTTTATGTAGATTAGTCAAACATACATGATATAGGCCAAAACTAAAAAAACAATACTAATTTTGAATCCAACCACCATCTATGGGTACTTAAAATAATTTTAATCACTATATTATCCGTACTTATCATCAAGCAAATGCGCTTTATATGATTTTCTTGTATCCACTAGTTATACTTGTTTTTTAACTTTGGTCACTAACAAAAGTGTTTACCTTTATACCTTAATAATTCTTCACAATTGTTTTTTGAACTTCATAAATATATCTTCATTTAAGAAACATTTCTAATTCATGCTCCTCCATGCACACATCAACAATAAGTACACACAACATTTGGTCAATAATACTCTATTCTCTTTAATAATTTGTTTTTGATAATTATCAAAATTATCTCCCTGAAAATTGTCATACTGGGGAACCTCTCTAAAGAGAGTTTTTTTCTTGGCTTTGATATATTGTAAATGTTAAACTATATGAGACGCTCCTAATTCATGCTTCTCTCCATGCAGTCTAAGAATTGATATGGTTTTTTTTCTACAATGAATTTTTTTTCATAGAAAAAGTTTAACAATACATTTTATTAAAAATAGAATGTATCACATTTTTCATATTAAAAATAGAATGTATCACATTTTTCATGGTTTATGGCCTCGGTCACATTCTTCACAGCTTATGGTCTTGGTTATATACACATAAGTATGTATTTTAAATATCTCCATCATAAAATATCTTATCTACCGACATTGTATATTTGATTTTTCTCATCATATAGATTGTTTTGTAAACATTTATAAAGGATATAATGCCATATGCATTTTGAAAGAAAAACCAAAAAAGACAAAAAAAACATAGTCCATCTGTATACACATTTTCTACGATAAACATTCTATAGGATATATAATTTAAAGTGTAATGGTTCCTTGATCATCTTCAACTATGGTATCACCTGTACATTCCCATTGCTTCCAGTAACTTGCACCCAACTGTAGGACGATTTTCGATAATCCATCGATTGTAGAAATCATTTCTCTAAAAACATCGCGAAAGTTAAGGTTGACGAAGAGTTTTGTAGTTTGAACAATTTCCTCATAGATAGGCCAATGTTTTGGGGAGAGCTCATGTATTGCATCCAAGTGATCACCATATTTGAGTCACCTATAACTTGTAATCTTTGTATGCCTTTTAATAGTTTTCTACAATGAACTATACACAAGATACCTCTTTATAAAACCTATTTAGAATTGCTACGTATAAAACCTATTTACCCACCTCTACGTGTTTTTCAAAAATAGTATGAAAGAAATGTGAAAATGGCTTAGTTTGTGTTAGTTTAGGAGTGTTGCAACAACAAGAAGGTGCATATATGATGAATATTTATGAAAATATTGATTTCGAAGGTGTAGTTGTTAATGAAAATTTATTGGTCGATGAAGAAGTGGAGTGAACATTTTATAGTAAGAAGGCGACAAGGTGTAGATGTTAATGAAATTCAATGGTTGATTTTCATATTTTAAGGCATTTTTTTGGTGATGAGGAAGGTGATGTTAAAAACTTACAGTCAAAATCATATTATACCAAGATATTTTGTTTGTGGAATTTGAACCGTAGAAGTATATCTTTATTTTTTTAATGGTGACTGTTTTGCTATTTATTATGTTCCACCTATATTTATAATTAGCAATTGTTTTTAAATTTGATGTTTTAAATGTGCAAATGTACAAAGGTATGTAGTAAAAGTACAAATTTAAACCTAATTAAAAAAATGTGAATATCAAAATTAATTTAAACTTAATTATAAAATAAAAAGTATATAGTAAAAATACAAATTTTAACCTAATTAAAAAAATGTGAATATCAAAATTAATTAAAACTTGATTATAAAATGAAATAAAATTTTGATCAATATTAATTTAAACTCGATGATTATAAAAGAGAATATATTTTTTTATAAATATTAATGTACGTGTTATAATAAAAAAATATGTAATATTATATAAAGGTGGATTAATGTTACAACCTAATATGACAAACATTTAATATTTCAAGACATCTTATTTAATTGTTTTTGTATTTTTAGACGTTTTAGAAGAGTGGATTAATGTGACAACATCATATGACATATTGGATGCTTTATCTATTGATGTATGCTAGAGGTAAGGGTTGGTTTTAATTGTTTATCATTACAAAATTAACATTCACAAAAATTCTATGAAATGACACTAAGCATGTTGCTATGATTGCAAGGCAGAGATCATGGAGGTGGTTGGTTCTACAGTGACCTAGGGATTGCTGGGAGGTTTGCAGGGGTTTCGATCTATGTGAATTCTAGTGCGATGGGCAGGGATTGTCCCCATGGACGATCCTCCGGGTGGGGAGGAACCTCCTCCCCCATCTGATTAGGATAAGGGAAAAGGAACTGTACTAGATTTTGAAATGGCAGAGATGAAGGAGGGAGCAGGAACCAATGGAGTCTACAAGGAGTCCCCCCCTGAATTTGGGAAGTAGGAAACCGGGGCAGTGCATTCCAAAATCTAAAACTGTCCCAAAACTTCAGATCCACTCAAACAAAATTTGGGAGGATATTCAATACATGAAAGAACATGCTCTAACTGGGAAGTTTGTTGGAATTTGGCCAGGTGAAAAGGCTCTGATATGGTGGATTAACACCACCTAGAAACCCCAAGGGCATTATGACCTCCAAGCTCAGGGCCAAGGGGTTCTTCACGGTGGTCTTTTTCAATGAGGATGATCGTAACAGAATCTTTGATAAGGGACCATACTTCTTCCACTCGGCAGGCATGTACCTTAGGCCATGGAAAGAAAGGTTCAACCCCGATAAGGAAAACATCACGATCGCTCCAGTGTGGATTCGCCTGTATTCCCTCCCCACGGAGTACTAGAAAGAAGAGATTCTCACTGATATAGGGAATATGTTGGGCATCTTTGTTAAAGTGTCGGAGTAGACTAAACAGATGAGGTATACATCGTATGCCAGAATTTGCTTGTATATGGACATCTCTCAAGACCTTCCAGATGATATTGATCTAACCTGGGATGATGAAGATTGGTTCCAGGCGATCGATTACGAGAAAATTCCTTTTTGGTGCAGATGGTGCCATGAACATGGCCATCTCTTCTGAGATATCCCCCTCAATAAAAATCCTGGAGGAGACACTAAATCAGAAGGGAAGAATGATGAGGGATTCGTAAAAGTCACCAACAAGAAGACAACAGTCATAAGGACAATAGGCCCAAGGGTGAGGAAGAGGAATCAGAACTGCAACATATTTGAGGTCTTGCAAATCGAGGAAGAAGGTGATTCCCCCCAAGAAAACCCGATCATCTCTGACGAATAGACCCAAGGAAACTCAACCATCTCTGAAGATAACACCCAAGAACCAGACATGGAGTTAGTAATGATAGAAGTTGGTCCACAAGAAGAAGAGGGAAAATAAATGGTATTCGAGGGGATATATATAGAAAGCCTGGAGGCGGTTGTCTTCGGGGGAGATCCGGATCCTCTCTCACTCAAGCAGATCTCCCTACTGGAGAAGGCTATTCTTAAAACCAAGCATGTGAAATTCTTAGGAGTAGCCTCGGATTCCACTAAGGAATCAGAGGGGAAAAAGAAAGGCAGAAAATAAAAACACGGCACGCAAAGTAATGCGCAGAGGATCCAAATGGTAGGATCAAAGTTGGTTACATCTGAGCAATACCCTACTATAGTCACCGCTCTTGCGGCGATCCCCAGATAAGTTTTTAATGCAGATTACAACCTGGAATATTCAAGGCTGTAAGAGCCTTTTGAAGGTTCGTCTTCTGAGAAGGAAAATCGAGATGGAAAAACCAATGGTTATGTTTCTTCAAGACACTAAATGCTTTGTGGAGGAGCTCAAAGTTATATGCAGGAAAGTGTGGAATAAAGGCAAGGTGATGAAATTGGACGCGAGGGGGTCGGTAGGAGGGATGGGAATTCTCTAGAACCCGAGCAAGGTTTGTCTCTCTAGTTTCTTTGCATCTTATTTCTCCCTTCCGACTACTTTCCATGTCTTGGGCACGAAAACTCAGGGATTCATCTCCAATGTCTATGGTCCAACGGGACCCCATAATAAACCTTTGTTTCTTAATTCCCTGTACACACTGAAGGAGATGATTGGTCCTGTCCCCTGGGTCTTTAGGGGGGATTTTAACCTTATCCACAATGTGGAGGAGAAAAAAGGAGGAATACGTCAACATAGCCCCATCAACACTCATTTCAATGAGGTCATCAAGGCTTTGGAGTTGGTGGATATTAGAACCTCGAATGGTATGTTCACCTGGAAAAATAAAAGCGCGGGGAATAGAAGTATAGCCTGTCGGTTGGACCGGTTCCTGGTCTCGTAATCCATGATGATGGATGGAGGGGAACTATCTACAGTCGTGGTTCCCTCGGAAGGCTCTAACCATTGGTCGGTCAGCTTGGAATGGTCATGGATTGGGGAGAATCTCCGGAGACTTTCAGGTTTGAACAGTTATGGCTGCTTCACCAAGATTTCCCAGAAAAACTTCATCAGTGGTGGGTAGATATACCTCTCGTTAAAGGTACATTAATGTACAAGTTCCAACAAAAGCTGAAGATCTTGAAAAGTAAAATAAAGCTTCAGAACGTAGAGTCCTTTGGGAACATCTCCCAAGAAAAAAAGCGACTGGACAAAAACTGCAAGAAGTGCAACAGAAAGGTCTTTCCCAGGGTTTTACGAAGGATTTGAGAAAGGAGGAGCAGCTTTTCCTAAACGACTTCAACTCCAGGGAGCAGCAGGAGGAAATCCTTTGGAAGTAGAAATCTAGGAACCGGTGGCTACAAGAAGGGGAACACAATACCAATTTTTTCCATAAAGTAGTCATCCAACATCGGTAGGGGAACAGAATAGTGTGGCTCAGAAATAGGGATGGGACCCACGCTAAAGCCCAAGGAGAACTGGAAACGACTCTTAACGACATCTTCGCAGACCTCCTGGAAGATCCTGTTGTTGACCGGAGTGAGGCCCAATCCCAAGTTCAGTAGGTCATCCCGAGGGTGATAACAAACGATCAGAACCTCATGTTGATGAAACCAATCGAAATGGAAGAGTTGGAGGAAACTGTTAAATAAATGGCTGAGGACAAAGCCCTTGGCCTAGATGGTTTCACTAAAAACTTCTTCCATGCTTGTTGGAGATGGATTAAATATGAAGTTCTGGGATTGGTGGAGGATTCTAGGAAAAGAGGGTCCATTCTTAAATCCCTCAATGCCACTCACCTCATGCTTATTCCTAAGGAAACTGGAATGGAAGATCCTAGAAAATTCAGACCTATTTCCCTCTACAATGTCATTTATAAGATCATTACTAAGCTTATTTCCAATAGGTTATACCCTCTGCTCCCGCTTCTCATTTCCCCGGAACAAGCTGGTTTTGTGGAAGGCCGCCAAATTACTGATGGTATTATCCTAGTGCATGAGACTATCCATTCCTTAAAGACTGAGAAAATTCCAGGTTAGATCTCTCTAAAGAATATGACAGACTCAATTGGAAATTTTTGGATAAGATGCTTAGGATGTTTGGTTTTACTAGGGATTGGACTAATTGGGTGATGAGCCTTGTATCTTCTACCTTTTTTCGATTCTGGTCAATGGTACCCCATCTCGTCCCTTCCAATCCTCAAGGGGTATTCGGCAAGGGGACCCTCTATCGCCATTCCTCTTCATCATCATTGTTGGGGGTCTTAGACGCCTGCTTAAAGAAATGTAGGGTGAAGGTCAGATCCGTGGGCTCTCCCTGTGTGAGGGGATTGAAATGCAAACCCACCAAAAATTCGTTGACGATACGATGTTGATGGGGTCGTCCAATGTTAAGGAAGCAAGAGGAGTTAATAAAGGGTTGGACATTTTCCTCCTAGCTAGCGAGTTGGAAATCAACAAGGAAAAATCGCAGGTGTATTTCTTCAACACCCCAAGCATTACATGAAGGAATATCCTTAGGATTCTTCAGTTTTTGGAAGGGGGCATGCCTTCCAAGTATCTGGGTTCCCCCCTGGCAGATTCTCTTATTTTCCAAATTTCGTGTAAGGAACTATTGGACAAACTTAAGCAAAAACTGGACATTTGGACCTTTAGGACTCTAAACCTGCCGAGCCTTATTATTCTGGTTAAGTCTGTGCTCCAGGCCATGCCTCTGTATTTGTTCCCTATTCTGGCAGTGCCAAAGTCTATCCTCAAGCAAATCCAATCCATTCAAAGGAATTTCCTATGGGGCGGAAAGGAAGGACACAGAAAATGGGCTCTTGTAGATTGGAATACCTTGTGTAGACCGAAAGAGGCAGGTGGTTTGGTTCTAAGGGATCCTATCAGTAGCAACAATGTCATGGGAGCTAAAATTTGGTGGAGGTGGATCACCCATTTGGAGGAACCCTGGGGTAGATTATGGCATCAAAAATATGCTCCCCATTTGCCCAGATAGCAGCTTATCCGCCATGGTGTTGAAGTTCCAGGGTCGAACATTTGGAAAGTGGCCCAAGCAAATAGGGGTATTGTCCGCAAGCACAGTTTCTGGGAAATCAGAGATGGAGCCATGGCTCTTTTCATCAATAATGCGTGGAAGCAGTTACCTAGTTTAAACAATATGGTGAACAACCCGAAGCTCATTCTTCACATCCAAAGCGATCCTCTAAAGCGGGTTAAAGACTTTTGGGAGGAAAACCTAGAGGATGAGGACTTTAGGAACTGGAAACCAAAGGAGTGGTGGCAAGCCCTCGCCCCTGAAGAAAACATAGATGAATTATACGGTGAGCTATGTAAACACAGGATACCTAGATTAGAAGGCACTGATAAGGTCCAGTGGGAATATTTGAAAACAAGCAATTTCAACATTAAAGAAGCTATTGGGTTATACATTGAGACGTAAAGAATGGAGAAGACGCCAAGTGGCGGAAGTTATGGAATGGTTAGTGGTGGCTCAAAGTCACAACCTTCAGCTGGATTTTACTCCACAGACGTATCCTTACTTCGGATAATCTGCAACGTAGGGGGTTCATCAGACCGTCAATTTGCTCGTTATGTGTAACCGAAGCAGAGACAATCAACCACCTCCTGTACTCCTGTCTATTTTCCTCCTCCATATGGGATAGAGGAGCCGAGCGCTTTCACAAGATAGCCAGGATCCAGGGTAGACCCGATCTTTCCATGGCTAGGTGGCCCCCCAAAGCCTTCAAAAGTGAAATATTGAACCGGATATGGGATTTATTCCCTAGTTTTGCGATGTGGGAGATATGGAAAGAAAGAAATAGTCGTATTTTCAATAATAAGACTCGCACCATGGAAAGTATATGGCAATAGGTGGAAAAGCATATAAAGGAAACTCTCAGTCTAAATCAGTGGAACCTAGAGGCTATGAAAACAGATATCAATGAAAGGAAAATTATTTACAAGTGGGGCTTTTCAATTTACCTGTCAGCATTCGTCTTCCCAGCAGGAGGACCACTCCTCCACCCAATCCAAAGCTATGGAGATGTTCGTAGAATAGCACGTTCAAACTCAACTTTGACAGAGCGGCAAAAGGGAACCCGGGTCCGGCTAGGTATGGGGGGGTTATCAGGAATGCCGTTGGCGCCATCAGGGGCATCTATTGGGGAGACCTGGGGGAAAACACTACCAATGTCATAGAGTTGGAAGGTCTCGTCAGTGGCATTAGTTGGGATTTCCATAAAGGCTGGACTCCTCCGGAAGTGGAAGGAGAATCGCTAGTTATCATCTTTATGGTGAAAACGATACAGTGTGGGTCGGCCATAGCCAAAATTTCCAGTAATTGGCATTGGGAGAGTTGCCTCCTAGCCCTTCGCAGTTTATTGAATTCCCATATGGCCATTCAGTTTTTGCACATTTGCAGGAAAGGAAACAAGGTGGCGGATGTTGTCGCTAACAAGGGTGTGAAGGCAGGTGTCTCTTTTTTGGCGGGGAGCTTGTCGAAAATCGAGGATGATGACTTGAGAAGAGTGCGTAGATGGTTGTCCGCAGAAGATTTAAGATACTTGGATGGCTGCAGGGATCAGGGCCATGCTAGGAGGAATCGTCAGGATGCCACCTATCCCCCTCCTGAGTAGATGGGGGAGATGAATCCCACTACGAGGTTACTTATCACCTACGTTAGGAATTCCAGAGGCTCCTATTTGAGCCACATGGACTGTAGGGTGGAAGTCGAGGATCCCGTTCACCTGAGTGTGCTGACTTCTAGACATAATGAGATCCTGCGGGAGCCCACTAACTCCAATCATGTCAGGGCTATCAATACTATGGGAATCATGGAAGAATTAAGTGACATGGGGCCAAATTCCTCAAGAAGTCATTTCCACAGCTGTCTAGGATCATAATCCTCCTCCTATCTCAAGTGATGCCTCTTGTTTGTTCCATGGAGTTATGGAGACAGCTGATCTCATCATTTTTTAACTTTCTCCATACCCTCATGGTTAAAGGTGATGGAAGATCGCAAGTGCATAAGTTTCATTACCTCAAGATTCAAGTGATGGATGGTACCTGCCCTATGGATTGCGAGATCAATTATCTACACTTCACCATTAATGGCCTTTTCATTGTGTTGTACTTCACCATGAATGGATTAATTTTTATCCCTTATAATCCTGGCTGGGTCGCCTCTCAACTGCTCTAGGAAATTGTTATAAGTATGGGCCTGTGTGCAAGCCTCCCCTATCAGTCTAGATAGTCTATTTTCCACTGGTTATTTGTTGTTCCAATATCTTTCATGGCCCCTCACCTCAGATTCAACAGTCGTAGATGGGGTAGTAGGACTGGTAGTTCCTCCAGATCAATGAGGGAAAGTCATCTTTCGGGGGAAAGCTTTGCTCATCAGCCTCCGATGGAGATGGAGTCATCGATCCCCCAGCCTTTCAATTGGGGTGATCAGTATCTGGTTGAGACCCTAGCCATTATCGAGTCCCAAATTGCTAATAGGGAGCTAGCCCTTATGAGGGAATACGAAGCTCAGTTAGGGAGACCGTTGATTGCCAATCCTTTCTAGGCGGTTAGGATCCTCTTTCCCAGAGACATCTACACCAGGAACCAGTTGGCCAATGCTCTAAGGGAGGTTATCCATATTATAAAAGGTGGGTAGCAATCTAATTTGTCTGGAGTCCATTTTTTGAAGGCGGCACTGAAAGACTATGTGGATTCATCCAGGGAGGTTCTGTGCGAGGACCTGGTGATCCCGCACGGTAATAAACCTGCCCCGTGAGGCCCATGCTAATGATCTTGTTACTCTCTGATTTTGGCTTGGCTCTTCAGTTGATGATTTTGTATATGTTTCGCAATCTCTATCAGCAGTACCAGCTCTTAGCTACGACAGTTATAATAATTTGGGTCTCTCGCTACATTTTTGATGTGGTCGTGTCTCGTGGATCGTATCAGGTGTTGTATCTGGTGCTTTTGGTCTCTCCTTTGTCGGGCTTAGTCAATTGGTCGTCCTGTTCTATTTCAGCGTCCCAAAGGATCCTCTTAGATGTTCAGGTACCAGTGGAGCTCTGCTCCCTTCTCAGTTTTTGCTCTGGTTTTCTAGCCCTGTGGGTTTTTTCTTTCTTAGTTCTCTGGGGTTTTTTGTTGGCCCTCCTGGGTGATGGTTGTTTAAGGCTATGCCTCTTGTGGATGTATTTCTTCTTTCTCTGATAAGCCGTCCACACTGGGGTCCCTGTATCTCTGTTCTTCAGTGTGGAACAAGCTCTGATGGCTCGTTTGTATATGTATCTATGTACCATATTTTTGGCTTTAAGTAATAGAAGGTTCCTTGCTTACTAATAAAAAAGGAACATTCACAAAAACTGACATCTACTTTTTTCTTTTTTTTTCATTTATTTGGAGGTATGACATACTTATGTGATACTTTATCTATTGATTTATACTAGTAAATGTGGTTTTTACTATGAGGAGACTAGTGTTCACATATTGTATACACTTTTCTCGATATCATGGAACATTTGCAGCATAATTTCATGAACAACTTTCTTTGTTAGTTCAATAAAGTTTGAGGCCCTCCTTAAAACCCCTTCATCTCCTAGGTTAGCAAAATTATGCACTATATACACAATTTATCATGCCCTCTCATTTCAAGTTTACAATTCTGCTCTTTGAATTTTCATTTCAACTTTACAATTTAAGTTTATAATTGACATCAACAATCTACTAACCTTTTCTTATCAATTCAAATATGATATCATCAATCTAAGACATTTGAAATTCTCAATCAATAATAAGAAAATGACATTAACAAAAAAACCATTTGATTTTGAAGTTAATATATGTAATATCCCCAATTTTGATCCCTCAAATGTATTAAATCATATTATGCAAAATGATGTAAATGTGTCTATATGCGTTCCTAGTGCAGTGCTTGAGGCTAAGGCCCGACTAGTGAATGAAGATGCATGTATACTATAAAATTTTCTATATTGGTCATGTGGTTGGTTTTTTATGAGGACTCAATAACTATGCAAATATTATGATGGAAAATAATAATAAAATGGTCCAAATTGGTTGCACAAAGAGCACTAGAAGGGTTATGATTCCATTAGAGGGGAAGAGGAAAGCGGGAATATGGGAGAGTAACTCTTCTTTTTCCAAGTGTCAGCCTTAGAACTCATCCATTTTTTCCATGTGCTTTAAATAACCATTTACCTCCTTTTGACTTGTCAAATCCAATCATTGAATGCTCAATGTGTGAGGTTGGTGGGAAAAGTCTTCTCGTGTAGTTATAGAAGCATGGGATGAATATACTTTTATGACAACTGTAAGAGCCCTTCCTTTTTGTTCAAAAGTAGTGTCAACTATCTTTTCATCAATCCTTTCATTGCCATTGGATTATATCTCTCATTTTCTGTGCAAAATTCATACACTACGTAACCTTCATGATGTTTTCTCCATTGTTAATTACTAGATTGAGAAAATAACCATAAATTAATACTATGATGAGGAAATTGCAGACATTAGAATGAAGAGGATAATTGTAGGTGGCCATAGAGGTTGGGAAAGATAAGAACATTTACCCACAGTTTATTTGTTGGTCCATGATTCTTGAGAAGACATGAATTTATGTTACATAAGATTCTCTAAAAGCATAGCCATATGTTGGACTCTTTTTGCACACACTGAAGAGCACTATAAGGGTTGGGTATTCTGAGGGACTATTGAGCAGAGTAAGAGTAGGCCTTCCTTGTGTTGTGTGGGGTAGTGGAAGGGATTTCCATGGCTAGGATGGTTGAATGAGTTTCCTATAGTGCTCAATAGTGATTAGATTGGCTAAGCATGAGAGAAAATGGGTTGGGTTGAGAGAGAAAGCGAGAGAATCCTATCGTTGTTCCTTTTCCCTGATCGCCTCATAGCTTGCAGTAGGGGTAGTATCTACAAGTAATACCTATGGTTTGGTGGAAAATTGCTACTACACAACTAGTTGCTTGGATTTCTTTTGTTAAAAGATAAATATACTTTTTTTTGCATGAATGTGCAATGATTATATGTGTGTGAAATATGGTTCTTCATTTTGTCGTGTTTTATATTCATGCACATGCACATGCATTTTTTAGTTTATGTTTCCCATGGGAGGCTTAAATTAGATACGAATTCAAGGAATGGTCCCATGGGGAATTTTTTTTTAAATATGCAAATCTAACTACCTCCTTCCATAGTTAGAATGATGGATGAGGATGCTACATAGTGGCATCAAAGCTCTTCGTTGCAACATTGGGGTTGTATGGGCCATAATCAATAGTTACACACAAAAATAAGAGTTTACACATGAAGTGTTTGACAAAATGCCTATGGGAAATTCATGGTTTTGAATTTCCTAGATGGCATTTTAAGAGGTCCAAGGATTAAATCTTATGGTTATCAACAAGGATGGTGGATTTGTCTAAGGAAAATTTGGGAAAATTTACGGAATTGTTGAAAATCCCCATTTTGTTAATTAACAGAAGATCACTGTTAGAAATAGGATCACAAAGAAATAAAATAAAAATGAATGCATAAATAAAACACATAAGAGAACAATATAAGAGAGACACCAATATGCATGGTTCACCCAATATGGGATACATCCACGGAGAGACAACCAGTGCTTTCTTTATTCCATCTAGCAGATGAAGAGATACAACCTACACACATCTTCCACAACCTCCTCTTCACTCTCTCATAGTCTCATCTTTCAATCACAATATTCTCTCATAATACATAGACATAATACAATGCTCTCTTTAAAAGAGGGCTTCATTCTAGGAAAAAAAACAAGAACTTAATGTCTATCGTCGGATCTGTAACCTAATGATGTTGTAGGTTTGAACCCCTCAGTTCGTCACGTAAACCAAATCCCCCTGTTGTATTTGTCCGATCACTTGCAAAAATGTGTTATTTGAAAGCCATTTCTCATCTATATCTTTAAGCTTGTTCTGAGCCAAAAACATTATGTCCACGTGATATGCCCATGTGTTTCACATCAATGATAGTGAGAGAACCACGATATTGATTCTTTTCAATATTATTTGTTGCATTGTTCAATAATTACATCATCCCATGCAGGGGTTAAATTTGACGGGCACCCCTACCCATCAACAAAAATTTTTTTGACGGTTTTCTTCCCAAAACTGCCCTGCATATAACTTTTAATAAAAAAATTTACCCTTCAATTGAAATTTACTCCTGAACAGCAAAGAAGTTATGCCTTTGAGATTGCACGCCCAATAGCCAATCATGAGTTAAATGTGGATGCACTGATTGCACTCTTCCCAGAGAGGTTGTGCAATCTCCATAATAAAAATAGTGAGCCATAAAACAGAGTAATTATTATAAAAAAATAAACTGCAGAGAACTTATGCGTCCTCACAAGCTCTGGTGAGCCTGGAAATTGATTAATTGATTATAAAATGAATCGCAGAGATCACAAAGCTTTTACGATACTAAAAACAGAGTAATAGTTATAAAATAGTTTGCATATGGTTTACTCGGCCTAACAAAGCTCTTACAAGCCTGGGGATTATAATAATTATTTATGTAATTTATCTGTTCAAAGTTCTGAGCCTGCGCCCTCACTCTCTTATTTGCTCAGAGTTCTGGGCCTCCTCCCTCACTCTCTTATCTACTCAAATTTCTACTCCTGCTACCTCACTCTCTGATCATCACATGTTAATTAATAGTTAAAAGAAAAGAAGACAATGAATTCTTAAAAGAAGAGATGGGCAATGCCCCCTTTTTCTCTGGTTATTACACACTTGTTTAATGAATGAAAATAGACCACGATTCACTCAAAGAAGAGTTGGATAGTGCGCCCTCTCTCTCTTTGGTTATTACTCACTGTTTAATCAATGTAAATAGACCAAGAAGTTGAATCACTTGCCATTAACGTGTGAAAAGGTTCAGAAATCGCCTGCCACTCTTCGTGGGGAAGTTGAAGAGAGAATGACAAAAGTTGTGATAAGAGAATGCAACATTTGCCACACGGAGTTAATCAAGACGAATGGGTGCAATAAGGTGAAATGTAGGTGTGGCAACACAATGTGTTACGTTTGCAGACAGATAATTTCGCCCAGCTATTATCATTTTTGTAATTGTATTAATTGTAGAGCAGAACCAGGGAAACCTTGTCAAACATGCAACAGGTGCAATTTGATGGAGCAATTAGAAGGAGATACTGAGGCGATGGATGCTAAGGAGGAAGCTTTGAAAGAATTTGCAAAGTTGCTTGATTTGGAGATTGGACCTCCACTGACACCTACTCTTTTCAATTCTACAAAACTCAATAATAGACTGAACAAAAGACACAATAATAGCATAAGATTGTTCAAATCAAGAATATATATAAGCGTTGGATAAATGAATAGTAACTTGGAAGTTGAATTCATGACCATCACGTGAAATGAAATCACAGATTGGGTAATCTGTAAATGAGAACAGGCGCCTTAATTCGTAAAAGCAAGGAACTTTAGAATGCTCCCAAATGGACTTTTAATAAAAAATGGGTTTATCCAGGGTTTAAAGGGTAAAAATAAATACCCATTGGGTGAGCAAATCATGCTCAGGCAAAATTGGTATATAACAAGGGTATAACCCCAAAATATAAGCAGCTTCAAAATCCTCAGGGCTCACACTATTATAGCTTGCATATACCATTTTCACCATTAACCAACTACCATTTATTCATTCCTACACTTCCACCCGTCATACATATCATTTTACACAAAAATATCCACTTCTATAGGAGTGCTCAGCGACAGATTTTCCAGACGGGGTATCCAACTCTTTCTACAAAGGTGTCTACTTAACAAAAATTACAGGATACTCTGTTTCTAGCGATCCTACTAAACTGTGCAACTATAGAATCCTGCAGCATAGACTACAGATCTAAAATTATTCCATTTACGCTTCTTAATTGTTGATTTAGAAGCAAAATTGTGGCAATAAGAATGTAAATACCCTGGTGAAGAGCCAAAAATATATTCGATGGGATTTCTTCATTTTCTTAAATTGCAGATAATTTCTACAAATTAAAGGTAAAATTAATTTAAATTATAAAAAAAGAGCCCTTAAACCTACGGCTACACTTGCGAGTTGCCAACATAAAAAACTATACGTTCATCTAGTCCGAGCCCAGAGGTATAAAATTCTAACACAGCAAACTGAAACTAAGAGTGTCATAAGAGGAAACTGATTTCAAAGGCCGGATAAGTTGAATGGTGTAAGTTTGTAACCATGTACTAACCTTGAAGCCACTAATCCTGAAGGAAGTTCCGGAGAATCGGCGGAGATTGGAATTCTGGAGTCACTACTCAAGTCTCACGGAGTCACAAGTCACACCCTGTCCAGGCCGCAGGCTTGCTCTGGTGCCCACTACCCACTACAGTCTGCAGCGGGCCCGCATGAGGCAAATGATGAATCGTTTACTGCAGTCTGCACCACGCCAGTCACCACCTGCTCCTAGAGGCTGGAAGCCTGGAGTCTGGCTCACTGGGTAATAGCTATTAGGGTATCAAACAGAAGTATGGGACTCTGGATCCTTCGGCTTCAAACCTTCATCCTATACAGAGTTCTGAGTTATGAGTTAGGTACTGAAGTCTGAATTCGCAATTTTGCCTTGGGTGAATAGTTATTACTATTAGTGTGCATTTACGATGGGCTGATGAGTGATCAACCTGGGCATTAAATGACCCAACAACTCTGTACTGTAGGATGTAGCCTGTAGCCATTAGCCAAGGCCCAAGCTGCCAGCCTGCCACTGGCCAGTGCCAAGTTGCCAACCGGAGTCGGGAGTCCCGGACTGCTGCCAGCCTGCCTGCGAGGCCTTCATGTAAGTTCATGCTTGAAAGTTGATGGTCTAAGAGTCTAATGTAATATATAATATAATTTATAATTTATAATATACATAAAATTTGCATACGGGCATTTTTTGAGGGTGCCTGTCATTTTGACGGTTTTTAAAATTTACTAAGCTTCATGGGTGACGTGTATATTCCACATCGACCAGTAATTTACGTGTAAAAATCCAAAAAACGGGTATACGGGTGTCAATTTTAACCCCTGATCCCATGTGTTGCACTGGTCAACTATTAGGTACTGTGAAGTGACACATTAATCAACAATTAACTTGTGCGACATGTCCCACCAAAAAATAATTAGCTCGTTTGACATGTTGCATTGCCAAATAATTAGCTTGTATGATGTGTCGAACACTTGAAAATTTTTTCCACGCTACACTATGACTAGACAAAGTACTCGCAGCTTCTGATACATTGTGCCCACTTTGTTGTGTCGCACATCACCAGGCTTCTCTACATGCCATCTCTTGCTCAGTCTCCTATGTTGCTCACACTCTCACCAACTTTTTTAGAATGTAGCATCTTACATTGTCTGATAGTCCTTGTGTGTGACACTGCTTTACCAATAATTACTTACAACTTCCTATACGTCACATTAATCATATTATTTCCCGTTGTGTTATGTCTGCATGCAATCTATCACACCAATAGTTCAATAATTGCGACAGATCCCTCTTGCTACTCCTGTGCACTAGAGCCATGTCTTGTGCGCCCTATTCTCGCTCACATTCACTTTTCTAAACTGCGACACATCGCACATGTGACCCTCTCACCACAACAACACTTGTGGTCTACTGTTCATGTACCACACCTGATACATTTTAGTCAAAGTTTATATTTTCATTTCGAATCTTGTTATTATAAAATAAGCTCATTAAAAAAATGACTTCATCCACTTAAGTTTTTGTATAAGATGAAAAACAAAAAATTCATACGGTTTCTTTTAAGTAATAAGGAAGTTTGTCATATATTAGAAAAATTGCTAAAGATATTCATATAAGCTTCATGTGTGAAAGTGTTCAAGATACACCCTATAATAGTGCATTTATTACTGCAGCATAATTATTCAGTGCATTAATCCAACGGTACATAGTCCTGCAACAACATTAAATATATTGTTGCAAGATACATATTAAACACGTCACGTAAGGTGACAGTGTTGACTTTATAAAAAATCCACATTAAAGTTGGAAGCTAAGGTGACGTGGTTCCAGCGCATCCGTTATCCCACTCCACATTTCACAATAAGAATAGGTACAAGTTAAAGTACCGTGCTATCATATTCTAGAGGCATCATGTACTACAAGGAAATGAACTCTCTTGGCTTGTACTAGCAAGTTGGCAACTTGGCTAGTAACAAGACATTCAGGTGGGCCAACAACATTATCCACAAGATTTGTATTTTTAAATCACCTTGGGCATTTACCCATCTAATTTTTACCACAACTCCCGTTCAGATTTGACTGTAGGTATCTTGGGCTTTGGTTGATGCAGTGAACTAGTCTTGTAATGTTTGGGAAATGAATTTTAATTAAAAATTGCAGGATGACTTTATCATTCACTCAAAGTTACCTGATGAATATATTTAGTTGTGAATCCACTCAGAGTTGAATAATAAATATACTATGTAAACCGAGAATCCACAAAAAAAAAATAGTAATAATTGAGAGAAATGCGACGATATATTTTTGGGAATGTAATATTTCTCAAATCTACAAGTAAATCTCTTGAAATGACCACAATTTTAATATTGCGATGTTTTTCAAAGACTACGTTATATTTTTCAAAGACTACGTTATATTTTTGGAAATGCAATATTTCTCAAATTTGTTAGAAGCAAATCTCAAATTTAATATTGTGATGTTTTTCGAAGCCTCGTGGCATGACATCGGTTTCAGAGTTACGAGTTTTTTTTCCACGGAATTATTTAGTACATGTATAAAAATCACTATATTTGAATAATATGTTTTATTTATTTATTGCACATTTTATTTACAATCGCCATAACCTTTTTACCTTTTGATTTTAAGATTCCTAAAGATGATAGAAAAATATGATAGATTTTCTAGTAATTATTGATGATATATTTATAGTTATTATTGATGGAAATGGTGATGTAATCTTTTATCAAATCCATTTTTTTATTGTTTTTTATGTTAAAAATGGATTTTAATATCTATATTGTATTTGGATGGTGTAATATCAAGAGTTTTGTTAATTTATATGATTTTATTTTTAATTTTTTTAAAATATGATAATAAAGGAAATGAATGGATGTCTTTATTTCAGATGTTGTACATATTGACCTTTCTCGTACATCAAGTTATAGTATTCTTCATAATGGAAGTCATTGAACTTTACCATATACAATGTATTTGTTTTTTTTTAATTTTTTTATAATTAGTTTTCTGATTTTCTAAGTTTATATAAGGGAGTCAAGTTATAGTACTCTTCATAATGGAAGTTATGGAATTCTACCAGATATAACATATTAATTTTTGTAATTTTTTTATATAATTGATTGTGCTAGATTTCTTGAGTTCTTTTCACTGGTTACCTCAGATTCTTTTGTTGATGCTTATGATTTTTTTTTTGCAAAGCTCGTACCCAAGGAGTATCGAACTGGTAACCTTACACAAGGAGTGTCTTAATCATACAACCATTCACTAACTATTCTACACCCCATGGGCTTATCAATGCTTATAAGTATTTAATGCCCCTTGACTTCAAAGCAATGGTTATGCTACTAGAGTGTTAATTTGAAAGATAGGTTAGAGGAGCTGTATGCAAACCATTTGACACAATATTCCCATGTGGCGATTCTCTCTCATTGT
This sequence comes from Larix kaempferi, assembly GCA_027924585.1. Taxonomy (NCBI): domain Eukaryota; kingdom Viridiplantae; phylum Streptophyta; class Pinopsida; order Pinales; family Pinaceae; genus Larix; species Larix kaempferi. The sequence continues at coordinate 4,389,498 of BSBM01000118.1, forward strand.
TGAAACAAAAATGTTTGGAAAAATGATTAATATTTAAATAAAAGAAGTACAAGAATTTTGACGACGTTCCTTCATTAAATTTCATCCATCTAGGGTATGCAAGGCATAGCTTTGTACAAAACGCCTCTATTGTTGCATTAGATGCATTGCATGTAGTGAGCGTGGCAACATGCATGCCTCATATGATGGGAAACTGCATCATTAAGGAAGTGAATTGTATTGGGAAACATAATAAATTTCTCATGAAAGGATGAATCAAGAATTTCCTGCAGAAATATTTGGGGAAGAGGTTGTGGCCACCGAGAAGAAAAGAGCGTACATGACTTTCTTGGTGGGATGTGGAGACTATGTGAAAGGTGTTGTTGGTATTGGAAAGGGGCTCTGAAAGGTGAAGAGAGCATATCATCTTGTCGTTGTTGTCTTTCCTGATGTTCCAGAGGATCATCGCCCACAATTGCGAGGACAGAGTTGTATTTTTCTCCAGATTCATCCCATCCATCTTCTCGACAATGAAGAGCAATTCACAATGCCTTACTATGTTCTCAACTACTCCAAATACATCAATTCTTTCATTTTCCTTCAACTCTCTCCATATATGCATAGATATTAATGATACTATCTTTCCTAAATCAGTTGACCTTCAACTGCATTTTTGAAACTCTCATGGACACTATGTCAATGCCCTTCACATAACAAGTCTGCTTATGTCCTCGATTTCAACATATACACATATTTGTTTGGGTCACTAGATCCAACAATGTCTAAATTGTCATCTAAGAATTTATTGAACGTGTTTTTGGAGAATATATACAAGCCCATCCCATTGGTGTACAATCTGGCCATGTTATGGAGACATCCCCAGAATGTGGAGTTGGACAAAGTCAAAGTGGTTCACTATAATTTGTGCAATTGTAAGATTTTATCTTCATCCCAAATTTGTGTAGAAATAATATGACGTATCTATAAAATATTAGATCAACATTGGAAGGATGACTTATGTTTATAGATGTGCATGTGCAGGGATCGAAGCCGTGGAGGTTCAGTGGGAAGAAATAAAATATGGAGAGGGAGTATATAGAAATGTTGGTGCAGAAATGGTGGAACATATATAACGACCCTTCTCTAGATCACTTGGGATCAGAAGACACAATTCTAGATCCAATTTCAAAGGTAGACAGAAAACCAAATGATCTACAACATGTGCCTACTAAATCTTTTCTTGATGCGATGCCGACGAGCCCCAACTTGATGCCTTCTCTGCCTGCATCTTAATGGAGTTCAAATTCAAAAACTACTGTATATAATATAATGCACCGATGACAATATTTTATATGCTAAGATACATTGGATGTTGCGCTGATCGTTATTGATTGTAAAGGAACATAATTAATATTTGTAAATAAACAAATTGCCATTTATTTGTATGATTTGTTTCCCATGGTTACTCTTTCATTTCCTTTATGAAAAAATAATTGTTTTAATTTATTTTTTAAAATTTAAGTTAGTGAATAATATTTCAATAATTTATTTTTTTTTATTTTAAATTTACGTCAATGAATAATATTTCAAGCTTGCAAGGCAATGTGAGATACTATTTCAAAACTTTAGATCGGAAAGTTAATTGGAAACAAAATTCGCTAAATGTTTTACAGGAAAGTTAGTTGAAAAAAATTCCACTAAATTTTTTTACAGGAAACATAGTTTGGAATAAAATTCATTGAATTTTTTTATTGTATGTCTTCATTAGTAGTGTAATATTTATTCTGAATGAGATTTACCACTTCCAAATAAAACCTCAAAACAAAAGTGACAAAACCACAAACTTTGTGTAATGGTACCTTGGAACTCGATTTTAGAGTGGTTACAAACTAACAATTACACCTTGTTAAATGAGACTCCAAATTTGGGACTTTAGGACTTTTAACGAGTAAGACAAGAAAATTTGACTAGAAATATGATATTTTGAGCATATTTTAGAAGTTTGAAAATATTTGTAAAGTTTGAAGTAAAGGGGTAGATGATATAAGATACATGTAAATATAATTTTTATATGTAAATTTTTTAAGAAATTTTATTTAATGGTTAAAGTGTTCTAGTGTTAAATGAATATTTAAAATATTGTTTTAGGAAAAATGAAAAAAATCAAAACAATTAAATGAAGAAATGATATAAATTAGATTAAATTAAAATTAGAAAAAAAGGAACTAATTTATTTTTATAATATAAGAGACTTCATCATCTTCAAAGCTACATGCCATAAAAATAAGATAAATAAAATTCTATCAAATTGCTACCACTAGCAATTTCAATAACTTTGACATTTTCCAGTTGATAATTTGTATGTGAGACGTTTCTACCTTACAATAAGGATTTTAGGGTTCCCTTGAAATGGAAACAACTAAGGTTTTAGTTATGATAGGAGGCATCTAAAGTTTCTATTGATACAACTATCTTCCATTGGAGCACAATCCATCTTTCCTTGTAAAACCATAAACACCAAATAAAATTGAATCACAATTCAAAATTTTGTGGATCAAGGTGCAGTGAAGCTCGTGCAAGAAAAGGTTCAAGAGAAATAACAATTCTTCTGATGAAACACGATTAAATGTTAAGAGCCACGATATAAAGAGACCATTAGAGAATAAGATTTATAATTTATAATACTAATTAACTATCTATAATACTTAATTAATGTATTAATAAATCATTAATAAGTATAATTAATATTAAGATACTTAATATATAACAAATATATTAATTTATATAATATAGTAATAAGTAATTGTGAGTATTAATTAATCTTAGGGGATATATTAAGTTATATAATATATATTAATATTAACTTATATGACTCACTTCTTAAGTCAACGTGCAACATATAGAATTAGCCATAATCTAAACAATCATGTGGACCAAGTGTTGAGGATTTATGTGGGTTGGGTTGTATGTTTGTTTTCAAAGAAGTTAAGAAATCAACGTATAATTCTTTAAATATAGTTTATATGGTGATTTTAGTTATTATATCAAAGGAATAAAGTCGAATAAGATCCTAATGAAAGAGATTTATATTATAATTTCTTGAAGTCAAGTAAGAACCTAAGATTGCATCCCCGGATGCGGGTGCTTCAACATCCTCCACCGTTCCTAATGCAAACCAAGAGCAGCTACCACCTCGAGCTGTAGCACGTGGCAATGATGAGACGATCCTTCTCATGCATGAGCCCGATGATGAGACGATCACTGCCGCACACCTGTCCACCAGGAACGACAATCATCACACCACCCTGAGCGTCGACACCTATTTAAGACTGTAGGATGAGAGTAATGGTGACGATCCCCTCCCGTGCATCTAGGATGACGTTCTCCCTTGGTTGGTGTGTCTTGCATTCAATTATGCCACCTTCTAAGAGGATGACAGAATGTATCATTAATGGTCTTGGCTCTTTAAAACATTCAATCGACATGTATTACGTTTCTACCGCCGAATTCCGATTATTCTTTGTGGATTATTTCGCAGAGTTTGGGATTTTAGGTGTGGCTTACTTTGCGATTCTCAGAGCCATGATGATTCACAACAGGGGTGTTTCTCGTCATGGCAGTGACAAAAAGAGCTCCAGCTGCAGGACCAAGGTTGCCATGGACTGGATGGTCATGGGTGGTTATGCAGAATGAATCTTTGCGAGGACTCGAAACCTTATCGACAGGTGGGAGGCTCGTAGGGTGGCGGCTCTCCTCGCCTCTGGTAGCAATGGTGATGCTATAAATCACTACTGGTTGCTCAAGAACATGATGAGCACCCTTATTAAGGAAATGGAGGCAAGTTGGCAAGATAGCTCCGGTATTGTAAGGAATATTAATGCCAGTTTGAAAGAGGTTATAGACCACTCTAACACGCTGGACACCAACATGACATGGGACATTTTCTCCCCGGGCAACAATTCTGAACCAGCTATGAAGGAAAACAATGACGATGCTCTTGAAGCCCCGACCACTAGGTCCGCAAAGAAAAATTCTAAGGTTAAGAAGAAAAAGGGCTCGACCTCCGCAACCCTTGCTCGTGATGTTGTTCGTGACATTGTTCACGACGCCATTCTAGATGACGTGCGCACTCTTGGGTCTCCCTCTCCAACTGTGCCCCCTCCGGGAACCTTTGAGGATTTCTATGCTTCCTACCCCATCCTTGAGGAAGAACCAAAGAAGCCACCTGCAAATTGCTAATTGGAAGGCCGTAGCCCCTAGTCATCTCTGTGACTATCAGCGTCTCTATTTTTATTTTCTGTATCGTTTAGTTTATAGCACTATCAGACATTATAAGTATTCATTTTTGCAGCAAGTCCCAATCTTTTCATGGGTAGACCATCCCCACAGGGTCTATATTTTGTACTATGTCAGTCATTTTAGTTTTTTTTAGCAATTGGGATGGTGGCTTCATTATTTGAGGCCTCCCCAATCTGCAACAAACTTTTATTCTTACAATGTATACTTTGTTTATGATAATTAAATTTCTGCCTGCAACTTACAAAAAAAAAAGAACCTAAGATTGCATGGATTATTTTGATGGTATGTCATGTAATATCAGTGCATTGTGATGCATATCAATACGACACTTAGTAGTGCCTTGCAATAAGACAAAAAAGTTTCATTTTACCTTGATCTCAGTTGCAAAAGGGCTATGAAACAAACTTCCTACATAATAGTAAGATTATGTCATATGGATGCTTACCTACAGTCTTTATAGTATTTTCTTTTGTACATTTTTTTTTCAGCCGCGATCTTAGCAAACACACTGAAAACTTATTTGGTGCTATTACAATTACATTTTTTGGAACATTTATCTTGTCAACAATGGAGCATGACAAGATCTTCTTTTTCCTTGTACATGATTTCTCATCTCGCAACAACACGTAGAAATGGAAATGTCGGGGACATTGCCACCACATGGCTCTTGTTATAAAAATGGTTTCAATTTAGAGAAATTAAATAGTTAGATCAATTTTTTTACATAAGATGAGGGATGGTGATAAAACATAAGCATTACACTTTAAACATATGTTTTTAACGTGAATCGGATATGAGAATCATTTGTAATCAAATTACTTTGGAACAAATTGCTTGCAGAAAAAGAGAGGAGACTGCGTTAGATAGTTAACTTCTCGACGTTTCAAGCCACAGATTAGGGATCATCATTAAGATAAAAGAATCTCAAGGTAACCTAGGTCTAAAAATTAGCCATTAATAGGTGTGAGGTTAATTCTTTAATAAATTTATCAGCCGACACTTTCAAATAATGGGTTTATTTTAGGTTTATTATGTCCCCGCAAGGGACTATATATTTTTTGGCCAGTCTTATTAAGTTTATGGGAATGTTCTAGTTTTCATATTAAATATATTTGAAAAAACAAGCATTTATTTCAATTTTCATTGGCTCTTAGGTGCTGGCATCAGCTTCAATGTTTGGTGCCCAGGCCTCGGGCTAACATAAGCGAGGTCTGCCAGGGGCCTGGGTGTATGGGCAGTGAGTCGAGGTATTTTCTTGTGCAGAGTGAATTAATTGAATGCCCATTTGTTGATCTTTGTTGGTTTGCTTATTTCAGCGAGTATTTTAAATGAGATGGGACAGGCCCATGATCGGGCATGCTAGCGGTTGCTATACTGTTGTCAGCAGGACCATCACCAGCTCAGCTGTGTCCTACGATTTTGCTGACCGATAACAGGTGTTCACATCTGATCCATTTTCTCGTCACGTCAGATGGCTGGAAAAGATAATCTCGGGGTAAAAATCTCGCAGTTACTGCCTGGGCGACTACAGACACCTGAAGTTGCAATGTGTAATGTGTTGGCCATGGAAACCAATAAATCAAGAGTTCAGACCTACAAGTGGGTTAAATTGACCTATCCGACAGTGCGTATTTGTTGGTCATATTTGACTGGCTGGCTTCATTGCATTTCCTTCATTTGCCCTTTTACTTCAACTTCGGGTTTCAGGGAGGTTTATCTGTGCACTATGGGTGAGTACCCAAATCCAGCATATATATTTCATCAATCCCGAGTTCTCTTCAGATTTAGTGGACTCAACGAACAGAAAGAGCTCAGAGGAAATTGGTTCAAAGAATAAAATATTGCTTGCAGCACAAGGCAATGATTAATCTCCATGCGAGATAATTAAGGGGATAAGCATTAAAAGAAATAGCAGCAGTAGCGGGTCAGAGGTTCGATTCTTCGAGAGTAGTGAGAAAAACAGAAGCATGGGCAGAAGAAATGCATAAGCGGTATTGCATTTTCCTCTGGGTTTTAGATTCTTCCCTACAGAGGAAGAGTTGGTGGTGCATTATTTGTGCAAGAAAGTGACCAGAATTGACTCGGTTGAGCCTGACTACAATATATTCCCTTAAACCGAAATTTAATGGAAAGTCAGCAATCTTAAGACCGAGTTGCTTGGGTTGAGGCATGGCGCATTGGTGTCTTCCCCGACTTCCCTTTTCCTGCCAACGAGTCACTTTTACTATAACGCTAGTCAAGTCTTTTGAATTGGTTTTTAGTAATAACAGATGAAAATGATATATCTACGACTTGCTGCAGTTATTTTGGATTGATACGCGTCTACCAATGCATCATCGATATCTCTTTCCAATATCTTTGTAGCAGTCAATTGGTGATCTTGATCCTTAACATGCGGGCATGCTCTTCTTGTACAGGCTGATATTTCTTTTTCTGGTGCAATTAACTGATAGTCTTTCATGGTTGATGGAATATTTATTAGAACAAACTCGAATTAATTCCCTTCTAAAATTAAGTCTATTGTTCCTTCATGGTACCAGATGTGATGGTGATTTTTGAAAATGTATAATTATTTATCGTATGCTTATACATTTTTGAAAAGCATGCTGCTAGATGTGATTATGCTTTTCGAAAATGTATAATTATGTGACGAAAATGCATAATCATCATCTGTTCTGGACACTCAATTCCAATGTTTTCCCTTTCGTTGCAGAGGCGTACTCAACGTTTGATTGTGTGGAATTGCTCATGGTTGCACCTAACACACTTCTCTAAGTACCACAGTCGACCTCTCTTCAACTCTAGTTTCAAACCATATGGGTTATGACAAAAGTATGGAGAGAAGACATTGCACACAAAACCTATTTTATTTATTAGATTACACACATAATTATATATCAAGCATTGCCTCAAGATAGACATACATTCTTAACAACCTGTTGAGAGAATATCTCAACCACACATTAGAATAGGATCTAAGATCTCTCCTAGATCTAACAAACTCAAACCAATGCTAATGTAAGCATTACTTCTAACACTCCCCTTTAATGCTTACATTACAAAACTTCACAAATTAAACAACAGAAAAGGTTACAACACTTTAACTTTGTCTGGCATGGTCTTTGTCTGGCATGGTCTTCCTCAGCCTCTATACTCACTCTGATGCCTCCCAGCTGCGCTCTTTCTCATCCTCATCTTCGAGCTTACCTTTCAACTCATTTAAAATGTAAATTCTTCATACCATTATTGATAAATTTGCATGATTGACGCTTCTTGACTACCCCGAAGAATAACCATGATATTGAATCACCCTATGGATACAATTCCATCTGTGAAATTCCCCCGAAGAGCAAATTTTGACAGTTATATAGGAAAGTGATCTAGATATTGAATGTCTTCAGCAGTCAATTAAACAATTTGACCTCTTAGACATACAAGCATACAAAAATTAACCAGCAACGGTTGTCCTTGAAGCCCGAAGCACAACAAGACCCACAGCATATAACAGACCGTAGGCATAATCAAATCAGTCATGTGTCCCAAAGCACCGAAGAACTTCGAGAACGACTAATTTAAACCATGTTACTCTGTTCTATAATTTTGGTTCTTCATTCTATAATTTTACAAACAAAACACTGTTGATACATTTCTTACCAAACATTTCACACATACTAACAAAGCTTGCAGTGATTTGACTAGATTGGTGGGCACGACTGAGTTGATCTTGATGTTTCTAGTATATATTGAAGCCACAAGGCTAATTCGCAATAATGCCAAGAGATTCACTTCTTTCTGCTGGAATATTTTAGTGATACCTCCTATTTGAAGCACGAAGACCCAATCATTGCTCTCCAACAGCATTTAGTAGCAACCCCTTCACGTATTTAAAGGAATCCTCAAATATGCGGCTGCCAAAGGAAGTTAGCTCACAATAAACCCAAACTGTGACCATGTTTGATAATTGCTTCTTGCTAAAAGTGATACAGCTGCACATTTATCAAGGTTAGAATTCTGCAGATGAATCTTCGACATATATATCAGCAACAATTTGTGTTGCAGCTGTAATTCCGGTGGTATTTGATGAATCGTAGTTTGATCTACAACCAGGACATTCCGAGATCCAGATCTATGCTGCAATAGATTAAAGGTTTGTCGCAGTTCTCTGGCGGATCCGCTTATTTACCCGAAATCAACAACGATCTACTCTCCAAATGAAATAACTTTTTCTGCAAATTGATAGCATTCGGCGATCCTCGCATCCTCGAGACAATTCACGTAGTGATCTAGCAATGGCAATCGGCTCCAGCAGCAATAATGGACAGACAGACAAACACGCAGCGACAACCACTACACAAAAAATAACAGCACACACAAGGCATCAAACTAGAAATCGACTCTCCTACATATTTACAGCAAATCAACTACTACAGCTCTTACATCTTCCTGGACATCCCGTGAGGGAATTAAGCCCAGCCAGGCTCTGATACCATGACAAAAATAGGGAGAGAAGACATTGCACAGAAAATTTATTTTATTTATTAGATTACACACATATTTATATATTAAGCATTGTTTCAAGATAGACATACATTCTTAACAACCTCTCGAAAAAATATCTCAACCACACATTAGAATAGGATCTAAGATATCTCCTAAATCTAACTAACTCAAACCAATGCTAAGCATTATTCTAACAGGTTATTGCAATAGTCCCATACAGTCCACGAGGTGTTAATTATGAAATGACTCGTAAGAAGAGATTTGTCATGCTTTCAACAATGGACTTCGAAGAATGTGAGGGTGAATTATAATAAATATACTCTTTAAGGTTTTTCAACTAAGTCACTCATTTTAATCATTTAGTTTAAAATTTGTTTGACAAGTAAACATCATTTTACTCATTTAGTTTAAAATTTGTTTGACACTTAAACATTAAGTAAAGGAAGAAATTGTCAGCATGAGTTTGTTAAAGCACCAGTCATTACACTTGATGGCAATGCAAAAGAAATAGTTCTACGATGGAAAGAATCATTATCCTCACTTCTACGTAAAAGAGATTGCTGATTAATTTCCAAATTATGACATCAAATTACTGCCAGAAAAGCTCAGATTCCAGCTCTATGAGTTTGTTATCATAAATATATTGCAGAGAAGAGATGTCATCAATTACACCCAAAAACGCTACAAAATGTTAGTTTATGATTAGATTGGGAGATCATTTGTTTAAAACATGGCATTTGAGCACTGTGAGAGATAAAAAAGTATTAGTTGTAACCAATTCGGATCTTGAAGAAGGTTCTAGGCTGATCTGAATAAATTGTTTATGAACACTTATTTTCAGCAAGAGGACAAGTTCTGAGTTCTGGACCAATGTAGCTCGCCAATTCCTCCTGTTCTGGTGAAGATTTGACGGATGCAGGAATCAGCTCCTTGTTCAATGCACCAACGTTCCTTGCTTGAGATCATAGAACAAGAATGGCGAAAATTTGCTTTGTAAATATTAGATTATGGTTTCACAAATTTTGCTTTGAAGGGAAAATTATTACTCAATATTTTTAAAAGAGAAAAGCCACATCAATACATTTTGTTTGATTCCATAATTTGTAAATAGAAGATAATCGAAAGATGGATGAAGATTGCAGAAAATAACATTTAGCAGAAGCCAACTACTCGAACAAATCATATCAATGGTAACTAATATCATAGTTTAAAAATTAAATAGTTATTATTATATATATGACATCAATTACATTAAAAATTTAAAACGCTCACGCTCAATTCAATCTAATATAACATGATTTAAATATCCCTAAAAAATATGTTTGTCATAATTTAAGTGCAAATTGTATGTTTTAAAAAATTATGGTCTAACAAATTGATTTAAAAGAAGTAAAATTTATATAATATATCAAATTATGTTAAAATTTTAAGTTTCATTATTTTATTCATTGCAAGAAACTTGAGGTTAGATGGCTAAGTAATTTAATTTTGTGGTAAACGATTTTTTTTCCAATTACAATTTTGTGGTAATCTTGAGTATCGTACTCCTATAGCTTCTCTCTTATAACAGTAGTTATTATTGCTATTACCAACTGCGGAGATATCGCCACCTCGTGACTCTTGTTCATTATTAATTTATTAATATTTATATTAAACTTTGTATATTTAAAAATAGTTTATGTTTTTTATTTCTTTTTTATTAATTAGAATTTAGTATTCAAAAACCTAAACTTTGTTAATACTAATCAATTTTACTTTATTATTTATTAACATTATTTACTTTAATTATAATATGAACACTAAATTAGATTATCATTAAATTTTCCCGATTTGATACCTTAATAGTGCTTATACAAACTTTATTAATTAATAAATTGAATATTTAATTCCTTATGTAACTTTTTTTAATCTAAACTTTTTTATTAATTTAACATAAAGATTAATGTTGAAGATCAAAAGATTTTTAAAAAGTTATTAATTATTATTAATTAATAACTAGTATTAAACATTAAGATTTTTAATTTTTCTTTATAAATTATCGAGCAAATTTTCAAAGGAGATGTAAAAAATATTAAAAATTAATAGTTAATTAATTATTTAAAAATTATTAATAGTTAATTAATTATTAGGGTTAATATTCCTAATATGTGGGTTGGTGTTCTTTAGATGGCGTATTATTGGGCGGCAACATTCACTGAGTTTAAGGCCATCGTCTCTATTCAAATTCACTGGCACCTTCTATATCTCTATGGCCTTCCTGATTTTCCTCCTTTTATAATGCTCCTCTCTAGCGATAAGGCTTTGCATCTTCAATGCGTATGTGGTGGCGTGAGTGTTGGGCATGGCCGGCCAAGGCCGACTTTTGATGACAATTGTGAGTGATGTCTACACAATGTTCTTTAAGCCTAACTTGGATGGAGCATCTAGTTTCCCCAATATGGGGTATCTCACATGAGTAGGGAATACTGTAGACACCTTTCTGTTTCAAAGGTTCTATTGCGTCTTTGGAGGAGTCTAAAATTCTGCCTATTGAGTTTGGAGGAGAGAAGGTAACTTTAATGTCCCTTTTTCGAAGGATCCTAGCTAAGATATATGTTGTTCCTTTGATATTAGGTAGAGTGACCTTGGTTCCTTCAATGTTTTTGTTTTGTTTTTGGGATTTTTTACGCACTTATGACCTTCTTAATTTTCTCTATGTTGTATCCATTCATTTGGAAGACATTAGACAAGTGGTTTAACTCTTGCTCTAGGTGGTCTTCATCCAAAATTCTAATAGCCTTTGTTACAAGGAGGTTTAACACCCCTATCTTTTGGGTAGACATATGGTGAGAGTCCACATGTAGATACACTGCTTATAAAAGAAATTATAAATTAAATATTTATATACAACGAATTATTATTGACATTAGCTATAATTAACCAATGTCATTAATAAAAATCACATAACTACAACCCAATAGAATAAATTTGTCTCATAAAAAACTTTATTTGAATAACATTGATCCTATAAATCCAACTTTCATTAAACTAAGTATATCAATAGATTTTCATTCTTTTAAATAGTTTTAGTTATTGACCATATAAATCCAACTTTTATTAAACTAAGTATATTAATAGATTTTCATTTATTAGAAATAGTTTTAGTTATTGACCCTGTAAATGATGAAAATATTTTATAGGAATTCTTAAACATATTTTATAGTTATTCACCGTGTAAATGATGGAAATATAGATAGAGTGATAAGGAAGGGGTAGATTTTTTAACTAAAGACTCTAAAGCAATAGTTCTTGAACCCGAAAATAAGAGGAGGGATATTTTTTGTTTCGAGAAGCGGAATGACATCTCAAAAGTAGAGCTCTCCAGCTAGCTAAGGCCGACAAGAATACTAAATTATTTCACCCGTATGAAAAACACAAGAAATGTATCAAAACCATTTAGAAAATAAAAAATGAATTAGGAATGGAAATAAATGGTTTTGAAGACATTGCCGAACAAGGAATAAATCATTTAGACATGCTCTTTAAAGATCCCAATATAGTGGATATGGTAAGCATAGCCCAAAAGTATCCCAATTTTGTTGTAGATGAAGATAATGTGAACTTGATGAAGGAGGTAAATAACAAGGAGATTGAGACGGCCCTTCATATGCTCAAAAAGGAAGAAAGGTATGTTCTAGATGGTTTTGCATTTGAATTCTATATAGGCTTGTATGATGTTTTAGGTCAAGATTTTCTAAGAGTGGTAGAAGGTTTCAGATCGAACGGAAAAATGTTGGAAGCATTTAACATCCCATTTATAGCTTTGATACCGAAGTATGATAACCCTTATTCCTTTGACTAGTTTTGGTCGATTACTCTTTGTAATACTATCTGCAAGATGGTTGCCAAAATAATCACTAATAGAATCAAACCTCATCTCACTTATGGCATTATTGATGAACAATTTGGTTTTCTTCCTATGAGGCAGATCCATGATGCCATCGAATTGGCATTGGAAGGTTTGCATTCTACTAGATCTATCAAGTTGAATTCGGTAGTTATAAAAATCAATCTTGTGAAGGATGGGTTTTGGGATCTCTTTTATCAAATGGATTATGCACATTGTGTTGCAACTTTCTCATTCATAGTACTGGTGAATGGTGCAACTTTGGGTTTTTTTAGACATGAATGTGGCATAAGACAAGGTTTCTGTTAGTTCCTCCACTTTTTCTTATAGCCATCGATGGTCTCAATAGGGCATTTTTAGCAGCAAAATTGTCTGCTAGCTTTAAGGGTCTTAATTTAGGGGGTCACTTCTAGCTTTCTCATATTTTTTTTATAGATGAAATCCTATTTTTTGTGATATCTCTATTAGGGGTCTCGAAAAGATGACCGCTATTGTAAGGAAATTATGTGCAGTGATAGGTATGAAGGTCAATGAAGATAAATCAATAATTGCAGGTGAAGATATTGTGGAGGAGGACTGGACTAGATATAAGAGTGTCTTCCTATATAAATTCCTGGACTTTGATAATGGTTTGAACTATCTTGTTTTTTCGCTTGAAACCATTGTATTATACCAAAAAAGACTAGGACTGGATTCATAAAAAGTGAAAAGCATATTTCAAATTGGAGCTTTATATTGTTGTTAAAGGATGGGAGATTGGTTCTAGTGAGATCTGTTTTGGAGGCAACCTCAGTTTATTGGATCCCGATTGGTAGTCTAAATTATATTTGGAAGCTTAATTTATAGCGTTTTTGGTCAAGTAGACTGATAAAAAGGGAATTGTTTGGGTTAAGTGGCAAGATTTAGCAATCCCAAAATCACGGGGAGGCAGGGGCCATCTCAAAAATATTTCTTCTTTTTCAAAATTTCTTTCAACAAAGAGTATTTGGATATGATTAACAATAAGGGTTTATTGAACACTGCAATAACTCATAAATATATTGCTCCAATTAATCTATTGTAATGTATTTGTAGGCCTACTAAATCTACTCACAATGTTTCAGTAATGTGGAAAGTAGCAGTCCTAGCTTTTCAGGTCATGGAAGGTAGGTGATGGGAAGAGCCTAAGGGTGGGTGAGGATCCTTGGATATGGAGCGATTCTATGCATTATTTTCCTTTCAATATGGTGATGTACCCCTAGTTTAGACATCTCTATACTTTAAATCAATTTGTAGTGAGAGGAGTAGATCCTTCAAGTACTCAAGGTTAGTTGAGTGTATATTTTTTGGGCTTTAGGGATGAAGAGCCATGCAAATGAAGGGCCTACATAAACCATATCTTGATATCTCATGTGATATTGCAACAGTAAAATGATTCTATGTCTTGGTTAATAGATCTGCATGGTAAATACTCCCCTAAAATTGGTTATGCCTCTTTAATGACTAATCAATCTGAAAATACTGAATGGTGGTGGTGTACTATTTGGAAATTATCATGTCCTACAAAAGACAAGATACTCATGTGGTTCATCCTCCATAACAAAGTTTTAACTTGGTATCATTTGCAAAACCAAAATACGTCAGGGCCTGGGAGATGTTATCTCTACAACAATGCAAAGGAAACAAACTTTCACTTATTTGTGGAATGAAAGTATGTCTCTTTGGTCTTTAAGGATATGGGATTGCTCTTACATATCAATTTATCTTGGGTAGGTTCATCCGTAAGAATCTACTTATAGAACTGGTGTCAACATCTGAATATTTGTAACTTCAGAAGCCTTCCTCTTATCCTTGCTTGGAAAATATGGATAGCTAGAAATGTTTTTTTGTTCACAGATTCATTTATCATCCCTCATACGTATGCAAGAAAGGTTTTATCCATTTTAAATACTTTTCCTCATACTGTAGTTAAGGTTATTACTAAACACTTGAAAGATGATCCTATAAATTGGGATATCCCATGGTCTTACTTTGATGGAGCAAAAAATATCAATCTAGACAAGAGTGGAGTAGGCGGGGTAATATTTTTATCTAAGCAGGATAAGATTCAATTTAGTGCAGTCCTAGGGAAAGGTATGAATAATTTCTTTGAATTGTTTTATTTAAAACTATTACTAACCTTGGTAGTGGAGAAGAATATAAATCACCTTCATATCTTCGAAGAATCAAAACTTGTAGTTGACTCAATGAAGGATGATAAATTATGCCACAATATTTTCCTCAGACCCATGCTAGAAGAGATAAAGATACTAAGGAGAAATTTGGATACAGTCTCATTCAAGCACATTTATATAGAAACAAATAGTGAGGTTGAATTTATCTCCAAATATGGTGTTAATATGGTGATGGTTCAATGGTTCATTACTGAATTTCAGATGGATTCAAGCACCAGTTATTTCCATAGTCCTTTCTTTTATGATTTTAGGACAATTTATGGTAAAAATGAATTGTGTTCTCACTATGCTTTGCCTCAGACATACACTATTAGTTCATTGGTTTCATCGCAAGCTTAGTTGTTCATGAATCTTTACTTATGTTTTTAGATATGTTGATGTTTTTAACTTAGCAGTATAATTTTCATCTCTTTCATCTACATTCATAATTTATTTCATCCCGCAATTATAACACCATTCATTTGCAGCATAAAATAAAACAAGGATCACTGAAAGATAACCATGCGTAAGAGACATAAAGAGTTATCTTGGGAAACCCAAACGGGAGAAAACCCAACAAACGTTTCTCGAGACAAACGAATCCAATTTAAGAACAATACCAATCATGAAGTTGAACCCTATTACAAGATAGGTTTTAATTCCTTCACAATAAATACTAGTGAGGGTAGATAATATTCCAAGAGAATAAGAGAATAATAAAAACCCCAAAAATTATGCTTCTAGTAAACTTCACTAGTCCTCCTTGAGAAGTGCACACCAATTGAGAAAGATGAGATGAAGTGTGAGAAAAATTCTATTTATATTCTTCGTTTGAATTGATTTTTACTCTTGAGGCCGACCTATACTTTTATTTTATTCTTTATTTATCTTTCAAGCCAACTTGTCATTTTTTCTTCTAGAGTCAATTTACGCATTTTGCTGGGGTGCTTATGCTCTTTCTTGTCTTCCACTTTCTCTAGGACTTCTTCAATGGATTGTATTGACTCCTTGGTTATTTCTTCATCATATAAAAGTTCTCCTTGTTGATATCTCCTCACATGGGGTCACATTCTTTAAGTAGATCTCTAATGTTGGTTTCACCATACTCCAAGAATTCATGGACACTTCTTAGAGCCAATTTTAAAATTCAATGTTATATTAGACTTTGTCTAATATACAAGGAGATAAGATCTCCATGTAGCATAGAAAAGTCATATCACTCTATAAGAATAGATCACTCTGGCTAAGTAACACTCACACCTGGAGTACACAATGTGATCTCTAGCCTCCTACAATCTAGCCAACACATGACTGAACGGGGCTAAGCATCCAAGCCATAAGGCACACAGTCAAGGGCTACGACAGGGCCATTCTCTCTAGGTCATGAACCCATCCAAGAGAATGATCTGCAGAATGTTTTCCTGATTCTGGAACCATGGAGAACATCAATACTCCTTCTCGACGAGGGATAAATTCTGCGGCAAGTCGCTAAATTTGTGAGAATGTACATAATGTGAATCTTGAGTCTATTAAGACTACGTTGGGTCCATTCACTACTAACCAAAATGAATATTTATGTGAATGAATGAGTCATTTTCCTTCACTATGGATTCCCGTGGAGAACATCTGCCCGATGCTACTCATCTATACTGCATCTTCATATGTACGGTACCTGTACTGGATCCACATTTGCACTACATATGTACTGGAAATACATTGCATATGTACTACAACTGCATCTATACTACAATGTTTGTACTGCAACTACATATGTACTACTGTACTGCAACTAGATTTGCACTGGGCCATTTAATGCAATGAATGTATGCCACTCATTTATCGAACGATCATGATGTCTGATCCATTCATCTCTCATATGAATGTATTATGCTCATTTGTAAGATCATCATAGTGTTTGGGCCATTCATCTCTCATATGAATGTTTTCCTACTCATCAGGGTATCTGGACCATTCATCTCTCATAGGAATGTATTCCTACTCATCAAGGTGTCTAGGCCATTCATTACTCAAATGAATGTATTCTAGTTCATCACGGTGTTACACATTCATCAATGCTCCCTCTCACTAATCGAGGCATTCTCCATGATACCAAGCTTGTCCCTAAAGTATACAAACTTTCCTTGGACAGAGGCTTGGTGAGAATGCCGACTATTGTTCATCTGTGGATATTTATTGGAGCTTCATAAATCCCTTTTGCACCATGTCTTGGATGAATTAGTATTTGATCTCCAGATCAAATAGTTTTGTAATAGTGGCTGCAATTTTCTCTACTTCTATTGTACTGAGTGCCATAGAATCATGCTTCCCGCTAATCCAGGAAATCAATTGATCCAAGTTGAAGGAATACGTCAAGATGCTTCTCTATCTATAACACTCTTCTTAGTCAGAATCTGTATATCTTTTAAAAATTCACTTCATCATCTAAGATCATATCCAATTGTACCACACAGGTACCTCAACACATGCTTTTCCACAACCCATTAGAGGAGTCTCGACTCAACCAAAAATGGCTCAGGGTATTTACTGCAAAGAAAACATCTCATCAAGAATATGATTAGTTGATATACATCACCAAATTCGAATCTAAAGCGAAATCACTTAGCTTCTCTATATCTTCACATCATGGGATCCATTGGAGCTGAATAAGAAGAGAAATCACTTAGCTTCTCTAGATATGTCATCATAGGTGTGTTTATGGAATTACACTCCACCATGTCGTATCTTTCAATATCTTGATGGTTCACTCCCTCTACCCGAGGAAGATCTCATCACACATCCAATCCCAATAATATGGGACTAGAGGCTAACTCCCTCTTAGACTCATCTATGAGCCTCTCTACTCTAGTAAGGAACATATCATACAATATACAATGCCAAGATAATTGGGTCATCATCAACAACCTTGTAGTAAAGGTTGGAATCCACATCACTCTTGGTGAAGTCCAAGCTAATAAAATATATGTTGATCCTAGCATACCAAGCTCTGGGGGTCTACTCGATTTTGTACAATATCTTCTTTATCAACTTGTGTTGCAACTACTCCCTCAATGAGGGAGCATACTTCTCTCTCTACATTTGAGTATCGTGCTCCCTCTACATCTGTCACCACTCTACTCTCTCTCTATATTTAGTATCCATTTGTGTCATCACCCATCAAGTGGGTCTTCTAAGGAGAGCCTCCTAGTCAATCAAGAACACTAAATACTCTCTCTGAGTCTGCAACCATGGTTGTCCTTTATGAGCCATCTCTAATGCTAATATGGATTAAATGTTAGATATTATAGATCTACTTGGAGGTCACCATTGAATTCCCTTCAAGTCTTGGCATTATCATGCATCATTCTTATTGGTTGCTTATACTGTTCTGGAGGTTTTCTAGAAAGACCTAGGTTCTACGTGGTTCAAGGAACCAACAAAACCCCCATTTCAACGGCCCTTTCGGCAACAGTCTGCAAGCAGAATGAGGTCTCACCTGAGGCGAAGTTGATTGGGAGGTTGTGGAATCAGGTTTCCACAACCAACTGATGAGTGCTTAATAGACTAGTGAGTAGCACGCTATAGGACTCATGCTGCGAACTGGGGACTACGCAAAGTTCACTTCTTCACGGGTAACACTTATACAATGGCGCATCCAAGGAACTGTGCTTCTCGGGGTGGTTCTTAGACAACAAGATAGCGCCAAAGAGACTGCGCTTCCTCTTCGGTACTTAACCACTTTAATGGATTTAACCTAGTATAAGTTATGCATTCAACAACACCTTAGAATGAACCTTGCAAACTTATACACTATAACAACAACCATGTAATTGCGCACTTCTGGTGCTGAACTCAGGGAATCGTACTATACAGACTTCATTGGCTAAGTGTTTACCCAATTAACTTATGCATTCATCTGACTAGAAATACTTATGCATTCGACATTCATTCACACATGTGGTTACTTAACATATTATCCCCATCTTCTATCCTTATGGTGACTACATATAAAAGCAAGCACACATGCATTCACAAACAAGATCTTAATCATTCACATAAGCAAATACAGAGATATAAACTCATAATCAATCACATAACAAAGAATTTAACGTGGTTCACCCCCAGGATGGGAGCTACCCACAGGAACTGTTGTTGTATTATTTTTGGGAAGGGTACAACAGTTCCAGTATGTGCACTCAGTTGCAGACTCTCTTCTCTCTCGATAGGTCACTGCGCACACAGCTGCAAATCCTTTTACAATTATCTCTCAACAGAGATCTAGATTCAACAATAATCAACTATTCACGATCAGAGATTAACCCTTTCCCTTACAAAATTTTGCTTTATATAGAGATCATGCCCATAGGTCACATCTGTTACAATGATTAGGCTAAAAACCCTTAGGTTACAAAATGGTGCAGTTACCTGCCGACTCGGCCTATCCCAGTCGACAGCTGCTTTACACACTTCTGGTCATTCTATTGGACCACTCGCAACTTGCACGCCCTTCTGACATCCGCGGTCTTTACAAAACGGTTATACTGCATCGTGGTGTGTCGCTTTCCGTCCCTCTGGCCTGCCTAACGTTGTCAGCTTCATGGATTAGATTCTAACTATTTTCTGCCACTCTCTTGATAGGTCACTTTCATCCGCCTTCACGCTTGTTGATGTATTTGTAACTTCGGAAGATATTCTTCTATGTATTACACTTGTACCTTATTATATTCATGTCAAAACCCAGAAATTTCCGAAAAATTTAAAATTTTTAAGATAGCAATTAATGTTATTAAATGCATTCCTTGATCTGTTTGATTTAGTTAAGTGATCATAAATATGTCTGAATGATTTGTCATTGTACTTAAATGTTAAATGTGAGTCTTATTTATCGTTACTGATGGTTTTTCTGTTTTCAATCACAAGGGGGAGTTGTCATCGCAGACTGGGCTTACTTAGCTACCGAGCTAAGGTATCCAATTGTCTTTCACTTACAGGTATACAGGTAAAGTACAGGTCGCTGCAAATGATTTTTAAAAGCATTAAAATTACTTTAACTATACCAAAATGTCCAGTAAAAGTTTACACATGTGAGACAGATTGTCAAGTGTAAAAAGGTAGAAGTTCCTTCCTGTAATTTTCATGTATTCTTACTGATAGAGAGTCGACAATTTTGCATGAGAATATGATAGATATTGTTCTTTATCAGAATGATTTAAATACCACTATGGAGTATCGTTCTTTGACATTATTATTGTGTTGCAATACTATCTCTTATCTAGCGCTGTGTAATGTCAGTGGAATATGATATTCCAACCATCTTACTTATCTATTGCTACTGTGTGATTCACTTGTAAGGATCTAGAAATTTTTAACATATAAATAACTCATTACTTGCACTGTATAATATTCTGTCAGTTCATATCTTCTTACAATATTCCTTTAGGGTTTGCTTGGTTTGCACCACTATTCCTATTTCTAGAAATAATAACAAACAAGGCTATCAGCTATCTTAAATGACAATGGTATAGTAGAATTGTAAGTCATAGTACTTGTCTTCATCTTATTATTTTGTAGATTTATAGATTTTGATGTAACCCTTGCCGATTCTCATGATGCTAGGGTTAAGACATAAATATTGATAGGTTGTTCTATACTATTACAAACTTATCATACATATAACTTTTATAATGTAATCGTTTTTCTCGATGACTAGAGTACCTCATGACTGAGTTTTTTGAACAATAATCAATTTGCATGAATTAATAATTCATCGTTTAATCTGTGCAATGCTGGTTTAAAGGTATTATCCTAATGTATGATTAAAAGGATAACATGTATCTATGTTATTTTAATCTTTTAAGGAAGGCCAAGCAACAACTATATTACTCATACTATGATTTGATTTTATCAACGATGATGAGGATCTCCTAACCTTGAACGTTATTGACAAGGTATGATTTTTAATGGCTATAGGGTAATATATATTATGGTTTGCCTACTCTTGTTCGAAGGCATAGTTTGAAATGAGGGAAATGGTGCAATTTACACTATGTTATCATGACCCTAAAGGAATATCCAAACCATGATTAAAGTGCATCGACTCTATGATTTTTAATTGATGAACAACGATTGTAGCACAACAAGGGACTATAGAACGTAACCCACTGCATGTTAAACATTAAAAGGCGACGTGGAAGTTTCTACGCCAAGTGTTGGTTCAACCCTAAACCCAGCATTTTTCCTTTGCCTTCGGGCCTGGTCCTTCTGTAGAAACCCTCCTGTCCGAATCTGAACCCTACCGAGATGTTAAGGAACACAACTCTTCTGCAACTTTGAATCCTTCGTGCTTATTCACCTCGTTACAAGAGAATCAATGTGTTTTTGTTAATGGCGACTGTGGTTGGGTAAAATCCCAGGGTTTTATCCTTTTCATGTCAAAGTTTATCCCTGTCTTTGCATTGCCATTACTCTTGGCTAGGTTCTGCTGAAGTTTTCAATGTAGTAGCTGTCTTATTTCCGCCAGCTCGTGGCATTTGTTGTCGAGGATTGGAGTTCTTACACTTCCCTTGCTTACAATTAACATGCTGAATACAGTGTTAAAGCTGCTCCCCGAAAAAGGTAAGTTACAGGACTTCACCCTTATCGTTATAGTTTAAAGATTTGGATTTCATATAACCGCGTTTATTAACTAGTACCAAATGTGAATGCAGGACCTGTCTGCTCGTGATGGTGTACAGGGCGCTTCCCTCAATTCGGTGGGCTTCTCCGGGTAAGCCTGGTCGATAGCCATGGCATTCCTCCTTGTTGGTTGTAGGTCTTAGGGTCTGTGTTGCATGAAGGGATATAGGATTTACAGCAGCATTTGTTATGTGTTTGAATGAAAAATTAAGGGCTTAGATCCCGGGTCGTATAGAATATTACGACCATGGTTCAATTTATAATTCTAGTTTTGTTTTTGTGTTGATAACTCCTGTGGAGGAATTACAGTAAAGACTTTGGAGCCAGCCTGTAGATGACATTATGGCCTCATAGTTTTTAATACAGGGCTCAAACAATTGTACTCAGGGTTTGTTAATACGTTTTTTTTTTTTATATTAAACTTATAAAATCTTGTTTTTGCTCCTTGAAATTGTTTTAATATAAACCTAGATAGGTTCTACGTTTTCAATGTAATTAGCAACGAAAGGGAACTACGGCTGTGGTGAAAATGTTCTAGATACAGACTCTGTAGTTGCGATTTTTCTTCTGTTGGAAGTTCTTGAGAAACATGTAAAGGATAATATGATGATAAAGAAGCTCGACAATGAGCTGGGAAACCATTTTGTCTGTCTCGTTTCGTGGTGGATTAAATATCTAGGTTTTCCTGGAATGATAGGGTTTTGTTTGGAACACGCCCAGGGTTTTGGTTAGTTAACTTACTATAAAAAAATTCTGCCTATACACAGGCTTGAGTAAAACGTGTTTTGTTTTTGTTCTAACTGTGTGTAGTGATGTTAATTCTTTTCATCCTCCCAAAAAACTGTTACGGGGATTAAGGCTCGGCTATGGGTTGAATCTTATATTAATTTGTGAGCAATGGTTTTGTTTTACGTTTCTTTTAATGTGTAAAGTAAGCTTTTTAAATACGACTTGTTACAGTCATTCTACATAAATGAGTGTGGCGTGCGTTGTGACTTTCTGTGTTTACATACTGTTTTGAATAGAATTAAATTGCGGCCGTAGCTGGAAACCTGGTCTTAAACCCTAGCGTTTATATTAATAGTAAAAACTGAAAATGATAGAGTTTAAATAGTTCAAAAGTTACAGTTTGGATTCTGTCCTGTTGCTTGGTCTATCGTGTTTGGTTAAGGTTCTGATGTTAGTAATACTATAGGGTTTGTGAATCCTAGAAAAAGGTAGTTCGAGCTCCACAGTCATAATTTGGTTTAGTTGCTTCCTCTGTGGTTATGAATTCAACTCTGCTGCTATTAAAGATTTAAAAGGGAGAAGAAAAGATAATACAAAGTTATTTGAGCTCAATAAATGAGCTAAAGATAAGAAGAGACGGTTTTGTGGTTCGATTTATGACTCTGTTGATACAAATAAACTCGATGTCGAGCTATTCTTAGTTCTGTTATCTAACCTGTGTTTAAAAACATGTAATTTTGTTAACTGTAGTCAAATGCTTGTATCGATCTTCTGTTAGGTTTTCTGTACCATGGTTTGGTTTGATAGTTAATCATTGTAGAAGTTGTTTCTAGCATTAGTTGTAACTAATCTGAAAGGCATTGATAAATGATATAAATACTGTGATTTAAATGGCTATGTTTAGTACAGTTCCTATGGTTGTTTAATGAGTTGTAATACCAGAGAATCAAAATAACTTGTACCCTTAGACCCTACATATCTATTTTTTGTGTTATTATAAATAAACTAAGTTTAACAAATACAACAGTTACTATTACTTACAGTATTACTACTATTTATTATGCATTATAAATATTTTATCCGTAAGCTAATAATATAAAGGAAATCTTAACATAGTAACTATTATTTAATCTACCACTGATATTCAGGGATTGCGAATTTCTTACTGAATTAATTAATACTCAGACATAATGAAGATAAACATAACATGCATTCATTTATACTTAATAAACAAAACATCAGTAAGTAGCAGAACTTGTTTCAAAACTGTGGACAACAACAACAATGGGAGGCTGTTCCTCCCTACCAACTCCTGCAAAGTGCCCAGACAGCACTTCTCAGGACCCCCGAGCTTGCTCTGGTCTCCCTGGCTGGAACTAGGTGCAGCAAAACAATTCACTCGGCCAAACAGCTAAACTGGAACCAAGTTACTGCGGCATCCCTCTCAAACGACTTCCTTACTGTATTTCCCACTTCCTCAATGGGACTCCTGAATAGCATTCACCTAAATGTATTCTCCCTCCAGAACTATTGAACCCCCAGCTCAGTTCATTGAGTACTATTTAAAAGATTGCCTAGGTCTTTGTTGGGTTAACTGTCATTAATGAGCCACCTGCTCAGATTCCACTTTCTTAGGGAATCATGACCCCAAAATATAGGGAAGTTGCCACCTGCAACTTAGGAAGTGTTTGAGGATGCTGCCACTTGTCTTTTGCCTTTCCACCTAGTTCCATCCACCAGTTAGACCAGTAACCTCTTTTAACAGCTCTCCCATGCTGTTGTCTCCATAATTTATTTATTAATAATAAAATATTTAGAATTACATTCCATTTCTAGTGACTCTGCTGAGTCATCAATTTCTACTAAGCATTAAATTTAACATAATGTCTTAGAAATATGATAAAATAATTACATTATTTTCACAAAATTGGGGTATGTGACATACACACCCCCTTAAAATGTAACATCGTCCTCGATGTTACTTATTCTTCATCCTCAGCCACCTGCTGGAATAGATTTGGGTATGCTTCCCACATCTTACTTTCCAGTTCCCAGGTAGCTTCTTCAGGACTAAGGTGCTTCCATTGCACCTTCAGCTGTCCAATGGTGCGGTTCCACAGAGTAATTTCCCTCCCCCCGAGGATACAATCCGGTTCCACAAGAACTTCCCCTTCTGGTTCTACCTGTACAATGTTCCAGTCAATAACATGAGTAGCATCATGAAGATACTTTTTCAGAACAGAAATATGAAAAACATTGTGTACTTTTAAATTAGGTGGTAAGGCTAGCTGATAAGCAAGTTGACCGATTCTAGATAAAATTTCAAACGGACCACAGTAACGTGGCGCTAATTTTGCACAACTTCCCAGTCTTAGGGAGCTCTTCTTTGGCCTTACCTTGATGAACACATGTTCACCTACCTGGAACTCTTTAGGAGTTCTTTTCAAATCTGCTTGACTCTTTTGCTGATCCTGGGCAATCTTCAAATTTTCCTGCACTTGTTTCACAATCTGTTCCATCTCTTTTAATAAATCAGGACCTAACACTAATCTATCTACCGGATTACTCCAAGAGATAGGAGTGTTACATTTACGTCCATACATAACTTCAAAAGGACTGAACTTAGCTGACGATTGATAGCTGTTATTGTATGCAAATTCTGCTAAATGTAAATAATCCTCCCACTTACCAGGTTGATCTTTAACATACATTCTTAGTAGATCTTCCAATACCTGATTAACTCTTTCAGTTTGTCCATCCGTCTGAGAATGGAAGGAAGTGCTGAAATTCAGTGTGGTGTTTAATCCTTTAAACAAGGATTTCCAGAAATTCCCTGTGAATTTAGGATCCCTGTCTGAAATAATAACTTTTGGAACACCATGTAACCGAAAAATCTATTTCAGAAAAATATCAGCTATGTTTGCAGCCTTGTAAGTGGTTTTAACAGGAATAAAGTGTGCTGATTTACTTAATTTGTCTACTACCACCATAATTGAATCATTCTGATGCTGATTTTTGGGTAATCCCGTAATGAAATCTAAGCTGATTATTTCCGACTTCCAGCTGGGAATAGGTAAAGGTTGCAGCAACCCAGCTGGATGTTGGTGTTCTGTTTTCACTTGTTGGCAGTCCAAACATCTAGCTATATACTCAGCTGTTTCAGATTTCATATTAGGCCAAAAATATTCTTTTCTCAACATGGTGATAGTCTTCTGGTAGCCTAGATGCCCTGAGTAAGGGGTTTTATGAACTTCGTCCAGAATTAATAGTTTAACTTTAGGTACATTTGGAACATACAGCCTGTCCTTAAACAATAAAAATCCCTCTTTGTTTAGGCTATAACCCTTTATTAAACTTCCTGTAGGTTCATCTTTAGCTGTAACTTGTAACTTTTGATAAATTTCATCTGATTTTATCCCTTCAGCCAACTGTTCATTCAAATCAGAGGTATAAGTGCTGCTAGCTGATACAAAATTCAGCCTAGCATTTCTGCTCAAAGCATCAGCCACCTTATTTTCCTTTCCTTTTATGTGCTGAATTTTGAAATCATATTCACTTAAGAAGGCCAACCACCTGGCTTGTCTTGCATTTAGATTAGGCTGATCTAAAAGGTATTTCAGACCCTTATTATCAGTCATTAAAGTAAATTTTCTGCCTATTAAGTGGTGTCGCCACATTTTTAAGGCATGAATGACAGCAGCTAATTCCAAATCATAAGTGGCATAATTCTTTTCGTGAATCTTCAGCTTCCTGGACTCATAGGCAATGACATACCCATCCTGAGTCAACACTCCGCCAAGACCATCATTACAAGCATCGGTGCAGACTACAAAATCCTTATTAGGGTCCGCTATTCTCAGAATAGGCGCAGTTGTTAATAAGGTCTTTAGTTTCCTAAAGCTTTCATCACACTTCATGTTCCAATCGAACTTCTTGCCTTTCTTTTGCAAGGAAGTGATTGGGTTGGCTATTTTTGAAAAGCCTTCAATGAATCTCCGGTAGTAACCCGTTATTCCCATGAAGGACCTAACATCTGTTACGTCTTTTGGTACTGGCCAATCCTCAATTGCCCGGATCTTTTTAGGATCAACTGAAATCCCTTCCTTGGTGACTACATGTCCTAAGTACTGGATTTCATCTTTGAAGAAGTCACACTTACGAAACTTCGCAAAGAGCTGCTGCTCTCGTAGTTATTGTAAGACTATCCGTAAATGTTCTTTATGCTCCTCTTCATTCTTAGAATAAACTAAAATGTCATCGATGAATACGACAACAAATTTATCTAATTACTTGTGCATTATGTTATTCATTAGGCACATAAAGACGGCTGGGGCATTAGTAAGCCCGAATGGCATTACGACAAATTCGTAATGTCCATATCTCGTTCTGAAAGCTGTCTTAAATATATCCTCTTCTTTAATCCTCACTTGATGATAACCTGATCTCAAGTCTATCTTAGAGAACACCGTAGCTCCACGTAGTTGATCAAACAGATCGTCTATGCGAGGTAACGGATATCTGTTTTTAATCGTCATCTTGTTCAGTTGACGGTAATCTATGCAAAGTCGCATAGTTCCATCCTTCTTTTTAACAAAAATTACTGGTGCTCCCCAAGGGGACACACTGGGTCGAATGTACTTCTTATCTATTAACTCCTTTAACTAAGTCTTTAATTCATTAAGCTCCAAAATATTCATACGATACGGAGCTTTTGAACTGGGTACAACACCTGGTACAAGTTCAATTATAAAGTCCAGTTCTCTTTTGGGAGGTAATCCTGGGATTTCCTCCGGGAATACATCAATAAATTCATTTACTATAGGGATATCCTCT
Source organism: Larix kaempferi (assembly GCA_027924585.1). Taxonomy (NCBI): domain Eukaryota; kingdom Viridiplantae; phylum Streptophyta; class Pinopsida; order Pinales; family Pinaceae; genus Larix; species Larix kaempferi. Next base: position 4,416,588 of record BSBM01000118.1, read on the forward strand.
ACTGTTATCCTGCTGCCTTCAGACTTATCTGTCTCATTTGTAATAGTTACAGCATAGGCTTTGCACCCTTTTCTGACTACCCTTTTAAGTTGTAAAGCAGAAATCTGCCTGACTACTGTTTTCCGAGGAATACCCCTAACAGTTACAGGCTGTCCATTATTGTTTACACACCTAAAAGTTTTGTCAAAAATGTTTAAAACTACCTTATGCTGTTCTAACCAATCCATACCAATAAGCATGTCATACGAGCCTAGTGGCAGAATATTTAATTGAACAGTAGTTTGAAAATCATTCATATCTAAAGTACATTCTTTAACATAACAATTTACCTTCCTTTTTGCCCCAGTGGCTAGTTGTACTGACCAAGAGTTATCAAATCTTTCAACAGTCAGATTACATTTTTCTACTAGCTGGGGTGAAATATAACTAAGACTAGCACCTGGATCTATTAAAATAGTTACAAGGGTTTTGTTAATCATACCTCCTACTTCCACCATGGAAGTTTGATAGTCAGCTTGGCGGTTCTCCAATGCTGCATTTATTCGGGGCATAGTTCCTGCAAGGTCTCCAACAGTCATTTCTTCTTGTATAGTATGAATATTGCTGATTGGTTTCTTTCGATTTGGGCAAACTGAAGCATAATGTGGACCATTACACTCCCAGCACTTAACAGGCTCCTTCCGTTCAAAATTCTTAGTGTAATTTCCGTGATTGTTAGGAACCTCCTTGCTACCCTTGAAGTTACTAGAATTATTAGTAACTCCATTTTTGCTTCCCTGGAAGTTTTTACCATTAAACAGGGTTCTGTTCTTGTTATTTTTTAAAGTTTTCTGGGGTACAAACTCCTTTTTCCTATACTCAGGCTGATTGCTGTTCTTTTTAGCTTTCCAGCTGGCTATCCCTTCTTTCTTTCTATTCTGTTCATAACAAAAATTAGCCTTTCGCATAGCCTCTTCCAGCATTTTGGGGTTATCATATTCAATTCTGTCCTTGATATGATATGGCAGGAAGCTAAGAAACCGCTGTATTTTTGGTTTCTCTTCGACAAAATACAACACATACCTTAACAGACTCAAGAATTTACTGTTTAAGTCCTTCATAGTCATAGATCCTAGCTTCAATTCATAAAATTCCTTGGCCCTTTCTTCATAGTATTGTTTAGAAAAAAATTTCTTTTTGAAGTACCTTTTAAAAGTACTCCAATTAACTTCTTTTTCTTTAATCCCTTTGACCCTTTTCAGGTCTTGCCACCATATATCTGCCTTTCCAGAAAGGTTATATATGGCCATTCTTGCCTTGAGCTGATTTGAATAATTGTAGATCTGAAAATATTTTCTCATCCCGGATAACCAGGACTCTGCCTCTTCTCCTGTCTCAGATTCTCCATTGAAAGTTGGGGGTTTTATTTTCTTAAACTCCCCAGATATCTCTTCATAAGGTCTGTACTTTTTCCTTCTGTTATGTAGCTTAGCTTCACTGCTGTCACTAGTAGTACGATAACTGTGTTGTTCCCTTCTTTCTTCAAATGATGAACTGCTGTCAGATTTAGCTGGTTTCATCCTTTTAGACCCTCTTTGATGACTAGCTTTTTCAAATTCAGCTCTTTTCCTTCTTCCTTCTGTCTGAAATTTTTCTATCAATAATTGATTTAGCTGCTCTTGAGTTTTCGGAATTCTTTCGTTATCCTTCTTGACTGTTTCTATTTTCGTCTTTAAACCTTTTATGGTCTGCATCAGTTCCGAGGAGTGAGCAATTACCTCCTCTGTCACAGGTTCTCTCGACATCTGTCTTGTCGCAGCGTTTGGAGATTCCTCCTCAGCATATTCTCCTAGTTTTTCCATACCTTCCTGTTAGATTCAGAAAAAGGAAAATTTTCTGCTCTGTTTTTATAAAATAGAAAATACAAGTTAGTACATGATATTTATATATATAATTTTTTTTTTTTCATTGGCACTGTTCTGCGGAAACTAGTGGAGCCATATTAAGGCCTAGTGTATGAACCATGCTCTGATACCACATGTCAAAACCCAGAAATTTTCGAAAAATTTAAAATTTTTAAGATAGCAATTAATGTTATTAAATGCATTCCTTGATCTGTTTGATTTAGTTAAGTGATCATAACTATGTCTGAATGATTTTTCATTGTACTTAAATGTTAAATGTGAGTCTTATTTATCGTTATTGATGGTTTTTCTGTTTTCAATCACAAGGGGGAGTTGTCATCGCAGACTGGGCTTACTTAGCTCCCGAGCTAATGCATCCAATTGTCTTTCACTTACAGGTATACAGGTAAAGTACGGGTCGCTGCAAATGATTTTTAAAAGCATTAAAATTACTTTAACTGTACCAAAATGTCCAGTAAAAGTTTACACATGCGAGACAGATTGTCAAGTGTAAAAAGGTAGAAGTTCCTTCCTGTAATTTTCATGTTTTCTTACTGATAGAGAGTCGACAATTTTGCATGAGAATATGATAGATATTGTTCTTTATCAGAATGATTTAAATACCACTATGGAGTATCGTTCTTTGATATTATTATTGTGTTGCAATACTATCTCTTATCTAGCGCTGTGTAATGTCAGTGGAATATGATATTCCAACCATCTTACTTATATGTTGTTACTGTGTGATTCACTTGTAAGGATCTATAAATTTTTAACATATAAATAACTCTTTACTTGCACTGTATAATATTCTGTCACTTCATATCTTCTTACGATATTCCTTTAGGGTTTGCTTGGTTTGCACCACTATTCCTATTTCTAGAAATAATAACAAACAAGGCTATCAACTATCTTAAATGACAATGGTATAGTAGAATTGTAAGTCATAGTACTTGTCTTCATCTTAATATTTTGTAGATTTATAGATTTTGATGTAACCCTTGCCGATTCTCATGAGGCTAGGGTTAAGACATAAATATTGATAGGTTGTTCTATACTATTACAAACTTATCATACGTATAACTTTTATAATGTAATCGTTTTTCTCCATGACTAGAGTACCTCATGACTGAGTTTTTTGAACAATAATCAATTTGCATGAATTAATAATTCATCGTTTAATCTGTGCAATGCTGGTTTAAAGGTATTATCCTAATGTATGATTAAAAGGATAACATGTATCTATGTTATCTTAATCTTTTAAGGAAGGCCAAGCAACAACTATATTACTCATACTATGATTTGATTTTATCAATGATGATGAGGATCTCCTAACCTTGAACGTTATTGACGAGGTATGATTTTTAATGGCTGTAGGGTAATATATATTATGGTTTGCCTACTCGTGTTCGAAGGCATAGTTTGAAATGAGGGGAATGGTGCAATTTACACTATGTTATCATGACCCTAAAGGAATATCCAAACCATGATTAAAGTGCATCGACTCTATGCTTTTTAATTGATGAACAACGATTGTAGTACAACAAGGCACTATAGAACGTAACCCACTGCATGGGAAACATTAAAAGGCGACGTGGAAGTTTCTATGCCAAGTGTTGGAGATATTTAAGTGTTGGTTCAACCCTAAACCCGGCATTTTTCCTTTTCCTTCGGGCCTGGTCCTTCTGTAGAAACCCTCCTGTCCGAATCTGAACCCTACTGAGATGTTAAGGAACACAGCTCTTCTGCAACTTTGAATCCTTCGTGCTTATTCACCTCGTTACAAGAGAATCAATGTGTTGTTGTTAATGGCGACTGTGGTTGGGTAAAATCCTAGCGTTTTATCCTTTTCATGTCAAATTTTATCCCTGTCTTTGCATTGCCATTACTCTTGGCTAGGTCCTGCTAAAGTTTTCAATGTAGTAGTTGTCTTATTTCTGCCAGCTCATGGAATTTGTTGTCGAGGATTGGAGTTCTTACACTTCCCTTGCTTACAATTAACATGCTGAATACAGTGTTAAAGCTGCTCCCCGAAAATGGTAAGTTGCAGGACTTCACCCTTATCGTTATAGTTTAAAGATTTGGATTACATATAACTGCGTTTATTAACTAGTAGCAAATGTGAATGCAGGACCTGTCTGCTCGCGATGGTGTATAGGGCGCTTCCCTCAATTTGGCGGGCTTCTCCGGGTAAGCCTGGTCGATAGCCATGGCATTCCTCCTTGTTGGTTGTAGGTCTCAGGGTCTGTGTTGCATGAAGGGATATAGGGTTTACAGCAGCATTTGTTATGTGTTTGAATGAAAAATTAAGGGCTTAGATCCCAGGTCATATAGAATATTACGGCCATGGTTCAATTTGTAATTCTAGTTTTGTTTTTCTGTTGATAACTCCTGTGGAGGAATTACTGTAAATACTTTGGAGCCGGCCTGTAGATGACATTATGGCCTCGTAGTTTTTAATACAGGGCTCAAACAATTGTACTCAGGGTTTGTTAATACGTTTTTTTTTTATATTAAACTTATAAAATCTTGTTTTTGCTCCTTGAAATTGTTTTAATATAAACCTAGATAGGTTCTACGTTTTCAATGTAATTAGCAACGAAAGGGAACTACGGCTGTGGTGAAAATTTTCTAGATACAGACTCTGTAGTTGTGATTTTACTTCTGTTGGAAGTTCTTGAGAAACATGTAAAGGATAATATGATGATAAATAAGCTCGACAATGAGTTGGGAAACCATTTTTGTTCGGATATCCACATCATCTTTTTCAGATCTTGCATGCAAATTAGGGTTTGCATGCAGAATCTAGGGTTTGCATGCACCTGCATGCACTCGCATGCATCCCAGTCACCAGTTTGATGCCTCCAGCACCTTATCCACTTCATTCTAGCACCCGGGAGCCACCTACCACAGAGTTTTAGCCCTCCTAAGCTGAAAGGCGCCCACTTCTCACCTACTGCCAGAGAAGGGCGCACTTGTTCACCTACCACTGCAGTTTCACTTCAGTTACATTCAGTTAGCTCCGATTCTCCCTGATTTGAGGCTAGTTTCACTCCCAACTGACTGTATCACTTCCGTTGGACCTCCAGTTTGATTAGGTGACTTGTTCTGACTTCACTTAGCCTCCCATGTGCCCCCACTAAGCCTCCAGATCCTATATCAGTGCTACACACTTCAGTTACACTTATTACACTCAGTTAGACTCAGATTGACACCTGGATGACTGGTTGTTGTGATTGATGAGCACCACCGATGATTGATGAGGACTCCTAGATAGAGTCAAGCTACGCCATTCTGTAATTCGAATGACCTCCTTAGGCAATTCGAATTGCTCTGTCATTGTGACAGTTTGTATTGTAATTCATTCACCCTTTCTGGGATAGAGAGCACTGCTACATGTTTTGCACAGTTTTGCACCATATTTTCTATGTTCATCTGTTGTGATTGATTTACTTGTTCATTAGATCTGCTGTGACTAATTTTACATGGTATCAGAGCCATTGCAGGGACAAGATCTCTTTTCTACAGGTGTTTATACAAGAAGATTTGACTGAATTGCTAAAAATTGCAAAAAGTTTGGCATGAGATATCTCAAGGGCATTCGCTCCTGTGCATGCAAAGCTTGAAAATTATTCCAATACCACTCCAGAAGCTTGAGTTACCACATAATTCCTGGATCTGATACATTGGACCCATTCAACATTGCTTGAAATCCAATCCCAGGTGTGATGCAACTCTCAAAGGGTGGATTGTTCGACCTTATTGTGGTTGTTTTGATGTGATTTGCAGGTTTATTGTCTCCTCCAAGTGCACTCACTATCTTCTGCATGCAAGCCTTCCTACATCAATTGCATTCGCTACAGTCTGCATGCAAGCTTCCTCTTCATCAGTTGACTCGCTCCTAGCAATGGAATACTCTTCTTCAAAGCCTATCCTCACCCCTTTCAATTATTTTGATTGGAAAGATGATATGGAGATCATATTACGTTCAAAAGGTTACTACCGAGTCACTATTGGTCTTGAATTGGAGCCAAGCAATCTATCAGATAGAACCAAACACTACAACAAGTTTGATGAAGCTTATGGTCTTCTTAGTCTCTCCATCTCCAAAGATCTTCACTTCCATCTCAGCGGATTGAAGACTCCAAAAGCCATATGGGAGCAACTTGAAACACTATTCGGCAAGCAGGATGAGCTTAGGGATTTTCAATTAGAGAATGAATTGATTGGCCTTAATCCTGAGAATTTTGAGACCATCAATGAATTCTTCACAAAATTCAAGAACTTGAACTTGCAATTGAAGAACAATGGTGTTATCAAAGAGGATAAACAGTTGATCCTCTCCATTCTAAGCAAGCTTGGGAAAGATTATTCGGTATTTGTCTCTACTTTCAATTCCGGTCGGCTAACTACCCCGAATTGGAAGATGCCTACCTTGAATGCCTTCATTGAGTCCGTTACGAAAGAGCATGACAAGTTGATTCAAATGGGGTCCATAAGCTCCAAAGATTCAGCCCTATTTGTTCAAGGACCCAAGATCTCGAATGGTAAAGGAAAGAAAAAGAAGGAGAAGCCCAAATTCGAGCCTCACAAGCAAAAAGACAAAGGCAAGCAAACGGATGCACCATCCGGTTCGAAATCCAAGCAAAAGGGCAAAGAAGGTAACCAAAAATCTAAATGTACTTATTGTAACCGTGGCTTTCATCCCGAAAGTTCATGTATGAAGAAGACTATAGATCAAATGGCCCTCCTTTTGGAAAAGAACAACATAACCCTTCCTGACGGTGCAAGGAAGAAGGATCGGAATGACGATCATGAAAGAGGACAAGCACTCATGGCAACGGTTTCGAAGCCCACTACTCTCTTGATAGATTCGGGTGCATCAAATCATATGGCTGCAAATATTGATTCTTTTTCCTCATTCGATCCAAACAGCTCCATCCCCATCCATTTGGGAGATGACTCAAAAATTTCTTCAAAGGGCAAAGGTACGATTCATGTAGAACATGGATGCTTTCAGAATGTTCTCTATGTGCATTCCTTAGCTTCGAATCTCCTTTCTGTGTATCAAATGACACATACTGGTGAACCAAAGCAAGTCACATTCAGCCCTAATACAGTTGAAATTTCTGATATCAAAAGTGGAAGACTAGTTGCGGTTGGAAAGGAAAACCACACTGCAAAATGCTATGAGTTTTCACACTTTATTCCGCTTGCAAAGCCCACTGCTCTTCGCACACATGGTAATGAGGTTAGTAGGATTTGGCATGAAAGATTTGGACATCTAAATTATAAGTATTTGCTGCTGCTATCAAATAAATCCATGGTAGATGGGCTTCCACAACTCCGTTCCTCGAAGGGAATATGCACCGGTTGCATTATTGGGAAGCACCCTGAGCACAGATTCGACCGCGGCAAGGCTAGCAGAGCCTCTACTATTTTGGGATTGATCCATTCTGATATCAGTGGTCCGCTGCCCCATATGTCATTAAATGGTTCAAGGTATGTTTTGACATTTATTGACGATTTTTCCCGCTTTACATGGGTATTCTTTCTCAAAAACAAGTCAGAAGTGCTTGGAAAATTCAAGGATTTTAAGGCTTCTGTTGAGACCACCACTGAGAGCAAGATCAAAGCTCTTAGATCTGATAATGGTGGGGAACATATCAAGTCCGAGTTGCTGCAAATTTGTGCCCAAAGCGGAATTAAGATCCAACATACAGTTCCCTACACACCCCAGCAGAACGGTGTAGCGGAAAGGAAAAACCGGTCACTGAAAGAGATGGCTACATGCATGATTGAATCAAAAGGTTTGGCTGCAAATCTTTGGGCTGAAGCAATCAATGTTGCTGCATATATACAGAACCGTGTTCCACATTCATCCGTGAAAGGTATGACTCCTTTCGAAGCATTCTTTGGTCACAAACCGGATGTGTCAAATTTGAGAGTTTTTGGCTCTACTGCATGGGCTAGAATTCCTTCTGAGAAGAGACGAGCTTTGGATCCACAAAGTATCGAGTGCATATTGATAGGATATGGGGAAGAATTAAAAGCATATAAACTCATGGATATCAGATCTAAAAAGATATTCATAGAGCGCAGTGTGCAGTTTGAAGAACCGCTTCAAGAATTGCAACTAGTCGAGGAGAAGACTGCCGATTCACCGCCTTCACCAGAAGAAGATCCGAGCAGTGATAATGAAGGTATGAGTTCTGATATTTCTGATATTGTAGCAGTATATGATGATCATGACATATCAGGTTCGGAATCCGACCATTATGATCCTCCTCAGTTACCAAAGTGGTCCCAAAACACTCTACAATCTGCTGGTTCTAGTCTTGGAAATCCTGCTGATCCGAGACGAACAAGAGGAGACTTTCAAAGAGCAAGTATGGCTCTTTCTATTGCTGATCCATTTCTTCCTGAGATTTTTTATTTGATGGCTGGTTCAGATCCTACATCATACTATTCATCCCATCGAGATCCGAGATGGAAAAGTGCCATGGATGAAGAGTACAGTTCTCTTCAAAAGAACAATACATGGGAGCTAGTTTCTCTTCCACCTGGAAGAAAATTAGTGAAGTGTAAATGGGTCTACCGTACTAAAGTTGCTGCTGATGGCACTATCAGCAAATATAAAGCAAGGTTGGTGGCAAAAGGTTTTTCCCAAGTCCAAGGAGTGGACTATACAGAGACCTTTGCACCGGTTGCAAAGATGGATTCCATCCGCCTTGTTTTAGCTATTGCCGCATCCAAGCACTAGGAAGTGCACCATATGGATGTGAAGAGTGCATTTTTACATGGAGACCTTGCTGAAGAGGTCTATATGCAGCAGCCAGAGGGTTATACATCAGATCCATCATTGGTTTGTAGATTGAAGAAGTCTTTGTATGGGTTAAAACAGGCCCCAAGAGCTTGGTACGCAAAGATGGACTCCTTCCTTCTTTCTCAGAATTTCCAAAGATGCAAATCTGATCCGAATGTGTATATTCAGCGAGTTAAAGGTAATTTGTTGGTTATTGTACTTTATGTTGATGATCTGCTTATTACTGGTAGCACACTTACTTCAATAAACAAGCTAAAATCTGCCTTAAATCTAGCTTTTGACATGAGCGATTTGGGCTTGCTGAGTCATTTTTTGGGCTTGGAGATAGCTCAAAATTTTGATGGGATCACTATATCTCAGCAAAAATATGCTTCCGACCTGTTATTGAAGTTTAATATGGCTGAATGTAAGGCAGCCCCATTCCCATTCCTCTCAGGAATCAGTCTTGAGGAGGGAGATTCCACACCGCTTGCAGATTGCAGTATGTATCGACAGTTGATTGGTTCACTACTTTATTTGACACATTCACGGCCTGATATCTCATATGCCGTGAGTGCTGTGTCAAGATATATGCAGCAGCCACATGAGCTTCATTGGCGAGCAGCCAAGCGGATCTTGCAGTATGTGCAAGGTACGAAACAGTTTGGCATACATTATGCTGCAGATTCTGAGCTAGATTTCATTGGTTTTACTGATTCAGATTGGGCAGGTGATAGCATTGATCGGAAGTCCACTTCTGGTTATGTTTTCATGATTGGTTATGGTGCTATTTGCTTGTCCAGCAAAAATCAAGCAGCCATTGCACTTTCTTCAGCAGAGGCAGAGTATCGAGGGGCAGTCAATGCCTGCATTTAGGCAGTTTGGTTGCAAGGTATTCTTTCCGAGTTTGGTTTTGGTGGCACTACTTCGACTGTCCTATTTTGTGACAATCAAAGTGCTATCAAGATCTCCACAGATCCAGTTTAGTGGCAGAGGACCAAACACATTGAGATTCATATGCATTACATTCGACAGTTGGTGCATGACCGCACCATCATTCTGCAATATTGCCCTACCGATGAGCAAATTGCAGACATCTTCACCAAGAGCTTCACTGAGAAGAAGTTCTCTTACCTCCGTTCACTGTTGGGGCTGAGTTCCATCATGGTGGAGACAGATTGATTCATTATTATGCTTTAGCTTGAGGGGGGGCTTTCTTCCCACTGGGTTTTCCCTCTTTCCTCACTTAGTTTATTTTCAGCATTTTTTGGATTATTGTATTGGGGTGACCTTTGGTCTTAGTTACCAGGGCCCCACATTATTTTATTGGCACATCATAGTCTAGCTAGAGGGGGGGTGTTCGGATATCCACATCATCTTTTTCAGATCTTGCATGCAAATTAGGGTTTGCATGCAGAATCTAGGGTTTGCATGCACCTGCATGCACTGGCATGCATCCCAGTCACCAGTTTGATGCCTCCAGCACCTTATCCACTTCATTCTAGCACCCAAGAGCCACCTACCACAGAGTTTTAGCCCTCCTAAGCTGAAAGGCGCCCACTTCTCACCTACTGCCAGAGAAGGGCGCACTTGTTCACCTACCACTGCAGTTTCACTTCAGTTACATTCAGTTAGCTCCGATTCTCCCTGATTTGAGGCTAGTTTCACTCCCAACTGACTGTATCACTTCCGTTGGACCTCCAGTTTGATTAGGTGACTTGTTCTGACTTCAGTTAGCCTCCCATGAGCCCCCACTGAGCCTCCAGATCCTATATCAGTGCTACACACTTCAGTTACACTTATTACACTCAGTTAGACTCAGATTGACACCTGGATGACTGGTTGTTGTGATTGATGAGCACCACCGATGATTGATGAGGACTCCTAGATAGAGTCAAGCTACTCCATTCTGTAATTCGAATGACCTCCTTAGGCAATTCGAATTGCTCTGTCATTGTGACAGTTTGTATTGTAATTCATTCACCCTTTCTGGGATAGAGAGCACTGCTGCATGTTTTGCACAGTTTTGCACCATATTTTCTATGTTCATCTGTTGTGATTGATTTACTTGTTCATTAGATCTGCTGTGACTAATTTTACAATTTTGTCTATCTCGTTTCGTGGTGGATTAAATATCTAGGTTTTCCTGGAATGATAGGGTTTTGTTTGGAACATGCCCAGGGTTTTGGTTAGTTAACTTACTATAAAAAATTCTTCCTGTACACAGGCTTGAATAAAACGTGTTTTGTTTTTGTTCTAACTGTGTGTAGTGATGGTAATTCTTTTCATCCTCCCAAAACACTGTAACGGGGATTAAGGCTCGGCTATGGGTTGAATTTTATATTAATTCGTGAGCAATGGTTTTGTTTTACGTTTCTTTTAATGTGTAAAGTAAGCTTTTTAAATACGACTTGTTATAGTCATTCTACATAAACGAGTGTGGCGTGCATTGTGACTTTCTGTGTTTACATATTGTTTTGAATAGAATTAAATTGCAGCCGTAGCTGGAAACCTGGTCTTAAACCCTAGCGTTTATATTAATAGTAAAAACTGAAAATGATAGAGTTTAAATAGTTCAAAAGTTACAGTTTGGATTCTGTCCCGTTGCTTGGTCTATCGTGTTTGGTTAAGGTTCTGATGTTAGTAATACTATAGGGTTTGTGAATCCTAGAAAAAGGTAGTTCGAGCTCCACAGTCATAATTTGGTTTAGTTGCTTCCTCTGTGATTACGAATTCAACTCTGCTGCTATTAAAGATTTAAAAGGGAGAAGAAAAGATAATACAAAGTTATTTGAGCTCGATAAATGAGCTAAAGATAAGAAGAGATGGTTATGTGGTTCGATTTATGACTCTGTTGATACAAATAAACTCGATGTCGAGCTATTCTTAGTTCTGTTATCTAACCTGTGTTTAAAAACATGTAATTTTGTTAACTGTAGTCAAATGCTTGTATCGATCTTCTGTTAGGTTTTCTGTACCATGGTTTGGTTTGATAGTTAATCATTGTAGAAGTTGTTTCTAGCATTAGTTGTAACTAATCTGAAAGGCATTGATAAATGGTATAAATACTGTGATTTAAATGGCTATGTTTAGTATAGTTCCTATGGTTGTTTAATGAGTTGTAATACTAGAGAATCAAAATAACTTGTACCGTTAAACCCTACGTATCTATTTTTTGTGTTATTATAAATAAACTAAGTTTAACAAATACAACAGTTACTATTACTTACAGTATTACTACTGTTTATTATGCGTTGTAAATATTTTATCCGTAAGCTAATAATATAAAGGAAATCTTAACACAGTAACTATTATTAAATCTACCACTGATATTCAGGGATTTCGAATTTCTTACTGAATTAATTAATACTCAGACATAATGAAGATAAACATAACATGCATTCATTTATACTTAATAAACAAAACAGCAGTAAGTAGCAGAACCTGTTTCAAAACTGTGGACAACAACAGCAATGGGAGGCTGTTCCTCCCTACCAACTCCTGGAAAGTGCCCAGACAGCACTTCTCGGGACCCCCAAGCTTGCTCTGGTCTCCCTGGCTGGAACTAGGTGCAACAAAACAATTCACTCAGCCAAACAGCTAAACTGGAACCAAGTTACTGCAACATCCCTCTCAAACCACTTCCTTACTATATTTCCCACTTCCTCAATGGGACTCCTGAATAGCATTCACCTGAATGTATTCTCCCTCCAGAACTATTGAACCCCCAGCTCAGTTCATTGAGTATTATTTAAAAGATTTCCTAGGTCTTTGTTGGGTTAACTGTCATTAATGAGCCACCTGCTCAGATTCCACTTTCTTAGGGAATCATGACCCCAAAATATAGGGAAGTTGCCACCTGCAACTTAGGAAGTGTTTGAGGATGCTGCCACTTGTCTTTTTCCTTTCCACCTAGTTCCATCCACCAGTTAGACCAGTAACCTCTTTTAACAGCTCTCCCATTCTGTTGTCTCCATAATTTATTTATTAATAATAAAATATTTAGAATTACATTCCATTTCTAGTGACTCTGTTGAGTCATCAATTTCTACTAAGCATTAAATTTAACATAGTGTCTTAGAAATATGATAAAATAATTACATTATTTTCACAAAATTGGGGTATGTGACAATTCATGATGGAGATGTATTATTCCTCCAATCAGAAGTGTCATCATTTGTATTTTTAAGTGTCGCAAGTGTTGCAAGTGTCGCAACTTATATTTGATGGGTTATTAGACCACCGATGTGGGGTCGACCCTAGTTGAGTCATGTGGATACCCAGGTTATTAGGATTCCTTAGGAAGTTGGCCCTGTTAGGTTATTGGCAGGTCAATTCAGTGTATAAATAGAGAGGTTGTGTCTCTCATTCTATTCATTCACTCACTTATCCAACTCGCATTAGTTGAGAGAGGAGTGCACACTAGTGGAGGAAGAGTAGCTGCTGGAGACATCTATCTTTTGGGTTTGATCACTGTGATCTTGTATTGTGGCTTATTCTATCGCTGAGGAAGTTGTGGTGTTTTTCACCTTCTTGGTTTTCCCCGAGGAAAATATGTGTCTCTTGTGTTTATGATTGTTATGCTATGCATTTTATTCTCTTAGTAGGATCCTAAGATAATGTTTGAATGAAATTATCAAAAAATTAACATGGTATCAGAGCCATGCTAAGAAGAAGACATTGTGCAGCTGTGGAAGCTAGGGATTCTTAATCTTTGGGTTTCTCTCCTCAGATCATCAAAGGCAGAAGGCTAGGTTGACTCTCCTTGGAAGGGCGCATCTTTCCAACGAGACAGAATTCAATTCTGATCACTTTCAGTTTTTGGCCTGTCACTACTGCGGGAAATTAGGGTTTCAGAGAAAGTTGGAATTTTTGGAATCCAAGACCACGGCTAGATGCCCCTCAAGAAAATCAAAGTTTAGAGACCAAGATCAAACTTTTTGGTTGGAAAGAAGGCTGAACTTCATCAAACCCTAATTCATAATTTTGATCAGAAAGGTGGAAAATTAGGGTTTCTGCAAAAGTTGAATTTTTTGGAATTTGTGACCACGGCTGGATGCTCCTCAGAAAAATTGAATTTTAGAGCACAAGATCAAACTTTTTTGTTGGGCAGAAGGCCGGGCTTTATCAAACCCTAGTTCGGGATCCTATCTAGAAGATCAAGAAGTTTCAAGGCAATTTTTGAGGGGTCAAATGTTGCAGATTTCAAAATTGAAGTGTACCAGCTTGATCAGCTCAACAAGGTGCATCTTTCTATCGTTTCAGAAGTTTCGAATTCAATGTTTGAATTTTTATTGTTTCTCTAACAAACCCTAATACAACTCTAGATCCAGTTTTCAACAAATCAAGTGGTAAGACCTAAATCTTTTATTTCCATTTGAGTTTCTCATTAAGATGTCTCACAACACCAAGCTTGAGGATAAGCTTGAAGGAGCTGACAACTTCTGAGCATGGAAGTATAGGATTGGGTTAATCCTAGAAGAAAATGATTTGGACACCTACATAAAGGAAGAGGTTTCAATTCCAGAGGGAGATAAGGCTAAGACCTTACACAACAATAACTTGGTCAAATCCAAGAGGATCATGATTGATTCTATCAAAGACCATCTCATACCTCACGTGTCTTCCCTAAAGACGCCTAAGGAGATGTTTGGCTCCTTGACTAAGTTGTTTGAAGGAAAGAATATAAATTGGAAGATGACTCTGCAAAATCAATTGAAAGGGGTAAAGTTCCAGACTGGAGATACCATCCAATCCTACTTTACTAAGGTCTCTCAAATCATAGAATAACTTGAAGCTATGGATGAAGTAACGAAGAATGGAGAAATTGTCATGACCACATTGAATGGCCTACCTAGGTCATGGGACTCCTTCATCCAAGATACTTGTGCTAGGAATAAATTGATCTCTTTTAGTAGACTATGGGAGGAATGTTCACAAGAGGAAGCTAGTCTTGTGGCCCGAGAAGAAAAGATGGGAAGTGAAGACCAAGCCCTCACAGTACACACTAAGAAAAGTAAGTTCCAGAGGGAGAATATTATAGCAAGAAACACCATCACTTCCATAAGAAGAAGAAATATCTCTCTCGTGTTCGATGCTTCACTTGTGATGATAAAGGACATTATTCCTCAGAATGTCCCAAGAATAAACAAAGCTTCAACAACAACAATAAGAGATATCATGCTCATGTTGCTGAGAATGATGAGCCTCCCAGAAAGAAGGCTAGGGAAGAAAGTGGAGACTCATCAAGTGACGATGAATATGTCTTAATCTCTACTCTCATAGGTACTGTTACACATGGGTGTAATGATTGGATTATTGATAGTGGGGCTTCTAAACATATGACGAGATTCAAAGAATCTCTTATGGACCTATCTGAACATGAGTCATCTCATAAGGTGAAACTTGGGGATGACTATCAATACCCCATAAAAGGAAGTGGTGAAGCCTCCTACAAGTTAGACTCGGGGAAGTCCTTAAAGATGGAAGATGTTCTATATGTACCTAGACTCAAGAAGAATATTCTCTCCATATTATCTTTGGATGCAAAAGGAATTAGAGTTACATTTGTGGATGGACAAGTACTCATGTGGCCAAAAGGTAAGACCATAGATGATGCAGTAGTGATTGGAGAGCAAGAGAGAGGACTGTACAAATTAAAGGGACAACCTGAACATGCCATGGTACATGAATCCATACAGCCAAGTGAACTTTGGCATAGAAGGCTTTCTTATGTGCACTATAGGGCACTAGCAATTGCAAGCAAAGCAGTAGAAGGTCTTCCTGAAATCTAGTCAAAGCATGAAGGTGTTTGAAAAGGATGTGCAAAAGGAAAGAACACAAAGAAATACATTTCCAGGCAATGAAAGTAAGGAAAAAGGAATCTTGGAAATTACCCACTCCGATGTATGAGGTCCGATGTCATCCAGTTCTCTGAGTGGGTATGTATATTATGTTTCTTTCATTGATAGGGAGACTTGAAGCTATTTCTTGAAGAACAAATATGAAGTATGCAGCAAATTCATGGAATTCAAAGCCTTGATAGAAAACCACAGTGAAAAGAAGATCAAAACCTTTATATCTGACAATGGTGGAGAATTCACTTTAGCAGACTTCAAGAAGCTATTGCAGAGTTGGACTCCATATGACAAATAATCTATGGATGAACTTCTCATCCATTTTCAGCCTTGGTTAAGGTGCACACTATTAGAGACTCCAGTGGTTCCTGCAAGGAAGCAACGATTGATAGGGAGTCCACCCAACAAACAAACAAAGATAAGTATTTGAATTTCTTGTATATTTGATTGTTTAAATAATATTGTTCAATCATGTATATACTTATGTTCCTAGACTTAGGTTGTGCATTATGCATATTAGAATAATTGCTATAATGAACGGTATATTACTAATATGCATGTGATGGCTAAGTGGCCTATGGCACTGTACAACATTCCATTGTTACTTATCTAGAATGAAACCTCTTTGCTGACATGTTGGGAGTAGTGCAAACTCTTAACAATGTTCTGGTAGAGATGGAAGGCATCTAGAAAGTTACCGTATGAATATGGGATATAGATGACTATTGTATTGAAGCATTGGCTAAGATAATTGAATGAATGTATGACATATGCCTTTATGTGTAAGACTTTGCTCTGAAAACTATGAGAAGTTTCTAATCATGCAATTGAATTTGACTTGTATGAAAGATCATGTACAATCGCCTACAAAAGAAGGACTACAACATTTGTTCTAGCAACGAAGTTCAAGAAAACTATCTATTGAAGATATTGAATAATCTGAAGTTCCCAGGATCTGGGATGCATTAATGGAAGGATGCCAATGTGGAGGAATACTAGTTGATCATGAAGAATGATGTTTGGGATGTGGTCCTAAGACCAGAAGGGAAGTCTGTTGTGACTTCCAAGTGGATCTATAAGATCAAGCATGCTGCAGATGGAAACATAGAGAAATACAGGGCAATATTTGTAGCTCGTGGCTTCTCCCAGAAAGAGGGGATAGATTATGAACATAATTTTGCACCTGTAGCCAGATACACTTCCATCAGAACAGTACTTGATCTAGCTGCAGTAAGGAAGTGGAAGATACACCATATGGATGTCAAGACATATTTCTTGAATGTCTAGTTGAAGAGGAAGTGTATGTGGAGAAACCACTTGGTTTTGAGATAGATGATAGGGAGTCATATGTGTGCAGATTGAAGAAAGGCTTGTATGGATTGGAGCAAGCTCCTAGGACATGGTATGACAGGATAGATAGATTCCTATCCAGTTTGGGATTTACCAAGAGTAAAGAAGATTCCAACCTTTAATACAAGGTTGAGGAAGGAAATCTAGTGATACTCCTATTGTATGTGGATGACCTGTTTGTAACAGGTGAGGATAGACTAATTGATGACACGAAGAAGAAGCTTGCTGTCGAGTTTGAAATGACGGACTTGGGCATGATACATTACTTTCTAGGTATGGAGGTGTGGCAGAGTGCAGATGGAATCTTCCTTGGACAAGGGAAGTATGTAGTAGATATCCTGAAGCGATTCGGGATGATGGACTACAAGGACATGGCCACACCTATGGCATCGAGCCTAAATCTATTGAGTGATGCTTCATCAGAGTCGGTTGATGTCATGGTGTATCGTGAGATGATTGGGTCCTTGATGTACCTAACGAACACGAGACCAGATATTTGCTTTGCAGTGAACACCTTGAGACAGTTTCTGACAGATCCTAGACATATTCACCTGATTGCTATAAAGCATATTATGAGGTACCTAAAGGGTACGATTGATTATGGGATCAAGTATGATGCGAATAAAAAGTTTAACCTGGAGGGTTATGTTGATTTAGATTGGGCATGCAGTGCTGCAGATAGGAAGAGAACTTTGGGGTGCTTCTTCAATATGGGATCAGGTGTGATCTCTTGGTTTAGCAGGAAGCATTCTTGTGTAGCACTAAGTACAACCGACAGAGTATGTCATAACTTGTTCGACCAGTTGTGAGGCAATATGGATGAGGAAGCTACTGTCTGAGTTATTTGATCTCCTGTTGGATGCTACCTGTATCTTCTGTGACAACCAGAGTTGTGTGAAGTTGTCTGAGAACCCGATGTTCCATGACAGGTTGAAGCACATCGAGTTCAAATATCACTATATCAGGGATATGGTGTAGAGAGGAGCAGTGAAGCTTCCATATGTTGCGATGGATGACCAGATTGCAGATGTGTTGACCAAACCACTAGCCAGAGTGAAGTTTGAGTACTTCATAGAGAGGCTTGGTGTTCTTTAGATAGAAGATACTTCGAGGAAGAAGTGATGGAACACATCTATAGGAGCCATTCCAAGCATGGTGGTAGGAGGATCCTTCCCATGGCTATGGATGTAAGTGTTGTGTGATGAGCATTAGGACGATGCTTTATTTTTTGCTATGATGATGATTAGGATGATCATGTGTTGATGATATGCATTAGGATGATGCTGTGTATATGATCAGGGTGATCATGTGATGATGATGTGCATTAGGATGATGTACTATATGATGATGATCAGTATGATCATGAGTATTAGGATGACAATCCGCGGACAAATTGTATAGGTAGCATGTAAAATATCCTACGAGATCCAATAGTCTGTGCTTGGATGCTCTTTCGAGGTTTTGCTGTAGGTAGTATAGAAAAGATCCTGGGAGATCCGATAGTCTATACTTGGATGCTCTTTCGAGGTTTTGCTACAGGTTGGCCATGGATAGGTTGTGCAGGTAGCATAGAAAAGATCCTAGGAGATCTGATAGTCTGTGCTCAGATGCTCTTTCTAGGTTTTGTTACAGGTAGCATAGAAAAGATCCTGGGAGATCTAATAGTCTGTGCTCGGATGCTCTTTCAAGGTTTTGCTACCAGAGGCATGCAATCAGTCCCGGAGATCCGATAGGTTGAGCTATGTGCTCGTAACATTCCTGGGATGTTCTTTAGAGTTCTTACAGGTTGCAAGACATTCTTTTAAGGTTTTTCCTAACCACATGTAAAAGATCTTGGGAGATCCAATAGTCTGTGCTCGGATGCTCTTTCAAGGTTTTGTGGTGGTGGTCACATGTAAAAGATCCTAAGATATCCGATAATATGTGCTCGGATGCTCTTTCGAGGTTTTGTGATGGTCACATGTAAAAGATCCTGGGAGATCCGATAGTCTGTGCTCGAATTATCTTTCAAGGTTTTGTTGATGCACATAATCAGTCCTAAGGATTCCACAGTATGGCTAAAGATGATTAAGACCTACAGGAGGCTAGGCCTACAACGAACATGAAAAAGGGATGACTCTGTAGAACTTCCTATGACGATAAGAATTATGAGATAACCCTGTGATAGAGATGTCTGTTAGCACTTAGATTTTATTCCGGTTGTAAGAAAATAAGACCTAAGGTAACCTATTTCAAACCAAGCTTTAGGTAGAAGAACTAGCCATTTTCTCTACCAGAGAGGGCTCTCTCAGGATATATATATGAAAGGCTAAAATATATAAAGGTTTCCTTAAAATTTCTCAAAAGATATTTTCTGGTCGAAAAGGGTAAACAAGAAACATTGGGCATGGAGTCAAAGCTTTCAGAAGGTATAATAAACCAGCAAGAGATTTCACCATATAGATTTTCACAGAGGCAAGATAGTAATCATGTTACAGTCAATTTGATTTTTCAGGCGACATAGAAAGAAGTAAAGACATTCCATCAACAACAGGTATCTATCTAGGATAAATCTATTGTCAACTTTGGAGAATAAAATGGATATTTAAATGCAGATAAAATGAGGCATAACCAGTATGAATCTCAAATTATTTCAAATGTTCATTTAAATATAGAAGAAAAACACCATGGGAGATATAACGAAGAAGATAAACATGCACATATAAGGATAAGGAAAATAACTGACTGCAAGACTGATTAACTCATGAATCTCTGTATCAAAAGATAGGTATCATCACTGTACTGCCTTTATTTCAAAAATAAACTTCAAAACATACTTGTTTCTCAAAAATTTTCCAACCCCTTCAACAATGACCTCCATTGTCTTTTATACAAAATTTTTAGAAGAAGCTCCACATAACTGCTTCTTCTAACTAATAATTAAAAATATTTAACTAAAGATAACTGTCTTCGAGTAACCCATAACTGTCTTTCAAATAATATTACAAATTTAAAATAAAAAGTCTTTTTGCCACTTGGCAAGATTTTTGGATATCATCATTTTGCCACATGGCAAGAATTTCAAATGCATTTAAGTATGAACAGAATATCTGGTCTTTCCGTACTTCTCTACATAATTCCACTGGTCAGCCATGGGTAGGTCATAACTGGTCATTTCTTTCACCAAGACTCGCATCTCGATATGACCTGCATAAGAAATAGGAAGAAGGTTTGCGCAAGTTGAAATCAGCATATTTAAAATTTCAAATTCCCCTGACATTTTCTCCATTAGGATTTTTCCAGTGAGCATGTGATCTATCTGCTGGAATTTTCGGTGATCCATCCTGATATCAAACAATAATCTTTTATAATCATTCTGAGGAATTAATTCATTATCTTCGTCCCAGAAAGATGGGAATCCCTTGTTCACTAACTTGTCAAATTGCTTTTTGAACTGCATTACTTCCTTCCTTATTTCTCCTTCTTTGGTCTCGATGTTTTCGATATGGGAGTATTTGCCCAAGATCCTTCTGGCCCAAGTGATGACAGAAATTCTGTTTGTTATACTCATGGCCGTCAGGTCTGCCTCGGATAAACTGTTTAAAAATGTAATTGCTCTCTGGGCTATTTCTTTCGGCTTTCTGTTTAAGCTTTCCCTGACTGCCTGGCAACTGTTGAAGGCATCTTTGGCTACTTTTTCCTTAACTCTTATATAATCCAGATACGGCCTAAGTTTTTCAACTTCTTTAATGATCTGGTCCCATACCATATGTTTACATCCCTGCATAGCAGCTTGTCCTGTTGCATGAGCAGCCAATCCTTTATTATTACTGCTCAATTCCTGATTATTTGCCTGCAAGGTTTTTATTTCTTTTTCTTTTGCTTCATTTTCTTCTTTTAATTTCTGTATTTCTGCCTTCAATAATTTGATTTCATTATCCTTTAAACTTATTTGTGACATTGCTTGTAAAATCCCATCTACACCATTTTTATCTTCTTCTGGGCCTGCCTGTACTTGCTGCTGACTGTTCTCTGCTAGTTGTTTTCTCACTGTTGCCAACTGTTCTTCCAAAATGAACTTTTCTTTTTCCCAATAGTCCTTTTCGTCAGACAGCTTTAATAATTTAGCTGTGACATCATTGACTTCGTTAGATAACTCTTCTTTCTCTTTTTCTAATATAGTCAATTCTGCACCTTGAATGAGTACAGCATCTGGGATTTTTAACTTTCGTCTCAATGTTAAAATCATTTCTTCCTTCTCCTGGAGCAGTTTGGTAGCTGCAGCTCCATCTTTATTAGTTAGGTCCATTTGCAGCTTCTTAATTTGATGTTGTCGAGACTTATTCTCTGCCTTTTCTTGCCTCAACTGATTATTTAATTTTTCTACTGAATTCTTTAGTTTGTTTGCTCTCAATGTGGCTCCCAAATAGTCTGAGTATATAACCTCTCCAGCCTGTCTATGTAACAAAATTTTATCAGGGGCATTTATCTTCGACAAATCTACACTCATCTCTGAGATCTTGTCTTTGGTCACAACTGAAAATTTTAAAGAATTTTCTTTGATGTTCCTGCTGGTGAATAAGCTCACTTCATTGTTTGATATATTTCTGACCTTTGGAAACAATAGACTTGTTTGTTTCGCAGATTCCTGTTTGTTTTTACTATGTTCATTAAATACATCCATGAAATTTTTAGGTCTATTTACATCATCCCCTACAGAGGTCTCTTCAATATTGTATTCCCTCACTGTAACCTCGGGTATTTCATTTTCTGTAGCTTTTGCTTCTTCTGAAATGGTTGCCAATTCCTGTGACTCATCAGTTTTCAATCGTTTTCCCTTTTCTCTCTCTTCATCATCAATAATCATAACGTCCTGTATAGGTCTTTTGGACCCTACTAATGCAGTATTGATTTCGCTTTCTGTTTCTGCCATTGCTTCTTCCAATGACCTTTCTATGTCGGACTTGTCTGGGATAATTTCTTCTTTGTATTTGAGCCAGTTGGCTCTGTCTGCCATCCCTTCAACAGTTTGATGATTCAGAGGCTTAATACGATGTTCAATTCTTCTTTTGGATATGATATTTAATGGGTCATATTCCAATGCTGCATCTGTCTCGAAATTCATATCTTTTAACAATTTCTCTATATATATAGCAGCGTTCTTATTCTTTATTGTAAACGGACCTAATGTGAAAGGGTACTTAATGTCCGTTGCTTGTCTGTGGACTAAAAAATTGTTATCTTCTACAATCAATTTCTGTCTTAAAAACTCCAAGGCAAAAATCCTCAAGGTGAGGAATGCTGGTAGCACATAGGGTTTATGCTTGAACCCATACAATCTGACCACTGTACTATCTTTTGATAAAAACCAGTCTCCTGTAGCATACTCTGTATTCAGTTGCATTGATACCTGCATTTCTGGCAATACCCTAGGCAGACTTTTTCCGAAAATCATCTTAAATATCGTTGAGAGCATGTAATTGATGAAATTGAAAATATTGTTTTCCAGTGGAGTTGCAAAAACAATCTCTGGGAACTGTAATTCTTCCTGGCTGGATACCATAATCATTTTCATTAAAAATGCTTGAAACCTGAAATGTCTGTGTGTGGAAAAATTGACCATCTGGTCATGTATCCTTTCGGCTATGAAAGCTTCA
Organism: Larix kaempferi; assembly: GCA_027924585.1. Lineage (NCBI taxonomy): Eukaryota > Viridiplantae > Streptophyta > Pinopsida > Pinales > Pinaceae > Larix > Larix kaempferi. The sequence continues at coordinate 4,439,119 of BSBM01000118.1, forward strand.
AAATTTAGTCGGGGAATTTGACTTTCGTCAATTCCCGACTGGACTATACTTATTCTGTACAATAAACTCAATTGAAACTCAGTTATATACAAATCCGAATCTAACCCTAAAACTACGGCCAACAGTGTCAAGACCAACTGGGTATTTACATTAAACAGGTTGATATCTAAAGGATAAGGGAGTTCAGAAAGGCTAGTTTCTGGTCTGAGACACGTCGACAGAAACACTTCTCTATCACTCTGAGAGGCATGGTGAAAATTTTCAATAATTGATACCTCAGAAAAAACTTCAGGGTCGAGGGTTCGGGGCAAATCTATTTCTAGGGCTCTAACCACTTCGGCTGGCTCAATTTTGCAGATGGATCTAGTTTTCTGACTGTTTAAAACAACTTTTTCTTCCTGTGAATAGTTTTCAGCACACCAGGAGACGAATTCTGGGAAAACAGGAAATTGGTCAGGGCAAAAAGCTATTAGAGACGACTGGTGAACTCTATGCGGGTCTATGCCCTCTTTTAACAGCTCAGATAACTTCTCTTTTACATCGGAGACTGGGAACCTAAGAAGGGTATCGAAAACGTCTTCATCTCGGTCTTCTAGGGCATCTTTCGACCTAAAAACGTCTATATCTTGTACAGTCTCCATCTAGATGCTTCTTTTAAACAAATTTCCGTTTAAAGAGAGTGACAGGTCACCAGACCCTACCTGTAAGTGCTTGCTTTTCGCCTTCTGTTGCAATCGCCGGCTTCCACCAGTCTTCGGAGCTCTCCAGGATAACGACACATATAAAATGCCGTTGTGTGGAGCCCTTTCTTTTTATATAAGCCTTTTAAACTTAACCTTCTTGCACTTTTACGAACGTGGGTCATTTTCAACCATTGATCTTTGAACCATCATTTTGAACCATCAGATCTTGTCCATCTTTATTGCACCGGCGGTATCCGCGATCGAAAAGGTGGTTTCCTTCTCCGGTTTGCTACCCGCGCGGATGCACCATCTGCTGACACCTGTCAAGGTGGTTTATTCTCCGCGACCGCTCTCCTTTATATTCCGTGCGCATGTTCCTGGCCGCGGATGAAATGCTGGCCTTTGATTTGATTGAAACATGCATTGGCCTTCCGATCCATGCAAAGTATAGTGCCACGTGCCACGGTCTTATCAATCCATTCCTTGTTCGCCACCTGTTAGGTCCCACTTTGCCACGTAAGAGATCTTTCCCATCTTTCTGTAATGGGTGGTTCCGCGCGGTGTTATGGTGGTTTCCGATACCACTCTCTCCAAGCGCGGATGAATGAATGTGGGACACGTGCCTTGGTGGTATTATGTCCGCTACCACCCTCCACCGTTTGTTGACGATCACTTTGGCGACGCGGGGTTAATATAGACCGTTGATTTGGATCTATGATATCTCCGCCGACGAAACCTGACCGGGGCTTAACCTATCCATAAATTTGTTGGCAGACTTTATAAACATGGGTTTTTATAATGTATTTTTATATAAAAATCTTTATTTCAACCCTTTTAGAGATGATTCTTTTTCTTAGGACCTTTTATCAAAAATGTCAATTTTCTTTAGACCTGGTGTCAACAACTGGCTCCAACTGGGGATGCTATCCTCCCTGCGAGGTAGCAAAGAACATCGTAGACCAAGTGCCTGATCCATTGGGCCAATTTTTTTTATTTTTTTTATTTATATATATATATATATATATATATATATTTTTTATTTTTTTTTTGAAATATTTACACTGTACAGGAACTTTCCTTCACTTCCATTTTTTAGGACAAATAATGTTTGAGGTGCCTTCCATTTACTGGCCCTCCAGGATAAAATTCTCCATTGCAATTTTTTAAGATAAAAGCATTTTCTCCTTGGCATCCTGCAATAATATATGGACCTTTCCATAAATGTTCAAACTTTCCATGGTGCTCTTCTTTTCTGGAATCCCATTTCAAAACCAAATCATTTATTTGAAAATCACTTTCCTTAACTTTTCTGTCAAAAGTCTTTTTCATTTTTTCTTGATGTATTTGGGTCTTGTTATATGCCTTCTCTCTGACTTCATGTAATTCTATCATTTGATTTATTCTTCTTTGCATATGATTTGGTTCTTCATCAACTTCTTGTAACAATTTCATGACTGGCAATCCTAAAGAAACAGGAAAAACTACTTCTGTACCATATACCAACTGGAAAGGGGAAGTGCCTATTGCTCTTTTTGTACTGATTCTGTCTGCCCATAGAGCATATTTAAGTTTGGTGTGCCAAGCCCTCTTATTATCTTCTAACAACTTCTTTATGATTCTCACCAAACTTTTATTTGAAGATTCGGCTAATCCATTTCCTTGTGGATAATAAGCTGTTGAATGATTCAGATGTATGTGATATTTATGACAGAAATTTATCATCTTTTTTGACTTGAACGCTGGGGCATTATCTGTCACTATCCTTTTAGGGCAACCAAACCTGGACAAAATATTTTCTTCCAAAAAGTTCATAATCACCGTCTCTGTAGCATTTCTGGTTGGTATGGCCTCAATCCATTTTGTGAAGTAATCAGTAGCAGTCAAAATCCACCTGTGTTGTCCTGAAGAATTCGGGTTAATTTCACCAATAAAATCTAACCCCCACTGTTGGAACGGTGCTTCAACTGAGATGGGTTTCAATGGAAATGGTAATAATTCTCTTTTTCCATCAAAAATTTGACATTCATGACATTTTGTTATTTCTTTATACACATCGGAATACATGTTAGGCCAGTAAAAACCAGCTCTAAGAATTTTGTTCACTGTAGCCTTCCATGAATGATGTCCTCCACACATACCTTTATGAAATTCCATCATAATATGCTGTGCCTCATTCTCTAAAAGACAATTTAACAATATTCCTCCTGGATCTTTCCAAAACAAATTCCCATCTAATATGCAAAACTTTGCAGCTTTCAGTTTTACTGACCTGGCCCTTGTTTTTTCCATGTCTACAGGTGCTTGGAGATTCTGTAAGACATATACAATATCTGAGTACCAGGGAGATAAAGAAAAATCTTCAATTATTGGTGACTTCGGAACATTCTCGGATGAAGTTTCAGCCATAAAATTTATACTGAGGGAATCCAAATTTGTTTCTGTCATCAGCTTAGCTAAACCTTGACCTTTTATTAATTTGGTGGGTTTAATGTCCAGGTCATATTCTAGCAATACTGCTATCCATTTTGCTCTTTTCCCTTCAGGATCTGGTTGTGTAAGAATGTCTTTCACTGCTGATGATGGAACATGCGCTATTGTATGAGAATGCAAAATATATATTCTGAAATCCTTCAATGCTTTCACCAAAGCATAGGCTTGTTTTTCCATGATGTTGTATTTTAATTCTGCATCTCTCAGAATTTTACTAAAAAATGCAATAGGCTGTTCTATACCTTCTTGATTTTTCTGCAACAATACTCCAGCCACTGTGTGTTCCGATGCATATGTGAACATAATGAAATCCCTTGTATAATCTGGACTAATTAATACCGGTGCTTCGGTCAATGCTTTCTTGATGTTGTCAAAGGATTTTCTTGCTTCTTCATTCCATTTAATTTCTCTATCTTTTCTCAACATTTCAGTTATATTTCTCAAAATTTCAGCAAAACTAGGAATGAACCTCCTCAACCAATTTACCCTTCCTATGAATGATTGAATCTCTTTCTTACTTCTAGGAATTCCCACCTTTTGTATTGCAGATACTCTCTCTGGATCAATCTTAATTCCTTCTTTGGATATGATGTGTCCCAATAACCTTCCTTCTTCCATGCAGAAATGCGATTTCTTTGGATTTAATGAAATTCCAAACCTTCTACATTTTATGAAGACTCTTTCCAAATGTTTCCAGTGATCAGCAGCGTTCTTTGAATAAACAGTGATATCATCCATGTATACCACCACAATTTTGTCCCTTTCGTCTGCAAATGCAATATCCATAGCTCTCTGAAATGTTGCTCCTGCATTCATTAGACCAAATGGCATTTTGGCGTACATAAACGTTCCCCAAGGTGTAGTAAAAGCAGTTTTTTCTTGATCTTCCGGGTGAACTTTGATTTGATTATAACCTGAAAAACCATCTAGCATGGAAATTCTCTCAGCTCCCACAACTTGTTGTAAAACCTGGTCCATTTTAGGGAGTGGATAATTATCTTTCAACGAAGCTCTGTTCAAGTTTCTAAAATCCACACACAGCCTTATTTCTCCATTCTTTTTCCTCACAGGTACTAAATTTGCTAACCACTTGGAAAACCTCAGAGACACAATTATCTTAGCATCAAACAACTTCCTCACCTCTTTTTCTATCACTGGCAGTAGCTTGGGATTTATTCTTCTCAACTTTTGCTTAAAAGGCTTTTCACCTGGTTTAATTGGAATTGTATGTTGTATAACAGAAATATCATATTCCTTTAAATCCTCATAGCTCCAAGCAAAAACATCTGAAAACCTTTTCATTACTTCCACACTTTTATCTTCTTCTTTTCTTGGTAACTTCTTTGAAAGTTTTACTAATTTAGGATCTTTTTCAGAACCCAGATTATAATCCTTCACATCTTCAGGCTTTGGTTCAATCTTTGGATTCTTTACTACATCATTTTTATCAAATAACTTTTCTAAAGGAATTAAACCTCTAGGGATAACATTATTCTTCAGTTGAATAATATCCTTACCTCCGATCCTCTGTTTGAATTTTTCGGCTTCCTCCGGAGAATCCACTTCGTCTGGACCCATCTCATCACCTTCTGCGTCAATAGATCTGTAGTGGAACTCATCTGTCATTTCCAAAAAGCGTTTGATCTGTTGGTCATCTTCAAAGACCTGCCAATGCTCGACATTGTCTGGAATAGATGGTCTATGTATGACTTCGATATTATATTCCTTTTTAGGAAAGACGGGAGTTTTGAATGCAGCTCCTGCAGTGGCTAAAGAATCTGCTACAGTGTTGCTGACTCGGGGAATTGAGATAACATCGTGTTCATCAAAGAAGTTTTCCAGTAAATCCCACACTTCATTCCTATAGGACCTCATTTTAGGGTGTTTGGTCTGATAAATAGCTTTTACTTGATTTATAACCAATTCAGAATCTCCGAATACCTCAATCTTTTTTGCTTTCAAATCCTTCAACACATTCAATCCCAGAATTAAGGCTTCATACTCTGCAACATTATTGGTACACTCAAAATTCAATTGGTAAGAAAACATTAGAAAATCTCTGTCAGGAGTAATTATCCATACTCCTGCTCCAGCTCCTTCCATGCTTCTAGCTCCATCAAAATGCATGGTCCAAGTACCTTCTTTTCTGATTTTTTCTCTTAACAATTTTTCCTCCTTATTTTCTTTAGGTTCAATTAAATCAATCTTTTCTTTAGATTCCACATCATTGTACAAAATGCAAGACCCCAAATCGGTGTCTAAAGCATAAATGGCATGTTTCTCAGGTTCTTTTAGATCACTTACCAAATAAGAAGCTCTCTTTTCAGTATACAATCTTCTGTGTACCCCCAACACTGGAATAGTAGCGAAAGACATATCCATTTGTAGAGTTCCCTTTAACTTTGAAGCCCACGACCTGGATAATAACATACCAAACTTTGCAGGGATATCAGCAACCACCACATCCATGAGAATACCTTTGGCTGGTATTTTACTGAGATTGACTGTCAAATCTTTAATCAACCCTAAACATTTAACTTTCCTTGAATCAAAAGAAAATAAGTCATCATATGGTCTTGTGATCTCCAATCCTAGAGAATCTACTACAAGTTTGGGCATCAAATTATGAGAAGCTCCGGAATCCAACATACAGTTATGTACCACTTTATCATGAATATCCAAATTCACATAGAAAGGAGAAACTTCTTCCAAACTATTGTCTTCCATTCTTGATCCTAAACAGATATTAGGATTATCATCATCTAACTCCAAAGTGTCTACTTCCACCCGAGTTTCTACCTGCATCATCTTGAAAATTTGCTCCTTGTATTCCTTGTTCTTCAGTATTTCATTAAAGGGTACTGAAATCTTGACTTTTGACATTTCATTCTGTATGTTGAAAGGAACCAAATTTTTATCACTTTCTTTCATTGAATCTTTCTTGATGTCTGGAATTACCTTGGGTACATCTTCATTTTCTTTTCTTTTAGTTTGTGGTTCAGACTGACTTGTAGAAGCTTTATCAGCATTTCTTTTTGACTTGCCTATTGGTTCTTTCCCTTTGTCAATTACAACATCTCGGTTCCTCAGATTCATCTTTCTTTGAAGATCATTTATGGCGTTTTGATAACCAATCTGGTATTGATCACTTCCTATCTCCAAACTACAACATTCTCCTTCTGCCATGAACATATCATGTTCTTGTTTAGTCAAATATACTTCTGGATCAGAACTACCACAATGATGAATATCCCCTTCAGGCATTTCGGCTTCAGCTTCTCCAGCAATATAATTTTCAGGAAAAGGAGGTCGGATCTGATCGTCTTCTGCGTTCCTTGGGTTTGGCTGTCCTCTCGGTCTTACAGCTGGAACAAAAGGTCTCCTGAAGTTAGGGTTTCTGATTTGAGGTTCGGCTGGTTCTTTATTTGGAGTTTTATTGTCCACTACTAATCTTTCTAGCAATTTTTCCATAGTTTTCATCATCGCTTCAAACTTTATATCAGTAGAGGAAGAAGAGGCAGAAGAAGAAGCCACATTTTGATTATCTTCTCTAATTTTCTTTCTATCCATATCTCTATGTCTCATTTTTCCAGAAGCCATCATATTAGCCTCAACTTCTACTGCATCTTTCATCATTATTGCCAAAGTAGTAGATCTTCTTTCTCTTAATGTGCATGAAAAATCACCTTCAAAAGCATCAGCATAATGTAACTTGGCTGCTCCTACTGGAGGTTTTATATCTGTAGGGATTGAATTGTAGACTTTCATAAATCTGGCAGAAAACTCCTGAACTGACTCAAACCCCCCCTTTTTCAAATTGTTGTATTGGGTCAATACCTGTGAAGGATTCTTCTGATCTTCCCATCTTTCAATAAAAAGGGTTGTAAAGGCATCATAATTTGCAATAGATCCAGCTGCCAAAGCTCTAAACCATTTTTTCACTTCACCTCTCAAACTTTGAGCAAACAACCTCATTTTAGCATCATCAAAATCTACTTCTTCTAAATCAATAAAATCGCTGAAATTATCAACATGTTGCTGTGATGTATAATTTCCCTCATTATCAAAAGTAAAGATCCTCTGTGCATAATTTTGAGGCAAATCATGTAAAACTGCTGGCAAAACCAAAGGAGCAAATCTGGCAGCCATGGGTGGTGGGTTATAAGGTGCAACTACAGTCGCCTGTTGTCTATTACCCGGTACAGGTATTCTTTGGGCTTTGGATATTTCAGGTGCTTTCCTCTCAGATCTTTGTAAATTTTCCCAAACAGATTTTAAAGAATAGTCCCACAAACTTTGTGGATCAACTTTTGTTTCTCTCAAATCAGAATCTGACTTAGTTCTAAACAAAATTTTTTCACTAGAACCAATATTTTCTTCCTCAAACAAATGTTCTTGCAAAGAAGGAAATATATTTGAAAACTGGGAAATACCTTCTTTCGTCTTGCCTTTGATTTTCTCCGTCTTGAGGAGTTTTTCTGGATTATCTACGCCCGAAAAGAACTGCGAACCGGGATTCCTTCTTGTAGCCACAATGTCTTTCTCAACTTAATCTCAAAACTTCTAAAAACTGTCACAAGTGAAGTCGCCAGGGCAATATCTACAACCAACTTGTTTCAAACTTCCTTGCCCAAGAAATTTGAGCTTTCTTTGTCGTTTCTCCCAGGGAAAATTTCACTTTCGGTCCCCGGCAATGGCGCCAAAATGTTAGCACTTAGATTTTATTCCGGTTGTAAGAAAATAAGACCTAAGGTAACCTATTTCAAACCAAGCTTTAGGTAGAAGAACTAGCCATTTTCTCTACCAGAGAGGGCTCTCTCAGGATATATATATGAAAGGCTAAAATATATAAAGGTTTCCTTAAAATTTCTCAAAAGATATTTTCTGGTCGAAAAGGGTAAACAAGAAACATTGGGCATGGAGTCAAAGCTTTCAGAAGGTATAATAAACCAGCAAGAGATTTCACCATATAGATTTTCACAGAGGCAAGATAGTAATCATGTTACAGTCAATTTGATTTTTCAGGCGACATAGAAAGAAGTAAAGACATTCCATCAACAACAGGTATCTATCTAGGATAAATCTATTGTCAACTTTGGAGAATAAAATGGATATTTAAATGCAGATAAAATGAGGCATAACCAGTATGAATCTCAAATTATTTCAAATGTTCATTTAAATATAGAAGAAAAACACCATGGGAGATATAACGAAGAAGATAAACATGCACATATAAGGATAAGGAAAATAACTGACTGCAAGACTGATTAACTCATGAATCTCTGTATCAAAAGATAGGTATCATCACTGTACTGCCTTTATTTCAAAAATAAACTTCAAAACATACTTGTTTCTCAAAAATTTTCCAACCCCTTCAACAATGACCTCCATTGTCTTTTATACAAAATTTTTAGAAGAAGCTCCACATAACTGCTTCTTCTAACTAATAATTAAAAATATTTAACTAAAGATAACTGTCTTCGAGTAACCCATAACTGTCTTTCAAATAATATTACAAATTTAAAATAAAAAGTCTTTTTGCCACTTGGCAAGATTTTTGGATATCATCATTTTGCCACATGGCAAGAATTTCAAATGCATTTAAGTATGAACAGAATATCTGGTCTTTCCGTACTTCTCTACATAATTCCACTGGTCAGCCGTGGGTAGGTCATAACTGGTCATTTCTTTCACCAAGACTCGCATCTCGATATGACCTGCATAAGAAATAGGAAGAAGGTTTGCGCAAGTTGAAATCAGCATATTTAAAATTTCAAATTCCCCTGACATTTTCTCCATTAGGATTTTTCCAGTGAGCATGTGATCTATCTGCTGGAATTTTCGGTGATCCATCCTGATATCAAACAATAATCTTTTATAATCATTCTGAGGAATTAATTCATTATCTTCGTCCCAGAAAGATGGGAATCCCTTGTTCACTAACTTGTCAAATTGCTTTTTGAACTGCATTACTTCCTTCCTTATTTCTCCTTCTTTGGTCTCGATGTTTTCGATATGGGAGTATTTGCCCAAGATCCTTCTGGCCCAAGTGATGACAGAAATTCTGTTTGTTATACTCATGGCCGTCAGGTCTGCCTCGGATAAACTGTTTAAAAATGTAATTGCTCTCTGGGCTATTTCTTTCGGCTTTCTGTTTAAGCTTTCCCTGACTGCCTGGCAACTGTTGAAGGCATCTTTGGCTACTTTTTCCTTAACTCTTATATAATCCAGATACGGCCTAAGTTTTTCAACTTCTTTAATGATCTGGTCCCATACCATATGTTTACATCCCTGCATAGCAGCTTGTCCTGTTGCATGAGCAGCCAATCCTTTATTATTACTGCTCAATTCCTGATTATTTGCCTGCAAGGTTTTTATTTCTTTTTCTTTTGCTTCATTTTCTTCTTTTAATTTCTGTATTTCTGCCTTCAATAATTTGATTTCATTATCCTTTAAACTTATTTGTGACATTGCTTGTAAAATCCCATCTACACCATTTTTATCTTCTTCTGGGCCTGCCTGTACTTGCTGCTGACTGTTCTCTGCTAGTTGTTTTCTCACTGTTGCCAACTGTTCTTCCAAAATGAACCTTTCTTTTTCCCAATAGTCCTTTTCGTCAGACAGCTTTAATAATTTAGCTGTGACATCATTGACTTCGTTAGATAACTCTTCTTTCTCTTTTTCTAATATAGTCAATTCTGCACCTTGAATGAGTACAGCATCTGGGATTTTTAACTTTCGTCTCAATGTTAAAATCATTTCTTCCTTCTCCTGGAGCAGTTTGGTAGCTGCAGCTCCATCTTTATTAGTTAGGTCCATTTGCAGCTTCTTAATTTGATGTTGTCGAGACTTATTCTCTGCCTTTTCTTGCCTCAACTGATTATTTAATTTTTCTACTGAATTCTTTAGTTTGTTTGCTCTCAATGTGGCTCCCAAATAGTCTGAGTATATAACCTCTCCAGCCTATCTATGTAACAAAATTTTATCAGGGGCATTTATCTTCGACAAATCTACACTCATCTCTGAGATCTTTTCTTTGGTCACAACTGAAAATTTTAAAGAATTTTCTTTGATGTTCCTGCTGGTGAATAAGCTCACTTCATTGTTTGATATATTTCTGACCTTTGGAAACAATAGACTTGTTTGTTTCGCAGATTCCTGTTTGTTTTTACTATGTTCATTAAATACATCCATGAAATTTTTAGGTCTATTTACATCATCCCCTACAGAGGTCTCTTCAATATTGTATTCCCTCACTGTAACCTCGGGTATTTCATTTTCTGTAGCTTTTGCTTCTTCTGAAATGGTTGCCAATTCCTGTGACTCATCAGTTTTCAATCGTTTTCCCTTTTCTCTCTCTTCATCATCAATAATCATAACGTCCTGTATAGGTCTTTTGGACCCTACTAATGCAGTATTGATTTCGCTTTCTGTTTCTGCCATTGCTTCTTCCAATGACCTTTCTATGTCGGACTTGTCTGGGATAATTTCTTCTTTGTATTTGATCCAGTTGGCTCTGTCTGCCATCCCTTCAACAGTTTGATGATTCAGAGGCTTAATACGATGTTCAATTCTTCTTTTGGATATGATATTTAATGGGTCATATTCCAATGCTGCATCTGTCTCGAAATTCATATCTTTTAACAATTTCTCTATATATATAGCAGCGTTCTTATTCTTTATTGTAAACGGACCTAATGTGAAAGGGTACTTAATGTCCGTTGCTTGTCTGTGGACTAAAAAATTGTTATCTTCTACAATCAATTTCTGTCTTAAAAACTCCAAGGCAAAAATCCTCAAGGTGAGGAATGCTGGTAGCACATAGGGTTTATGCTTGAACCCATACAATCTGACCACTGTACTATCTTTTGATAAAAACCAGTCTCCTGTAGCATACTCTGTATTCAGTTGCATTGATACCTGCATTTCTGGCAATACCCTAGGCAGACTTTTTCCGAAAATCATCTTAAATATCGTTGAGAGCATGTAATTGATGAAATTGAAAATATTGTTTTCCAGTGGAGTTGCAAAAACAATCTCTGGGAACTGTAATTCTTCCTGGCTGGATACCATAATCATTTTCATTAAAAATGCTTGAAACCTGAAATGTCTGTGTGTGGAAAAATTGACCATCTGGTCATGTATCCTTTCGGCTATGAAAGCTTCAAAATTTAGTCGGGGAATTTGACTTTCGTCAATTCCCGACTGGACTATACTTATTCTGTACAATAAACTCAATTGAAACTCAGTTATATACAAATCCGAATCTAACCCTAAAACTACGGCCAACAGTGTCAAGACCAACTGGGTATTTACATTAAACAGGTTGATATCTAAAGGATAAGGGAGTTCAGAAAGGCTAGTTTCTGGTCTGAGACACGTCGACAGAAACACTTCTCTATCACTCTGAGAGGCATGGTGAAAATTTTCAATAATTGATACCTCAGAAAAAACTTCAGGGTCGAGGGTTCGGGGCAAATCTATTTCTAGGGCTCTAACCACTTCGGCTGGCTCAATTTTGCAGATGGCTCTAGTTTTCTGACTGTTTAAAACAACTTTTTCTTCCTGTGAATAGTTTTCAGCACACCAGGAGACGAATTCTGGGAAAACAGGAAATTGGTCAGGGCAAAAAGCTATTAGAGACGACTGGTGAACTCTATGCGGGTCTATGCCCTCTTTTAACAGCTCAGATAACTTCTCTTTTACATCGGAGACTGGGAACCTAAGAAGGGTATCGAAAACGTCTTCATCTCGGTCTGCTAGGGCATCTTTCGACCTAAAAACGTCTATATCTTGTACAGTCTCCATCTAGATGCTTCTTTTAAACAAATTTCCGTTTAAAGAGAGTGACAGGTCACCAGACCCTACCTGTAAGTGCTTGCTTTTCGCCTTCTGTTGCAATCGCCGGCTTCCACCAGTCTTCGGAGCTCTCCAGGATAACGACACATATAAAATGCCGTTGTGTGGAGCCCTTTCTTTTTATATAAGCCTTTTAAACTTAACCTTCTTGCACTTTTACGAACGTGGGTCATTTTCAACCATTGATCTTTGAACCATCATTTTGAACCGTCAGATCTTGTCCATCTTTATTGCACCGGCGGTATCCGCGATCGAAAAGGTGGTTTCCTTCTCCGGTTTGCTACCCGCGCGGATGCACCATCTGCTGACACCTGTCAAGGCGGTTTATTCTCCGCGACCGCTCTCCTTTATATTCCGTGCGCATGTTCCTGGCCGCGGATGAAATGCTGGCCTTTGATTTGATTGAAACATGTATTGGCCTTCCGATCCATGCAAAGTATAGTGCCACGTGCCACGGTCTTATCAATCCATTCCTTGTTCGCCACCTGTTAGGTCCCACTTTGCCACGTAAGAGATCTTTCCCATCTTTCTGTAATGGGTGGTTCCGCGCGGTGTTATGGTGGTTTCCGATACCACTCTCTCCAAGCGCGGATGAATGAATGTGGGACACGTGCCTTGGTGGTATTATGTCCGCTACCACCCTCCACCGTTTGTTGACGATCACTTTGGCGACGCGGGGTTAATATAGACCGTTGATTTGGATCTATGATATCTCCGCCGACGAAACCTGACCGGGGCTTAACCTATCCATAAATTTGTTGGCGGACTTTATAAACATCGGTTTTTATAATGTATTTTTATATAAAAATCTTTATTTCAACCCTTTTAGAGATGATTCTTTTTCTTAGGACCTTTTATCAAAAATGTCAATTTTCTTTAGACCTGGTGTCAACAATGTCGATGTATAGTAGCAGTGACGATAATGCTCCGTGATCCAGTGACGATGATCCAACTCCAGAATTGAAGACTTGTGCCAATATGTATTGATGAACTATGTCTGGAGAATACCTTCCTAGTTACGAGGGAGTGTTGATGTATTTGTAACTTTGGAAGATATTCTTCTATGTATTAAACTTGTACCTTATTATATTCATGATGGAGATGTATTATTCCTCCAATCAGAAGTATCGTCATTTGTATGTGTAAGTGTCGCAAGTGTTGCAAGTGTCACAACTTATATTTGATGGATTATTAGTCCACCAGTGTGGGGTCGTCCCTAGTTGTGTCATGTGGATGGGTTATTAGGCTTCCTTGGGAAGTCGGCCCTGTTAGGTTATTGGCAGGTCAAGTCAATGTATAAATAGAGAGGTTGTGTCTCTCATTCTATTCATTCACTCACTCATCGACCTCACATTAGTTGAGATAGGAGTGCACACTAGTGGAGGAGGAGTAGCTGCTGGAGACATCTATCTTTTGGGTTTAATCATTATGATATTGTATTGTGGCTTATTCTATCTCTGAGGAAGTTGCGGGGTTTTTCACCTTCTTGGTTTTCCCCAAGGAAACTCTGTGTCTCTTGTGTTTATGATTGTTATGCTGTGCATGTTATTCTCTTAGTAGGATCCTAAGATAATGTTTGAATGAAATTATAGAAAAATTAACAACGCTACTCCAGACCCATTCCCGGGAATCAAGGAGTCACTTACCCAAACATGTTGCTTTCATAGCTTGAACTTTCCTTACATTCTTTACCCAAAATAGGTGCTCCACTAGCACTGCGCGGTGCTACCACTTCGCAGAGATGGTACTTAGACGTGCAGTTCTTACCTTGATGATACTGTGTTATGCTCAACTTTGCAGCTCCCCAAAACTATCTTGCAAAAATCACCTTCACCTGAGCTGTGCTGTAACTCCGCAGCTCCAGAACTATCTTGCACAAAACTGACTTACTTGGGCTAGGCCCAACAGAACCCTAACACTTACATGTGGCTTATCCTTGAGCCACTTTCCATTTGTGGTTCCATGAACTACTCTTCCTCTTATGTAGCTATCTTAGCAGTGAGCTCTTGATACGTTGCACTTAGCTTAGCAATTGTATCCTTGCTATCCTATTCAATTGCTTTGATGGTTTCTAACACATCCGGTGTTAAGTCATCCCACATTTTCTCTTGTACTGACACCTGCGCATCGTAGAGTTCCTGCATTTTTCCTTCTATCTGCTATGTTAGTTCATGGACTTCCTCCTGCAGGGGCTGTGACTTATCTCTAACTTCAGCCTCCTGTTCTCTTAACACTACAAGTTGTCTTTTTAATTCTTTGACTTTTCAAAATATGCAGAGTCTATCTTTTGGTAGCAGGTTTTTCATCTCTGCGTTCAGAGCATCTAATGCTGTCTGCTTGTGCTGCAAAATGGCCTAGACCTGCAGCAGCTCAGGGTCCTCTTGCAGTGTAGTGAACACTCTCATAGCTTCGTCCAGCAAGTTTTGACACTTAGCCACTTCACTGGATATTCTTTCTGTGGTAGTTTTTGCTTATGTTTCTCTGAGCTCTTCCTGATCTGGTGGTGTCTTTGGTTGATTCTCTACTTCCAAGGAGGAAATATTCACCTTGTAGTCGATCTCCATGTCTGCCATTTCAGACTGAAGATCACTGACTACTGAGACGATCTTCTTTATAGTGTCCGTGCGCTCTGGCTGCTCGTCGCACTCTGGTATATCCACATAGACTGAAGCGACAGTCTTCTCTATTCTTCTTCCCTGCTCCTATTCGCTTTCAAGTTCCTTAGCCTTCTTCGCACTTGCTTCCTGCAATTGTTTATAATTTTATGTAATTCCTGGTGTCGGTTCACAATGACCATATCTCAGTCATGTATTTCCTCCACAACCTATAGGTGCAGATTATGTAGGCCTTCGAGGGGTAGCATTGCAATATCAATATCCACATGCTCTATGCTCTGCATGCTCGAAGCTAACTAATTGCATGGTAACATTATGCTTAGTGGGTCAATTTTGACGATGCGCAGTTTTGGTGCCAAGGTCAGTGATAAAGGTGTTTTCTTTGGCTGTGATGTGTCCCATGACCTTCCTTCCAATTATGATTCTCATGGCATGGCCAAGTCGCACTGGACCTGCTCAAACTTCGCTACTATCCCTTGCAGCGTGGTGAGATTTTGTTGCAAACTTGCTTGAATTTCCTCATTCTTACTGTCTTTGAGGTTCAACATGTCTTCTAGATGCGCGGTGACCGTGGATGCGATCATCTCATAATCATCATCATGTAGCTTCGCATCTAGCTGGCCCTTTGAAGCTTTCTACTTCTTTTTCTGGATTTTCTCTAGTACTGAGCTTCCGGGCTCCTTCCTTTTTCCTGATGGTGACTCTTCAACAATTGTTGTTGGAATTGGATTACTCTCTTCGGAGTCACTGTTGATGATAGTAGGTCCTTCGAACTTCCATTCATCCACCCGTTCCTTCATAATGAGGTCGATAGCCGCTTCGTCCATGTGATAGTTCCCTTGGAACCATTATGGGTTCTTTTTCTGTGCCTTCATTGAAATGTGGATGGAATGCATGTCAGCGTAAAAATTTAAAGTGCGAATATACTTAGATGATACCTGTTTGGAGAAGCATGGCGTGTGAATAATGACATTGCACAACTGCTTGTAATATGTGTAGAAAACTTCATCCGACGCACATTGTCTTTCCGCCATCAAATTTTCCCATAGGTTTGCATACCTGGGTCCTCGATAGTCATTGCTGGGAGAGGTCAGGCCAACATAGTGCCTTAGGTCCTTCCATCCTACAAAGCCAATCAATACCATAAACCAACTATAATGGAATGCGGTGCCATTGACCTGAGTTTCGAGGACATCTTTTAGAAACTTGTTTAGTAAATACTGGCACTAGTTAAATCTTCCGCCCTGCGCTACCTTCGCCCCAAGGAGCACTACGCCAGCTGGTACTTCTGATGGTCTGGCCTTCCTACATTTTTTTCCTACTAGCAGTTGTACTACAAATTGCATAGAATCATCTTTAATATCATTTGTGATGAACCCTCTTTTGCCTTTGGGAATGCTGTGAGTTTCTTTCATCTACGCGACAATCTCCTTATCCCTGGTTTTTCCGACAAAGAACTTTCTAGGGTCTTCGCCCCACTTTCTTAGCCCTATGATCCAATGGATTAGGTCAATGTTGAGGTTGATGTTTATGTCTAACCACATGTAGCCTTGGTGTGTGCACGATATGAGTGTGCACACCACCACGTTAAGTTCTGGGCTCCAGTCGAAGTGTGGAAGCCTCAATAGGTTTAACAACCCTGATTCGACAACTTCAGACAACCAACTTTGTGCAACCAACAACTGGTTGTTCTTGACATCTGTCTTCCAACACATATATCTATCTGGCTGAAATTGTGGGTACTTCGACTTGGCTAGATCCTTCTTCTATTGCAGTAAGTCATAATCTTCGAACTTACAATCAGCGAGCTTACCCAACATATTTGCTTCTGGTTTTACATGTTTGGATATGGGTGGAAGTGGTATCTCATACTTCTCATTTTTGGAGAGCTTTGCCACCGATGCATCTGCTGTGCGTGGAGAGATATACTCTGGAGTCAAGGTTAATGGTAGCTCCTTATCTCCTGGTGGAACTTCTGTAGCTTGGAGCCCATTACTTTCACCTTAACTTTCTCAACCACAACTTCCTTACCTTTGCTTTGCATTTGTATAGAATGTCATGGCTAATGGCGTGAACCTTGCCCCTATTTTGTAACAACCTTTTTAGCAGGGGTTCTCATCAACCCTTCAAGCCCGGTTTGTTTAAACACCCTCACAGCCTCCTCGACTGTGGACTCTTGCTCAAGTATAGAATCGTCAGACATTCACTAGATTTTTCTCTGCAAACTCACAAAGATACTCAGCAAAGACTGTTAAAAGATTGAATCTGTGGCTCACGGAAAAATTTCAGAGTTTTGGTAATGCCCGCGAGTCTAGACATAGTGGTATTTATAGGCGTAGTTGAGCTTCACCACGCCCATCAATGGCTAGAAAATCATTAAATGGCATGTCCATTGGCCAAATCCATTGAGAATTCGGGTCCTTTCCTTCATTAACTCCTTCAGAACGACTATTTTTGCATTAAATTCTTAAGTGATCGTCGAAAAAATCAGTGTATAACAACTAGTTTTCTGACTCACATTGTAACGACGAGTTTCTTAGAGCATTGCGTCAAACTACACGGTGGGTTGTCACTACCCCAGCGCAGTTACTTCATCGTGTCCTGCTTCTTTGTTCTGAACTCTGTCTCTTTCTATTCTATTTGATCTACATAGCTACATTCTGAGCTTCGTACTACGTGATTCTTCTTTTCTTTTCATTTTCTTTTTCTTTTATTTTTTTTTCATGCTAAACTTCACTTCTCGACTAGTGCTGCATGGTCGATACATTCTTTTCATCAAACTTTGCGTATCGGACCAAAACTGTGTACAGATTCTTTTGAATTTCTAGTGCCCAATTTCAACTATACTTGACACTTAGAAGGTTCCTTCTCTTCTAATAACTCAGGGTTCTGCGAAGTAGGACTATCCCTGTAGGGTTTTAGTCTACTTCCATTCATGAAACAAGGTACGTTATCCCCGGCTAACGTGGCTAGATGAACTGCGCTACCGTTAGTAACATGCATAATAGTATATGGCCCAAGCCAGTGCATTCTAAATTTTCCAAGAAATTTCATAAACTTATTATCATACAGGAGGACAAGGGCACCTACCTGAAAGGACTTATTCTTGATGTGGCAATCATGCCATGCCTTTTATCTTTCTTTCTCCACTTGCTGGTGAAAAACTGCAATGAAGCGATCCTCCTCCAATCCAACCAAGTGTAGAAGCTTTTCTTCTATTGTTTGTTCATCCTCCATGCCTATGAATGCATCAATCTTTAAGCTTGGTACAATATACTCCATCGGCATCACAGCTTCCTATCCATAGGCCAATTTGAAAGGTGTATCGCCTGTCAACTCTTTGAAAGTGATCCTGTATGCCCATAACACAATTGGAATGCATAGATCCCAATCATCCCTATTTACATTGCATACCTTTGTTAGCGCATTCTCCAGTACCTTGTTGAAAGCTTCAACAGTTCCATTAGCCTGAGGATGGTACGGTGTACTCCTATGATGATAAATGTGGAACTCTTTTGTAAGGGCTTCAATAGTTCTATTCAAAAAGTGAGTCCCTTGATCACTCATCAAATCTCCCGGCATCCAAATCTGGTAAGGATGTTCTCAAATATGAACTGTGCGGCAGTAGTTACGCTACAGTCCTTCACTAGCTTAGCCTCTGCCCATTTGGTGAGATAATTAGTCATGGTGATAATGTATCTCGTACCAGTCCTCTTTTTTGGTGGGTTAATAGTTCCCACGAAATTAATAGCCCATTTTCAAATGCTTGTAGTGTCAACTGTGGTTTTAACGACATTTCATCTCTTCGCGATGGTTTTCCTGTTCTCTGATAGACATTGCAACACTGGCAATGTTCCTTTGAATCTTTATGAATTGTAGGCCACGATAGCCCTGCTCTCAATATGTTCTGTGCAGTATCTCTTCCTACATAGTGACCTCCAGATGCACTTGAATGTGCATCAACCAATATGAATGGCTTCTCATGCTCCAACAAACATCTGCGCAGCACTTCATTGGTCCCAAGTTGTATAGTTGTCCTGCTATGATAGTGAAGTCTGCTGCTCTGACTACCAGCTACTTCTTCTGCTGTGTAGTGAACTCTGTAGGTGCCAACCCCGTAATCAAAAAGTCGACAAGATCTTTGTAATACTCATCTGTGACCTGTATGTCATATAACTGTGTGTCAGGCAGATTGTCTTCAAGATTGGTAGGTTCTTCGCCTGACTCAATCCTTGATAGATGGAGGTCCTAGGTTCAATCTGCCTGGTTTAACCACAATTTCAAAATCATACTCTTGGAAGAGTAGTATCCATCTGCATATTCTTCCCCCTAACACTGGCTTATTGAGCAGATACTTTAAAGCAGATTGCTCAGTAAACATTGAGAAGTGTGCACCGAGGAGATAGTGCCTGAATTTTTGCAGTGCATACAGCATAGCTAGGCCTTCTCTTTCTGTGTTTGTATAGTTCTTTTCAGCTGATGAGAGATTCTTGCTCTAGAATGCAATGGGATGGTCAATGCCTCTCTCTCCTTGATATGCTAGCACCACACCAAGTGCAATGGACGAAGCATCAATGTGTACATGAAATTGCTTGTCCCAATATGGAAACACAAAGATCGGCGCAGTTACCATTTTCTCTTTTAGTGTTTCGAGGCCTTGCTCACATTCTGTGTTCCATATGAATGACGCTTCTTTCTTTAACAACTTCTCCATTGGCGTGATTATCTGCGCATAACCCTTAATAAATTTTCTATAGTATCATGTATGTCCCAACGTGGTGCGAAGTTGTTTCACTGAATTCAGTGTTGGCAGGTTCATAATAAGTGCGATCTTCGCAGGATCAACCATCAAACCTTGTTTACAGACAATGTGTCCCAACAGAATTCCATAGGGCACACAAAAGATACATTTATTCAAATTCAAAGAAATATGATGTTGTCTGCACTTAGCTAACATCATTCTAAGGTTATCGTAGTGGTTCTTCAGTAAACCAAAGATAGTCCAATCATCAAAATAGACTTCTAAGAACTTATGGATAAAGTCCTTGAATGCAGCCACAACAACTCTGGAAAATATAGCAAGTGCATTCTTCAATCCAAATGGCATAACTGTATATTGATATGATCCCCATTCAATAGCAAATGTTGTCTTATGCCTGTTTTCCTCATCAATCCTAATCTGATGGTATCTAGAAAATCTTTCAGTGAATGAGTAGGCCTCATTTCCTCCAACATTATCTAATACTTCATCTGTAAATGGGGTAGGAAATGGGTCATGCAGCGAAGCATCATTAAGCTTCCTCAGATCTACGCAGATTCTTATTTCTCCTTTTGTCTTCTTATCCTGGATAACCATAGGGATTATCCACTTTGATTCTTCAACTAGCTCAATGATCCCTGCATCAAGCATCTTATCAATCTCTGCCTTCACTCTCTCTTTATATCTAGGGTTTAGTCTGCAAGGCCTTTGATTTACGGGCTTCACGCCTAGCTTGAGAGGTATCTTCATAACCCCCAAGTCGCCCAAAATGCCTTTCATTTCGACAAAAAATGTTGGAAATAAATCTTGATACTCATGCAAAAGGTCTACGATCTTCCCATCCATCTCATCATCCCAGTAGTTTCCAATGGATGCGAACTTCGGCTCTTCACTTGTTCCAATATTCAATTTTCTTGTCTTAACAGGTCCACTCATATCTAGATTCTAGTGGAGGTCCCTCTATATCGTGCGCTCCTTCGGATTTAGGTATATTGATGTTGCACAGATCCTCCTCATCGCTTTCTTCTTGTTCTTCTTCTTTTTCAGTGAGATTATAACATTCAAGGGCATGTTCTATCTGTCTCTCCCATTCTGGATGTAGGTTCACATGTACCATTACATCTTCAAATATATTTTCTTTTATTTTCTCTAATGCCTTGTTTATACTTGGGCATTCGGCTTCAAATATCCTCTGTTTGATAACTTGCAGAGCTCATTTATGCTTGGGGATTTATCTTCAAAACTGAAGGTTCTCTGGAAATTTGCAGTCAAAACAGACCAACCTATGGTTCCTTTGCGAAGTTCGGTGTCTGTGTACCAATATTTTGGAATCTGCTCTAATGTGTGCACAAACAAATGAACCCATTATGCTTGTGGTCTGTTTATCCATGGTTCTGAATAGCTCTCGATGTGCTCCCTTGGATCTGTTTGTCCATTATACTTTTCCATTTTCAGCTTCACTTTCTCTATGAATTTGATTTGCATCATGTGTCTGCACTAATCCCATGTGGTTAAAGTCTGCTTATGCGCGGCCCACCGTCTTGCAGGTGTAACGCACGGTGCTATATCTAATGTTGGTATGCGATGCTGAGCTGCAACTGATACAATATATTCTTGAATAAATGAATAGACATTAGTTGAACCATCGTAAGTGGGGATTGGACTTACCTCGGTTCCAATCCAATGCAATGATTTTGTGATCTATGTGCATCTTCTTGTAGATACATCATGTATTCAGCTTTTCCAATTATCCAGTCCTGCGTCAGAATCTGATATAGAAGAACTGTCACATTGCCAACTAAGTGCTCCATCCATCATAGTATTAATGTAGTCATCCTGATTCGCAGTCATCTTCTAGATGCGATCAAGATCTTGTGCTCTCGATTCTTCCTGAATCGGTTCACTATATATTTCTCCTTGTGAAGGGTCCAACAGTGTGATGACCCTAATATCCTACCCTTCAAAGATCATCCTTTTGGTTTTTAGGTTGATGATTGCGAGGTTATCCATCACCCAGTCTATCCCTAATAATGCTAGATATGGGTTACTGTCGTTAGTCATCTCGATAACCTTGAATTCCATGGAACTTCTGACTCCATCGATGTCTACAAGTACATTATCTAATCTCCCAGAAGGTATGAATTTTTGTTGATTTGCTAACCTCAATTGTATAGGTGACCATGCTAATCTTGGTTTCCCCATCTGTTTCCATGTATGCTTGATCAAGACATTTACCTCTAATCCTGAATCAAGGATTATCTCATCCATCTCATATTCTTCAATCTGCGCACTGAGCCTCATTTCTCGACCTGTTCTTTTATGGCTCTTGATATGGTGAATTGCGCTCTGGGAAGTATCCATCTTACTTCATGGTTCATATTGGTTTAGTAAATTCTGCAACTCTACTACAACATCTGTGCTCTTCAATAATTTCATGCAGCTCCATACGAATTGCGCAACAGAAGTGCTTGTTTCTGTTGTGGTATTGGTTTGATCATACGCTACTGGCATATCTTGCATGTGCATTGTTTCACTTTGCAGAGGGATTCTTGGCGACATAGGTGTTGGCTCTTTGAAAGTTTCCCTTGCTTCTGCGAAGACTTCCTTATTTCTCCCCAGATCAAAAATGTTTGTTTTCCCAGTTTCTTTTCTAATCCAGACCGCTTCAGCAGGGGTCTGCTTAGTTTGGTGATCTCCAAATGTCGAAGCTTCTGCTTCTTTGTCATTTCTTGTGGCAATGCCACTTCATGTCACAGCGTTAATATGTGGATCTCTAGTCCTCTTCTCTGCTGCAATCATTTGTATGTTTGGATTAGGTGCTTCTTGCTTTCTCTTTTGCATTTATACTGCTAACACTGGGCATGCCTCAATGACATTATCAAAATATTTGTAGTAACTGCATGTAGTACATGCATTGATACAGTCTCTGGATAAGTGGCCATGCTAGCTACAGTTATAACAGATCATTTGGCCTCTACCTCTTCCTTGTCCTGGGCCAAGGTTTCTTCCTCTTTCATGAAATCCTCCGCGGCCTCTGTATGCACCTTGATCATACTACGTGTTATCCTTGTTCTGCGGTGTTTCTTCTTGAACTCTGTATACTCCACCATGCATATTCTCTACATCTTGCTTTATTTCCCTCATGAGCTCATATGCTCTACAGTTGGACTCATCATGTCCAACAGATTTATAGAATGTGCAATATAAATTCTTAGGTGTTCGCATGTACTTTTGGATTAAGTAACAATCATTTGGCCAGTGTCCTTTGGTTCTACAGATCTCACACCATGGCCCTTGGTTCTGATTCAGTGGATTTGGTGCTCCACTATCTAGGTAATCTTGAAACAAAGGACAACATTCCTTCAGGTGTCTTTCTCCCTTACATCTGGTACACTAGATTTCTTCTCTTTGTTCTTTTCCCTTATTAATGTCCTACAACTTTAATGTCAAGGTAGGTAGCTAATTTTGGATCTGGACCATTCCTGTGCTAGTCTCTCCTATGGGTGAAGCTTCTAATTTGATTACGATCTCCAGGGATTCTTCCTGTGAAGCCACCTTTTGTTGCATCAACAACAGTCTAATATGGGGCAACAACGCAACTATGAACCATTCTTAATGCTGTTGCGGTGCTATGTCAAAACTAACCTGGTCTAACAATGTTTTAAACTTCTTGTCAAATTCACAGACTGTTTCATTAGGTTTTTTCCTGATTTCTTTCAGTTCTATTATACATTGTGATTCTGACTTTGGTTTCTTGAACTCTCTTAAGAGTGCATCCTTAATATCCACTAAGGTTCTATTCTGTCCTACAGAATACATCATGAACCAATTCAATGCTCTATATCTGAATGTTGTGAGGAGCTGCGCTTGCTTCACAACATCATCCCGAACTTGCTTGACGCTCCACATGGCTACACATAGAAACCAATGTTGCTCAGGGTATTCTAGACCCGTTCCTTTAAATATCGACAGCTTAATATTTTCAGTCCTTCTCCTTGTAGGTGGTACATTATTTTGCACAGTGGTCTGAGTGGTGTTAGGGATGTTACTACGTGGAATGTTCTGAATCAAAATATTTTGAATTGGAATGATCTGAGTGGCAATGGTATGAGTGGGAATGGTCTGAGTACTCACTCCCGTGGTGTTACTGGTATTGACGCTTTGAGGATTGGGAATATTAACAACTGGAGGGTTCTGAACTGGCGGAATCTGTGAAATAGGAGGCGCAGTATTCTCAACTTGTGGGTTTTGCAGAGTGATAGGCTGATATGTAGCTGATGGAGGTGCTGTCTGGCTATCAGGCTTAGCTTGGAACTCAGTCTCTACATGGATTTCAGGTTCTTTAAGGTTCTTTTCTATATTAACCTTATATCTTTTTCCAGTTCTCAAATTGTGTGTATCTTCATTAGAGTCGCTATATATGTTATCTACAATTACAGATTCAAAAACTTCTAGAAATTTTACTACATTCTTAAAACTCCTTTCTCACCTAAAAGCATTTTAATATATACACTTAGATTGTTCAGATACTTACCTCTGAATCCTTTGAATAACTCTTCCTCTGCTGCGGTGTAGGACTTCATGGTGTTCACAATGAATTCAGTAACAAAAACTTCTAGTATACTGTCAACCCAAAAGTCGACTGCTCGCGAGAGTGGACTATCTACTTCTTTTAGCCTCTGAATAAGCTCTGGATTCCACTCGGTAGGTGCTCCTTCATGAAAATAGTTCTTTCAATCTGTGAGTCTTGATAACCACTTCTGCAATTCGTTTCCAAAACCTGCCCAAAAAATTTCATGACTATCCTTCCAGAGGTATTTACTTAACTAATCTACGTCAAAGAGACGTGGATGTCTATTCTCCTTTCTTGCAGAATCTCTTTCTATCTTGTCCAACCAGCTCCATATTTCTTTCTTCTCTGGATTCCAAATTTCGGTACTCATCACCAGTTCAAGTGTGACAATGGAACCATTTGTTGGATGCTTATACTATTATGGAGGTTTTCTAGAAAGACCCAGGTTCTGCGTGGTTCAGGGAACCAACAAAACCCCCTTTTCACCGGCCCTTTCGGCAACAGTCTGCGATTAGACTGAGGTCTCACCCGAGGCAAAGTTGATGGGGAGGTTGGAGAATCAGGTTTCCACAACCAGGTGATGAGCGCTTAACAGTCTGGTGAGCAACGCACTACATGACTCACGCTGCAAATTGGGAACTGCACAAAGTTCACTTCTTCATGGGTAATGCTTATACAATGGCGCATCCAAGGAACTACGCTGCTCGGGGTGGTTCTTTGACAACAGGACAATGCCACAAAGACTGTGCTTCCTCTTTGCTACTTAACCACTTTAATGGATTTCACCTAGTGTAAGTTAGCATTCAAAAACACCTTAGACTGAACCTTGCAAACTTATACACTATGACAATTGTTGTACAGTCGACAACTGCCTCAGCCACGCTTCCTCTTCCGACTCGGCCTGTCATAGTCAACAACTTCTTTACAAACTTACGATCATTTTTCTAGACCACTCGCATATCACATGCCCTTCTGACATCCACAGTCTTCACAAAATGGTTATATTGCATTGTGGCTTGTCGCTTTCCGTCCCTCTAGCCTGCCTATCTCTATCGGATTCTTGGCTTAGCTTCTAATTGTTTTCTGCCACTCTCTTGATAGGACACTTTCATCTGCCTTCGCGCTATTCCATACCCATTCCCTGGAATCAAGGAGTCACATACCTAAATAGGTCGCTTTCGCAGCTCGGCCTTTCCTTACATTCTTTACCCAAAATAGGTGCTCCACTGGCACTGCACGGTGCTACCACTTCGCGGAGCTGGTACTTAGCCACGTGGTTCTTATCTTGCTGATACTGCCCTGCGTTCAACTTCCCAGCTCCCCAAAACTGCCTTTATATGAGCTGCGTTGTAACTCCGTAGCTCCAAAAATGTCTTGCACAAAAATGCCTTACTTGGGCTAGGCCCAACAATTCTTCATGATGGACTAATATTCTTCCATCATGGATTCCTATTGGCCTATTTCTTGATCACTATATCATCCCTTGGAATATGCACTTGTTATGTTGACTCTACTATCTCATCTAGATAGAAGGATGATTATTGTACTTAGAGGGATGCGCATCCTTCAGAATCTTCTACTTCTCATTATCAAACTCCATATGAAACCTTATAGCTCTCTTGGAGGTTATCATATTTGTCCTCTTCTTCTTTGTAACGTAGGTGTAGGTGGAACAATCAAGGATCAATTCCTATGAATTCTACCTTAGGAGTCTTTTCCCCACTATCTAGTGACGACACTTGATCTGATCACAACTATCGTACTTGTCACATCACGGATCTTTGTCTCCACAATATTTATAATAGACCTATCCATGACATAAATATCCATAAGGGTTAACGAGTACAAATTTAAATAGTCATGCTATTCATCAATAAAAATAATAATTTAATTTGAGCAAATAAAACTTACTATATAAAGTATAAGATACTTATCTTTGTTTTTTTTTTTGGCTCCCTCTTGATCTCTACCTCCTTGCAAAAATCATTGGAGTTTCTGTGAGGGTACTCTTGTTAATTTTTTAGAATTAATTCAATATACTCTAGGATCTTTACTGAGAGAATAACATGTATAGTATATCAATCATATCAAGCATGTCAATCATGTTAGTCATAATAAGAGGCAAACATAAGAGACAATAGACACACAGAGTTTCCGTGGGGAAAACCCTAAGGTGAAAAACCCCACAACTTCCTCAGAGATAGATAGAGCAATAATACAACCAAAGTACAACCCAAGTACAAGAGATAGTCTTTTCCTAACAGATGATCCTCCTCCTCACATGTGCGCCACTTTCCGAGTGATGTAGAAGTGAGTAATGAGATGTCCAAATAGAGATCTCCTGATCTCTATTTATACTTGTCCTGTCCTGCCCAATAAACTAATGGGATCGACTTTTCTAGCTTAGTCTAATAACCCATGGTTAACTTAATCAGGGCCGACCCCACACATGGTGGTCTAATAACCCATCGACAAGTTACGACACTTGCGACACTTGTCAATACAAATGACGACACTTCCTTATAGAGGAATAACACATATCTATAAGAGTACAATATACATAGATGAAATACATAGGTGAAATACATTCTGAAGTTACATACACATCAACACTCCCTCTTAACTAGGAAGGTATTTCTCGACACAGATCTGTTAGCACAAGTCTTCTTCTCCGGATCATCATCAACGAATCATCATTGTCGTCACTGCTACTGCTATCTCAATCAATCTATGAATCTACTCATTATAGGAAGTTCTACAAAGCCAGTCCTTTTTCATATTGGATGTAGGCCCACCACCTGTAGGTATTCATCATCACTAGCCATACTGTGGAATTCTCAAGACTTATTATGTGTGTCACAAAACCTCGCAAGAGAATCCCAGGCTATTACGGGCACACAGCTCTAACCTATAGGATCTCCTAGGGACAGATTACATCTGACCCCACCACAAAACATCGCAAGAGCATCCCAGGCTGTTACGGGAACACAGCTCCTACCTATAGGATCTCCCAGGGCGCTATTATATTTGGTCACCACTAAAACCTCGCAAGAGCATCCCAGGCTGTTACGGGCACACAACTCCGACCTATAGGATCTCCCAGGGCACTATTATATGTGGCCATGGAAAAACCTCGAAAGAGCATCCCAGGCTGTTATGGGTACATAACTCCGACGTATAGGATCTCCCAGGGCGCTATTGTATGTCCTCTCAAAGCAATGCCTCGAAAGAGCATCCTAGGTTGTTATGGGTACACAACTCCGACCTATAGAATCTCCCAGACATGCTCATCTGCACAACCTATTCCACGGCCATAGAGTATCATCTTGATACTCACCATACATCAGCTTGATGTATACGTAATCATCCTAATCATCATCATTGCATTGTCCTGATGCATGTCATCTGGAGCAACATCCTGAAGCTCATAATCTATGATCATCCTGATCATACAATGCATCCATCTGATAAATACACAACATCTTTCTGATACATATCATCATACATGATCTACCTGATCATACAATGTATCTACCTGATACATATACAAACACATGATCCACCTGATCATACCTGATACATATCGACATACATGATCTACTTGATCATACCCAACATCCAACATGATGCATACATACATACATATAAATGATCCAACTTATCATATCCAGCATCCAACATGATGCATACATACATACATATAAATGATCCAACTGATCATATCTAGCATCCAACATGATGCATACATACATATATAAATGATCCAACTAATCATATCCAACATCCAACATGATGCATACATACATATATAAGTGATCGAACTGATCATACAAAGCAGAAACTAGAACATCGTACGGATGCTCATCATCTAGCGCTTATATCCACAGCCATGGGAAGGATCCTCCTCTCAACATGCTTGGAATGGCTCCAGCAAATTTGTCCATCACTTCTTCCTCAAAGTGTCGTCAATCTGAAGAACACCAAGCCTCTCTCTGAATTACTCGAACTTCACTCTGGCTAGTGGTTTCGTCAGCACATCCACAACCTACTCATCCGTTGTAACATACAGGTTCTTCACTGCTCCTCTCTGCACCATATCCCTGATATAGTGATATTTGATCTCAATGTGATTCGACCTGTCGTGGAACACCGGGTTCTAAGAGAGCTTCACACAACTCTGGTTGTCACAAAAGATACCAGTAGCATCCAATGGGAGATCAAATAACTGAGACAGTACCTTCTAGAACCATACTGCCTCACAACTAGCCGAACAAGCTACAACATACTCTGCTTTCAGCTGTACTTAGTGCTACGCATGACTACTTCCTACTAAACCAAGAGATCACACCTGATCACATACAGAAGCAGCACCTAGAAGTGCTCTTCCTATCTGTAGCATTGCCTGCCCACTATGAATCAACATAACCTTGTAGGTTAAACTTTTGATTCACATCATGCTTGAGCCCATAATCAATTGTACCCTTCAGACCTCAGAATATGCTATACAACAACCAGGTGAACATCTCTGGGATTTGTCAGGAACTGGCTCAATGTGTTCACCGCAAAGCAAATATCTGGTCTAGTGTTCATCAAGTACGTCAAGGACCCAATCATCTGAAGATACACAGTGACATCAACTAGATCAGATGAAGCATCACACAAAAGCTTGAGGTTCGATTCCATAGGTGTGTCCATGGCCTTGCAGTCCATCATCCTGAACCTCTTAAGAATCTCTACTACATACTTCCCTTGTTCAAGGAAGATCCCATCTGCACTCTGCCACACCTCCATGCCTAGAAAGTAGTGCATCATACCCAAGTCCTTCATCTCGAACTTGGTAGAAAGCTTCCTCTAGGTATCTACAATCAATCCATCCTCTTCTATTACAAACAGGTCATCCACATACAAGAGTAGTATCACAGGATTTCCTTCCTCAACCTTGTAGTCAAGGTTGGAATCTGCTTTACTCTTAGTAAAGCCCAAACTGGATAGAAATTTGTCTATCCTACCATACCAAGTCCTAGGAGCTTGCTTCAAGCCATACAAGGATTTCTTCAACCTGCACACATATGACTTCCTGTCATGTGTCTCAAAACCAAGTGGCTACTCCAGATATACTTCCTCCTCGACTACACCATTCAAGAAGGAAGTATTGACATCCATCTGGTGTATCTTCCATTTCATCACTGCAGCCATAGCAAGTATTGATCTAATGGAAGTGTATCTACCTACAGGAGAAAATTTTTCTTCATAGTCGATTCCTTCTTTATAGGAGAAGCCATGAGCTACAAATCTCGCTTTGTATTTCTCTATGTTGCCATCTGTAGCATGCTTGATCTTGTAGATCCATTTGGAAGTCACAACAGATTTTCCATCAGGTCTTGGGACCACATCCAAAACATCATTCTTCATGATCGACTGATATTCCTCGACCATGGAATCCTTCCATTCTTTCTTTTCCGTCGCCTCTTCATAACTGGAAGGTTCTTTGTTCATAATATCACAAAGTAAAGCAACATAGCTGGTATGTGATCTAGTTCTCTTCTTTGCTCTATGTTCTTCTTCTGGAATGCCATATCTTTCTGCATCTTGAATGAGCTCTCTAGCCCATGCAAGTTTACTCTTGTGAGAGTCCTTCTCACGAGGTGGATCTACAGGTTCTTGCGGATATTCAATTTCACGATCAGCATCTAGAATTGCTTCAGTCATGGTAGTGTCTTGAAATCTGGTTTCATTTGGTTCTTCATGATCTTCAATAGGTGTCTTCCTTGATTTGATGAATGCCTAGTTTTCATCAAATGTTACATATCTGTTGACATCAATCTTCTTGAACCCTGGAAAGTATATTCTGTAAGCCTTCGAGCTTTCACTGTACCCCACAAAGATACCCTTCTTTCCTGAAGGATCTAGCTTTGTCCTCTTTTCCTTTGGAACATGTGCATAACTGGAAAACCAAATATCCTGAGATGGCTGACCTCAAGTTTCTTACTGGTGAAGACTTCTTTTGGTGTCTTGTTGTCCAATATCTTGTGAGGTGTTCTATTCTGCACATAAATAGCTATCCTAGCTGCTTCTTCCCATAGATGCATAGGCAGATCCTGGTCATGCAACATTGCCCGTGCTACTTCCATGATTGTTCTATTCTTTCTTTCTGCAACTCCATTCTGTTATGGATTGTAGGGAGCAATCAACTCCCTCTTAATTCCTGAATCATTGCATAGTTTCTTGAAATCACCTAAAGTGAACTCACTGCCATTGTCGGATCTTAATGTCTTGATCTTCTTGTCAGTTTGATTCTCCGTCAAGGTTTTGAATTCCTTGAAGTTATCAAATAGTTCATCTTTGTTTTTCAAGAAGTAGACCCAATTCTTCCTGGAGAAATCATCAATGAAAGAGACATAGTATACATACTTTCTTAGTGAACTGGATGACATTGGATCGCATACATCAGAGTGGATAATTTCCAAGATCCCTTTTGCTTTCACTGCTTGGAAATGCCTTCTCAATGTTCTTTCCTTTTGCACATCCTTTGCAAACACCTTCATGCTTTGACTTGATTTCAGGAAGACCTTCTACAGCTTTGCTTTCAATTGGTAGTGCTCTGCAGTGCACATGTGCAATCCTTCGATGCTAAAGTTCACTTGGCTCCATGGATTCATGTACCATGGCATGTTCAGGTTTTCCCTTCAAATTTGTACAATCCTCCCTCTTGCTCTCCAATCACCACTGCATCATCAATAGCTTTTCCCTTTGGCCACATTAGGACTTGGCCATCTACAAATGCAACCCTCATGCCTTTTGCATCCAATACAGAGATGGAGAGTAGGTTCTTCTTGAGCCCAGGTACAAATAAAACATCTTTCATCTTCAAATACTTCCCAGAGTCTAGATTGTATGAGGCTTCCCCACTTCCTTTGATAGGGTATTGATAATCATCCCCAAGTTTCACCTTATGGGGTGATTCGTGTTTAGATAAATTTACAAAAGATTCTTTGAACCCAGTCATGTGTTTGGAAGCCCCACTGTTAATTAACCAATCATTACAACCATGACAAATAGTACCTGTGAGTGCAGAGATTAGAACATATTCATCTTCGCTTGATGAGTCATCACTTTTTGCTCTAGCCTTCTTCCTGGGGGATTCATCATCGTCAGCAGCATGAGCATGATATTTCCTTTTGCTATTCTTCTTCTTCTTGTTGAAGTTGTTGTTGTTGTTGTCCCTTTTGTTCTTGGGACAATCTACAGCAAAGTGACCCTTCTCATTACATGTGAAGCATCTTAGATCCTTCTTATTCTTTTGATTATAGTGAGTGGATCTCTTGTGCTGAGAGTGCTCCTTCTTAGGCTTGCTTATTTTGGTGTGAGTTGCAAGAGCTCGATCTCCACTTCCCATCTTTTCTTCTCAGGCTACGAGCCTAGCCTCTTCTTGTGAACATTCCTCCCATAGTCTACTAAAGGAGACCAACTTCTTTCTTGCACGGGTTCCTTGGTTTAAGGAATCCCATGACCTAGGTAGGCCATTTAGTGTGGTCATGACAACTTTTCCATTGTCCACAATTTCATCCACAACTTCAAGTTGTTCCTTGATCTGAGAGACCTTAGAAAAATAAGATTGAATGGTCTATCCATTCTAAAGCTTTACCCCTTTCAATTGGTTCCGTAGGGTCATCTTTCGATTTATGTTCTTCCCTTCAAATAGCTTGGTCAGGGAATCAAACATCTCTTTGGGTGTCTTTAGATATGACACACATGGGATGAGATGGTCCTTGATAGAATCAGCAATGATTCTATTTTCCTTGACCAAGTTCTTCTTGTGAAGAGCCTTAGCCTATTCTCCCTCTAGGACAGAAGCCTTAGCCTCTTCTTCACTTATATAAGTGTCTAACTCATTTTCTTCCAGGATTAACCCAATCCTATACTTCCATGCTCGAAATTTATCAACACCTTCAAGCTTGTCCTCAAGCTTGGTGTGGTGAGACATCTTAAAGAGTACCTCAAATGGAAATAGAGAAGATATAGGTCATACCACTTGATTTGCTGAAAACTAGATCTAATCCCGGATTAGGGTTTGTCAGAGAAACCCTAAAAATTCAAAATGTGAATTTCAACTTTCTGAAAGGATAGAAAGATGCGCCTTGATGAGCTAATCAGCCTGGTATATTCATAATTTGAGATCTGCAAAGTTTCACCCTTCATAAATGCCTTTTAGTCTTCTCGGATTCACTAGGGAGGACCCTGAATTAGGGTTTGAGTTTCCTGAAGCTTCACCCAACCAAAAATCTTGATCCAAAGCTCTAAAATTCTATTTTTCCAAGGAGCCTCCAGCTATGTCTTCAGATTTCAAAAATTCCTATTTTTGTGGAAATCCTAATGTTTAGGGCCAAAACTGAAAGTGCTTAGAATTGAATTCTGATTGTATAGATAGATTCTCCTTGATGAGTAGAGTCAATCTACCTTACTGCTTTTCCAAAATCTATGGAGAGAAACCCAATAAACAAGAAACCCTAGTTTCCACCAC
Organism: Larix kaempferi; assembly: GCA_027924585.1. Taxonomy (NCBI): domain Eukaryota; kingdom Viridiplantae; phylum Streptophyta; class Pinopsida; order Pinales; family Pinaceae; genus Larix; species Larix kaempferi. Next base: position 4,471,619 of record BSBM01000118.1, read on the forward strand.
TGCACAATGTCTTCTTCTAAGGGAAGTTCTGATACCATGTTAATTTTTTAGCATTAATTCAATATACTCTAGGATCTTTACTGAGAGAATAACATGTACAAAATATCAATCATATCAAGCATGTCAATCATGTCATTCATAACAAGAGGCAAACATAAAAGACAATAGACACACAGAGTTTCCGTGGGGAAAACCCTAAGGTGAAAAAACCCACAACTTCCTCAGAGATAGATAGAGCGATAATACAACCAAAGTACAACCCAAGTAAAAGAGATAGTCTTCTCCTAGCAGATGATCCTCCTCCTCACATGTGTGCCACTTTCTGAGTGATGTAGAAGTGAGTAATGAGATGTCCAAATAGAGATCTCCCGATCTCTATTTATACTTTTCATGTCCTACCCAATAAACTGGGGCCAACTTGTCTAGCTTAGTCTAATAACCCATGGTTAACTTAATCAGGGCCGACCCCACACATGGTGGTCTAATAACCCATTGGCAAGTTACGACACTTGTGACACTTGTCAATACAAATGACGACACTTCCTTATAGAGGAATAACACATCTCTATAAGAGTACAATATACATAGATGAAATACATAGGTGAAATATATTCCAAAGTTACATATGCATCAACAACTCTGCATCATCATCTGGTTTGAAGACCTTGATCTTCTTCTGACCTTATGAAACTTGTTGAATTCTTCATCATGGGTATTCATGAATTAGATCACCAATGAAGTCACATAGTACAAAGATCCATCCAAGGATTCCCCTACGCATATCAAAACGTACTAGCTCCAATATCCCCTTTGGACCTACTATGGAAAGAATTCCTTTGGCATCTTCTGGACAAAAATTGCATGCTAAATCTCTAGAGTACTTAGGATTACTCTTTGCAATCTTCATCAAATTTGTCTTCCTTTCTTCTGAGGTGGAAGCTCTTCAACATTAGTTTTTTATATATGTTCTTCTCTCTTCCTTTTCGTTTGAGTGCTCTGATAAGCAAAGTGACCAAATTTTTGACAAGTGTAACATTTAATCTTTGAGAGGTCCTTCTTATTCTGATTTTGAACCATGGTTGATTTTTCACTTATATTTATCTTCTTCTTAAACTTTATTTCATTTCTTATTCTTCATTTTATTTTCTTCTAAGGACAATGGAATGCATAATGTCCATATTCATGACAACAAAAACATTCAACTTTTGAAATATCCTTCTTCTTCTCTTAGGTTGTCATGTCCTTAGAGCCACCAATGTCCATTTACAATATATTACTGCTATCTGAAAGTAGCATTAAGAGTAGAGACAAAAGAATATTGGATTTCATTTGTAATATGAACATCATCCAACATGTCTTCATCTCTAGACACCATCTTGACAAAACCCAAAAATCTGATTCTGAAACCCTAGTAGGATCTAGTTTAAAACTAAAGTTGGGAAAAAATTAAATTTGACTCCACAAATAGATGCGCCCTCCTAGGAAGAGCTCCAAAACACTATTTTTCAATTTGATATATGGCTGGAAAGGCTCAAAACTAGAAACCCTAGTTCGTAGTTTTGAGCAAAAATTAGGTCAAAATTGAAAACTAGCTCCACAGGTAGATGTGCCCTCCTAAGGAGAGCTCCAAAATGATAATATCGAACCTAATCTATGGTCAGAAGGGTTAGAAACTAAAAACCCTAATTTATTGATTCCAACAAAAATTGAGATCAGAATTGAAAATTCACGAAACTGAGATTTCCTCCACAGATAAGTGTGCCCTCCTAGGGTGAGTTCAACCATAATCCTTTTCAGTCCAAAATTTGGTGGGAAGTGTCCAAGCTTGGAAGCCCTGGTTTGCAAACTAGTGCATACACAATCTCTGGCAATGTCATCTATTCAGAACTGCTCTGATAACATGTTGATGTTATTAACTTAGCAATATAACTTTCATCTCTTTCAACATAATTCATAATTTATTTCATCCCACAATTATAGCATCATTCATTTGCAACAGAAAATAAAAAAAGGATCATTAAAAGATAACCACACACAAGGGACACAAAGATTTATCCTCGGAAACCCAAATGGGAGAAAACCCATCAAACTTTTCTTACAAGAAATTAATCCAATACAAGAACAATACCAATCACGAAGTTGAATCCTAGCAAAAGATAGGTTTGACTTCCTTCACAATAAACCTTATCAAGGGTACATAATGTTCCAAGAGAATAATAGAATAAGAAAACCCCCAAAAATTATGCTTCTAGTGAACTTCACTAGTCGTCCTTGAGAAGTGTGCACCTATCGAGAGATATGAGCTTGCTTGAATGTTTGAAATAACATGTGCGAGAACACTTCTATTTATATTGTTCAATTGACTTGATTTTTACTCTTGAGGTTGACTTATAGTTTTATTTTATTATTTATTTATCTTTCAATACGACTTGTCATTTTATTTTCTAGGGTCAATTTACCCCTTTGTTGGGGAACTTGTGGTCTTTCTTGTCTTCCACTTTCTCTTAGACTTCTTCAATGAATTGTCTTGACTCCTTGGTTATTTCTTCATCATAGAAAAATTCTACTCGTTGATATATCCTCACATGTGGTCACATTCTTTAAGTAGATCTCTAAGGTTGGTTTGGCCATACTCTAGGAATTCCTAGACACTTCTTAGATCCAATTCTCAAATTCAACATTAGATTAGACTTTGTCTAGTATAAAAGGAGATAAGATCTCCTTGTAACATAGAAAATTCATCTCACTCTACAAAAATAGATCACTCCGACTAAGGAGCACTCCCACCTAGAGTACACAATGTGACCTCTGGCCTCCTACAGACCAATCAACACATGACTAAACAAGGCTAACCACCCAAGCCACAAGGCACATAATCAAGGGCTACGACGGGGCTATTATCTCTGGGTTGAGAACCCATCTAAGAGAATGATCTGCAGATTGTTTTCCTAATGCTGGAACCATGGGGAACATCAACAAGATATGAAGGCTACATGATTTTTAAGTTGTTATTTATGCTCGTTTTGTTTTGAAGATGAAGGTTTGTCAAATCTTTTTTTGAATGGTTTGAAGTCCAATTTACTATGACCATGCCTGTTTTGAAAAGTGGATGAGCCATTTTCTGCTTGAAGGTTTCATTTGCAATATGACTCTTTTGAAGAGTACTTTTTCAGGCATTGTCTCATTATCTTTTTAAAGATGGTTTATATGGAGTTCTCATTCAGTGGTTGTAGGCATAGTTTTGATCAGTGTTTTGGTTCTGTGTCTTTAGAACTACTACAATCTGTTTCATAATTCCATGGGTTGTCTTCCAAAACGTATTTGGATTGCATATTCTTTTGCAGTAGAATTTTACAACAGCGATAGGTATAATGTCCCTCAAAATGTGATTTAAGAAAAATAAAATTGTATAGGGTCTAATTAAATGCAAGACCTAAGGTTTCTTTAAAATTAACTTCAACACTAAGTAAAAGCTATGGATGGCTTGTTAGTTTCGATTATGGTTATGGTTACTTCATTGATCTTTTGATCGTGTATGCTTTACTTGCTTGTATCTTTACTTGTTGCTATGATATGCTATCCTTATATGTATATTTGTTTTATACTCATTTTTTAGAATGTTTGTGCTTGGTCTCTGGTCTTGGTGCATCCTCCAAATGCTATGTTCATGTATTTTTAACTATGATTTACTACACTCTTACTGTAATAGAATTAGGATGAATTATTGGTTTATGATTCTGTGGATAACATGAAGGGCTCACTTTGTAACTAGGCTTACTTATCTTTTGTGTGAGATAATGCATTTTTAATTCTCCTTGCTATACTTGGAAGAGTTCCATATTAAGGCTGGTTCAAGAAGTCAATTCCTAAGATTGAATGTGTTTTGGGATGTAAGAGAACCATAGTCCAAGGTAACACTATATTCCTCATAACCTAATGGGTATTAGTTACCCAAGCACAAACGTTTTAACCTAGTGGCTCATACTATAGGGCTGAGTGTGTAAGATTTGCAAACTAGTTGAGTTAGTTGGGAATTTATTAAGCCCATGTGACAGGCTTGTGGGGAATATCCATGCGGGAAATATAGTTCCCTTAGTCATGTATGCAAATTCATTCTAAGAGAAAATCGTAGTTGAATGTCTTTTGGTTTTGGGTGTTTGGAGGTGAGGAGCAGAGGCTCCTCCCTACTTCATTGTTTTGGAGGATGTTTGCACATGACCAGGGCATGACTCTCAGTATTTGCATGACCATTATAGAAGGCGCCCATGATTTGAAAGGTAATCTTTGTTCCTAGTTCTAATTTCTTCTTTTATTTCTATTTATTTGCAGAAGTTGTTAATGGTATGGTAACAGGTTTCATGGTTTGTTCTTGCATGTTAGGAAGAGGGTTTCATTGCTTAGTATTCGGAGGCTGTCTCGATACTTGAAGGGAAGGTTGACTGGTCATGGACCTGGAAATCCCTAGGACCATTGGAGTCACTTCAGTCCACAAGATGCATAGTGTTTGTAATGTATGGATTTTAATGTGAAAAGGGTTTGATGGTTGCGCTATTGGAGTGAAAAGGATATTGAGCGAGCCTTAGAGGGCATACCTTGTTATTTATTCTGCTGTGTCGATTTCTTCATACCAGCATTGATATTAGGGATTGTAGTTTTTGTTGTAAGCCCTTTGGGCATATTTATGGTTACCTTGTTCAGATAAATGGAGAAGTGTATGCTTCGGGATCTCTGAGGCTATGGTTTTAAAATGGTATTCCATGTAATTTATATTCGGTGCCCCTACTGTGTGACTTAATGTCTAATACTATCATTTTAGTTTTGGAATGATATGCATCATTCCATGTGTATTCATGTTGATCAATGATGTATTATGTGGCTTCGTATCATTTTGAATTTAACCTCTATATTACTATTGTATTTTTTATTTATATTCCTAATTACATTTCTTTTCTGGTCTATAATTAATTCGTTGTGGATTCTTTTACTCATGTTTATAATTCTGAAATTGTTTGCTAGATTGCAACCCTGATGTGTGTATGCCCAGGTCCCTATTTTAATTCTATTAGTTTACATATCTATTTATGAGGTTCAATCTCTTGACTTATCTGTTTTTATTGTGTGGCCCTAACGTTTTTATCTAGGGTTTATTTTCTTTGTTTAAGGGAGGGTATACCTCATATATATACAATGGGATTCGACCTCAGATCTACGCTGAGCGTGATCCTTGCGTTTGTATGTATGAAAAAGGGGCTATACCCCAGATCTACATTTTAACCCGACCTTTGTGCTGGCTGAGTAAGCGGTAGCAAATGGGATTCGATCCCAGGTCTGCATGAAGTAACGTCTTCGTGTTTACCGTGTGCTTTTTGTGTTCCTTTAATCATGGAAGTCTGATGATAGAAGCAATATTTAATGATAATAATTCAAAGGATTATTTGATGATGAAGTTTATATGGTAGAAAGGTTTATGAGACTTTATATGTGGATATTTATAGAGACAAGAGATGGTTCATTATTATATAAATATTCTATTTATTTAACATAGAATTAAGGTTATATGAGATATGTGGATAAATCATAAGGGTTATGTCTAATACATATATAATTTGTTTACTAGTATATGAGCTTTGCATATTTAATAGGAGTGTTATGTTTAATTAATATATATTTAATAAACCAACCCGAATTTATGGCTTTGTCATGGAATCCTATTATGGTATTCTCTTTCTCCGTGGGTAATAAAATGAGAGATTTCTCCTTGGATAATATGTTAATGAAACATTTCTCAATAGATAACTTGCAATCATGGCTAAATATTTCTGCCAATGAACTTATCAAAATTTCAGATAGTGTACTTCTAATACTTAGTAAATATTGCATGACAAATAATTTAGATGTGATAATTCTTATAAATCTCAAATGAAAACAATCTTTTAGACAACTTTTAACATGTATAAAATTGACACAGAAACTTATGTGTACAATATAACCTAATAGTAATAAATTTTGATCTATAACATAAAATCTCTGAGATATAGGAGTGTTTTGTTTATTTAATATATATCATTTATAATATATATTTAATAAACCGACTTGAATTTATGGCTCTGTCCCGAAATCCTATTATGGGATTCTCTTTTTGTGTGGGTAATAAAATGAGAGATTTCTCCTCGGATAATATGTTAATGAAACATTTCTCAACAGATAACTTGTAATCATGGCTAAATATTTCTGCCATTGATGTTATCAAAATTCAAGATAGTGCACTTCTAATACTCAGTAAATATTGCATTACAAATAATTTAGAAGTGATAATTTTGATAAATCTCAAATGAAAACAATCTTTCAAACAACTTTTAATAGGTATAAAATTGACACATAAACTTATGTGTACAATATAACCTAATAGTAATAAATGTTGATCTATAACATAAAATATCTGAGATATAATAACGGAAGAAAAACTAAATATACTTATCAGTATTTCGTTACAATCCGACTGACTTAGGAACTGCCACGTTCCACCCAACCATAGACCTCAACGTGTTCCTGGATTGTTCCAATGGTCACCCTCGAGCCGAACTGAGCATGACAAGAACTAGAAGGTATAGGGTAAATTTGCTGTCTTCTTTACTAACAACAGAGTAGTCACAAGGTCCATTTACCATCCCTTTGTGTGAATCTTTCTTAGCATTAACTTCCCTTCCTTTCCTCACAGTCATCTTTCTAGGACACACCGAATATTAGACAATATGGTGTTTCAGTACTCAAATTCATGGTTGAACCCTCCAGTGAAATTGGAAAACACTTGCCCCCTGCAAAGTTCCTCTCTCTGTTATTTATAAGTTTTTATGAGGAAATGCTGCTATGATTTAGGATTAACTCACTCAGTTAGTTCTGAGACACACTGATAATTATGTTTTTAACTTTAATTAATAATTCTGTTTATTTTAACTTTCATAATTTATTTTTATCTTTATTTATTAAAATAAGACTTTTACTTACCTAACATCTAGTTTGATCTTTACTTATCAGTTATTGACCATTCTAAACTCTTGCATGCTTAGCCATTCTTTGAGTGGCAATCCCAGTCAGTTAGAAAGAATAAAATAATAATAATAGTTTGAGTATTAAATAAATATTCAATGGATTACTGATGCTCTAGAGCTCTTATCTCAACATCATTTAATCATCCTGAGTCTAAGTGCTCTAGATCATTACTGATCAACACTTACTCAACTAATAGTACTCCAGAGCCCACTTGCTCAACACTATTAAGTCAACTATCTTAGTGCTCCAAATCGTATGCTCAACACTAGTTACAAAAATGCAGATATTCCAGAGCTCACTTGTCACATCTTTTAATAATTTTGGTGCTATTCAAAGCTCACTTGCTCAACACCCAAAATAACCACTTAGGTGCTCCAGAGTTCATTTAACTGAACACCTGTCAACAATAAAATAAGTTTGTAAGGACAAATAACTATAAAATAAAAATAATGTTTTCTTGGGATATTACATCCCTCCATGCTTAGGACAACACCATCATGGTGTTAGGGAATTGAATTGAAACGGTGAAATAAGGAGGGGTAGGCCTCTTTCATTGCGTTTTCATTCACCCATGTGGCCTCTTTAGGACCGAAATGATTCCATTGCACTTTCAACTGGACAATGGTTTGCTTTCTGAGTGATACCTCTCTCTTGTCCAGTATACGAAGGGGTTCTGGTACAAAATCCCCTTTTGGTTATACCTGTAACAATGACCAACAAATTACATGTTTAGTATCATAAACATATTTCTTAAGTAATGATGCATTAAAAACATTGTGTACCTTTAGATGCGTAGGCAGTGCTAGTTCATAGGCCACTAGTCCTCTCTTGGTCAATATTTCAAATGTCCCGCAAAACCTGGGATCTAGTTTCCTGCATTTTCCCAAGCTTAATGAACTTCTCTTAGCTTTTAATTTTAAGTAAAAATGTTCTTCAATTTGATACTCTTTGTATTTTATTTTTCTGTCGGCATATCTTTTCTCTCTATCTTGTGCCTCTTTCAGATTATGTTGTACTTTTACAACCAGTTGTCCTAGATCTTTTAAGAGATCCAACTCCAACATAAGCCGATCCACCAGGTTGTCCCAAGTTACTAGTGTTCTTTATTTTTTGCTGTATATTATTTCGAATGGGCTCATTGTGGTTGAGGTCTAGTAACCATTGTTGTATGCAAATTCTACAAGATGTAAATATTCTTCCCATTGGTTAGGATTATTCATTACGTACATTCTAAGCTGTAGCTGCATGTAAAACCATGTTAATGTGTCTCACTTTTTCCCTTTTTGCGGCGATGAACTAATGAACTAAAAATATTTGTTCATAAATCTACAAATCCACTAAGAATTAGATAATGGTGTAATGAAAAAAAAGTTTTTATTGTGAATGAGCTTTTATATGGTATTTTTTTTCAAATAAAAAAATTGATTTTATCTTATTTATTTCATTTTCTTTAAATCCATTTATTGTTATTTCAGCATCTCATAGGTACTCACAAAACCGCAACCCCCCATATCTACCTTCATTTATAGTTTTAATTCCATTTTTTTTTAACAAGTCTTTTATAGACACTTTTAAGATTGTTGTACATTTTTTAAATATTATTTTACGATATATTTTAATTATTATTAAATTATTAATATAAATAAAAAATTTATTTGTATGTAAAAGCACGACCCAAAAACTCTCATTTTAAGACTTCAAAATGAATAGTTTTTTATTTGAATATGGAAACAATATACAAGTGATTGTTAAAATTATTTTAAAGTATATATATATATATATTTCTTATAATACATATTTTGAATAAATTCATAGTAACAACATAAATTATATTGCCCAATAGTGAGACACATTACCATGCTTTCTTTCTAATGAGCAATATAATAATAATTAATATCTGATAGACACATTCTGTTTGTCCATCTTTCTGTGGATGATAAAAAATACTAAATTGTAATTGTGTCTCCAATTCGGAAAACAATGATATCCAAAAGTTACTTGTGAACTTGGTATCTCTATCTATGATAATGGCTTTAGGTACCCCATGCAGCTGAAAAATCTCTTTTAGGAAAATGTCTGCAATGTTAACAGTCTTGTAGGTAGAATTTACTGGAATAACGTGTGCAGCCTTGGATAGTTTATCTACTACAACCATGATTGAGTCATTATGCTTCTTGCTTTTCAGTAGACCTGTGATAAAATCCATGCTAATTACCCCCCACTTCCATTCTGGAATGGGTAATGGTTGTAGTGACCCTGTTGGGTGTTGGTGTTCTGCTTTAACTAGCTGACATTCTTGACACTTGGCAATAAATAGTGCTATGTCAAGTTTTAATTTTGGCTAGAAAAAATGCTTTTTACAGCTAATATCATTTTCTGGTATCTCGAGTGTCCGGAATAAGGTTTCTGGTGGAACTCATCCAATAGATCAGACCTGATATTTCCACTTTAGGGGACATAAAGTCTGTCCTTAGACCAATGTAGTCACATCTCATCTATTTTATAATCTTTATGTTGTATAAACAATCTGTTTTCTTGTATTTTCTGAAGTATTTCAATATAGAAATGGCCATTTTTACTTGTTGTCCTGATTCTGTCATGCAAACCACAACTTGTTTGGATAACTGCTACCTCATATATTAGGTGAATTCTATGAATTAAGGCATCTGCAATTTTATTCTCTTTTCCTTTGATGTGATTTAGTTCAAAATCGTACTTGCTGAGGAAGGCCATCCACCTGGCCTGTTTAGCATTTAAATCTGGCCGATCAAAAAGGTATTTCAGACTCATGTTGTTAGTTTTGACACTACAACAAATCCTGGAATTAGCGTCCCATTTAGCGTCCCTTTTTAGTGTAAATTTTTTTTATCATTGAGTGGTCGAAGTAGACTCTAAATGGGACGCATCATGGAAAAAACTTAAAGAGTCTAAAATAATGTCTTTTGTTGCTTCCTAAATAGCATCCTTTCTGATGTCTAAAATAGCGCCCATTTTTTAGCTTCCAGAATAGCGTCCAATTTTGCTTCCTAAACGACGTTGAGATTTTCTTCCTAAATAACATCCTATTTTGCTTCTTAGAGATCATCCTCTTTTACTTCCTTAATGACGTCCCCATTAGCACCCTATTTGCATCCTTAAAAGCGCCATGTTAACATTTATGTTTGCATCTACATTTGTGCCATATTCGCATCCAAATTAGCATCCATATGTGCTAGCACTTTAGCATCCCATTTTGCACCACGTTTTATTTCCAATATGCACCAATTTTCGCTTCCTTTTTTGCATCATGTTTTGCTACTAAAATGGTGCCAATCTTTTCTTCTATTTTTGCACCATATTTTGATTCCTATGTAGTGCCATGTTTTGCATCCAAAGTAACATCTTATTTTTCTACCATATCAATGCCAGGTTTGGCTTCCTCATTAGTGTCAAGTGTTGCACCATTTTTAATGCCTAGTTTTGAATCTCTATTTATGTCAACATTAGCACCATGTTTTGCTACCAATTTAGCATCCATTTTTACTCCCACACTAGCGCCACATTTTTCTTCCCATTTAGATCCTTGAATTTCTTCTTGTTTTTCTTCCTCATGAACACTGCATTTAGCTTTGCATTAAGCATCTGATTTTGCTTCTTTGTTGACCACTAGTTTAGCTTCTGGTTGGTTTGGCTTCTACTTTAGCATCCAAAATAGCACCAGAATTGACTTCCAACTTAGTGCTACTTATTGCATCCAATGTTGCTTCTAGATCTATGACATAGTGGGATTCCATTTTAGCTCCTAGTTTTGCTTCCTATTTTGCTTCCTTATTAGCACCACATTAGGCTTGCTATTTAAAACCTACAACTATATCCAATTGTGTGCTAATATATTTATTATATCAAATTATTATAATTATTTCATTAATTTCAACAGTTCTCATATATCATTTACTTTATAGTTCTGAAATAACATAATGAAACATTCAAATTAATTGTAGATACCATTGTTGAAATTAATTGCATAGCATTTGTGAATAAAATTTAACACAAACAAACAGTATTTATCCAAAGTAGTAACATCATCATATATATTAATTTTCCATGAAAATATCATTGATAATTTCCAATATAAATAACTCTACAATATAATAACAATAGCATCATCGTTATCTTTCATCAAAAGAAGTGAAATTATAAAACATCATCACATCAATAACCTATCATACAGATCATCGTATTAAGGTTAAAAGAACTAGTGAACGATATATATAGTGAAAATACCAATATCACAAGAAATATCTTCTTTAATATCCATATCTAGAAATGTCAAAATGATCAAGGATAATCAAATTTTATATGTCAACATAAATCCACCATACAAATCAAAATGGCCAAGAATTTAATATGAACTTAGATCATCACAAAAATAACAATACGTGTCTAGTAGCATTGAGAAAGCAATAAACATCCACAGTATAAATAGTAGTATCAATGGCTACCATCATCATCATCATCACCACCACCATTATCATCCTCATCGTCATCCTCATCCTTATCTATCCCAAAATCATATTCATCATCATTTTCATCTGATCCATTTGCATCATTATCAACACTATCTTTCTCTGGTACATTGGTGACAACATAATCTAGATCATCTAAGGAGTCATCTTCACCATTTTTCTGCAAACAACAAGAAATAATCAATTTAAAACATTAGTATTAATTTCATTACATAATATGTATATTTTGTGTTATATTGCAAATATTAGTGTGATAATTTATGCATTCCCATGAGTTTTCCGACCATGAATATAAACATCACCTCATCAACAGATAGTAACCACACATATAAAGTGTATCCACAACCATGCACACACTCACATACACACACATGTACACCATAAATTTTCATATCACAATAGAACAAGACATAGAGGCAAGGAAAAATAGACATCCCGGTGATTATATATAAAGTGAAGAAGAATATGATATCAGATAATGGTGGGGAATTCACCCTAACTGAATTAAAAAATTTCTTTGAAGAGAATGGTATCAAATGACAGTATTGTACAACCAATAACCGACAGCGCAATGGTATTATAGAAAGAAAAGACAGGACAACCCAAGAAGTAGCAAGAACAATGCTCTTAGAAGCAAACGTAGTGGAAGTTTTTCGGAGAGAGGCAGTGGCCACAACCGTGTACATTCTAAACAAAGCTCATAAGAATTAACAGTGATAAGACACATTATGAGTTGTGGACAGGTAGATCAGCCTCTGTCGGACATCTTAAAATATTTGGAAGTAAGTGTTACATCAAAATAAATAATGAAAATCTAGGCAAATTTCAAACCAAAATGAATGAAGGTATTTTTTTGGGATATTTAACATAAATATTATCCTATGAATATTACAACCAACGTCTATAAAGAATAGTTGAAAGCATGGATGTTAGAGTAGATGAGAAACTGCCGCACAAGTTTTCATGTCATGAAGATGAAGAAACACATGGTGAAACATCGGATGAATACCAAGATGAAAACATAATAGCTGAGAAGGAACAACAGCTAGAAGAACAAGGAGAAGAAAAACAAGTATCTACTTCAAATTGCAAGAACTCACGAGCTCACAAGCCTTCACTCAAAATATTGCAAAGAGATCATCCGAAGGACCTTATCATTGGAAATTTAGAAGGTGGAATGCAATTGAGACAAACATCAAAGAGAGATGTGGCTCTGTTGTCAAAAATTGAGTGTTGATGTATATGTAAGTTCGGAATGTATTTCACCCATGTATTTAATCTATGTATATTGTACTCCTATAGAGATGTTATTATTCCTCTATAAGGAAGTGTCGTCGTTTATATTGTAAGTGTCGTAACTTATACTTGATGGGTTATTAGACCACCTTGATGGGGTCGGCCCTGTATGAGTCATGTGGGTAAAAGGGTTATTAGACCACCCTAGTGGGTGTTCGGATATCCATCATCTATTTCGGGATACATATCTATTTCAGGATCATCTATTTCGGGATACATATCTACTTCAGGATCTTGCATGATCTATTTCAGGATATGCAGTCCAGTCACCAGTTTGATGCCTCCAGCACCTTATCCACCTTCTTCTAGCACCCGGGAGCCACTTTCCACAGAGTTTTAGCCCTCCTTAGCTGAAAGGCGCCCTCTTCTCACCTACTGACAGAGAAGGGCGCACTTGCTCACCTACCACTGCAGATTCACTCCAGTTACATTCAGTTAGCCCCGATTCTGATTGATTTCACTCCGATTTCACTCCTGACTGACTGTTTCACCTCCGATTGACCTCCAGTTCGATTAGGTGACTTGCTCTGACTCCAGTTAGCCTCCCATGCGCCCCCACTGAGCCTCCAGATCCTATATCAGTGCTACACACTTCAGTTACATTTATTATGATCAGTTAGACTCAGCTTGACACCTGGATGACTGTTTGTTGTGATTGATGAGCAACACCGATGATTGATGAGGACTCCTAGATTGAGTCAAGCTACTCCATTCAGTGATTCGAATGACCTCCTTAGGCAATTCGAATTGCTCTGTTCATTGTAACAGTTTGTATTGTAATTCATTCACCCTTTTCTGGGATAGAGAGTACTGCTGCATGTTTTGCACAGTTTTGCACCATATCTTCTTATTCATCTGTTGTGACTGATTTATTTGTTCATTAGATCTGCTGTGACTAACTTTACATGGTATCAGAGCCATTGCAGGAACAAGATCTCTTTTCTACAGGTGTTTATACAAGAAGATTTGACTGAATTGCTAAAAAAAAATTGCAAAAAGTTTGGCATGAGATATCTCAAGCGCATTCGCTCCTGTGCATGCAAAGCTTGAAAAATACTCCAATACCACTCCAGAAGCTTGAGTTACCACATAATTCCTGGATCTGATACATTGGACCTATTCAACATTGCTTGAAATCCAATCCCAGGTGTGATGCAACTCTCAAAGGGTGGATTGTTCGACCTTATTGTGATTGTTCTTATGTGATTTGCAGGTTAATTATCTCCTCCAAGTGCACTCGCTACATTCTGCATGCAAGCTTCCCTACAGCATCTCCATTCGCTATAGTCTGCATGCAAGCTTCTTCTTCATCATTTGACTCGCTCCTAGCAATGGAATACTCTTCTTCAAAGCCTATCCTCACCCCATTCAATTATTTTGATTGGAAAGATGATATGGAGATCATATTACGTTCAAAAGGATACTACCGAGTCACTCTTGGTCTTGAATTGGAGCCAAACAATGTGGCAGAAAGAACCAAACACTACAATAAGCTTGATGAAGCTTACGGTCTTCTTTGTCTCTCCATCTCCAAAGATCTTCACTTCCATCTCAGCGGATTGAAGACTCCAAAGGCCATATGGGAGCAACTTGAGACACTATTCGGCAAGCAGGATGAGCTTAGGGCTTTTCAATTAGAGAATGAATTGATTGGCCTTAATCCTGAGAATTTCGAGAGCATCAATGAATTCTTCACTAAATTCAAGAACTTGAACTTGCAATTGAAGAACAGTGGTGTTATCAAAGAGGATAAACAGTTGATCCTCTCCATTCTAAGCAAGCTTGGGAAAGATTATTCGGTATTTGTCTCCACTTTCAATTCCGTTCGGCTAACTACCCCGAATTGGAAGATGCCTACCTTGAATGCCTTCATTGAGTCCGTTACGAAAGAGCATGACAAGTTGATTCAAATGGGGTCCATAAGCTCCAAAGATTCAGCCCTATTTGTTCAAGGACCCAAGATTTCGAATGGTAAAGGAAAGCTAAAGAAGGAGAAGCCCAAATTCGAGCCTCACAAGCAAAAAGACAAAGGCAAGCAAACGGATGCACCATCCAGTTCGAAATCCAAGCAAAAGGGAAAAGAAGGTAACCAAAAATCTAAATGTACTTATTGTAACCGTGGCTTTCATCCCGAAAGTTCATGTATGAAGAAGACTATAGATCAAATGGCCCTCCTTTTGGAAAAGAACAACATAACCCTTCCTGACGGTGCAAGGAAGAAGGATCGGAATGACGATCATGAAAGAGGACAAGCACTCATGGCAACGGTTTCGAAGCCCACTCTCTTGATAGATTCGGGTGCATCAAATCATATGGCTGCAAATATTGATTCTTTTTCCTCATTCGATCCAAACAGCTCCATCCCCATCCATTTGGGAGATGACTCAAAAATTTCTTCAAAGGGCAAAGGTACGATTCATGTAGATCATGGATGCTTTCAGAATGTTCTCTATGTGCCTTCCTTAGCTTCGAATCTCCTTTCTGTGTATCAAATGACACATACTGGTGATCCAAAGAAAGTCACATTCAGCCCTAATACAGTTGAAATTTCTGATATCAAAAGTGGAAGACTAGTTGCGGTTGGAAAGGCAAACCACACTGCTAAATGTTATGAGTTTTCGCACTTTATTCCGCTTGCAAAGCCCACTGCTCTTCGCACACATGGTAATGAGGTTAGTAGGCTTTGGCATGAAAGATTTGGACATCTAAATTATAAGTATTTGCTGCTTCTATCAAATAAATCCATGGTTGATGGGCTTCCACAACTCCGTTCCTCGAAGGGAATATGCTCCGGTTGCATTATTGGGAAGCACCCCGAGCACAGATTCGACCGCGGCAAGGCTAGCAGAGCCTCTACTATTTTGGGATTGATCCATTCTGATATCAGCGGTCCTCTGCCCCATATGTCATTAAATGGTTCAAGGTATGTTTTGACATTTATTGATGATTATTCTCGCTTTACATGGGTATTCTTTCTCAAAAACAAGTCAGAAGTGCTTGGAAAATTCAAGGATTTTAAGGCTTCTGTTGAGACCACCAATGAGAGCAAGATCAAAGCTCTTAGATCTGATAATGGTGGGGAATATATCAAGTCCGAGTTGCTGCAACTTTGTGCCCAAAGCGGAATCAAGATCCAACATACAGTTCCCTACACACCCCAGCAGAACGGTGTAGCGGAAAGGAAAAACCGGTCACTGAAAGAGATGGCTACATGCATGATTGAATCTAAAGGTTTGGCTGCAAATCTTTGGGATGAAGCAATCAATGTTGCTGCATATATATAGAACCGAGTTCCACATTCATCCGTGAAAGGTATGACTCCTTTCGAAGCATTCTTTGGTCACAAACCGGATGTGTCAAATTTGAGAGTTTTTGGCTCTACTGCATGGGCTAGAATTCCTTCTGAGAAGAGACGAGCTTTGGATCCACAAAGTATCGAGTGCATATTGATAGGATATGGGGAAGAATCAAAAGCATATAAACTCATGGATATCAGATCTAAAAATATATTCATAGAGCGCAGTGTGCAGTTTGAAGAACCGCTTCAAGAATTGCAACTAGTTGAGGAGAAAACTGCCGATTCACCGCCTTCACCAGAAGAAGATTCGAGCAGCGATAATGAAGGTATGAGTTCTGATATTTCTGATATTGTAGCAGCATATGATGATCATGACATATCAGGTTCGGAATCCGACCATTCAGATCCCCCTCAGTTACCAAAGTGGGCCCAAAATACTCTACAATCTGCTGGTTCGAATCTTGGAAATCCTGCTGATCCGAGACGAACAAGAGGAGACTTTCAAAGGGCAGGTATGGCTCTTTCTATTGCTGATCCATTTCTTCCTGAGATTTGTTATTTGATGGCTGGTTCAGATCCCCAATCATATTATTCAGCCCATCGAGATCCGAGATGGAAAGATGCCATGGATGAAGAGTACAGTTCTCTTCAAAAGAACAATACATGGGAGCTAGTTTCTCTTCCACCTGGAAGAAAATTAGTGAAGTGTAAATGGGTCTACCGTACTAAAGTTGCTGCTGATGGCACTATCAGCAAATATAAAGCAAGGTTGGTGGCAAAAGTTTTTTCCCAAGTCCAAGGAGTGGACTACACAGAGACTTTTGCACCGGTTGCAAAGATGGATTCCATCCGCCTTGTTTTAGCTATTGCCGCATCCAAGCACTGGGAGGTGCATCACATGGATGTGAAGAGTGCATTTTTACATGGAGACCTTGCTGAAGAGGTCTATATGCAGCATCCAGAGGGTTATACATCAGATCCATCATTGGTTTGTAGATTGAAGAAGTCTTTGTACGGGTTAAAACAGGCCCCAAGAGCTTGGTACGCAAAGATGGACTCCTTCCTTCTTTCTCAGAATTTCCAAAGATGCAAATCTGATCCGAATGTCTATCTTCAGCGAGTTAAAGGTAATTTGTTGGTTATTGTACTTTATGTTGATGATCTGCTTATTACTGGTAGCACACTTACTTCAATAAACAAGCTAAAAACTGCCTTAAATCTAGCTTTTGACATGAGCGATTTGGGCTTGCTGAGTCACTTTTTGGGCTTGGAGATAGCTCAAAATTTCGATGGGATCACTATATCTCAGCAAAAATATGCTTCCGACCTATTATTGAAGTTTAATATGGCTGAATGTAAGGCAGCCCCGTTCCCATTCCTCTCAGGAATCAGTCTTGAGGAGGGAGATTCCACACCGCTTGCAGATTGCAGTATGTATCGACAGTTGATTGGTTCACTACTTTATTTGACACATTCACGGCCTGATATCTCATATGCCGTGAGTGCCGTGTCGAGATATATGCAGCAGCCACATGAGCTTCATTGGCGAGCAGCCAAGCGGATCTTGCAGTATGTGCAAGGTACGAGACAGTTTGGCATACATTATGCTGCAGATTCTGAGCTAGATTTCATTGGTTTTACTGATTCAGATTGGGCAGGTGATAGCATTGATCGGAAGTCAACTTCCGGTTATGTTTTCATGATTGGTCATGGTGCTATTTGCTGGTCCAGCAAAAAGCAAGCAGCCATTGCACTTTCTTCAGCAGAGGCAGAGTATCGAGGGGCAGTCAATGCCTGCATTCAGGCAGTTTGGTTGCAGGGTATTCTTTCCGAGTTTGGTTTTGGTGGCACTACTTCGACTGTCCTATTTTGTGACAATCAAAGTGCTATCAAGATCTCCACAGATCCAGTTCAGCGGCAGAGGACCAAGCACATTGAGATTCATATGCATTACATTCGACAGTTGGTGCATGACCGCACCATCATTCTGCAATATTGCCCTACTGATGAGCAAATTGCAGACATCTTCACCAAGAGCTTCACTGAGAAGAAGTTCTCTTACCTCCGTTCACTGTTGGGGGTGAGTTCCATCATGGTGGAGACAGATTGATTCATTATTATGCTTTAGACTTGAGGGGGGGCTTTCTTCCCACTGGGTTTTCCCTCTTTCCTCACTTAGTTTATTTTTCAGCATTTTTTGGATTATTGTATTGGGGTGACCTTTGGTCTTAGTTACCAGGGCCCCACATTATTTTAGTTGGCACATCATAGTCTAGCTTGAGGGGGGGTGTTCGGATATCCATCATCTATTTCGGGATACATATCTATTTCAGGATCATCTATTTCGGGATACATATCTACTTCAGGATCTTGCATGATCTATTTCAGGATATGCAGTCCAGTCACCAGTTTGATGCCTCCAGCACCTTATCCACCTTCTTCTAGCACCCGGGAGCCACTTTCCACAGAGTTTTAGCCCTCCTTAGCTGAAAGGCGCCCTCTTCTCACCTACTGACAGAGAAGGGCGCACTTGCTCACCTACCACTGCAGATTCACTCCAGTTACATTCAGTTAGCTCCGATTCTGATTGATTTCACTCCGATTTCACTCCTGACTGACTGTTTCACCTCCGATTGACCTCCAGTTCGATTAGGTGACTTGCTCTGACTCCAGTTAGCCTCCCATGCGCCCCCACTGAGCCTCCAGATCCTATATCAGTGCTACACACTTCAGTTACATTTATTATGATCAGTTAGACTCAGCTTGACACCTGGATGACTGTTTGTTGTGATTGATGAGCAACACCGATGATTGATGAGGACTCCTAGATTGAGTCAAGCTACTCCATTCAGTGATTCGAATGACCTCCTTAGGCAATTCGAATTGCTCTGTTCATTGTAACAGTTTGTATTGTAATTCATTCACCCTTTTCTGGGATAGAGAGTACTGCTGCATGTTTTGCACAGTTTTGCACCATATCTTCTTATTCATCTGTTGTGACTGATTTATTTGTTCATTAGATCT
Organism: Larix kaempferi; assembly: GCA_027924585.1. NCBI lineage: Eukaryota > Viridiplantae > Streptophyta > Pinopsida > Pinales > Pinaceae > Larix > Larix kaempferi. Next base: position 4,490,792 of record BSBM01000118.1, read on the forward strand.
GCTGTGACTAACTTTACAGTGGGGGTCAGACCTGTCAGCATTATGTTATGTGGTTAAGTTGAGGCCGAACTAGTAAAGGTTATTAGGCAAGTCAAGTCATGTATAAATAGAGTGCGGGAGGAACTCTATTTGATCATTCACTTTCTCACTCACACACTCATTGGAGAGTGGTGCACTAGTGGAGGAGGAGAAGCTGTTGCTAGGAGAGGACTATCTCTTATGCTTGGGTTGTATCATTGCCTTATCTATCTCTGAGGAAGTTGCGGGGTTTTTCACCTTCTTGGTTTCCCCCGATGAAACTCTGTGTCTCTTTTGTGCTTGCATTATTGTGTCCATGATTGATATGTTGTAGATATGCTATACATGCTATTTTCTCAGTTAAGATCTTATATCAGATTGAAAATTCTGAAAAACTAACATGGTATTAGAGCTAGCCTGAAAGAAGGCATGGTATGACATTTATGACACTTGTTGCACTTGCGAAGCTAGGGATTGATATACCAAAAACCAGTCATTGTAGCACTTTCTCTATAAATCCATTTTGGCAAGGTTTCGGGATCTAAAAATCTTATAGGTCGAAGATAAGATCCCCATGTACATTGTGTATGAAGCAAAACTTCTAATTCGTTTTACTTTGCGTTTTATGATCTGTATAATCTAGGGTTTATGTCTCTTCGAGATCTCAGTCATAAACAGGTGACCTAGGAAAAAAGGTCATAACTTTGGATGGGAAGCTCCAAATGAAATTTCATAAAAAGTGATAGGTAGGGCACGGACTTTACTTTCACAAGTCGAAGGTTCAGAGTTCGAATGTGAACCGGTGACACGTGGTATGCCGTACAAGTTCGCTCTCCTATTTTATCCCATAAACAGGTCACGTTACGACACTTGGCATAAATCTCTCTCAGAGAATCCAATGGAGGTCAGACCCATGGGGTTGGAAATATGACAGGTCAGGATACCAAAGGTCAAAGGTTCAGACCCTGTCGATTCATATTTTTAGAGTTAAATCAGAAAGAATCAGGTGCATATTTTTGTCAAAATAGAATTAGATTTTGAGCACCTTCATTCATGGCTTCGGGAATTAGGGTTTCGGAGAAAGTTGGTATTTTTATAATCGGAGACCATGGCTGAATGCTAATCATCAAAATTGAAATTTAGAGACCAAGATCAAATTTTTTGGTTGGGTAGAAGGCTGAACTTGATCAAACCCTAGTTCGGGACTTTGATCGGAAAAGTGAAAAATTAAGGCTTCTACAAAAATGGGATTTTTTTGAAATCTGTGACCATAGATGGAAGATCCTTGGAAAAATCGAAGTTTAGAGCTTTGGATCAAACTATTTGGTTGGGTGAAGCTCTAAGAAACTCAAACCCTAATTCAGGGTCATCCCTAGTGAATCCAGAAATCTAAAAGGCAATTTTGAGGGGTAAAACTTTGCAGTTTTCAAATTCTGAGTATAGCAGCTTGACCAGCTAAGAAAGGCGAATCTTTCTATCCTTTCATAAGTTTAAATTTTCAGGGTTTCCTAGACAAGCCCTAATCTAGCTCTAGATCTAGTTTCTGCAAATCAAGTGGATTGGGTTAATCCTAGAAGAGAATGGATTGGTCACCTGCATAAGTGAAGAAGTTCCAGTTTCAGAGGGAGATGAGTCTAAGGCCTTACATAACAAGATTACAAGCAATCTCGACAGGTATGACTTATCTAGGTATGATTCGAGATCTGTTCATGATTAAGTTTATGGTATGTTTGTCTTCATTAATGTTAGTACAATCTTGATCAACTTTAGACTTCTTGTATCACCTTAATAAAATATGAATGCATGATAGAAGATACTCATTAATTAGGGTTTTGACACTTATGATTATACTAATGCATTGTGGTGTTGTATGAGGTTGATGTTTCCCACTAACATGAAAGGTACATCAAGAAAGAGAAATCATGCTCTAGTTCAAGAACATATGACCATGGTTACATGAAGAGAAAGATTCATCCATTGTCATGGATCACATAGAAGATCTACTTACGAGGTATGTATAACTTGGTTCTATAATGGTTAACCTATGAGATATGCAGGTTACTAGCACAAGTCATTAAAGAGAACAAGAAGACATTATGCAAGTATGTTATACATAACTAGCTAGCATGCTAATCCAGGTATGTTTTTCCTATATCAAGTTAGAATCCTACCTTGTGTTAGGATCTCTTATGTAAGTATACATGGCATGATTGATAATGATTATTTATGAAGTTAGAAATTAAAGTAATCTAGGGTTTATGCATATTATGTCTCTTACCTTGATTGATGATATGACTAACTAGAAGAGTTCTATGGTCAAATATAAATATGCATGAGTAAGAGAAGTATTCCCTAAAACATTGAATGGTAATGCTTATTATCTGTGTTTGAAATGACCATGACTATACATGTTTAATATTATTGTGTTTTGATAGTATTAGGATTGTACTAATGAATGTTTGATTATGTATGAGATCTCGAGGGTAACACAATGATGATACTAGTAAGCATACATAGTGATCGAGGATGGATATAAGTTCAAAGACAGGTAATCCAGAAAGCAAAGATCAAGAGGGAGCACACTCCAGTAGTTCCTGCAAGGAAGAAAATATTGAGAGGGAGTCCACCCTACAAAACAAACAAAGATAAGTATTTGAATTGTCATTTATTGCATACTTATTGCTCAATGATGTATATGCTTATGTTCCTAGACTTAGGGTGTGTATTATACATATTAAAATAATTGCATTAATGAACAGTATGCTACCAATATGCATGTGATGGGTAAGTGTCCTATGACATTGTACAACATTCCATTGCTACTTATCTAGAATTAAACCTCTTTGCTGACATGTTGGGAGTTGTGCACAGTCTTAACAATGTTCTAGTAGAGATTGGAAGGCATCTAGAAAGTTACGGGATATAGATAAATGTTGTATTGAAGCATTGGCTAAGATAATTGCATGACTGTATGACATATTTATTTATGTGTAAGAATTTGTTCTGAAAACTATGAGATGTTTTCTAATCATGCATTTTAACTTGTTTTGTAGGAAAGATCGTATACCGTCACCTACAAAAGAAGGACTATAACATTTGTTCAACAACAAAGTTATCTATTGAAGATATTGAAGTTCCCGGGATTCGGGAAGAATGCCATGATCGAGGAGTACCAGAAAATAATGAATAATGATGTTTGGGATACAGTCCTAAGACCTGAAGGGAAGTGTGTTGTTACTTCCAAATGGATCTACAATATCAAGCATGCTGCAGATGGTAGCATAGAGAAATACAAAATGAGATTTGTAGCTCGTGGCTTCTCCTAGAAAGAGGGGATAGACTATGAAGAGACTTTTTCTTCTGTATCCAGATACACTTCCATCAGATCAGTACTTTCTCTGGCTATAGTGATGAAGTGAGATGGATGTCAAGACAGGTTTCTTGAATGGTGTAGTCGAGGAGGAAGTGTATGTGGAGTAGCCACTTGGTTTTGAGACACATGACAGGGAGTCATATGTGTGCAGGTTGAAGAAAGCCTTGTAGCAAGCTCCTAGGACTTGGTATGGTAGGATAGACAGATTTCTATCTAGTTTGGGCTTTACCAAGAGTAAAGTGGATTCCAACCTTTACTACAAGGTTGAGGAAGGAAATCTAGTGATACCACTTTTGTATGTGGATGACCTATTTGTAACAGGTGAGGATGGATTGGTTGCCGATACCACGAGGAAGCTTGCTGCAGAGTTCGAGATGAAGGACTTGGGTATGATGCACTACTTTCTAGGCATGGAGGTGTGGCAGAGTGCAGATGGAATCTTCCTTGGATAAGGGAAGTATGCACTAGAGATCCTGAAGAGGTTCGGGATGTTGGACTGCAAGGCCATGGCCACACCTATGGCATCGAACCTGAAGCTTCTGTGTGATGCTTCATCTGATCCGATTGATGTCACGATGTATCGTTAGATGATTGGGTCCTTGATGTACCTGATGAATACAAGACCAGATATTTGCTTTGCGGTGAACACATTGAGCCAGTTCCTGATGGATCCCAGAGGTGTTCACCTAGTTGCTATAAAGCATATTCTTAGGTACCTGAAGTGTACGGTTGATTACGGGCTCAAGTATGATGCAAATCATAAGTTTAACCTGCAAGGTTATGTTGATTCAGATTGGGCAGGCAGTATGCAGATAAGAAGAGCACTTTTGGGTGCTACTTCAGTATGGGATCAGGTGTGATCTATTGGTTTAGCAGGAAGCAGTCCTGTGTAGCACTGAGTATAGCTGAAGCAGAGCATGTTGCAGCCTGTTTGGCTAGTTGTGAGGCAGTATGGCTCTAGATGCTACTATCTGAGCTATTTGATCTCCCACGGGAGGCTACTGGTATATTTTGTGATAACCAGAGTTGTGTGAAGCTGAGAACCCGGCATTCCTTGACAGGTGAAAGCACATTGAGATCAAATATCACTATATCAGGGATATGGTGCAGAGAGGAGCAGTGAAGCTCCTGTATGTTGCGACGGATGAGCAGGTTGAGGATGTGTTGACGAAACCACTAGCCAGAGTGAAGTTCAAGTACTTCAGGGAGAGGCTTGGTGTTCTTCAGATTGACGACACTTCGAGGAAGAATTTATGGACACATTTACAGGAGCCACTCCAAGCATGGTGAGATGTGAGATGTGTGCTTGTAATCAGTCCTGGGATGCTCTTTCGAGGTTTTTCCATGACCACATGTAATACTCCCTGGAGATCTGGACATGATGAAAAAGGCCTCAGATGCTCTTTAGAGTTCTTGCTAGTTAAGACACTCTTTAAAGGTTTTGTTGTAGGGGTCACATGTAATAAGTCCTGGAGATCTGGACAGGATGAAAAAGGCCTCAGATGCTCTTTAGATATCTTGCTTGTCAAGACACTCTTTTAAGGTTTTGTGACAATCACATATAATACAGCCCTGGGAGATCCGACAGGTAGAGCCGTGTGCTCGTAACAACCTGGATGCTCTTGTGAAGTTTTGTGACGCACGTAATAAGTCCTGAGGATTCCAAAGTATGACCAGTGATGATGAAGACCTGTAGGTGGTTGGCCTACAACAAGTATGAAAAAGGAATGGCTCTGTAGAACTTCCTATGACGAGTAGATTTAGAGATTGATTGAAATAGCAGCAATGATGATGATGATGATGATTCAAGGATGATGATTCGATGACGATGATCTAGAGAAGAAGACTTGTGCTAAGCAGATCTGTGTCAAGAAATACCTTCCTAGTTAAGAGGGAGTGTTGATGTATATGTAACTTCGGAATGTATTTCACCCATGTATTTCATCTATGTATATTGTACCTCTATAGAGATGTTATTATTCCTCTATACGGAAGTGTTTGTATTCCTATAGATATGTTATTATTCCTCTATACAGAAGTGTCATCATTTATATCGTAACTTATACTTGATGGGTTATTAGACCACCTTGATGCAGTTGGCCTTGTATGAGTCATGTGGGTAAAAGGGTTATTAGACCACCCTAGTGGGGGTCAGCCCTGTCAGCATTATGTTATGTGGTTAAGTTGAGGCCGACCTAGCAAAGGTTATTAGGCAAGGCAAGTCATGTATAAATAGAGTGCGGGAGGCACTCTATTTGATCATTCAATTTCTCACTCACACACTCATTGGAGAGTGGCGCACTAGTGGAGGAGGAGAAGCTGTTGCTAGGAGAGGACTATCTCTTATGCTTGGGTTGTATCATTGCTCTATCTATCTCTGAGGAAGTTGCGTGATTTTTCACCTTCTTGGTTTTCCCCAGTGAAACTCTGTGTCTTTTGTGTGCTTGCATTATTGTGTCCATGATTGATATGTTGTAGATATGCTGTACATGTTATTCTCTCAGTTAAGATCTTAGATCAGATTGAAAATTCTGAAAAACTAACATTGAGCCCAAGAACTTTGAAGAAGCTTATGAAGATGAGCATTCGAATAAGGCCATGCAACAAGAACTCCATCAAATTGAGAAAAGCGGTACTTGGGAATTAGTTCTACGTCCAAAAGATAAAAATGTTATTGGCATAAAATGGGTTAAGAAAAACAAATTCAATGAAAAAGGAGAAGTCTCAAGAAATAAAGCCAGATTAGTCTACAAAGGGTATGCTCAGTTGTAAGGAATTGAATTTGATGAAACATTTGCACCAGTAGAACGAATGGAGCTGATCAGAATGTTCCTAGCATATTCTTGTTTCAAGAATTTTAAGATTTACCATATGGATGTTAAATATGCCTTATGTTATCCTTAAAGTTGAACCTTGACTACTAGGGTCATGCTTAGAGAAATATTTTTCAGTAAACACAGTTTAATTGGGAAACAACTTTGTAAATTTAGGTGGTAGGAAGACCAGCACTATAGAAATCAACCTAAATTTGAAAGCGAATACTGAATAGCAATATATGTATCACAATAAAGACTAATAAGACAAAACTATGAGTATGACTTTATGAAAGACATGAACCAGGTTCTACATTAAGCACTCTAAAGATAACTTCACATTTAATAATGAGAATCTAGCAATGTATTTAAGACCATACATCAGACAAAATCACAAAAACATGAAATTCAATTATTAAAGCAGAAAGCAGGCTCATATGAACAGAATCATTTCAAAGTAGCTTATTATATTAGCACAAGATGAAATGTATACATGCCCTTGCCACTCTAGTATTAGAATTTTCAAACCCCTACCTTAGCCCCCTTGGTTGGAACTCTCCCTCTCCTCTACATTCAATACTAAAAGTTTAAATAGAAAATGCAATCCCGTGTTTGTTACAAATTTTGAGGGATAAAAAAGATGTAAATCAGTCTCGAATCAATGCAGGAAATATGGGAATGATGACACTTCTTGACACCTGTACCGCCATCTACTGCTGCCAAGTGTAGTGTTCTCAAACTGAATCTGTATTGATGTGCTGGAAATGACTCGGTTAGCTATTGTTCCTTCAATCTCGAACCAATTTGGATACTTCGAAATCTTCCCATGTTGCCTACTAGGAATACTCCTAGAAATTTGGAACTAAATTATTGAAGAATTTAATATAATCCTCTGTCTCTCAATACTTTGCCACCTATGAAGTTAAGTTCCTTTAGTTTGGGGATGATTCAATTGTTGACCTAAGAATCTAGATGTTGATCTTTGATGAAGTAATTGATACTGGATTAATGCCTTAAAATCTAGAACAATACATCTTCTCGATTTTTGAAAGGAATCCATTTGCAACAACCAAATAGTCATTTTGTCAAATTTGGTGAAGAACGCTAGAGCAGGAATTTATATAAGAGCAACTCGGGACTGAATTGTTTCTTGGATCTCATTATTCCATCGTCTCACTATCTCTGAGTTGGTCTGGAGCAAGTGAATTCCATTGTCAGCCTCTGGATTTCTTTATCCCTAACCAATCTATTAGCCTCCACTTTCATCTAATCTGTAGGGAGGTAACTACTTCAATTCAAATGAACTTATATCGTAAGTAAGATAAATATGTGCCCATAGAATATGAATCTCACTGATGCAATAAGTTCCTGGAATAAAAAATTTCCTTTAAAATTGATCAGAAGCAATCAGTTCCCGTGTTCCCTATAGAGGTTATATCTGGAAATCAAGTCCTTGCGATTTTGTGGTGGTCTGGGCTTTGAATTCGCAAAAAAGTGTTTAATGGAACGAGTTGTAGTTGGCTCTAAGATTCCGGATGGCTAGTTGTTCTACATAGATGCCAAGAACCAGTTCCAGAGTGTTTCCATCCACTCTTTAGCCATTGGAAAGAAGGTTGTTATCTTCGGTGTCCTCAGAGCCTTTACTCCTGTATGCAGTCAGGAACATGTTCCAAGATTTATTGAGAAGGCCAAAGAATTAAAGGAAAAAGGCGTGGAAGAAATTATCTGCATAAGTGTGAACGATCCATATGTGATGAAGGAATGGGAAAACTCATACCCAAGCAACAAACATATCAAATTTCTTTCTAATGGCTCTGCGAATTACACAAATTCATTGGACCTTGAAAAAGTTACAAGTACTCCAATCTCATTGCTAAAAAAGAAGTCTCTTTTATCAATACGCCAAAGAAAGATAGCTTCTTCATAATCCATCAACCCATGACATCTAATACCACAATTGATGTTGATGTATATGTAACTTCGGAATGTATTTCACCTATGTATATTGTACTCTTATAGAGATGTGTTATTCCTCTATAAGGAAGTGTCATCATTTGTATTGACAAGTGTCACAAGTGTCATAACTTGCCGATGGGTTATTATACCACCATGTGTGCGGTCGGCCCTGATTAAGTCAACCTTGGTTTATTATGCTAAGCTAGACAAGTCGGCCCCATAAGTTTATTGGGCAGCCAAGACAAGTATAAATAGAGATCTCCTGATCTCTATTTTGATCACTTCAGAACTCACTCTTCCATCACTCGAAAAGTGGCGCACATGTGAGGAGGAGGATCAGCTGCTAGGAGGAGTCTATCTTTGTGTACTTTGGTTGTACTATTGCTCTATCTATCTCTGAGGAAGTTGTGGGGTTTTTCACTTTAGGGTTTTCCCCATGGAAACTCTGTGTGTCTATTGTCTCTTATGTTTGCATCTTGTGATGATTGACATGATTACTATGATTGATATGCATTGATATACTGCACATGTTATTCTCTCAGTAAAGATACTGGAGTATATTGAATTAATGCTAAAAAATTAACATGGTATCAGAGCTTCCCTAAGAAGAAGACATTGTGCAATGGTGGAAACCAAGGTTTCTTGTTTATTGGGTTTCTCTCCACATATTTTGGAAACGTAATATGATAGATTGACTCTCCTCGGCAAGGTGAATCTTTCTGTCCAATCAGAATTCAATTCTGAGCACTTTCAGTTTTGGCCCTAAAAATTAGGGTTTCCACAAAAATAGGAATTTCTGAAATCTGAAGACATAGCTGGATGCTCCTTGGAAAAATCGAAGTTTAGAGCTTTGGATCAAGATTTTTGGCTGGGTAAATCTCTGGGAAATTCAAACCCTAATTCAGGGTCCTCCCTAGTGAATCCAGGAAGACTAAAAGGCACTTTTGAAGGGTGAAACTTTGCATAAATCAAATTCTGAGTATACCAGGATGATCAGCTCATCAAGGCACATCTTTCTATCCTTTCAGAAAGTTGAAATTCACATTTTGAATTTTTAGGGTTTCCCTGACAAACCCTAATCCGGTACCAGATCCAGTTTGAAGCAAATCAAGTGGTAAGATCTAAATCTTTTCTATTTCCATTTGAAGTACTATTTAAGATGTCTCACCACACCAAGCTTGAGGATAAGCTTGAAGGGGATGATAACTTCCGAGCATGGAAGTATAGGATTGGGTTTATCCTGAAAGAAAATGAATTGGATACTTACATAAGTGAAGAGGTCCCTGTTCCAGAGGGAGAAGAGGCTAAGGCCTTACATAAGAAGAACTTGGTCAAGGCTAAGAGAATAATTGCTGATTCAATCAAAGACCATCTCATACCACATGTGTCATCTCTGAAGACACCCAAGGAGATGTTTGACTCCTTGACCAAGCTATTTGAAGGGAAGAACATAAATCGGAAGATGACTCTACGGAATCAATTGAAAGGGGTCGAGCCTTTTGAATGGAGAGACCATTCAATCTTACTTCTCCAAGGTCTCTCATATCAAGGATCAACTTGAAGTTGTGGATGAAGTAGTGGACAATGGTGAGGTTGTTATGACCACTCTGAATGGCCTACCTAGGTCATGGGATTCCTTTATTCAAGGAATCTGTGTAAAAAATAAATTGATCTCTTTCAGTAGACTATGTGTGGAATGATCTCAAGAAGAAGCTAGGCTTGTGGCCCGAGAAGAAAATATGGGAAATGAAGATCAAGCACTCACAACACATGCCAGGAAAGGCAAGTCCAAGAAGGAATCATCTCATAATAGGAGATATTCACACCACCATTACCATAAAGACAAGAAATATCTCAAATGCTTCACATGCAATTAGAAGGGACACTTTGCTACAGATTGTCCCAAGAAGAAGAAAGACAACAAATTCAACAACAACAAGAAGAACAACAAAAGAAGATATCATGCTCATGCTGCGGAAGACGATGAACCTCCCAAGAAGAAGGCTAGAGCAGAAAGTGATGATGATGACTCATCGAGCGAAGAAGAGTATGTTCTAATCTCTTCTCTCACAGGTACTATCTCCCATGGTTGTAATGATTGGATTATTGACAGTGGGGCTTCCAAACACATGACTGGGTTTAAAGAATATTTTGTAAATCTATCTGAACATAAGTCACCCCATAAGGTGAAACTTGGGGATGACTCAATATCCTATCAAAGGAAGTGGTGAAGCCTGCTATAACCTAGACTCTGGAAAGTCTTTGAAAATGAAAGAAGTTCTTTATGTACTTGGACTCAAGAAGAACCTACTCTCCATATCTGCATTGGATGCAAAAGGAATGAGGGTTGCATTTGTAGATGGCTAAGTTCTAATGTGGTGAAAAGGTAAAACTATAGATGATGCAATGGTAATTGGAGAGCAAGAGGGAGGATTGTATAAATTGAAGGGACAGCCTAAACATTCCAGTGAACTTTGGCATAGAAGGCTTTCTCATGTGCACTATAGAGCACTACCAATTGCAAGCAAAGCTGTAGCGGGTCTTCCTGAAATCAAGACCAAACATGAAGGTGTTTGCAAAGGATGTGCAAAAGGAAAGAACATAAAGAAGGCATTTCCAAGTAGTGAAAGCAAGGCAAAAGGAATGTTGGAAATCATCCACTCTGATGTATGCGGTCCGATGTCATCTAGTTCTCTGAGTGGGTATGTATACTATGTCTCTTTCATTGATGATTTCTTTAGGAAGACTTGGGTCTACTTCTTGAAGAACAAAGATAAAGTATTTGACAAGTTCAAGGAATTAAAAACCTTGATGGAGAATCAAACTGACAGGAAGATCAAGACATTCAAATCCAACAATGGCGGAGAATTCACTTCAGGTGATTTCAAGAAACTATGCAGTGATTCAGGGATTAAGAGGGAGTTTTCTTCTCCTTACAATCTAGAACAGAATGGAGTTGCAGAAGGAAGAATCGAACAATCATGGAAGAAGCACAGGCAATGCTGCATGACCAGGATCTACCTATGCATCTATGGGCAGAAGCAGCTAGGATAGCTATATATGTGTAGAATAGAACACCACACAAGATATTGGACAACAAGACACCAGAAGAGGTCTTCTCTGGTAAGAAACCTAAAGTTAGCCATCTCAAAATATTTGGTTGTCCAGTATATACTCATGTCCTAAAAGAAAAGAGGACTAAGTTAGATCCTTCAGGAAAGAAGGGTATCTTTGTGGGTTATAGTGAAAGCTCAAAGGCTTACAGGATATACTTTCCATGATTCAAGAAGATTGATGTCAGCAGGGATGTAACATTTGATGAAAACTCAGCCTTCATCAAATCAAAGAAGACACCTGTTGAAGATCATGAAGAACCAAAGGAAACCAGATTTCAAGACACTACCATGACTGAAGCAATTCCAGAAGCAGATCGTGAAATTGAAGATCTGCAAGAACCTGTAGATCCACCTAATGAGATGAATTCTCACAAAAGGAAACCTGCATGGGCTAGAGAGATCATTCAAGATGCAAAAAGATATGGCATTCTAGAAGAAGAACATAGAACAAAGAGGAGAACTAGATCACATACCAACTATGTTGCTTTACTCTGTGATATCATGAACAAAGAACCTTCCAGTTATGAAGAAGCAGCGGAAAAGAAAGAATGGAAGGATGCCATGGTCGAGGAATACCAATCAATAATGAAGAACGATGTGTGGGATGTTGTCCCAAGACCTAAAGGGAAGTCAGTTGTGACTTCCAAGTAGATCTATAAGATAAAGCATGCTGCAGATCGCAGCATAGAAAAATACAAGGCAAGGTTTGTATCTCGTGGATTCTCTCAAAAAGAGGGAATTGATTATGAAGAAACTTTTTCTCTTGTATCCAGGTACACTTCCATCAGAACAGTACTTGCTTTGGATGCAGTGAAGATACACCAGATGGATGTCAAGACAACCTTCTTGAATGGTGTAGTCGAGGAGGAAGTGTATGTGGAGCAGCCACTTGGTTTTGAGACACATGACAGGGATTTATATGTGTGTAGACTGAAGAAAGCCTTGTATGGCTTGAAGCAAGCTCTAGGACTTGGTATGGTAGGATGGATGGTTTTTTATCCAGTTTGGGATTTACCAAGAGTAAAGCGGATTCCAAACTTTACTACAAGATTGAGGAAGGAAATCCTGTGATACTAATGTTGTATGTAGATGATCTGTTTGTAACATGTAATGATAATTTGATTGCCGATACCAAGAGGAAGCTTGCTGCCGAGTTCGAGATGAAGGAATTGGTGATGATGCACTATTTTCTAGGTATGGAGGTGTGGTAGAGTGCAGATGGAATCTTCCTTGGACAAGGGAAGTATGCAGTAGAGATCTTGAAGAGGTTCATGATGATGGACTACAAGGCCATGACCACACCTATGGCATCGAACTTGAAGCTTCTGTGTGATGCTTCATCTGATCCGATTGATGTCATTGTGTATCGTCAGATGATTGGGTCCTTGATGTACCTGACGAACACGAGACCAGATATTTTCTTTGCGGTGAACACATTGAGCCAGTTCTTGACAAATCCCAGAGGTGTTCAGTTTGTTGTTGTAAAGCATATTCTGAGGTACCTGAAGGGTACGGTTGACTATGGGCTCAAGTATGATGGGAATCAAAAGTTTAACCTGCAAGGTTATGTTGATTCGGATTGGGTAGGTAGTGCTACAGATAGGAAGAGAACTTCTAGGTGCTGCTTCAGTATGGGATCAGGTGTGATCTCTTGCTTTAGTAGGAAGCAGTCCTGCATAGCACTGAGTACAGCCGAAGCAGAGTATGTTGCAACTTGTTCAGCTAGTTGTGAGGCATTATAGTTGAGGAAGCTACTGTCTGCGTTATTTGATCTACCGTTGGAGGTTATTAGTATCTTTTGTGACAACCAGAGTTGTGTGAAGCTGTTTGAGAACCCAGTGTTCCACGACAGGTCAAAACACATTGAGATCAAATATCACTATATCAGGGATATGGTGCAGAGAGGAGCAATGAAGCTCTTGTATGTTGTGACGGATGAGAAAGTTGCGGATGTGCTGACGAATCCACTAGCCAGAGTGAAGTTTGATTACTTCAGAGAGAGGCTTGGTGTTGTTCAGATTGATGACACTTCGAGGAAGAAGTGATGGACACACTTGTAGGAGCCATTTCGAGCATGGTGAGAGGAAGATCCTTCCATGGCTATGGATATAAAAACTGGATGATGAGCATTGGGACGATGCTCCAGTTACTGCTCTGTATATGCATCATGTTGGATTCTTGGTATGATCAGTTGGATCATGTCTATGTATATGCATCATGTTGGATGCTTGTTATGATCAGTTGGATTGTGTATATGTATATGCATCATGTTGGATGCTTGTTATGATTAGTTGGATCGTGTATATATATATATGCATCATGTTGGATGCTTGGTATGATTAGTTGGATCATGTATATGTATATGCATCATTTTGGATGCTTGGTATGATCAGTTGGATCATGTATATGTATATGCATCATGTTGGATGCTTGGACCATGTATCTGTATATGTATCAGGTGGATATGTTGTATGATCAGGTAGATCATGTATGTTTATATATATCAGGTGGATACATTGCATGATCAGGTGGATCATGTATCTGTGTATGTATCAAGTGGATACATTGTATGATCAGATCGATCATGTATGATGATATGTATCAGGAAGATACTATCACGTCCCCTCCCATCATACTAGCTAGATGGAAAGGATCGTGAGGTTAAAGCGGGCATCCAGCCCCATAAACTTATTGGATAAGCATTCATTTAATAGAATGAAGATATGTAGATGCATAATTATTTTTAAAACACAGTGGAGGTAATATCATTTACACCCTCACCATACATTTAGATATCCATCAAATAAATAATTGCAAGAATATACAAAAGAATACTTATCTTATAAGAAAGTAGTCCCTGAGCAACTAGCTACGCTTTTGCAACGTTCCATCCAACCGTAGGCCAGTGTGCTCCTCAATCTCTCAGCACCACTACCACCCCCGAGCTGGGCATGATCTCCACAAGGAAAAAGGGGAAAGCAGGCCCTCACATAGCCAAAGATATACCAGAATCAGCCAAGCCAATCAGCAATTGGGTTTCTCAGGCTGTTAAGAGATGGACAGAGGTGAATTACTAGATAGTGGTTCACCCATTGAGCTATGGATACTTAATTGGGCTCATCAAGCCAAATCTGTCCTCTTCCACTCCTGAATCTCCTGCTCACAAGTTCAAACCAAGGATGGGTTTTCTACCAGCTCAGAAAAACATGGGAACACACAAAAACGAAATGGGAAGATTGGGAAACAACCCAGGGAATCCCAATCCGTTTTTAGAAAAACGTCCTTGGACATTCAGGGGCAAAAACGACCTCCATACAGTCCCCAAATCATGGCTCTTCTCTCCCAAGCTACTGTATATGAAAAAATGAGTTACCAGCATGGGAAAATGTAGGGGAAAAGAGAAAAAACGTGAGGGATAAAACCCCAACAAGCTCAGACTGCATGAGAGGATGAATGCCATGGGTGGAGAATGGCTTTGGGACAATTTCGTGGGGGTTTTCTTGCCCAGCAGGCCAAAACTCGATTTCCCAGGTTGTTGTCTTTCCCATACACAAAAATTGAAAGCCATACCTCTCCCATCCCAAGGCATTAATTGTCTCAACCAATTCTTGGAAGAATTAAATGATTGGGTGCATGAGACCAAATGGGTAGTTGAGAGTTCATGGGTTTCCTCAATGAAATGGCTTAACACCATGGCTCAAGGGTTTGGTTATTTTCCCTCCCTATTCCTTGTAAAGATCATGCCCCCATCTCTTTGTTGCATTGCGTAGCTGGTTGTGGGTTTTTCATTAAAAGTTGCATATTTACATGATGTCCGATTTTACATTGTGCACCGCTAGCAGAAGAACTCTATGCATCTATTCTAATTGCCGATACATAGAACGATAAATCAATGGCGGGGCCTTGGCCTTGAGCTCCTCACCATGAGTAAATAACAATATTTACATCATTTACAATATTCATGCAATAGGGTCAAGCTGGGGACATTACAGATACTGTGTATGCATCAGGATGATGGAGTATTGATGATCAAGATGATCATGTGTACATCAGGATGATGTATGGTGAGTATCTGGTTGATACTCTGTGGCCGTGGAATAGGTTGTGCAGATAATCATATAATTTGTGCCCTGGGAGATTTACAGATACTCTTTCGAGGTTTTTCCTATGGCATGTAATCTATGCCCTAGGATATTTGGCAAATGCTCTTTCAAGGTTTTGCTTGGGAGGACATATAATTTGTGCCCTGGGAGATTTGCAGATACTCTTTCGAGGTTTTGCTGATGGCATGCAATTTGTGCCCTGAGATATCTGGCAAATGCTCTTTCGAGGTTTTGTCCTATGGCATGTAATTTGTGCCCTGGGAGATCCGATAGGTTGAGCAGTGTGCTTGTAATTAGTCTTGGGATTCTCTTTTGAGGTTTTTCCATGACCACATGTAATTTGTGCCCTGGGAGATCCGTTAGGTTGAGCCATGTGCTCGTAATCAGTCTTAGGATGCTCTTTCGAGGTTTTGTGGTGACCACATGTAATGTGTGCCCTAGGAGATCCGATAGGTTGAGCTATGTGCTTGTAATCAGTCCTGGGATTCTCTTTCAAGGTTTTGTGGTGGGGTTGCATATAATAGCACCCCGGGAGATCTGACAGGTAGAGCCGTGTGCTCGTAACAGCCTGAATTCTCTTTCGAGGTTTTGGTGATGCATGTAATAAGTCCTGAGGATTCCACAGTATGGCCAGTGATGATGAAGACCTGCAGGTGGTGGGCCTACATCCAGTATGAAAAAGGACTAGCTTTGTAGAACTTCCTATGATGAGTAGATTCAGAGACTGATTGAGATATCAGAAGCAGTGATGATGATGATGATTCAAGGACGATGATTCGCTGATGATGATCCAGAGAAGAAGACTTGTGCTAGTAGATCTGTGTCGAGAAATACCTTCCTAGTTAAGAGGGAGTGTTGATGTATATGTAACTTTGGAATGTATTTCACCTATGTATTTCATTTATGTATATTGTACTCCTATAGAGATGTGTTATTCCTCTATAAGGAAGTGTCGTCATTTGTATTGACAAGTCTCGCAAGTTTCGTAACTTGCCGATGGGTTATTAGACCACCATATGTGGGGTCAGCCTTGATTAAGTTAACCTTGGGTTATTATGCTAAGCTAGACAAGTCGGCCCCATAAGTTTATTGGGCAGCCAGGACAAGTATAAATAGAGATCTCCCGATCTCTATTTTGATCACTTTAGAACTCACTCTTCCATCACTCGAAAATTGGTGCACATGTGAGGAGGAGGATCAGCTACTAGGAGGAGTCTATCTCTGTGTACTTTGGTTGTACTATCGCTCTATCTATCTCTGAGGAAGTTGTGGGGTTTTTCACCTTGCGGTTTTCCCCACAGAAACTCTGTGTGTCTATTGTCTCTTATGTTTGCATCTTGTGATGATTGATATGCTTGCTATGATTGATATGCATTGATATACTACACATGTTATTCTCTCAGTAAAGATCCTAGAGTATATTGAATTAATGCTCAAAATTTAACAATTGCCGACAAAATGCATTGAGGTATATTTGTAAGAAAAGTTGTCAAAAATTGAAGAGTGCAAGGAATTATCACACCCATGATAACCTTTTTTTTAGCTTCTTCCTTGTCAGAAGGATGGTCAACATTATAGAACCATAAACAAATGGAGACCACAAAAACTTGTTAGCACCGACAATGACAGAATGACTTATAAAACAAATAAGCCATTCAATCCTGAGAATTCCCATTACATACTCTGAGATGCCAACTAGAAGAACTAACCATATTGCAAACTTTGTATACAATTCATTAGTTGAATCAACAATACTGGATAAAGTGTTAGAAACCAAAAGTGAAACAAATGCTATAGGTCTGTCCAATGGTAAGTTGCCTCGATGAGCCAAAGATTGTATAAGTGAAGACATGAATAAAACTAGAATACTGTCCATAAATGGGGTGAAGTCCAGTTAACTTTTATATGACATTGCCAGGCTAACTAGAATATTAATGACCTGATCTAGTGACAACACCTTCCTTAATGGGGAATTAAGTGAAGAAGTGTATACAGAACAACCCGAGGGTTTCAAAGTGGAAGGTAAGGACAACTATGTCTAGAAAATTAAAAAGGCCCTTTATGGTCTTAAACATGCTCCTCGAGCCTGGTATGACTGATTGGATAAGTACTTGATTTAACAAGGTTTTTAGAGAGGCAACATTAACAACAATCTCTACTTCAAAATTGGAAAGAACAGGCTGTTAATTACTGTAGTCTACGTAGATGACTTAATTTTTGGAAGCAATGAAGATGATTTTAGTCATGCATTTGTTGAAAACATGGCAAAAGAATTTGAAATGTCCATGATTGGTGTGTTGACCTTTTTCCTTGGACTCCAAATTTCATAAAAAACATTTGGTATCTTCATATCACAATCCAAGTACTTAAAGGAAATACTTCAAAGATTTGGTATGTCAAAAATATATCCTATCGGAACTCCAATGTTGACTGGATGCAAGATTAGCAAAGAATATGAGTCTCTCTTTGTAGATTAGACACTGTATCGATCTATGATTGGCAGTTTTCTCTACCTCACTGCTTCTCAACTAGACATCATGCAAGCAGCTGGATTAGTAGCAAGATTCCAGGCTAACACAAAAGAATCACATGTAATGGTTGTAAAAAGGATTTTTAGGTATCTTAAAGGAACATCAGATTTTGGTTTATGGTATGCTAAGAACATAAATTTTGATCTAAAAGCTTATTTTGATGCTGACTTGGATGGAAGTTTAGATGATAGAAAGAGAACAAGTGGAAATGCATTCTTTTTGGGATATTGTTTGGTTGCATGGTCTAGTAAAAAACAGTCCTCCATTTCTTTATCCACTACTGAAGCAGAGTATATATTAGTAACAGAATGTTGTACTCAACTCTTGTGGATGAGGAAAACCTTAGAAGATATTAAAGTTGAATGTGATCAACCACTTCCAATCTACTGTGATAACACTAGTGCCACCAACATTTCAAAGAACACAGTCATGCATTCCAAAACTAAACATATCCCTATCAAGTATCATTTTTTGAGGGAACATGCACATGATTAAAAGATCAAGTTGGAATCTGTGAACACCAAGGAACAAGTTATTGATATCTTCACAAAACCACCACCCAAGGAGGCTTTCGGAAAATCTAAGGCAAATATTGGGAGTAATTTTTGTTCAGGAAGTTCACTGAGCTGGTACTTTGACATTGATGTCAAAGGGGAATCACTCAATGTACCTATCTTGGCCTCTGATGCAACAATATTTTCAATCTCTCTACAAGGAAGCAGTACCTTGAACCAGAAAAATAGAAAAATAGCATACAGTTAAAAGGTAATATTACAAGTCAACATAACTGCATAAGGAATTCACACGGCACAATATAACTAAAGGCATTGTCTTCGAAGATCACCATGAATTGGGTAAAATGATGCTTAGAATGGCATCAATGTAAACACTCTAACTTTAGTAGAAAGTATAAAGATCCTATTTCATCAAAAGCAATATTTTCTTGGGTGACATTTTAATAAGAAACTTTTGTATTCATTTATCAATACATCCAATCTTACCTGTATCTTTTTCTTACGGGTTTTACTTATTTTCCTAATGAAGAGATTTTACCTACCTGAGGATTCTTAGCTATCAGAATTGACATCTTTATGGCTTGAGATATAGTGAAATCATTCCAATTATGTTTGTCGAAATAAGTTTGACATCGATAACAAAAATAAAACCCCCATCTAAATGTATAATGAAAATTTCTGGTGCATGCATCTCATAGATAACATTCCTATTTGATTGTTCCATTGATCAATGACAACATACATGTAACTAGATTAGTCACACTTATGCACACTTCTTTTACCTTGGACATTATTGAAGAAGTATGCCATAATTTACATGCATTCTCATGTTAGTTCTGGTTGTACAAGTTTGGTTCAATATAATAAAATCATTTCAAGTTCTTTTAGCGTCATGTCAGTTCTGGTTGTACATGTTTGGTTCAATAAAATAAATTATAAAATCATTTCAAGTCCTTTTAGTGTGGAAAGTAGAAGAATGGATATTACATATGCTTACATTAGAACAGATCAAATTGCCTAATATTTGTATTTCTGAACCATTTTTCCCAAAACAAAAAAGAAAAAGAAAAACAAGTAGCATACAAAACCTTTGCTAGGATTTTCAATAGACACTCAAGATATTAGCTAGGAAAATGATACCAAAGTCTTGAGGGAAGACTTGTAACATAATTTGATTGGTGCTCACACAATCATTGCTCAGCATGTGTCTAGCTAAATGTTAGATAGGGGTTAGTATTGTTGGCTTTTGGTAGCTCCAGAAGTGTTTTCACCTAGATTGTCATGTCCCCTTCCATCATTCCCTAGTGCAAGGGAGGAAACACGACCAATCTGTCGAGCTTATTGACAATCTCAGCTCCATTCATTACTAAGAAATGCATGGATAATTAAAAACTTCTGTGTGCAACTCATACTCAATATAAACACAGCGGAATTAATCAAATTTACATACAAACAAACAATAATGCATCAACATATTTAACTCAAGCAGAGGATGAATCAACAGATAGCGAATCAATCCCATTATTATCCTATGCACAAGATTCATATCAACCATATTAAGATATTCATTTTATCTCATTAACATGAACAGTTAACATTCAGAATTAACACATTGCAGAGAAGATATTGCATATAAATTAGTTCACAGAGAATACTTATCTTGAAATGAAAACGTCCAAACAACTGGCTATGTGAGAGCAACGTTCCACCCAACCATAGATCTCTATCTAGCCTATATTCTTTCACCTGAGAGATCACTCTCGAGTTGGGATGTGTATCCACTAAGGAGGAACTAGACAGGCTCACTCACAACGATGGATTCACTCAAACGATCATGCTAAGCCAGCACACAGCTGGGTTTATCAAGCATGTAATAGGAAAAGGAGGACGATGCTAAGCTAGTGAGCTCAACCACAGAGCTACATACATCTCAAGCTAAATTCAAGCAATCCAATCCTCTGTTCAAACACCCACACTTGGATTTCTCACCATTTGTTAACGAATAACTCAATCCCATCACCGATTTTCTGGGCTATCAAAACTGGGTTTTCCAATGGATTTTGGGGTAGCTAATGCTCCCAAATTCACCCGAAGGTTCATACCTATGGATCGCCCATTGGATTTCACTATCCAATGCCAATTCTGGGCGTTTATGGCTCTTCAAGACGTGGGTTCTTCACAGTTGCGATTTCTTGTTTTTCTCACTGCTGGGAATTCATTTTTGGATGAAAAATGATGCTGGGTGCTTCCACACTAAAATGGGAATGAGCAAGAAGAAACTCCCATGAGGTAGAGTGACGTGTGATACAAGAAAACAGAGCCCATACTCTGCCATATGAATTTATGGGCTGCCCATGCTCCATTGAAGCCATGGACTGAAATCTTCAACAACTTCCTTACAACATAAATAAATGTCATAAAGGAAAGTCAAATGGGTTTTCAAGGTGACATTTGGCAGCTTATGGCTCAATCCCACAACCCCCTCACCACTCCCTAGTGGATACACATGGCCCCTTCTCATTCATTGCCTCCATAGCCAGTTTTGGTATTTTATTGCATGATGTTTATTTATATCATTTTTACAATGTTCCATGGCTATATAGCACATGGGTAACATACATCTAATACTTGCTTTTTAAATAAAATTCGAGCTTCCACTAGAGGGGCCTTGGTCTTGAGCTCCATGCTAGGAAAACATACATCACATGTATACAATATTTACATTAAAAGCTAATATATCCTAAGGGTCAGAATGGGGTATTACATAGATAGGAGAAGTACTTCATAGGATGTGAACGGCTTGTGGTCTCATAGCCCATTTGTTTATTTTTTATTTGCATTTGGACAGCTTAGATTGGGTGTATGCTTGCCTTGGGATCATTCTAGGGAGTCGCACTTCTTGATGTGGTAATTGGCACATGAGAAATATATGGCATCATCTACAAGGGCACACTTGTTGAGGAGTATGGGCACTTGTCACATGTGGAAAAACCACTTTGGAGGAGGGAATTAGGCACTTGGAGGTTGGGTGCTTGTAACCACCTTACATGGTTTGAGGAATGCTTGAGTTGAGGAGTCATTTATTGGATGGCACACCATCTTGGAGAAGTTGCGCTTAACATGTCGACACCTAGCTTGGAGAGAAAATTGGACAAACCCTAGTGTGACACGTGGACAACTTGCTTTGGGGAGTGCTCTATTTGGGGCATTATTTGTTGGCATAGCCTAAGGATGCTTGTGCTCTTCTTCCATTTTTTATTGTTGGGCGGAGAGTGTCTTTGTTAAACATAATTGCTTTTCACCTTAAAGATTGGTAGTTGGTGAGCTAAGTTGCAGGAAATTCTCCTTAGGGTACAATACCATGTACCGAAACGCATGTGGTACAACCTTCAAACACATGTGATGTGGCCTAAAACGCATTCTGTACAACCAACTGGTGTTTCAAGGCCATGCCATCGTTCATTCAATGCATTTCCAGATTGAATTGGGCATTTTTTATTTGCTTTGACTGCAAACAATACCATGTACTGAAACGCATATGGTACAACCTCAAAACACATGTGATGTGGCCTAAAATGTATTTTGTACAACCAGCTGGTGTTTCAAGGCCATGTCATGGTCTGTACAATGCATTTTTCCAAATTGAATTGGTAATTTTTTATTTGGTTTGACTGCAAGGACCCACCAATAAGACTCTAACCCTAATTTGATTTTAATTAAGCCTTAATGACACTTTTAGATGCCTCTCAGCACATTAACAATATTAGAAAAAGGATTTCCCCTCATTTTTTCCTCATACAATTTGAGCAAGTGCAATTGCAGCAAGCAAATTTTCAGTCTTTTGGATAGCTTGAGCAAGGATGATTCTAGCTACAAGTAGTATTTTGAATTTTTGTGGTGTTTTGGGAAGCTTCAGCAACCACTTCCTCTGTGTTTAGGTGAACAATAAGCTTTCTTTGTAGTTATTTGAGTGTTTTCTTAGGGTTTATGCTTCCATTATCTATATTACTCATTGAAGATCTATTTTTTAATTTCTTTTGTAGGAACAATGGCTGCCAACCAATCTAATTCTCTTGCTCCAACTCCTAATCCCAACAAGAGGAATGACTTCTATCCTCTTTGGAGGCATGCTAAAAAGTTTCATGAATTCACAGTGGTCGTTCATGGTAATGGGAGTGCAATCTGTCATCAATTGTATGAGTGATTTTACCCAATAGAAAGGGATAAGTATGAGAGAGAGAAGAATATAGCTGATAGAATAAGAAGAAAACATGAAGAGGTTGCTAATGCTAATCCTTAGGAAATTGACACAAGGAAATTGGCAAATTATGCTCTTAACCCTCTTCTGGAAGATAGTATGGATTTGAGCAAATTTATGTTATATCATTCCTACAAAGTGTCTCAGATCATGTGTAACTTGCTTGACCTTTTTAACAAAAGTGATCAGTGGTTTCCAAATTTGCAGATTATGCCAACAACCCTATGTAATATGTACCTACTCTAGTGAATCACATGTCCTGCAATTGGGATGCGAAATTTGCAGAATATACTACTCGGTCCTTAATAGTTAAAAAATGTACTTAGTATGTACTTGGCCTAATTTATGATCACACCTCCTACAATTGGGATTCAAAATTGGCATATCATGTTACTCGACTCATAAATTTGAAATAGTTACAAAACATACCTTGTATTTACTTAGGCCTAATGTAGGATATGTTAAATAATGTTGAACCAGTAATAAATGTTGTATAGTGTGAGATATAAAATGTTGATTTCGAAGTTATTTCATATTCAACTATCTATTCAAACCTATATAACAGTTATTATATAGTGGAAAGGTTAATATATTATTTATCTTATCATAAGTCTGGCAACTAGTTCTATTTCCTATCCTAATCCTTTTTAGGTTTGGAAATTTTATTTTTGAGGATCCAAAAAAAAAATCTAAATGAAACATAGTTTCAAACTTTCAATATTTTAGAAATTTTCATTTTTGAGGATTTAGTGAAAAGATAAATCCAAATGGAACATAGTTTTAAATAGTTTCTAGATTTTGCAAAGTTTTAGGTGGATTAGTGGATTAGTTTCTAGATTTCCTATGATAATATATCACAGCATCCTATCTCAACACCTTTATAGAAAAATTCACTAATGTGAAGGTTACAAGGTCATCATCTTTCAGCTCTTTCAAATGTCAAAAATCCATGTAGTGATTTAACAATCTGGAAAAGGAGGCTATCAAGCTCTTTAAAATATTCTAAGCAATAATATTCTTAAGAGTCCTACCACAAACATTTATGGTACATGTAGGCCAGACTTGCAAAATAAAAGCTACTATGTTAAGTGCACCACTACAGTTTAAGACTAATAATATGGATAATTCTCTGCATCATTTACTTGCAGTGAAAACAAGTACACGGAATGGGAAAAAGAACATGGAATGGAAGGCCCAATGCTTCTAGGAGACAAAAACTACTGCAACGAAATTTATATATCCAAGTCAGTAGGAAACATATATAGGTAAACACAAGGAAATAAATATATACCAGTAAAGCACCTATCATCTAAAACCAATAGATAAATCACATACATGATCAAATACTAACTTTAAAGATTGAACATACAAGTAATCATAATATTGGATGACTACACATTAGGCTTTTAAAACGTGCTGAGCATTATATTGTCAATCTTGCTTGATTGCATTTTACAATTAATTTTTGTTAAGGACTTTTTACAGGAGTCACTACAATTTCTTCTTGGAATGGCCTGAAGCTGTAATAGCTTTGGGTATAGACAACAATCAACTGGGAAACATATAACCTAAATAAATTTGTTCTTAAAATGGATCTGGTATAGGTATTTAGAAGGAATATTTTTTTTGTGAACCTCATAATTGAAGGTGTATCAGTATTGACATTTATACACAAACACACACAGTCTTGACATTTATACACAAACACACACAGTCATGACATTTATGATTTAATCTGATGTATTTTTGTGTCAAATTTGAAGTTAAAAAATATTTGTGTTCGGTTTTTGTTTGAATATACTAATTTATAATGTAATTCACTCAAAATCCTTTATTGAACTTAATGGTGAATTTAATCGTGTTTTTTGCAATAGCGGACTTTTTCAAAATTCATTGTCCCTGAATTCGGAGACAAACCAAGTGACTTAACCTAGTTCTTTATTGTTCTCAATCATAACTATAAGTTAAACACAATCTTATTACCAGTCAGTATTTGTTTATGAATAATGCCAAGAAACATGATAATTTGTGCAAATAACTCCATGGCATTAGGAACATATCCATAGGCTGACAACATTTCTAAAACTTATCCAAAATGATAAAAGGAAATTATTTGAATGTACAATTTTAAAAATTGTAAACATTTCTCACCTAAGAGAATCTGTCCAATATGAAATTACCAACTCAAGAATCATACCTGAGAATACATGTCCTTTGATGAAGAGGAATGTCTGAACTGTCAAGGGATCGCAGAATAATCAATGGGAAAAATATGCCTATTCTGCCTGCAAACCCATTTTCGATTAGAAATTTGCCCGTGTTTCCCCATGTACAAAGAAACACTACATGGCCTGTAGGTTCTAAAGAAAACAATCATTAAATCATGTTATTTCAAAAATATGTTGAACAGAAGCTTCTTACCTTAAAGCCTTCTCTAAACCTCAGTAATAAGACAATGAAGATACCGAAAGCATACTAAACCCAATAGAAAAGATGTATCATGTACTCAAGTCTCAAACATCGACAATTGAAAATAGATATATCCCAATAACGCAACTAACTATGTATTGAATGTCATCAGAAATTATCAATGCTATCCCTAACACATCACAAGATAATAAGGGCCTTGTGAAGCTCTAGATTACTGACCTAAAAAATTGATGAAGATGGGGAAACACATGCCATGAGAAATGCATATGAAAGGTAGGTTTTGACTAGGTCAATAAAATGGAAATTGATAGTGTAAGAGGGACTAACACCTTCTAACAATCCCTGCAAAAAATGATTCTCTCGTTACACTGCACTGTGAAATCAATTTCAGAAACAAACTTGTGTATGCCTAGATCGCACATTTAAATCTGATGAAAAAGTGTGTCAACTAAAACTTATATCGAGAAATACCAATTCAGTAGGCATATCTCATAAAATTTACTGGCTGTAAGAATAACTTACAAAACTCTATCCTGAGTTTGTGCACAATTATGTTCTATAGGGTTAGATTATTAGTCTGACACTCAACTGGGTGCAGATTACATTCTAAAAATTATATATATAAAGCTTTATCTACCCTCGAACTAGGTGTTGGAATAATTAAGTCTTCCTACCATTCATTTAATTACATAAGATGCATTAATTAATCATTCATTGTTTAATTCTATGTAATAAGGAAATTGACATTGTGTGGACCACAAGGAAATATGAGAGACTAAAATACATCCATGGTGTGATCTACAAGCCACCTAGGCCACTTGGGCACATTCCAAAAGATTTCTGGATAAGGTTTGAGGAAGAAAGGAGCACTTGTGGAAAACTGTTGCTTTTTACTACTTTTTCCCCCGTAGGGAAAAGCTAGTCAACCTAGGAAAGTGTTTTTTCAACCAAAAACTTTCCTTAATGTTATTTCCACCCAAAATTCGTATTTGGCATTTTTTTGTCTATATTTCACCTTCAGCTCACTAATTTAGCAATTCGTGAGCTTTTGGCCTAATTTGGAAAGTCAACTTGCCACCTGGGGGGGATGGGCATATTTAGCAAGTCTAATGATTAGGAGCTTTGTTTGGCATCTTTAGCGATTCAATTTTCTGCTATAAATTTATTTAATAGAAGCCTATTACATTCATATGTTGTCTGATGTAGTTTTATTCATGAGAAGTTAATACAGAAATCTACTCTTGTGCATAATTTTTGTGTCTTTGACTAGTTGTGTGTGATTTTTCTTATGAGAGAGTGTAATTTCTTGATCATTTCTTGGATGCGATCTTATTTTCACATGGTATCAGAGCCATCAAGCTATTCCTTTCATATTTGATTGTCTTGCAGGATCCAACAGTCTCAGGAAGGGCGCATTGATCAATTCACCAGGTGAATTCTATTCTCTGCAGGGCGCATTTTGGAATCCATAAGTGTACTAAAATCAGTCCATAATTTTATATCAGTTGCAGCAATGGATTATACACAGCAGATCATCCTCACTCCTTTCAATTAATTTGATTGGAAAGCATAGATGGAGATTCTACTGAGGAGCAAAGGGCTCTACAGGGTGACCATGGCAACAAAAGCTGAGCCAACCTCAGCAGTGGAGAAATCTAAATGGCATAATCGAAGGGATGAATCCTATGGGCTATTTTGTCTCACTACATCCAGAGAACTCTTATTTCGTCTTGATGGCCTCACTTCACCCAATGAAGTATGGTTGAAACTTCAAGAACTGTGCAGTAAAACCGATGAATTAAGAGGCCACCAATTGGATAACGAGCTAGTCTCTTTGAGTCCGCAAAATTTTGATAATCTACAAGACTTCTTCTCCAAATTCAAGTCTCTTGTATTGCATTTGAAGCAATTTGGAATAGACAAGAAAGATGAGCAATTAGTTTTGGCCATTCTCTCCAAGCTTGGCCCCAACTATTCAATCTTTGTTTCCACCTTCCATTCCACCCAGAAAGCAATTAAAACTTGGAAGAGCCCAACACTTTCAAAATTCATAGAGTATTTGACACAAGAACAAGACAAATTGGTCTTGATGGGAGCCATTAAAAATACATCCAAATACCACTGTCTGAATGTTGGAGATTCAAGAGGTTCAAAAGGCAAGAAGAAGGGCAATTTCAAGAAGCCCACCAGTGACAAGAAAGACAAGCAGATTTCAAATGGAGAGACATCCAACTTCATGAAGAATCTGAACAAGAAGAATGAGAGGACAAAGTGCAATAATTGAAGCAAGGGATTTCATCCTGAAAGCTCTTGCATGAAGAAAACCATTGACCAATTGACTTCACTCTCCGAGAAATCCAACATTCCTCTTCTAGAGAGCACAAGGAGGAACGATGGAGGACAAAATTCCGATGATAAAGAGAGAGTTTATGCATTGATGGTCAGCACATCAAAGTCTTCATCATTCATCATTGATTCCGGTGCTTCAAGACATATGGTTTCTACAAGTAAGTATTTTACTTCACTTGACTCTTCCAGTGGTCCAAACATTGTATTAGGAGACAATTCTGAAACTTCTAGCAAAGGCAAACTTAGCATAGATCTCGAGTTTGGGTCATTTAATAATGTTTTATATGTCCCTGGACTTGATGCAAACCTACTGTTAGTCTATCAAATGACCCATACAGGGCTGCCGAAGAGAGTAACCTTTACCCCCAATGATGTTGAGATAACAGAAATTTCAACAGGAAAAATTAGTGCATTTGGTACTACTGATCATTGTTCTAGAATTTACAAGTTTTCTCATTTTGTGCCAAACTCCTCACCTTATTCTCTGTTAACTCATGCCAATGAGTCTATAAAACTATGGCATGAGAGATTTGGCCACCTTAATAACAAATACCTTTCCCAACTTCATGAGAAAGAGATGGTTATAGGGCTGCCCAATATCAAATTTTCCAAAGGTGTATTTCAATCCTGCATCCTAAGAAAACATCCTGAGCATAAGTATGGGAGATCTACCATTGAGAGAACCACTGCACCATTGGAACTTATACACACAGATATATTAGGTCCATTTCCTCATGAGTCATTGAATTTGGAAAATATATTCTCACATTCATAGGTGATTTCAGCAGGTATTGTTGGATTTATTTCATCAAGCTTAAATCAGAAGTTTTTGGGTTATTCAAGTTATTCAAAGCCTCAGTTGAGAATCAGTGTGGTAGCCATATAAAAGTGTTAAGATCTAATAATGGTGGTGAGTATGTGAAATCAGAGTTTCTTCAATTTTGTGCTTCATTGGGCATACAGATGCAACATACAGTTCCATATACACCTCAGCAAAATGGGGTTGCTGAGAGGAAAAATAGATCTCTTAAGGAGATGGCCACATGCATGCTTGAGGCAAAAGCTTTGTCTCCCAAGCTATGGGCTGAGGCAATAAACTGTGCCACTTATATTCAGAAGAGAGTGCCATACAAATCTATCAAAGGTATCACTCCTTTCGAGGCTTGGATAGGTCACAAACCTGACATCTCTCATTTCAGGATTTTTGGCTCAAAGGCTTGGGCTAGGATTCCGATTGAGAAGAGGAGGGATATGCAGCCCCAAATCCAACCATGTTTGTTTATTGGATATTCAAAGGAATCCAAAGGTTATAAGCTGCTGAACATGACCACTCATAAAGCATTCATTGAAAGAAGTGTACAGTTTGAGGAAGAGCCCTCTCAGAGCGTAGAAATTGGAGATTCATCTTCACCACCGACCGAAGAAGAAGTACGTGATGTTCTTGATATTTTTTATTCTGATATTTCTGATTATGAGGATAAATTTATTGCAGATGATAACTCACCTACAAGGCCTAAGTGGGCTGGAAAAAATTTGCAAGCAACAGATGAACTAGCAGGCAACCCTCAGGACCAAAGAAGGACTAGGTCACAGTTTGAGACTACTCTCAATGTGAATGATCCTTATCTTTATGAGAAATTCTATATGATGATATATTATGATCCACAAACATATGAGGATGCCTCACATGATCATTTATGGCATATTTCTATGGATGAGGAGTTTTAGTCATTCCAGAAGAATGAAACTTAGGAGCTAGTCAAGCTCCCCGCAGGCAGAAAGTTGGTAAGATGCAAATGGATTTATAAGACTAAATGTGCAGCGGATGGTACAGCCTTTAAGTACAAAGAAAGGCTGGTAGAAAAGGGGTATTCTCAGGTCCAAGGACTTGATTATAATGAAACATTTGCACTGGTAGCTCAAAAAGACTCCATTATACTAGTTTTGGCAGTGGCAGCTTCCAAGCGGTGGGAAGTACATCACGTGGATGTGAAAAGTGCTTTCCTCCATGGGGAGATTGAAGAAGAAATATATATGTAGCAGACATAGGGGTACAAATCAGATCCAAACCTTGTTTGCAGGTTGAAAAAATCTTTGTATGGACTCAAGCAAGCCCCCAGGGCTTGGTATGCAAAAATGGACAGTTTTCTGTTGTCATAATCCTATGTTCAGTGTAAATCTGACCCAAATGTCTATATGAAGTTTGCTGATGGTTTTATAATGTTAATAGTTCTGTATTTTGATGATTTGATGATCACAGGTTATAGAATTGAACATATAGCATCACTAAAGACCGCAATGCACCAAGCATTCTCCATGAGTGACTTGGGAATTCTTAAGCAATTTTTTGGGCTTGAGATTTCTCAAAAAAAAGAAGGAACCAAGGTATGTTAGTCAAAGTATGCTTCTAATTTGTTAAAGAATTTTAATATGGATGATTGCAAGCCTTCTAAGACTCCATTCCTTTCTGGAGTTAGAATGGAAGAAGCAGAATCTACATCCCTTTTTGACAGTACTCTATATAGACAATTGATTGGAAGCTTGCTCTACTTGATACACACTCGACCAGACCTTGCATATGCTGTGAGTGTTGCATCTAGATATATGGAGCAGCTACATGAGTTACATTGGAGGGCTGCAAAAAGAATCCTTCATTATGTGAAGGGCACAAAGAGTGATGGGATTCACTATGTGGCATATTCGAGCTTAGATCTCTTGGGTTTCCCAGATTCGGATTGGGCTGGTGATAGCCTTGACAGGAAATCCACATCAGGATTTGTATTCAATCTTGGAGGTGGCCCTGTTTTTTGGTCCATCAAGAAACAGAATGCCATAACACTATCTTCAGTGGAGGCAGAGTACAGAGGAGCAGTGAATGCTGCTACACAGTGTGTTTGGTTGCAGGGGATTTTGTTTGAGTTTGAGATTTCTTTTAGTACTCCTACTGTCATTTATTCTGACAACCAGAGTGCCATTAGAGTTTCATGTGATCTATTACATAGGTAGAGGACCAAGCACATAGAGATTCATATTCACTACATCAGAGGCCTAGTGCATGATCAGATCATAGATTTGCAGTACTGCCCCACATGTGAGCAAACTACAGATATCTTCACCAAGGCTTTCACAGAGAAGACATTCAACTATCTTAGATCACTGCTTGGGATGGTTAAACATGTGGTGGAGTGAAGGGTTGATAAAAAAACTTTCAAATTTGATATGTCCATGTTTTGAGGGGAGGTTTTTCCCATGAGGTTTTCCTTCTATCCTTGTTTTGTGGACCAACAGTATTTTGTACGGGGTGACCAAGTCTTGTTACTGGGCCCTTGGTATTTTATTTTCTTATATTTAGATCATTTAAGTTAGACTTAATAGGGGGTGTTGGAATAATTAAGTTTTCCTACCATTCGTTTAATTACACAAGATGCATTAATTAATCATTCATTGGTTAATTCTACGTAATAAATAAGGAAATTGCCATTGTGTGGACCACAAGGCAATATGAGAGACTAAAATACATCCAAGGTGTGATCTAAAAGCCACCTAGGCCACTTGGGCGCCTTCCAAAATATTTCTAGATAAGGTTTGAGGAAGAAAGGCGCACTTGTGGAAAACTGCTACTTTTTACTGTTTTTTCCCCCATAGGGAAAAGCTAGTCAACATAGGAAAGTGTTTTTTACACCAAAAAATTTTCTTAATGTTATTTCCACCCAAAATTTATATTTGTAATTTTTTTTGTCTATATTTCATCTTCAACTCACTAATTTAGCAATTCGTGAGCTTTTGGCCTGATTTGGAAAGTCAACTTGCCACCTAGGGGGGATGGGCATATTTAGCAAGTTTGATGATTAGGAGATTTGTTTGGAATCTTTAGCCATTCTATTTTCTGCTATAAATTTATTAAATAGCAGCCTATTACATTCATATGTTGGCTAATGTAATTTTATTCATGAGAAGTTAATACAAAAATCTACTCTTGTGCATACTTTTTGTGTCTTTGACTAGTTGTGTGAGATTTTTCTTATGAGAGTGTAATTTCTTGATTAGTTCATGGATATGATCTGATTTTCACACTAGGGACACAGATATTTCATCTTTGTGAAGTGATGAGAAGAGGATAACCTAATATGTATAGGTAATATCGAGGTCGCCCCTTTGTATGCGATGGGTCGATTACAACTCTGAAATTGGCAAATGGATACAGGGGTACCCTTCTATCAAGTAATGGCTACAAGATTACTCATCTTCAACATGAATCCGGTTAGGCAAAATTATAGCTAAATAATAATTTATGTCAAGTAATGGATTGTCTAGATTGCATTCTCTAGAATGGGTTATGATATACTATGTCAAGTGAATTTAGAGTAACATAGAGCATGGGATCGATTTTCCACAAAATCACCCAGATTCCTCATGGGGTTGACTAAATAAATAAATAAATAAATAAATAAATATTCAAAGTAATAGCAAAACAATCCAAGTCTGTGCATGAGATCGTTTACCCAAAGGACCTGAATCCTCCTCTATATTAGAAAAATGCATCTACTAAAAGATTGTTTGGGTTGATTCTCAAGAATGAGATCTCCTAGATCATTGGGATATTGGTATGCTAATGAACAAAATGCACAAATGGGAGTGCGTTCTCCTGTAGAATCCTCTCTACACAGGAAATGAGTGCATCATAAAAAAAAATGCTTGGCTACTCTCGTGGAGGCGCCCATCAAAGAATGAATGTAATTTAGCTTCGTGATATTACTCTCTGCAACCACAAAATTAAATAAATCATGCAGAAATAAAAGGGGCTCTTACCCTCGAATATCACTCATGGAATAGCCACTGAAGGAATAATTTTTTTGTTGGCTATTAGTTTCTTTTTGCTTAAGATTTTTGTCAAACAATTAGTATGAGATTGATTTTGGCTAGTTGTTCATGTGGTATGGTTGAGGACTTTCTTCAAACACTTGATCAATATTGCTCAACCTCCACTGTAATGTTCTCCACTTCTATCTGCGTTTTGATTATTTGTTTCAGATCGCATACAACATTATATTTTGTAATAAATTTCACTCAGAAAATATATTAGTTGGCCTTCAAAATTACAAAACCATTCACATATGAACCATGGATTGACTGTCAACTTCAATAAGCTATAATAGCAACATCATCAGATCTAATAAATTAGCTTACAATGAAAGATCAGACTTGGGAATGATGATTAGTTCAGTCTCCCCTTTTGAATACTAAAACTGGGCCCTCCTCACGTCCTAAATGGTTGTATATGGGTGAGATGATTGTGAGTATCAACTCAAAACAAGGTCATGTGTCCAGTTGTAGGAGTTGACATGTTAATAGCTCGTTCCTTGACATGAAAGGGCACCTTGAAACCTCACAATTTGACCAAGATTAATACTGGAAATTGATTTAGCACTAAGATAACACCCACATCAGTCATGAACAAACTCCATTCAGTTTCTAATGGTTGTTGTATTGCAGAGATTTTTTCCCCACTTGACGTTTTCACTCCCCAATAGGGACTCTGTCGTCTTTAAAATGTTGATGGTGCCATCTTCTCAGAAAAAACAACATCCCAAGAAGAAGTGCAAACCTCAAAAATGTTGACAGTTAAGGTACAAGGGTGTGCCTGCAAGAATGTTCCTCCACAAATCTAACTGAACCCTCACAGCTGTAGGTTGGATGCTAGAAAAGGAGTAATGTGCCCTTCTTGCGAGTCTTCTTGAAATCTCTCCCAATGAAGATGAACTCGTTTTGTAGATGTTCGTATGCTCTTACTCGGAATAGCATAGCTGGTGTGTTTTTTTATTCCTTTCCGAGTTTGCAATGGAGGTGGGTCACAAAGGCCACATGTATGGAGGGTATGCATGGTGGTTAATGGGTGCGGGAGGTTTGCTTGGGCGGGAGATAACTAAATCTTCAAATTTTGATTTTTGTTTTATATATTATGTAATGTTTTTATTTTAAGTATTTTGTTCATTTTTATATATATATGTGTTATTTCTAATATAATGCAACAAATAAAAGATAAAAATATATATGTAATACACCGAATAAAAATTTATAAATAAAAATATATACATCAAATATATTTATATAAATAATAAAAAAAAAAAATTTAATCCTCATGATCATCATCATCGTATATCGGGTCAAAACCAAATATATCAGGTCATAAAATTTACATTTATGGCTCATGGGACATATATGCCCCCTGAACCATCACAAATGCCTTGAATTGGGAATATTGGAGTTGTTGGTTCAGTATGTTGGTCATTTCAATGTTCGACACACTAATGATGTTTCTTGAATATATGGGAATGATATGAGGAAAAAACCTATAATATTATTCCATAAAAAAATGTCCTTTTGTCTTCTAGGCCTTGGGTGGGTTTCTAGAGCATTCTTTGTCCCCATTATTTTGAAATTTTCGTAGATTGACATTGAACCGATGGATTTGGAATATGCCTTTCCCATTTGACTAATGCATGAACTAACCTTTTATTCAAAAGGATAATGGTTACCGGTGAGATGTGTGGACTAGGTGTGTCTCTTATTTGCGTTGCTTATATGCATGATTTGTGTTAGTTAGGAACATTACTTATGTGCATCAGTAAGGTTCATAGGTTAGTTGCATCACTTAACTTCACTGTGTGACTTATGTATTTATATTTTTTGTCATTATGTCATGTCTCTAATTAAAAAATCCTCTTGGCACTAGTGATGTGATAGGAATGCCTACAATATGAGTCACATGGGTAAGAAGATGTATTATTTGTATCCATGCATAAGGTTAGGTTTTAAAAGATTTAGGGTTAGTGGGTTAGTTGTTCTAACAAGACATTAATCATTAGTTATGGGCTAGTATGTTAGCGTTTTAGGATACTAGTGGATTGATGGACTTATATGGTTAGGGGAACACTAACCCATTAAATATTAATCACTTAGAATCTAACCAATTTGATTAGCAAATGCTAACATTTTACTTGAGAGGAGAATGTTCGCCAATGAGATGCATGGATAGGTGTATATGCACTTGTGTTTACAAGTTTGTTGTCACTTATGTTTGTGAATGTCAATTAGGTTCATATGTTCCCCAAACCACCACAAAAGTATGACATTGGGAATCTTTAACATGTGAGTGGGATATCTTTAACCATTGGTCACCCTCTACATATGTGGTTGATTCTCCAAAATTACTCCTCAACACTATTTACAATATTGCAGTTTGCATAACACTATACATGTAAAGAGGAAAATTGTATAGCATTGTAGGCACTCTTAATTTGACATGATTCCCATTTGAAGGCTGTAGTTTATCATCCAAATCTGATATTAGGTGGCTGCAAATTCCAGTAGTGTCCCAACAATAGTAAAAAATAGACCATAATAATTTGGAATATGTCAATAGAATGAAGCAAGAATAAGTAATAGTATGCCAATATAGTATGTGGCATAACATTGACTAAAGAGAAAAGAGAATTTGTGTGGTTATATTGGAACCACTCTTAGTTTCCTACAGGTTTCAGTTGTGCTTAGGGAATTAATCACTTCAATGAAATTTTTAGTAATAGCAGGTACATGTTGGATATCATGGTTCCAAGCATGCAATGGTGGATTTGTTCAAGGTCCAGTGGGTGAAGAGTGATGAGTCAATAAAAATTATGGGCAAGTGAATTACCTTAGTAGTGTGACATATTGTGACATCCATCCATAAGGTTTGGTGTTGGTTTTGTTTGATTCCTTGAGATACATTAAATAGATTGGATTCCCGGAATTGGCATTTGTTCTTTTACCCTAATTCACCTTCTTATATTAATTAGTATACCATCCTTGCTAATGTTTCCAACCTCAAAGTCTAGTTTGGAACACTTCACATAGTGTCAATTATGTTATTCATGGTTAATATTATTTCCACCAGTTGCCTTGCATCCACCCTTGGTATATTTCACAAACTTGTCAAGCAAAAAGACTCTAATTCGACTTGTTGCTAAAATTGCTCAAGAAGAAAAGTATGTGAGATAATTGGGAACCTTGACTCACCCAAGAAAAAAGACCCAACTACCTTCTCTATAGCATGGTTATTTTCCATATATGTGGGAGAGTCTTGAGCTAGGGCGAATGAACATATGTGGGAACTCAACTCACTATTCATGGATCTACCCTGTAATACTCAAGAAGATACCTAAGATGTAGCTTGAGGTTCCTTTTGATATTTCACTTGGATTCACAAGTAATATTGGAACAACTCATAGATCCGTCATACTTGGTGAACTTATTGAAATGAACATTCATAAAAATCCATTCATTTAATCGCTTTCAAATTATAAATAAATTCTCTATTCTAACAAGCTACCATGTTGCATGCAACTCCTCTACCCATGGGAACTTACAATCAAGGAGATTTACGTTCTATGTTATGCACATGGAGGAATGGACAACACATGATTGAGTACCATTCCCACACTCATTTAGAATAGGGACAAAACATGAACAAATGTTCGACTTCTTTATGCAATAAAGAGAAATTGGGTTGGGAGACTGCAAGGTACTTCAATATATGATTGTTTATAAGGATTCCCATAAGCACTTACTAAGAAAACATTTTTTTTTGCCTCAATAAAATCCCATCACACATTAGAGTTGAAACAACTAGGTAGTTTTCTTAGCCCATCCTTTATATTTGTTTTAAACAACATTGATTATTGGCATGTGGTTTAGCCACTAATATCATTCAAATGGATTATACTTGTAAAATAATTTTGAACAGTTATACCTTCAATATTTCTATCATGTAGTAGGATCAAGCATTGACCCCCCTTGGGAAAGGTCATCATTAACTAACTCTTTTACTCGTTCATTGATAGGCTTGCATGGATTTCTTAGATGAAATTTCTTAGAGTAAGATTGTGGGTCACTGGATTCCCAATTCACCTATTTGAAAGTATGATTGCATATCTCCTCTTTTTATGTCTTGAACATTGTTGAAATGCAATGTAAATTTTCATTTTCTTTACAAGGCCTCAAAACTATACCCTTTATTATTGTATAATGGTGCCATTATTATTCCTATATGGATTTTAAACTAAATCCCTAAATGGAATTGATTTTGAAGTTTGTACTAATCTATGAGAGAGTTGTTGACTCTTCTATAGCTCTTCTATTTGGATGTAGGAAGTGCTATATTTATCCAAGTTCCCTGCTTAAGTTTCTATAATAGTTGATAAAAATTGTAGCAAGAATAGGATGGAAAAGGCACATAAAAAATTTTGATGTGATATTTTGATGCTACTGTTTTGTCCAAATGATACCACAAGGAAAATGGGTGTTGTGAACATTCATCCCTTTAGACTAGTGATGGGATTAGACAGGAGTACATCATCGACCACATCATTGTCATCATCACTGATAGGATTAGACATATGCCGCTATGGTTCATCATCATTCGTCACCATATTTGTATTCATGTCATGTTGTTACAATCACTCAAATGGCATTAAAGTCACTCAAATGTCGTCGACAACAATTGAATGTCATTAGAGTCATTTAGGTGATATTAGTATGTCACTCATATGTGATTACATAAATTTAGGTGCCATTAGCGTAAATCAGTGTCTGGAAGTATTATCACATGCATCATCATCATGGACATCAACATTGTTGTTATCATCATCATTAATGCCATATGGTACATCAACATCATCTTCATCATTGTCATCGTCACCATCAAGTACATCATCAACAAAATCATTGTCAGCATCATCATTGTAATTATGGTAAGTCATATGGCATTAGTGTTCATAATCACTCATCTCCATTAGGATTCATGTCATCTAATTGTTAGGGTCGTTTAGATGTCGTTACAGTCATTTCGGTGATAGTAGGTCATTTAGATGTTGTTACAGACATTTAGGTGCCATTAGGATCAATCAGGATCTAGAAGTGCTACCACATGCATAATCATTGTTGGCATCGACATAATCATCAACATCATACAATAAATCAACATCATCATCATCGTCATATTCATCAAGTACATCATTATCATCATCAATATAATTGTGATAATAATGAGCAAGGAACCCTACTTCCTTGCAAGAATGGATGATATAGTTCTATAATTATCAAATCATATCCATAAGCTCCATCATAATTGTCATAATGCAGCATCATCATCATGTTGTTGGGATCAATTAGATTCCATTAGGGTCGATCAAATGTTGTTGGTGAAAATCAAATTCCATTAGAGCAATTTAGGTGACATTAAGGTAATTTACCCCACATTAGGATCAATCGAGATCCAAAAGTGCCATGATTACGGTAATTTAGGTGCCACTATGATAAATAAAGATCCATAAGTACTATCACATGAATCATGATCATTGACATCGATATCGTCCCCATCATAACCATCATCATCAACACCATACATGAGTACATAAACATCAACATCATCATCATTGACATCTGATCATATATCATCATGATCATAGTCATTCATCTCAACCTCATTATTATCATCATAATCATCATCATAAACATCTTTTCCATCACGCATTATCAACATGATCATCCTCATGCTTTTACGGTGAGTCAAGTTTCATTAGGGTCACTCAAATGTTGTTAGGGATAGACAGATGTCACTAGGGTCATCTAGGGGATATTATGGCCACTCTGATGCTATTACGGTGAATTATGTTTCCATTAGGACCAAACAATATCAAATAATTCTATAATAACCTGCATCATCATTATTGGAATTGACATCATCGTCGTCATCAACATCCTATTAAATATTGTATAAAAAATCATTGCCATATTTATAATTGTCGATAAATGCATCAGCATGTCGTTAACATGCCTAGCATTATCCCTGGTGCAACATTGGTGTTTTCTTGGCACTTTTTTATCGCACAATTCCTTTCAAACTTCCTTGAGCAATTCTAGGCACTATGTCTAGCAATATGCTTGGCTCTATACCTGGTGCTATATCGAGCATTTTTCCGGGTGCAATTCATGGTGTAATTCCTTTCAGAATTCCTGGCGTAATTCATGGCCTAATTCCTTTTAAAAATTCTTGGCGCAATTCATGGCATAATTTATTTTAAAAATTCTTGGCACTATTTTGGACATTATTTTGGAGGCTATTATGGTCGTTAAATGAGATTTTATTATGGACGCTAATTGGGATGCTAATTGGGATGCTAATTGGGACGTTAATTGGGATGCTAATTGGGACGCTAATTGGGTTGCTAATTAGCGTCCCAATTAGCACCCCCTTTCAAAAAATGATGCAAATAATTCCATTAAAAGCGCCATCTCGTGGAAAAGTGTCCACTTTGTACAAAAAATGATGAAAAATATACTAAAAGTGATAGTGGACGCTAAAAAGGGAGCTAAAACAGACGCTAATTCCAGGATTTGTTGTAGTGTGAGGAGAAATATTTTCCCATGAGATAGTGCCTCCACATTTTCAAGGCATGGATAATAGAAGCTAACTCAAGGTCATGTGTCGGATAATTCTTTTTGTGTTCTTTCAATTTCCGTGGTTCATAACAGATCACAAATTCATTTTGCATAAGGACTCCCTTGTGTAAACAAAAAAATCCTCATAAGGATCTACAATCCTTCATATGGGTGCAATTGTTAATAGTTGCTTTAATTTCTGAAAAATATCTTCGCTCTTGGTTGTCCATAAGAATTTGATTTCCTTTTTCTGTAAGGATGTCATACGGCATGCAATCCTAGAGAAGTTCTCAATGAACTTCCTATAGTAACCTGCCAATCCAAAAAATGATCTGATGTTTGTGACACAGGTAGGTGTAGGCCATTCTTCGATAGCCTTGATATTCTCCAGATCTACGACAATACCTTTCTCTGAAATGATATGGCCTAGATACTGTATTTGAGGTCTGTAAAAGTCACACTTACTGAATTTACCATATAGCTGGTGGTCTCTTAATATTTGTAGGACAATCCTGAGATGTTCTTTATGTTCTTATTCATCTTTAGAATAGATGAGTATATCGTCAATGAACACTAGCACAAACTTGTCTAAGTATTTACTAAAAATGCTATTCATCATGCACATGAAGTTTGTTGGTGCATTAGTTATCCCAAAGGGATATAGCACAAACTCAAGGTGGCCATACTGGGTTCCTAACGCGATTTTGTTTATATCTTCGTCTTGGATCCTCACTTGATGGTAGATGGATCGTAAGTCAATCTTGGAGAATATTCTTACTCCTCTGACTTGATCAAATAGGTCATATATCCTAGGGAGTGGGCATTTGTTCTTTATAGTCAGTTTGTTCAGCTGTCGGTAGTTGATGCACATCCGCATCGTACCATCCTTCTTTTTCACAAAGAGTATGGGTGCTCCCCATGGGGATACACTAGGTCGGATGTAACCTTTATCTATAAGCTCTTGCACTTGATTTCAGCTCTACTAAATCAGGGGTACTCATGCAGTAAGGGTATTTTGAAACTGGTACTGATCTAGGTACTAGTTCTATGGAGAAATCTAGATCTCTCTTTGGTGGTAATCCAGGTATTTCCTCTGGAAATACATCTCTGTACTCTTATAGGATAAGAAAATATTCAATCTGTTGTTCTCTTTTGTTTTCTAAGTTATGAATGTTGACAATATATAGTTTGCAGCCCTTCATTACACACTTGTTGACTTGTAATGTTGATATTTGTCGGATAAAACTTTCTTGGGTATACCATGTACCTTCCTTTGGTTTCCTTGTTTATCCATGCACGTGAAAGTTTTGTTTAGGAAACCAAGCATGACACGGTGTTGTTCTAACCAGTCCATGGCTATCAACAGGTCGTATGCACCTAAAGGTAGAATGTTTTTTGGCGTATATAATCGAAATAGAGGTTTCCAGTGTAGACCTAGGTACTTCACGGTTCAAAGAACCAACAAAACCCCTATTCACCAGCCCTTTCGGCAATAGGTTGCATGCAGCCTTAGGTCTCACATGAGGCGAAGCTGAGGGGGTGGTTTCCGAATCAAGTTTCCACAACCTAGTGATGCGAGTGTAGGAATAATGATGAGCAACACAACACCACAAGGAATCCTGTGGATAGACAACTGCGCGAAGTCTCTACTTCGCTTCAGATACTTCGACAAGCAGAGGAGCTTGTTAAATTTTGAGCATTAATTCACAATAATCTTGGATCTTTACTGAGAGAATAAAAAGTACAGTTTATCAATGCATATCCATCATAACAAGCATGTCAATCATCACAAGAAGCAAAAGCATGAGAGACAATAGACACACAGAGTTTCCGTGGGGAAAACCCTAAGGTGAAAAACCCCACAACTTCCTCATAGATAGATAGAGCAATAGCTCAACCAAAGTACAACCAAATACATGGAGATAGTCTTCTACTAGCATATGATCATCCTCCTCACATGTGCACCACTTTTTGAGTGAAGGAAGAATGAGTTTTGAGTGATCCAAATAGAGATCTCCCAATCTCTATTTATACTTGTCCTGTTTTCCCAATAACCTTATGGGGCCGACTTGTCTAGCTAGGTACAATAACTTCATATTACATTATATCAGGCCGACCCCTTACAAGGTGGTCTAATAACCCATCGTAAATTTAACACACTTGCGACACTTGTCAATACAAATGACAACACTTCCATATAGAGGAATAATACATCTCTATAGGAGTACAATAAATATATAAATGAAATACATTCCAAAGTTACATATACATCAACACTCCCTCTTAACTAGGAAGGTATTTCTCGACACAGGTCTGCTAGCACAAGTCTTCTTCTCTGGATCATCGTCATCGATGCATGAATCATCGTCATCGTCACTGTTGCTGCTATCTCAACCAATCTCTGAATCTACTCATCATAGGAAGTTCTACAGGGCCAATCCTTTTTCATACTAGATGTAGGCCCACCACCTACAGGTCTTCATCATCAATGGCCATACTGTGGATACCAGGACTGATTATGTGCGTCAACAAAACCTAGCGCAGACTATAGGTTCTTTTACATGTTGACCTTCACAAAACCTACTCAAAGCATCCTAGGATGTTATGAGCACACAGCTCTACCTGTCTGGATCTCGATAGAGCATCCCAAGATGTTATGAGCACACCACTCTACCTGTCCAGATTTTAAAGGATCTTTTCTATGTGAAATTTTGCAAACCTACTCAGAGCATCCCAGGATTTTATGAGCACACCGCTCTACCTGTCCAAATCTCGATAGAGAAACCCAGGATGTTACGAGCACACCACTCTACCTGTCCGGTTTTTAAAGGATATTTTCTATGTGAAATTGTGGCAAAACCTACTTAGAGCATCCTAGCGCAGACTATAGGATCTCGATAGAGCAACCAAGGATGTTATGAGCACACTTGCTCTACCTGTCTGGTTTTTAAAGGATCTTTTCTATGCTACCTATAGCAAAACCTCGAAAGAGCATCCTAGCGCAGACTATAGGATCTCCCAGGATCTTTTCTATGCTACCTGCACAACTTGTCCACGGCCATAGAGTATCAAACCGATACTCACCATACATCATCCTAATGTATATCATCACATGATCAACCTGATCATCATCATAGCATCAACCTGATGCGTATCATCTGGAGCGACATCTTGAAGCTCATCATCTGTGATCATCCCGATCATCATAGCATCAACCTGATGCATATCATCTGGAGCAACATCCTGAAGCTCGTCATCTGTGATCACCTTGATCAAACAATATATCCATCTGATGCATACATAGTATCTATCTGATACATATTATACATGATCTACTTGATCATACAATGCATCCATCTGATATATATAATGCATCCACCTGATACATACATAAGTACATGATCACACTAATCATATGAGTATCCACTTGATACATACATAAGTACATGATCACACTTGATCATACAAGTATCCACCTG
Source organism: Larix kaempferi (assembly GCA_027924585.1). NCBI lineage: Eukaryota > Viridiplantae > Streptophyta > Pinopsida > Pinales > Pinaceae > Larix > Larix kaempferi. The sequence continues at coordinate 4,533,211 of BSBM01000118.1, forward strand.
ATACATATACAAATACATGATCTACCTGATCATATCAACATGATGCATACATACATACATATAAATGATCCAACTGATCATATCCAGCATCCAACATGATGCATACAGAGAAGTAACTAGATCATCATCCTAATGCTCATCATCCAGCACTTACATCCATAGCCATGTGAAGGATCCTCCTTCCAACATGCTTGGAATGGCTTTAGCAAATGTCTCCATCACTTCTTCCTCGAAGTGTCGTCGATCTGAAGAACACCAAGCCTCTCCCTGAAGTATTCAAACTTCACTCTGGCTAGTGGCTTCATTAGTACATCTACAATCTGCTCATCTGTCGCAACATACAGAAGCTTCACGGCTCCTCTCTGCACCATATCCCTGATATAGTGATATTTGATCTCTATGTGTTTTGACCTATCGTGGAACACCGGTTTCTCAGATAGCTTCACACAACTCTGGTTGTCACAAAAGATACCAGTAGCCTCCAGCGGGAGATCAAATAACTCAGGCAGTAGCTTCTGAAGCCATACTACCTCACAACTAACTGAACATGCTGCAACATACTCTGCCTTGGCTGTACTCATTGCTACGCAGGACTGCTTTCAACTAAACCAAGAGATCACAACTGATCCCATACTGAAGCAGCACCTAGATGTGTTCTTCCTATCTACAACACTTCCTGCCCAATCTGAATCAACATAACCCTGCAGGTTAAACTTTTGATTCGCTTCATACTTGAGCCCATAATCAACTATACCTTCAGGTACCTTAGAATATGCTTTATAGCAATTAGGTGAACACGCCTCAGATCTGTCAGGAACTGGTTCAATTTGTTCACCACAAAGCAAATATCTGGTCTCGTGTTCGTCGGGTACATCAAGGACCCAATCATCTGACTATACATAGAGACATCAACCAGCTCATATGAAGCATCACACAGAAGCTTCAGGTTCAATGCCATATTTGTGGCCATGGCCTTGCAATCCATCATCCCGAACCTCTTCAGGATATCTGCTGTGTACTTCCCTTGTCCAAGGAAGATCCCATCTGTACTCTGCCACACCTCCATACCTAGAAAATAGTGCATCATCCCCAAGTCCTTCATATTGAACTCGGCAGCAAGCTTCCTCTTTGTATCGGCAATCAATATGTCATCTCTTGTTACAAACAGGTCATCCACATACAGGAGTAGAATCAGAGGATTCCCTTCCTCAACCTTGTAGTAAAGGTTGGAATCCGCTTTACTCTTGGTAAAGCCAAAACTAGATAGGAAACTGTCCATCGTACCATACCAAGTCCTCGGAGCTTGTTTTAAGCCATGCAAGGTGTTGACACCAGGTCTGAGGAAAATTGAAATTTTTGCTAAAAGGCCCTAAGAGAAAGAATCATCACAAAAAAGGGTTGAGCTGAAGGTTTTTATATAAAAGAATAGGAGAAAAACCCATAAGTATAAAGTCCGCCAGCAAATATAATGTAAAGGTTAAACCCCAGTCAAGTTTCGTCGGCGGAGATAGCATAGATCCAGATCAACGGTCCATATTAACCCCGCGTCGCCAAGGTGATCGTCAACAAACGGTGGAGGGTGGTAGCGGACATAATACCACCAAGGCACGTGTCCCATATTTATTCATCCGCGCTTGGAGAAAATGGTATCGGAAACCACTACAACACCGTGCGGAACCACCCATTACAGAAAGGTGGAAAGATATCTTACGTGGCAAGGTAGGACCTAACAGGTGGCGAACAAGGAATGGATTGATAAGGTCGTGGCACGTGGCACTATACTTTGCATGGATCGAAAGGCCAATACATGCCACAATCAAATCAACGGCCAGCGTTTCATCCGCGGCCAGGAACATGCGCACGGGATATAAAGGAAAGCGGTCGCGGAGAATAAACCGCCTTAACAGGTGTCAGCAGATGGTGTATCCGCGCGAGTAGCAAACCGGAAAAGGAAACCGCCTTTTCGATCGCGGATACCGTCGGTGCAATAAAGAGGGACAAGATCTGACGGTTCAAAATAATGGTCCAAAGATCAATGGTTGGAGATGACCCGCGTTCATAAAGGTGCAAGGAGGTTGTTCTAAAAAGGCTTATATAAAAAGAAAGGGCTCCACATAACGGCATTTTGTATGTGTCGTTATCCTGGAGAGCTCCGAAGACTGGTGGAAGCCGGCGATTGCGACAGAAGGCGAAAAGCAAGCATTTACAGGTCATATCGAGATGCGAGTCTTAGTGAAAGAAATGACCAGTTATGACCTACCCACTGTTGACCAGTGGAATTATGTTGAGAAATATGGGAAGACCATATATTCTGTTCATACCTAGATGCATTTGAGACTCTTGCCATGTGGCAAAATGATGATATCCAAAAGTCTTGCCAAGTGGCAAAAAGGACTTTTTATTTTTAAATTTGTAATATTATTTGAAAGACAGTTATGGGTTACTCGAAGACAGTTATCTTTTAGTTAAATATTCTTAATTATTAGTTAGAAGAAGCAGTTATGTGGAGCTTCTTCTGAAAATTTTGTATAAAAAACAATGGAGGTCATTGTTGAAAGGGTTGGAAATTTTTTGAGAAACAAGTATGTTTTGAAGTTTATTTTTGAAATAAAAGCAGTACAGTGATGATACCTATTTTTTGATACAAAGATTCATGAGTTAATCAATCTTGCAGTCTGTAACTTTCCTTATCCTTATATGTGCATGTTTATCTTCTTCGTTATATCTCCCATGATGTTTTTCTTCTATATTTAAATGAACATTTGAAAATAACTTGAGATTCATACTGGTTATGCCTCATTTTATTCGCATTTAAATATCCATTTTATTCTCCAAAGTTGACAATAGATTTATCCTGGATAGATACCTGTTGTTAATGGAATGTCTTTATTTCTTTCTATGTCGCCTGAAAAATCAAATTGACTGTAACATGATTACTATCTTGCCTCTGTGAAAATCTTTATGGTGAAAATCTCTTACTGGTTTATCACACTTTGAAAACTTTGACTCCATGCCCAATGTTTCTTGTTTACCTTTTCGACCAGAAAATATCTTTTGAGAAGTTTTAAGAAAACCTTTGTATATTTTAGCCTTCATATATATATCCCGAGAGAGCCCTCTCTGGTAGAGAAAATGGCTAGTTCTTCTACCTAAAGCTTGGTTTGAAATAGGTTACCTTAGGTCTTATTTTCTTACAACCGGAATAAAATCTAAGTGCTAACATTTTGGCGCCGTTGCCGGGGAACGAAAGTGAAATTTTCCCTGGGAAAAACGACAAAGAAAGCTCAAATTTCTTGGGCAAGGAAGTTTGAAACAAGTTGGTTGTAGATATTGCCCTGGCGACTTCACTTGTGACAGTTTTTAGAAGTTTTGAGAGTAAGATTGAGAAAGACATTGTGGCTACAAGAAGGAACCCCGGTTCGCAGTTCTTTTCAGGCGTAGATAATCCAGAAAAGCTCCTCAAGACGGAGAAAATCAAAGGCAAGACAAAAGAAGGTATTTCTCAGTTTTCGAATATATTTCCTTCTTTGCAAGAACATTTATTTGAGGAAGAAAATATTGGTTCCAGTGAAAAGAATCTGTTTAGAACTAAGTCAGATTCTGATTTGAGAGAAACAAAAGTTGATCCACAAAGTTTGTGGGACTATTCTTTAAAATCTGTTTGGGAAAATTTACAAAGATCTGAGAGGAAAGCACCTGAAATATCCAAAGCCCAAAGAATACCTGTACAGGGTAATAGACAACAGACGACTGTAGTTGCGCCCTATAATCCACCACCCATGGCTGCCAGATTTTCTCCTTTGGTTTTGCCAGCAGTTTTACATGATTTGCCTCAAAATTATGCATAGAGGATCTTTACTTTTGATAATGAGGGAAATTATACAGCACAGCAACATGTTGATAATTTCAGCGATTTTATTGATTTAGAAGAAGTAGATTTTGATGATGCTAAAATGAGGTTGTTTGCTCAAAGTTTGAGAGGTGAAGTGAAAAAATGGTTTAGATCTTTGGCCGCTGGATCTATTGCAAATTATGATGCCTTTACAACCCTTTTTATCGAAAGGTGGGAAGATCAGAAGAATCCTTCACAGGTATTGACCCAATACAACAATTTGAAAAAGGGAGGGTTTGAGTCAGTTCAGGAGTTTTCTGCCAGATTTATGAAAGTCTACAATTCAATCCCTACAGATATAAAACCTCCAGTAGGAGCAGCCAAGTTACATTATGCTGATGCTTTTGAAGGTGATTTTTCATGCACATTAAGAGAAAGAAGATCTACTACTTTGGCAATAATGATGAAAGATGCAGTAGAAGTTGAGGCTAATATGATGGCTTCTGGGAAAATGAGACATAGAGATATGGATAGAAAGAAAATTAGAGAAGATAATCAAAATGTGGCTTCTTCTTCTGCTTCTTCTTCCTCTACTGATATAAAGTTCGAAGCGATGATGAAAACTATGGAAAAATTGCTAGAAAGATTAGTAGTGGACAATAAAACTCCAAATAAAGAACCAGCAGAACCTCAAATCAGAAACCCTAACTTTAGGAGGCCTTTTGTTCCAGCTGTGAGACCGAGAGGACAGCCCAACCCAAGGAATGCAGAAGAAGATCAAATCCGACCTCCTTTTCCTGAAAATTATATTGCTGGAGAAGCTGAAGCCGAAATGCCTGAAGGAGATGTTCATCATTGTGGCAGTTCTGATCCAGAAGTGTATTTGACTAAACAAGAGCATGATATGTTCATGGAAGAAGGAGAATGTTGTAGTTTGGAGATAGGAAGTGATCAATACCAGATTGGTTATCAAAATGCCATAAATGATCTTCAAAGAAAGATGAATCTGAGGAACCGAGATGTTATAATTGACAAAGGGAAAGAACCAATAGGCAAGTCAAAAAGAAATGCTGATAAAGCCTCTACAAGTCAATCTGAACCACAAACTAAAAGAAAAGAAAATGAAGATGTGCCCAAGGTAATTCCAGACATCAAGAAAGATCCTATGAAGGAAAGTGATAAAAATTTGGTTCCTTTCAACATACAGAATGAAATGTCAAAAGTAAAGATTTCAGTACCCTTTAATGAAATACTGAAGAACAAGGAATATAAGGAACAAATTTTCAAGATGATGCAGGTAGAAAATCGGGTGGAAGTAGACACTTTGGAATTAGATGATGATAATCCTAATATCTGTTTAGGATCAAGAATGGAAGACAATAGTTTGGAAGAAGTTTCTCCTTTCTATGTGAATTTGGATATTCATGATAAAGTGGTACATAACTGTTGGATTCCGGAGCTTCTCATAATTTGATGCCCAAACTTGTAGTAGATTCTTTGGGATTGGAAATCACAAGACCATATGATGACTTATTTTCTTTTGATTCAAGGAAAGTTAAATGTTTAGGGTTGATTAAAGATTTGACAGTCAATCTCAGTAAAATACCAGCCAAAGGTATCCTCATGGATGTGGTAGTTGCTGATATTCCTGCAAAGTTTGGTATGTTATTGTCCAGGTCGTGGGCTTCAAAGTTAAAGGGAACTCTACAAATGGATATGTCTTTCGCTACTATTCCGGTGTTGGGGGTACACAGAAGATTGTATACTGAAAAGAGAGCTTCTTATTTGGTAAGTGATCTAAAAGAACCTGAGAAACATGCCATATATGCTTTAGACACCGATTTGGGGTCTTGCATTTTGTACAATGATGTTGAATCTAAAGAAAAGATTGATTTAATTGAACCTAAAGAAAATAAAGAGGAAAAATTGTTAAGAGAAAAGATCAGAAAAGAAGGTACTTGGACGATGCACTTTGATGGAGCTAGAAGCAGAGAAGGAGCTGGAGCAGGAGTATGGGTAATTACACCTTACAGAGAATTTCTAATGTTTTCTTACCAATTGAATTTTGAATGTACCAACAATGTTGCAGAGTATGAGGCCTTAATTCTGGGATTGAATGTGTTGAAGGATTTGAAAGCAAGAAAGATTGAGGTATTCGGAGATTCTGAATTGGTTATAAATCAAGTAAAAGCTATTTATCAGACCAAACACCCGAAAATGAGGTCCTATAGGAATGAAGTGTGGGATTTACTGGAAAACTTCTTTGATGAACATGATGTTATCTCAATTCCCCGAGTTAGCAACACTGTAGCAGATTCTTTAGCCACTGCAGGAGCTGCGTTCAAAACTCCCGTCTTTTCTAAAAAGGAATATAATATCGAAGTCATACATAGACCATCTATTCCAGACAATGTCAAGCATTGGCAGGTCTTTGAAGATGACCAACAGATCAAACGCTTTTTGGAAATGACAGATGAGTTCAACTACAGATCTATTGATGCAGAAGGTGATGAGATGGGTCCAGATGAAGTGGATTCTCCAGAGGAAGCCGAAAAATTCAAGCAAAGGATCGGAGGTAAGGATATTATTCAACTGAAGAATAATGTTATCCCTAGAGGTTTGATTCCTTTAGAAAAGTTATTTGATAAAAATGATGTGGTAAAGAATCCAAAGATTGAACCAAAACCTGAAGATGTAAAAGATTATAATCTAGGTTCTGAAAAAGATCCCAAATTGGTAAAACTTTCAAAGAAATTACCAAGAAAAGAAGAAGATAAAAGTGTGGAAGTAATGAAAAGGTTTTCAGATGTTTTTGCTTGGAGCTATGAGGATTTAAAGGAATATGATATTTCTGTTATACAACATACAATTCCAATTAAACCAGGTGAAAAGCCTTTTAAGCAAAAGTTGAGAAGAATAAATCCCAAGCTATTTCCAGTGATAGAAAAAGAGGTGAGGAAGTTGTTTGATGCTAAGATAATTGTGTCTCTGAGGTTTTCTAAGTGGTTAGCAAATTTAGTACCTGTAAGGAAAAAGAATGCAGAAATAAGGCTGTGTGTAGATTTTAGAAACTTGAACAGAGCTTCTTTGAAAGATAATTATCCACTCCCTAAAATGGACCAGGTTTTACAACAAGTTGTGGGAGCCGAGAGAATTTCCATGCTAGATGGTTTTTCAGGTTATAATCAAATCAAAGTTCATCCAGAGGATCAAGAAAAAACTGCTTTTACTACACCTTGGGGAACGTTTATGTACGCCAAAATGCCATTTGGTCTAATGAATGCAGGAGCAACATTTCAGAGAGCTATGGATATTGCATTTGCAGATGAAAGGGACAAAATTGTGGTGGTATACATGGATGATATCACTGTTTATTCAAAGAACGCTGCTGATCACTGGAAACATTTGGAAAGAGTTTTCATAAAATGTAGAAGGTTTGGAATTTCATTAAATCCAAAGAAATCGCATTTTTGCATGGAAGAAGGAAGGTTATTGGGACACATCATATCCAAAGAAGGAATTAAGATTGATCCAGAGAGAGTATCTGCAATACAAAAGGTGGGAATTCCTAGAAGTAAGAAAGAGATTCAATCATTCATAGGAAGGGTAAATTGGTTGAGGAGGTTCATTCCCAGTTTTGCTGAAATTTTAAGAAATATAACTGAAATGTTGAGAAAAGATAGAGAAATTAAATGGAATGAAGAAGCAAGAAAATCCTTTGATAATATCAAAAAAGCTTTGACCGAAGCACCGGTGTTAATTAGTCCAGATTATACAAGGGATTTCATTATGTTTACATATGCATCGGAGCACACAGTGGCAGGAGTATTGTTGCAGAAGAATCAAGAGGGTATAGAACAGCCTATTGCATTTTTTAGTAAAATTCTGAGAGATGCAGAATTAAAATATAACATCATGGAAAAAAAAGCTTATGCTTTGGTGAAAGCATTGAAAGATTTCAGGATATATATTTTGCATTCTCATACAATAGCGCATGTTCCATCAGCAGCAGTAAAAGACATTCTTACACAACCAGATCCTGAAGGGAAAAGAGCAAAATGGATAGCAGTATTGCTGGAATATGACCTGGACATTAAACCCACCAAATTAATAAAAGGTCAAGGTTTAGCTAAGATGATGACAGAAACAAATTGGGATTCCCTCAGTATAAATTTTATGGCTGAAACTTCGTCCGAAGATGTTCCAAAGTCACCAATAATTGAAGATTTCTCTTTATCTCCCTGGTACTCAGATATTGTATATGTCTTACAGAATCTCCAAGCACCTGCAGACATGGAAAAAACGAGGGCCAGGTCAGTAAAACTGAAAGCTGCAAAGTTTTGCATATTAGACAGGAATTTGTTTTGGAAAGATCCAGGAGGAATATTGTTAAATTGTCTTTTAGAGAATGAGGCACAGCATATTATGGTGGAATTTCATAAAGGTATGTGTGGAGGACATCATTCATGGAAGGCTACAGTGAACAAAATTCTTAGAGCTGGTTTTTACTGGCCTAGCATGTATTCCAATGTGTATAAAGAAATAATAAAATGTCATGAATGTCAAATTTTCGATGGAAAAAGAGAATTATTACCATTTCCATTGAAACCCATTTCAGTTGAAGAACCGTTCCAACAGTGGGGGTTAGATTTTATTGGTGAAATTAACCCGAATTCTTCAGGACAACACAAGTGGATTTTGACTGCTACTGATTACTTCACAAAATGGATTGAGGCCATACCAACCAGAAATGCTACAGAGACGGTGATTATGAACTTTTTGGAAGAAAATATTTTGTCCAGGTTTGGTTGCCCTAAAAGGATAGTGACAGATAATGCCCCAGCGTTCAAGTCAAAAAAGATGATAAATTTCTGTCATAAATATCACATACATTTGAACCATTCAACAGCTTATTATCCACAAGGAAATGGATTAGCCGAATCTTCAAATAAAAGTTTGGTGAGAATCATAAAGAAGTTGTTAGAGGATAATAAGAGGGCTTGGCATACCAAACTGAAATATGCTCTATGGGCAGACAGAATCAGTACAAAAAGAGCAATTGGCACTTCCCCTTTTCAGTTGGTATATGGTACAGAAGTAGTTTTTCCTGTTTCTTTAGGATTGCCAGTCATGAAATTGTTACAAGAAGTTGATGAAGAACCAAATCATAGGCAAAGAAGAATAAATCAAATGATAGAATTACATGAAGTCAGGGAGAAGGCATATAACAAGTCCCAAATACATCAAGAAAAAATGAAAAAAACTTTTGACAGAAAAGTTAAGGAAAAAGATTTTCAAATAAATGATTTGGTTTTGAAATGGGATTCCAGGAAAGAAGAACACCATGGAAAGTTTGAACATTTATGGAAAGGTCCATATATTATTGCAGGATGCCAAGGAGAAAATGCTTTTATCTTAAAAAATTGCAATGGAGAATTTTATCCTGGAGGGCCAGTAAATGGGAGGCACCTCAAACATTATTTGTCCTAACAGATGGAAGTGAAGGAAAGTTCCTGTACAGTGTAAATATTTAAAAAAAAAAAAAAAAAAAGGTTTGAGTGTGGCCCAATGGATCAGGCACTTGGTCTACGATGTTCTTTACTACCTCGCAGGGAGGATAGCATCCCCAGTTGGAGCCAGTTGTTGACACCAGGTCTGAGGAAAATTGAAATTTTTGCTAAAAGGCCCTAAGAGAAAGAATCATCACAAAAAAGGGTTGAGCTGAAGGTTTTTATATAAAAGAATAGGAGAAAAACCCATAAGTATAAAGTCCTCCAGCAAATATAATGTAAAGGTTAAACCCCAGTCAAGTTTCGTCGGCAGAGATAGCATAGATCCAGATCAACGGTCCATATTAACCCCGCGTCGCCAAGGTGATCGTCAACAAACGGTGGAGGGTGGTAGCGGACATAATACCACCAAGGCACGTGTCCCATATTTATTCATCCGCGCTTGGAGAAAATGGTATCGGAAACCACTACAACACCGCGCGGAACCACCCATTACAGAAAGGTGGAAAGATATCTTACGTGGCAAGGTAGGACCTAACAGGTGGCGAACAAGGAATGGATTGATAAGGCCGTGGCACGTGGCACTATACTTTGCATGGATCGAAAGGCCAATACATGCCACAATCAAATCAACGGCCAGCGTTTCATCCGCGGCCAGGAACATGCGCACGGGATATAAAGGAAAGCGGTCGCAGAGAATAAACCGCCTTAACAGGTGTCAGCAGATGGTGTATCCGCGCGAGTAGCAAACCGGAAAAGGAAACCACCTTTTCGATCGCGGATACCGCCGGTGCAATAAAGAGGGACAAGATCTGACGGTTCAAAATAATGGTCCAAAGATCAATGGTTGGAGATGACCCGCGTTCATAAAGGTGCAAGGAGGTTGTTCTAAAAAGGCTTATATAAAAAGAAAGGGCTCCACATAACGGCATTTTGTATGTGTCGTTATCCTGGAGAGCTCCGAAGACTGGTGGAAGCCGGCGATTGCGACAGAAGGCGAAAAGCAAGCATTTACAGGTCATATCGAGATGCGAGTCTTAGTGAAAGAAATGACCAGTTATGACCTACCCACTGTTGACCAATGGAATTATGTTGAGAAATATGGGAAGACCAGATATTCTGTTCATACCTAGATGCATTTGAGACTCTTGCCATGTGGCAAAATGATGATATCCAAAAGTCTTGCCAAGTGGCAAAAAGGACTTTTTATTTTTAAATTTGTAATATTATTTGAAAGACAGTTATGGGTTACTCGAAGACAGTTATCTTTTAGTTAAATATTCTTAATTATTAGTTAGAAGAAGCAGTTATGTGGAGCTTCTTCTGAAAATTTTGTATAAAAAACAATGGAGGTCATTGTTGAAAGGGTTGGAAATTTTTTGAGAAACAAGTATGTTTTGAAGTTTATTTTTGAAATAAAAGCAGTACAGTGATGATACCTATTTTTTGATACAAAGATTCATGAGTTAATCAGTCTTGCAGTCTGTAACTTTCCTTATCCTTATATGTGCATGTTTATCTTCTTCGTTATATCTCCCATGATGTTTTTCTTCTATATTTAAATGAACATTTGAAAATAACTTGACATTCATACTGGTTATGCCTCATTTTATTCGCATTTAAATATCCATTTTATTCTCCAAAGTTGACAATAGATTTATCCTGGATAGATACCTGTTGTTAATGGAATGTCTTTATTTCTTTCTATGTCGCCTGAAAAATCAAATTGACTGTAACATGATTACTATCTTGCCTCTGTGAAAATATTTATGGTGAAAATCTCTTACTGGTTTATCACACTTTGAAAACTTTGACTCCATGCCCAATGTTTCTTGTTTACCTTTTCGACCAGAAAATATCTTTTGAGAAGTTTTAAGAAAACCTTTGTATATTTTAGCCTTCATATATATATCCCGAGAGAGCCCTCTCTGGTAGAGAAAATGGCTAGTTCTTCTACCTAAAGCTTGGTTTGAAATAGGTTACCTTAGGTCTTATTTTCTTACAACCGGAATAAAATCTAAGTGCTAACACAAGGCTTTCTTCAATCTGCATACATATGACTCCCTATCATGTGTTTCAAAACCGAGTGGCTGCTCCACATATACTTACTCTTCAACTACACCATTCAAGAAAGCAGTCTTGACATCCATCTGGTGTATCTTCCATTTCATCGCTGCAGCCAGAGTAAGTACTGATCTGATGGAAGTGTACCTGGCTATAGGAGCAAAAGTTTCTTCATAATCTATTCCCTCTTTCTGAGAGAAGCCACGAGCTACAAATCTTGCCTTGTATTTCTCTATGCTGCCATCTGTAGCATGCTTGATCTTGTAGATCCATTTGGAAGTCACAACAGACTTCCCTTCAAGTCTTGGACAACATCCCAAACATCATTCTTCATTATTGATTGGTATTCTTCGACCATGGCATCCTTACATTCTTTCTTTTCCGTTGCTTCTTCATAACTAGAAGGTTCTTTGTTTATGATGTCACAGAGTAAAGCAACATAGCTAGTATGAGATCTAGTTCTCTTCTTTGCTCTGTGTTCTTCTTTTGAAATGCCATATCTTTGTACATCTTAAATGAGATCTCTAGCCCATGTAGGCTTCCTCTTGTGAGAGTTATTCTCACGGGGTGGATCTACATGCTCTTGCGGATCTTCAATTTCACGAACTGCATCTGGAATTGCTTCAGTCATGGTAGTGTCTTGAAATATAGTTTCCTTAGGTTCTTCATAATCTTCAACAGGTGTCTTCCTTGATTTGATGAATGCTAAGTTTTCATCAAATGTCACATCCTTGCTGACATCAATCTTCTTGAACCCTGGAAAGTATATTCTGTAAGCCTTTGAGCTTTCACTGTAACCCACAAAGATACTCTTCTTTCCTGAAGGATCTAGCTTGGTCCTCTTTTCCTTTGGGACATGAGTGTATACTGGAAAACCAAATATTCTGAGATGGCTTACTTCAGGTCTCTTACCAGATAAGACCTCTTCTGGTGTCTTGTTGTCCAATATCTTGTGGGGTGTTCTGTTCTACACATATACATCAGTCCTAGCTGCTTATGCCCATAGATGCATAGGTAGATCTTGGTCATGAAACATTGCCCTTGCTGCTTCTATGATTGTTCTATTCTTTCTTTCTGCAACTCCATTCTGTTGTGGATTGTAAGGAGCACTCAACTCCCTCTTAATCCCTGAATCAATGCATAGCTTCTTGAAGTCACCTGAAGTGAATTCTCCACCATTGTCAAATCTAAATATTTTGATCTTCTTATCAGTTTGGTTCTCCATCAAGGTTTTGAATTCCTTGAACATATCCAACACTTCATCTTTGTTCCTCAGGAAGTAAACCCAAGTCTTCCTAGAGAAATCATTAATGAAAGAGACATAGTAAACATACCCACTCAAAGAACTGGATGACATCGGACCACATACATCGGAGTGGATAATTTCCAAGACATATTTTGCCTTGCTTTCCCTGCTTGGAAATTCCTTCTTGATGTTCTTTCCTTTTTCACATCCTCTTTGTAGAATTTTTCCCTATGGATAAGTAAAAATTCTCTTAGATTAAAGTAGACTTTAACTGACTCTAAACTAAGACAAAACTAAACAAATGCTACCTTGAATTCCTAGATCTAAACAGACATTTCAAGATTAAAGTGCTAGAAGAAGTAGAAGAAATCTAACTGACCTTCAATCCAATCGCTTGTCTTTATGGTTGCTCCAATTTCCAAGTCATTGCGAATGAACCTGTCAAAATGAAACCAAGATACAAGCATATACGATTCTCTAGCAACTTGAAATATGAGTTAGGATCTAAATCTACAATAGATACAAATCATATCATTGAAACAAAATCAACACATGTGATTTGGGAAACAAGACAAGTTATGTTCTATTATCAACTTGAAGTCACTTACAATGGTTGCTTGATATCTAAGCCAACTCCCAGCTCCAAGGGTAAATGAAGTCTCATCTAGGTTGATTCTTGTCAGGGTAGGTTTGCCTTCAAGGATCACTCATCATTTTTCTCTTCTAGGTGTTTTAAGTACTAGGGGAAGCGTCGTCAACTTTTTTATGGTGAAGATGCGACACTGTGAAATATGGAGGTATAACAGATGCCCCCTAAAGTGTGAGGTCAGAAGGGACTGATGGATGAAAGACTTTACAAATATTGTGCGGAGATAGCATCGAGGAGAGAGATAAGGAGCTGAAACAGAAACAAAATGTTAGATATATCACCGAGGTGGGCATCCCCATGCTCGAAAACAATTGACTCAAAGCATGGCTGCCGACCAATACTTGTAGATCCATGAGTACTGAGATGATATAGACTGTAGACAAATCATGGCTACTATGAACAAGCGTAGATCCATGAGACAGTAATGACACAGCCACGACCAATATAAAAAGTGGATCTGTGTGACAATACAAAGGACATTTCCATCGCAACCTGGACGCAATCAAGATACAAAGGTGCGCCCAGGGTCTTCTACCCAATCGCAAATGACACGAATCTAGCCATGTGATTACAAAGTGTTGAAGTCAAACATGGTAAAAACCATTTGATTAACAAATGCGAGGGAAATCACCAATGATGATGATGATCCCCAAGGTATCTGAAGTACAACTCAAGGAAATGCGAATAGATGAGTTGATGTTGAGCATTCGAGAGATCGTTCGATCAGAGGTCAATGATGTAAACCTACTATCGAACACGAGGAAACCTGCCATTGAGGCATGCAGGTACCAAGGTACTAATGGTTGATCCCTAAGTCCAACTCCCGGATAGTGATTTGGCATCGATGGGAATAGACTCGTCGAAGGTGGGCCATAATGATTCCCACATCATCGACACGAAATCGAAACGAAAGATAGTATAAGATGATGAAACAATGGAGTATGTACCGACACAGTGGAGGTCTGACACAATGAATGACTCTGAACAATGCAACCCTTTGAACATATAACAGAATGTAATAGGACTTGGCAGCAAGGATTATTGATAGCAGAGGATAGACACCGAATGAGTAGGCTCATGGCCAGAGAAACGACTCAAGATGATGACCATGACTCAGCGAGAATAGATACCCAAAATAGACAAGGGACAGACACATGCCATGTTCAAAGGTAATGACTGACAAGCTTCCAAAACAAACTTGACTTGTTCCCCATATTCCCCCCAACATTATAGATGAGTACCTCTTTGTTGTTTTTCGAGCTTGAAGAGGATAACAGATGCTCGGTACAGCTCATCTCACAGATGAGTCCAATTTCACATGTTTTACGAACCTGAGGAAGGAGGGGTTTGTCCCAAAGTGGGTCCTTTGATGTTAAATTTTAACGAGTCCAAGGAAGGAAAACTCAGTATTTTTTCACATTTAGAGAGCCTGAAAAACTTAAAGGAGGCTCCAAAGTGTACTTTTTCGTAAATTTAGTCCCTTGGTCCCAAAAAAGTGTAAAACAATTCCCGAGAGAACTCTCCCAGCCAAAACTTGACCGAGGTATACCTTTCTCATAAATAGTCTAGACGGGCCAAAAAAGGGGTAACCAATCACTGAATAGACGACCTTTCAAATACTTTTACAAGTGTGAAAGAGTCAATATCACTTGGCAATATTTTCAATTTTAGGGAGTCTGAAAAGAGCTTAACTATGGACTCCAATGGTCTTTTTCGTAATTTTTAATTATTCTGGTCCGAAAAGAGAATAAAATACAACCAGGATAATACTTTCCTCATCGTTTAACGAGCATGAGTAACGCTGACCAAGCTCGACACCATTTACTTAAGTTTGACAAGCACGACATGGGTGTAAAAACGCTTGGAATCTTTTTCAAGTTTTAATCCAGAGCACGAAAAAGATAAAGTAGGCTCAAAATGAAGGTCAAACAATAACTGAACGCTAATGTAAATATTTTTTAAAGGAGATCCTGTGAACAAATGCTCATAAAACCAGATATTAGTAATGTGAAATGGGTTTTATCTTAACCAGATAAAATAATGAGTAAAAAATAAATGAAAAAGCTATATAAAGGATGGGTAAGTATGGAAAGTTACCATTTCACCTGTGCATTTACCAAAAGTGGAGATTTTACCCATTTGAGGAGCAAAAACTTCAAGAGTTCATATTTGGAGATTTGGGGCACTGTTTCAACAACCGTCTGCGCTAGGTAAGAGCTTTCAAGTCCCTCTTTCATTTCATGTATGAATAACTTGTTTTCAGTAGGAAAAAATAATTTTTTGGGCAAGCCCTATTAGGCAAAATTCGCCCTCCACAGTACCGCACGGTATCTATATCGGGAAGTGAGGTACTACGCAACAGTACCGCGCTATAAGATTAAACTGGGGTGCGGTACTGTGCAGTACCGTGTAGTAAAAAATCTCCCAGGCGCGATATAGGCGATTTTTAAGATGAAAAAATCATTTTTTCTCAAATTTTTAGCTGAGATCAGGTTGTTAAATGATTAATGAATGTTTCCTATGACCTTTTGCAGGTGTTTGAAACTTGTTTGGAGCAAAATGGTCAATTGGAAAGAAAGAGAGCATGAGGCGGATGACTTGTTGGCCAAAAATGACCAAAGGACTGTGACTGCACTGTGGGAATGTGGTTTGTTAAAATTCTTCAAGACCAAAGGTATTCGTAAGCGGGCAAAAATTCTCACCCACATTATTTAAATGTGGGACCCCGACATTCAGGCTTTCCGAGTGGGAGAACACATCCTCGAGATTGAACTTGAGGACATTTATTTTCTCACAGGCCTCTCAAAAAGAGGAGCCCGGGTGAGTTTTACTGGGTACATAGCCTCGGAGGCGAGCACGGATGCTTTAATCGCTCGTTATTGCCGTCAAGGTTCGGGGAAGAAAAGCGGCAAGGTGGTCATCAAATACATTATAGAACTTCCTGTAAAAACCATGTTGTTCACCCTCACACATGCAGTAGGGAGCACAGGTCCCCATCAGGCGTCCCGTACACAGATGAATCTTGCAGTGGATTGTATGGCAGGAACAGTATTCAATTGGTGTGAGGCAGTGTTGACCAACCTCAAAGAGCAAGTGAACAAGTGTAGGCTTGGAGAGAATTCTCAATTTGGGTATGGGAGCATTTTAGTCACCTTCTTTTTGGAGAGGGTGCCGTTGTTGCGCCCACAGATAGCCATGCCCCCCCGTCCACCTACCGAGCCATGGATGGCTCGATGGAGTGAAAACGCAGGACGACTTGGGGGCCACAACGTTTGGCTTTCGGTGAGGATTTCTTCGCGTGGCTCGAGGAACAGATAGTGATGATCGATGACTGCCCCTATACAGGGGTGGACTTCTGCGAGGACATAGACTTGGCACTGTCGGAAGATGAGGATTGGGATAACTCAAGTATGACCTTCATGGATATATTTTTTCTTTTTTGAATATATAATTTTATTTTTTTCAGAATGTGTAAAAGACTTTAATATATGTACATGTGCATGTCGCAGATCATGGACTACAGAGACCGGCAGGGTACTCGCCATTACGCCGAGGTGGTGTTGATCACCAAGCCGCCCTAGACTGTAATGTCCCCAGTTTGACCCCATGGCATTAACATTATAAATGATTAATATTGTTATGAAATCATGGTGTGGAGCTCAAGGCCAAGGCCCCACCATCTCTTTAGTGATGCATATGGTTTGCGTGCTAGCAATGCACATTGGAAATTCAAATATCATGTAATATGCATTTTAATAAAAATACCCACAACTAGCTATGCAATGCAACAAAGAGATGGGGCATGATTCCACAAGGAATTGGGAGGGAAAACATTCAAACCCTTGAGCCAATCAGGTCAAGCCAAGTGTCAATGAGAGAACCCATCAAACCCTCAACTACCCATGTTGACTTTGTACCCAATCATTGATTTCTCCTAAGAGTTGGTTGAGGTAGTTAATGCCTTGGGTAATGGGAGGTATGGCTGTCCAAATTCGGGTATAGGAAAACCACCCTGCATGGGAATTTGTGTTTTGCTTCTTAGGCAAGAAAAGAACCATGAATTTCTCCCCCAAGCCATTATCCATGATCATTCCTTCTCCCTCACGAGTTTAGAGCTACCTAGGCATTTTCCAGGCATGTTTGTTGTGTTTTCCTTCATTCTCCCATTAGAGAAGGGTGTTTTTGTGTTGTATACCAGTGGGGAAGAAGAGAAATGGAACGGGGGTTCCCTAGAGACCATTGTTGTTGTTAAATGCTGAGAGAGTTGGGGAGAAAACGTTTTTCCTCCCTGTGGATGCATTTCCTTTCTCACAGCTCATTTTGGGTGAGCCACGATTTGGGGAAAATCTATGGCCATCTTGTTTGTGAATACCATTGCTGGAAATGGGTATCTATGCCTAATGTTTGTGCTTGCTATGTGAGAAACGAATATGTTGGGGTTTGGGTATGGGTATTCATTGATTTGGCTTGAGCTTGAGAATAAGCATCTATGGATCAATTGTATCCTGTTAAACCCAGCTATGGACTGGCTTGGCTTAGATTGAATGATTAATTGGTTGTGAGGGAGTGAATGTCCCCTTTCCTTCTGAGAATCATGCCCAGCTCGGGGGTGGCCTTCGGATGGACTCAGTATAAGTTGTCGAAGAGCCTATGGCTGGGTGGAACATTGCAGCGACATAGCTAGTTGCTTGGGACAATTGCACAATGAAGATAAGTGTTTTCTGTCTATGTATTTACTTCTGCAATGCATCCATTTGACGACTGTTTTGATATGTTGGATGGGAATGAATTGTGTGTGTGGATTAGTTTTAAATTCCATTATGCATATTGCCTAGTTTGTATCTACACACCAATGTATAAATTCTTATGATTCTAACTAGTGGACTGAGTTTTATGAAATGCCTAGATTTTAGTGCCATGTTCTCTTCCTTGCATTGGGTCCAAGGGTGGGTACATTACATTTGGTATCAGAGCCGTTGGTTGTAGCATTGGGCCTTTATGGGGCTACCTATCATGGTTGCAAAGGTAAGTATGCTTCCTGCTCAACACTGATAGATAAGAAAATTTTCAAAAAAATTTCAAATTTTCAAATTTTTTCTAAGTTTCTATGAGTTTTGCCGGAAATTGCAGAAGGAATTCTCTTCCGAAACTGCGGAAGACTTCGGGAAGTCGCCCCGCAATTGCGAAAGGATTCTGTGAATCATCCTGCAACGCGGAAGAGTTCGGGAAGTCGCCCCGAAACTATGGAAGGATTCCGCGAGTTGTTCCGCAACGTGGAAGAATTCGGAAAGTTGGCCCAAAACCGCGGAAGGATTCCGCAAATCGTCCCGCAATTGCGGAAGACTTTGGCGAATCGTCCCACAACTACGAAAGACTTCGGCGAATCGTCCCGCAACTGTGGAAGACTTTGGAAAATCATTTCTAAATTGTAGACAGAAATTCCAAATCTCTCCCGAAACTACGGAAGGAATTCTCTTCCGAAAACTGCGGAAGGAATTCTCTTCCGAAACTACGGAGGAAATTCTCTCCCGAAACTGTGGAAGACTTCGGCAAATCGTTCTGAAATTTCAGAAAGAAATTCCAAATCTCTCCCAAAACTGTGGAAGAACTCCACAAGTTGGCCCAAAACAGATCGGAAGAACTCGCTGAGTTGCTCCGAAACAAGCAATTTCAGCCATTCTCCAGGGAGATTTTTCAGTTGCCGAAAGTTGAAAATTGCCATGGACCTTATGCGCCAGATTGCGCGAAATGGAAAGATTTACAAAAAAAAACGAGGGGGTTGCCACAAGGGGGCAAGCCCCCTTGACCCCCATCGTCCCCCGGAAGATAGTCGTTGAAAGTGTGAAATGCATTCTTGGGATGAAGAGAAAGAATTTCATAGAAGGTTGCAGAATCCTCAGCAACAGTAATTAGTTGTGATATCCATTATGGAAGATGAAAGAGAAAATGCCTCACCTTAAACTATTTCTATTTATAGCATAAGAATTGCATGTTTGGAAAATAGCAAGAATGAATGATTGCACATATGTATATGTTGAATTGCTAATTCATGATAATATCATAGCTAATGATTGCTTGTATGCTTGGTAGGGAAGCCAAGGAAAGGATTAGCTATGATAAGGATGAGGAACTCCATGATGGAATGGGGAATTGGGAAGAATTCCTTAACTCCTCTCTTTCTATTGTATTCATATTTTGAAAAATTATGGCATAGGGATGCTGGAAATGCAAGAGGATAGATAGATGAAGTGAATATGTACTAGATGGCATAGTGCACAGTGCATGTGAAAATGTTTTTGCATGTATATGATATTGCATATTGGTAAAATAGTGAGGTTTTACATATGCAATGAGCCACTTAAGATAATGATTGTGGTTGCTAATAATAAGTTGTGTTCACATTGGTTGTAGGACCAAAGACAACCGAAGCATGGCTAAGGATGTGGATGATGATTGTTGCATCCAACCCCATGAAGACAGGATGGTGCAACAAATCCATGATCATGATGTTGGCAAAAGGACTGAGTAGCCTTGGTAAGAGGCCGACTGATTAGGTAACATCAAGCGATATTAATAACAGCCATGCAGGTAAGGGTTAACTGTGCTTAATTGCATGAATGTTGAAAGAGGATTTGGTGAGTCTCTTCAACTAAGCTTAAACTAAGGTAATTTGGTTTGCATTGAGAGCCTGAATGTGAATGCCAACCCACCAAGTATGGTGAGGCGTGGGTAGGTGAAGGAATGGAGCCTTACACCCTATAGTTTCTAGAAACCTCAATGCATTCATATGAATTCATATCATGCCATTTGTGAATATTGGTTGTGAGTTTAACAACCAAAGCAACTGAGGACTTATGGACCTGTCGTGGTAGTGCACGCTGTATGTAGTAATCATGGTTAGGCCATAGTATGTTTGAATGCATAGTATTCATGAAATCATGCAAGATGGCATTGAAGACATGTGCATTGAAATATTCGGTAAATGTTGTAAATATGCATGCATGTGTAGCTACACATGTTGAAAAGCATTGTGTGAATGCATGGGTGTAACATATATATGTTTCAATGCAGTTAGATAATAGATGAAATGGTGGACTATTTCTAATCCTGAGACCATTTCATAAGCTGCTATGAATATAGGAGAATGATCAAATATAGAAGGTAGACATGTTGATGAGCTAGCTAGAGTGCTATGTTGGAAGGACAAAATTGCATGAAATTTTTTAGGTAGAAAAGTCTTGCGTATGGCAATGAGGATAAGTCCATAGTAAAGACTAGGATCTACCATGTGCAGAAGCCAAATGTTATGAGAAGGTTCTCATGGTTGTAAGTTATGCATGAAACAAGTCTGAAAATTGTCTGGTTTAAGTTATGAGGATAGCCTCATTGCTAAGAAAAACAATTTCTGTAGGAGAAAGAATTGTAAATTCATGTTGAATTTAATTATTAATGTTATTGATTGGTTATGAAACAATCATATTTGAGGCTTATTGCTAAATGGTGCTTCCTGTTTGGCTATTTGATAAAGTGTGCCAGGATGACACATTGCAAGAAGACCATGTGTGATGGCCTGCAGAAGCCAAACTAGATGGGAAGGATCCCATGCTTATGAAATGGGTTTCGGGTGAAACGCCATTGTAAATGTTGATAATGTCTCAGCCGAACTGCATGTTGGTAAAGCATATGAGTGAGACAATAAAATTATGCCAAAAATGCATGTGTGGGTTAAGGAACATGAAAGGATTGGGGTGGCAAACCGAAGGACTCTTGACTTAGAGAAGGGAGCCCCCATTCTTCGCCATTAAAGAAAGATACATATGTGAAACGAATGAGTATTTGGTAACCCTAACTGAGGATATACATGTCTGGTTATTAGACTTAATATGCATAGCATGTTTTATTATTTCATTATTATTTCAGACTGCTTGAGTGGGACTAAGGCCTACATCGCTCACATCAGAAAGGGATGCATACCTTTCGGGTGATGGGTTATGTTAGGATTTTCAATATTGACTAAACCCTAAGGGGATGGACGCATTCCTGGTGTTTCAATACTTGATAGTGAATGATATGAAATATGATTACAATTTTTGAGCAGCAATACTGATGAGCCTATTTATCCTTCTTGTGCTAACAGCTTACACAAATGCAACTTGGTGTTGCATGTTAAGAGGCAAAGTGAAGAAAGGGTGCTCAAGAGCACTGTATGGGCAGTGGTAACCTTTCTACGTTCACACTAAAGGACACTAGAAGAGATGGATAGGCCCGAGGAGATGTGTTGCAAAAAATGGGGTATCATCCTTGTGTAGTGTGAGTGGGTATTGTGGGGCCATGCTAGCCTGCAGTCAAGTGAGTCATCTATGGAGTTCCTGGAGGGAACCACTGGTTGCATAAGAGAAGGAGCCACGTAATCATTTTATGTTGTTCATATTGCCTGATAAAGCCAGTCAATGCACTGGCTTGGCAATGGTTGTTGTATGCCTGATAAACCTAGTCGGTGTACTAGCTTGGCATTGGTTATTTGGGTGTTGTGGCAAAAGGTTGCTGGATGCCTGATAAACCTAGTCGGTGTACTGGCTTGGCATGTTGTTAAATTGATGCCTGACAAACCCAGTCAGTGTACTGGCTTGGCATTGGTTATTTGCATGTTGTGGAGGTATTGGTTATTCGGGTGTTATTTCCTGACAAACCCAGTCGGAGAACTGGCTTTGAAATGATTGTCGTATGCTGGATAAACCCAGTCGGCGTACTGGCTTAGCATACTGATTTTTGGGATTCTTGATAAACCCAGTCGGCGCACTGGCTTGGCATTGCCTATTCGGATGATGTTGTGGAGCAGCATGTGTGTTGGCCAAGCATCCACCCCACAGGTGATCCAAGGCTCATAAAGCAAAGAAGGAAACCTGTGGAGTAGCAAGGAAAATGCACAATACAGATAAGTATTCATTTTCATTTATTTCTTGTTTGGAATAATGAAGACTTCAGGTATAAGTATTATGACAACCAAGCTAATGCACTGCTGTTTCTTTATTGGAAACCTTGGCCATTACAGGAAGCAAGGACCCTGAAGAGCTATAAATGCTTGGTAAAGCTAGAGAGTAACTGGTTAGGCGCTATAAAATTCTTCGTAAAGCCAGAGAGTAATTGGTCGGGCGCTATAAAATTCTTGGTAAATTCAAAGAATATTTGATGGGAACATTAACCACTTGATGTTGTGGAGCAGCCAGCGTGTTGGCCAAACATTCCCTTAAACAATTGATAAAACCAGTCAGCGTACTGGCCTGGCATTTCCCATTCAAATGGTTGTGGAGTAGCCTGCGTGCTATCCCAACATTCATTTTTGTATCCACAGGAAATCCAATGCTTGGAAAGCGAAGAAGGATCCCGTGGGATAAAGTGGAGACATCCAATAAAGATAAGTATTTGGTTATCTTGCAACTCTTGCTTATGAATATACAGTGTATATGATTTAATTATGATTTCTTAAATTCTCATTTGGAGATAAACCCTATGAAAACACACTAAACATGTGAATTGAATCAATGTTTGAGTGTAGGTATTGTTGGAAGCAAGGACTATGAAAACATCTGGAGGATGCATGTGGACATATGACTGTCCTAAAGAGCTCAGTATGAACAGTAATGAAAGATGGTGCTAGTGGAACTGTGTGGTTTCTAGTAGCCAAAAGTTCTGTAAGCAACAATGGGGAAGGGTTTCCTAGTTGAAAGCCATTAGACAGACCTTAGACACTAAAGTGCCATAGCAAAAAAATGGCATGCCAAGCATTCACATTGAAGTGAAAGAGGTTAAGGAGCATAGAACCACAAGTGATGGTGTGGCTCTGGATTGGAACAAGACTAAGAGGGGGAAACTCTTACTCTTCTCTTTCCTTTTGACTAATGCATCTCAGAAACAAAAGACTGTTGAGTGCATGTCATAAATGAAAACAATTTGTGTTTAATTGCTTGAAATGAATTGTGAAGGCTGAAATGGTCATTTTTCGGTGAAAGGATGAACATGAATGAGTTCATGTTTATATTGGGAAAGCGTGAAATGTGTGGAAGTCTCATGAGTAAAGCACGGACATTCCATGTCAATTGGGAAAATAATTAACTAATTTTAACATTGTGTTATGCTTGTCCTAACAGGAATTTCCATGATGAGTCTGACAGGTGAGAAATTGAAATACATTGATTACAACTATTACTAGCCAATTGTTGCTGGTGAGAAAAGAGAGAGCCATATGTGCACCGTGTTCATGGCAACAGACCAGAGACTATTTGTTTTGGGCTGAAAATATTCCTCAGATAGTTGCTGGGACAACAAGAAAGATGGCATCCATGGAATTCCAGACTTGTAGAACAACTGGAAGGTAAATAAAAGAAAGGGATCATTGTAGGGCAATGCTCACCTGCAGAGATAGCCAATCAAAGCCAGCAGGAACGATTGTGGAAGCCAAAGGAATTGGTCCCGAAAGCTCAAAGTAAAGGGATGAAACGCAGGACAGACCTGTCACATTTTGTGAATTTTGAATCATGTGTAAAGTTGGTATATAGTCCGAAGTGTTGGAACACCGAGGACGGTGTTATTCCAAGGGGAGGGGAATGTAATGTCCCCAGTTTGACCCCATGGCATTAACATTATAAATGATGTAATATTGTTATGAAATCATGGTGAGGAGCTCAAGGCCAAGGCCCTTCCATCTCTTTAGTGATGCATATGGTTTGCGTGCTAGCAATGCACATTGGAAATTCAAATATCATGTAATATGCATTTTAATAAAAACACCCACAACTAGCTATGCAATGCAACAAAGAGATGGGGGCATGATTCCACAAGGAATTGGGAGGGGAAACATTCAAACCCTTGATCCAATCAGGTCAAGCCAAGTGTCAATGAGATAACCCATCAAACCCTCAACTACCCATGTTGACTTTGTACCCAATCATTGATTTCTCCCAAGAGTTGGTTGAGGTAGTTAATGCCTTGGGGAATGGGACGTATGGCTGTCCAAATTCGGGTATGGGCAAACCACCCTGCATGGGAATTCGCGTTTTTCTTCTTGGGCAAGAAAAGAACCATGAATTTCTCCTCCAAGCCATTATCCATGATCATTCCTTCTCCCTCACGAGTTTAGAGCTACCTGGGCATTTTCCAGGCATGTTTGTTGTGTTTTCCTTCATTCTCCCATTAGAGAAGGGCATTTTTGTGTTGTATACCAATGGGGAAGAAGAGGAATGGAACGGGGGTTCCCTAGAGACCGTTGTTGTTGTTAAATGCTGAGAGAGTTGGGGAGAAAACATTTTTCCTCCCTGTGGATGCATTTCCTTTCTCATAGCTCGTTTTGGGTGAGCGACGATTTGGGGAAAATCTATGGCCATCTTGTTTGTGAATACCATTGCTGGAAATGGGTATCTATGCCCAATGTTTGTGCTTGCTGTGTGAGAAACAAAGATGTTGGGGTTTGGGTATGGGTATTCATTGCTTTGGCTTGAGCTTGAGAATAAGCATCCATGGATCAATTGTAGCCTGTTAAACCCAGCTATGGACTGACTTGGATCAAATGGAATGATTAATTGGTTGTGAGAGAGTGAATGTCCCCTTTCCTTCTGAGAATCATGCCCAGCTCGGGGGTGGCCTTCGGATGGACTCGGTATAAGCTATCAAAGAGCCTATGGCTGGGTGGAACGTTGCAGCGACATAGCTAGTTGCTTGGGACAATTGCACAATGAAGATAAGTGTTTTTTGTCTACGTATTTACTTCTGCAATGCATCAATTTGATGATTGTTTTGATATGTTGGATGGGCATGAATTGTGTGTGTGGATTAGTTTTAAATTCCGTTGTGCATATTCCCTAGTTTGTATCTGCACACCAATGTATAAATTCTTATGATTCTAACTAGTAAGCTGAGTTTTATGAAATGCCCATATTTTACTGCCATGTTCCCTTCCTTGCATTGGGTCCAAGGGTGGGTACATTACACAGACGAGGAAGAAGACGAAGATGAAGTGGGAAGGGTCTAGGAAATAGAGAGGAATTTGCAGGGTTTAACCCACGGTATCCTTGCTATGAGGGTGGACAACATCCCTTTGCATCTCCAGCGGCATACTGTAGGTGTGCCTAGGCGTATTGGCCGACTCCTTCGTAGGGTGGTTCGAGCTATAGTGTGTTATCACCAGCAGCAAGAGGAATCTGATGAGGGACATGATAGATCTCCTAGATCTCCTTAGATGGTAGCTTTTTATCTTTTTGCAGCATGTATACGATATGTTGGCTTTGAGAGCCAAATTTTTGTATGGGATTTTGTCCCAAATTTTGTCTTTAAAGCACAAACTTTATGTATTTGGAAAAACACTTTTACATATAGTGATATACATGTGGACCTATTTTTATGATCTAATTATTTACAATGACTTGTGTGTTTATTTTTTGTGATGTGTTTTTATGTATGGGCAAGATGCCAATCCAAAATGTAATTAGCTAATGAATCAACTATACAATTGAATTCCCTTGGTATGTGTTGATATGAAATGAAATTAAAAGATCGTTCCAAGAGGCATACCCTCTGAAATAAACGAAGTAGGATTGGATCGCAGACTATGTAAACACGATTCAAATGAGAAACCACGAGTTGGGAGTCTAAAAAGACTGATAGGGAGTCAATTCCAAGTGAAGCAACCTTCGTCAAGAGTCTGATGACTGCATGGTACTCTGCGATATTATTGGTTGCAGGACCCAAACAATTGGCTCCTGAAGATATCAACTCGCTAGTGGTAGAATAGATTACCCATGCTGCGGAGGCGAGGTTCTGGGTATGCCAGCTTTCACCATCGGCGAATCCGAAGTAGGCAGACATCTGCATACAAAATCACGAGTCAAAGTAAGAATGGATACATGAGGTCCGTGTGCACACCAAAAAGATGAGAGAAAACAAGCTAAGTACATTATGTACAAAAAGTAACCCACAGAGGGTAACCTTACGCATAGAAGCGTTTGAGGTATAGTCCATTGCGGGGCTGTGCCAATAGTGTGCCATCACAATCAATGAGTTTATAGGCTCCTTTTTCCAAGACACGTTTTACAACAAAGGGGTCGTACCACATAGATTCTAGTTTTCCTTTTCCGAGTTTATCGTGCATTTGATCATATGTGAGTACGAGGTCACCTTCATTGAAAATCTGAGGTTGAAGGGATTTGTCATACTGAGCTTTGATGCATTTTTTATGAGCTTCGTTGGCTAAAGCAGTGTCGTGGCAGGTTTCATCTAGCTTGGCTAGGTATAGAAACCGTTCCTCTTCGGAAGTGGTGTGGGGAAGTAGCTCTATGGCTATCTTAAGTGATGGAATTTCACATTCAATCGGTAAAATGGCTTCCAAGCCATACACCAGTTGGAACGGTGTAAACCCAGTAGCACTTTTTACTGAGGTTCGGTATGCCCATAGTGCTGAAAATAGAGCTGAGTGCCAGTTGGATTTTTGAGTACCCACAATACGCTGAATCATTCGTTTCAGAACTTTGTTAATGGCTTCAACTTGGCCATTAGCTTGTGGGTAGTATGGGGTTGAGTTTTCATGGCGAAAACCCAACTTGGCACTTAGTTCCTCAATCATATGGTTCCTGAAGTGGGAGCCATGATCGGTCACAATGGATTGTGGGACACCAAATCTAGCTATAATGTGATTGAATATGAATTGTGCTGCTGTTTTGCCGTCCTCAGCATAAGTAGGCATCACTTTAGACCATTTTGTGAAATAGTCGACAGCTACTATGACATAGCTATGCCCCCCAGCTGAAGTGGGCTTACAATGCATGAAATCTATGCCCCATTTGGAAAAGGGGTTGACGATAATAACAAAATGGAGTGGAGCAGGGTGTGAGCGTGTTTTACTATGAAAGAATTGACATGGTGGACATTTCTTGACCCTTTCAATGCAGTCTTTGAAAATCGAGGGCCAGAAATATCCTGCTTACAGTATTTTCTGGGCGGTAGCCATCCCAGAGAGATGACCACCACATGCTCCAGTGTGGCAGTCATTAAGAACGCGTTCTGCCTCATCTAGGGTCAAACAGCGTTGAAAAACGGTGTCGACACCACGTCGATAAAGAGTATCGTTGACTATGAGGTAGTACTTGGCATGATGTCGGATGCGTCGACGTTCATTGTGAGTGAGGTCAGGGTGGAAGCGTTGGGGTTGGAGATATAATAAAATATCCCCGTACCACGGATCAGATGTGCTAATGAGGAACAATGATTCATCAGGAAGAGAATCGATGGGCTCGGATTGCTCGGTAGTACGGGGCAAGTTACAAATCAACTTAGCAAATACCAAAGACTTCTTGGACTTGGCTTTGACAAATTTAAAGTCAAACTCTTGAAGGATGACGATCTAACGAGAATATTTGTCCCCAAGCACTTGACGTGTGAGGATAT
This sequence comes from Larix kaempferi, assembly GCA_027924585.1. Lineage (NCBI taxonomy): Eukaryota > Viridiplantae > Streptophyta > Pinopsida > Pinales > Pinaceae > Larix > Larix kaempferi. The sequence continues at coordinate 4,560,945 of BSBM01000118.1, forward strand.
AATACATTGGGTTGAAATCGGCTATAACAGTGGTCCAGTGAAGTAGAATGTAATGACAGAATCTCTGGACAGCGAAAACTGTTGCCAGAGCCAGTTTTTCAACATGTGAATAACGAGTTTCGGAGTCGAGAAGACTCTTACTAAGATAGTATACCACATGTCTATGCCATTGTGGTCTTCCTGGACTAACACCATACCGATGGTGGAAGTCGAAGCTACGATATAAAGAATGTAATCCCGTGTGTAATCGGGGGGTTGGATCACAGGATCTTTAGTTAAGGCTGCCTTTAGATTATCAAAGGAACATTGGGTTTCATCGTCCTAGATGAAGGGAGTGTTCTTCTTGAGAAGCCTCATATAGCCTTTTGTTATCTCGGAAAGATTACAGATGAAACGGTGTAGAAATTTTGCATGCCCTTGCAAACTTTGAAGTTCTGGAATGTTAGTGGGGGAAGGCAAGGCTAAGATAGCTTCTACCTTTGCAGGATCTAAGCGTATCCTGCTTTTGGAGATTATGAATCCCAAAAAAATTTCGGCTTCTATGCAAAAGACGCACTTATGCGGATTCAAACGTATATTGTAGCGACGGCACCTTTCAAAAATGGCACTTAAGTGATCAGGATGGTCATCCCGGATCTGAGAATGAGTGGGGAGATCATCAAGATATGGTTCTACAATATGTTTGATGTCGTGAAATGCGTATGACATCGCCCGTTGGAAATTTGCCCCGACATTTTTAAGGCGAAAAGGTAACTTTCGATATGAGAAAATCCCCCAAGGGCAGATAAAGACTGTTTTATGCTGGTCGGCTGGGAGGATATTGATCTGATTACAGCCAGAAAAGCCATCCATAAATGAAAAGATGACACTCCCGTCACAGTTATCGATGATCTGGTCGATGAACGAAGTTGGGTAGTTGTCCTTTGGACAAGCTTTGTTCAAGTCGCAGTAATCGACACAGACTCTAATTGTTCCCTGTTTCTTGGCTACGGGAACGATGTTAGATACCCATTCTGTCAATGGGACAGGATAGATAAAACCAGCTCACAAAAAATTTTCAACTTCTACTTTAATAGTGGCTGCCTTACAAGGATGGAAAGGTCGAAGTTTCTGCCAAACAGGTCGGGTGCCAGGGAAGTTTGGAATTTCATGGACCACAATCGAGGGATCTATTCCTGGCATTTCTTCATAAATCCAAGCAAAAACATCGCGGAAGGCTTTGAAGTAGGCACTATAGAACTCCATTTCAAGGGGAGTACATGTTTTGCCAATGTGTATGTTTTCCGCGATACCAGGCTTCACCGAAATATCTATGGGAGTGGTTGCCATAAGGTTGGCCAAGTTTCCTTCGGAAAATACTTCATCGAGGGAAGTGGGAAACTTGGTTTGAACCATCCCAAGTGAAGTACTAGGTTTTGTATCGAGCTCAAGCATCTAAATGGTGGGGAATGAAGATCGATGATGAGAATCTCCCTATGGTGGGTCATCATCGCACATAACCTCCATAATTGATTCATCAGTGGGAAAAATCAAATTGAGAGGATCGATAAGTGGTGGGTATGAATGAGTCTCAGACGAGAGCTGTGCTATGGTGTGATGGGTAGAACAGTTGACCCAATCGGTGGCTGATTGGATCGCTTCGTATGCTGCAAGGTTTCTATTCAAAGGCATGGAGTTGCCGTAGTTTTCAATCTCAGTGGGACTCGGAATCACCCATGAATCATTGGAAGGGGTGGCATTTGATGAAATCATGTTGACTGGTTGAACATGGGGCCCCAGCTCTGGAAAAACTACAATAAGGGAAGAATATTTCATAAGACCAATGCCAATGTCTTGGAACCGGTACCGAGGCTGATCCAATAATGGGACAATGTTGGCAGAGTTCGGATGAGAGTCTGGGATACAGTAATCAAGTTGATCAATGGTGACAATTTTCCCTTCATGAGGAAATTGCACAATTTGGAAGACAGTATATGCTATGGCGGTCATGGCGTAAAACTAGTTCCGACCAAGTAGAAGATTGTAATCTAATGGTGCATCCACGACTTCAATGTGTACGGATACTATTTTGCCCCCCAGTTCAACACCAATTGAGGGAATGAGTCCATAAGGTTGAAAACCGTGTCCATCAAATTTCCTGAGAGTAGTGGGAGACGTCGTGACTTTGGGCGATCCTAAGGCTCTCCAGCAATTCAAATACATGATCGACGTGGAGGCACCTTCATCTAAAATAGTGCGATGGATGCTATTTCCACAGATTTTTTTATGAACCTGGAAGGCTAACTGGTGAGAAAGCCAAGGTTTGGCATGCTCCAAGTTAAACATAATAGTGTTTGAAGTATCTGGGTCCATTGCCCCCAGTGCTGAAACTAAGGTTCTACACTGCGTGGGGCAGTGTTGAAGAACCTCGAGAGTCGACATGGCGCATGGTGCTTGAGCTAAATCCTCAACAATGTTGTAGTTTTGGGCAACTCGTGCATTGGGATTAAATGTCGCCTTTCGTATGGTTCCCTTGGGTGGGCGTAGCACTGTGTCCATAAGTGGTCTCTCGATATGGAGATGGTCGGTAGGGGGAGGGATAGAGGTCAGATCTTCAATAGGAGATTTGCCTTTGGCTATCTCTGATTGTTTGTTTGAACTTGGAGGGTTCTCATATGTCTTTGAACGAGTGGTTATATGAATCTCCTCATTACTCGTCATCAGGATTTCACGATTTGTGGACGTCTCTCCACAAGTTGGGTTGTTTGAGTTGCCCCCCTATGGGGTTTCTTGGGAAACCATCTGCTGTTGTTGTTGAGGGAAAGGGTCAGTTAACACTGCTGGGTGAGAGGATCCTTTAACGAATTTGTTGACCTCGTCCTTGTAGGGACAGTCATGCGTGTAGTGATCATCTTGACAAATTAGGCAGGGAAACTTAGCCTTTCAGCGTGGTTTTGGGTGGGTTGTGGCTTGGGGTTCTCCTGTTGGTTCTTCTTGGATTTACCATGATTTTTTTTCTTCTTTCCTCCGGATGGTTGTGACGTATATTGAACTGCGTTCACTTCGGAGGAGATAGCAGGAGAAGTGGTATCTTTTGAAGCAGCCTGAGGTAGAGCAGGGGAAGCAGAAGCTTGTTTCCCTGTTGAGTTGGTAGTAGGCTGGGCCTTGACTGAACCGACAATACCATCAATGGGGGGTTCAGTGGCAGGTTTTGTTGGATCAGTGGTAACGCGGGCGGCATGGGGAAGAAGTTCATGTAAAGTGCCGGATTGGGTGTATACCAAATCCATGTACTGAGCTGCTGAGATGGCTTGTTATTCTATGACCGGCCCACGCATAGCGATATCCTTGGCTATGGGAGGCAAAAAGGACTTCGTGAACCAATCAGTGAGTAGCTGATCTGGAATGGGTGCCTTGATTAGCCTACAGCGTCGACGCCACTCATGGATGTGATCCGAAATGTGCGTAGAAGTGGTTTAACGCAGTGAGATTAACAGTTATGTTCCAGTCTCGTACCGGATGGGGAACTGGAAATGGGTTAGAAATTGCATAGCCAAGGTGTTGAAATCGTGGAAAGAGTGTTGTGGCAGCTCGATGTACCATTTTGCTGCCATGCCGGTAAGCGTACATTGGAAGAGCCGTAGTCAAATGGAATCGTCCATCAAGGAGTTGGATGAACACCAAAGATGGAAGGTCATTACGTGGTTCTTGGGGTCTTCCCCGGGCTTAGCATCGAACTTAGGAATGTCCGATGGAAGTTTGGCTGGAATGGGTGTCCAGTGAGGTTCATGCCATATGGGATCGTTAAGAAGCCTCGACAAATTAGTTAAGTCTAGCATGGCCAAAAAGGGAAGCTGACGATTAGTTTGCGGGTATGAGTAATAACCGTATGGTGCAAAGAAACCTGGGGGGCCCTACATAGCATACTGTTGTGTGTTATACCCATATGTGTTTCCCGGGGGGTACTACTGGACGTTCTGTGGGTAGTAAGCCATCTGGTTAACCAGTTGAGTGTTGGTAACCGGTTGGGGGATGTTCTGTTGAGTGGGGATGGTAGGTATGGTACCCTGGGGTTGCTAAAACCTGGGAATGGTTGCTGCTCCTGGTTGGGGAAAAGTTCCTTGGATTTGTTGTGTTCCAGGAATGTTACCACTATATTGAGTAAGTGGAGGGTTTCCCATAGCAGGGTTGGGGAGTGGATGCGACAGTGGTGTCCATGGAAGGTTCATTCCTCCTTGAGGAATGTGTGGAAATTGAAGGGATGGGTTCCATGGAGTTGTAGCAGTTGAAGGATAAGGGAAGCCGGAGTTCAAGTTGGGGGGAATCTGAGATTGCCCCCCAGCTGGCTTCCAGTTTCCAAATAATGAGTACCCCCCACTCTGTGGGATTTGAGGTTCCCAAGAAGGAAGCATACCTAACGGGGGATGTTGAGGATGAGGCCCGGTTGGAAAACCGATATAAGGTTTCCGCTGCTAGATGTGTTGTACATACCATACTGAGCAGATGCTGCTGGTTGGGAGGGTTGTTGGATGGAGCCGATGGGTTTCCCTCCAGCAGATGGGTTGGATGGCCCTATAGGAGGAGGTTGTTGACTAGGGACGGGGTTCCCAACAAAGGATTGTCCTCCAGCTAGTTGGGTTGATGGCCCACTAGAAGGAATTTGGTTGTTGGAGTTGGGGACCATGGCAGTCGATTGTCCACCTCCTGAGATAGTGTAGATAGTCGCCGAAGGTGAACCTCCGGTCAAAATGGAAGATCCAGCAGTATGACTTGGTGTTCTTCCGCTGCTAGCCAAATACGATAGTGTCAATTGGCCAATGACGCCAAAAGTGCTGATTTATGGAGGGGGTATTCCATATCTGACAGGCGAGGATGGAGAAAAAAGTGGGTTATCCCTCATAGAATGTGCACCAAACATGGGTGATGGCAACAAATGTGGGGAATTTAACTGAGGGGTATAGGGGGTATCGTCCAGAGCATGTTCAACGATAGGAGGACCATCAAAGACTGGGTTCGAGTTCATGTCCTGAAAAGGGTTTTCGGGGTCCGACGGGAACTTAGGTATAGTAACGTCTGAAGGTCCGGAGCTGTCTGCATAGGAGTGATGAAACTCTGTGCTAGATGGGAGGTTGGGATCCTGATAGTCAGGAGGATGGGTAACAGGGGGATATCTGGAAGCTGTCGAGAGCATTTGCTCTGTGTCGCATTTAAACTGTGCTGATGCTAACGGGGAGTTTGCTAGACTAACCATACTAGACTGAATGGAGACCATGATCTCATGTCCCAGAGGGAGGTTGGGGAGAGATATGGTACAAGGTACGTTGCTGGAACAAGTAGTTTCCTGTGGATGAACACTGGATGGCGCGGTGATAACAGGCGGAAGTTCCACTTGGGAAGTGATAAAGCCATAATCAGGTTCAAAAGGTGTGTCAGGAAGTTGAGTGTCTTCAATAATTTCGACGTACCTGCCCGGGACTAAAATCAAGCCAGGTATATCCTGGTCGGATCCTTCGGTGGTGCCAACAAATCTGTCTGTGTCATCATGGAAAGTTTCTGGTGGAAGGGAGGTGTTGAGATCAGGTAGGAGGAGGGCCTCTGGTCTAGTATTTTGGGCTGTAATAGATTCAGCCACTGTAATGTTGTCCACTGTGGCAGATATATCTGGAATAACAGTGGGTGAAGTGACAGTGGGAATCTCAGATATACTAGTGGTTGCAGAAGCTGCAAGAGATTCTGAGACTGTGCTATGAGTAACGGTTACAGACAGAACTGAAGATGTAGTATGTATCGGCGGAGGAATGTTCCCTTGACCGGCACCGCGTCCAGGAGGAGCGGGAATACATGATGCAGGTGGACCGGAGGTCCGTGGTAGTGGTGGTGGTGGAGGGCTTTTGCCCTGTACTCATCGTGATCTCCATGGTGGTTCTGACATGATGGTAGGAATATGAAATCCGGGGGCAGTCTCGTAACAAAGAACTCAAAAACTCTAATGCAGTCGAGTGTGCAAAAGAGGAGCTAGAAAAAGCAAGGCTCACAGGCCAAAAAAAGCAAGCTCTAAAATCTATACTGAGACCGGTGTTGCAGTAAGCGAGCTGAGAAAAATAATGGCCAGAATGCCAACAAGTAGTCACTAAAAAGAAAAATGACCCTCTATAAAGATGAGATAACAAGCAAACTCCTAACTAAAAGCTGGATACCTCAACAAGCTGTATCCTTCACAAGGTGATGAAATCCGAGTTGAACAATACAACGTGAGAGACCAATATGAGAAGGATATCCCTTTACCGAAAGGGATTTTGTGTAAAAGAGCCCTAGTAGAAAAGTCACTAAGCTACCTCGTTCATGACACGTTGGAAAAGGTTTTTGGTGCTTCTTCCTTATCACCCTTGCATTACTATGAATTACAAGGAAGACAATGATCGATGTTGCCTTAGGGCTAAGTGGAGTGCAGCATTCCACAGAGTCCGTCCGGTTCTCAATCTCACGGCGGTTTAACCCCTGAAAGTTAAAAACAGTCAGGAGGCCCCTCCATAAACTGGCTGTGACCGTGTCAATAAATACTAGAGGATTTTAGTTCCCTAGAGGACAACAACTATGTCTCAGATGAAAATGACAAGGGGGAATTATTTTGATGCCTATCCCCGGTGTCCTACCTAACTACCAAATTCTTTTGATTTCCTCGAGTGAGGTTAATGTTGGTTTAGTTAGGGAGATTAATTTTAGTGGTTGTATTACTCAATTGGGTAAATGGACGTGAAACTTGGTGGTGTTGTAAGGACCCAAACCATGCAAGTGAGAATGAATCGAAATAAGCCTTGTATTCGATGAAAACTAGCTATGGAAGAGAGAGAGTTATTCGATCATAAATGCATGAAACTTTCACAAGCAATTAAAAACCAAAACAAAAAAAAAATTGTTTTCTTTTTGTAAATAGAGCCAAACTGAAATAAACACTTCTTTCCAATTCATTGATCTTACAACTAAGATGCTTCAAAAATGAGAATTTCTGTGGCAAATTTCAATGGTTCACTTCCTAATGCACAATAATATTGCTAGACCATTTCAATCCAAACAACACAAATGTTCTCCAATGATAATTTTTTAATATAGATTTTAATGATAATAACGAAAACAATGTGACTATGAAAGCTACACGATCCAGTAAAAGAGAACAGTAGTAATGGTTTGGTTGTGATGAAAAGATCAAGCCAATGCAATCAGACTGAAGGGGTGACCCAATGTGCAAATGATGCCACTAACTCACAAAATAATCAAGCTCACAAGAGAAATAAACACACCACAAAGACTGTGTAATGAACAGGATAGTAACAGGCAACAGAAAACGTCAACTAAGGCAGAGAAAAATGAAAAATGACTCAGGAAACCAAGAAGGGAAGAGAAAATTGAAAATATGCAAACACTACCGCGTGGCAGAAGAATATTAGAGAGCGGTACTGGTACACTACTGCTTTGGTAATAGGGTAGGATACGTGGTACTACCACGCTGTAGGCAATGTTGAGGGCACGGTACTGGTGCAAAGTATGGAAAAATGCAACTTTTGAAAAGAAAAATGAATTTTTCAGGGTTGCTGCAGACCCAGAGGACTCACTGATCACACAGAGGGGAAAAATGTAGAGAGGAGGGAAGAATAAAGGTCAAGGGACCAAAATTCAATACTGGTTTGAAGAGAAAGAAAAAATCACAATAAAAAAATGCCTGAAAGTGAAATCAATCAATCTAATGGGGTTCAAACCAGTGGAGTCGCCATTCTTGTTTGTAGAATTTTTCCCTACGAATAAGTAAAAATTCTCTTAGATTAAAGTAGACTTTAACTGACTCTAAACTAAGACAAAACTAAACAAATGCTACCTTGAATTCCTAGATCTAAACAGACATTTCAAGATTAAAGTGCTAGAAGAAGTAGAAGAAATCTAACTGACCTTCAATCCAATCGCTTGTCTTTATGGTTGCTCCAATTTCCAAGTCCTCGCGAATGAACCTGACAAAATGAAACCAAGATACAAGCATATACAATTCTCTAGCAACTTGAAATATGAGTTAGGATCTAAATCTACAATAGATACAAATCATATCATTGAAACAAAATCAACACATGTGATTTGGGAAACAAGACAAGTTATGTTCTATTATCAACTTGAAGTCAATTACAATGGTTGCTTGATATCTAAGCCAACTCCCAGCTCCAAGTGCTTCCTCCTCTACCTATCTCCACAAGGCTTCAAGATCATAAGTTTGATACCTCCAAGAGTCCTCCCTTTTGCTTATGGAATGCCTCTCTCTTATAGTGTGTGGTAGGGTTAACCAACAAGAGAGAAGGGTGGATCTTGGGAGATTTTAGTGTATCAGGCCTACTAATCATAGAAAGTGAGTTATGATCAAATCAGGGACACCAATCCTCAAAAATATCTCGAAAATAAAAATCCCACAAGCCATGGAAAAAAGGTTAAAAAAGGTGTACCGCGCCTCTAGAAAAGAGCATAATGCGGTAGTACCGCGTGTTAGAGAAAGAGCATAGCACGGTAGTGTGGACTACCATGCACCTAAGATGGAGCAAGGCGTGGTAGTGAGGGTAAATGAAGTCTCAGCTAGGTTGATTCTTGTCAGGGTAGGTTTGCCTTCAAGGATCACTCATCATTTTTCTCTTTTGGGTTTTTTAAGCAGTAGGGGAAGCGTCGTCAACTCTTTTTATGGTGAAGATGCGACACTGTGAAATATGGAGGTATAACACATCCTTTGCAAACACCTTCATGCTTGGTCTTGATTTTAGGAAGACCTTTTACAGCTTTACTTGCAGTTGGTAATGCTCTGTACTGCATGTGTGCAAGTCTTCTATGCCAAAGTTCACTTGGCTCCATGGAATCATGCACCATGGCATGTTTAGGTTGTCCTTTCAATTTATACATTCCTCCCTCTTTCTCTCCAATCACCACTGCATCATCAATAGTTTTACCCTTTGGCCACATTAGGACTTTGCCATCTACAAATGCAACCCTCATACCTTTTGCATCTAATGCAGAAATGGAGAGTAGATTCTTCTTGAGCCCAGGTACATAGAGAACTTCTTTCATCTTCAAGGATTTTCCAGAATCTAGATTGTAGGAGGTTTCACCACTTCCTTTGATAGGGTATTGATAGTCATCCCCAAGTTTCACTTTATGGGGTGATTCATGTTCAGATAGATTTATAAAATATTCTTTAAACCCAGTCATGTGTTTGGAAGCCCCACTGTCAATTAACCAATCATTACAACCATGAGAGATAGTACCTGTGAGAGCAGAGATTAGAACATACTCTTCTTCACTTGATGAGTCATCATCATCACTTTCTGCTCTAGCTTTCTTTCTGGGAGGTTCATCATCCTCAACAGCATGAGCATGATATCTTCTTTTGATGTTCTTCTTCTTCTTATTGAAGTTGTTGTTGTTGTCTTTCTTCTTCTTGGGACAGTCTGAAGCAAAGTGTCCCTTCTCATTGCATTCAAAACATCGAACATGAGATATGTCTTTCTTCTTGTGATGACGGTGATAATGTTTCTGTTAACACCCAAAAAGTGTTCACTACCTCATCTACCTCATTACATGGCTCATTTGTCCATTTTCCTACCATATTTCCCTTAAAAACCCTGAAAATCCCACCAAAAATGCCTCCAAAAGGCCACAAAACCCTCAAAAAATCCTTAAAAAGGCTAAAAAGCACCATTTTCCTCCAAAAATATCCAAAATTCCTCTAAAAATAGAAAAAACCCCCTAAAAAGGGAAGAAAAAATATAAAATAATGAGGAAAAGGAGGAAAAAACCCTATACAGTTGCCCTAAACCATATGGTTCCCAAAACCATGGGCCAGTACTCCACCACCAAAAAACTATAAATAGGTGATGGAGACCCCTTATTCCACATCGACAATCAAGTATACCCTTATTCTGCCAAAATCTTTCTCAAAACCCTAGTTCACCATTGAACTAATTTCACCTTGAGAGCCCCTTTTGGCCCATTTCCACCATTGGAGAAAGAGAAGGAGCAAGTTGGAGCTTGGAGCAACCCTCTTGGACATTGCAAGAGATTCACCAACCTTCACATTGGAGGTAAAATTAATACAAAAGCCATTATTTACATCTTGTTTTTTCTATTTCGTGCACAAGTTTAGAGTAATTTACATTTTAGTTTTGGCATAATAATTTTCATTTACTGAGCTGCTACTAAGGAGTCCCTTCTCCTTAGTAGGTGCTCATTTGCACAATCTAGGGGTAAAACCCTAGCTACAGTTTTGGCGACTCCGCTAGGTTTGAATTTCTGGTTTTCATTTAAAAAAGTTTTAGTTTTCTGCAATAATCTCCCATTTTTTCCTTTCGGCTGCCGTAAACCACATCTTTTTCCTCTGCAGTCGCGTCCTGACTGTGTCTTTCAGGCCTTTACATGCGACCCGACCGCAGCTCTCAGAATGTTTTCGGCGCCCTGCCAGCGGATTCAAGTCTGTTACCTACGATCCGGCCGCGGCTAATCAGCCTGCTTGCTGCGATCTGACTACGCCTGTCAGCCATTTTCCTGCGTCCCGACTGCGGTTTTCAACCCATTTGCTGCAACCCGACCGCGTCTGTTAGCCTTTTTCTCGCGACCCGACTGCGTACTTTTCCCTGTTTACCGTGGTCCGACTGCCTCTGTCGGTCGAAAAGCCGCGACTTGTCCACACCTGTTTCCCTCAAACCCGCGGTCCGCCTGCTCAGTTTTACCACCAACCCGCGATCTGATTTCTGCATTTTTTCCCTAGTTTGAACCCAGCCCCCTTTGCTGCAATATTTTCTGCACAACCATCTGTCCTACCTGCAGCCCTATTCAGTATTATTGTTAGGAAGCTGTCCCCCTTGTGGCACTTCTATTTTGGGTTCATCACCTCACGAGCACACACTCTGTCACATAATTCAAGTGAGCCTTAAAAACTATTAACTCAACAACACATATTTCATTAAATTTGGAATTATACAAGGGATCTAGAATTTAGAACTTCAACAAGATTGAGTTTTCAAAAAATGAAAAACCAAAAAATTACTTAATTCGGTCATTTCAATCTTTATATTCACCATTTTTTTATAATATTATCAATATAAGCTATATGAAATCAAATTTATATAAAGTTGAAGCATATCTTCCTAATATTAAACTTAGATTCCTTACATTATTTTATTATTATAATTTTTTAATTTGTAATAATATTTGAGTTGATCAAGGTTTACCTCATCTCATGAACAATAGATGTTGCAAGAAATTTCTTACCTATTAAGTTATCTAATGGCATTATTTGTATGTTGAAATTATTAACCATTTTATTTATAATTTGATAAAGCATATATTGTGCATGTGTTGAATTACCATATTAGTAAGAGATTGTCTCCATTTTAGAGTGACCTACAAAGTTATTTAATGATATAGTAGTCAATGTGTTTGTTACTGTAACAAATTTATGTATTGGCATAGGAACTTATTAATTCCCAATCTTGATAATGGGTGGCTATAACATGGAGATTTTTTCTCAACTTCAAGAAACAACAAGAACTGGAAATGCCTAGGAATTGGCTGAAACCTCTAATACCATGAAAAATTATTAGCTCATATAGTCACTGTAATATTGAAGCTGTGGATGAGGACACTACCCCTAATCATATTTAGAATATTGACTAGAAAAACAATTAGTAACATATACACAAGCAACAACATGGAAAACTAGGTCATACTCTATTTTATTTTCTTCCCTTTATATGTATTGTCGAGTACGTATCTAGAATTTAGAACTTCAACAAGATTGAGTTTTCAAAAAATGAAAAACCTAAAAATTACTTAATTCACTCATTTCAATCTATATATTCACCATTTTTTTTACAATATTATCATTATAAGCTATATAAAATCAAATTTATATTAATTTGAAGCATATCTTCCTATGCTTAAACTTAGATTCTTTACATTATTTTATTATTATAATTTGTAATTTGTATTAATATTTCTTACCTATTAATTTATCTAATGACATTATTTGTATGTTGAAAGTATTAACCATTTTATTTATAATTTGATAAAGCATATATTGTACATGTGTTGAATTACCATATTAGTAAGAGATTGTCGCCATTTTAAAGTGACCTAGAAATCTATTTAATGACATAACACTCAATGTGTTTGTTACTATAACAAATTTATGTATTGGCATAATAACTTAGTAATTCTCAATCTTGATAATGGGTGGCTAGAACATGGGGGGTTTTGCTCAACTTCAAGAGACAACGAGAACTGGAAATGTCTAGGAATTAGGTGAAACCTCTAATACCATGAAGACGTATTAGCTCCTATAGTCATTGTAATATTGTACTTGTGGATGATGACACTACCCCTAATAATATTTAGAATATTGACTAGAAAAATAATCAATAACATATCTACGAGCAACAACATGGAAAATTAGGTCATACTCTATTTTATTTTCTTCCCTTTATATGTATTGTCTATTGTATGCCTTAGGACATTTTTGTCAAGTATATAGCACAAAAGGTACTTAGGCACTTCACTTTTTCCCTTCATTTTATGGGATTATTATGAGCCCACAAGTTTCTACATGTTTTGGACATTGTTAACTATCAATTATTACTTTGGATTATGTTGATTGGTTAAGCCTAGATTCCTTTTTATAATATAAATATAATCATCTAACATTTAAAGAAATATTCATTATTCAATACTATATATTATGATATGTGGTTGGCACTATTTTAGAGCCAACAAGAGAAAATATTGTATTGGATAAAGTCTAAGTATACCAATTAAGGTAAAAAAAAATTATTAATTAGAATATAAATTTTATAGTACAATTGGTTTATTTTCAAATACATGAAGAAAGAGGGAAAACCCATTCTAGTTATTGCAAGTGTCCAGTATTTATTTTTGAAATGTTTGAACATATTACATTGAAAAAACATTAACTAGCTACTCCCATAGTAAAGTTTTTATAAACAAAGTCTATAATATGTTGTATGTCCAGTATTTATTTTTGAAATGTTTGAACATATTACATTAAAAAACATTAATTAGCTATTCCCATAATAAAGTTTTTATAGACAGTCTATAATATGTTGCGTGTAAGTGCTTTACTGGACTCCATTAACCAAGTTTGATGGATCGAGAAGTGTGGTACATTTGAAATCAATGAATTAGAATAGAAACATTGAAGTACATTTTTGTTTCTTACAAATACAAAAGTGAAAACCCACTAAACTTATTAAAAGTGCATTTAACAATCAATTTTTTTTATAAGTATCTGTGTGTCATTTAACAATCAAAATCAAATTATTATGAATTTTTATTGGTAGTGCATTTAACAATCAAAATATTTTATAAGTATGTGTGTGTCATTTAACAATCAAAATCAAATTATTATGAACTTTTATTGGTAATTTTTATTGGAAACATTTTACAGATGTCAAAAGAAAATATTTTATAAGTCTAGGCGTGTTTTTTAATGATCAAAATAAATAATTTTGTTATGAATTGGAATAGAAACAAAGTAGTACAGTTTAATTTATTTTATTATAATATATATTCATGAAGTGTTTGAATGTATTATATTGAAAAGAATACGAATTAGCTAGACCAACATTATCGTTTTAATAGATCGTATCTAGAAGATGATGCTTTTAAATGTTTTATTGAACTTGATTATCCAAGTTTGATGGAGTGAGAAGTTATGTCGATCTAGACAAAACATTGGAATTTGTAATTTCCATGTTAGATATTGTTTGGTGTTTGAACGTATTACATTGAAAACAATGCTAATTAACTCCAAACATTATCGTTTTAATAGATCGTATCTAGAAGATGATGCTTTTAAATGTATTATTGAGCTTGATTATCCAAGTTTGATGGAGTGAGAAGTTATGTCGATCTAGACAAAGTATTGGAATTTGTAATTTCCATGTTAGATATTGTTTGGTGTTTGAACGTATTACATTGAAAACAATGCTAATTAACTCCAATATAGTTTTAATAGGCCAAAACTAGAAGATATTGATTTTAAGTGCATTATTGGACTTGATTATCCAAGTTATGGGAGAAGTTATGTTAATATAAACAAATCATTGAAAGTTTAATATTTCATGGTGTCATGTAATTTGCATGAAGTATCGTCACATGAATACATTGCAATTTAAACAAAATTTTCATATTTGTACCAAATAATATAAAACTCCTCAAATAAATTTGAAGAGAATATTCAATATACAAGAAAAATTGAAAAATGTTTCTTCATTTATTAATTGGTCCTCCAAAGAACAAAATTACATCCATGAATCATCTCCACCTAATCTCATGTTATTCGTTCAAGTAGGTCAAGGACAGCTTGTACACCATGTTTATTTATCTTGGCCTTCTTGCAATTTTCTTTCTTAGCCATCCATGCCCAAACTATGGTATCAATTGGAATAGATCCAAGCTCTATGTCATCAGGATTTGGTACCCAATATTCTTCTAATACTTTTCCATTGTATTTCCCTGAACCGGGCTTCCACCAATCAACTTTAACATGAAGAGTATCACTTTCATCATCTTGAAATATATTTGAGGTGGCTTTTGCCATCCAAATCATCTCCCCTTCTTCCTCGTTTCCTGATCTAACTAGCAACATCTTTCCTTTCTCAACATCATTAATAGGGTTGAATGTTGTCTTTGGCTTATTGCACTTGGGTCCAACATACACAGGTTCACCTATCATAGTATCAAAATCCCCATCCATAATATTTGAGATTGCATGAAGCGCATTACGACCAACATCTGGAGTTTGCCTTGTCTTGGGCCAGAAATCCTCAGAAGATGAATCATGATCATTGTAATCTTCATATAAAGTATCAAGAACTCTTTCCCAATACTCTACCTTATTTTTCCATTCTGGTGTAACAATTGGCAAATCCTCACCACCCATTGTGTCTTTCCACATTTTTATGTATGATGTTATTCCTTCTTTTAGTTCTTTTAAATAGATTTCATTCTCTTTGGGATGTAAGAAAGATGGCTTCCCTATGGGCAGTTTAGATCGACCTTCATCGTCTGTATTCCATAACTCAACTGGTTCTGACCACTCAACATCTCTTATGGATTCTTTATACCTTAATACCGGAACATCATTGAGTACAAGAAATTGGAAGTACTGAACATTAAGATGTCCAACTAGTGCATTTTTTCCTTCCTTGATGTATCCATTAAGGAAGCTTTTGAAGTCATACACCTTATCAATCAGTTTAGGTGGAAACACTCTTTTTTCTTCAATTTTGCGATATGTATCCATCATCTCAGGTAGAGAATATATATCTTTACTTTTCAAGCTGGAAGACATTCTCCCATAGGTCCCGTCTATGTCTTCATGGGTGTGTCCCACGAGCAAGAACCCAACCTCAATAGTGATGAAGACACCAAGTGCAGTGAGAAGTGATAGAAACATGAAAAGATAACGATTTTTATTATCACTTGCTGCATTATCCAATTGTAACAATAAATGTGGAGGAAGAGGTTTAAAATCAATATCTTGATTTTCTAATCTTCCATGAGATAAAAATTCATCCTTGTACACTCTACATTTTGAGTAAATAGAGGTGTCAAGTAATGCATTTGAAAGTGGGTTTCTTGAACTTCCACTCTCATAAAGAAGATCACCATACATATCAAGATGTGGGTCTTCAAGGTCCCTTAAGCACTTAGCAAGTGATGTAATGGTAAATTGTGATCCCATATGTACAAATGGTAGGGAGAAATGACCAAAACCTCCTGTCTTATGCCCATGTGTTAGCATACCTGTCAATGACAAACCCAAGTTTATTCCTACAATAGATTTTGATTTGACGCGTAGCCTTGGAATTGAAGTCTTTGTTTTATCCATTTTATCATGGATAATACTCAAATACTCCTTTGGAAACCTCTCTGACATGATTCTGTGGGCATAGTAGCAATGTCTTCCGCACATAACGATCTTGTTATGTTTGTTCAATCTAGCGCGTGCCGTTTCTTCCAACTCTTTTGTAGTTGCTGACTTCATTTGTGCTTTCAACACAATACATTCACCACATTTACTGAAGTTGGTGTTCTTTGAGAATGCCACGTCTCGAAAATGAGTGTTCCAAATCTTGCTCATTGTTGGTTGTGATATTAATGGACAATTGAGCTTTTCCAAACCCACATTGATCTCTTTTAACAAAGAGCTTTGTGTGTAAGTCGAAGGCAACAATCTTAGAGGAGAAGAAGTTCCATCTGCTTCGACTTGACGTGTTTGGTTTGGCGAAAAATCTGAATTGTCCATTACAATTTTATGCAGTATTTCTATGGCCGCCACAGTATGTGCACGTGCTTTACATGTATTGGTGTTACCATGAATGGATTCCATATGTCCTTGTTCAAAATTATGTTGGTAGCTATAGAAGGTGCTTTGAGGAATCTTATGTATCTTGTACCATGCTTTCTTACAAATAACATTACCATCAAATCTCATGTCCTTTACTTTTCTAATAATAGGAGGTAGGCCATGGCCATGGCTCTTTGACATGATAGTGTTTGAAACAAGTGAATTCAATACAAATTCCCTGATACCATTTTTGTCTTTGCATTCCATATCCCTTCTAGCATTTGCAATGGCATTCCTATCCACATGTTGAAGACAATCTTGTTTACAACATTCATCTGCAGCCAAAAGTCGAACTTCTTTCTGTTTATCCATCTTGGTTTGACGTTTTGCAACTTTTTCTCTTGTCATAGCTCGTTTAATCTTTTTATATGGCCTCGATGCATTAAGAACATTGACATCTTGATATTTTTTATTATAAAGATCCCCATCCCATTGGTATAAAGGACTTGTATCCTCTATAACATCCCATATCAGCATTTCCATGGGTGGCTCTTTGTACTTTGTCTTGACCCTTAACATCTCACCTATGTTGTCCACCAATTTATGTATTGGCCATCTAACCAATCCATGTATAGACCTATCCCCAATCTTGCATCTTTCACAATACCCATGTATCTCTTCCACAAAAACACCAAAGTTATCTTCACCTAGTGTTTCACCCACAACCATGTCATCCTCATGGACATTAACTATCATTCCTTTCGCAATGCACATAATTGTTCCTATGCATCCATGTGTAAGAGAAACCCTTGTACATGTGAATGCAGCCCTATCTTGTGGAATATTTATGGGTTGATCTTCACAATGAGGTTTCAAATCTATTTCTGGCCAAATCTCATAAGATTCTATTGCAGCCCCTAGTGTTTCCTCAAATCCAGTTGGATGTGGTAAAGGAGCATCATTTTTTAACACCTTCTCAATTCTAACCACTATGCATCCTTTCTTTACAATCTTTCCATGAACCTTATTCCCAAGCTCTGTATTGAATATGGAGCCCTCACCCACCTTCACTCCATGTTGTAAAAGATCTACTTTGTCTCCAATAGAAAATGTTGAACAAACATTTGCACCTGTACACCAAACATAACAAACTTAGTATTTTCTCAAAAAAACATTCAATAAACTATGAATAATTCTTAACACATGCTTTGGTATTTGATTTACCTATGGTGTGCCTCAAATCTGTAGTCCTCCATGGATGTGTGTCCCCTTCATCAACATATTCCACAATCAAATGTGGTTGAGTGACATCAATTATCAAGACCATAACATAACCTGCAACAACCCTTCCTCCACCATAATAAGTTCCAACTTCTGTAGATTCAACCTTTCCTAGCCCAATAACTTGACCATTAACCAGGAGGTCAACATAGTCCCCTTTTGTGAAAATTATACTTTCCATTGTCGCTCCTACAAATTCTGTAACACACAATTGAATTATAATTTGTAGTTAAGGTTAAACCATGTAAAGTGTGCTCTTATATTTTAGGCAAAACACAATCTACAAAAAAATAATGTACTTGTAATAGCTAAAAAGGGCATGGCATCATTTTGTTGTGCAAATTAAACATTGTTCCCCACCATTTAGTCCCCACCGCCAAAAGGGACTTTACATATAAATTATGATGGAGCTACAAAGCGTAATCAAAACAAGATTGGTTATCAATGTATATAATCTTAATACAAACACAAAACTATTCTTAGAAAAACTGGTAAAAATGTCTAAAAATTTTCCATACTTAAGAACTTGTAATAGTATCGAAGGTAGTTATTAAGTAGGTTGGAATCCAGCCATGATCGATCATGCAAGTTTGTATAATCATGGAACTTGTAATAGTATTGAAGGTAGTTATTTAGTAGGTTGGAATCCAACCATGATTGATCATGGAAGTTTGTATAATCATGGCTCACTGAGATTTATTTTTTGTATCAATTGTTCAAAGTAAATTCAAATATCCTTGATTGGAGTCATCCCTATTTTAAGTACTCCCGAAAATAGTTATTTGGTGTCATCTAAACCTATATTGTAGATTAGTGAAGAATAACATCTGTATGGAACTAGAGTAATACAAAATCCCAAGCAATGCTACTTGATGCCACTATTAGTATACTAATAGATAGTAGAAGTTTTTTGAATTATAAGCGACTCCTAGCTTAGCGACTACTAATACATAGCGACTACTAGCTTTCCTTCTAGCATAAGCATTTCCTTCTATCATAAGCACACATGCTTATGCTAGAAGAAAAGCTAGCACTCATTAGCTTTCCAGAAGAAAAACCCTGGGCATGGTGATTGGTGGTTGCTAGGTTATACCTTGGTCTTGTGCCATGTACTCTATTTTGAAATAAGCACATGGCACAAAATCAAGGAAAGCTAGTGACTCCTAGCTTTCATTCTATCCTAAGCATTTCCTTATAGCATAAGCACACATATTTATGCTAGAATGAAAGCTAGTAGTCGCTAGATTTCTAATAGATAAACCCTGGGCATGGTGATTGGTGGTTGCTAGCTTATACCTTGAGCTTATGCCATGTGCTCTATTTTGAAAGAAACACATGGCACAAGATCAAAAAAAGCTAGCAACTGCTAGCTTTCTTTCTAACATAAGCATTTCCTTCTAGCATAAGCACACATGCTTATGCTAGAAGGAAAGTTATCAATCGCTAGCTTTCCAATAGAAAAACCCTAGCCATGGTGATTGGTGGTTGCTAACTTATACCGTAATCTTTTGCCATGTCCTCTATTTTGAAATAAGCACATGGCACAAGATCAAGGAAAGCTAGCGACTACTCGCTTTCCTTCTAACATAAGCATTTCCTTCTAGCATAAGCACACATGCTTATGCTAGAAGGAAAGCTAGTAGTCGCTAGCTTTCCAATAGAAAAACCTTGGGCATGGTGATTGTTGGTTGCTAGCTTATACCTATAGCTTGTGTCATGTACTCTATTTTGAAATCAGCACGTGGTACAGGATCAAGGAAAGCTAGCGACTGCTATCTTTTCTTCTAGAATAAGCATTTCCTTCTAGCATAAGCACACATGCTTATGTTATTGGAAAGCTAGAAATCACTAGCTTTCCAATAAAAAACCCATGGGCATGGTGATTGGTGGTTGATAGGTTATACGTTGATCTTGTGCCATGTGCTCTATTTTGAAAGAAGAACACGGAACAAGATCAAGGAAAGCTAGCATAAGCATTTCCTTCTGGCATAAGCGACTACTAGCTTTACTTGTAGCATAAGAATTTTTCTTCTAGCGACTGCACACATGCTTATGCTACAAGGAAAGCTAGCAGTCGCTAGCTTTCCAATAGAAAAATAATAAGAAACTCTTTAAGTTCACATTTCCTAAAGATTCATAATAGCCTATCCCATAGAGACCATCATTTAACTCGTTAGATGAATAACTTTTGGACATGTCAACATGAGAGAATAAGTGTTTATAAATGACAAGCTTTAAAAACTCAGCGTCTTCTTCCACATTCACCTCATAATAAAACTTCCCATTACATAGAATAAGCACACATGCTTATGTTATTGGAAAGCTAGCAATCGCTAGCTTTCCAATAAAAAAACCCTGGGCATGGTGATTGGTGGTTGATAGGTTATACGTTGATCTTGTGCCATGTGCTCTATTTTGAAAGAAGAACACAGAACAAGATCAAGGAAAGCTAGCATCCGCATTTCCTTCTGGCATAACCACACATTCTTATGCTAGAAGGAAAGTTGTCAGTCGATAGCTTTCCAAAAGAAAAACCCTAGCCATGGTGATTGGTGGTTGCTAGCTTATACCTTGAGCTTGTGCCATGTGCTCTATTTTGAAAGAAGCACATGGCACAAGATAAAGGAAAGCTAGCGACTGCTAGCTTTCTTTCTAGCATAAGCATTTCCTTCTAGCATAAGCATAAGCACACATGTGCTTATGCTAAAAGGAAAGATAACAATTGCTAGCTTTCTAATAGAAAAACTCTAGCCATGAAGGAAAGCTAGCAGTCGTTAGCTTTCCAATTGATAACACTGTCCATGGTGATTGGTGGTTGCTAGCTTATACCTTCAGCTTGTGCCATGTGCTCTATTTTGAAATAAACACGTGGCACAAGATCAAGGAAAGCTAGCGACTGCTAGCTTTCCTCCTAGCATAAGCATTTCCTTCTAGGATAATAACACATACTTATGCTAGAAGGAAAGCTAGCAGTCGCTAGCTTTCCAATAGAAAAATCCTGTCCATGGTGATTGGTGGTTGCTAGGTTATACTTTGAGCTTGTGTCATGTCCTCTATTTTGAAATAAGAACATGGCAACAGATCAAAGAAAGCTGGCGACTACTAGCTTTCCTTGTAGCATAAGAATTTCCTTCTATCATAAACACACATGCTTATGCAAGAAGGAAAGCTAACAGTCGCTAGCTTTCCAATACAAAGACCTTGTCCATGGTGATAGGTGGTTGTTAGCTTATACCTTGAGCTTGTGCCATGTACTCTATTTTTAACGAATGCTACCTTTCCTTCTAGCAAATGCATTTCCTTTTAGCATGACACACATGCTTATGTTAGAAAGAAAGCTAGCAGTCGCTAGCTTTCCAATAGAAAAACCCTGGGCATGGTGATTGGTGGTTGCTAGCTTATACTTTTAACTTGTATCATGTACTCTATTTTCAAATAAGCACATGGCACAAGATCAAGGAAAGCTAGCGACTCCTAGCTTTCCTTCTAGCATAAGTATTTCCTTCTAGAATAATAACACATACTTATGCTAGAAAGAAAGCTAGCAGTCTCTAGCTTTCCAATAGAAAAATCTTGTCCATGGTGATTGGTGGTTGCTAGCTTATACCTCGAGCTTGTGCCATGTGCTCTATTTTGAAATAAACACATGACAAAAGATCAAGGAAAGCCAGTGACTGCTAGCTTTACTTGTAGCATAAGAATTTTTCTTCTAGCGACTGCACACATGCTTATGCTACAAGGAAAGCTAGTAGTCGCTAGCTTTCCAATAGAAAAATAATAAGAATCTCTTTAAGTTCACATTTCCTAAAGATTCATAATAGCCTATCCCATAGAGACCATCATTTAACTTGTCAGATGAATAACTTTTGGACATGTCAACATGAGAGAATAAGTGTTTATAAATGACAAGCTTTAAAAACTCAGTGTCTTCTTCCACATTCACCTCATAATAAAACTTCCCATTACATAGAATAGGCACACATGCTTATGTTATTGGAAAGCTAGCAATCGCTAGCTTTCCAATAAAAAAACCCTGGGCATGGTGATTGGTGGTTGTTAGCTTATACATTGAGCTTATGCCATGTGCTCTATTTTGAAAGAAGCACATGGCACAAGATAAAGGAAAGCTAGCGACTGCTAGCTTTCTTTCTAGCATAAGTATTTCCTTCTAGCATAAGCACACATGTGCTTATGCTAGAAGGAAAGATAACAATTGCTAGCTTTCTAATAGAAAAACTCTAGCCATGAAGGAAAGCTAGCAGTCGTTAGCTTTCCAATTGATAACATTGTCCGTGGTGATTGGTGGTTGCTAGCTTATACCTTCAGCTTGCGCCATGTGCTCTATTTTGAAATAAACAAATGGCACAAGATCAAGGAAAGCTAGCGACTGCTAGCTTTCCTCCTAGCATAAGCATTTCCTTCTAGGATAATAACACATACTTATGCTAGAAGGAAAGCTAGCAGTCGCTAGCTTTCCAATAGAAAAATCCTGTCCATGGTGATTGGTGGTTGCTAGATTATACTTTGAGCTTGTGCCATGTGCTCTATTTTGAAATAAGAACATGGCAACAGATCAAAGAAAGCTAGCGACTGCTAGCTTTCCTTGTAGCATAAGAATTTTCTTCTACCATAAACACACATTCTTATGCAAGAAGGAAATCTAACAGTCGCTAGCTTTCCAATACAAAAAACCTGTCCATGGTGATTGGTGGTTGTTAGCTTATACCTTGAGCTTGTGCCATGTACTCTATTTTTAACAAATGCTACCTTTCCTTCTAGCAAATGCATTTCCTTTTAGCATGACACACATGCTTATGTTAGAAGGAAAGCTAGCAGTCGCTAGCTTTCCAATAGAAAAACCCTGGGCTTGGTGATTGGTGGTTGCTAGCTTATACTTTGAACTTGTATCATGTACTCTATTTTCAAATAAGCACATGGCACAAGATCAAGGAAAGATAGCGACTTCTAGCTTTCCTTCTAGCATAAGCATTTCCTTCTAGGATAATAACACATACTTATGCTAGAAAGAAAGCTAGCAGTCGCTAGCTTTCCAATAGAAAAATCTTGTCCATGGTGATTCGTGGTTGCTAGCTTATTCCTTGAGCTTGTGCCATGTGCTCTATTTTGAAATAAACACATGACAAAATATCAAGGAAATCCAGCAACTGCTAGCTTTACTTGTAGCATAAGAATTTTTCTTCTAGCGACTGCACACATGCTTATGCTACAAGGAAAGCTAGCAGTCGCTAGCTTTCCAATAGAAAAATAATAAGAATCTCTTTAAGTTCACATTTCCTAAAGATTCATAATAGCCTATCCCATAGAGACCATCATTTAACTTGTTAGATGAATAACTTTTGGACATGTCAACATGAGAGAATAAGTGTTTATAAATGACAAGCTTTAAAAACTTAGCGTCTTCTTCCACATTCACCTCATAATAAAACTTCCCATTACATAGAATGCCAATCTTTTCTCTTGTTACATGAGAATTATGTCCAAACACAATGTATACTTCAATGCGCTTTGTGTCAGTGATTATTTTAGCACCCATCTGCATTTCATAGTTCAATACATCTTCCATCCTCTCAAATTCCTGGTGTATTTTCTCTATATCTAAAAAAATTGGATTTCTCTTTTATGATGGTCTACCTCTATACCAAGCCGGTAGATGTTGGAAGTTTGTTGAAATGTAGCAACAAGGGAATGCAAATTGTAATTATTCTTTCCACGGAACCTCTTCAAGAGACAACTTGAAGTTTTTATGATATCATCTTTACATCTTACCATGGATTTGGCATTAATGTTGTTTTCCCAGCACCATTTCTTCCTTCTGAATTTTCATTTATCCTCCCACTTCTTGTAAACTGAGAGAAGAGTAAAAAGGTCTCCATCGAGATGGAAGAAACAAAGTTTTAAACAATCAGACTCTGATTTTTCTACCTCTGTACCAACCTTAAATCGTGTACGAAAATAATTATTATTATTTTTAGTATTTTATGATAATATAATATTATGATCTATTTATTTTTAAATTAATATATATATTTTTAGTGAAAATAAATAATATATGAGGTTGGTATAAAGAAAATTAATTAAGTTTTATCTAAATCATTAGGAAATCAAGAAAGAAGTTATTATATTGAAAATAGTGAAAATATTGCAACACTTATCTAATTTGTGTAGTTTTATATATATGTCAGTTTAAATGTTTTAAATTGAATTTGAACCGACATGTTTTTTTTATTATTTTTTTTATTTTTTTATAAAGGATGCATGTCAGCTCCATGATGAGCACGGATGGCGTTACACATCCCCCTATTGGGTTGTAGAATGCACCTCTTCGGATTATGGAATGAATGAATTTGTGGTATTGTGCCACTAAGAGGGTTGACAATGAAAATTATTTTCTCTTAGAATGTCATGTGTACACCCACATTAAATTGCAATTTCAATATTTGTTATAATAGTGATATTCTTAACTTTTTAACTTGTCGCAATTATGATAATTTAGGAATGCCTCTTTTAAAACTTTTCGAACATAAAAATAAAATTTAAAAACAAATAATTATTATTTACTATTTTAAAAGTACAATAAAATAAAATTGATTTTAATGAGAAATAATTTAACTATTATTATTATTATCAATAATAATAAAAATAATAATAAATTAATAAAATATATAAATAATAATAATTAGATAAAAACAATTGTGACACTTTACCATCATTCTTTAGCAAGCGGTAGTCATGCAAATCCCGACATGATTATGAGGAAGTGAAAAATCATATACCGTGAAAAATTGGAGAACTGAAGAAATAAGACCATGGAAAAAATTATTATACATTAATGTGTAGAGTGTAAAAATTTAAACCATTAAAAGATATTTGCTTTTTAATTATATACTAGATGAATTATGTTTAGAAACAATCATTGTTAATGTCAATTTTTTTTTTAAATTGTATTTGTATTTGATTTTTTTTAAAGAAATGATAATGATTCAATATCAATTTGAAATTAGGGGTGGCATGTGTAGGGTCATCTTTGATTTTGGTAGAAATGAAGAACTTAATTATGAGTGTGGTTTTGGGAAAATCAGAAATAATCAAGTAAAAATAGGTATTATTTTTTATGGATTAAAACTTGCATTTCAATCAAGGTAACTTTCCTCATAGCTATGGGGGACTCAGTTGTAATTGTAATTTGATATTTTAAGTATAAAATCAAAGTTACATCCGGTTGTGAAAGAACTAGATACAGTTCTGCATATACAGTCTAGCATTGTCCATAAAGGATAAAACCTACTGAAACATCTTAGAACTTTAGTACCATTCCAGCTTTACATTAAAGAAACAAAAAAGGTCTTCAATCTCCTCATCACGGGAACAGAAAGAAGCAGATAACCAAGTAAGCCCAAAAAAGATCCCAGTTCAGTCACCCTAAAAAGTTGGCATGTTGCCCTGATCAACAACCATGTTGTCCAGGTATTCCACATACCATACCATACTTAACCAATTCGTGAGCCTCTAGTACAGTTTTGGAAACTGCTTTGCCACCTAGGGGTTTTTTTGTCTTTTCTTAGCCTTTTCTTTTTTTCTATTTCCGAATTGCCTCCAAGGCATTCGATTTTCTCCATGGAAGGCGTATAATATATTGTTATGATATTGATGAATAATATACAAAGTGATTTCCACATTTTATCTTCTCTATTCTTCTTCTCCCATTGTCTGAAATATTCCATGTGAAATTGTCTTATGAATCTAGTTCCTAGCAATTAAAAATCTCACAAGGGTGGTCTAAGTTGCAAGGAAAGGTTGCACACTTTTGAAAATGTATTGTTAGGAAAAGATAAATATTTGTTTTGTTTGAAAAAATCTGAAACTAAACCTTGCTTACCAAAGTCACTTGATTAAAACAAAAGGAAATGATAATTTCAAATTTTGAAAAGCAATTTGTCAATTGAAAATCATCATCAAACTCGATTGAAATTAAATATTGAATCTCGCTATTAATGGAATTTTATTAATTGACAAATTAATTAAAATATCTAATAAACATACAACTACATAACTTCAGGTAAGTCAGTAGTGTCCTAAAGTTGAGATAAAAAAAAGTTATACAATAAAACCTTCACATAATTCCAATCAAGACGGTCAACGCTCTAAACAATCATCTTACCAATATCGACATTTCTCTAAACAAAGAATCATATCAAAGATGTTTTCGATAGAAGTTGATATAGGATAGATTGATGCTTCCACATTACATCAAGCTAACTCTGAGCTTTGATGATATTTTCATTTTGTTTCCTCTTGTGCTTTGAGGATGAGTCCTTCCTAGATGGGAGGGCATGTAATATACCTATTTATATTAATAATTATTATGTAGAGTCATGTCCATTATGGTAGTCATCTTGACTGCATATCACCATATCTTTTATCTTTTACAGTTATTATATATTTTTGTTACACTTTGGATTATATTGGGCTTGTGCCTCTACCAAAGAGTGCATATGGCATATTATGACTATCTCATGGAATGCCAAAAAAAATTCCATCTTATTGAATCTATCAATAATCACTTGCATATAGTCATTTCCATGTCTAGCCTTTGGAAAAACTCCTAACAAATCCATGGAAATACTTTTTGAGGGTCCTCGAATAAATAAGAAGCAAACTATATAATCCTAACTTGTTATTTGTTGCTATTAAAATATTGCATATCTTAATTTAAAATAAAATTTAAATATCATTGCATGAGTGGCCAAACTTGGCTAAAGAAGATGTAGAAGTAAATATATAAAATGAAGTGATAATAAGTTGTGTTAATGCATCTTTGAAAACAATAAATTAAAATGTAAAGAGAGAGAGAGTGCATATTCTATGTGCCTAAACAACCTTGAGAAGTAGAAAAAGAAACATTGGAGAGAGCCATTTGTTGCTTAAGTGTGGTTAACCTAGTTGTAACAATGTTGAATATATTGGAGGATCTCATCTTAGGCCTTGGGATGCTTTTAGTTTTATCTCATGAGGAAATGAACAAGGGTTCGATTCACTACTTTTGTCCACCCATTGGTATGAGGTGAAATGTCGTACTTCTATATAGAGTTAGCTCTTTTTGGTTTTTAGGTTAGATTTATACTTCTTTCTTTTAATAGGAGTTGCCTTAGTTCTTCCACTTTGTGTTGACTTCATGGTACCACACAGTTCCATTAACCTACTTTTGTGATCATTTGATGGACATTAATAAAATTATCGTATCTTATCTTGATCAACTTCGTGTCAATCATGCCCCATAATGCCTTCTAGAAGTATACATCATGTCCCACAATGCCTTCTAGAGGTATCTTAGGAGTTTACCGTCTCTATTCATGATGACAAATTTCAGCAATCCAAAGTGTACCTAGGTGAGTTAAAAAACTAGGATCTTGGTTGTCTCTTGTCCAACGATGGACTTCTTGCAAAAACTAGTTAGTTAATCTTATTAAGTCGATTGGATACCATCAACATATAGTTGTTCCTATGATTGGTCTTTGGCAATCCTCGAGAAAATCATTGAGTTGTTGTCCCAAGGATGAATTACAACAAGAAATGGTGTATGCAAGATTAGCTTTCTATTAGTTGGCTTGGAAGTACAACACAACACACAAACATGAATTTGCTTTGGCAACATCAAAATGCATACTTTGCATATTCAATAGTTTCTTCACTGCTTTGAAATACCCTACTAATTCAGAAGTGTGAGCCTCTCTCAACAACATGGTTATACATTCACCACCTAAAATACACATTTGGTCATCCAGGTACATTAACATGTCTCATAGATGACAAACATGCTTCCTTTTTCCTTGTTGCAATGCCATCACAATGGGATGAAAATTCTTTCTCATTTGTATTGAATTTTTTGATCCTCCCTATTATTCCTCACATTGCATGAGGATTACATGTGTGATTTCATCATACAATTCAAACATTTATAGGATAGTGGCATCATAATTTTGGTACTTCCATATCAAGACACTTAATTTCTTCTTCTCCAAAGATTTGGAGAAGAATGTTGACGAATGGTGGCAAGAACAACATCTAAAATTTGGTCACGTGAATTTGGTACCCAAGTAACAACACTGAATGGACTATGTAGGTTTTATTCCTATTTTATATATCTTTCCAAAATAAAAGAATAAATAAAGTCAATATACTCCGGTATTCCATGTTGTTCAGTAGCTACTAGTCTGGTTAAAAATAGGGTTTCCACTCTGAATGTTTATCTCTGTATAGCCATCAAATAACTATTAAGTGCTACCTACTTAAATTAGCCGCCTCCAGCCAGCCGGGACAATTATTAGAGTAATTATAACTTGCAGTGGATAGTGACATCCTAAAAGACTATACTATGATACGGTATATGACTGAGTCTCCTTTCATGAGAGCGCAGCGGAAGTAATATATCCATCAATGACACGGCGGCAGCAGCTGGACATCAGTGGTATTGGTATATACACCAGTCGTCGGTCGATCGATGGATTAAAGTCGAAAGAAATATTGATATCCATCTGTCAACTATGCTGGAACTGTCTCCGTTCTTCTCTTTGAGCTTCGATCGGGAACTGTCTCGTGCTAGTAACGATCCAGGCTACCAGCCACTATGCTGGTCACGATACTGTAATCAGGTCCTACTTGTGAGCCTCTGGGGAAGAGAGGGACGAAGTTGGGAAGTACCAAATAGTTGGCTCTACAGTGCCTACGCCATTTTCGTTTATCAGATGTCTCTTGAATTTTGATATGGGTGTTTTAGGGAGCCGATCATATATATTCATATATATATTCATGCTTGGGATGGCTATTCAATATTGCTTAATTAGCGCAGTACAAGATAAGTGAGAGCGTTACGGGATCTGCTAATTCTTCCTCCGATATAGAAATCGCCTTCGTAGGAAATTTAGCAGCATACCAAAAAGGGAAACAGAGCCGCTCATGCTTGAGGAGGATGCAGTCGAAACACAGGTATTAGAATATCATTCCCCCCTATGCACTCTCATAAATCCACAGCTGAGTAGTTTTGCAGGTCAACTGGAAAGAGATATTTCCATTCTTGTTGAATCTCAAGATGAGATAATATTTCAAACTTTTGAAGATCCTTATGCTAATTTACTACGGTCTGAGGGGAAAATGAATTTTCTAACATTTGTGGGACATGAACTCATTATCAGAGAATGTTTGGAATGGTTTGTTTTCTGTCTTTCTTACTCACTCAAAAGGAATGCAAGCCATAGTCGAGCAGATGGTCAGTTATTAGATTGGCTTCATTGGCACTTTTGTGTCATTTGATTTAGCAGTCACGTTTCAGCAGAGTAGGGTAGGTAGGAGGAATAAGTTTTCCCGGCAAACATTTTTTTTCAGTATGTACAGCGTTGTTTCCAGTATAGTTCCAGCATATATGTTTTCGGTTTTCAGCAGTTATCGGTTTTCAACTTCATTTTTTGGATGGAGGACTGGTTATAGGTTACAGTTTACAGGGTACAGGATACGGGATACAGGTTACAGGTTGCAGTTGTCAAGGTTGGGAGCCGCCCAGGTCAGGCACATGGTCTATGGTGTTCTTTGCTGCCTCGCTGGGAGGACAGCATCCCCAGTAGGAGCCAGTTGTTGACACTCAATAAAATTCTTGGTGAATTATCTTCTGACGACATTGATGGTGCAAAAATAGATCAGTTTGCATAAGGGAGGTCTCAAAGTTGGTCGAGAAAGAACATTTGTCCTCGAGTGTAGATATCAAAGTTACAAAAGGAAATATGTTTGAGAAAAGAAGGGAAGCAAAATCTTCATAAAGAGAAAAAATGGTTTTACTATACCTATAGGTTTGTGAACTCAACCTTTGAGAGACCTAGAATATTTGCATAAGATTTTCATCTTTATGAAAAGAACATTGATTTTTATAATATGGCCTGCCCAAAAGCTTTATGAAGAAAAGGCTTTTAAATTTTCAATGATTTACCTAAGTATGGAGGGGAGTATTTAATTAACTTTTGGCCAAAGTTAAAATTTTATGAAAGTGAGGTTTTAATTTTATATTCTAGATTAAAGTCTAAATTCTATGAATATAACTTTGGTGAATATGCCAAGAATTTAATTTTAAAAAGGAGCAAAAAGAAAATTAAACGCCCAACACCGAGGGCTCACCACAAGACCAAATGCCAAACCAAGAAGGCCACATGTATCCTCCATCACTCTAGCGCCGAGGCTTAAAGCTTCCTATTCCTTTATTGCTTGGTATATATTGAAAGTTATGGGTATATAAACAATAGAAGGATCGTTTTACCATTATGTGTGTGATTGTTTTCAAAGGAACGAAAGGCTAATAACAATGAAGGAGAGATCTACGGTCCTTAATTCATCCCGCGTCGCTCACATGCTCAGGAGATAATGACGGTTGGTGGTCGCGGAATAAAAACCATCATCCAACGTGTCCACTTCTGATACATCCGCATTTGTGAGACGCTGTATTGAAAACCACTCCAAAGCCCGTGCGGATACCAACCATTGGCGGGAGTATAAAAAGGGGATGTGGTCTCCTCTTTTGGCGTCTTATCATTTGAAATAGAGCACCAAACCCTAACGCCATTCATCTGCAGTCGAGGAGAAGATGGCTATGTCCGAAAGCTAGGAGGATTCGCCATTGAGTCGAGAGAGCTGGAGACAAGCGAAACAAATAAAGCTGTTACCATGTTTTGTAGTTGGAGAAGAAACATGCTTAACCACGCTGGGACTATTCTTGTCACTCGTATGTCATCAAATCGAAAGCTATCGAGAGTCGAGACCCTTTTGTATTTCAATGAACGTTTGCCAGGAAAAGTCGCAGGTGTTGACAGTGAAAATAGCAGCGATGGAGTACTGTGGCACAAACAGTTACTTTATAAAGCTTCTTTTGGACAAAAAGTACGCTTTACCATATCGAGTATTGGATGCTGTTTTTGAACACTTCAAGAGATTTTTTAATGAAACACGTATCATGCCGGTGATATGGCACCAATCCCTTCTCACATTTGTCCAGAGATACAAGAATGAATTGATGAAGCAGCAGAAGGATGAATTGGAAAACTTGGTTCGACATCAGAAGCATTACTTGGTGACCCCTGAAATCCTGAGAGAATTGAGGAATAGTCGAAATCGAGGCGAGAAAGAAGGCGACATTCTCATGTCTACTGTTTCTCCAGTTTCTGTTATTAACAAAACAATAGAAGAAGATAGGTGGGATGTTCCAGAAGTTCCAATGGATGAAGACTAGTGGCCGAATATGATCGTAGCTCATTTTTGGGAGCACCTGTGGAGCCTACATTTTGAATTATTATATGTGATTTGTCCGCCTTATAGAGAAGCAAATTCTAAAATATGGGCACATGATATTGATTACCAGTGTTATTTAATTCCAAAAAGGAGGGTTCTTTGATTAGTGATTTATCCTTGTGTGCGCATTCTAATTGCCATTGTATCATAAAGTTTTGACGGGAAGAGTTGGGGCTGTTCAGTCTGATCTCAAATTAACTAGCATCATTTGCAGATTCAATTGAGTATAATCAGGGAAGAAATTTGAAAGCCCTCATAATCGGTGCAGGCTAGGTTTTCTTTCAGAAGTCGACAAGCTTGGTAAGAGACCATTGTTGATCACAGGTGTAAGCCGCATGGCGGTATCATTATTCTTACTTACAGCTTACTATGCTTTCTAGGGAATGCACCTATTGTGGAAGTAATTTCATTATTGTCATACGTTGGATGCTATCAAAGCATCTTTTGGTCCCATTGGTTGGTTGATGATTTCAGAAATTTTCCCACTTCGTACAAGAGGTCCAGGATTGAGTATTGCAATTCTTGTTAACTTTACTTCCAATACACTAGTTGGATATTGCCGAGGGCTCGGAGAACAGCTCAGCAGGTCAAAGATGAAATGGACGAGGGCAGTGGTTGACACATAAACCTCGGGGTTTCTTTGATACAGCCCAAGGAAAATCCGAGTGCTAACAACAAGAATGCCTTGTAGCACTAGGAGATAGGATGACATGGCAGAGAGATGTACCTGGAACTAATGTGGTGCTGTCAGGATGATTCATGGAGATGGATGAAACACCGAATGAAATGCTGCTGGCCACCCACGTTCGTGAAGGTTATTTCGGCCTACCAACTCCTGTAAAAAATTCATTACACATATCTTGAGAGATGGAGATACCAACATAAGCAATAACAACAAATAATGCATACGCTGAGGCTATTTAGTTTATATACCAGTTGGTGCAAGGAGGAAATGTGAACTTATGAACTGTTGGAAAATCTTATGAACTGTTGCAAAATGCTCGCCGCCTTCATCATAGCCTTAGTATGGAGAGAACAGCATCCTTTCACCCATTTCCTTCTAAGAAACTTGCAAGCCCTGAAGGCGCTCCTCCAATGCACAAGATTTGAACTACCGAGTCCGGACGGTGAGTTTTCTGAGGTATCCTTGATGGATCTTCTGCCATGGCGAAGAATGGAGGAAATTGGTGAGGAACCGTCCTTTGGTAACTTTCGTGGAGCGCGGGCATTTGAGATTTGAAATTCAAATTCACTTTTTTGAACACCGTGTGTGAACATTGAAGGGACAGGATACAACACCAATTTATAATTTCAAAGGAATTTTACAATCAATAATCAAGAATACGATAAATCCAAGTGAACATGCAAACTATTTTCAAATTTTTTTCAATTTGGTTAATATGATACAACAAACAAAACCAAAAAATGACCATGAAAGCATTCAAAATACCTTTTCTCTCATAATCTATGCAATAATATACCACAAACATAATTGTTTAAACCTAAGATCAAGTAGATGGAAATTTTAAACATAAGGTACCACGCGCAACAAATACTTAGGTTAGAAAATGTACAAATTTTAGGTTTTATCAATGAGACCTCGATTGTTCCATGGAAGAACTGCAAAGCATCATGGATTTTCTAAATAACAAACAAGGTTGACCACATATATTGATTATAACATGCATGAGCTGCAATTAAACAATATTAAACAATTCTAATATGAAAAAAAAATGATTGTTGGGTTTTTTTCCATGTCTAATTATGTATTATGAAAGAAGTTCTACAACTTTTAAAATAAAAAACAAAAAAAAAACAAACCCAATACTTAAGGATGATTATGTATGAATCATCCCGAGTATGGTTTCCAATTCTATTGTTCTAAGAATCCTTACATAATCATCCCCGGTATGGTTTCCAATTCTATTGTTCTAAGAATCCCCTTGAGGTTGATTCTTTGGAGAGTGATAGTTGATAGTGTAGACTTCTATATTCTTTCCGTTGAATCTACATGCAACTTTAGATGTCCAAATGAAAGAAAGGAAGAAAGAGGAGGAACACATTTCTCTTGGTTGTTTGATGTTCTTAAGTGTGTTGGTCCTTTTCCTTATCACCAAGATGATGTACATATATCTACGCACATTTCAAACAACCTTTCTCAAACCTATTTTCATATTAGTAGCAAGAAATTATGTGAATTTAAACTACTTTAGGTAAAGCAATCGTATTCCAAATAACACCATTAAACACATGATAAATGACAAGTATTTGTGGGGTTGGGAGTAATTTCAATATTATTGATGTGAAAAAGGAAACATTACATTAGTGTGAATACATGATTTCCATCTATTGTATCTCCTTCACTAGAGCTCTTGGCCCTTTATCATTTGCCACATGATTTAATCCTTTGTTGATGGTGATCTACAGTCTCTTGTGTTCTTGGAGATATGGATTGAGTGATCCTTGGGCTTACACTCATGTAGGGTTTCAAGGAAATTTGTATGTCATTACCAGTGAACACGCGCTTTCCAAATCCTATTATCATTTTAAGGTCAGGTTATTTGTAAGTACATGGATTATTCCTTCTTTTTGTGGAAGTTGAATGAGCTAGGGGAACTCCCCAAGGTTACATTGGGAATCCATAAAGGTTAAACTCCTTCCCTAGAGTATTCATTACTTATTGTTTCAAATTTCTCATTTAACCTCCATTCTTCTACATGGACTATACTTAGCGTTTGTTCTTATGATAATGTATTGATTGCAGGATGATGGTAAAAGGACATTCTTCCACCTATTTTTTTGAAGTTTTTAATGAACAACACAAATAATGGCAAGTTCTTCATTTTCGTTTAGTCAATAAGATGGCATCACATCTAAATGCATAAATGAGTAGAAGAATACCACGTCATATGTTTTTTTTCCGGTAATCCATATCCAATTACGATGGTGACCTCTGGGATTTTTGATGATGAACAAGCTGTTAAGAACCATATACCCATAATTCTGTATTCCTAGGAAGAAGAAATTTTTTTATGTTCTTTCGCTAGTTGTTACATAAAAGACCTTTAAAAATGTAGTTCAATCTTGTTATATGTGTAGTGGTCTTTTCGGTTTGTTTTCATCTTAACTTCTTTGTAACTTGGATCAAATCCTAAGCTATCATGTTCAGTCTTCATTCAAACTTACATTATATCTATATGCAGATATATTTAGCATTTTTCATAAACATTAGTAAAATAAGTGAAACTCAGTCTACACTCTAACACACATTATTAGTCCCTTTCTTGGCAAGGGACTCTTAAAATCGATTTTCTGCTCTGCTACTACCCTGGCATGCTTCCCAAAATGTTTTAACCAAATTTTTCTAGTGCTTTTTGTCTTCTGGCCAATAGTTTGTTTAGAGGCCTTATTTGGCCTCTTTTTCTTTAAAGGGGAAACATTTGATGGGTTGTGTAATCTGTTCTTGACTTATATAATTTTATTATTAATAATATAATTAGGTAAATTGGTATTATAATTTTTTTATTTAAATTTTTTTCTTAAAATTAAATAAATTATAGTTTTCATTAATATATATTAAAATTTTATTTAGATCTCATTCTATTCAAATATTAATATATAAACATAAACTAAATAACAAAATCGAAATGAAAAAAATTATATTATTACTTCTAGTGAAATCACTCACCATGTGGCACAATGTGAATAGTAATTTCTAGTTTCCAAGTTGATTCAAATTTGAATGTAAATTAACTTTGATTCTACTCGAATTTGATATTCACTTGTTGATTCAACTATTGATCTTTGAATTTGAACACAATCCTCAACTATCAAATAACTCAAGTTGAACAAAATAGTTATGCTTAATGTCGAAAAGCTTTGTCCTTCCATGATACTCAGAATATTTGAATGTGCAATGACACTATGACTATTACATAAGTTACAACAAGATTTACCATGTCAAGCTTTCTTGAGTTTGTATTGTCCCTTGATTTCAGTTTCTATGACCAGTTTAGAAGATTGCTTGTTAAAGGGAGGCTTTTAAGGGATTTCACCATAAATTTAAACTTGGTCCAATGGTTTTCTATATGTTGGATAAAACTTGTGTAGATAGACTAATAAGGATCTAAGACCAAATTTGCAAGTGAACATTTGGACTTACAACAACTTGCACTTTTTATATGTTGGATAAAACTTGTATAGACAGACTAATAAGGTCTAAGACCAAATTTGCGCTTTTTATATGTTGGAGAAAACTTGCGTAGATAGACTAATAAGGTCTAAAGACCAAATTTGCAAGTGAGCATTTAGAGTTACAACAACTTGTGCTTTTATAAAAGATTAATTCTATATCCTTGAATCCAAAAGTAAGATAACTTGATTTAGACAAAAAAAAAACATTGTTAATTAGTATGTCTCATCAAAGTAAAATGCATTAATATTTTATTAATAATAATATGAGAGATAGGATGCCTCATCCATACTTGTAAGGCTATATGATCATGTCTATAATTGCTAGCTCTTATTTTTTAGTCAAAGAAAGACAACGTGATTCATCCATTGAAACCTCCTAACTTCACTTTCACTTTAGTGGTTGATACTTAATAATTATACCCATTCATTTCACATACTTTTTTATTACTAAAACTTGGTAATTTGAAAGGTAGGATTAAGCTTGGGTTTTCAGCACCCTATTTATAAGTTTATAACTAACACCTTTTGAACCCTAAAGCTTTGATTACCATAACAACTATACAATCTATCCCTTAAACGTTGAAGGTCAATAACTTGGGTCCGAACGTTGGTCCTAAAGGTCACTAGAAGAATGCAACCATAATCAATGATCAAATTTGAAGGGTGGGTATTAATTTTTATTGGAAGGGCATTTGTTCCTTGAGTCCTTCAAAGATGAAGGGAAATTTAAATAATTGTAATTCAATTGACAAGTAGAAATTAACTAAACCCTTCCCCCCAAAAAATGCAAAACACAAATATTTCCCATCCAAATCTTTACAATCTTAAACAATTGAGCACTCGTGAATATCTACATGATAAAATGGTATCTTTTCAATAAAACCAAAATTGAACACATTAATTTGACATATATGTAACATTAATTTTACAGTTCATTAAAATAACAACTATTTTGTTAGGGGAGGCAGGAGGGGGAGGGGTGATCTTAAACCCCGATGGAGAACGAATTATTACATATTCATGGAACCTCGGAGTCGAAACCAATAATGTGGCGGAAGCTTTAGCTTTGTGGCAAGGACTAAATCAAGCTGTCAAGCATGGAATTCAGACCCTTTCGGTGGTTGGGGATTCGAGGATGGTAATTCACAGTTTAAATGCTCTGAACCTGCCCCCCTCCATCCACCTTAGGCAAATTCTCAGAAGAATCCTACTCCTCATCCCTCTTTTCCATGACATCAAATTTTATCATGTCTTGCGTAAAACCAACGCACAGGCTGATAAAGCCGCGAACGAAGCAATACCCCTTGGTAAAGGGACACTTAAAATCAACAATGATCAAGTCCTGGTCCCAATCCCGTAACATTATGGGTTCGACTATTAATTGGAAGCTACCCGCTGGCAGGGACCTCATGACAAGTGGGATGATCTCCAGGCGACGGATGGGAATCCTCTCCGCATGCGACGTGGTTAACCCAAGTGTGATGGTTGTTTCATGCCGTGCCACTCCTCCTCTCTCGCATCAGAACGTCCGCTCACCTCCCCTCAGAATGATGTCGTCCTCGTCCTTGTGGATGACGATCGGTACCATTCACAGTACGCTGGTACTGGAGCAGTTACGCAGAAAGATCTCCCATACTAAGGAAATCTCGCATCCTTCTCCCTTCAGGCGTGTGAAGTCAATTTCATATCAGCAAAGAGAATTAAGCTCCTTAGCTTCCAAAGGCTTTGGGCTCACAGGGCCTGCGATCTGTGACACGGACATTCAGGGTATTGATTACCATGCGGCTCCCTCTCTCTGCAATGAGCGAAGGTATTTATGGAACTGTACGGGAACCAGGAACAAGAGCATTAGCATGTGGTTAAAAGGGTCCCTACCCCGCTTCATCTCGAAGGCTCTCCATCTGCATTATGGCCAGAGAAATGAACCCAGTACTCTTCAGAAAGCGTTCCTCTGCTCACTTCTGAATTCGAGAGGCGATTCCACGTTGAAGGCGGTAGACTCTGGTCGGCACAGCTATTTGGAACTCTCTGCTTCCTGCAGTCTGTACCCTCAGGAAAGCAATTGGAGCACGCTTGACAAAATGGCTTACTCAGGGGACTCGGCTGCGTCATCCCCGGACCCGCTCCTGGAACTAGAAGCTGACATTAGGACCCTTCGCAGGCGTGTAAGAAGACAGGGGGAGTTCATGCGACAAATGGATGTGCAGGGAGGGCACCGACTGGACAGAATGGAGGA
This sequence comes from Larix kaempferi, assembly GCA_027924585.1. Lineage (NCBI taxonomy): Eukaryota > Viridiplantae > Streptophyta > Pinopsida > Pinales > Pinaceae > Larix > Larix kaempferi. The sequence continues at coordinate 4,598,366 of BSBM01000118.1, forward strand.
CGAGATTAGTAGTTCGCGAGCAGAGTTTGCAGAAGCTCTTGAAACGTTGGAAATGAGGGTAACCGCTGCCATTGAAAGCATGAATAATAGGCTCGACAAGATGGAAGAAGTTCTAGCGAAGCTGTGGGACGATGCTGGCAAGGCCCACGACGAAGGAAACCCCTCCTCAAGGGCTAAACAACGACACCATCAGTCTATCTTCTGACTTTGTTGTTTTTAGTATGTTTATTCCCCGAAAGTCCTGTTTTTGTTAATACACAAGCATTTGTTTTCCTGAAAGTCCTGATTTTGTCAAAACACAGGCATCTGCTGTTTAAGACATAACCTATGATAGACAGTTTACAGATTTTGAAGTTGTAATTTTGCTTGTGGCTCTGCCACCGATTTCTAATACAAAAACTATGGTTGTAACAATAGAAAAACACTAGAAGGCCCAAAAGAAGGCTGAAACGTTGTGCCTACTACCTATGTCAACTTGGCTACGAATGTCCACTCGTTTTTTGTCAAAATGAAATTCAAATTGCTGCTTTGATGAGTCCTTCTCTACAAGACTTCATTTATTGCATGAATGTCACAGACTCACGACAACTCTAAACAACACTCAATGGCATGCAACTATAAATAATGGCATGCAATTAGAACAACAAACCAAGCAGAGGTTGATTTATGCATTGATATAGAGAGGTGGCACTAGGCACACAATATGGAGAAACAATGAGTTAGAAAAAACGTTTGGACCAAAGTACCACAATGGTTATTAATAAAATTTAAAAAAACAATTTTTGGCTCAGAAATTGTCTTCAATTTGATGAGTGGCATGATCATGATCATGTAATCTCCCTCCATCCTTCCAAACATATGTGGTTTCTCACCATGTTTCTCTTCGACACTCGCCAACAAAATACATATAAAATAACATGTATTTACATCCTCTTCCATTTAAATCCTTATCGCATCTAAGTCATAAATAAGGATTATTATGCATGCACATCCTCACCTTATAATATAAATTGGGTCAAGTCGCAGAGACAACCATAAATTATCAAATGTGTCAAGACGCAAAGAGTAAGAGACAACTATAAGTAAGTCTTGTATTAAATTTACCATATAAGTCTTTAATTGACACTATCATCTAAGATTTGACATGTTGGATTGTTGTGATCTTCTTATCACTCCTTACCAATGTGATTGTAAGGCTTCTTTGATGGTGAAGTCCATAATTTTAAGTCTTCTTCCTCATTCTCATGCCTTTTGGTAAGACAATAAGGAGGGCAGTGGCCCGCATCAGCATGGAAAACAGTTTCGACATAGAGGTAGATACATTAATTATTTCATTAAATAACTTAAATTTCATGCCAATGACTATGAATTCACCGAATCATGGATTGGTAAAAAACAAATCAAATTTTAGAGCCTAGAGCTCTTAATTACTCATGTATCTAGAATTTTTGCAAATCGAGCCATTAAAAAACTTTGTTTGTTGTTTTGGTTTAATTTAAAAGGTAGATTGTCGATACTCAAACATGTAGTGAGTCGCCAGGCTCCAGTTGACTTAGGCTTGATTCCATTTCCCCTCCATCCCATACCTATATGTTGTCGCGACAAGTCTTGAACAACAAAACTTGATGCCCATGCCCGTATGATGCTAGCATTGCTAACTTGCTTGGTATGGAGGATTTTTTTTAATGTTTTTTTTAGCTATGTATTATTTTTTCTTAGGCGCCTAATGTCCATCACTCTTACATCTCTCTATCTTGGACGATTTCCCTCTCTTCGCTTTGAATTAAGGTTTTGGTTGGTTTTATATGTATAGTTTGGTTGTAGGTTTATTATAGCCTCATTTTGCGTAGTGGCTTGTTTTTGTGCATTGTTAACAGTAAGTAATTTTCTCATGGTTCTAGTTTTATTTTAAGACTATATCTAGTTACGTCGTCTTGCACTATGCATACTAGATCATGTAGATGTCCCAATATGGTTATTGCATAGTCTAAGTAGTTTTTTGTATAATGAAGTGTGGTCTAACCCAAAAAAATACAACAAAACAATTGTTATTTTAATGATCTGTAAAATTAATGTTACATATATGTCAAATTAATGTGTTCAAATTCGGTTTTATTGAAAAGATACCATTTTATCATATAGATATTAAGGAGTGCTCAATTGTTTAAGATTGTAAAAATTTGGATGAGCAATATTCATTTTTTACATTTTTGAGAGACCATTTAATTAATTTATACTTGTCAATTAAAGTACAATTATTTAAATTACCCATCATCTTTGAAGGGCTACAATAACAAATGCCCTTCCATTAAAAATTAAGACCCACCCTTCAAATTTTATCACGGCTGGGAAGGGTTCAAATTTGAACGCTGGTCCATAATGCTCTTGCACCCATTGGGGTTTTTTGACTTATGATCATTATTTTAATGCTTTGATTGATATAAAAATCAGGATGTGATATCATTACATGGACTCCACTATTTTGCAATCAACGGCTTGGGAAAGGTGTAGAGATCGATGTTCAAGGTTGGACCCTCGGATGTATCTTCTTGGATAAGTTAATCAAACCCCTTCATTACTTATGGCACTGCATTAACTCGGCATGAATACGAGACAGGACGTGATATCATTACATGGACTCCACTATTTTGCAATCAACGGCTTGGGAAAGGTGTAGAGATCGATGTTCAAGGTTGGACCCTCCGATGTATCTTCTTGGATAAGTTAATCGAACCCCTTCATTACTTATGGAACTGCATTAACTCGGCATGAATACGAGACAGGACGTGATAGCATTACATGGACTCCACTATTTTGCAATCAACGGCTTGGGAAAGGTGTAGAGATCGATGTTCAAGGTTGGACCCTCCGATGTATATTCTTGGATAAGTTAATCGAACCCCTTCATTACTTATGGCACTGCATTAACTCGGCTTGAATACGAGACAGGACGTATATGTTCATCCTCCACACTTGGCATTCATGGTGACATCGTTTTCCATGCTCAAATTCGTGGGTGGTAAATTGCGCCAATACACTCCTGCTGTACATTGCACCAATACACTCCTCCTGTACTTGACATCGTTTTCCATCGTTTTATTCTGATGGTTTTGTTCAGTGTAGTGTAGTGACAGACGCCCTTATTGTTGCAGGGAGAACCATTAACAGTACCCCATCCTCTGTGCTAAGGTAAATATTTAAAATTTCTATCATACTGGAATTTAATAACTTTCTTGTTCACTCGTCGTGGTTTTTAAATGCGGTATCTGGTTGTTGGGAAAAGCTTTCAGGTTGACAACTCTGGCAAGGCAGCTTGCATTTCCTCCATTACAAGAATTTTAGTGGAATCTATCACCGCCCGACCAGGTATGAGAGTTTATTGGTTTTAGGGTTATACAGATTTTCCGCCCACTTGAAACAAGTGTTTGTTCGTAACTCAGAACATAGGTTTTGGTTGTAAATATGGTGATGATGAGAGATATTAAGTTTTTGCACTTGTTTCCCGAATTGGAAGATCCACTAAACCCATCAGTAGGCCTGGAATTTGACGGTGTACAGAACGTTTTTTCATTTTTAAAACGTATTTGACAGTTAAAGAAAATGCTCACACGTCAACCGCTACGTCCAATAAAAATTTCAAACCGTAGATTTGACGGTTTCTGGGTTATGGCTCCCGTCATAAATCTTAATAATAAATCTTAATAAGTGGTTTAGGATTGACGTGTCTGTTTGCTAGTATCTCACACCACGTCAATGGCCCTTTGCCCCCACACGATCTCTCATGTTGAGGAAGCGTCTAGATTTGGCGTGCAGTCTTTAGTCTTGGGAGTTGGAAAACAACTGCCCTGAATTAGGCTGTGAACTGTAATTGTTTTGTAATCTTTTTGATCACTGAAAAGCTATATAGGTTTGGTTCTAGGGATAAGCTTCCACCCCAGCATATTGGTATCAAAGCATGTTAGTTCACACACCCACGCGTGAGTCTCAGATAGCTGAGCCGACGCTGTAGTGTGTGATCTGTCTGTATTTTGGAAAGTCCACGAATGATCGGGACAGAGAGGGGGTCTTTTGTTTGAGTGTTGTAGCTCTATGTCCATGCAATCAAAATCAGTTTGTCTTCTTTCATCTTGTTTAGAGCCGAGGGCTTGTTATTTGTGACTGCAAACTAGTTTCAACAGCTTGTAATGCGGAGAGAGAGAGTACCATCCTAGAGTTGCTCGTGCACTAAGTGAGTGTGAGTGAGGTGCTATGTGCAAGTTGTAACTTGTGAAGAGTGAAGGGCCTGTAGAGTCGTGACGTTGAAGAAGATAGAAGGACGTGGCTGCTCAAATTTGTCGTTAAGCTTAAGAAGCCCGTTACTGCTGTGAAGAAGTCTGCTGACAAGCCGAAGCTGAAGCCCAAGGTATCCCTTGCGAAGAAGAAGGTAGAGAGCCCTTTGAAAGCGAAACCTTCGCCACGTTACCACGTTACCATTGTCTTTTAACAAACAAATTCCTATCTTCGTCTATATGTTAACTCTTTTCTCAGTTTCTAAACTCGGGAATTCAATTTATAAGGGTTTGAAAACATTTGTAGAGTGTTTGCACGATTCTATAATCTGGACATTCAAATACATTTGGTATTTTATTAATTTGTACATGTTAATGCATTTGGAATTTATTAAGTGTATTGGGTAATTCAAGACAGCTTAAAAGCTGCCTTTATATAGCTTTTTTATTTTCCTAATTGGGTGAAAAATATATCTATAATTTTAAAACAACATATTGTAAAATTTGTAAAGTTTTTATTATTTTATTTCAATCTTAAAATAACAATTCCGTTTTTAATAAATTCTGTATTTATAATAAAATGGAAAATTACAATGAACAGATTTGTACAAAGCCCCAAATGGAATGAACAGGCTAATGTCACCACCAACTTAAGCCTATGCCGTTTTAATTTGTGGCCACTATAATAGAAACATTGGAAATTTCAACTATCCTAATAGCCTGAAAATCTCAAATAAAAAAGCAAATTAATTTGACACTTATAAATTTACATAAAACCGTAAAGTGAAAGGCATAAAAAATAGAAGACCGTCAACAAATTTCCGTTTGACAGGCCGACCAAATTTGAAATTCCAGGCCTGCCCATCACCACGTGCACTTAGTCCTTAGGATTTGGTATTAATTGGGCTGGAGACATCCACCTTCCCTCGGGGAGTTGGCAGATTGACATATGGAGAGCCCCGCATTAGTTTGGCGGACTCTCCAAGAAAGGGAAAAATTGGACCGTCTTTGGTAGTGTAAATAGAGGGGAAAAGAATAGCTCGAGGAGCTCGAATGAAGCATATACTGGTTATTCATGCATTTAGATGGGTAGAGATGGGCTCAGGAATTCTGGTATGCCACAGAGGTACATCGCTGCACATTTTCCTTCCTTGACGGGAGTTACGAATCATGCTTGTGGGCATTGGTTTGTGAGTTTTACTTTGCTTCCCGGTCTATCTTTTTGTTATTAGAACGCTGGACAGTGGAACATTTTTTAAGTGTAGTTTCTAGATCAAATGAATTTCTATAGTTTCTTCATCCTTCACTTGAAGATTATGGCTCTCTTTGGATGATGGGCTTCATGCAAATCTCTGCCATAGGAGAAAGAAAGCAAGCACCCTTTGTTCTTCACAATAAGGGACTGGTAAGCCATATCCGCCTTGTGTATAGTTATTTATTAATTTTTAACTCTGCATACTTCTGCAAACTGCTCGACATGGCCATAAGTAATCTCTAAATTGCGATTTGGATAGAGTTCTTCTGCACAAATAGATTATAGTATAACAAGCCCACGATCTGTTTTCTAACGATCGTATTCCATATTTCATGATTGATTTTATTTTAGACTCGGCTTATAGTAATCGAGTGGGTACTCGCTTCCACCCAGCGGGATCATTTTACATTCATTTTGGTATTCCTTACTGAAAGACCACTGCTAACCCTACGCACTCTCTTAGGACAATAGTTGCGGTCTCTACTTTAGAGATCCATTATCTCCTTTCTGAGCATGTTGATCACTACCTATGAAATCACTGAATTGCGAGGATAGGTTGTGTTATCTATTTTGTTTTTTCTTGTTAGAAACTCCATTGGATGCATTAATAAGGTTTCTTTGTGATCGTTGTTAATTGCATGATAGGCTAGGCTACCGAGGTAACTACTTATCTTGATAGAGCAGATTAACCCTTTTGTTGCTCACTTTAACCATTGTTAAACGCTGAATCCAAATCCGGATTTGTTCTGCTAAAATGTGGAAAGAATATCTTTGTTTAAACTCTGTTAAATGCTGAATCCAGACCGTAGTTGTTATGCTAAAAACAATGATTTTATTTTTTAAGATTCAGGTCTGAGCGTGTCCTAACTAGACTGTTGAATTATAACTATATTGTTAGATCGAAGCTCGATCTCTTGCTAAATATGAACGAATTCAGTAGATTGATTTCAGAATATTTTATCATATTTTGTTGTATTTATAGTATGCCTTTCCTTTGTATTCGATTGATACTGGATATATATTGTAGGATGAAATACGTAGACCATTTACTGATAGAGTTTTAAAATACTTGGTATAGTGTAAAATACAGAATACGGTCTTGGCATTTGGGAGTTGTGATTATGTCTATTAGAGCCTTAGTTATCAAACAACCCTTACACGGTGGATCTTTACTTGAATCATTTCGTGTTGAATGAATGCGTGTGTTTTTTTTGGTTTTTTACCTGCATTTTACATCTCTATGATTTTAATGTGTATTTTCATGCTGGATCCTCTTAGTGAGTTCATTTCTGTTGGTTGAATTATTTAATCCTATATCAGCTTTAGTAGTATTAAAGTAGTTATAATAATTTTTAGATCTATGTTGGAAGAACTACTCTAGGCAATGTCCATAGCTTTACTTCATTTAAGCTTTTGAAATTTAATATATAATTATATATATAATTTTTATATTATGCTTAAGAAAAAGGAAAGCCTCACTACACTTATTGAATGAAATAAATACTAAGGGGTACCTTTATCGAAGGAAAGAAATACCTTCATCACCTATAAGGATGGGTGTAAGTTTTAAAAGTGGGCCTCAGTATTTATAATATAAGTAAGTAAGGGAGTTTTAAATGAAAGTGTTTATTTCTCTTGTAGACATGATCCACTCTAAGTTATTGCTCTTATTTTAAATAGAGTGTTCCTTATCTCAAAAATGAAAGTGTTATGATCCACTAGGAACACTCTAAAATAAATGAAAGTGTTATGATCCACTCTTCCATGGCCTAGTAGGTACCATTAAGGGTTGTAAAAAAATAATAATTAGTTACTAGGTTTATTGGTACATTACGACATGCATCCTTGAATGAACCTAGTTACCCATTCCTAGACTTTGGACAAAGACAAATACAAGTTGTTGCAAGTTGTGTATTTTTTATCCAACATGAAACTAACGTTTAAATTTGGAAGTATGGGATTTTATTATGATTTGTGATCTCTTACCTTTGGGAACTCAAAAATTATCCAACTTCTAGAACAACGCATCTTGGAGATATAATCAACCTTGTTATCACCTTCCTTTTCATGAAGTACTTGGACTTGGAGTTATTGAAATATCTCCTTGAATTCCCTATCTTCTATGTATCCCTATTTGTATGCATTATTAATGAAAGGATCCATGTACATGATAGGAATAAAATATGTAATATTAGCATTCATGGTTTTGACAACATGCCTTCTAGGTTGTTAGTGTTGTCCTTATTATATTCAATGATGAGATGATGCGACTACATAAATCCCATCCATTTGAAATGTCTTTCTTGTAGAAGCTTACTCTAGGCTTGTAAATGTCATAAAGATATGTGATTGGTGTTGATGATGATCTCCTTTCCCATCAAAGAGTGCTTCCATTTTATAACAACTATCATTAAGGCATAGAGATCCTTGTCATATATGGGGTGTTATAAGACTACTCCATGAAACTAGAATTCAAAATGATAACAATCAAGCTTACCTACTTTCATGATGTTAGGAGGAGTTAGATATTTGATTGATTTACTTTTCTGACATTGGGAGGAGTTGAACATTTGACTGATTTAAGAGGATCTAGATTTAATTTTGTACACATTAATTATGAAGGAATTATTATATGTTAATCAAGTGTTATTAGTTGTATATTCTGGTAAAGATAATCGTACCTCATTTGCATTTATGGGTGTCCAAATGCTACATATTCATCCAATGGTACCACATATACTTCCATTGCATTAAAGGAATCAACACTAGTATAAAATATGATCTTGCCTCTCAACTCTGCATCCTTATTCACCCATCCAAGTCATTATGGAAGAGGATGGTCATAAACATCGTATTCAAACTTACTAGTGAAATCCTCTGCTATGAGGTTATCTTGTAGGATATGGCACAAATACCAAAGCAGATCTGCTCAGTCTCTGGGCTCTCTTACAAATATCCCATATGATGAGGATCCCCTTAGCCCACGTATACAGTGATTCTTAGGTAATCATCATTTGGGCTAAGGGATCAACTGCTCTCTCCCCACCTGCCCTATTTCATTGGTGTCGGGAGACTAAAAAGCTAGCCACTAGCTTCCAGGACCTGTCATTTTCTCACATCTACCGAGAGCACAACCAGACTGCTGGCCGACTTTCAAAAAAGGCGCTCTCCTTTCCCCAATGGAAAGGTGTTTTGATGGAATATATAGAGAATCACCTGGTTTCTAAGGAATTCTTCTAGCTCTTTTGAGCATGATTTTAAAAGTTTTTTTCTGTTGGACTTGAAGTCATTGTGTATCTGAAGGGCATCTTTTTTCCCTTTCATGTAGATGTCTCATTTGCAAATTATAGTGCGTCTCCTTTGAACGCAGATCAGAGTGTGATTGGCTCTCGGTAGATGTGATTTTGTGGACAGTCCACATCACATAATGAGACAGTTTTCTGATGGGTTATTTTTTGGTATTATGTGCCTTTCCCCCTGTCTGGAACTCTGGACGAGTTGTTATGAAATGTCATGCTGAAGCAGCTGTATGTACTAATGGCCTTTGATTCTATTGAATAACAAGGGCAGGTTTTTTTCGCTTGAAAAACAATTGTCCTTTATTTTCAAATATGGTTTTATATTTTTTTTGAAATTTATAGTTTTTGATGTTGTAAATTTAGAATTAGCTTTATTTTAATTTGTCTTTTAATGGTATAAATAGATTTAGCATTTTTTAAAAATTTCGAAACATCCAAAAATTCCACTTAACAGCTATAATCTAGATTTTGAAAAATTACAATAATTTTTTTTCAAAATAAACATCATTCTATTTAAACCTAAATAACTATTTTAAATAATTGCCAATCATTTATTTGAATGTTGTATTTCTAAATTTCATTCTGTAAACCTCCATGGTATAATCAACTCTATGAATGTATGTAGGATGTAATATATGGCATTACTTGTACATAAAAATAGCTATCAACTCTATGAATGTATATAAGTATATGGCATTACTTGTACATAAAAATAGTTATCAACTCTATGAATGTATATAAGATATAATATATATCATTACTTGTATATAAAAATAGCTAAATAGCTCAGTAGTGTTTTTTATATTGAATTATTTGATATAAGTTTGTAACTTACAGATAGTTTCAATATATTGTATAGTTTCCATTCAAGTAGTCTTGGCTTCAGAGCTTCGAGATTATTGCCTATCAAAGAAGCAAGACCAACTAAGATGAAGATGAAGTTATGGGAAAAAGTGGCATTGGCATTGGCATTAGCTTTAGTCTTAGCCAAACAAAAAGTAAAGAAGAAGACTGGATTAAAAAGAGGTTGAAAATCTTGGTAAGTTTATAGATTTTTTTTTACTTTTACAATTTTGTTTATAGATTTTTTTTTTTTTTACAATTTATTTTATTTAATTTTTTTTACATGGTTTATTTAGTTGTTTTTCTATTAGGTTGAGTTGCATTATTTTCATTTTAAAAGAAAAGCCTTTTCATTTATATGCAATATCTCATGTGCGCTCAAAACCGTCACTTTCTTTGATGCACACACACACACACACAAGAAACTCTCTCATCACTCACTAAGTTCAAAAAAAGCTTAAATCTACTCACTTAATACCTCCATAGGAGGGCACAAAAGAATCTTGTATTTTAGGTAGGATTTTGGGGCTAGGCATCCAAAAACATAGTTGTTGTCCTTAGGGTGCTATAAAAATCCTTCTAAATCAAGTGGTCGTGTATAGCCAAAAGGGGCAAGTGAAAGAGCGGCACCGCGCCATAGGACGTCAAACCCAAGGTTGTGGGTGTATGTTCTCTCAAGTGAGATCACCACCACTTGTTGAAAAGGAGACGACCCAATACCGATCGAGGGATAACTGCTCTTTCTCCACTTGACGAAGGTGCTTAGTGACCAACTTAGGATGTCATTCCTTATAGGTGACTGTAGTGGAAGCCGACCGTACCTGAGACAGATTTTGTCACAAGATCAAGGAAAGCACACGTCACAAGATCAAGGAAAGCTAGCGACTGCTAGATTTCCTTCTAGCATAAGCATTTCCTTCTAGGATAAGAACACATACTTATGCTAGAAGAAAAGCTAACAGTCACTAGCTTTCCAATAGAAAAATCATGTCCATGGTGATTGGTGGTTGCTAGCTTATACCTTGAGCTTGTTCCATGTGATGTATTTTGAAATAAGCACATGGCAAAAGATCAAGGAAAGCTAGCGACTGCTAGCTTTTCTTCTAGCATAAGCATTTCCTTCTAGTATAAACACACATGCTTATGCTAGAAGGAAAGCTAACAGTCGCTAGCTTTCCAATAAAAAACCATGTCCATGGTGATTGGTGGTTGCTAGCTTATACCTTGAGCTTGTGCCATGTGCTCTATTTTGAACGAAATCTAGCTTTTCTTCTAGCATAACACACATGCTTATGTTAGAAGGAAAGCTAGCAGTCGCTAGCTTTCCAATAGAAAAACCTTGGGCATGGTGATTGGTGGTTGCTAGCTTATACCTTGAGCTTGTGCCATGCACTCTATTTTCAAATAAGCACATGGCACAAGATCAAGGAAAGCTAGCGACTGCTAGCTTTCCTTCTAGCATAAGCATTTTCTTCTTGGATAAGAACACATATATATGCTAGAAGGAAAGCTAGCAGTCGCTAGCTTTCCAATAGAAAAATCATGTCCATAGTGATTGGTGGTTGCTAGCTTATACCTTGAGCTTGTGCCATTTGCTCTATTTTGAAATAAGCACATGGCAAAAGATCAAGGAAATCTAGCGACTGCTAGCTTTCCTTCTAGCATAAGCATTTCCTTCTAGCATAAACACATATGCTTATGCTAGAAGGAAAGCTAACAGTCGCTAGCTTTCCAATAGAAAAACCCTGTCCATGGTGATTGGTGATTGCTAGCTTATACCTTGAGCTTGTGCCATGTACTCTATTTTGAACGAATGCTACATTTCATTCTAGCATAAACATTTTTTTCTAGCATGTCACACATGCTTATGGTAGAAGGAAAGCTAGCAGTCGCTAGCTTTCCAATAGAAAAACCCTAGGCATGGTGATTGGTGGTTGCTAGCTTATACCTTGAACTTGTGCCATGTACTCTATTTTCAAATAAGCACATGGCACAAGATCAAGGAAAGCCTTGAACTTGTGCCATGTACTCTATTTTCAAATAAGCACATGGCATAAGATCAAGGAAAGCTAGCGACTGCTAGCTTTCCTTCTAGCATAAGCATTTACTTATAGGATAATAACACATACCTATGCTAGAAAGAAAGCTAGCAGTCGCTAGCTTTCCAATAGAAAAATCATGTCCATGGTGATTGGTGGTTGCTAGCTTATACCTTGAGCTTGTGCCATGTGCTCTATTTTGAAATAAGCACATGGCAAAAGATCAAGGAAAGCTAGCGACTGCTAGCTTTCTTTCTAGCATAAGCATTTCCTTCTAGCATTTTTTAGAAGGAAAACTTTTCTTTTTAATGAGTCTCTATATTGTACAGTTTCCATTCAAGTAGTCTTGGCTTCATAGCTTCTAGATTATTGTCTATCAAAGAAGCAAGACCAACTAAGATGAAGATGAAGTTATGGGAAAAAATGGCATTGGCATTGGCATTAGCTTTAGTCTTAGCCAAACAAAAAGTAAAGAAGAAGACTGGATTAAAAAGAGGTTGAAAATCTTGGTAAGTTTATAGATTTTTTTTTACTTTTACAATTTTGTTTATAGATTGTTTTTTTATTTTTACAATTTATTTTATTTAGTTTTTTTTACATGCTTTACATGGTTTATTTAGTTGTTTTTCTATTAGGTTGAGTTGCATTATTTTCATTTTAAAAGAAAAGCCTTTTCATTTATATGCAATATCTCATGTGCGCTCAAAACCGTCACTTTCTTTGATGCACACACACACACACAAGAAACTCTCTCGTCACTCACTAAGTTCAAAAATAGCTTAAATCTACTCACTTAATACCTCCATAGGAGGGCACAAAAAAATCTTGTAGTTTAGGTAGGATTTTGGGGCTAGGAATCCAAAAACATAGTTGTTGTCCTCAGGGTGCTATAAAAATCCTTCTAAATCAAGTGGTCGTGTATAGCCACACGGGGCAAGTGAAAGAGCGGCACCGCGCCATAGGAGGTCAAACCCAAGGTTGCGGGTGTATGTTCTCTCAAGTGGGCTCACCACCACTTGTTGAAAAGGAGACGACCCAATACCGTTCGAGGGATAACTGCTCTTTCTCCACTTGACGAAGGTACTTAGTGACCAACTTAGGATGTCATTCCTTATAGGTGACTGTCGTGGAAGCCGACAGTACCTGAGACAGATTTTGTCACAAGATCAAGGAAAGCACACGTCACAAGATCAAGGAAAGCTAGCGACTGCTAGATTTCCTTCTAGCATAAGCATTTCCTTCTAGGATAAGAACACATACTTATGCTAGAAGAAAAGCTAACAGTCACTAGCTTTCCAATAGTACCTTGAGCTTGTTCCATGTGATGTATTTTGAAATAAGCACATGGCAAAAGATCAAGGAAAGCTAGCGACTGCTAGCTTTCCTTCTAGCATAAGCATTTCCTTCTAGTATAAACACACATGCTTATGCTAGAAGGAAAGCTAACAGTCGCTAGCTTTCCAATAAAAAACCATGTCCATGGTGATTGGTGGTTGCTAGCTTATACCTTGAGCTTGTGCCATGTGCTCTATTTTGAACGAAAGCTAGCTTTCCTTCTAGCATAACGCACATGCTTATGTTAGAAGGAAAGCTAGCAGTCGCTAGCTTTCCAATAGAAAAACCCTGGGCATGGTGATTGGTGGTTGCTAGCTTATACCTTGAGCTTGTGCCATGCACTCTATTTTCAAATAAGCACATGGCACAAGATCAAGGAAAGCTAGCGACTGCTAGCTTTCCTTCTAGCATAAGCATTTTCTTCTTGGATAAGAACACATATTTATGCTAGAAGGAAAGCTAGCAGTCGCTAGCTTTCCAATAGAAAAATCATGTCCATAGTGATTGGTGGTTGCTAGCTTATACCTTGAGCTTGTGCCATTTGCTCTATTTTGAAATAAGCACATGGCAAAAGATCAAGGAAAGCTAGCGACTGCTAGCTTTCCTTCTAGCATAAGCATTTCCTTCTAGCATAAACACATATGCTTATGCTAGAAGGAAAGCTAACAGTCGCTAGCTTTCCAATAGAAAAACCCTGTCCATGGTGATTGGTGATTGCTAGCTTATACCTTGAGCTTGTGCCATGTACTCTATTTTGAACGAATGCTACATTTCATTCTAGCATAAACATTTTTTTCTAGCATGTCACACATGCTTATGGTAGAAGGAAAGCTAGCAGTCGCTAGCTTTCCAATAGAAAAACCCTAGGCATGGTGATTGGTGGTTGCTAGCTTATACCTTGAACTTGTGCCATGTACTCTATTTTCAAATAAGCACATGGCACAAGATCAAGGAAAGCCTTGAACTTGTGCCATGTACTCTATTTTCAAATAAGCACATGGCATAAGATCAAGGAAAGCTAGCAACTGCTAGCTTTCCTTCTAGCATAAACATTTTTTTCTAGCATGTCACACATGCTTATGCTAGAAAGAAAGCTAGCAGTCGCTAGCTTTCCAATAGAAAAATCCTGTCCATGGTGATTGGTGGTTGCTAGCTTATACCTTGAGCTTGTGCCATGTGCTCTATTTTGAAATAAGCACATGGCAAAAGATCAAGGAAAGCTAGCGACTGCTAGCTTTCTTTCTAGCATAAGCATTTCCTTCTAGCATTTTTGAGAAGGAAAACTTTTATTTTTAATGAGTCTCTACTTGTGCTAGATGCAATGGATTTTTATTTATCTCTAAGTATTTAATATGTTTCCATAACACATGACCCTTATTATTCTTGTGCATGTGAATAAAAGACATGTAATAGAATATTGTTTGATAATGCTCATTATTTTATGTATTTTTAAAACAATTTAAACTTATAGTCGACTATTTATTATTGTTTTTAGCAGCTATGGACTCTGGTGCAATGACAATTCCAAGGAATAATTTGAAGAAAAAACGAATTGCAAGTGACACACAAACAACGTCTCCCCCATGTGGTATGGTGGTTTTAAATATTATTCTCTCATTTCTAAATGGTTAGACTAGAAGACTATATGGTAATATTTGTGATTTTGATTTCATTTTATTTATAGTAATAATTGCTTATTATTGTTTTTAGAAGCTGTCGTCTCCAAAGCAAGTAAAATGCCACAATCAGCATTCAAAAAACAAAAGCGTCATTCAACTCAGATTATAAATTCAACAATGGGTTCTAATTTTGAAATGATTAAAAAGTTCAAAACATCTGCTGCATATGAGTATGTCGAAGATTGGTATGTTGAGATTGAAAGTCCCATGAATATGTTTCCAGATATGTATCTATTTGGATCCATGGATGGAAATGATATACAAAGGCTAGGGATAATTGTTAGTTGCTATGCTCTCAATCATAGTCAGATCGATTTTCAAATGGAGGTAATTGAAGAAAATGAAGTGAAATTATTTTCTTGCCAAGTTGATTACACAAAATTTAGACCAGATTTGATTGATACTAATACAGAATTTCCAGAGTCAATAAAAAAGTCACAGTTTAAGTTGGACAGTTTTGAGAGCTTCAATGAATCTGGTCTAAAGAGTTGTGATGATCTTGTACAACGTATTACCAACGTTATGAAATATCGCTATGTGAGATGTAAGAAAACATCATCCGTGTTTCTTTATTTGCAACAAAGAGGTAAACTACTTGATAAAATACCAGATGATAAACTCGAGGCTTAAATGCTTGCTTTGAGAAGGGTATATTTAGCTGAGCTAGAACAGAGCATTAAAGAAAGTGAGTTCATGCCTACTACAGAGTTTGTAAAATCCCAAAAAGAAGACTCTCAGATAGAGAAGCTTGCTGACCAATGCGATGAAATCCATGAAAATTTTAAGGACAGTTATTTATTTTCAAGCTCTTTTACCATGAAGGTGGATGTTCGAAGATGTGTAGAAGCACCCAAGTTATATAAATTGAGATCACGGGATGATTTAAATGTTCGAGTATTAGTAAAATCATTCCTACAGAAATTTCAAGCATCATTGCCTGATGCTCTTCTGATTCCATTTGACACAAAAGAGTCTGATCCGATTGGAAACCCTGTGAAAATCATGAATAAAATGGATATAAATGACAAGAACATCAATTTTTGGATAGTTGATGGGCAACACACCATTCAAGCAGCAAAAGAAATATTATCAAATCCTAAATTCAGTCTATCTGGGGAGGCAAAACAGAAGTACAAAGAACGTAATGCTCGATTCTTAGATCCATCTGTTGCTCCCAGTGTGGTGATTCGTATTTGCTGCCAGTTAAATTCTGCAAACACAGTGTTCTTCAAAACTCCATTCATTGATTCTGTGCGATCTGCAAGACAATTCCTAATTGCCACAAATAAATTAAAGAAACAAAAATGTGGGAATTCTAAGACGGCTGAAGACAAGGTATGCAATTTTTTTTTTTTCACTTAGTTTATATTGTTATAACTAAATTCATGGCTATTTTATTTTTGATATCACATTGTTACTAATTTATATTTGTTATTTTTTAACAGGTTGATGATGAAATGTTGTGCTCTTTCTTCGATTGTCCACTAACAAACTTTGCTGAAAAAAAAGTCTTGTTATATCTTGATGATACTACTTGGGATAAATGGGAAGTTGTTTTTAATTGTTACAAACTAGGGACATTAATGTGTTCTCCAAACCAACCTAAGGATCCAAACTATAAGACAAATAGTCTGAACAGTTTGGTATCAAGTTCTTTCCGTCCCCTTCAGGGACTAACAGCTGAAGAAATGTGTTCTGTAGCAGATAAACTATTGGATGGAACTGTTTGGTTTTCCATTCCAGTGAACCATCCGACCAATGCCATAAAAATGAAAGATTATTGTTCACAATTGAAAACCAAAAGAACAATTTTGGAGGCAATGGTAACATATTGCAAAAGTCATGATAAGAATCTGAATGATAAGATTCTTACAATATCCAATATCCTTGAGCATTATGGAATTACTGATATCATATTTGCCAACTTCTGTAAGACAATGGAAGGGTGTAAATATGTAAAAGGATCACGAAATACAAAAATAGAGTCCCTTTCTCCACAAGCCTGTGTGGTCCTTGATAGAATAATTGATGCATCGACAGATATACAGGAAATTGAGAATAGTTTTGAATTCGGTTGTCATTATGGGGGTCCTAGCCTCTTGTCAACACTTTTGCACTCTTTTCCTTGTCAGTTTCAACCAATGTTATACACTGACTTTGTTGTGTTGGATACATTGGCTCTGAAAGATGAATCATTCCTTAAGGATCACTATATTGAATTGTTTCGATTTTTAATCGAAAAAAATGGCTTGAAAGATTTTACTATGATTATCTTAGTAGAAATTTGGTCTTGTAAGGATGTACGCCAAGCTCTAGAGATTGTTTTCAAGGACTCAAATGTCAACTATAAAATGGCTACCGGTCTTTATGAATATAAAGAACAAAATAACTATAGTTATGATATAGTTTTAACTATACATTTCTATAGTGAAGAGTCAAAAAGTTTAGAGGCCTCAAGATACTCTCACAGTTTTAGAGACATATCTGATGAAAAGGAGAGAGATTTTGAATTCTGGGAAGAATTATTGCAAATGCATCAACAACATAGTGATCTAAATTTGATTATTTCTCTTTACGCGGGGACAAATTTACAGCAGGTTTGCTGTACATATGGAAGAAGAATGGCATGTGTCGTAGAAAACGAGTTACAAAGGACTACCATGCTTACTAATCAAGAATCCTTCCAATTGCAAAAACCAATGTCTAATATATTGCTGTTGGAATATCCAGGTATTGTACTTGTTTTGTTCTTTCTCTAGTGATTCTTTGGATTCTATGCTATTTATAAATCTTGATTAACAAGATGTTTACTATAACTACTAATGGCGGAAATTGTAAAGAAAACAACGACGACACTTTGCAACAAAGCAATGACCAACATAGTGTGCACAATGTCGAAGAAGTTTTCGAGATGCAAATACAAGACGAAGAAAATACCATACCAGGTACATAATTTATTTTGTTTCTTTTGTTGTATTGTACTTGTTTTGTTCTTTCTCTAGTGATTCTTTGGATTCTATGCCTATTTATTTAATGAATTTCATTCGTTGATGCATTTTATAACATTTCATATGTTTATTACAGTGGCAAATGAGGAGAAAAAAGACAGTGATCAAGGGAATGTGACAGAAAGCCATAGTCAAGAACATGATATCATATCAGGTACTTCACATGTCTCTTATTTTCAATTAAACATAAAATATGTCTTATAAAAAAAAATTTGATTTAAAGAAGTATTATTGGTATTTGATTGAAGGTTTGTTATTTTGGCTCTAGGTTCTATGAAGACAATACAAGAGAAGTGTGGCTTATCAATAACTAGTACAGAAAATACTCAAAGTGAGTGTATTTCTTCAACAATTTTTTTTATTAATAATTTATGTAGCATGAATAAAATGAATTAACTATGATATCCATTATTGTTTTGCAGCTAGTATAAGTCAAAAGAAATTGGTTATTTTTGAATTGAATAACATTTTCTATCAGAGCATTGATGGTGATGCATCACAAAAAGAATTTATCGAGAAAATGGGAAGGGCTGCAGATTACACGATAGAGAAAAAATCATTTTGGTTTCGTCCACATGCAAAAACATTTCTTGAAATGTGTTCCAGAAAAGAATCTCTTGACATTGCAATTTGGACGACATCTTTGAAACAAAACACAACAAGAGTTATGAAAAAGCTGGTTTCAGAATCATTACAAGCTAAATTTTTGTTTACATGGACTGCTTCAGATTGCAAACAACAAAAGGGAAAAAACGACATTGATAATTCAACACAAGTTATATACAAAAAACATCTGAAAAAAGTGTGGAGAATGTATTCTCAATATGATGCTACTAACACTATTCTAGTGGATTGTTCAATGGAGACAAAGAAAGAAAATCCCAAAGAAAATGTGATTATTGCCCCTTCGTTTGATGGAAAGAATGAGGATAAATGGTTGATCGCTGATTTGTGGAGCTTATTGAATAGATTCTACAAGGCACCCGATGTTCGAGATATTTTGAAGAATCTTCAATGACTTTTAATAGTACATTAAGATGACTGTTATTCATTTCCTCTATAAACAAAATCTTGAAGTTTATAATATAAATTTTTGGTCATTGTACATTTGATGACTTAATTCTACATGTGATGTGTTATTACTATGTTTTATTTTATTATCAATTTAATGTCAATATTATTTCATAATACTCATATAAGGATTGTTGTTGTGTCATTATTATAAATTAACATATTATTATTTTGTTTATTTATATTGAGATATTGAGTTATAAAAAGTTAGTGATTTGAATAATAGTCTTATGTGTTTGCATAAAAATGTAGTATTCCATATTAATTAAATAATTGTATTAGGTTGTATGTATAAATTAACGTACAATTACTATGTTTGAGCAATTGCAGTTTATTTATTAATTGCGTCTTAATTGATCATTATAACTCTTACAAATCAGTGATTTGAATGTTAGTTCAATGTTATCATATGAAAATTTCTTATTTTTTGGTCATTGTACATTTGATGACTTAATTCTACATGTGATGTGTTATTACTGTGTTTTATTTTATTATCAATTTAATGTCAATATTATTTCATAATACTCATATAAGGATTGTTGTTGTGTCATTATTATAAATTAACATATTATTATTTTGTTTATTTATATTGAGATATTGAGTTATAAAAAGTTAGTGATTTGAATAATAGTCTTATGTGTTTGCATAAAAATGTTGTATTCCATATTAATTAAATAATTGTATTAGGTTGTATGTATAAATTAACGTACAATTACTATGTTTGAGCAATTGCAGTTTATTTATTAATTGCGTCTTAATTGATCATTATAACTCTTACAAATTAGTGATTTGAATGTTAGTTCAATGTTATCATATGAAATTTTCTTATTTCTTAGAAATTAAAAAAATGGAAAATCATATCAGGTTGTATGTAAAAATTACCTATAATTAGCTTGTTTAGTTGAAATTTAAAAAATTGTAAATCTAGGTGGTGTGTATAAATTAACATATAATTGGTTTGAATTGGACCATTGTAACTATATTTTTAAATTGTGATTTCAATTTCATTGCAATGTGCTTATATGATTTTTTCTTATAATTTCTTGAAAATTAAAATATCGTATGAGATTGTATGTAAAAATGAACATATAAATAGTTTGCTTGATTTAAACTTAAAAACTGTAAATTTAGGTAGTATGTAGATATTAACATATAATTAGTTCAAATGAATTCGACTATTGTAATTATATTTTTAAATTGTAGTTTATCTCATTACAATTCTTAAACATTAGTGATTTGAGTAGTAGTTGAATGTGTTTGTATAAAAAAACTATTCCACGGAAATTACTTTTATTTTTTTCATTAAGTTGTTTGTTTGGGAGTGGAAATAAATTGGATATGTTTTGATGCCAATAAGCAATGAAGTTTTGAAGTGAAAATATGTTAATGTTATATATGTTGTGGCAGCAATGCAGATGGGAGTTAATATCAGTCGGAAGATCTTGTTGATCTTTGAAATGGAAGGAGTATTCTTCTCGTCGTATTCCAAAGATGAAACGAGTTGTCAAATTCAAAGAAAACCAGATTGGGAGCTTGGTGATAGATCATACTTTTGTAGGCCTTTTCAATTAGAAGTATTAAAATACTGCCTAAAACATTATGATGTTGCGATATGGACATCAAATGTTACTAACAAGGACATTCGACAAGTACTTGAAAAATCAAATATTGATACAAGTGACTTTGAATTCATATGGGATAGGTCCCATTGTCACTTGCAAACAAAATCGAAATCATGTAGTATGATACAGTTTTATGAGAAAAGGCTAAGCGACGTGTGGTCCCAATATGGAAATAAGTACACAGAATCAAATGTATTGCTAATAGATACATCAAAGCCTACTTCTCAATTCCTTGGATATCGGTCAAACTGTATCTTAATAAAGGCTTATATAGGACATGAACACGATACTTGGCTTGTGCAAGTTCTATTCCCCTTTTTAAAGACACTTCATCGTATCAAACAGAAACGCAACTACATTCGAATGTTCAATAGAACATTGAGTTCTTTGTATTAAGTGACGATATTATTTTATGGAAATTTGTTGATGATTACATTGCAATATTTCAATACAAGTTGGACACATTTTTTGGTGAATTAATTTGTATGATTTTATAACTTTTATAGATAAATGATAATTGACAATGATATATAAATACAATTATTAGTATTATTTATGATTGCTTTTAGATTGACAAGTTTTTGCATCATACAACACTTGATTTCCCCATTCAAAATATTTTCTAAATTTGTGCTCTTAAATCAACTATTTGTAATTTAAATCATCTCATAAAAGCCAACAAGGCATGCAAGAAACTCTCTTTAGTTTTATTTATCTATATGTATTAATACAAGTGCATTACAACACTTGATTTCTCTATTCAAAATATTTTTTAAATTTCATACTCTTAAATCAATTATTTGTAATTTAAATCATCTCACAAAAGCCAACATGGAATGAAGTTCTATTTAGTTTTATTGATCTATATGCATTAATACAAGTGACACACAAATTTTGAATTAAACCTCCATCTATATAAAAGCACATTTCTTACAAAAAATATTACTTCAATGATAATGAGTGCTAAGTGTACTAGAATTTAGATTAAAGCATGATGAGTCATAGATGAATGATTTTGAAAGGTATAGGCATTTGATTTCCCAATCTATAACTTATTGTAAATGTGTATTCTTAAGTTAATAGTTTATAATTGCAATAATCTCATATAAGCCAACAAGACATGAAATAAATTATTGACTGTTATTAGCCTATATTCATTAATACGAGTGTTAATGACTGTTATTAGCCTAAATTGCTAATGAGTGCTTTGTATTAAGTGAAGATATTATTTTATGGAAATTTGTTGACGATTACATTGCAATATTTCAATACAAGTTGGACACATTTTTTGGTGAATTAATTTGTATGAGTTTATAACTTTTATAGATAGATGATAATTGACAATGATATATAAATACAATTATTAGTATTATTTATGATTGCTTTTAGATTGACAAGTTTTTGCATCATACAAAACTTGATTTCCCCATTCAAAATATTTTCTAAATTTGTGCTCTTAAATCAACTATTTGTAATTTAAATCGTCTCATAAAAGCCAACAAGGCATGCAAGAAACTCTCTTTAGTTTTATTTATCTATATGTATTAATACAAGTGCATTACAACACTTGATTTCTCTATTCAAAATATTTTTTAAATTACATACTCTTAAATCAATTATTTGTAATTTAAATTATCTCACAAAAGCCAACAAGGAATGAAGTTCTCTTTAGTTTTATTGATCTATATGCATTAATACAAGTGACACAAATTTTGAATTAAACCTCCATCTATATAAAAGCACATTTCTTACAAAAAATATTACTTCAATGATAATGAGTGCTAAGTGTACTAGAATTTAGATTAAAGCATGATGAGTCATAGATGAATGATTTTGAAAGGTATAGGCATTTGATTTCCCAATATATAACTTATTGTAAATGTGTATTCTTAAGTTAATAGTTTATAATTGCAATAATCTCATATAAGCCAACAAGACATGAAATAAATTATTGACTGTTATTAGCCTATATTCATTAATACGAGTGTTAATGACTGTTATTAGCCTAAATTGCTAATGAGTGCTAAGTGGTATTAAGGGTAGTACGAGATTGGTCATAAGTGAGTGACATTGAACTATAAGAAATTTGATTTCTCATTTCATTTTTTTGTAAGTTTGTATTATTAACTCAATTACGATTAATTGAAATAATCTTATAAAAGCCAACAAAGCATGAGATACGCTCTATCTTTTATCTTCTTGTATGCATTAAATGAATGTATAAATGTGATATGTATTTTTTGGAATAAAATACAATGTAAAAACATTCAACAAGTAGTTGAAAAATCAAATACCGATACAAGTGACGTTCAATTCATATGGGACAGGTCTCATTGTCACTTGCAAACAAAATTCAAATAATGTAGTGTGATACAATTTTATGAGAAAATGTTAAGTGATGTGTGGTCCAAATACGGAAATATGTACGAAAAATCAAATATATTGCTAATAGATACATCAAAGCTTACTTCTCAATTCCCCGGATACCGGTCAAATTGTATATTAACAAAGGATTATATAGGACATGAACCTGATACTTGGCTTGTCCAAATTCTATTCCCCCTTTTAAGACACTTCATCGTATCAAAGAGAAACGCAACTACATTCGAATGTTCAATAGAACATTGAGTTCTTTATAGTAGGTGAAGATATTAATTTTTAGAAATTTGTTAACGCGTACATTGCAATATTTCAATACAAGTTGGACACATTTTTTTATGAATTAATTTGTATGTTTTTAAAACTTTTATAGATAGATGAGAATTAACAATAATATTTAAATACAATTATTAATATTATTTATGATTGCCTTTAGTTTGACATTTTTTTGCATCATACACCACTTAATTTCCCCATTCAAAATATTTTTTTAATTTGCGTTCTTAAATCAAATATTTGTAATTAAAATCATCTCATAAAAGCCAACAAGGCACGCACAAAGTTTTGTAAATGTGTATTCTTAAGTTAATAGTTTATAATTGCAATAATCTCATATAAGCCTGAACAAGGCATGAAATAAATTATTGACTTTTATTTGCGTATATTCATTAATAAGAGGAGTTTATCAATGCAGTATGTAATTTTTGAAATAAAGCCCCATATAATTAAAGTTGCAATTGTTTAAAAACACAAAATTTATTGCTAATGAGTGCTAAGTGGTATTAAGGGTAGTACGTGATTGGTCATAAGTGAGTGACATTGAACTATAAGAAATTTGATTTCTCAATTCATTTTTTTGTAAGTTTGTATTACTAACTCAATTATGATTAACTGAAATAATCTCTTACAGGCCAACAAAGCACGAGATATGTTCTATCTTTTATCTTCTTATATGCATTAAATGAATGTATAAATGTGGTATGTAATTTTTGGAATAAAATACAATATAAAACCATATAATTAATTGATAATGAGTACTAAGTGGACTATTTAGACTCATTCGATATGTGCCATAAATAAATTCAAAAGAGCATGGGGTCATATATAAAGTTCAACTAAAAGATTTGAAAAATATGTTTCAACATCTATTTCTTCGACATTTAAAAATCTTATCATTTTCTTTGTCTTTTGGTGAAAGTAATTCTCGGCCATGATTTCTTAATTCAATTTCTTCACACTTTCATTGTGTATGTATAATGTTGCACCTAACAACTATCCCAATTTTGACGAATTTATAGTTATTATTTGGTTTGACATCAATACATTTCTTATAATCTATTTTATTTTAATTTAATATTGTGATTTCCTTCCAATCATGCTATATTATAATATGTTATTTAACAATAAAAATATTTAATATGATACTTTGTTCACTTCAAATATAGATAGAGATCTTCTTGTAATAAAACATGCAATTATGTGTGCAACTTAACTTCATTAATCCTACATTTTATATCTTCATGAATATTTTTTCTCACGATTCAACAAATTACAGATTTTCATATACTCCTCCTAATTTATGGCATACCGAACTAGTTATAAATCATACAACATTTCATTTTTTATGATTGTATATTAAAAACACTTGGAGTAAATAAAATTTGTGATCAATAAAAACATTCTTTCTAGGATTAGTTTTCCCAATTTTAATGGAATATTTCTTTAATGCATAATTTTTACAAATTAAATGAAATAAATAAAATGTTTACAAAAAAATTCAATGTCATAGAAGTCCTTGTAATAGAATTTTTCTAGATTTCTTGAAATATGTGTTCAACCAATATTCTAACCCCACTTGGGGAACACAAAAGAATCTTTGTAGTTAGGTAGGATCGGGGGGATAGGCTTCCAATAACACCCCTCGGTTACTTACACTTGAGACATAGCTGTTGTCCAATTAGGGAACCAAAATCCCCTATTACTTTTTGGCACGGTCACGACCAGTTTACCAGAGGGCCTCTCCCCTAGGAGGGTTGAAGTCGCGAAACTGGTTCCGGAGGCCTGAGTGGAATACCGCACTCCATTCAGTAACCGAAGGGCTACCTTTCGCAGCTCTCGGGATATCCCTGTATAGGGGTATTGCGGTAAAAGGACCAAACGATAGATTCACCTTTCTGGACGTGTCATGAATGGGGTATCTTAGTTGCCATTCTTCTAGGATTGACTACCCTGTGTCCCTCCCGGTAGGGGGATATCTTAGCCACTTGGCTTTCCTATTCATATTGTATGACTTGGATTTCATCACCTTGTAGAGGATATGTCTAGTTGAGTCGGAATACTTTTAGTTAGGTGTTTGCATGCTCCCTTACCTCCTTTTGGTCTAGTGAGTCCACCATTTTTTATTTTTAGGAAACCTGCTGCTTGTTGGTATTCTGACCATTTCTGTTGACAATCCACCTATTGTAGCACAACTGTTGCAGTAGGTGTTTTGAGTTGGTTGTTGGCCTGAGTGCCTTATTTTTTGAGCTATCCTTCTGCACACTTGGTTGCATTAGGGTTTTTGAGCTGTTTTTTACTCACCTCAACCCACAGAGATTTGATACCATCTGTCACCATTGAGTCCCCGAGACATTCTCAGTGCCTCAGGGGCGAGCCCCCACAACACGGTTCACTTGACACCACCCGTCATCGCCACAGATCATCATCACTTGATACCACTTATCATATATCTCGAGCCTTGTCCCTTGACTCCACTCGTCAGCGGCATAGGTCTCCATCACCAGATATTGACGCTCCTTACTTTACCTTCGATTCTGAGGCAGAGTCTGAGAACCCTATTTATACTAACCCTACTAGCCCCATGGCTGGCATGACTTCCACTCCTTTTTTGGTAGGGACCATTGGTGGCGCATCCACCACTACACCAGTTACCTCACCTACTTTGGGTATGCCCTCAATGGGGCCCCCATCTACCGTTCCCCTCACTGCACCTATTCCCGTAGCTGGAATACCTATCCCTACTCCATCAGTGGCTCACACTACCCATGGTGGTGCAGGCCCATCCTACACCACCTTAGTTCCCCCCCTTGGGGGCAACATTCCAAACCCAACCCCTCCAGTTGGGGGCATTGACCCCAACCTGGTCCAACCCACTACTGTGTCACATCCTTCTTCCAGTTTGCCATTCATGGCTAGCCTCAACCTGCCTAACCTAGCCAGATTGACCAACGACCCTATCTGACACGACCCTACATGGCCTCACATGCCCACTAAGCTCCCCTCTGACATTCCTAAGTTCGAGGGAAAGGCAGGTGAGGACCCTCAAAACCACATTATGTCCTTCCATCTATGGTGTTCCTCTAACTCCATAGTGGACGACTCTGTTCGCCTCCGTCTGTTACAGCGCACCTTCACTGGCTCTGCAGCCAAGTGGTATATCGAGCAACCCCACGGGACCCATGCCACCTTTGCCTCCCTTGCCTTGACCTTCCTGCAGTTCTTCCAGTTACCTATCCGCTATGACGCGGGCATTGAGATCCTCTTATCTTGCAGACAAAACACATCTACCCACATCACGGACCACATTCATGAGTGGCGTCGACGCCGTAGCTTATGCAAGATCAAATTAGACGACTGTATCTTCTTAGATTGGTTCCTCAAGTCCCTTCTCCCTGTCATTGCTAAGGATGTGGCATCAGAAAGACCCCAGTCTGAAGAAGAGGCCATCCTTAAGGCCCAACAATTCGACCTCATTTACGCCCAGTCGGGTTATCTCTATACCATTATCCCTGACACTCCTCGTGGAGATTCCTCCCAGCACGATGCGCCGGGGGCATCCCATGCTGTAGATGGCATCATTGGCCGTGTTTCTTTGCATCCCCTACCATTTTCCATAGCACGTCCTAACCCTGGCCCCGACCTTTTGCGGGCTACCTCACAGTCTGGAGCAACCAACTCGTATGCTCCCATGACACATCACGACCATTCCCATGGACCCTCATGTCCACCTCAATGCTTGGGTCATGCGACCCCCGCTCACACCCCTCCGGTCGCACCTCAGCCTTACTACCACTAGCAGGCTGCACCAACTCCTGCGCCTTCACAAGCCCAAACCACTTATTACCCGCCACCGACAGCCCCTACGAAAAACCCACAACTCGCTCCACAGCCATATCAGCAACCCCCTCAAGTTGCTGCACTTACACAGCCTCCACATACATATCATCCACTGCAGCCTGCTCCAGCACCTGCGCAACCTCAGAATCCACCTGCTTCCCAAGGGCAAGTCTACGCCCAACACAATCCGCAGCAAAACCAAAACAACCAACGTAACCAAGGCCAACAAAACCACAGCAAAGGGCCGTAATCGTGGGAACAACCAACCTACAGACCAAGCTGGTCAACCTCCTAATCCCCGTGACAATAATAATGCGGCCCCTACTAACCAAAACCTTGATCGCCCGCCCAAGCAAGCTAAAAACCCCAATTTGTGAACAAACCATCCTTGTTCTATTTGCGGGGTCTATGGCCACTATACACATGCTTTCCCACACTTGGAATGAGCTAGGCAGCTCTAGGTTGACGATGCCCATCGCCAAGGGCATGCGGCTCCTCAAGCACCACCCAACCCCCCACAACCTCAGCAGCCACCCTTGGTGCTGCAAAACCCTTTACCAAACCAAGGCATAGTGAACACTCAGCCGTTGGCTCCCCCTCAAGCCAATGCGCATCCCCAACAACAAATCACCTACGCTGCTCCTGATAAACACATGTTCGACTAAGGGACCCACCACTTGTTGATGATGTCATCCGCTAATGTCAACCTTCAGACCCGTCGGAACCAATATGGCTCCACCACTAAAGTACCTCCCACTGATAAACCTACTAACGCTCATCCTACTGATCAAGCGTTACGTATACCTCCACCTCCACTATATGGCGCTCCCAAAGCACCTCGTTTCCCACTTCGCCGTATCAACAATAACCCTAATGCGCGCGCTGCGTCAAACTACAACATTGTAGATGACTTAGCCCAATCTCCCATAGCCATGTCTGTGTTAGAAGTCTTGAAAAACTGCCCTTCCCAGTGCAAGACTTTACTCTCAGCCATTGGGGCTATTGACCCAAATGATTCGAATTTGATGGCATTTGATTTGGACTAGTCCGAACCTCGCCTGCCTTCCACCTTAGCATTCCAAGTTTTTGTTTCCATTCGAAATCTTGTCATCCATCGGTGCATCATCGATGAAGGTGCCTCCACATGCATTATGTCTACATTCGTATGGCAGAAGTTGGGATCCCCTACTCTCCAACAGTCCACCACTGCATTACGCGCCTACGACGGTCGTTCGGCTCAGCTCCAAGGCCTCCTAGCCAATGTCCCCGTCCAGTTAGGTGGCAAAACCGTACTCATTGACATCGAGGTAATCAATGCCCAACTAGATTATAACCTCTTACTTGGACGCAGCTACATGTATGCCAGGCGGGCGTTTGCCTCTTCCGTCTTTCGCATCATGATGTTCTCCATGAGGGACGTGTGGTCAAGGTTGACCAACTCACCTACTATGATCCCAATGCCCCCGCGGCACCCAAAAATGTTCTCCCCATGGTTGAGCAACCTGTTTCTAGTACAACCACCTCGTTTGTTTCTTATATGGGGCCCAGAGTTTACTCAGATGCGCCAATGACCTCCACCTTCCAATCGATTCCTCCCCCGGCATCTACGCCCGACGTGTTTGACTTATGTACCTTGTCCCACAATAACCAAACTCCTAATAATCAACCACCCTTTTTTCCTAAACCACCATTGGTACCTAGCCATATTAGTGTTACACCTATCCAGACAATCCCCTTCCTAGTCCCTCCATCGGGAGTAGTAAGCACCCCGGTTATGGCTACCCTCAACCTCCCTGGGTTAACCCTGGGATTACCCGTCTGGTACCTTTCACCTCCCGTTCCCCCGTCGACACCAAGCATCATCCTCCAACCAGTGCAACCCATGGCTACTACCGCTCAGCCACCCCCCAATGTCGCTACCCCTTCGTCCTCCACGAATCCCCCTCCTACTCCTAAATCCACTGGGGGCAGAGGCCCCCAACCTTACACTGCTGTACCACCTCCTAAGACAGTAAAAAACCCCCCAGTGTTTCGTGCTCCTCCCAAATGCTCATTGTGCGATGAGTTAGGCCATGCGACTCATCAATGTCCACAGTTATCGGCATTACAGGAACACATGCAGATGCTTGATGATGACCCCATTATGCCGGTTGTCAAACTAGACCCCACTCCCAAGCCTAAAGATAAATCCCTGCGTACCAACCACCCCTGTGCCATATGCAATGTTTATGGGCATTACTCACACCACTGTCCCGATCTCCCCGATTACAGAGCAGCTCTCTATGAGATGAACAATCTGTATCTTGAGACGGCACCACCCCCCAGTCTCCTCCCCTTCAGGAGAGGTTAATACCATTTATATGATCTCTTCAACCACTACCCCCCTCGTCAACCGATTTGACGACACAAAATTTCCGTACTGACGAGGAGATTCTCGAGGCCCTCACTGCCCCGGATTATCCCTGGGATGATATGCACCACCATTCCTATTTCATCCCAGAAGAATCCTCCTCTAGCACAGCTACCCAATTCACGGTTGAATCCAAAGACTTCCTTCCCACCAAGGTCGACTGGTTCAAGGATCCTATTCCTGCTCCTGATGCCTTCGAGGAGGGTAACATGGCCAATATCTCACATGTCATCCAAATTGATATCGCTGCCCCAGGACATGCCCATGAACTCATCACTTTAGGAGCCTTCTGCAGTAAACAAGAGATTGAGGAATACAAACACCTCTTCAGAGAGTTTCGTGATGTCTTTGCCTAGTCCTATACCGAGATGCCCGGTCTTGACCCCTCCATTATAGAGCACCACATTGACACATGGCCTGATGTACCCCCCGTTCGTCAGAAACAGTGCCCCATTCATCCCTCAAAGCTCCCAGCTGTCAAAGCCGAGATTGAGAAACTTCGCAAGGCAAGATTCATTTATCCTATTGCCTATACCATGTGGGTTTCAAACCCCGTTGCTGTTAACAAAAAACAAGGCATTATTTGAGTTTGCACTGACTTCCATGATTTAAACCGCGCTTGTCCCAAGGACAACTTCCCCACGCCATTTATTGACTAGCTCATCGATGCGTGTGTGGGACATGAAGTCCTGTCTTTCATGGACGTTTTTTCCGGATACAATCAGATTCAGATCCGAAAGGAGGACCAGTACAAAACTGCCTTTACTACCCCATGGGGAACCTTTGCCTATCGCGTCATGCCTTTCGGCCTCAAAAATGCTGGTGCCACCTTCCAGCGGGCCATGACCTATTGCTTCCACGACTTGGTCCATATCCTGCTAGTCTACCTTGACGACCTTACAGCTCGTTCCCGAAAACGATCAGACCACCTTAACGACCTTCAGCAAGTTTTTCTGCGTTGTCGCAAATATCAAATCCGCTTGAACCCACACAAGTGTGTTTTTTTCATTCCGACAAGCCGATTGTTGGGTTTTATTGTTTCCTAGAAAGGAATTATTGTTGATCTCCTGAAAGTCTAAGCCATCCTAGACCTTCCCTCTCCTCACACGCTCTGACAGCTCCAAAGTCTGCAGGGGCGCTCCAATTTCCTTCGGCGCTTCGTTCCTGATTACGCCACTACCATTCACGGTTTCTTGCGCCTGCTTCGTACCCATGTACCCTTCATCTTGGATGAGCAAGCAGAAGCTGCATTCGAAGCCCTCAAGAAAGCTCTCACACAAGCCCCCTTGATTTCCCCTCTGGATTTCTCTCAGGACTTCATCCTCTACGTCTCGGCATTTGAGCATGCTGTGTATGGAGTCTTGGTTCAAGAAGACGCTTCTCACCAGGAGCATGTCATTTATTACGTCAGCCAGACCTTGTCTGGACCACCTTTACGTTACCCATATGAGGAGAGACTCGCCCTAGCTGTGGTCTTTTCCATAGAAAAATTGCGACACTACATTTTACTTAGTCATACCACCATCGTCGCCGACTCTAACCCCATGGTCTACCTCCTCAACTGGCGGCTACTACAAGGTCGTGCTGCTAAATGGGTCATTATCCTCCAGGAATATGACCTTACTTTCAAAACCCCTAACAGCACAAAAGCCCTCGCACTTGCCCAGCTCATCACCGATCTCCCCTCCCTTCTCCCATCCCCGCAAATCTCCGACGAGTTACCTGACAACCATTTGTTCACCATCTCGTCTGATGACCCATGGTACGGGGATATTTTTTTATACCTGCGCATGCAGAATTTTAGACCCAAAGTCACTCGTAATGGACGCCGTCGCATCCGTCACCAGGCCTCTCGCTATCTCCTCCTAGGATATGTCCTTTACCGGCGAGGGGTCGACATGATTCTTTGTCGTTTCCTTACACACAAGGAAGCTAAACACGTTCTCAATGACTGTCATAGCGGCGCCTGCGGTGGCCATTTCTCTGGGATGGCCACCGCGCAAAAGGTCATCCATGCTGGATACTTCTGGCCCACACTTTTCACCGACTGCATCACTGCGGTCAAGCATTGCCATAACTGCCAACTTTTTTCCCCCAAGGCCCAGACACCTCCTGCTCCGTTACACCCAGTCGTCACCATTGGTCCCTTTTGTAAGTGGGCCATAGACTTCATGGAGTGTAGACCCCCGTCTGCCAACGGCCACAATTATATCATTGTCGCTGTTGATTACTTCACCAAATGGGCGGAAGCCATGCCTACCTTCAATTGTACCACCGACACTATTGCCCATTTCTTTTTCAACCATGTTATCACTCCATTCGGGGTCCCTAAGCGGTTGGTCTCAGACCATGGTTCCCACTTAGAAGATGTCGTCTGGCGTGAGTTATCCACCCTCCTCAAATTTGAACACCAATTTTCCTCTGCTTACTACCCCCAAGGGAATGGCCAAGTAGAGGCCATCAACAAAATTTTAAAAACCATCCTCCAACGAATTGTTGACCGGCATAAGTCCAACTGGCACCACATGCTATTCCCTGCCTTATGGGCTTACCGTACCTCCACTAAGACCGCCACTGGTTTTACCCCATTTCATTTAGTTCATGGTGTAGAGTCTGTCCTCCCCATCGAGTGTCAGATACCTGCCTTACATATCGCCATTGAGCTTCTCCCTGATACCTCCCCACTCGAGCAACGTTTGCTATCCCTCGAACAAGATGATGAAGACCGTCGTGCCACTCTCCAGAACATCGAAGCTGCCAAAAACCGCTCCAAAGCCGGTTATGATAAACATGTTCACCCTCGAACTTTCCACGAAGGGGACCTTGTCCTCGCGTATGACCAAGCCCATGACAAAACCGGTAAAGGAAAGTTTGAATCTATGTGGCAAGGCCCTTACATTGTGCAGACTTGCCTCAGCAAGGGGGCATACATTTTAGCTGACTCCGAAGGTCACCCTTTGTGCAACCCCTGTAATGGGTTGTATCTTAAGTGTTTTTACCCATAAATGAAACCGCGGCCTCATTGGTCCGCATTGTACAGTTTTCTCTCTTTTTTGTTTTTTAAATTTTTTACCATCATCTCACAATCATCATTTTTTCATGACCACAGATGGACCATCTTCCACCTTGTTACACTGGCTTCGCTGATGGAGCAAGCTGCTGGTCTCCAAACCTGGCTTTTGCAGCATGGGTCTTATATTCCCCCTCACATGAAATGATCCACCTTGACGGAATATGTATAGGCGCTTCTACTAATAACCAAGCGGAGTATGATGCTGTGACCGGTCTCCTGATCGCTGCCCTCCAGATGGGCATATGTCACCTTCATGTGTTCCTTGACTCCCAGCTACTTGTCTCCCAACTCAACAACTGCTACCAGGTGCGTGATCCCTGCCTCTTTAGAAAATTCCTGCACACAAAACAACTCAACCGACAGTTTGAATCCATTACATTCACTCATGTCCCAAGAGCTCACAATAGTGTCGCAGATCAGATGGCAAACAACATCCTAGATTGGCACATCAATCACACCATGTAACACCTACATCTTGCATCATCATCCCATAACATCTCATAAGAAATATATAAAAACCCAAAAAGATTGCATCGCATCAACATTTGCATCCATGTACATAAACCATAAAACCACATGTATATCCATAGGGGCATCCATGTGCCTAATCATACATACATCATGCTGCATCACATAAAATACACAAGGGGCATTCACGTTCCCAACATCCGATACTACTTTCATCCACATGCAATACAAACATATCAGATATCATAAAGCGCATCCACGTGTGTACAACTAAAACAACATCATAAAAAGGTGCATCCATGCGCATATATATATATATATCAAAAAACACATGTCACAGTGCTATACATGTCCTGAGTACCCCTGTACTCAGCTATACAAAAAATGTCTATATATCCCTAAAACCTCATAAAATACATGTCGTAGCTACAAAACTCGGGGGGAGTCCCCTGCACTCCCTAATGAGAGTCATACCCTACATCACTGCCTGCATCGGCTGCCTTTGAGTCCTCCCCTCGCTCCTCCTCCGGCAAATCCTCATCCCCTACAGGCTCCTGTGCCTGTGCCCTGTCCACCAAGATAGGCACCCAGATGGCAATGGATCTGAACTCTCGGGGTGCCCTCATGCAATCCTGAACCACGTCCGAATCGACATCCCGCCACCCCTCGTCAGTCACCCCCACCAGCCATTCTAGTAGTGCCTGTATGGACTCTAGCGTCCCCTCTGCATCCTGACAACGCACCTTCCCCCGCCCAAGTAGAGCTGGAATGGCCACAATCCCCCTCCGTGCCACATGTCCTGGCGGTGGCCTCGGGCCCACATCTGCAAATCACCCATTTGTCAGTAACAATATATCAATAAACTATCATATATAAAACTTGACATCCATAATATGCAAGCAAAAACATACGTACCATCGGGTCCCCATGCTTGTCCTGGTGCTCGTGGCGCCTATGGATCTCCGGTCTAGTCCATGTCCCTATACGGGAAGTCATCTAGTGTCAATGGTATCTGGAGCCACTGCAGGTACAACTCCTGCGTAAAATACCTACCCACATCGCCGCCACCACGGCGGTGCATCATCTCGCCCCACCGCACCATCCGCGGCTCCCTCAAGCCTCCTGCTCTGATCGGCACCCGCGGCCGCAGTGTAGGTACCCTCTCCATAAAAAATGCACATAAGAAAGAACCATAGCAAAACCCCTTGCCAGATTCCTTCACTACTGTCAGCTATCGCTTAACGCAGGTGAGGAACATCTAGCCCCACGCATAGTAAACACCGCCCAGTACACGCTCCACCAGCTGCATCTGGCCCCCAGACACCTTTTCAGGTGACTGGGACCCCAAGACGCGAACCATGCATGCCGCCATGGCCTGCACTGATGGCTCCTGTAGGTCTCTCACCAGAAGTGCATTCCTATGCACCCTCGCCTCTGGACCACAGTACCTCTCCAGCATGTCCTCCATATCTATGTCCGCGGATACCCGCGGCTGCGTGTCTGCTACCCTACCAAGACAAGGCAACCCCGTCAAGAAGTACACATCTATCAAGGTGAGGTCCACCCTCTCATCCTGCACTCTGAAGGCCTCTATGTTCGACTCTCAGAAATTGATCAATCGGTTCAGCAGCAACGCTGCTGACCGCATCATGGGCACCTGGGCAAACTTTAGAAGTCCGCATAGTCCCAGCACTGATCGCACATGGCGATCCCCTTGGATGACGGCCACGATCTCATCTGGAATCTCTCGCTCTCTCCATAGAACCTATGGCATCCTGTCAATCACACAACGTAGCCTCATCAGTCTCATGACAAACAAATAATCCTTTCCACCCCCTTGGAAAACCCTAATAGCTTGGTCCTAAACCGTGGCTTTAGGGCTCCCTGCCGCGGTTTTCGACCGCGGCTGTCAGACCTACAGTCGCGGTCCTTAACCGCGGCTATCAAGCCTAACCTCGTGGTTTTGCACCGTGTGTTCCTCCTTGGAATGCGCGGTACCAGACCGCATGTCCAGCGAAAAAACACGCGGTACTTGACCGCATGGTTCAGCCCGAAACTCGCGGTCCCCAACTGCGAGCTCCACCAAGGAAACTATGGTCCTCGACCGTGGTTCCCACCCCCTAACCCGCGGTCCACCACACGTGCACCATACAAATAGTACCCTGGGAACCACTACCCACCCCCCGAACCCAATGAGAAAGCAGGTATGAGTTTGACGGAATACCTGTCTCTCCCGAATCTGAAATCATCCGGTCGGATCATCCAACAATGCCACCTCACCTCTGGTTCACTCTGATCACTAGTCAAAGTCAAATAGTACAAACGACACTTGTCATGTGGGGCCCACTCACTATTTATAGTCCGTTGACGTTTTCTTGTTTAGGCCATTCTGAGCTCATACGGAGTCCATTTTTCGAACCGTTTCCACCACTGGAACCAGCACGACGCGACCATCATGATGGTCACCTTGTGCTCTTATTTTTTCCACATCATTTTTTGAGCATTTTTTAGATGCCACTAGTCACCTCGGTTTGCATGCCACTTCGGCTGCTCTCCGTTTTCACATATTTTATATCATCGGATTCATTTTTTCGAGCCCGTGAGGATGCTTGAGATCATTTCTCGCTCTCACCCCCAGATTTTTTGGGCATTTTTTCCAAAGCACCCCCCGTCGCCTCGGTTTGCGTGTCACATCGACTGTTATCCGATTTTGAGACCCTTTATATCGCCGGATTCATTTTTCCGAGCTTGTGATGATGCTTGAGATCATTTCTCGCTCTCACTTGGTACAATTTCAACATTGTGTCCCAACACCTTGCTGCCTCGGTTTGCACGCCACATCGGCCACCATCGGATTGTTCCACTTTTTTACATGAGCCATTCACTCCTGTCATACTGCAAATGTTTCGTTATTTTTCCACCATTTCATCCACCCCGCAAAGAGGCCCACCAGTGTTCCCCCCCTACCCTCGTTCCTGGTCATCATAACTGTTCCTTGATTGAACACTTCCTCCTTGCCTGGCATTTCCTTTTGTTCCGTATAATTTTATCCCTTTTTCGGGCCGAACAAGTCCTTTACGAAAAAGGCACTTAGGGAGTTGTCGTTAAGCTCTTTTCTGACTCCTAAAACAATGAAAAGATCGCCGAGCAATCTTGCTTCCTTTCATGCTCGTTAAAGTACCTGAAAGGGCGTCTATCTGGTATAAGTTTAACCCTTTTCCGGACCTGGTAGACTAATTACGAAAAATTAATACTCTAGTCACACCGGCTAGAAGAGTTCTTCATTGCATCCTTTTATGCTTCTTTGGGCCTTGGAGACTAAACATACGAAAAAGCAACCCCCTGGAGTCTTCTTTTTTGCTTTCAGACTCTCTAAAATTGAAAGCAACCACGAGCATGAACTGTCCTGGGCTCGTATAAATCCACATGACAGTACCATTCCATTACTTCAGAGTCTTCTTATTGCTTTCAGACTCCTTAAAATTGAAAGCAACCACGAGCATGAACTGTCCTGGGCTCGTATAAATCCACACGACAGTACCATTTTACACACTTCTTCTAGTTCCTTAACCCATGAAGAAGTTCCCCCCTGTGCCTCCTGGCACTGTGATCGATCATCTCGGTAGCACCCCCAATCAGGTCGCCTTTGTTCAGAGTATTCTGCAGTCTCCTGCCATTAAATACTAGCTTGAGTCTCCCTCAGCCCAGTCACCACCCTCGATCCATTACAGCTATGATCCCTTTCCCATCAGTCAGTTTCATATGTTGCCCGATCATCCCTGTCATCATACTCTGAACAAAGGAAGTTTGAGTCCACCCCCTCTACTTGCCCAGTTATTCCCCCCAGTTTGTCAGTCCTGCCATCAGTACTATCACATTTTGGTTCTCCACCTCGTGCTCCTGTCAAGGAAACATCATTTCCTTGATAGTTGCAGGTCTCCCTCTCTCGACGCCAGCCCCTCTATTCCAGAGGATAGACCCAGAGGCCCCTGCGCCTTGGACCCATCACCATCTGTGGTGAGTGCCTACGGACCATTTTGGGAGGATTCATCATTGCCTCTCCGAATGGTTGTTTCTCACATGCTCGACTTCAGCACCTTGATCGCATCGTTGAGAATCGCGCAGGATTTATATCCCTTCCATTATTTGTCGAAGACCCCAGATTTCCCCCGACTCTAGAACATTGGTGAGTCACTTCGGAACGCCCAGTTATATGTTCCCGTGGATGTTCGGGCTGCGTTGGTGATTATATTCGGAAGCCATCCAGTTCTATGCTTCTTTGAGTACCCAATTCCGTCCCAGATCAGTTCCAGTTCAGTGTACCATTGAGACTATGACCCTTGTCACTCTGATCCAGTAGCTCCTTAGTTCCTTTGGTACCACATTCAGTAGCACTGCTGTCCTTCCAGTGCACCAGTTTTTTCAGCTCAGACATGGTCAGCCCAGCAGTATGTCCCATATTTGTGTCCCTTCTGGACCCTTATGATGTACACAGTGGTTTTCTATGTATCCTACAGGTCCCTCTTTTCGGGCCTCACAGTTATTTTTATGTATCTTGATATGAGCATGGGTATGTCTGCCTCGTCCATATATTGAGATGATTCCTCAGTCAGTATTTGAGGTCATGTATATGTCAGGTCCCCATTTTTGGACCCCGTTGTTATTATTATGTTATATCCTGATACGAGCATGGGAATGCCCGCCTCGTCCATATGATCAGATGATTCCTCATCCATTTTTGAGGTTATGTAGTTTTAGTTCTTGCAGTTTGTTCGGGATCATTGTTCCAGGCTTCAGTTTGTTTCTTCTCTTCTCCACACCCCAGGAAAACCATACAGGACTTATGATGTTCCTTGGCCATACGATGAGCTCCTGCCCTCGCACATCAGGGGGCAATCTGTTAACACCCAAAAAGTGTTCACTACCTCATCTACCTCATTACATGGCTCATTTGTCCATTTTCCTACCATATTTCCCTTTAAAACCCTGAAAATCCCACCAAAAATGCCTCCAAAAGGCCACAAAACCCTCAAAAAAGCCTTAAAAAGGCTAAAAAACACCGTTTTCCTCCAAAAATATCCAAAATTCCTCTAAAAATAGCAAAAACCCCCTAAAAAGGGAAGAAAAAATATAAAATAATGAGGAAAAGGAGGAAAAAACCCTATACAGCTTCCCTAAACCATATGGTTCCCAAAACCATGGGCCAGCACTCCACCACCAAAAAACTATAAATAGGTGATGGAGACCCCTTATTCCACATCCACAATCAAGTATACCCTTACTCTGCCAAAATCTCTCTCAAAACCCTAGTTCACCATTGAACTACTTTCACCTTGAGAGCCCCTTTTGGCCCATTTCCACCATTGGAGAAAGAGAAGGAGCAAGTTGGAGCTTGGAGCAACCCTCTTGGACATTGCAAGAGCTTCACCAACCTTCACATTGGAGGTAAAATTAATACAAAAGCCATTATTTACATCTTGTTTTTTCTGTTTCATGCACATGTTTAGAGTAATTTACATTTCAGTTTTAGCATAATAATTTCCATTTACTGAACTGCTACTAAGGAGTCCCTTCTCCTTAGTAGGTGGTCATTTGCACAAGCTAGGGGTAAAACCCTAGCTACAGTTTCTTGTTATGAGATCTCTCCCTCTTAAACTTGCTTCCCTTGGTGTGAGCTGTGAGGGCTTGATCTTCATTCCCCATCTTTTCTTCTCGGGCCACAAACCTTGCTTCTTCTTGAGAGCATTCCTCCCACATTCTACTGAAAGAGACCAACTTCTTTCTTGCACAGATTCCTTGGATAAAGGAATCCCATGACCTGGGTAGGCCATTTAGTGTGGTCATAACAACTTCACCATTGTCCACTACTTCATCCACAGCTTCAAGTTGTTCCTTGATCTGAGAGACCTTGGAGAAGTAAGATTGAATGGTCTCTCCATTCAACA
The DNA here is from genome assembly GCA_027924585.1 of Larix kaempferi. Taxonomy (NCBI): domain Eukaryota; kingdom Viridiplantae; phylum Streptophyta; class Pinopsida; order Pinales; family Pinaceae; genus Larix; species Larix kaempferi. Next base: position 4,637,176 of record BSBM01000118.1, read on the forward strand.
TTTTGACCCTTTCAATTGATTCCGCAGAGTCATTTTCCAATATATGTTCTTCCCTTCAAATAACTTGGTCAGGGAGTCAAACATTTCCTTGGGTGTCTTTAGAGATGACACATGTGGTATGAGATGGTCTTTGATAGAATCAGCGATGATTCTCTTTGCCTTGACCAAGTTCTTCTTGTGCAATACCTTAGCCTCGTCATCCTCTGGGATAGGGACCTCAAAGCTGATGTAGGAGTCCAATTCATTTTCTTCTAGGATTAACCCAATCCTATACTTCCAGGCTCGAAAGTTATTAGCCCCTTCAAGCTTATCCTCAAGCTTGGTGTGGTGAGACATCTTAAAGAGTACTTCAAATGGAAATAGAAGAGATTTAGGTCTTACCACTTGCTTTGCTAAACACTGGATCTGGTCCCAGATTAGGGTTTGTCGAAAAAACCCTAAAAATTTCAAAAGTGAATTTCAACTTTCTGAAAGGATAGAAATATGTGCCTTGATGATCTGATCAGCTTGGTGTATTCATAATTTGAGATCTGCAAAGCTTCACCCTTTAGAATTGCCCTTTTTTGTTCTCGGATTCACTAGGGAGGACCCTGAATCAGGGTTTGAGTTTCCTAGAGATTTACCCAGCCAAAAATCTCGATCCAAAGCTCTAAACTTCGATTTGTCCAAGGAGCTTCCAACTATGTCTTCAGATTTTAGAAATTCCTATTTTTGTGGAAACCCTAATTTTTAGGGCCAAATCTGAAAATGATCAATATTGAATTATGATTGGACAGATAGATTCTCCTTGATGAGTAGAGTCAATCTACTATACTTCTTTTCCAAAATATGTGGAGACAAACCCAATAAACAAGAAACCCTAGTTTCTGTCACTGCACAATGTCTTCTTCTCAGGTTAGCTCTGATACCATGTTAAATTTTGAGCATTAATTCACAATACTCTAGGATCTTTAGTGAGAGAATAACAAGTACATTATATCAATGCATATCAATCATAAAAAGCATGTCAATCATCACAAGAAGCAAAAGCATGAGAGACAATAGACACATAGAGTTTCCGTGGGGAAAACCCTAAGGTGAAAAACCCCATAACTTCTTCAGAAATAGATAGAGCAATAGCTCAACCAAAGTACAACCAAATACACAGAGATAGTCTTCTACTGGCAGATGATCCTCCTCCTCACATGTGCGCCACTTTCTGAGTGAAGGAAGAATGAGTTCTAAGTGATCCAAATAGAGATTTCCCGATCTCTATTTATACTTGTCATGTTTGCCCAATAACCTTATGGGGCCAACTTGTCTAGCTAGGTACAATAACTTCATATTACATTATATCGGGCCGACCCCTTACAAGGTGGTCTAATAACCCATTGGAAAGTTAACACACTTGTGACACTTGTCAATACAAATGACGACACTTGCGTATAGAGGAATAATACATCTCTATAGGAGTACAATAGATATATAAATGAAATACATTCCGACGTTACATATACATCAACAGAGTTTGCGCCATCCACGCATCCAAGGATTGTGCAGTAATGAGTACTTCCCGTGGCCCAACGATAAGTTATAGACAACTTATCTCGCGGCACTTACGACGGATCGACCCGTCAACTAGACGACGCTTCTGCTCGAAACTTGATTAAATCTAACCAATATTACTTAGCATTCTTTATCCATTCAACACATTCAGGTTCTTATCGTATGTTGCATACAATTGAATAAACATACAAAACTGCATGCCCCAATATCGCGCTTAAATTCAACGTTCAACTATGTGACTAATCGGCAGATTCATACATTCAAAGACTTATAAGTGCTGAATACTTAACATTCATCCACACATGTATTGCTTAACATATTATTCTCATTCTCTTGCGACGAATACATATAAAAGCAATCACATAACAGACAACTGCAATATTAAACATCCATACCAAGGAAATGAACAGTCGCAAACATACAATAATCACATAACACAGATTTTAACGTGGTTCACCCCCCAGATGGAGGCTACGTCCATAAGAATAGTTGTGAATAATGATCTTTTGGGAAGGGTATAACTGTTCTTAGTTGGTGCACTCAGGTGCAGACTCTATTTTCTCTCATATAGGTCTCTGCGCACTCAGCTGCAGAGCCTTTACAATAGCTTCACACTCAAAAGATCTAACAATATTCACTAACACAACAATGACGAGTTCAATGAGAGATTAACCCTTTCCCATACAAAAATGCCTTACTTATAGATCACGCCCACGGGCCATGTCTTTACAATCAATAGGTAAAACCCTTAGGTTTAAAAAATTGGCATGGCTAACTTCCAACTTGATTGTCACCGTCGACAGCTTACTCCGCCTGCTCGAGGCCGTTCCAGCTGGGCCACTCATGGCTTGCATGCGCCTCTAACAGTCGCAGTCCTCAAAATGGTTAGATTGCATCATGGCCTGTCCCTTTCCACTACTTCTGCCTGCCTATTACCGTCGATGTTGTGGCCTAGCTTCTCAACTGCTTGCTGCCTCTCTCTCTAATAGTCCCTATCATCTGTCTTCATTTACCAAAACAACTCTCTTTCTCTGCTCTGACCTTTCCTTTCATTCTTTACCCAAAATAGTTGTTGCGCGACATCTCCACCTCCGCGTTTTGTGTAACTCTGCCTTACCATCTATGTTAAATTTTGAGCATTAATTCACAATACTCTTGGATCTTTACTGAGAGAATAACATATACAGTATATCAATGCATAACAATCACAATAAGCATGACAAGCATCACAAGAATCAAAAGCATGAGAGACAAGAGACATAGAGTTTCCGTGGGGAAAACCCTAAGGTGAAAAACCCCACAACTTCCTTAGAGATAGAGAGAGAAATGGCTCAACCAAAGTACAACCAAAATACACTTGAGATAGTCTCTTGGTAGCAGATGATCCTCCTCCTCACTAGTGTGCCACTTTCTAAGTGAGAGAGATATGACTTTCCAAATGATCCAAATAGAGATCTCCTGATCTCTATTTATACTTAACCTATTTTCCGAGTTACACTAAGGGGCTGACTTGTCTATCTAGATACATCCAAAATATAATATATATTTTAGGGCCGATCCCACACATGGTGGTCTAATAACCCATCGGCAAGTACACACACTTGCGACACTTGTCAATCCACATGATGACACTTCCTTATAGAGGAATAACACATATCTTATAAGGGTACAATAAATATATATGAAATACACAGATGAAATACATTCCGAAGTTACATATACATCAACACTCCCTCTTAACTAGGAAGGTATTTCTCGACACAGTTCTGCTAGACAAGTCTTCTTCTCGGGATCATCATCATCGATGCATTGTCATCATCATCGTAACTGCTGCTACTATCTCAACCAATATCTAACTCTACTCGTCATAGGAATTTCTACAGAGCCAGTCCTTTTTCATACTAGATGTAGACCCACCACCTGTAAGTCTTCATCATCTGTGCGAATGGTCTGATAGAGGTGGCCTCTCAGGACTAATTTTATGTGCGGATGCAATATCGGAAAGAGTATCCCAGGAACATTTATGTGTCTAAGCATGACCAACAATATCTCCCAGGACTGATTACATGCATCTCCTCCACAATACCCTTAAAGAGCATCCCAGGAACATTTATGTGCCGCAGCACGACCGACAAGATCTCTAAAGAGCATCCCAGGACTTATTACGAGCATACAGCTCAACCTCTCGGATCTCTGGGACTGATTACATGTGGATAGACAAAACCTTTAAAGAGCATCCCAAGAACATTTATGTGCCTTAGCACGATCGGCAAGATATCTAAAGAGCATCCCAAGACTAATTATGAGCATGCAGCTCAACCTCTCAGATCTCTAGGACTGATTACATGTCTCCGTAGTAATACCTCATCCCAGGACTGATTACGAGCACACAGCTCAACCTATAGGATATCTGAGGACTAATTACATACTACATAGCAATACCGGAAAGAGTACCCTAGGAAACTTTATGTGCTGCAGCACGACCGGCAAGATCTCCCAGAACTGATTACATGCTATTTGCACAACCTGCCACATATCATCTTTGACCTCCAAGTATCAACCTGATACTCATGATCCAAAGGATCATCATTGCACGAGGCATCATCCTGATGCCCATGATCATATTGATCATCATCACTATACCATCCTGGTACATATCATCTGGAGCAACATCCTGAAGCTCATCATCATGATCATCCTAATCATACAATGCATCCACCTGATGCATACCAAGTATCTACCTAATACATATCATCATACATGATCCACCTAATCATACAGTGTATCCACCTGATACAAATACAAATACATGATCATAACTAATACATATCAATATACATGATCTACCTGATCATACAATGTATCCACCTGATACATATACAGATACATGGTCCAAGCATCCAACATGATGCATATACAAAATGCATACAAATGATCCAACTGATCATATCCAACATCCAACATGATCCATACATACATAAATGATCCAACTGATCATATCCAGCATCATCACTATGTGTACATACATACAAATATAAATGATCCAACTGATCATATCCAGCATCAACACGATGTGTACATACATACAAATATAAATGATCCAACTGATCATATCCAACATCAACACGCTGCGTACATACATACAAATATAAATGATCCAACTGATCATATCCAACATCAACACGATGCATACATACATACAAATATAAATGATCCAACTGATCATATCCAGCATCCAACATGGTGCATATACAGAGCAGTAACTGGAGCATCGTCTTGATACTAATCATCCAGTGCTTACATCCACAGCCATGTTAAGGATCCTCCTACCAACATGCTTGGAATGGCTTTAGCAAATGTGTCCATCACTTCTTCCTTGAAGTGTCGTCGATCTGAAGAACACCAAGCCTCTCCCTGAAGTACTCGAACTTCACCCTGGCTAGTGGCTTCGTCAGCACATGTGCAATCTGCTCGTCCGTCGTGACATACAGGAGCTTCACGGCTCCTCTCTACACCATATCCCCGATATAGTGATATTTGATCTCTATGTGTTTCGACCTATCATGAAACACTGGGTTCTCAGACAACTTCACACAACTCTGGTTATCGCAAAATATACCAGTAGCATCCAATGGGAGATCAAATAATTCAGACAGTAGCTTCTGTAGCCATACTGTGTCACAACTAGTTGAACAAGATGCAACATACACTGCCTCAGCTGTACTCAGTGCTACACAGGACTGCTTCCTGCTAAACCAAGAGATCACACTTGATCCCATACTGAAGCAGCACCCAGATGTGCTCTTCCTATCTGCAGCACTACCAACCCAATCTGAATCAACATAACCCTACATGTTAAACTTTTGATTCACTTCATACTTGAGCCCATAATCCACTGCACCCTTCAAGTACCTCAGAACATGCTTTACATCAACCAGGTGAACACTCCTTGGATCCATCAGGAACTAGCTCAATGTGTTCACAGCAAAGAAAATATCTGGTCTCATGTTCGTCAGGTACATCAAGGACCCAATCATCTGACGATACATAGAGAGATCAATCGGCTCAGATGAAGCATCACATAGAAGCTTTAGATTCGATGCCATGGGTGTGGCCATGGCCTTGCAATCCATCATCCCAAATCTCTTCAGGATATCTATTGTGTACTTCCCTTGACCAAGGAATATCCCACCTGAATTCTGCCACACCTCCATACCTAGGAAATAATGCATCATTCCCAAATCTTTCATACCGAACTCAGCAGCAAGCTTCCTCTTAGTATCTGCAATTAGTCTGTCATCTCCTGTTACAAATAAGTTATCCACATACAGGAGTAGAATCACAGGATTCCCCTCCTCAACCTTGTAGTAGGGGTTGGAATCCGCTTTACTCTTGGTAAAGCCCAAACTAGATAGGAAATTGTACATTCTACCATACCAGGTTCTGGGAGCTTGCTTCAAGCCATACAAGGCTTTCTTCAATCTGCACACATATGACTCCCTATCATGTATTTCAAAACCAAGTGGATACTCCACATATACTTCCTCTTCAACTACACCATTCAAGAAAGTAGTCTTGACATCCATCTGGTGTATTTTCCATTTCATTGCTGCAGCCAGGGAAAGTACTGTTCTGATGGAATTATACCTGGCTATAGGTGCAAAAGTTTCTTCATAATCTATTCCCTCTTTCTGAGAGAAGCCACAAGCTATGAATCTTGCTTTGTATTTCTCTACACTGCCATCTGCAACATGCTTGATTTTGTAGATCCATTTGGAAGTCACAACAGACTTCTCTTTAGGTCTTGGGACAACATCCCAAACATCATTCTTCATTATCGATTGGTATTCCTCAACCATGGCATCCTTCCATTCTTTCTTTTCCACTGCTTCTTCATAACTAGAAGGTTCTTTGTTCATAATGTCACAGAGTAAAGCAACATAGCTGGTATGTGATTTGGTTCTCTTTTTTGCTCTATGTTCTTTTTCTAGAATGCCAAATCTTTCTGCATCTTGAATGAGCTCTCTAGCCCATGTAGGTTTCTTCTTGTGAGAGTTATCCTCACGGGGTGGATCTATAGGTTCTTTCGGATCTTCAAACTCACGAACAACTTTTGGAATTGCTTCAGTCATGGTAGTGTCTTGAAATCTAGTTTCCTTAGGTTCTTCATAAACTTCGATAGGTGCCTTCCTTGATTTTATAAATGTTGAGTTTTCATCAAATGTTACATCCCTGCTAACATCAATCTTCTTGAACCCTGGAAAGTATATTCTGTAAGCCTTCGAGCTTTCACTATAACCCACAAAGATACCCTTCTTTCCTGAAGGATCTATATTGGTACTCTTTTCCTTTGGGACATGAGTGTATACTGGACAACCAAATATTCTGAGATGGCTGACTTTAGGTTTCTTACTAGAAAAGACCTCTTCTGGTGTCTTGTTTTCCAATATCTTGTGGGGTGTTCTGTTATGCACATATACAGTTGTTCTAGCTGCTTCTTCCCATAGATGCATAGGTAGATCCTGGTCATGTAGCATTGCCCTTGCTGCTTCCATGATTGTTCAGTTCTTCCTTTCTACAACTCCATTCTGTTGAGGATTATGAGGAGCAGTCAACTCCCTCTTAATCACTGAATCACTACAAAGCTTCTTGAAGTCTTCTAAGGTGAATTCTCCACCATTGTCGGATCTGAATGTTTTGATCTTCTTGTTAGTTTGATTCTCCATCAAGGTTTTGAATTCTTTGAACTTATCAAACACCTCATCTTTGTTCTTCAAGAAGTATACCCAAGTATTCCTGGAGAATTCATCAATAAATGAGACATAGTAAACGTACCCACTTAGAGAACTGGATGACATAGGACCACATACATCTGAGTGGATGATTTCCAGGATATCTTTTGCCTTGCTTTCACTACTTGGGAAAGCCTTCTTAATATTATTACCTTTTGCACATCCTTTGCAAACATCTTCTTGTTTGGTCCCTATTTCGGGAAGACCGTCTACAGCCTTGCTTGCAATTGGAAGTGCCCTATAGTGCATATGAGCAAGTCTTCTATGCCAAATTTCACTTGGATCCATGGATTCATGCACGATGGCATGTTCAGGTTGTCCATTTAATTTATACAAACCTCCCTCTTGCTCTCCAATCACTACTGCATCATCCATGGTCTTTCCCTTTGGCCACATTAGGACTTGGCCATCCACAAATGCAACCCTCATACCTTTTGCATCGAATGTAGAGATGGACAGTAATTTCTTCTTGAGCCCAGGTACATAAAGGAATTCTTTCATCTTCAAAGATTTTCCAGAATCTAGGTTGTAGGAGGCTTCACCACTTCCTTTGATTGGGTATTGATAATCATCCCCAAGTTTCACCTGATGGGGTGATTCATGTTCAGATAGATTCACAAAAGATTCCTTAAACCCAGTCATGTGTTTGGAAGCCCCACTATCAATTAACCAATCATTACAACCATGGGAGATAGTACCTGTTAGAGCAGAGATTAGAACATACTCTTCTTCACTTGATGAGTCATCATTGCTATCATCACTTTCTGCCCTAGCCTTCTTCTTTGGAGGTTCATCATCTTCGGCAGCATGAGCATGGTACCTTGTTTTGTTACCCTTCTTCTTCTTGCTGGAGTTGTTGTTGTTTTGTTTGTCCCTTTTGTTCTTGGGACATTTTGAAGCAAAGTGACCCTTCTCATTACAAGTGAAACACCTTAGATCTTTCTTGTCTTTGTGAAAATGATGAGAAGATTTCTTCTTGTGATGGGATGCCTCCCTCTTGAACTTGCCCTTCTTAGTGTGAGCTGTGAGAGCTTGATCTTCATTTCCCATCTTCTCTTCTCTTACCACAAGCCTTGCTTCTTCTTCAGAACATTCCTCCCATAATCTGCTAAAGGAGATTAACTTCTTTCTGGCACAGATCCCCTGGATAAAAGAGTCCCATGACCTAGGTAGGCCATTCAAAGTAGTCATAACAATTTCACCATTCTCCACCATTTCATCTACAGCTTCAATTTGTTTCTTGATTTGAGAGACCTTGGACAAATAGGATTGAATGGTTTCTCCATTCGACATCTTGACCCCTTTCAATTGATTCCGCAGGGTCATCTTCTGATTTATGTTCTTTCCTTCAAATAGCTTGGTCAAGGAGTCAAACATAGCCTTGGGTGTCTTTAGAGAAGACACATGGGGTATGAGATGGTCTTTGATAGAATCAGCAATGATTCTCTTTGCCTTGACCAAGTTCTTCTTATGCAATACCTTAGCGTCTTCATCCTCTGGGATAGGGATGTCTTCTTTTATATATGAGTCCAACTCATTCTCTTCCAGGATTAACCCAATCCTATACTTCCAAGCTCGGAAGTTATCATCCCCTTCAAGCTTATCCTCAAGCTTGGTGTGGTGAGACATCTTAAAGAGTACTTCAAATGGAAATAGAAAAGATTTAGGTCCTACCACTTGAAATGCTAAAAACTGGATCTGGTCCTGAATTAGGGTTTGTCGAAAAAACCCTAAAAATTCAAAATGTGAATTTCAAATTTCTAAAAGGATAGAAAGATGCACCTTGATGAGCTGATCAGCCTGGTGTATTCGGAATTTGAGATCAGTAAAGCTTTACCCTTTAGATTTTCCTTTTTGTCCTTTTGGGTTCACTAGGGAGAGCCCTGAATTAGGGTTTGAGTTTCCCGGGGATCTACCCAGCCAAAAATTTTGATCCAAATCTCTAAACTTTGATTTGTGCAAGGAGCTTCCATCTATGGCTTCAGATTTCAGAAATTCCTTTTTTGGTGGAAAAACTAATTTTTAGGGCCAAATCTAAAAAATGCTCAGAATTGAATTCTGATTGGATAGATAGATTCTCCTTGATGAGTAGAGTCAATCTACTATACTACTTTTCCAAAAACGGTGGAGAGAAACCCAATAGACAAGAAACTCAAGTTTCCGTCACTGCAAAATGTCTTCTTCTCAGGTTAGCTCTGATACCATGTTAAATTTTGAGCATTAATTCACAATACTCTTGGATCTTTACTGAGAGAATAACATATATAGTATATTAATGCATAACAATCACAATAAGCATGACAAGCATCACAAGAATCAAAAGCATGAGAGACAAGAGACACAGAGTTTTCGTGGGGAAAACCCTAAGGTGAAAAACCCCACAACTTCCTCAGAGATAGAGAGAGAAATGGATCAACCAAAGTACAACCAAAATACACTTGAGATAGTCTCCTAGTAGCAGATGATCCTCCTCCTCACTGGTGTGCCACTTTCTGAGTGAGAGAGATATGACTTTCCAAATGATCCAAATAGAGATCTCCTGATCTCTATTTATACTTAACCTGTTTTCCCAGTTACACTATGGGGCCGACTTGTCTATCTAGATACATCCACAATATAATATATATTTCAGGGCTGACCCCACACATGGTGGTCTAATAACCCATTGGCAAGTACACACACTTGCAACACTTGTCAATCCACATGACAACACTTCCTTATAGAGGAATAACACATCTCTTATAAGGGTACAATAAATATAAATGAAATACACAGATGGAATACATTCCAAAGTTACATATACATCAACAATCTACCACTACATGACAATGCACAGTTCTCAAAACTACTTCCATCCCTTGCCACAGCACACAATGTGTGATTTCCAACACTTGTATATTTTCTAACTTCCTTGGGCACCTCCCAACAGGCCCCCAACACTCACCTATGGCTCGTCCCGATCCACTTCCACTTGCAGACTCTGGGGCTGCATCTTCCACCGTACCTAGCTTTAATGTAAAGCTTTGCAGAGTTCCTCCTAACTCTGCAACTATCTCCTTGGCTCTTTGTTCGAAACCTTGAAGCATCTCCAAAGTTGCCTGCAAGACCTTATCCTTAGCCACTTGTTCCTTCATGGTTCCTTTTGCGGCCTGACGTTCCACGAACTTCGCGTCAAATTGCTACATCAACTCAAGGCCTTCTTGTTCAATGGGTTGCAACCTGGAAGATTTGGAAGCCTCCTTCTCTCTAAGCGCTACCAGCACTTTCTGCAGCTCTTTGACTTCATTAAAATTCTGTATTTTTTCCCTTGCCGGTGCAGTCTTTACCTCTACACTTGCAGCGTCTACTTGCTGCTATGTCCACTGCAAATATGCCTTTATCTGCTGAAGTGTGGGGTCCTCATTAAACCCAGTTACTATTATTGTTATCTCTTCAAGTAAATCCTGGCATTTTGTTATTTCCGATGAAATGCCATCCATAGTGGCTTTCACCTCCTCAACTGGAGTTGGGCACTGATCCGATGGAATGACAGGGTGCCTAGCCTCCAGCTCTACGATCTTTTCTTTGTAATAAGCCTCCATTTGTATCTTCTTGGAAGTGAAGGACTCTACCTTGGCCCCAATTTTCTTTATCGTGTTCTCCACATCATCCTCTTCTTCTCATTCTTCTATTTTTGCGCAGACCGTTGAAATGGTCTCCTTCAACTTTCGGTCTTTTTCCTTGGCTGCGCTTTACTCTTGCTTGTTGTTATCTGATTTCTACCTTAACTAATTGATATATTCAGTTAACTGTGTGCACTAATCATATGAGGCTAGGCCTCTCTCATGAATCTCTTTCGCAACCCTTATGTGCAACTCATTCAAGTCCTCTAGGGGAAAGGCCCCAATATTCAGGTCAAGGCGTGCAGTCTTTACTGCCTCCTTAACCGCTTCATTTGGATAAATGAGGTAGCTTGGTTCAAGGTTCAACACGCGCAAATACTTACTTGCAGCAACAGGTGGTCTTCTTTGTGCGCTTTCCCCCGTTGACATACCATTAGAATCTGAACTTGGCTGCCCCAACCCCATATGGGCTACCATTGTCTTGACCTCATCCATAGCTTGGATTATTGTCAATTGGATTTGTTCTTGTTTGGATTCTTTTTTGGTCTGGGTCTCTTCCCACGCTTCGTGGACCTTGGTTGCGATGATCTCGCAATCATCTGGATGTAGTACTGGCCCGAACTCAGTTTTTTTGGACTTCCTCTTTGTTCGTCTGCTTTGCGATTGGGCAGGGACTTGAGTGCCCTTTCTTTTACCTGCTACCATCTCTGTATGTGCACTCTGCATATCCTCCTTTTCCTTCTCAATGGGAGTACCAGCTGGTAGCCCTCCCTTCTTCCCGTTTCCTGCTTATGTTTCTTCCTTATCTTCTTGTGTGCTCTCCTCATCTGAGCCTTTTACATCAATCTTGTGTGATATAGGTTCTACCTGTTGTTCATAGTCTGATGCATGATCTCGTGACACACGAAATTTCTAGTCATCATCCCAATGCTCCATCATCTGCTCGATGGTCTCTTCATCTAGTCGATAAAACCCTGGATACCATAATCCTTCCTACGCATCAGCCATTGGCTGAATGTGTGACTGATGCCTCCTCACGCTAAACCTCATGATGCATGTATACTTGTCGGTCAACGGTTTTGAAATGCACGGCATTGCCATAATCGCCTCGCACAACTGGTGATAATAGACATAAAAGAATTTAGCCGTATGTCGCTATCTGGACGCCTTCGAGTTCTCCCATAGGTTCAAAAAATGCGTTCCATGACCTTGCGCTACTAAGGTCAGAACCCCTTGATACCCCTCTGGCTCTTTCCAGCCTACATAGGCTATTAATAGTAGCAGCCAACTGAAATGGAATGTTGTTCCATTATCTTGTGTATCTTGAACATCTGCTAGGAACTCGTTCAGTAAGAACTTGCACCAATTGTAGGATTTTCCCCGCAATACTTTAGAAGCTACTTTGATTGCGACTGCGGGTACCTCGGGTGGCCTACAATTGCGCAGTAGCTTTCCTGTGAGCATCTAGGTAGTAAAATTTGTGGTGCGATAATTGATATCGATGGTTGGGAACCCACGTCCCTTCTGCACTACACCGAATTCTTTTGCTACTTTAGCGCTCAGACCTCTATCCTACACCCTCTTTATTATCAGGTCGGCTGGGTCCTGGCCTCTTTTATTCAGGCCTGTAATATGATGTACTAGATCAATGTTGTTATGAATGTGGATGTCGAGCCATAAGAAGCCTTCATGTACGCAAGTGAGTAATGTGCACACTATTGTGAAAAACTCGGGACTCTTAGTAAAGTGCGGCATTTGTAGTAAGTTTAACAAGCCTGATGGCCGAATGGCCTTTAGCCAATCTTGTACTTCCATTCTGTCGGCGCCAGTCTATTCATCCTTTACCCAATTGAAATATCTGTCAGGTCTAAATTGCAGGTAAGTCTTTGGCATTGCCAGCGTATTTTCAAGTAAGTCCAGGTCATCCAGCTTGCAAGCTGGTACACCACCCAGTAAATTCTCCTCTATCTTCACCCTGGTAGAAATAGTGGGTATCGGGATTTCATACCTAAAATTATTTTCTATGTGGACTGGTGGGGTGTCAAGCTTCCATGGAGGGATGTAGTCCAGCATTGGATAAATAGGTAGGTTCTGAGCTGAGGCCAACTGCTGCAATGGTACTTCGAACCCCCCTGCTCTGTAGTTGGCTCTTTTCGCTTGCTGCTTCCTGCAGCCTACCTTGTTGAACTCCGGGATGCCCTTGCCTTTGTCATCATCATTGCTGCTGGAATCCCTCCTTGCTCAAACAACCAGGATATATCCTCCAACTCAACCTGGTCACTTATAAAATGCTTTGTTCGCTCGGCTCTCAAGTAGTTCAAGTGCTTCATAAAAATGGTTGAGTGGCCGAGTGAGGCCTATTTATAGCCTTAGTTGGGCTACAACGTGGTCATCACCGGTTTGTGAGGCACTTAATGCCATATTAATGTGTAACTCCTGCCTAAGATCTTGGTCGTGCCATTCGATCCTCATCATTAGGCTAGATCTGTTTCCTTAAATGCAAAAAGGTTGCTTGGCAAGCCAGCGTGTCAACTCCATCGAGTCAGCATTAATGGCTCATCTTGCTAGCCGGATTTCGATGCTAAACTAGTCACTTCAGCCTTTAATGTGTTCCAAATTGTCACATCCGCCCTTAAATTTGAACTTTACCAATGGCACCAAATTGGTTAACGGCCCACTAACTAGCCGACAGATGTCATCGTAATGGTTTCTGTCATAATGTGATGGTGTTCTAACAGGATGTTCACCTTGGGGTGCACATTCAATGTGGTGTTTTGCGCGACTGTAGTTTGCGCGATGTCTGCACAATTCTTACTTTGAAGCACGGTGTGCGGCTTCTTGTTTTTTTTTTTTCATGTGTGCAACTTCAACAATGTTGCGCAGTACGCCTCCCTTGATCATACAGGATTTTGCGTAGCCAGACTATCGTGGTAAAGATTTAGTCTGCTACCATTTATCAAACTTGGCAAGGTATCTCTGGCTAATTAGCTAATTGGACTGCGCCACCATTAGTAACATGCACTACAGTATATGGGTCAATCCAATGCATCTTAAATTTTCCAGGAAATTTCATGAATTAGCTATCATACAGGAGGACTAGATCACCTACCTGAAAGGTCTTGTTTTTGATGTGGCGATCATGCCATGCTTTTCGCGCTCTTTCTGTACTTGTTGGTGGAATCCTGCGATGGAGCGATCTTCCTCCAGCCCAACCAAGTGTAGGATCCTTTCTTCTAGAGCTACGCGATCTGCCATGCCTGTAAACGCGACTATGCGCAAACTAGGAATGATATATTCCGTTGGCATTATTACCTCTTTCCCATAAGCCAACCTAAAAGGTGTGTGTCCAGTCAATTTCTTACATGTATTTCTATATGCCCATAACACAGATGGAATGTGCAGGTCCCAATCGTCCCTATTCACATTGCATATTTTGGTTAGCGCATTCTCTAGTACTTTGTTAAATGCTTCAACAGTTCCATTCGTCTATGGATGATAAGGCATACTACACTGATGATGAAAATAGAACTCTTCAATCAAAGCTTCAATGGTTCTATTCAGAAAGTGAGTGCCTTGATCACTAATCAAAATCTTCAGGCATCCAAACCTTGTAAGGATGTTTTCATATATAAACCCTGCAGTTGTAGCTGCGCTACAATCTTTCACTAGCTTTTCTTCTACCCATCTATTGAGGTAATCAGTTGTGGTAATAATGTACCTTACACCATGTCTCTTCCTTGGTGGGTTAATAGGACCCACAAAATCAATAGCCCATTTCTCAAATGCCTACAATGTTATCTGTGGATTTAAGGGCATTTCATCCCTGCATGATGGCTTCCCTGTCCTCTGACAGACATCACAACTCTGGAAATGTTCCTTCGAATCTTTATGAATTGTAGGCCAGCATAGCCCTACACAAAATATCTTCTGCACAGTAGCTCTTCCTACATAGTTTCCTCCTGCAACTCCTGAGTGTGCATCATCCAATATGAATGGCTTCTCATATTCTAGTACACATCTATGCAGTACTTTGTCTGGTCCCAGCTTGTATAGCTGACCTGTGATTATAGTGAAGTCTGCTACGCGCACTACCAGCTGCTTCTTTTGGCTATGTAGTGAGCTCCTTAGGTGCCATCCCTGTGGTTAAAATGTCAATGATGTCTTGATAGTAATCATCTGCAACTTGTATAGCAAACAACTATGCATCAGGCAAATTGTCCTCCAGATTTATAGGTTCCTCTCCTGACTTGATCCTTGATAGATGATCAGGTCCTAAATTCAATCTAACAGGCTTAACAACAATTTCAAAATCATACTCCTGAAAGAGTAGTAACCATCTGCATATGCGCCCCCCTAACACTGGCTTATTGACCAGGTATTTCAAAGCAGAATGGTTAGTGAACATGGAGAAATGCAAACCAAGCAAGTAATGTCTGAACTTTTGTAGCGCATAGACCATAGCGAGTCCTTCTCACTCAGTAGTGGTATAATTCTTCTCAGCAGATGAAAGCTTTCTACTGGAAAATGCAATGGGATAATCAATACCTCCCTCTCCCAGCTAAGCAAGAACAATTCCCAGCGCGATACATGATGCATCAATGTGAACATGAAACGGATTCTCCCAATCTAGAAAAAACCAGGATCGACACAGTCACCATCTTTTCTTTTAATGTATGAAAAACTTGTTCACATTCGTCATTCCAGAGGAATGACACGTCTTTCTTCAGCAGCTTCTGCATAGCTGTGGTTATTTGCGCATACCCTTTTATAAATTTCCTATAATAACCGGTATGTCCCAATGTAGTGTGCAACTACTTAACTGAGTTTGGTGTTGGTAAATTCACAATGACTGTGATCTTAGTAGGATCAACCATCAAGCCCTGTTTGCACACAATGTGTCCCAACAAGATGCCATAGGGTACATAGAAAACTCACTTCTTCAGATTTAATGAAATTTAATGCTATCTGCATTTCTCCAGCATCGTCCTGAGGTTCGTGGCATGGTTCTTCAGTAGGCCAAAAATGGTCCAATCGTCAAAATAAACCTCTAATAATTTATGGATGTAATCTTTAAATGCTGCGACGACCACTCTGGAAAATATGCCAGGTGCGTTCTTCAACCCAGAAGGCATCACTGTGTACTGGAACGACCCCCATTCTGTAGTAAAAGTAGTCTTGTGCTTATCTGCGCAATCAATCCTAATTTGATGGTATCCAGAGAATCCATTAGTAAAGGAATATGGCTCATTCCCTCCGACATTATCAAGTACTTCATCTGTGGAAGGGGTAGGAAATGGGTCATGCATCGAAGTGTCATTCCTCTTTCTCAAATCCTGATTTCACCCTTTTTTTTCTTATCATGGATAACCATCGGGATTATCCACTCAAATTCTTCAACCGGCTCAATGATCCCTGCATCGAGCATCTTATTGAGTTCTTCCTTAACTCATTCTTTGTAGTGTTGATTCAGTCTATATGGTCTCTGCTTCATAGGCTTTGCACTAGGTTTAAGAGGAATTTTCATCACTCCTAAGTCCACCAAAATTCCTTTCATCTCTGTGAACTTAGTCGGGAATAATTCTCAATATTCCTATAATATGGCTACAACTTCGTCAACTGTAACTTCATCCCAATAGTCTCTGATAGCTCCAAACTTTGGCTCTTCGCTGGTGCCAATGTTCACTTTTCTTGTTTTCACAGGTCCACTCATATCTGGAATTTTCAGTGGAGGTCCTTCTACCACAGGCGATCCCTCTGAATCGGGTATTTGTATATTGCGCAGGTCCTCCTCATCACTGTCTGCTTTATCCTCGTAGTCCTCAACAATGTGATAACAATCAAGAGCGTGCTCTAGCTATTCTTCCCAATCTGGTTCTAGGCACTTAGGTACGCCATTTTCTCCAAAGAATTCTTCTAATGTCATATGTTCTTGAGTACAATCTGGTCGGAATATTCTTTCCTTAATAATATGCAGTGCATCATTAATACATGGATGTTCGTCTTTGAAACTGAAATCCTATTGGAAGCTTGTAGTTAGGCTAGACCAGTCCATTGTGCCTCTGCGCAACTCCAGGTCTAGGTACAACTTCTTCGGAATCAGTTCTTCCAACACGTGCACAAACAGATGCACCCATTATGTATGTGGTCTTTCCTTCCAAGCTACTAAATAGACTTGAATATGCTCTCTTGGATCTGTTTGTCCATTATATTTCTCAAATGATAAGGTGACCTTATCAACAAACTAGATTTGCATCTTAATTCTGCACTGATCCCATGTTGTCAGTGTCTACTTATGCGCGGCGCACCATCTGGAAAGTGTATCGTGCAATGCCACGTCTAATGCTTGTAAGCGATGTTCTTCTGCAATTGTTGCAGTATATTCATTGATAAAAGAATAAACACTAGAGAAACCATCATAGCCAGGGATTGGGCTTACCTCCTTTCCAATCCAGTGCAATGACTTTGTGATCCACGCACATCTCCTCACAGATACTTCATGCAATTTACTTTGCCAATTTTCCAGTCCTGCATTAGAGTTTGAAATGCAAGAAGTGTCATAGCGCCAGCTGAGTGTCCCATCCGCAGTTGGATTAATATAATTAGCAGTATTGGTTTTCATCTTGTAAATACGGTCCAAATCTTGGGCTCTAGATTCTTCCTGAATCAGTTCAAAATATCGTTTGCCCTGCGAGGGATCCAACGGAAAGATGACCTTGATATCGTTGCCTTCAAATATCATTTTCATGGTCTTCAAATGGATAATGGTGGAGTTAGGCATTTCCCAATTGATACCCAGCAGCGCTGGATAAGGATGGCTATCATCCACGATTTCAATCACCTTGAAATATGCATAGCTGCGCACTTTGTCAATGTCAACAATAGTGTTTGGTAACCTCCCCAAAAGTATAACGATCCCTTTATTAGCCATTATTAACTGTAGTGGTGATCACTGTAACTTTGGTTTTCCCATCTAATGCCATGTCTGCTTGGTTAAGACATTTACTTCGGATCCAAGATCAAGAATGATCTCATCCATCTCATAGTCCCCAATCTGAGCAGTTAACCGCATTTCCCTCCTTGTTCTTTTGGGACTCCTGATGTTATGCACTAGGCCCTATGCAGCACCCTTCTCACTGCATGGCTCGTACTAGCTAAGTAGTTTTTAAAATTCCATGAAAGCATCTACACTCATCAATAACTTCATGCAGCTCCGTAGGAATTGCGTAACAAAGGTCCCTGTATCTGTTGCATTGATTGTTAGTTTTTCAGAATTTACTTCAATCTGATCTAGGATCTTAACTGAGAGAACAACATGTACAACATATCTACAGCATATCAATCATGGACACAATAATGCACGCACACAAGAGACACAAAGTTTACTTGGGGAAAACCATAAAGGTGAAAAACCCCAATAACTTCCTCAGAGATAGATAGAGCAATGATACAACCCAAGCATAAGAGATAGACATCTCCTAGCAGCAGCTTCTCCTCCTCCACAAGTTTTCCACTCTCCAAAGAGTGTGTGTGAGAATAGAATGATGAAATAGAGTGCCTCCCGCACTCTATTTATACTTGACTTGACTTGCCTAATAACCTTTACTAGGTCGGCCTCAACTTAACCACATAACACAAATCTGATTGGGCCAACACCCAATAGGGTGGTCTAATAACCCTTTGACCCACATGACTTATATAGGGCCGAACCCAACAAGGTGGCCTAATAACCCATCAAGTATAAGTTACAACACTTACAATATAAATGACGACACTTTTGTATAGAGGAATAATAACATCTCTATAGGAATACAATATACATATATGAAATACATTCTGAAGTTACATATACATCAACACTCCCTCTTAACTAGGAAGGTATTTCTCGACACAGGTCTTCTAGCACAAGTCTTCTTCTCTGGATCATCATCACTAGATAATCGTCATCGAGTCATCGTCATCGTCACTGCTACTGCTATCTCAATCAATCTTTGAATCTACTCGTCATAGGAAGTTCTACATAGCCAGTCCTTTTTCATACTGGATGTAGGCCCACCATCTGTAGGTCTTCATCATCACTGGCCATACTATGGAATCCTCAGGACTTATTACATGCATCACAAAACCTTGCGAAAGCATCCCAGGACTGATTACGTGCACACAACCGAACCTATCAGATCTCCTAGGGAGTTATTACATGTGACTGTCACAAAACCTTAAAAGAGTCTCTTGACTAGAAAGAACCCTAAAGAGCATATGAGGCCTTTTTCATCCTGTCCAGATCTCCAGGACTTATTACATGTGACCCCCACCACAAAACCTTAAAAGAGTGTCTTGTCAATCAAGAACCCTAAAGAGCATTTGAGGCCTTTTTCATCCTATCCAGATCTCCAGGACTTATTACATGTGGTCATGGCGATGCCTCAAAAGAGCATCTGAGGCCTTTTTCATCCTGTCCAGATCTCCCAGGTCTAATTACATGCCATAGGACAAAACCTTGAAAGAGAGTTTTCCAGATATCCCAGGGAGATATTATATGCTAGAGGCAAAACCTAGCAAGAGAATCTGCAAACCTCTCAGGGCGCTATTATATGTCCTCCCAAATCAAAACCTCGAAAGAGCATTTTCAGGATCTCCCAGGGAGCTATTATATGCCAGCGGCAAAACCTAGCAAGAGAATCTGCAAACCTCCTAGGGCGTTGTTATATGCTTATATGCACAACCTGTCCACGGCCACAGAGTATCAACCTGATACTCACCATACATCATCCTGATGTACACATGATCAACTTGATCATCATCACTGCATCGTCCTGACGCATGTCATCTGGAGCAACATCCTGAAGCTCATCATCCATGATCATCCTGATCATATAATGTATCCACCTTATACATATACAAATACATACACATGATCCAACTGATCATATCCAACATCCAACATGATGCATACATACATAAATGATCCAACTGATCATATCCAGCATCCAACATGATGCATACATACATAAATGATCCAACTGATCATATCCAACATCCAACATGATGCATACATACGTAAATGATCCAACTGATCATATCAAGCATCCAACATGATGCATATACATATATAGAGAAATAACTGGAGCGTCGTCGTGATGCTCATCATCCAGCGCTTACATCCATAGCCATGTGAAGTATCCTCCTTCCAGCATGCTTGGAATGGCTTCAGCAAATGTCTCCATCACTTCTTCCTTGAAGTGTCACTGATCTAAAGAACACTTATCCGTCGCAATATACAGAAGCTTCACTACTCCTCTGTACACCATATCCCTGATATATTGATATTTGATTTCTATGTGTTTTGACCTGTCGTGGAACATCGGGTTCTCAAACAGCTTCACACAACTCTGGTTGTCACAAAAGATACCAGTAGCCTCCAGCAGGAGATCAAATAACTCAGACAGTAGCTTCCTATGCCATACTGCCTCACAACTAGCTGAACAAGTTGCAACATACTTTGCTTCGGCTGTACTCAGTGCTCTACAGGATTTCTTCCTGCTAAACCAAGAGACCACACCTAATCCCATACTGAAGCAGCACTCAAAAGTGCTATTCCTATCTACAGCACTGCCTGCCCAATCTGAATCAACATAACCGTGCAGGTTAAACTTTTGATTCGCATCATACTTGAGCCCATAGTCAACCGTACCCTTCAGGTACCTAAGAATATGCTTTACAGGAACCAGGTGAACACCTCTGGGATCCGTTAGGAACTGGCTCAATGTGTTTACCGCAAAGAAAATATCTGGTCTCGTGTTCGTCAGGTACATCAAGGACCCAATCATCTGACGATACACAGTGACATCAACCAGATCAGATGAAGCATCACACAGAAGCTTCAGGTTCGATGCCATAGGTGTGGCCATGGCCTTGCAGTCCATCATCCCGAACCTCTTCAGCATCTCTACTGCATACTTCCCTTGTCCAAGGAAGATTCTATCTGCACTCTGCCACACCTCCATACCTAGAAAGTAGTGCATCATGCCCAAGTCCTTCATATCGAACTCGGCAACAAGATTCCGCTGCGTGTCGGAAATCAATCTATCCTCACCTGTAACAAATAGGTTATCCGCATACAAAAGTAGTATCACTGGATTTCCTTCCTCAACCTTGTAGTAAAGGTTGGAATCCGCTTTACTCTTGGTAAAGCCCAAACTGGATAGAAAGCTGTCTATCCTACCATACCAAGTTCTGCACATATATGACTCAAACCTGAGTGGCTGCTCCACATACACTTCCTCTTCGACTACACCATTCAAGAAAGTTGTCTTGAAATCCATCTGGTGTATCTTCCATTTTATCACTGCAGTCAGAGCAAGTACTAATGGAAGTGTATCTAGCTATAGGAGCAAAAGTCTCTTCATAATCAATTCCTCTTTCTGGGAGAGCCATGAGCTACAAATCTCACTTTGTATTTCTCTATGCTACCATCTGCAACATGCTTGATCTTATAGATCCATTTGGAAGTCACAACAAACTTCCCTTCAGGTCTTGGGACTGCATCCCAACCATCATTCTTCATGATCGATTGGTACTCCTTGATCATGGCATTCTTCCCGAATACTGGGAACTTCAATATTTTTAATATCTTCAATAGATAACTTTGTTGTTGAACAAATGTTGTAGTCCTTCTTTTGTAGGTGATGGTGTACGATCTTTCCTACAAAATAAGTTAAATTGCATGATTAGAAAACATCTCATAGTTTTCAGAACAAATTCTTACACATAAATAAATATGTCATACAATCATGCAATTATCTTAGCCAATGCTTCAATACAACATTTATTCATATCCCGTAACTTTCTAGATGCCTTCCAATCTCTACCAGAACATTGTTAAGAGTGTGCACAACTCCCAACATGTCAGCAAAGAGGTTTCATTCTAGATAAGTAGCAATGAAATGTTGTACAGTGCCATAGGCCACTTACCCATGTATATTAGTAGTATATTGTTCATCAATGCAGCTATGCACAACCTAATTCTAGGAACATCAGTATATACAGTATTGAATAGTATTATTTAAACAATCAAATATGCAAGAAATGATAATTCAAATACTTACCGTTGTTTGTTTATTGGGTTGACTCCCTCTCAGTCTTTGATTCCTTTCTGTAACTCCATTCTGATGTGGATTGTGAGAAGTGGTCAACTCCCTCTGAATATATGCATCCTTGCAGAAACTACTGAAGTGTGCTCCCTCTTGATATTTGCTTCCTGGATTACCTGTCCTTGAACTTATATCCATCCTTAATCATTATGCATGCTTATTAGTATCATCATTGTGTTATCCTCGAGGTCTCATACATAATCACACATTCATTAGTATAATCTTAATATTATCAAAACACAATAATCTTAAACATGCATAGTCCTGATCATTTGAAACACAGATAATAAACAGTAGTATTCAAGGTTTCAGGGAAGACTTCTTTTACTCATGCATATTCTTATTTGATCATAGGACTCTTCTGGTTAGTCAAATGATCAATTAGGATAAGAGACATAATATGCATAAACCCTTGATTACTTACATTTCTAACTTTATGAATAAACATAACCAATCATACCAAGTATACTTATATAAGGGATCCTAACACAAGGTAAGATTCTAACTTGATATAGGAAAAAAATACCTGGATTACTATGTTAGCTAGTTATGTCTAACATACCCACATGATGTCTTCTGGTTCTCTTCAATGACTTGTGCTAGTAACCTGCATGTCTCATAAGTTAACCATTGTAGAACCAAGTTATACATACCTCGTAAGTAGATCTTCTATGTGATCCATGACAATGGATGAATCTTTGTCTTCATGTAACCATGATCATATGCTCTTGAAGTAGAACATGATTTGTCTTTCTTGGTGTACCTTTCATGTTAGTGAACAACATAAACCTCATACAACATCACAATGCATTAGTACAATCATAAGTGTCAAAACCTTAATCAATGAATATCTTCTATCATGTATTCATAATTTTATTAAGGTCATATGACAAGTCTAGTAATTAATCAAGATTGTACTAATCGTAATGATATGAAGACAAAAATATCATAAACTTAACCATGAACAGAATTCAAAACATACATGTAAGTCATACCTATCGAGATTGCTTGTAATCTTCTTATGTAAGGCCTTATCCTCATCTCCCTCTGAAACAGGAACTTCTTCACTTATGCCAATCCATTTTCTTCTAGGATTAACCCAATCCACTTGATTTGTAGGAACTGGATCTGGAGCTAGATTAGGGTTTGTCAGAGAAACCCTAAAATTCAAACTTTTGAAAGGATAGAAAGATGCGCCTTGATGTGCTAATCAAGCCGGTATATTCAGAATTTGAAAACTGCAAAGTTTCACCCCTCAAAATTGCCTTTGAACCTTCCGGATCTTCTGGACAGGATCCCGAACTAGGGTTTGATAAAGCCCACCTTTCTACCCAACCAAAAGTTCAATCCAAAGCTCTAAACTTTGATTTTTCTGAGGAGCTTCCAGCCATGGTCACAGACTTCCAAAATTCCAACTTTTGCAGAAGCCCTAATTTTCCATCTTTCCGATCAAAGTCCTGAACTGGGGTTTGATCAATCCCGGTCTTCTTCCCAACCAAAAATAATGATCTTGGTCTCTAAATTTTGATTGGTCTCCGAATACAAAATTCCAACTTTCTCTAAAACCCTAAATTCTCGAAGCCATGAATGAAGGTGCTCAAAATAATTATGTTTTGACATAAATATGCACCTGATTGTTTCTGGTGTAACTCTGATATTTCCAATCCACAAGGATCTGAAACTTCTATCTGTGGTATCTTGACCTGTCATCTTTCCAACTCCACAGGTCTGACCTCAATTGGATTCTCTGAGAGAGAGTTATGCGAAGTGTCGCAACATAACCTATTTATGGGTAAAACAGGAGAGCAAACTTGTACGGAGTGCCATGTGTCACTGGTTTAGTTTCATCCTCTCAAAAAGTTACCTGAGAAATTACAGTCCGTGCACTAGCTGTCACATTTTACAAATTTTCATTTGGAGCTTCCTAGCCCAATTTATGACCTTTTTTCCTAGGTCACCTGTGTATGAATCAGATCTGGAAGAGGCACAAACCCTAGATTGTACAGATCATAAAACACAAAGTACAACGAATTAGAAGTTGTCCTTTTGACAAAAGGTATATGGGGATCTAATATTCGAACTGTAAAATTTTTAGATCCGAAAACCTCAACAAAATGGATTTATAGCAAAAGTGATATGATGAATGGTTTTTTCTATATCAAGCCCTAGCATTACAAGTGCAATAAGTGTCATACATGCCATACCATGCCTTCTTTCAGGATAGCTCTGATACCATGTTGGTTTTTCAAAATTTACTTCAATCTGATCTAGGATCTTAATTGAGAGAACAACATGTATAGCATATCAATCATGGACACAATAATGCAAGCACACAAGAGACACAGAGTTTACTTGGGGAAAACAATAAAGGTGAAAAACCCCAATAACTTCCTCAGAGATAGATAGAGCAATGATACAACCCAAGCATAACAGATAGACATCTTAGTAGTAGCTTCTCCTCCTCCACAAGTTTTCCACTCTCCAAAGAGTGTGTGTGAGAATAGAATGATGAAATAGAGTGCCTCTCGCACTCTATTTATACTTGACTTGACTTGCCTAATAACCTTTACTAGGTTGGCCTCAACTTAACCACATAACACAAAGCTGACTGGGACGACACCCAATAGGGTGGTCTACTTACCCTTTGACCCACAGGACTTATATAGGGTCGACCCCAACAAGGTGGTCTAATAATCCATCAAGTATAAGTTACAACACTTACAATATAAATGACGACACTTTCGTATAGAGGAATAATAACATCTCTATAGGAATACAATATACATATATGAAATACATTCCGAAGTTACATATACATCAACAGTGATCGTCTGATCATATGCTGTGGGCATATCCTTTATTTGTGGTACTTCACTGCGCAATAGGATTTTGGTCGACTGAGGTACTGACTCTTTAAGGATATCCCGCACTTCTATAAATGCTCCTTTATTTTTCTACAGGTCCAGACCCGATGTTCTCCTAGGAGTTTTTCTGATCCATATTGGTTCACCCAGAGTCTGCTTATTATCATGCGCTCCCAAAGTTGAAACTTCTACGCCTCCATCCCTTCTTGTATCGGTGCCACTACGCGTTAGCACGTTTACACTTGGATCCGAAGTTCTGCTCTCTGGTGCAATCAATTAAATGTTTAGATTTGGTGGTTCTGTCCTTCTTCGTTTCTACATTTCTACCTCTAGCACAGGACAGTCTTCAATAACATGTTCAAATGATTTACAGTAATTGGACATAGTGCATGATTTTGTACAATCTCGAGATACATGGCCTGGCTAGCCATAGTTATAACAAATTACCAGGCTGCGGCCTCTCCCCTGTGCTGGGCCGACATTTCTTCCTCTCCCATAGTAACCACCACCATGGCCTCTATATCCACCCTGATAGTGGGTGTTCTCTTGCTTTGGTTGATTTTCCTCTTGGATGCGGTACATTCCAGCACCTCACGTCGCTTCCATATCGTGCTTTCTTTCATTCATGAGCTCATATGCACGAAAATTGGATTCATCATGTCCAACTGATTTACATAAATTGCCATATAAGCTTTTAGGTGTTTTTACATATTTATGTATTAGATAACAGTTCTTAGGATGGTGTCTCCTGCATCTGCAGATTTCACACCATGGTGCCTACTTATGATTCATATTCATTGGGTTTGGCAGACCACTATCAAGGTAATCTTGAAATAGAGGGCAGTGTTCTCTGGTATGGCCCTCTCCTTTGCATCCTGTGCACCAAACTTCGCGTCTGTGTTCCTATATCTATTATTTTCCATTCTTCATACCTTGCAATTCTAATGTTAAGGTGGTCAACTGGTTCTAGATCTGTGACATCCCATAACTAGTTTCTCCAATCAGTGAAGACTCCAGCTTCATTGCGATCTCTAAGGCTTCTGCCTATGATAGAACCTTCAGCTGCATCAATGGTTGTCTGATATGGGGCAACAACGCAGCAATGAACCATTCCTGGTGCTGTTGCGAAGCTATAACAAAGCTCACTTGGTCTAACAATGTCTAAATTTTTTTGTCAAATTCCCAGACTGTTTCAGTAGGTTTCTGCTTAATTTCTTTTAGCTCTATTATGCACTACGACTAGAATTTTCGTTTCTTAAATTCTGCTACGAGTGCAACCTTGATTTCTGTTAGGGTTCTCGGCTGTGCCTAAGAATATTTCATAAACCATTGTAATGCTCTGTCTCTGAAAGTGGTGATGAGCTGCGCTCTCTTCACAGCATCATCCTGAACTTGCTTTACACTCCATACAACGTCACATAGAAACTAGTGTTGATCAGGGTCTTCTAGACCCATTCCTTTGAATATCGACAATTTTATATCATTATGTGTCATTCTCCTTCCTGGTTGTGCACCACCCTGAGTAGTGCTATGATTTTGTGGGGGGTTCTGAGGGGAAAAAATAAAGGGAATATTCGGAATAGTGGTATTCTGCGGGATATTCTGAGACTAGGTATTCTGAACTGGGCTAGTCTGAGTTGGGATGGTCTGAGCACTTGCTCGTAGTGGGTGGGTTCTGATCTAAGGGCGGTGCGGTTTCTGCAACCAGCAGATTCTAAGGCATGATAGGGTAGATGGTGGCTGATGATGGCATGGTCTGATTGTTAAGGTCACATGGGATTTCGATATCGACGGGGAGTCTGGGTCCTCCCGGATTATTTTTTTTATTAAACTTATATCTCTTTCCACTTCTTAGATTATGTGTCTCTTCGTTAGAATCACTAAAAATGCTATTGACCATGACAGATTCAAAAATATTACTGCATTCTTAAAACACCTTTCTCAACTAAAAGCATTTTAATGTTTAAACTAAGATTGTTCAGGTACTTACCTCTGAATCCTTCGAAAAAGTATGCTTTAGTGTGTCTACAGCAAACTCTGTTACAAATCCTTCAAGTATGCTATCATCCCATAAATCAACTGCTCACGACAATGGGCTATCTATTGCTTTGAGTTGCGCTATGAGCTTTTGGGTCCACTCTATAGGTACTCCTCCTTGAAAACAGTTTTTCTTCTCCGCAAGTCGTGATATCCACTCGTGCAGCTCATTTCCAAATGAAGCCTAGAATATCTCATGAATATCTTTCCACAAATATCTGTTCAACCACTCTACATCAGAAAGACGTGGGTATCTGTTCTCTTTCTTTGCAAAATCTCTTTCGATCATATCACACCAATCCCAAATATCTTTCTTTTCAGGATGCCAATTGTCTGAACCCAATGGGAACTGGTATTCTTCGTCACACAATACTTTTCCAAATACACTATTGCATCACTAATCTTAGTCGAGCAATGAAACCATTTGTTAGTGTACATAACTGAGCTAGAGGTTTCTAGTGTAGACCCATGTACTTCACAGTTCAAGGAACCAAAAAAACCCCTATTCATCGGTCCTTTCGGCAACAGGCTGCGCACATCCTAAGGTCTCACCCGAGGCGAAGTTGAGGGGGTGGTTGTGGAATTAAGTTTCCACAACGTAGTGATGCGAGTGTAGGAAGATTGATGAGCAAGGGAACACCCCAAGGATTGCTGCGGATAGACAACTACGCGAAGTCTCTACTTCGTGTCGTATACTTTGGAAAGTGAAGGAGCTTGCACCACCCACACATCCAAGTATCACACGGTAATGAGTACTTCCCGTGGCCCGACAGTAAGCTATCAACAACTTATCTCGTGGAACTTACAATGGATCGACGCGTCGACTAGACCGAGCTTCTGCTCGAAACTTGATTAACTCTAACCAATCTTACTTAGCATTCATTATCCATTCAACACATTCAGGTTCTTATCATATGTTGCATACAATTGAATAAACATACAAAACTGCGCGCTCCAACGCTGCGCTTAAATTCAACGTTCAACTATGTGACTAATCGGTAGATTCATACATTCACAAACTTATAAGTGTTGAATACTTAACATTCATCCACACATGTATTACTTAACATATTATTCCCATTCTCTTGTGGCGAATACATATAAAAGCAATCACATAACAGACAACTGCAGTATTAAACATCCATACCAAGCAAATGAATAGTCGCAAACATATAATAATCACATAACACATAATTTAACGTGGTTCACCCCCTAGATGGAGGCTATGTCTACAAGAACGATTGTTAATATTGATCTTTTGGGAAGGGTATAACCGTTCTTAGTCTACGCACTCAGGTGCCGACTCTCTTCTCTCTCAGATAGATCTCTGCACACTCAGCTGTAGAGCCTTTACAATAGCTTCACGCTCAAAATATCTAACAGTATTCACTAACCCAACAATGACGACTTCAATGAGAGATTAACCCTTTCCCATACAAAAATTCCTTATTTATATATCACGCCCATGGGCTGTGTCTTTACAATTAGTAGGAAAAACCCTTAGGTTTACAAAATTGGCGTGGCTAATTTCCAGCCTGACTATTGTCATCGACAGCTTGCTCTGCCTACTCTAGGTCATTCCAGCTGGGCCACTCATGGCTTGCACGTGCCTCTGACAGCTGCAGTCCTCAAAATGATTGCACTACATCATGGCTTATCCCTTTCCACTGCTTCCACTTTCCTGTCACCATCGATGTCGTGGCCTAGCTTCTCAACTGCTTGCCACCTCTCTCACTGACAATCCCTGTCATCCATCTTTGTGTCCCAAAACAGGTCGCTTTCTCTACTCCGACCTTTCCTTTCATTCTTTACCCAAAATGGTTGTTGCGCGATGTCTCTGTGTCCACGTTTTGTGCAACTCTGCCTTACCATCTACCACTGCACGACAATTTGCAGTTCTCAAAACTGATTTCATCCCTTGCCATAGTACACTTGTATATTTTCTAACCCCCTTGGGCCCCACCCAACAATGTTTAAGTATTCCTCGGTTTGGAAACCGTTCATGTAAAGATGGTAATTTTTAACAAGCTCACAAATATTCCTTTTCATTCACGTGGCTAATTGTACCAACCATGGTTTAATATATCTCTCTTTGTTTAATTTGCAATTTTCAACAATTTTAGGGGAAACATAACTACGACAAGCCCCTGGACCAATCAAAATCAAAATAGGTGTGTTTGAGATTTTACCTTCTATTTTGACCATAGTGTATTGATGGTCCGCTTGTTTTCCCTCCAAGGAAACACATATCCTAGGTGTTCATCCCATGTCTTCTACTGTTTCCTCTTCTTGTAAATTATTTAGAACTCTGGTGTCTTTATTATTTGGGAAATATCTGTAGTAATGGGGTCCTTGAAACTCCCAACATCTACCTATCATAGGGGTTGTCCTAGTCCCTCTATCCATTGTAGGTTTATTAACACTCTTTGTTGGATTGTTTGACTGTGTCCTGAATTTGGGGAAACTTCTATTAGCTAGAAAACTGTTATTCTGTCTTCGGTAGGGAGGTGGTTTGAATCATCGCCTTTGGTTGTTGAAAGAGGTCTTTATATTTCCTTCTTCTTATTTATGATCTCAGTTATGTGCTGGTTGTGCTCATAGCAGATCCTAGCTTTGTGTAAGTCCACTTCTAAGGTCTTGGGTGCATCAAATTCAATTTTGTCCTTGTAGAAAATTGGAAGGCACCCTAGGAACTGTTGTATCTTTAATTTCTCATCTCTTACGTAGGGTACGTAGTGTAATAGTTATAGGAATTTGTTAATTAATGCATCCATGGTAAGGGAATTCAGTTGTAACTCTTGGAATTCCTTTATCTTCTTATCGAAAAAACTTTCTAACATATATTTTTCTTGGAATAATCTTCTAAAGGTGCTCTAGCTGAGTTCTATTTTATTTATGTTCTTAGTGTGTTTCAAATCTTGCCACCATCTGGAAGCCTTTCCATTCAGATTGTAGATGGAAAAACGAGCCTTCATGTAGCTAGAGTATCTATGTACTTGAAAGTACTTGTTCATTCCCAACAACCATTCTTTGGCTTTCTCTCTTGAATCCAAGTCTGCTTCGAAAGTTGGAGCCTTAATTTTCCCAAACTCTCTGTGCAAGCTGTCTTCTTTCTTGTGTTTCTTCTTGCAAGGGGATGATGCATAAGAATCTAAAGAATGTTTGTATTTATGGTCAAAAGAGTTGGATGAGTTGGAGTATTCTGGTGACTCCTCATGTTTCCTAAATTATGGGCTATTGTCCCTCTCTCTGCGGTGTTGTTTCTCCCTAGCTCTATTTGTTGAGTGGGTTGTCTTGCTATGATTTTTCTTTCCAATTAAGGTTTGCATTAATGCTTCATTTACTTCATGTTGTTCCCGTCTCTCATTCCAGTTATCATCCTTGAAGCTACAAAATTCTGCTTGTAGGTTCTGTACTGTTTTTAGTAGGTTAGAAGTTTTGACTGCTTCGAGACTATCATTCAGTTATATTATCAGTTCTTGTTCATGAGGTATTGAGTTTAGGTTCCCATGCTGACTATCCTTTTTCTCAGCATTCATGTTGCTTGTATTGTCCTGAAGAATTTTTCAATGTGCAAGCAAACAAGTTTTATTAGTTTATTAGTTTTGCAGTGGTAGTGTAGGCTCATAGGCATCGAGTTTTCATATCTGGGCTCTGATACCACTTGTAATGTCCCTCAAAATGCGATTTAAAAAAAATGTATAGAGTCTAATTAAATGCAAGACCTAAGGTTTTTTTAAAGTTAACTTCAACACTGAATAAAATCTACAGATATTATGGTTGCTTCATTGATATTTTGATCATGTATCTTTTACTTTCTTGTATCTTTACTTGTTTCTATGATATGCTATCCTTATACACATATTTTGTTTACACTCTTTTATTGAAATGTTTGTTCTTGGTCTCTGGTCTTGGTGCATGCTCCAAATCCTATGTTCGTGTCCTTTTAACTATGATTTACTGCACTTTTTCTGTAATAGAATTAGGATTAATTATTGGTTTATGATTCTGTGGATAATATGAAGGGATCACTTTGTCCCTGTGATTACTTAGCTTTTGTGTAAGCTAATGCATATTTAATTCTCATTGCTACAAGTTCCTTGGAGTAGTTCCATATTAAGGATGGTTCAAGAAGTCAATTCCTAAGCTTGAATGTGTTAGGGCATGTAAGAGAACCATAGTCCAAGGTAACACTATATTCCTCATAACCTAATGGGTATTAGTTACCCAAGCCCAAATGTTGTAACCTGGTGGCTCATACTATAGGGTTGGGTGTAAAGATTTGCAAACTAGTGGATTTAGATGGGAATTTATTAAGCCCATGCGATAGGCTTGTGGGGAATATCCACACTGAAAACAGAGTTCCCTTAGTCATGTATGCAAATTCATTCTAAGCAAAAATCATAGTTGAATGTCTTTTGGTTTTGGGCATTTGGAGGTGAGGAGCAGAGGCTCCTCCCTAATTCATCGTTTTGGAGGATGTGTGCACATGAACATGGCATGGCTCTCGGTCTATGCAAGACCATTACAGAGGGTGCCCATGCTTTGAAAGGTAATCATCGTTACCATTTCTAATTTCCTCTTTTATTTCTTTTTATTCGCATAAGCTGTTAATCGTATGCTAAGAGGTTTCGTGGTTTGCTCTTGCATGTCAAGAAGAGGGTTTCATTGCTTACTATTCGGAGGTTGTCTCGATACTTCAAGGGAAGGTCGACAGCACATGGCCCTGGTAAGCCCCAGTCCCATTGGAGTCACTTAACTCCATGGGATGCATAGTGTTTGTAATGTATGGATTTTAATGTGAAAAGGGTTTTATGGTTGCATTGTTGAAGTGACAAGGAGATTGAGCGAGCCTTGCAGGGCATACCCTATTATTTATTCTGTTGTGTCAATTTCTTCATAATAGCATTGATCTTAGGGATTATAGTTTTCGTTGTAATCCCTCTCGGCGTATTTATGGTTGCTCTTTTTGGATAAATGAAGAAGTGTATGCATCATGATCTCTAAGGTCGTGTTTTTTAAATGGTATTCCATGTAATTTATATTCGGTGCCCCTATTGTGTGACTTAATGTCTAATACTATAGTTTTAGTTTTGGAATGATATGCATCATTCTGTGTGTATCAGTGTTGATGAATGATGTCTTCTGGGGCTTCATATCGTGCTGAATTTAACCTCTATATTACTACTATATTGTTTATTTATATTCCTAATTACATTTCTTTTCTGGTCTATAATCAATTCATTGTGGATTCTTTTACTCACATTTGTAATTCTGAATTCGTTTGCTAGATTGCAACCCTGGTGTGCATATGCCCAGATCCCTATTTTAATTCTATTAGTTTACATATCTATTTATGAGGTTCGATCTCTTGACTTATTTGTTTTTATTGTGTGGCCCTAACATTTTTATCTAGGGTTTGTTTTCTTTGTATAAGGGAGGGGATCCCTCATATATATATAATAAGATTCGACCCAGGATCTACGCTAAGTGCGATCATTTCGTTTGTATGTATGAAAAAGGGGTTAGACCCCAGATCCACGTTATAACTCGACCTTTGTGCTGACTGAGTAAGCAGTAGAAAATGGGATTCAGTCCCAAGTCTGCATGAAGTAACGTCTTCATGTTAACCGTGTGTTTTGTTTGTGCCTTTAATCGTGGAAGTCTGATGATAGAATCAATTTTTAATGATATTAATTTAAAATATTATTTGATGATGAAATTTATATGGTAGGAAGGTTTATGAGACTTTATATGTCTATATTTATAGAGATAAGAGCTAGTTCATTATTATATAAATATTCTATTTATTTAACATAGAATTTTGGTTATATGAGATCTGTGCATAAATTATAAGGGTTCTGTTTAATACATATATAGTTTGTTTAATAGTATATGGGCTCTGCATATTTAATAGTAGTGTTCTTTTTATTTAATATATATCATTTATAAATATATATTTAATAAACCGACCAAAATGTAGGGCTCTATCCCGGAATCCTATTATGGGACTCCCTTTTTTGTGTGTGTAATAAGATGAGAGTTTTCTCCTTGGATAATATATTAATGAAACATTTCTCGGCAGATAACCTGTAATCATGGCCAAATATTTCTTCCAATGATCTTATCAAAATTCCATATAGTGTAATTCTAATACTTAGTAAATATTGCATGACAAATAATCTAGAAGTGATAATTCTGATAAATCTCGAATGAAAACAATATTTCAGACAACTTTTAAGAGGTATAAAATTGACACAGCAACTATAAATGCTGATCTATAACATAAAATATCTGAGATATAATAATGAAAGAAAAACTGAAGATACTTATCAGTATCTTGTTGCAGTCCGACTGACTTAGGAAATGCCACGTTCCACCCAACCATAGACCTCAACTCGTTCCTGGATTGTTCCACAGGTCAGCCCTGAGCTCAACTGAGCATGACAAGAACTAGAAGGTCTAGGGTAAATTTTCTATCTTCTTTACTAACAACAGAGTAGTCACAAGGTCCATTTACGAGCCCTTTTTGTGAATTTGTCTTAACATTAACTTACCTAACTTTCCCTGTAGTCCTCTTTCTAAGACACAGCAACTATCAGACAATCTGGTGTTTGAGCGCTCAGATTCATGGTTGAACCCTCGAGTGAACTTGGAAAACACTTGCCCCCTGCAAAGTCCCTCTCTTTGCTATTTATAATTTTTTATGAGGAAAGGCTGCTAGGATTTAGGCTTAACTCATTAAGTTATTTGTGAGACACACTGACAATTATGTTTTTATCTTTATCTTTAATTAATAATTCCATTTATTTTAACTTTCGCAATTCATTTTTATCTTTATTTATTAAAATAAGACTTTTACTCACCTAACATCTAGTTTGATCTTTAGTTATCAGCTATTGACCATTCTAAACTCTTGCATGCCCAGTCCCTCTTTGAGTGCAGTCCTAGTCAGTTAGAAAGAATAAAATAATAATAATAGTTGGAGTATTAAATAAATATTCAATGGATTACCGATGCTCCAGAGCTCTCAGCTCAACATCAGATAATCATCCTGAGTCTAATTGCTCCAGAGCATTACTGGTCAACACTTACTCAACTAATAGTGCTCCAGAGCCCACTTGCTCAACACTATTAAGTCAACCGTCTTAGTGCTCCAGAAGTTATGCTCAACACTAGTTACAAAAATTCAGATGTTCCAAAGCTCACTTGCTCACATCTTTTAATAATTTTGGTTTTTTTTAGAGCTCACTTGCTCAACACCCAAAATAACCACTTAGGTGCTCCAGAGTTCATTTAACTGAACACATTTCAATAATAAAATAAGTTTGTAAGGACAAATAACTGTAAAATAAAAAGTCTTTTCTTGGGATATTACAATAGGATAGAGACTCTTTGGTTTGATCAATAAACAATTTATTTTGTAATGTATGAGGAATGTAACTTTTATGATATATAATGTTATGATATGTTTTCTTGTGGAAAAAAAGAATTATTAAACATGATTATATATTGAAATAAACCATCCTAATTTTAAGTAGAAAAAATAATAAGCATTAACATTTAAAAAATAATGAATCTAAAATATAATACAGAAATATAATACGACTATAGCAATATTTCCTCGAAATTATTTATGAGGGATCCTAATTTTAGTATTCTCATAAATGATGTAAAATAAAATTTCAAATCAATTCCTATAGAATATGATATTATAATTTTTTTATAAAAAATATTAAGATATTTTATATGAATATAAAGCCTAATTTTTGTATTCTCATAAATAATGTAAAATAAAATTTCAAATCAATTCAAAATATTATTTTGGAATATTTTCCTGTAGAATATGATATTATAATTTTTTTATAAAAAAAATATATTTTATATAAATATAAAAAATTAGAAAAACTTATCTTAATTACCTGCTTTCTCACGAGCTCATGTATTTTAGGGAATTTCTCAGCGGCTGTTGCGCGTTAGTTGAAAATCCTTTAAATGTTTCAGTACATGAGTCTACACGTTCTTTTCACAGTCAAGCACTTCAATATAAACACTGGAATCCACAGAAGTGTGGATTGTGAGATAGGTATATAGGTGTGCTGTTTCCCAGCACTACATTTTCAACGTCATGCTTTAAAGTTACAATAAATTCCAGCACTATATTGTCATTCAACTACTTTATTATCAAAATTACTGCGGAAACTGTAACAAATGATGACAAATGAAGTCTCTAAACTTTCAAAAACGTTTTCACAATTATTTATCACCTGTTTATACTGATTAATTTTCTTGGATTAATTTTATTAAAATGTTATGCTTTCACACCCATTGGATTAATTGATCAAATTGTGTATGTTGTGATTTTTTTTTATTTAAAATAAATTTTGATTGATTTATTTATTTAAATAAAATTCAAAAACTTATATATATATATATCCTTTAATAAATTTCATTTCAAATGTATATGCAGTAACATGTAATATTATAATATTATTATTATTTATAAATTTTCATAAATTTATTAACTCATAATATTATTATGGGTTATGTGTTATAAGTATTATTAACTAGTAACATTATTATGGGTTATGTGTTATAAGTTTTATATTATTATTTTTTAAGTAAAGAGTTGTATGTTATATAAATTGTAAATTGTTGTGATTATTTTATTGGATTATTTTTCTAAAAATATATGTAAAATAGTGTTAGCATACATTTTGTTGTGTTGTGTTTTTTATTATTAAAGACCAATATCACTAATATATAGTTTAAATATTGAAATTGAGCATACCATTAATACAATGAACTTAAAATATTTTTAAAAAAAATAGAATATCTTTTTTTTAAAGATATTTAATGTAAATTATAAAAAAAGATGAATTCATTATGATGTTAGAATAGACATTGTGCAAGTCTTTTTACAAGTACAAATTTAGATATTCTCATAAGAATCAAAACTTCAACCAATAATCAACATATTAAAAATTACTTTGTAGAAATGAAACCCATTATAACTCTACGGTGTATAATAAAGGCACGCAAATGATCATACATTTGTAAATTTCCGTCAAAATTAATTAAGATTCTTACTTATATAAGGTTAAACTTTAAATACATATTTAGCCATACAGTATTGTTTCTATTTTTGCTTGACATGTATATTGTTAAATAAATGTTCTTCATGGAGCCATTAATCACTATAAATAAGCTCATATATCTCTATTACATAAAAAAGATACATAATTAAAATCAAATGATCAATATACATGTTCTAATTACTCCATTCTTACATATTGTAACCCCAAACTACATAGGAACTTCACAAAGTCTAAGCTAACAATCATAAAAAATGCAATAATCCAAGTGACATCATTCAAATTTCTATGCTTTTACTCATTTAAGGGCGTACACATATTCGGCTGAGCTAAACTATATTATAGGTAAATAATTCAATGTTAATAAATATTTTAATTATTAAGTTTGGGCTAGTGCAAGGTAATGATACCCACGTATAACACGTTAGTTGCAATGTCATGCTAGAAAAACATAAATCTTATCATTAAAATTAATTATTAGAGGTACCTACAATTTTTTTTAGAATTAGATGTAAAAAGATGAAACATACAAAAACGGATCACCTTCTGGAATATATAACTTTTATTTATGGAAAAGTGGTATAACCACCCTAAAATGTCATTATTTTAAGATTGGTATGTTATTTTTTCTCTAAAACATAATGCATATGTTCGTGTTGGTCCATCAGTTTGTTATGTAAATTGTCAATTTATGAGGAAGAAAATATGTAGAGGCGTAGGCAACATACGAATCTTGTGCATGGCTATTATTCAAAAATTTTATATATTTTTTAAATTACGAAAGTCAATGAAGCATTAAAACGACATGGTCGAGTGTTGGTCCACCATATCATGGTCTGAACATAATCAATCAACTTTTTTTTGACCTGTAGGTATTCTTGTACTCTTGTGCGGGTTCTTTTCCGTTTTCAAAATATGTAAGCCAATCAAAAGTTATAGGACAAATAAACGACCTATGTTTTTTACATATTTGACATGAGCGCAGTTAAAAATGAATTAAAAATAGAAAGCAATAACAGATATATTCAAAAAATATATAGTTAGAATCTGCACACAAAGCTTGACAAGTGTGTCTAATTTCATCAGTAGTGCACAAGTAAAGCATATGCAAAACTAAGCATGAAAAACATGAAGTTACAGAAATTGGTGTATTCTATCATAACTCAGACCAAGCCTCAAGGTTTGTCAATCTGAAGCTAATACCAAACCTGCAAGGGCGCTAAAAAAAAAATTGAATCCAAACACGTGTGTGCGCAAATGCGCACATTTGTAGATGCACGCACACATGGAGGCATGCACGCGTCCTATTTTACACCTTGATTTTTATCTATGTGTCCCTAACCCCCCCCCCTTCTCTATAACCCCACCCCCCTCTCTATAACCCCAACCCCCTCTCTTCCTATCCACCCAATCCCCCCCCCCACACCCTCTCTTCCACTCTACCCAATCCCTCCTACCTCCCTCACCCCTCTCTGATCTCCTTCACCACAAGGATTAGGAGATTGATTATTACACAAAATCACTAACTCGCATTATCCTCATGTACATATAAATCTTCATCCTTGTAACCATAAATCCATGACCCCTATATCTCAATCCCCAAACCCTCTATCATTAGTCCCTAGCCACTGCAATCCCTAGTCCCTACTAAAACTAACCATCATAACTCTTGGTCCACTATAATCCTAAAGTAGTGTAGCCCCTAAAACTCCTAAATACTAAAACATAATGATATATATATCCCTTAACCCCTATAATCCTAACCACATAATCCTAATTTCTAAAGTGTCTATTCAAATAAAAATTAACCCCTAACCCTTATAACCTCTAATTCTCATCAACCCTAAATTGTATCATCAAACACCCAACACTTAAAACCTATAACTGTTAGGAACCCATGTCTTTACTTTGTTAGTATGTTGTTGTTGGACGCATATGCTTTGTAAGTCGTCCCGTAGTATTTGTTGATCAATAGTTTGTGTTATTGTTGTTGGCGTATATGCTTTGTAAGTCGCCCATAGTATTGTTGATCCATAGTTTGTAACGGCCCATGGTTTCGACCCATAGTATTTGCACCTAGAATTAGTATATAAGTGTGTGTTGAGACCTATGAAGGTACCGTGAAGTTATTTGTATTGAGCTTGCTCATAGGAGGTTGCCCCCTCGAAGTGACCCATGATCAATATAAAAGTGATTCTGAGTTTTGTCATTTCTGCTATTTCTCATATTTTTATTAAGTAATTGTTGCAGGTGCCTCACATCTGGTATCAGAGCACTTTCTTGGGCTCGCTGGG
This sequence comes from Larix kaempferi, assembly GCA_027924585.1. Lineage (NCBI taxonomy): Eukaryota > Viridiplantae > Streptophyta > Pinopsida > Pinales > Pinaceae > Larix > Larix kaempferi. The sequence continues at coordinate 4,675,552 of BSBM01000118.1, forward strand.
TGAAATTTCTGCCAAATTTTTTTTCGCATCTGTTGCAGGTTCGGATTTGGGAATAATCCCTATCCGCTTAACTGTGGGAAGTACTTGGGCATAATCCCTAAAACTCATTGTGAGGAGTACCACAGGAACCCCGAAGTAGCTGGCCCATTGAGAGGACCTGCCAGCGAACAGGGCAACGACCCCTACCTGATTGACTAGTTCTCACCCGTGAGGAAACCAAGAGCTGCCGTTTGTGGCAAAGCGGTTATCAGTTTTACTTGAGCCGTGGAGTGAGGGGTACTGCCCCAATACGCAAGCCGTCAGACAGCATTGGTGGCCGAGTGAAAACCCTGAACTGTTAGGAAGCCGCACATACCTGGGGTCCATATCTACTTTCAGCTGAACTATTGTCGATCACTGCTGCACCGTTTCAGATCCATTTTGCAAGCCGTTCCAGCTCCATCCATTCGACGTTGTTCCAGATTCCTTTCGAGCCGTAGCCACTCCAGTCTGTAAAAAAAAGTTTTAAAAAAAAAAAAAGTTTAAAATTCAGTTTTTTCTCCATATCTCCCTTGTTTTACCTCTGTTTCCCTTGAAATTTTCAGGGAACCCCTGTCATTCCATTCTGCATATTTCATTCTTGAGGACCCTATCCTCAATTCCCCTTCCTACAGCCCAAAATCCCACATTTGTCTATTTTTAGGGTTTGCCATAACTTCCTCAGATTTCACCCAATCACCTTCAATTTTTACCACAGAGTTCCTTTCTGAATTCTGCTTCTTTGTTCCCCTCTGCCAAATTTTCCCATTCTTTCACCCCGCTTCTGAAATCCTCATTTTTGCTTCCCTGTCTATCCAACAGTGTCCAAAACCTAGTCAAACCCCAATTACCCTTCTGATTTTTTCCCAAATCCAAATTTTTCTTTACTGAAGTAGTTCCTGTTTTTGTTTTTCTACCCAGTCAAAAAAAAAAAAAAATCCTGGTTATGGTTGTCACCCGTGCAGGAGCAAAAACCATGGAGGAAGCAGCACTTGCAGCCATCCAAGCCAAACTTCAGGATCTGGATGAAAAATTTCTTGGTCTCCATCTTGAACATTCAGCAATGAACAACAAACGGTAGTCCGAGTCTTCAGCAGAAAATGGGTTCTCTTCTTCCAGCAATTTCCGTGGTCCGAAGCTCGATTTTCCTCGCTTCAATGGTACTGATCCAATTGGATGGATCTATCGTGCAGAACAGTATTTCAGTCTGCATAATACTTTTGATGTCAATAAAGTTCCGTTGGCATCCTTTTATTTGGAACAAGAAGCTCTTCAATGGTACCGTTGGTACATCAAGGCTCATCCAGAGCCCAACTGGCCAGACTTTTGCTAGCTCCTTTTGCAACAATTTGGTCCTAGTGCTTTTGATGACTTCACAGGATCCCTCACTAAACTTCGCCAAAATGGAACTGCGAGAGAGTATCAAACCGAATTTGAGAATCTAGCCAACCACACCGAAGGATTATCTGATGAATTTTACCGAAGTTGTTTTATTAGTGGTCTAAAGGATGCCATCCGCTCTGAGGTCAAAATGTTCTGTCCCAACACAATGATGGAAGCACTCGGGTTGGCTAAGTTGGCAGAAGACAAGATTGCAGCCCAACAATGCTCCAAGCCCACTTTTGTTCCCTTCCGAAATATGGGTTCTCAGCGACCACCTATACCGCAGGCTCCTCGACCGACTCCTATCAAGCATTTGTCGGAAACAGAGATGCAAGCACACAGAGAAAAGGGGCTTTGCTATAATTGTGATGAGAAATTCACTCCGGGACATAGATGTGTTCAGCAAAAGCTCTATCTCCTGGATGTGGAGTCACCGCCTGCCTCTGAAATGGGTGACGAAGATCCAGAAACACTGGATGCCCCGGTCGACATTCAGGAACCACCTATTGACCCTCCATCTCAGGATGATCAGCCAAATATATCTCTCCATGCTTTAGCTGGAATCACCACCCCCCAAACAATGCGGGTCAGGGGTTACTTCAAGAAGCTTCCTCTTACAATCCTCATTGATTCTGGTAGCACTCATAATTTCATTGACCCTCGGATCGCCAAACAAGTTGATTGTTTTATCCATCCTTGCTCCAACTTTGAAGTCATGATTGCCAATGGGGGCACCTTACCTTGCAAAGGGAAGTGTCGAAATGTGCGTATCTCTATGGGAGATTATACATTGCGCTCTGACATGTTTGCCTTGCCCTTAGGCGGATGTGATGTGGTTTTGGGCGCTCAATGGCTACGCACACTCGGCCCTATCTTATGGGATTTTTCTGAACTTTGGATGCAGTTTTCCCTCAATGGACACAAACACACATTGACAGGATTACAACCAGGTTCTCTCAGCATCATCAATTCACATCGCATGGAAAAACTCCTCAAGAAGAATTCACATGGTGTCATCACTCAGATCCATTCCATCCAGATGCAACCATCAGCGGTCTCCACTACTCCTTTGGATCTACAACAAATTCTGGATCGATATACAGGTGTCTTTGCTGAACTAGTGGGATTACCACCTTCCAGGCTAGAAGACCATCGTATTCAGCTCCTTCCTGGCAGCGTTCCTCCCAACATCAGGCCCTATCGCTACCCATTCCACCAAAAAACGAAGATTGAAATGCTCGTTTAGGACTTATTGAAGCAAGGTATTATTCGCCCAAGCACTAGTTCCTTTTCTTCTCCAGTTATTCTTGTCCGCAAAAAAGATAGGTCATGGTGCCTCTGCATTGACTTCTGAGCACTTAATCACCTCACCATCAAGGATAAGTTTCCAATTCCTGTTGTTGATGAGCTTCTTGATGAGCTTCATGGGGCTCACTTTTTCTCCAAGTTGGATCTTCGTTCTGGGTATCATCAAATTCGGGTTCATGAGGATGATTTTCCTAAAACAGCTTTCCGCACACATGATGGCCATTATGAGTTTTTGGTCATGCCCTTTGGCCTCACTAATGCTCCTTCCACATTCCAGGCCTTAATGAATAAAATATTTCGACCCTACTTGTGGAAATTCATTCTGGTATTCTTTGATGATATCCTCATCTACAGTAAAACATGGGATGAACATCTCCAGCATCTGGATCTTGTCATGCAACTTTTCTCTGACCATCATCTCCATGCCAAGCAGTCTAAATGTGTTTTTGGACAAAAAAAATTTGAGTATCTCGGGCACATTATCTCAGCACAAGGGGTTCGCGTGGATCCTTCCAAAATTGATGCCATGAACAATTGGCCACATCCTCAGACACTCAAGAGCCTTCGTGGTTTTTTGGGGTTAACTGGCTACTACCGCAAGTTTTTCAAGGATTATGGGAAGATTGCAGCTCCATTAACTGCTCTATTGAAAAATGATGCTTTTACATGGACACCTGCTGCTCAGTGTGCATTTGACAAACTAAAACAAGCTATGTGTACTACACCTGTGCTAGCTATGCCCGATTTTTCCAAGCCCTTCACTATTGAGACTTATGCTTGCGGCAATGGACTTGGTGTTGTTCTCCTTCAAGATGAACACCCCATTGCGTTCACCGGCAAAGCCCTTTCAGGTAAGAATTTAGCTGCCTCTACCTATGAGAAAGAAATGGTGGCTATTTTGCATGCAGTACAGAAGTGGCGTCCATACCTATTAGGGAATCATTTCTGCATCAAGACTGATCACCAGAGTCTGAAATATTTCTTGGACTAGCGTGTCTCCTCCCCGACACAACAGAAATGGGTTAGCAAACTCATGGGTTATGACTATGAGATCACTTACAAGAAGGGTAAAGACAATATTGTGGCAGATGCTCTTTCTCGTACATTTGATGCCCAAGGTTCTCTTTCAGCTATTTCTATGCCTGTTCCAAATTGGTTGCAATCTTTTCAACAGGGTTATGTCAATGACTCTTCCTTATCTCAGATCATCCAACGCTTGACCAACAACCCTTCTGTTGTACCACATTACTCTTGGGATGGTGCTTCTCTGCGATACAAGGGTCGTCTGGTGCTTCCCCAGAGCACAGATCTTCAACAGGTTGTCTTCTATGAACTCCATGCTTCTCCATCGGCCAGGCACTCTGGGTTCCTCAAAACATATGAATGAGCACGGCGTAACTTCTTTTGGCAGGGCATGAAAAGGACAATTCAATAGATGGTGGCCGAATGTGATACCTGCCAGCGCAATAAGGGTGAAACAACACTCGTTCCAGGATTGCTTGAACCCTTGCCCATACCTACACGGATTTGGACAGATATTTCTATGGATTTCATTGAAGGGCTCCCTAAATCTGGCGGGAAGACAGTGATTCTCGTTGTGGTTGATCGCCTCTCCAAATATAGTCATTTTTGTGCTCTCAGCCATCCCTATACAGCCTCCTCCGTCGCTCAAATTTTTATGGACCAGATCTTTCGTCTTCATGGGATCCCTTCTTCCATTGTCTCGGATCATGATGCGACTTTCACCAGTCATTTTTGGACAGAACTATTTTGCCACACTGGCACCAAATTGAAGATGAGTTCAGGGTATCACCCACAAACAGATGGTCAGACTGAAATTGTCAATAAATGCTTGGAAACTTATCTTCGATGCTTCACCTCGGAACAACAACATCAGTGGGCAAAGTGGCTCCCTCTCGCTGAATGGTGGTACAATACCTCTTACCACACTGCCTCTAAAATGACCCCATATGAAGCAGTCTATGGTCAAGCACCTCCAGCTCTTCTTCCATACACCCCCACCAGTTCACCAGTTTAGGAAGTTGACACGGTCCTTCGCAACCGCAATCAGATTCTTCGCATTTTGCAGGACAATCTTCACATGGCAAGAAATCGCATGAAGTAACAAGCGGATCAGCACCGTTCGGAGCGCACTTTTCAAGTCGGCGATATGGTTTTTCTTCATCTCCAGCCGTACAAACAATCCTCCTTGAAACTCAAAGGGCGTCATAAGCTCGCTCCAAAGTTCTATGGGCCATATCGGATTCTTCAGAAGATTGGGTCCGTTGCTTATAAATTGGAACTTCCTCCTTCTTCCCGCATTCATCCAGTCTTTCATGTCTCTTGTCTGAAGAAATTTCTTGGCACCAACATCAGCGGCCAAATGATTTTACCCGAACTGGATAATGAAGGATCCATCCTTTTGGAGCCAGAGGCCATCCTCAATCGACGCACGCGTCAGCTTCTCTCTCGCTCTATCACAGAGGTCTTAATTCAATGGCACGACATGCAACCAGAGGATGCTACATGGGAACCACTCCTTCAGATTCAACAACAATTTCCACATCTAAAGCTTTGAGGACAAAGCTTTTTTTAAGGGGGAGGGGATGTTAGGAACCCATGTCTTTACTTTTTTAGTATGTTGTTGTTGGACGCATATGCTTTGTAAGTCGTCCCGTAGTATTTGTTGATCAATAGTTTGTGTTATTGTTGTTGGCGCATATTCTTTGTAAGTCGCCCGTAGTATTGTTGATCCATAGTTTGTAACGGCCCATGGTTTCGACCCATAGTATTGGCGCCTAGAATTAGTATATAAGTGTGTGTTGAGACCTATGAAGGCACCGTGAAGTTATTTGTATTGAGCTTGCTCATAGGAGGTTGCCCCCTCGAAGTGGCCCGTGATCAATATAAAAGTGATTCTGAGTTCTGTCATTTCTGCTATTTCGCATATTTTCATTAAGTAATTGTTGCAGGTGCCTCACAATAACCCATGGCCAGTTTAGAGAAAGTCAGAGAGAGAGAGACCTGAACCTTGGGCCCTAAAGGAATATTTTATCCAGAAAGAGATATGATTATTTCCTCCACTAACCGCACATGACCTCTTTATGGTATCATTGGCCTATGATTAAGGATGTCGATACCATGAATTGGTTTTGAGCAATATGTATCTTCTTGATCAAGGTATTGGGAATGATGTTTTACTAAAGAATATTGTGCCTTTGGCCATAAAGAAGTTCCTTGAGAAACCATGCATTACCTCATAGGGATATATGTGGAAATATGTATCTATGTCTTAGGGCCTTAGAACCTTGGACATAGTCAAGGGATTGAGAGTTGATCCTATGGACCTAAATGAATCTTCTAGCCATCTAAGGATAAGAATATTTCATCCACCAACCACGCATGACATCTTGAGGGTATCATTACTCTATGATTGAGGATATTAGTTACATCCGATATTTTAAAGTAGTATGTACATGTCTCGGGGCCTTTAGGATGATGCTCTAGGGAAGAATACTTTGACTTTATCTGTAAAGAAAGCATTGAGGCATCTAGATCCATGAAAAGTTATTCAAAGCACAACACATGACATTGTCAATGGTATTCATGATTCTCTATATTTATGTCTTGGGGACTTGGGGCCTTGGACATGCTTAGTGGAGGATACCAAAACCCTGGGCCTTGAAGAAGTCTTCTAGCCATCAAAGACTAAGAAGGTTTCCTCAACCAACCACACATGGCTTCTTGAGTGTGCCAATGGATTATGATTAGGGATGTTGGTGCAATTAGGTGGTTTTGATAAATATGTATGTGTCTCAAGGCCTTGGGAATGACATTTGAGGGGAAAAGGACCATGCATTTGGCCCTAAAGAAACCATTGAGGCATCCAAAGCCATGAAAAATGTCTCAAAGAAACATGTATGACTTTGCAGGGATATCCATGATTCACTATGTATCCAAGTATTTGGAATTGGGGGCTTGGACATGGTAATGGGAGGAGACTTGAATCTCGGGAATGATAAGGAATGTTACATCCATTTAGGGATAACAAGGTTTTCCCCCCAAGTACATATACCATTTTGAGGGTATCATTGGCCTATTGAGGATGATTGTTCCATCATGGCATCATTAGCATATGATTGTTTCCTTGAACCAACATAGATCCATCATAAACGTGTATTTATCAAGCACTGAGAGGCATCCAATTTATTGAGGTCTTATTTTTTTAATGAGTTTTTATTTGGTTTTAAATTTTTATTTTATGAGCGCTATGGATTTTTTAAATTATTTTTTAATTGGTTTTCACTTTTTATTTTATGATTCAATATAAAAAAATTTAATTACTTTTTCTTTTTGGTACATAACGTGACGATGTTACGCTACATTACATTACACATATTCCCCATACTAATTTGTAAGCACCCCGTTACTCTAGGTGCAATAAACACATATGACATTGCAAGCAGATACTTCACCTTCAAATGATCGTATTTGCTTGATAACTATGTATAGGTCTTGAGCCATAAACCAATGTAAAGGAATGAGACATTGAAATTAGGCCTAAAATATAAATTTTGAAGCTCAAGGGAAACCAATAATCCCTTGAACTACCACACATGAACTTTATGTAGGACATTTGGCCTATGACTGGTGATATCTCACTATTAGAAGGTTATGACCACTAAGGATGGGTCATGGGGAACTTGACATGTTCAAGAGATGAGCCTAATTCTTATGATCTAAAGCAATGTTTTAGGAAACCTACTTTAATAAAAACACCTTGAACCACCACAATCGATCCTCTGAGAGTATAATTTTCCTATGGGTAATGATATGGGCATCTAGGGATAAAAAATTTACCTTGAACCATCACATAGGATCTCGTGAGGGTATGCCTAGCCTCCAAGTGGAGATATGGGCCCCATTAGGAGTTTGCAAGCATCAGGTTTCAGTGTTGAGGTATTTAAAATGGTGTTGATGCCCCGAAGATCGCAGCATCAAGCAAAAACGGATTCTCCCCGACAAACTATCCCAATTAGATTGTCCACCATTTGGTATGGGGAATCCGTCTGGTTAGCGGTTCCAGCTACCGTTAGATTTGGATTTGTTTTCCTCTGCACCGGTTATGGCCCGATCCACCGTTCTTTTTTATTTTATTGTTAAGATGATATGCAAGTGCCTAAGTTAATTTAATCTAAATGCAGAACTTGAAACAAATCTCTATCTATAACAGAAATAAATCTGATCTATCCCTGCAGGGAGCAAACTGTAAGTATGAGTAATATGTTGTAAAGAACATATAAAGATCAATAGGTAGCCATTGAATCTTAAGGATTCATCTATAGCAGGAGGTTAAAGACATGAAAGATAGCTTTGAATTCATGTAAAAAAAACATTCTATTACTCATTTAAGAGAAGCATCATTGCACAGAGAAAAGTAAAACCATCCATAGCACAGAAATAGTTCGAACGACAAATAAAGATTTCACTATAATACATGTAAATGTCACAGGAAGAATCTGACAGACATCATACACACATTCCCAGGCAAAATGCGTCCTCTCTAGGCTCTTATTAGGCAAATTCACTTTCTTGGAGGAAGTGTAAAACAGTTTGTACAAGCTTTAGAAAATTCCTTTCCCTGCCAAAAGTCCTTAACACTATTCCCTATGCATCTATTTATAAGCTTACAAAAAGCCTCTTGGGCTGCCGCTTGGCCTTTTACACTTGTCCTTTAAAGACTTTACCAAGAAATAACAATTCGTGGCCGTTTTCCTATAATAGAAATTCTTTCTTATAACAGAAAAGGACAACTGTCCTTGTAACTTCACGCTTTAACCATAGGGAAGAAGTAAACCAAAATAAAAATGACGCATTATGACTAGCGTGTTTATCCTTGGGGTGGCGCTTCTGTTGGGGATGATGTGCCTGAGCTGGATGCTACTGCTACTGTTGCCTTCCTCTCCTCTTCTACAATATAACTGAACCATATACCAGTGTCTCTGGTAACCACATTCGCTAGTGAAGGGAGCAGGATCTTCTGGGAAGTCACATGCTTACCAAGCTCTGTTTCAATACCATGAATTCCTGCTATTACTGCCTGGTGGACCTCCTTGAGCAAATGATTGTATACTGATTACAAACCAATGTAGTGATGAAGATCATCAGTGGCCAGCACATCAATCTTCTTTACATACTCTATTTGAATGCCCAGCTCTTCCTTCAAGTTTAACAAACATTGCTCTTTGCTTGGAAAATCATCCAGGGTCTGAGGAAAAATAAGCTTGCATTTTTAATGTACTTCATGAATATTTTTATACAGGCTGTTACCTTTCTCAATCGTTCCCTGGATCTTAGCCATCAGCTTGATGCCACAATTCCTGCAAAACTCCATGAGGGCTACATCTTCCTTAAAACCGTCTACAATTTGAAGAGGAGATGTTTAGGGAAACCCATCTTCCCTTCTATCCATTCCATCTGGCTCAAAATGTTTTCTTTAACCTAAGTGTATTTGCCTTTAAGCCTAATGGCTTCGGCATTGAATTCTTTCAACCTAACCATCATGGTCTTGAGCTTGCAAACCTCCTCAGTAATCAGTTCTTGTGTGGCATGCATTTAACTTAAGATGTCACAAGACTGCTCATGAAAGGGAGACATATCCATCGCTCTGCTTTCTACTTGCTCCAGCTACTCAACCATTTCCTGTTTATCTACTTCCAGGTGAAAGACTCTAGCTTCAGAATCATTCTTTTCATCTTCTAGAACCATCATCTGGATTGCCAGGTGCTCCTTTTCTTCTTCTAGATGTCGATACTTATCCGACAACTCCTTGTGATTAGTAGATAGGTGATTATATTTGTTTACTACAAGATCCCTATAAGCCTGCTCATTAGCCACCGTATGTTGCAGCATGCGAGTTCTCCTCTTCGTTGACTCAAACTCTTTGACCATGTCGATCACATTCCCTTCTGTTGCTTTTGCTGTCGACACAGCGGCGGATGCCATAACTATGGGCGCCTTGTTTGTATTCTGCATGACTGTGGTTTCTCACTGGGTGACAATGTCTGCCTGGAAAAGTCTCTTTAACCTCTCTTCTGACTTCAGGACCACAACCTTCCTCTTCTTATAGTACACAAATTTATTGCATCGGGATACAGTATGATCTTCGAATGGGGTGAAAGGGATGATTGGGAGATCTCCTATATGGTTCTTCCTCCGCAGGTGGAGTCTGTACTACTTGAGATGAGTCTATTTCCATATCTTGGGTGCCAGAGCCACCGGCCTGAGCATCTTCGTTGGCCTTAATTTCTCCCTCAGCTTTTGGCTCTCCTTCAGGATTTCGCTCTCCTTCAGCATTTTTCTCTCCTTAAGGATTTTGCTGATTCTCAATTACCTCCCTCTGCTCTTGTTCTTGACCTTCCTGCTGCAATCTCACTTCTTCAGCTTCCCTCTGCAACCTTTCCTCCTCGGCTTCATGCTGCAGTCTTCCTTCCTCAGCTTCCTGCTACAGCCTTGCTTCCTCAACTTCCTGCTGTAGTCTTGCTTCTTCTTTCAATCTTTGTTATTGATGGACCAGTGCTTCGGCCGCTTCCCTTTCTTTCTGGAGGCTGGCTTCTCGAGCTGAAGCAGAGCTAGAGCTAGCTCCACCACCATGACGACAAATCTGTAATTCAGTCATGTTATTGATCCCTATGAACACTTCTTCCTCGGCATCATAGTAATGGGCATACTCAAAATGAGCATACAACTCCTTGCAATGCTCCGCAACGTTGCTCCGCCTGTCATTTCTATGGAAGATTGCCTCACCAAAGTGAAATTATTTCAGCTCCTGAATGAACTCTTTGGCTGCTGCAACTCCTGAAAATTTATAGGCTCCTATACAGAAAGGCAAGGAGGGAAGGAAGCTTTATGCTGTTTATTAAGAAATCCTCCTATTCCATCAAGGAAAACTTGCCTGACTGCTTCTTTCAGGACTACATAATCAGTGGCGTATTTTGGTAAGATGTATGGTGGCTAGTACCTCCGAACATCCTGATATAGGTACCCTCTTCTGAGACGTAGAAATCGCCATAATTTTCCAAGACTTCCATGGCATTCTCTGACAGGTAATTGGGCTCTTCATTGAACATCTGCTCACACAGAGGCATGATGAACTCTTCACAGATGAGCTTATAGTGTGCTTTGTAATTTTGAGCCCACATTATTTTATAGGCAGTGTATACCAGGGTATTGGCCTAGTCCCATGAGCAACCTAACTTGGGGAAAGGGAGCTTTGCCAAGATGCGATCAATGAGGTATGAAGACATGAAAAACTCTGACCTTTTTAAGGCCAAACCTTCTCTAGCTACGGCCATAGTGGATGCCAAACTGTTTGAGAGAATAGAATCCCAATCAAACATAGTTCCCTTAAATGCTATGGCATGGATTATGGGGGCCCATTGTATCCTATATACGGTTCCATCAGGCATGCCAAAAATTCTGTTTAGCATAAGGGAAATCAACCTGAATGGAGGTCTTAGGCTCTGAACATCATACTCATCATTGTCCATTTTCCTCAGCTTTTTTCCCGTGATTAACAACCTCTTATCTATTTTGAAATTATTCATCTATCCCAACCATTCATCATTCCCTGATCATCCTGTAAATATCTCCCCACCGGACATTGGGAGGGACGCCCGTGGTGCACTTAGTGTCTTGAACAAGAGTTTCAGTCCTTGGTTGTACTGGTTCTGGCTCCCTCATTTTAGCTTTCTTTCTACTACCTTTTGGCATCGTGGCTTATCCCTGTCAGCAACCATACGTGCATGAGCATAAGATTGTAAATCATTATGAGAGAATGATCATAAAGCAAGACGGACTTAGCATGCTAATGAACGCTATATATAAAATTATAAGGTTGTCTGCCGGGGAGGCAAACAAAACACAGACTATTCAAGAAAACACAATACAACCATCAGACTTGATCATTCTAGGGAAGCATTGTCTGGTTTGGAAAAGGTTTAAAAGCTTTCGAAAATATATGCATACGACATAAAAACTTGTTTCCCTCGGAAGGTAGGACGTCCTTCATTATAGGCACTTCTAATGGTTGATGCGTGAATGTCAGGCTGGCTTGGACTGGGAAATCTTGTGAGGCAAGAAGAAACATATAACGTGGCTGGTTTTTTAATTATTGGTATCCAATCCGAGTAACTGATCAGTTGAGTATCCTAGCCAGCTATGACTGGCACTTTCTCTCATTTGAATGCGTAACAACTCGGTTTGAGTGCATCGACTTGGCTTGGGAAGGTGTGTGATGACACTACATCTGGTGGGACTGACCAGGGTTGAATTAACAATGGGCCAACAAAGAATAATTTGCATTGGTCACGACTTCTAGCTACCAGTAATGAGAAATCTATGGGGTTTTAACGACTATAAAGCTTTAAGGATAGTCTACTACAAGTGCCCATAGGCCACGTAATGAGACGAAAAACAACCGAAAAATATTTGACGCAAAGGTAAGACAATATTAACGGTAGAAGAACTTACTTGGTAGTGAAATAACGGTGAAAATGGGGTTGTCTTGGTGGCAAATGAGCTGAGCTGGAGCGAATCGATTCGTGCAGCTTCGAATGGCGTCCTCCAAATCAAAATACTAAGAATGGTACAATAGAAAACCTGCCACCCTTATATTGAGATTGGTACATGTGGGCAATAAATTGGGTAGGTGGAAAAACTATGACAGCGTTAATTACCTGTACGGAGGGGTCACTTCCATCCTTTTGGCATTTATGTGCGACCATCAATATCAGCAAAAAAAGATGAGTCCCATCCACCGTTGCGGGCAGAATTCGTGAGTTTCTTCCGAAGCGTGGGGGGAACTTGGAGTTCGAGCATGGCAGACTTTGCTTATTGCAGGAAAGAAAGGAAAGACGCTCCGCTTTTCCAGAAAGGTTTGACGAGTTCTTCTGGAATCGTCGAGCTAAAAAATGTTTGCGGCACAAGTTCTTGAGTTGTTCCACCATTGCGGAAAGACTCAGTAAGTTCTTCCGCAAATGATGAAAGAGTTTGGTAAGTCTTTCCTACAAAGTGGATGGCCGGGGGACTTGGTAAGAGGGTGCTCGTTGCGGCAAAACTTTTACAAGATTTTCCACCATTTCGGGAGAGAACTTTGAGTTCTTCCACCGTTCAAAGAATATGTAAGTGCTTCCACCATTTCGGGGAAAGAATTTAATTCTTTCCGTAGTTGCAAGTGAACATCCTGAGTTCTTCCATCGTTTTGGGAGGGCTTAAAGTTTTGGTTTAGAATAAAAAATTCAAACTTTTAAAAACAGATTCCCCACTTGAAATAAAACTAAGTTCAAAAATCTTTTCAAAGGAGGTTTAATCCTTTAAGCAAACTTCCTGGGAAAGTAAAAGGAGGGGCCCCAATATCTACAAAATTTTTTTTTGGGGGGGGTGTTGCTGCAACAACAATTGGTGAATCGCTGGTGAACATAGATCTCTGAAAACTATCTCATTTAACGGAAGAATTCTTTTAGAAACTGTCCACCTTTTGTGCAATATTCAGTTGAGCATTCGAATCTCGGCAAAGGGAGTAGTCACTTTATCTGTTGGTCATTGGGGAAGGGGAGCTTTGATGAAGACATCTTTAAAACTTTCCAAGGGCCAACATACGAGGTTCATTTTAGAATATTCATCTTTCAAGTGACCACTACCATCGGATTCCACAGGATTAGCAACATCTCATAGACACTATTACTCTTGTTCCTCATTCCCATGCCGCCTGCATCCTTTTGGATGTTCATACATTTGACAGCTTTACTGTTTGGTCCTTCTAGAAATATTTTCTTTAAAATACAATCTTTGATTTTGGCTCCTTAATCCATAATGTCCTTTTGTGTGAGCTAGAAATTTGATTAATTTGTCAAGCCTCATGGACGAAAAGGAGCCTTGAATGAGTTGAGTCTTTTGGACAGCTTTTCTAACTTGTACGCTTTGCTTTTTATCATAGCCATGCTTTGATTGAGGCGAGAATCTCTGGAAAACAGACCCTTGATTATCAGCCCTTTTGGCTCTTAGATTTGCAACATGGAGTCATTTCAATTCCCTATGCCTTCGAGATGAGCTACATTTCCGTGGTTCCCACTACAGTGGTCTTCTTGAGATGCTTTTATGTGTGATGGTGGATGGAGCCCGAAGATAGTAGTAATGATAATCATAAATCTCTGCTATTTAAATAGGGGTTAATTTGACCAACAGAATATGATCTCTTCATTCTGGAGAACGATCAGCAAAACCAAAATGCATGGGTAAACTTTCTTTCGAGGATACATTACCGGCTTCATGAGTTGTGCGATTCCTTGAGAGATATTCTTTCACGAGAAACCCAATTGCAGGTGACTCAGGAAAACAAATTTGTACAAAAACTCAAATGTTGAGAAAGAGACAAAATAGTTGAAACAAAAAGAAACAAGGGACTAAAATAAAATAAAATAAAAGTTTTATTTATGTACAGAAAGTCTCATTGAGACTACGCAAAATATTGTTTCAAGGTGAGGCCATTAAGAGGAAGTGTTACTTCCTCTCCCTGGAGGTCCGTTAGCTTGTAAGTGGATGGGCCAAGCTTTGCATAAATTTGGTAAGGGCCTACCCATAGGTGTTGGAATTTTGTGTGCATCCCCTTACCCTCATGATTATGGTCCCATTTCAGGACTAAGTCCCCTACTTAAAAACTTCTTTTACCAGAATTCCTTTTATCGAACCATCTCTTGATTATATCTTGGTGCTGGTGAAACCGGTCTTTAGCTTTCTATTGAGCTTCTTCAAGTTGAAGCAAGGTATTGATCCTGGATTGTAAGACTTGACTAATAGACCCTCGAGAGGCTTGGGACAATTGTAAAGATGGAAGAAAGATATTGGGAGGGAGGATGGCTTCCTTGCCATAGATGAGAGTGTAAGGAGAAACCCCTAACACATTCTTTGGGGTCACCCTATCTGCCCATAAGGCATTTGGGAGAGCTATATGCCAACTTCGTTGATTTTCTATCACAGTTTTCTTGAGAATTCGAATGAGGTTTTTGGTTGAAGATTCAGCTAATCCGTTTCCTTGAGGGTAATAATTGGCTAAATAATGCAATTTAATTCCCCATTCATAAACGAATTCATTTATCTTAAAATACAAGAAATAAGGAGCATTATCAAAAACTAGGGAAATTGGAACCCCAAACCTAGTCATGATGTTTTCTTTTAAGATGTTGATGAATGCATCTTCATTTATCTTGTGCAATGGGGTATCCTCCGTCCATCTGGTGAAGTAGTCGGTGGCCGTCAGGATGTATCGATGTTGTAGAGAAGAATTTGGGTTTATCTCTCCAATGACATCTATACCCCATTGTTCGAAAGGTTCTGAGATAATAACCGGCTGCAAAGGTCCTGCTGCCTTAGGCAATTTCCCAGCACTTCTTTGGTATATATCACAATTCCATGTATAAGCATGAGCATCTCGGAATAAAGTGGGCCAATAATATCCAACTCTGAGTATTTTCTGAGCTGTTGTCTCCCTTGAATAATGTCCAGTAGCAGGACCATCGTGTAACTCTTTGACAACTTTACTTGCATCTTCCTTTTCTAGACATCTGAGGAAAATTCCATCGTAATTTTTTCTGAAAAGTATCCCATCAATGATTTGATAAGTTGTTGATTTCAAATGGAGTGCCCTTCTTTGCTTAGAACTCCAGTGTTCTGGTGCAAATAGTGCACTAGATATCTATACCATGATTCAGGAGCTGTGAAAATGGGACATACCTCAACCGAATTCAGCTCGGCTTCGTTTTTCCAATGTTTCTCTTCATCGATTGGATGCTCTGTAAGCAATTTACACAGGCCTTGTCTATTGATGATGGTGGCTGGTTTAAATTCTAAATCATATTCTTGAAGAGCTATAACCCAATTCCCCTCCTTTCTCCTAATTTCTTTTGAACGAAAAGGGATCTAGCAGCTGGGTGGGGAACTACAACTTTAGTTCTATTCTTAAGAATATATGGTCTGAAATGTTTGACTGCTTTGAAGACAGCATACTCATGCTTATCGACAATGGGATAATTGAGTTCAGCACCCTGTAGACCAATGCTCATAAACGAGATTGGATACTCATCTCCTAACTATACCTTTTGCGTGAGCACAGCCACGAGAGAGTCATCTGAAGCAAAGGTATACAAGATAAAATCTTTGTCAAAATCTGGGCTTCTTAAGGAAGGAGCCTTAGCTATGGCTACCTTAATGTCTCTGAATGCATCCTTTTCTAAGTCTGTCCACTTGAACTGTATGCTTTGCTTGACAATTTGAGAAAAATCGGGGACAAATCTTCGGACAAAATTGATAGTGCCCATAAATGACTGCATGGATTTCTTGTTATGAGGCATTGGAATTTTATTGATAGCTTGTACTCTCTCTTGATCTATTGATACTCCTCTTTTGGAAATGATATGGCCTAGTAGTTTACCTTCGGGAACAGCGAACACACTCTTCTTGGGATTTAAAGAGATACCATATTTTCGGCAACGATAAAAAATATGCTTCAAATGAACAACATGATCTTCTCTTTTCTTTGAAAAAACTATCACATCATCTAAATAGACCATAACATAGTGACCTCCCAATCCTCGGAAGGCGATGTCCATTGCTCACTAGAACGTAGGTCCTGCATTTATTAGGCCAAATGGCATTCTTCGGTATGCGAACATTCCCCACTAAGTGCGGAAAGTAGTCTTAAGACGGTATTCTTCAGCCACCAATACTTGATTGTAACCAGAGAAACCATCAAGCAGGGAGAATAGTTTCGATCCTGACACCATCTGGAGAATTTGTTCCATTGAAGGGACGGGATAGTTGTCTTTATCTAAAGATCTATTTAAATTTCTAAAGTCAACACATAGTCTTATCTCTTTCGACTTCTTTCTCACGAGAACTAGGTTAGCAACCCACTCAGAGTGTCTGACTTTAAAGATTATTTTAGCATCCAGTAACTTCTTCAATTCCTTTTGAATCAGAGGTTCAAGAGTAGGATGCATCCTCCTTAATTGCTACTGAAATGGCTTGACCCCTGCTTTCATTGGTATGACATGATGAATAATGCGGATGTCATATGTTTTCAGATCTTCATAAGTCCATGCAAAAATATCCTTATATTGTCGAAACAGTTTGATGAATTTATCTCTTTCTCTCGGTGAACAACATTTGCCAAGGTTAACAAATTTTGGTTAAGCCTCGGTGCCCAAATTAACTAATTCATGCTGCATTGATGAGCTATTGGTCTTAGTATTTGTTGGCCTTTTGAACTTTCTCTGTAGATCAAACAACATTTCAAGCAACCTTACCCCTTTCGGGATGAAATTGCCTTTAGATGTATCTTTCTTTTGTAAATCAAAATGGTGTTCTTCTTCATCTGTCACAGCTTCTTGGAATATGTCTTCATTTGTTAGAAAAATGATAATCTGTTCGTCATCATCGAAGACTCTGAAGTTCATGATATTTTCTGGGACAGAAGGCCTGAAAATTAATTCAATTGAACACTTATTATTAGTTGGCACCAATCTGGAAACGGATGTTGCTAATAAATCAGCTGGATAATTTTGAAGTCTGGGAATAGACTTTCTATTGAAAGCATCAAAATGCATAATTAAATCCCATACCTCAGCTTGATAACTCCTCAAATGAGGTGAAAGACAGTGAATGGTATCTCTTACTTGTCTCACAACTATTTTCAAGTTGCCAAACACCTTCGGGTACTTAACATTTAAACCGATGGCTTTCTTCAATCTGTGGACTAAAGCTTCATATTCAGCAGTGTTATTAGTACAATCGAATTCTAATCTATAGGACAAGAAGTACTTGTTTCTTTCTGGATCCATCAGAACGCAACCGGCTCCGGATCCTTCCAAAGTTTTAGAACCA
This sequence comes from Larix kaempferi, assembly GCA_027924585.1. Lineage (NCBI taxonomy): Eukaryota > Viridiplantae > Streptophyta > Pinopsida > Pinales > Pinaceae > Larix > Larix kaempferi. The sequence goes on from BSBM01000118.1 coordinate 4,693,198, forward strand.
TCAAAGTACAATGTCCAAAAAAAATCTTTTGATCTAGCTAAGTTAGTATCTTTATGATATAAGTCAGTGACTAAACTAACTATATTACAGTCAATATCATCAGTCCGAAAAAAATGAAGGAGATCGGACTGTTTACCTGATTCATGGCTAATAGTTTCAGATTGATAATTACCCGGATCAATTTCTAAGAAATAATTTCCCAAAACTGAGGATGAGAAGGCTACAGCTTCATTCTTTCCTTCTAGTTGAGTTACATTTTGTTTCATGTGCAGTTCTCTCAGAACCTTGATCTGATTCTGTTTATTTTGATATGGCAACCACAAATGGGCCCAATTAGTTGCAAAGTAACCATTCAACTTTGTGGACCAGTCCCTACTTAGGATCAAACCGTAGGCTTCGGGAATGTCAACTACCATTATATCAATGAACTGACAAACTCTAGAATATGGTGACAACCTAATGAGGACATCTTTCATTCCCCCGATAACTTTGACAGTAGTCCTATCTAACTGAATAATCTGGGCAGGAGATGGAATTGGTTTCCCATTAATCTTTTTACAGATTGACAGTGGCATGACATTCGAAGATGCTCCGGAATCTACCAGACAATTGTGAACATTGTGATTGAAAATTTCAAAAGTTAAAAGAAACGGGAACGTCTGAGATTTGGATTTCCCGTCGATACTAGCCTCATTAATTTCAAGGTCTTCTTGGGTATATGCTAGTGGAGCGCTGGGATGAGATTGAAGAGCATGCAATAGCTTGTCTCATTGCTGGGGCAAACTGCACATATCGAATATTGAAACATTTTCCTTTACTTTCTTTATATCTTCAATGATGTCATATCCTATATCACTTTCTTTTACAATTCTAGTTTGATGGTCTGTCTTATTCAGGGTGACCTTTGGTTGTTGAACTGTTGTGTCAATGCTTGGCTGCTTGGCCACTGTTGGGTTAGCTTTAGGCTGTGGTGGAATGACTGTTATGTGTCTTCTTGGTAATTCTTTTGAAATTTTAGGCTTGGGAATAGTCGAGCTTGGAACTGGACCTAGAATGGGACCTTTACTGCAAGTGTTAATGTTTACAGCAAAGACTAGGCTTTCCACGGGATCATCTTCTACCAATCCAGTTAAAGGTATCCAATCCCATAGCACCATCGTGGTATCTGGAGAGGGTTCCTCTATCTCAAGGCTTGGTTCCTCCAGAGGTTTGTCTTGATCTGGAATCTGTGAATCTAGCATTTTGTTCATGACTAAACTCATAGAGTTAATCCATTGTGGGCAGCTCTTTTCCGAGTGTGGCTCTTGATGACATGTGCAAAAATTTTCCATCCCTATTTCATTTAGATTTAAAATAGGAGAAGTATTCATTGGTGGAGGAGGTTTATCGTTGTCTTCTCTCCTTTTGTAGAATGGTTTGAAAGGCTTCTTAGATGTACTAGCTGTTTTATCTTTCTCGAGATCTACAATTCTATTGGACAATTTCTACATCATCTTAACTACGTTGTCCATGTCTGCTGATGACTCTTCTTTATTCCTGGTGAGCAGCAAGGTTTTTTTACTAGTTGCTAGTTTTGTCTCTACATCTAAAGCATGTTTGGCAATGCTGTCCGCTTCTTCTTCCACCTTCCTAGCTTCTTCGAAATTTTCTATCAAGATGGTTTTCTTCAATCTTTTGACAAACATTGCTATAGGCCCTTCAAGTGTTGTTGTATAATATTCAACTAGAGATTCTTCTGCCAGTTTATTTGCTTCGTTGAAATTATTCAAGAGTGTAGTGAACCTTTGGTTGAAGTCTTGAACCTTTTCTTTCTTTTCGATTCTCATGGACAATAATTCTTTCATGAGTGTAGCTACAGTCTTTTGATTTCCATACTTCTTTAAGAAACATGTTTCAAATTCTTCCCAGCTGGAAATTGAGCTAGCCTGTAAGCTAAAATACCAGGAAGAAACTTTTGGCTCAAATGTGTATGGAAAAAGCCTACAAACTACATCTTCATGTTGTACATTTAAAAGATTCAAGGCTAAATAAAAACTCTTGAGATGATCTTCAGCTGAAATGGCTTTTCCTGGGTCGAATTTGGGCAAGACATTTTCTGGATTTTTAGGCAGATTGTGGAATGGCCCAACTAGATTTAATGCCCCCCTCACTCTCCAAGCAGGTACAGCCATATTTCTATGTGGAGAATCAGGTGGAGAATTGTGTGGCGAATTAAGTGAAGTCTTCTTTAGAGTAACAAGTTCTCCAAGATTTTATGGATCTGAAAGATTTTCTGGGTCTTCAAGCTCGAGTTCTTTCAGGGGTTCTGCAATCTCTTCCAAAGTTAAATTTACAAGCTCTTCAAAATTCTGCACAAGAATCGAATTACGGGTGTACTGTCGTTCTTTTCTGGGAGTACTTTTCCTAGGGAGAAAATTTACTGCGTTTAAACCACCTAATTGTCTCACATAAGAATGTGTATGTCTTCTTAAATATTCTATTTCTATAAAAGGCACAGCATACAAGACTTCTTGATGTTCAGAATCAAAGATGGAATTTTCTTGATTTGTTACTTCAAGGTTTGGGTTGTCTGAAATTCCCGTTTCAAGCAGGTTTTTAGTAACATTTTTTATAACGGAAGATTTTCCTTTATCATCCATGCACTTCAGGCCCTCCTTCTAGTGCCAAAAACTATTGATGCCCCGAAGATCGCAGCATCAAGCAGAAAGGGATTCTCCCCGGTAAACTATCTCAAATAGATTGTCCATCGTTTGGTATGGGGAATCTGTCTGGTTAGCAGTTCCGGCTACCGTTAGATTTGGATTTGTTTTCCTTTGCACCGGTTATGGCCTGATCCACCGTTCTTTTTTATTTTATTGTTAAGATGATATGCAAGTGCCTAAGTTAATTTAATATAAATACAAAACTTGAAACAAATATGTATCTAAAACTAAAATAAATCTAATCTATCCCTGCAGGAAGCAAATTGTAAATATGAGTAATATGTTGTAAAGAGAAATATAAAGATCAATAGGTAGCCATTGAATCTTAAGGATTCATCTACAACAGGAGTTTAAAGACATGAAAGATAGCTTCTAATTCATGTAAAAAAAACATTCTATTACTCATTTAAGAGAAGCATCATTGCATAGAGAAAAGTAAAACCATCCATAGCACAGAAATAATTCGAACAACAGATAAAGATTTCACTGTAATACATATAAATGTCACAAGAAGAATCTGACAGACATCATACACACATTCCCAGGCAAAATGTGTCCTCTCTAGGCTCTTATTAGGAAAATTCACTTTCTTGGAGCAAGTGTAAAACAGTTCATACAAGCTTTAGAAAATTCCTTTCCCTGCCAAAAGTCCTTAACACTATTCCCTATGCATCTATTTATAAGCTTACAAAATGCCTCTTGGGCTGCCACCTGGCCTTTTACACTTGTCCTTTAAGGACTTTACCAAAAAATAACAATTCATGGCCCTTTTCCTATAATAGAAATTCTTTCTTATAACAGAAAAGGACAGTTGTCCTTGTAACTTCACGCTCTAACCATAGGGAGGAAGTAAACCGAAATAAAAACAATGCATTATGACTAGCGTGTTTATCCTTGGGGTGGCGCTTCTGTTGGGGATGATGTGCCTGCGCTGGCTACTACTGTTGCTGCTGCCTTCTTCTCCTCTTCTACACTATAATTGAACCATATACTAGTGTCTCTGATAACCACATTCATTGGTGAAGGGAGCAGGATCTTCTGGGAAGTCACATGCTTACCAAGCTCTGTTTAAATACCATGAATTTCTGCTATTACTGCCTGGTGGACCTCCTTGAGCAAATGATTGTATACTGATGACAACCCAATGTAGTGATGAAGATCATCAGTGGCCAGCACATCAATCTTCTTTACATACTCTATTTGAATGCCCAGCTCTTCCTTCAAGTTTAACAAATGTTGCTCTTTGCTTGGAAAATCATCCAGGGTCTGAGGAAAAATAAGCTTGCATTTTTCATGTACTTCATGAATCTTTTGATACAGGCTATTACCTTTCTCAATCGTTCCCTGGATCTTAGCCATCAGCTTGATGCCAAAATTCCTATGAAAATCCATGAGGGCTACATCTTCCTTAAAACCATCTACAGATTTGAACAAGAGATGTTTAGGGAAACCCATCTTCCCTTCTCTCCACTCCATCTGACACAAAATGTTTCCTTTAACCCGAGTGTATTTGCCTTTAATCCTGATGGCTTCGGCATTGACTTCTTTCAACCTAACTAGCATGGTCTTGAGCTTGCACACCTCCTCAGTAATTAGTTCTTGTGTGGCATGCATTTGACTTAAGATGTCACAAGACTGCTCATGAAAGGGAGACATATCCATCACTCTGCTTTCTGCTTGCTCCAACTACTCAATGATTTCCTGTTTATCTACTTCCAGGTGAAAGACTCTAGCTTCAGAATCATTCTTTTCGGCTTCTAGAACCATCATCTGGATTGCCAGGTGCTCCTTTTCTTCTTCTAGATATCGATACTTATCTGACAACTCCTTATGATCAGCAGATAGGCGATTATATTTGTTTACTATAAAATCCCTATAAGCCTGCTCATTAGCCACCGTATATTGTAGCATGCGAGCTCTCCTCTTTGTTGACTGAAAATCTTTGACCATGTCGATCACATTATATTCTGTTGCTTTTGCTGCCGACACAGCGGTGGATGCCATAGATATGGGAGCCTTGTTTGTATTCTACATGACCGTGGTTTCTCACTGGGTGGCAATGTATGCTTGGAAAAGTCTCTTTATCCTCTCTTCCGACTTCAGGACCACATCCTTCATCTTCTTATAGTACACAAATTTATCCCATCGTCACACAGTTTGATCTTTGGATGGGGTGAAAGGGATGATCGGAAGATCTCTTATATGGATTTCTACCTCCGTGGGTGGGGTCTGTACTACTTGAGATGAGTCTATTTCCATATCTTGGGTCCCAGAGCCACCTTCCTGAGCATCTTCGTTGGCCTTAAGTTCTCCCTCATCTTTTGTCTCTCCTTCATGATTTCGCTCTCCTTTAGCATTTTTCCCTCCTTTAGGATTTTACTGATTCTCAATTACCTCCCTCTGCTCTTGTTCTTGGGCTTCCTGCTGCAATCTCACTTCTTCAGCTTCCCTCTACAACCTTGCTTCCTTGGCTTCATGCTGCAGTCTTGCTTCCTCGGCTTCCTGCTGTAGTCTTGCTTCCTCAGCTTCCTGCTATAGTCTTGCTTCTTCTTTCAATCTTTGTTCTTCATAGACCAAGGCTTCAGCCGCTTCCCTTTCTTTCTGGAGGATGCCTTCTTGGGCTGAAGCAGAGCTAGAGATAGCTCCACTGCCATGACGACAAATCTATAATTCAGTCATGTTACTGATCCCCCTGAACACTTATTCCTCGGCATCATAGTAATGGGCATACTCAAAATGAGCATACAACTCCTTGCAATGCTCTGCAACCTTGCTCCGCCTGTCATTTCTATGGAAGATTGCCTCACCAATGTCAAATGCTTTCAGCTCCTGAATGAACTCTTCGGTTGCTACAACTCCTGAGAATTTATAGGCTCCTATACAGAAAGGCAAAGGAGGGAAGGAAGCTTTATGCTGTTTATTAAGAACTCCTCCTATTCCGTCAAGGAAAACTTGCCTGACTGCTTCTTTTAGGACTACATAATCAATGGCGTATTTTGGTAAGATGTATGGTGGCTTAGTACCTCCAAACATCCAGATATAGGTACCCTCTTTTGAGAAGTAGAACTTGCCAAAAGTTTCCAAGACTTCCATGGCATTCTCTAACAAGCAATTGCGCTCTTCATTGAACATCTGCTCACATAGAGGCATGATGAACTCTTCACAGATGAGCTTATAGTGTGCTTTGTAATTTTCAGCCCACATTATTTTATAGGCAGTGTATATCGGGGTATTGTCCTGGTCCCATGAGCAACCTAACTTGGGGAAAGGGAGTTTTGCCAAGATGCAATCAATGAGGTATGAGGACATGAAAAACTCTGACCTTTTTAAGGCCAAACCTTCTCTAGCTGCGGCCACAGTGGATGCCAAACTATCTGAGAGAATAGTATCCCAATCAAACACAGTTCCCTTAAATGCTATGGCATGGATTATGGGGGGCCATTGTATCCTATATACGGTTCCATCGGGCATGCTGAGAATTCTTCATAGCATAAGGGAAATCAACCTGAATGGAGATCTTAGGCTCTGAACATCATACTCATCATTATCCGTTTTCCTCAGCTGTTTTCCCATGATTAACAGCCTCTTAGCTATTTCGAAATTATTCATTTGTCCCAACCATTCATCGTTCAGTGCCTACTGGGGATGTGAGAATTTGCAGGCTATTGCAATATAAGCTAGATTGAATGAAGAGAATTGCTCTCCCTTGCTGTCATGCAACACTCTTGTTTGTGGGTTGGCATGTTCCAATATCCACCCGATCACTTCTGAGCATGGGAATAGCTCAGGGCGAGTAGAAGCCCTGGCTATGCCAGAGGTCCTGATGTTTAGGTATATTTTTTCTTCTTCTAATAACACATCTGGGATATCTTGGTCCTTGATCATCTTGTAAATATCTCCCCACCGGACCTCGGGAGGGATGCCCATGGTGCACGTAGTGTCTTGAAAAAGAGTTTCAGTCCTTGGTTGTACTGGTTCTGGCTCCGTCATTTTAGCTTTCTTTCTGCTACCTTTTGGCATTGTGGCTTATCCCTGTTAGCAACCATACGTGCATGAGCATAAGATTGAAAATCATTATGAGAGCATAATCATAGAGCAAGACGGACTTAGCATGCTAATGAAAGCTATATATAAAATTATAAGGCTGTCTGCCGGGGAGGCAAACAAAACACAGACTATTCAAGAAAACACAATACAGCCATCAGACTTGATCATTCTAGGGAAGCATTGTTTGGTTTGGAAAAGGTTTAAAAGCTTCCAAAAATATATGCATACGATGTAAAAACTCTTTTCCCTCAGAAGATAGGACATCCTTCATTATAGGCACTTCTAATGGTTGACGCCTGAATGTCAGGCTGGCTTGGAATGGGAAATCTTGTGAGGCAGCAAGAAACATATAACGCGGCTGGTTTTTTAATGATTGGTATTCAAGCTGAGTAACTAATCGGTTGAGTATCCCAGCCAGCTATGACCGACACTTTCTCTCGTTTGAATGCGTAACAACTCGGTTTGAGTGCATCACCTTGGCTTGGGCACGCGTGTGATGACACTGCAGTCGGTGGGACTGACCGGGCTTGAATTAACAATGGCCAACAGAGAATAATTTTCATTGGTCACGACTTCTAGCTACTAGTAATGAGAAATCTTCGGGGCTATAACGGCTGTAAAGCTTTAAGGATAGTCTACTACAAGTTCCCATAGGCCACGTAATGAGACGAAAAACAACCGAAAAAGCTTTGACACAAAGGTAAGACAATATTAACGGTACAAACACTTACCTGGTAGTGAAATAACAGTGAAAACGGGGTTGGATCGGTGGCAAATGAGTTGAGCTAGAGCGAATTGATTCGCACAGCTTCGAACGGCATCCTCCGAATCAAAATACTAACAATGGTACAATAGAAAACCCACCACCCTTATATTGAGATTGGTACGTGTGGGCAATAAATTGGGTAGGTGCTGAAACTATGACAGGGTTAATTACCCGTACGGAGGGGTCACTTCCATCCTTTTGGCATTTATGCGCGATCATCAATATCGGCAAAAAAGATGAGTCATGTCCACTGTTGCGGGCGGACTTCGTGAGTTTCTTCCAAAGCACAGGGGAAACTTGGAGTTCGAGCGTGGCAGACTTTGCTTATTGCGGGAAAGAAAGGAAAGACGCTCTGCTTTTGCGGAAAGGTTTGACGATTTCTTTCAGAATCATCGAGCTAAAAAACATTTGCGGCGCAAGTTCTTGAGTTGTTCCGCCGTTGCGGAAAGACTCGGTAAGTTCTTCTACAATTGACGAAAGAGTTTAGTAAGTCTTTTCCGCAAAGTGGATGGCTGGGGGATTTGGTAAGAGGGAGACCGTTGCGGAAAATTTTTTGCAAGTGTTTCCACCATTTCGGGAGAGAACTTTGAGTTCTTCCACCGTTCAAAGAATATGTAAGTGCTTCCACCGTTTTGGGGAAAAACTTTAAGTATTTCCGCAGTTGCAGGTGAACATCCCGAGTTCTTCCACCGTTTTAGGAGGACTTAAAGTTTTGGCTTAGAAGAAAAAACTTCAAACTTTTAAAAACAGCTTCCCCACTTGAAATAAAACTAAGTTCAAAATTTTTTTCAAAGGAGGTTTAACCCTTTAAGAAGACTTCTTGGGAAAGTAAAAGGAGGGGCCCCAATATCTACAAAAAAAAAAATTTGGGGGGGGGGTGTTGCTACAACAACAATTGGCGAATCGCTGGAAAGCACAAATCTCTGAAAACTATCTCATTTAACGGAAGAATTCTTTTAGAAACTATCCACCTTTTGTGCAATATTTAGTTGAGCATTCGAATCTCGACGAAGGGGGTAGTCACTTTATCTGTTGGTCATTTGGGAAGGGGAGCTTTGATGAAGACATCTTTAAAACTTTCCAAGGGCCAACATATGGGGTTCATTTTCAAAAATTCATCTTTCAAGTGACCACTACCATCGGCCTCCACAGGATTAGAAACAACATCTCATAGACACTATTGCTCTTGTTCCTCATTCCCATGCCGCCTGCATCCTTTTGGATGTTCATACATTTGATAGCTTTGCTGTTTGGGCCTTCCAGAAATATTTTCTTTAAAATACAATCTTTGATTTTGGCTCGTCAATCCATAATGTGATTTTGTGTGAGCTAGAAATTTGATTAATTTGTCAAGCCTCACGGACGGAGAGGAGCCTTGAATGAGCTGAGTCTTTTGGACATCTTTTCTGACTTGTACGCTTTGCTTTTTATCTCAGCCATGCTTTGATTGAGGCGAGAATCTCTAGAAAACATACCCTTGATTATCAGCCCTTTTGGATCTTAGATTTGTAGCATGGATTCATTTCAATTCCCTATGCCTTCGAGATGAGATACATTTCCGTGGGTCCCACTACAACAGTCTTATTGAGATGCTTTTAAGTGCGATGGTGGATGGAGCCCGAAGATAGTAGTAAGGATAATCATAAATCTCTACTGTTTGAATAGGGGTTAATTTGACCAACAAAATATGATCTCTTCATTCTGAAGAACGATCAGCAAAACCAAAATGCATGGGTAAACTTTCTTTCGAGGATATTACTGGCTTTATGAGTTGTGCGATTCCTTGAGAGATCTTCTTTCATGAGAGGCCAAATTGCAGGTGAATTAGGAAAACAAATTTGTACAAAAACTCAAATGCTGAGAAAGAGACAAAATAGTTGAAACAAAAAGAAACAAGGGACTAAAATAAAATAAAATAAAATTTGTATTTATGTACAGAAAGTCTCATTAAGACTATGCAAAGTATTGTTTCAAGGCGAGGCCATTAAGAGGAAGGGTTACTTCCTCTCCCTGGAGGTGCATTAGCTTGTAAGTGGATTGGTCGAGCTTTGCAGAAATTTGGTAAGGGCCTACCCATAGGTGTTGGAATTTCGTGTGCATCCCCTTACCCTCATGATTATGGTCCCATTTCAGGACTAAGTCACCTACTTCAAAACTTATTTTACCAGAATTCCTTTTATCGAACCATCTCATGACTATATCTTCGTGCTGGTGAAACCGGTCTTTAGCTTTCTGTCGAGCTTCTTCAAGTTGAAGCAAGGTATTGATCCTGGATTGTAAGACTTGAATACCAGACCTTCGAGAGGCTTGGGACAATTGTAAGGATGGAAGCAATATATTGGGAGGGAGGATGGCTTCCTTGCCATAGACGAGAGTGCAAGGAGAAACCCCTAACGCGTTCTTTGGGGTCACCCTATCTGCCCATAAGTCATTTGGGAGAGCTATATGCCAACTTCGTTGATTTTCTATCACAGTTTTCTTGAGAATTTGATTGAGGTTTTTGTTTGAAGATTCAGCTAATCCGTTTCCTTGAGGGTAATAATTGGCTGAATAATGCAATTTAATTCCCCATTCATAAACGAATTAATTTATGTTAAAAGACGATAAACAGGGAGCATTATCAAAAACTAGGGAAATTGGAACCCCAAACCTCGTTATGATGTTTTCTTTTAAGAAGCTGATGACTGCATCTTCATTTATCTTGTGCAATGGGGTAGCCGCCGTCCATATGGTGAAGTAGTCGGTGGTCGTCAGGATGTATCGATGTTGTAGAGAAGAATTTGGGTTTATCTCTCCAATGACATCTATACCCCATTGTTAGAAAGGTTCTGAGATAATAGTCGGATGCAAAGGTCCTGCTGCCTTAGGCAATTTCCCAGCACTTCTTTGGCATATATCACAATTCCCTGCATAAGCATGAGCATCTCGGAATAAAGCTGGCCAATAATATCCAGCTCTGAGTATTTTGTGAGCTATTGTCTCCCCTGAATAATGTCCACCAACAGGACCATCGTGTAACTCTTTGACAACTTTACTTGCATCTTCCTTTTCTAGACATCTGAGGAAAATTCCATCGTAATTTTTTCTGAAAAGTATCCCATCAATATTTGATAAGCTGCTGATTTCAAATGGAGTGCCCTTCTTTGCTGAGAACTCCAGTGTTATGGTAGATATCCCTGCTGCAAATAGTGCACTAGATCTCTATACCACGATTCAGGAGCTGTGAAAATGGGACATACCTCAACCGAATTCAGCTTGGCTTCATTTTTCCAATGTTGCTCTTCATTGATTGGATGCTCTGTAAGCAATTTACATAGGCCTTGTCCTTTGATGATGGTGGCTGGTTTAAATTCTAAATCATATTCTTGAAGAGCTGTAACCTAGTTTCCCCTCCTTTCTCCTAATTCCTTTTGAACGAAAAGGGATCTAACAGCTGGGTGGGGAACTATAACTTTAGTTCTGTTCTTAAGAATATATGGTCTGAACTGTTTGAGCGCTTTGAAGACAGCATATGCATGCTTATTGACAATGGGATAATCCCCTCAGTCAGGGAGGGTTGCCTTGGTGTCGTTTATTCCAAACGAGAGGCTTTTGACCATAAGAGTGTGTATATCTACAAATTATGGTGTTGAAGCAAGAGCACTTGTATTGCAAGTTCTGTAAATCGATTGGCCACGATGAAAACAACTACAGAGATTATGGCCTACTCCAGGAGAGAATTGTAGCCGCATATTTCATGGCAAGAGAAGAATAGGCATCAGGTCAGCAACAACAGGATTATAACCAGCTGTCGGCCCAATATAATCACCAACCCTAGCAGTATGATCAGGGGCAGTATGGGAAAACACAGTATCTAGCATTGCAATACCCAGCATCGTAATACCCACCATATGGACCACGCAACAACCATAGTATAGGAATATGCAATACCAACCATATGGACCACCATGTGGAGGGGCGAGAGAAGGATTCCACGGAGGTTGAGGTACTGGCGCAGGGTGAGGAGGAGCTATTGGATGAGGACGAGGACCGATTATATGCTACAATTGTGGGAAGCAGGGGAACTATCAGAGGGATTGCCTGAATACAACACCACAATAGTGCACTTATTGCAGTGATGTGGATCATAGTGTTGAAGACTATCTGTAGCTCATCGTGAAATAGAAGACCAAGAATCCATCACCACCTCCACAGAACTAGAATCAGAACCCACCGACTGTGTAGATGATATCAACAGAGGCTCGAAGACACCATGCGACTGTTGGAGTGGTGACACGAGGAGGAACCATGACAGGAGCCGACGGGATACGAGTTACACTCCAACCAATAGCACAGAAAGAGGTCACCTTTGATGCAGAGGTCAAAAGGGATATCTTCTTGAAAGCACAAGAGGTGATGAGACAGAGGAGGTAGTTACCTCTTCAGGAAGAAGTTATCTACGACATGCCACCGATGTTCGACGAGACAAAGTCATAGGGAAAGGATAATACCTTGAAAGCCTTCTTAAAGAGTTGCCTAGAGCTAGCAAAGGATCAGGATGCACTGGAGCAGATATCCAATCTCTTGACTTGATGGGAGGGTGTACGCTAGAAGCAAAAATTTAATCGCATACACAAGAGGAAGATAGGGCGAGAGATGCAAATGTCAGCACAAAATGGAGCTTTTGATGTCGACTCAATTATCTTGGACCTGGGGTCAGATGTAAACATTCTGACCAAGTAGACATGGAAGACCGTGGGGAAACCACAATTGGCCTAGTCACCAGTATAGTTGCAATTAGAAAACCAGAGTAAGGTTACTCCACTTGTTCGGGTATACCAACTTCCCATTGATATTGAGGGCCTCAATTCTTATGCAAATTTCGATGTAATTGAAATTGTGGACAATACCAACCCCTACCCAGCGCTGCTAGGGATCGACTAGGAAATCGATAATATAGCGGTTATCAACTTTAAGAAGCAGACAATGTCATTGAGAATCACAAGATGAGGGTCATCGCACCTTTGGATCCTGCGGAAGGGAAACGACACGTTGAACTGACGAGAGATGAATTTATGGAGGGATGGGATAGAATATACAATATATCTAAGGATTCCATTAATCCTAGCGCAAACAGAGACTTGGGTTGTCGTTGTGTCAGTTCATCGTCGTCGGATTCGGATGAGGCACTTGAGAATTGGTAGAACTAGATGCATTAAGTGTCATTTAGAAGGTGTGCCTAAATCACACAGTTAATACGATGGGTAGCCATGGAGGAGTGCACGCTACCAACAAATGAGGGCTTGGCTAATTTTAGCACCTTTCTCATAGACTTTTGAGGAGAAAGTGGTGGAGCCGCAGCGTCTATTGGCCTTGGAGGAAGCCTTGAAGGATAATCCTGTGCGCTGTTGGGAAACACACAAGTCAAATATAACAACCTGAACACTATGTCATCACCTAATGACAGTTAGGTTCGATGATGCAGAAGGACATAGTGGAAGGAAGTTTGACATCATAAGCGACCCAAAGGTGCATTTGGCTGAGTGCGAAAGCAAATGGGGATTACGAGCAAAAGAGGAGTGGGTCCATTCATTCGTTCACACATTGGATGAAGTATTGTAGAGTTGGTATGTCGCAACGGAACTGCGACATGGAACAACTTCTTGGGAGCAGCTAACAATTGGCTTAATCCAAATATTTTGTTTCACAGATGAGAACCCCTTCATCCATAGTGCGCTACAAGTGATCCGTGAAAAGATATTTGAAGCAGTACCAAAAGTGCAACCATTAGAACTCTGGTGGACTATGACACGAAAAATGATGATGGAGTGCTATAACATCACAGGGGATCCAAATTATGAGGATGATCCGAGACACTATGGAGGACGCGCCACTGTGAGGAATATTTTGCGAGCAGGACTATGGTGGCCAACAATGAATCAAGATGTCGCGGACTATGCTAAAAGCTGCGATGTATGTCAATGGATAGTGAAGCCATCAAGAAGGGATGAAATTCCACTAGTACCTTAGTTGATGTTGCAAGATTTTGACAAGTGGACAATTGAATTTGTGGGACCCATCAACCCACCAGGAAAAAGAACAGGGTCACGCTACATAATTACAACAACATACTACTTGACGAGATGGGCAGAAGAAACATTAGTGAAGGATTGCTTAGTTGCAACAGCAACATGATTCCTTTTCGACAACGTGGTCACCAGGTTCGGGTTCCCAAAAGTATTGATGAGTGACCAAGGGAGTCACTTTGCGAATCAGACAATCGCAGCAATGACAAAGGAATTTCAGATACAACATAGAAAGAGCACCCCTTACCATCCTCAAGGAAATGGAACAATGGAAGCATTTAACAAAATCCTGGAGCATGCGCTCACAAAGGTATGCAACACGAATCAGGATGATTGGGATTTGAAGATCCCTGCGATACTTTGGGCATATTGCACAACTTTCAAATGCTTGATTGGCTAGACACCATTCAAACTTGTCTACAGGCAAGAAGTCGTAATGCTGATGGAGTATATCGTCCCCAGTTTATGGATTGCAGTTGTCACCAGCATGAGCGATGAGGGAGCACTGTAGGAATGATTGGCCCAATTGGTACAGCTCGATGAGGACAGGTTCATCGCAGGATTTCATCAGAAGGTTGAAAAGGACTGACTGTTGTGGGGAAAATGCACCTATAGTTCAGGGGAGAAACTACCAACTTACTGTGATAACGATAGACTTACAAGCATTCTGCAAGTACAACAAGTAAATGAAGAGATTAGGGTTTAGAGATGTAGGCACCTCATTCAGAAGGTTGATCCTAGCTTTTCCTCCCTCGCTCTTCAATGCTTATCCAGTGTTGCAATGTCCAGACTTGCAAAACAACTTGATACCCTTCTCAAACACATTTGACTACATATATAAGACTGATATCCATAATATAAAGAGACATCAAACTATAATCAAAGAGTAATCAAATATGAGACACATTAATAGGTCATATTTGGAAAGAGAAGAATGTCTGATCTTTATTAATGAATGAAAGCAAGTACATATAGTTATACCTTCTTTCAAGATTGGCACTTCACGAAACCTAGATTCAAGGTCTCCTACTTCCGTTCTCCAAGGATTCTAGCCTCTAATCAACTGTGCTAGGGTTTACCAAAACTGAAGTACAAGAGAGGGGGATGAAGGTCTCCATTCCTCCAGCATAACTTTGTAATTGGGCTTAGTCCCCAAACATGACCCTTCTGTTAAAATTCAATATGCTAAGAAATAAAATAGCAGCATTACATTCCATTTCACAATAATAGCATATACAGGATCACTGAAGAAACAACAAGCACAGCATAAACACAAGAGACAGAGATTTATCCTGGGAAACCCTCATGGGGTAGAAAACCCAGCAAAGCTTCCTCAATATAGATGACCAGCAATATACAAAGATGAAACCCTGAGACATGATCTCCTCCTCCACAATAGCAGACCTCTCCTCCACAAGTGCGCTATCCTCAAGTGAGTAAATGTGTATAATGAGGAACACACCTCCTCTATTTATACACTACTCTGATATGTATTTTACATAAGTACATGTAGGCTCGTATTTAACCATTAGGTTAAATACCCCATTATAACTACTGGGCCGACCCCCACATGGTGGGTCTAATAACCCTAGTTACCACAACCAAATCGGAGGAATAAACATCTCCGGATTTATAGTATAATCACATCGGAGGTATGGAACATCTCCGGAATAAATAATATACAAATATAATATTCTTTGAAGTTACAATATTTCAACACTCCCCCTTAACGAGAAGGATATTATAACAGTATCTGCACAAGCAAGGAGTCATCAACATCATACATGATACATCTATAAATCATTGGAAGCTTTCTCAACATCATTAGTAACTCAAGCAGTTACTGGAACATCGACATATTCAGTATTGAGTCTTTATCTTCTGTAGCACTTGAACAGCTACAACAATATCATCATCTGGATCCTCACTATACATGATCATCAGCATCATCATCTCACGATCATCAGCATCATCATCACATGATCATCAGCATCGTCATCACACGATCATCAGCATCGTCATCTCACGATCATCACACGATCATCAGCATCGTCATCACACGATCATCAGCATCGTCATCACAGGATCATCAGCATCGTCATCACACGATCATCAGCATCGTCATCACACGATCATCAGCATCGTCATCATACGATCATCAGCAGTACAAGTATGCATGCCAATACAAGTGACCATATCAACAATACGAGTATCCTACTGATACAAGTAGCCACATCATCAATACAAGTATCCTACCGATACAAGTAACCACATCATCAATACAAGTATCCTACCGATACAAGTAACCACATCATCAATACAAGTATCCTACCGATACAAGTAACCACATCATCAATACAAGTATCCTACCGATACAAGTAACCAAATCATCAATACAAGTATCCTACCAATACAAGTAACCACATCATCAATACAAGTATCCTACCGATACAAGTAACCACATCAAAAATCACTTTCTCGGAGACCATACGTCTACGGATCAATTCAGGGACCTAAGTCCGGGGATGATACAATCCCCACTTCTCGAAGACCTCACGTCTACGGATCAATTCAGGGACCTAAGTCCGGGGATGATACAATCCCCACTTCTCGGAGACCTCACGTCTACGGATCAATTCAGGGACCTAAGTCCGGGGATGATACAATCCCCA
The DNA here is from genome assembly GCA_027924585.1 of Larix kaempferi. Taxonomy (NCBI): domain Eukaryota; kingdom Viridiplantae; phylum Streptophyta; class Pinopsida; order Pinales; family Pinaceae; genus Larix; species Larix kaempferi. The sequence goes on from BSBM01000118.1 coordinate 4,709,450, forward strand.
CTTCTCGGAGACCTCACGTCTACGGATCAATTCAGGGACCTAAGTCCGGGGATGATACAATCCCCACTTCTCGGAGACCTCACGTCTACGGATCAATTCAGGGACCGCAGTCCGGGGATGATACAATCCCCACTTCTCGGAGACCTCACGTCTACGGATCAATTCAGGGACCGCAGTCCGGGGATGATACAATCCCCACTTCTCAGAGACCTCACGTCTACGGATCAATTCAGGGACCTAAGTCCGGGGATGATACAATCCCCATCACGTACATTTTGAACTTAGTGGTTCCGGGATGATGCAATCCCCATCACTTTATTCTCGGAGACCTCACGTCTACGACTCTCTTTAGGATTGAAAGTCCAGGGATGATCCAATCCCCTCAACTGTCCTCTAAGGACTTCATTCTCGGAGACCTCACGTCTATGGCTCTCTTTAGGACTGAAAGTCCAGGGATGATCCAATCCCCTCAACTGTCCACTAAGGACTTCATTCTCGGAGACCTCACGTCTACGGCTCTCTTTAGGACTGAAAGTCCAGGGATGATCCAATCCCCTCAACTGTCCACTAAGGACTTCATTCTCAGAGACCTCACGTCTACGGCTCTCTTTAGGACTGAAAGTCCAGGGATGATCCAATCCCCTCAACTGTCCACTAAGGACTTCATTCTCGGAGACCTCACGTCTACGACTCTCTTTAGGACTGAAAGTCCAGGGATGATCCAATCCCCTCAACTGTCCACTAAGGACTTCATTCTCGGAGACCATACGTCTACGGCTCACTTTAGAACATGTGTTCAAGGATGATACAATCCCCACATGTATTCTCATCAATACAAGTACAAGTATCCTCAACCATACAAGTACATTAATCAATACATGTGTCATCAAAATTATGTATTCTTACCAATACATCTTATCATCAAAAGCATGTATTCTTACTAATACATCTAATATCAAAAGCATGTATTCTTACTAATACATCTAACATCAAAAGCATGTATAAGTAAAACTAAGTATTCTAAGTATAAGAGTCCTAAATCTAAATATTTCTAAGTATCTAGGTGTGGAGAATAGGTTACCTCATCATCGACCTTGTTGTTCGATGAGACCAACTTATCATCAGTGACTATACTACTCCCCCTTTCGAAGAGAGTCCTTTTTGAACTACACCAAGCTTGTCTCGGAAGTATTCAAATTTCACTCGAGACAGAGGTTTGGTTAGTATGTTGGTAACTTCTTCACTTGAGGTAAAGGTTTGGTTAGTACAAAGGTAACCTGTTACAAATTCAAACTTTATAGTTCCTTTCCGCGTCATATCTTGTTTGTTCCCTATGTTCTTTGACTTATCATGGAACACTAGATTCTATGTCATCTTGATACAACTCTAATTATCACATAGGATCTCAGTTGGTTCTATCTCTAAGTCAAACAATCCTGAAGCCAAACTTCTTCACAACTAGCGGAGCAAACAGCCATATATTCCGCTTGTGCTGAGAGCCACACTAGACTGCTTCCAACTAAACCACGAGATCATGGCTAACCCTAGACAATAACATCCTCTCGATGTGTTCTTCCTGTCTGATACACTTCCTGCCCAATCAGAATCTGAATAACCATCTGAAGTCATGATCTTCAAGATAGCATTCTATCGTATCCTTTATGTGCCTTATCACATGCTTTTTAACTATCAGGTGAACACATCTAGTTTCTACTAGATACTGACTCAAGGTGTTCACAACAAGGCATATCTCTAATCTAGTATATGTTAGATACAACAATGACCCAATAATTTGACTGTACAGAGTTATATCCACTAACTCTGTTGAGTCATCTCCTAACAGTTTCAAGTTGGAATCCATAAGAGTGGCCATTCCATCATATCAAGTCTTCTCAAGATTTCTTAGCATACTTTCTCTGGTTGAGAAGGATTCCTACTGAGCCTTTCCATACTTCCAGACCTAGGAAGTAATACATTAATCTAAGAACTTTTATTTTCTTTTCTACAATCATCTATCTATGCCATCTCTCATCAGATGGGTCTACTGATATGAGCCTCAATATCATTCGAACTCTGTGGTGAGTTCCTTCTTGCATCCATGTCATCTGTGTATAGAAATCATATTCAACCTTGTAGCAAAGGTTGAGATCCACATCACCCATGGTGATCATTAAGCTTTTCAAAACCTGATTCACATTTCTTCTTTAATTACACCATTAAGAGAATGGTCTTATCTAGCCACTTGGAGCAAACATTTCATCATGATTCTCTTCCTCTTTCTAGGAGAATCTTCTAGCCACAATCCTTCTATAGTGTGTTTGATTTGTAAATCCTTTTGTTGAACATCCATCACTTGTTCATCATTCATCATGATTTTTCCTACAAATCAAAATTAGGTACATGATTAGTAATACTTCATAATCATCAAATCACATTGTCATGATAACCTATTATGCATACAGATATCATTTACATAGTTATGCAACTAATTTGACCAATACTTTGGCACAACACTTTCCCATATCCTGTATGCATACAGTGGCTATCTAGATGCCTTCTGTCTCTACCAGAACATACTATCGAGAGTGTGCACAACTCTCAGCGTGTCAGCAAAGAGGTTTCATTCTAGACAAGCAACAATGGAATGTTTGTCCAACTTACCAATCATATGCACATTAGTAGTATACTGTTCAATGCTCTATGAATGTTTACACTCAGCATCATATATTCTAGGAATACAAATATGCATACAACCTATTACAGGCAATATCATTACTATTTCAAATAACAACTCAAATACTTATCTTTTATGTTTGTGTGGTTGCCTCCCGCTTGATCTTCTGTATATCTTTTGAACTTCTATTCATTCTGTGCCACTGTGCATGTTCAAGTGTCATCCTCATGATCTCATACACAAACATACACTCATTAGTATGTTCTAAATGTTATCAAAACATTATAGTTCTAAATAATCTTGAAAATGTATAGTCATGATTATAGTTAATAAACATTAGTATTCAAGATTTCAGGGAAGTCTTCTTTTACTCATGCATATTATCAATCAAGATAAAAGACATAATATGCATAATCCCTTGATTACTAACTTTATGAATAAGCATAATCAATAATACCAAGTATACTTATATAAGGGATCCTAACACAAGGTAAGATTCATGGGAAACATACCTGGATTAGTATACCTACTTAGTTATGTACAACATACCTCGTAAGTAGAACAAAGATTATGGATGAGTCTTTGTCTTCATGTGGTCATGGTCATGGAACTTGATTTGTCTTTTGTGATGTACCTGTATCTTGTTAGCAGACAACATCAACCTCACACAACACCATAATGCATTAGTACAATCATATAGCCCTAATCAATGAATGTCTTTGATCATTCACATGCATTCATATTGTTACTAGGGTGATAAGACAATTCTAACATTAATCAAGATTGTACTAGTAAATAATATGAAGACAAACACATCATGAACTTAATCAAGAATTAGATTTCAAGACATACCTGAACCTCCTTAAGTCATACCTATCGAGACTTCTTGTAGTCTTCTTATGTAAGGCCTTAGCCTCAACTCCCCCTGAAACTTGATCTAGAGCTTGATTAGGGTTTGCTAGAGAAACCATAAAGATTCAAACTTTGACTTTCACACTTCTGAATGGATGAAATAATATGTCTTGCTCAGCTGATCAAACTGGCATACTTCAATTTTGGAATCTCCAAAATTTGACCCCTCAAAATGGCCTTTGAAACTTCTGGATCTTCTGGACAGGATCCCGAACTAGGGTTTGATGAAGCCCACCCTTCTGCCCAAACAAAAGGTTCGATCCAAGGCTCTAAACTCTTATTTTTCTTAGGAGTTTCTAGCCGTGGTTACAGACTTCAAAAATTCCAACTTTTGCTGAAGCCCTAATTTTCCATCTTTCCGATCAAAATCCCGAACTGGGGTTTGATCAAGCCCGGTCTTCCACCCAACCAAAAAATTCGAACTTGGTCTCTAAATTTTGATTTTTCTGAGTAGCATTCAGCCGTGGACTCCGATTCCAAAAATTCTATCTTTCTCCGAAACCCTAAATTCCGGAAGCCATGAATAAAGGTGATCAAAAATAATTCTGTTTTGACAGAAATATGCACCTGATTGTTTCTGCTATAACTCTTAAATTTTTGCTCCAAAGGGTCTGAAACCCTTTTTCTGTAGTAGCCTGACCTGTTATCTTTCCATCCTGACAGGTCTGACCTCAATTGGGTTTTCTGAGAGAGAGTTATGCCAAGTGTCGCAACGTGACCTGTTTATGGGATAAAACAGGAGAGCGAACTTGTACGGCCTGCCACGTGTCATTGGTTCACCTTCGGCCTTTGAAAAAGTTTCCTGAGATAGCTCGACCTGTTATCTTTCCATCCTGATAGGTCTGACCTCAATTGGACTCTCTGAGAGAGAGTTATGCCAAGTGTCGCAACGTGACCTGTTTATGGGATAAAACAGGAGAGCGAACTTGTACGTCATGCCACGTGTCACTGGTTCACCTTCGGTCTCTGAAAAAGTTTCCTAAGATAGCTCGACCTGTTATCTTTCCATCCTGATAGGTATGACCTCAATTGGACTCTCTGAGAGAGAGTTATGCCAAGTGTCGCAACGTGACCTGTTTATGGGATAAAACAAGAGAGCGAACTTGTACGGCGTGCCGCGTGTCACTGGTTGAATTTAGGCCTCTGAAAAAGTTTCTTGAGATAGTACGGTATGTGTACTACCTGTAACTTTTTACGAAATTTCATTTGGAGCTTCCTAGCCCAAGTTATGACCTTTTTTCCTAGGTCACCTGAATTTGACTGAGATCTCGAAGAGGCAGAAACCCTAACTTGTACTGATCATAAATCACAAAGTACAATGAATTAGAGGTTGTCCTTTGGACACAAGGTACCTGGAGATTTAATCTTCGTCCTGTAACAATTTCAGATCCAAAAACTTCGCCAAAACGGATTTATAGCGAAAGTGCTACGATGACTGGTTTTTGCTATGTAAAACCCTAACCTTCAAATAGTCGTAAGTAAAGCAAGTGTCGTAAGTGCCATACCTTGCCTTCCTTCAGGTTAGCTCTGATACCATGTTAAAATTCAATATGCTAAGAAATAAAATAGCAGCATTACATTCCATTTCACAATAATAGCATATACAGGATCACTGAAGAAACAACAAGCACAGCATAAACACAAGAGACAGAGATTTATCCTGGGAAACCCTCATGGGGTAGAAAACCCAGCAAAGCTTCCTCAATATAGATGACCAGCAATATACAAAGATGAAACCCTGAGACATGATCTCCTCCTCCACAATATCAGACCTCTCCTCCACAAGTGCGCTATCCTCAAGTGAGTGAATGTGTATAATGAGGAACACACCTCCTCTATTTATACACTACTCTGATATGTATTTTACACAAGTACATGTAGGCTCGTATTTAACCATTAGGTTAAATACCCCATTATAACTACTGGGCCGACCTCCACATGGTGGGTCTAATAACCCTAGTTACCACAACCAAATCGGAGGAATAAACATCTCCGGATTTATAGTATAATCACATCGGAGGTATGGAACATCTCCGGAATAAATAATATACAAATATAATATTCTTTGAAGTTACAATATTTCAACACCTTCTACCCTCCTTATATAGTCATTGAGGAAGAGGAAAAGAAGTTATAACCGCTCAAGAGGTTTCCCAACCAACTTAACTTACTCGAATTTCAAGATTTTGACCAAAACAGGGGTGTACGCTACTCTACAATAGACAAAGTTGTGTACACATGTAATTGAGCGCCACTATTTCAACAGTAGAGTCACGCTCAGAAGGGTTTGAGCACTACTATTTCAACAGTGGAGTCGCGCTCATGTTAAAAAATGGCCAAAAATAGGCTTTTTTTGCTCATTTTCAGGAGATGGTTTGGTCTAGAAAAATGTTCCTAAGGGCCATATACATCAAATGGGTCAAGAATGAGGTAATTTCAACCATTTTTAGTGTCCCAAATGACTCCTCCATCCACAAATGTCCTGTTGTGTGACTGAACTTGATCTCAAGAAATGTCGTCATGCAACCAAGGGAAGCAAGTGTCGTCACAGACAGAGAGGTGTCATTTCAAGCTATAAAAGATGCCCCCTAATGTATGAGGTCAGAGGGAGTACGGGAAATGATGGCCAAAATACATTATAAATAACAAAGAGTTGAATCATGGAGGAACGGAGAAACCAAGAATCATAGGCTCAAATGAAGTACCTAAAAGAAAAGGCAATGTCAGACAAACTTATCCTTGGGGTAACTGTCCATGTTCAAATGGTGGAACATGACCTCCAAGAGGATACAATAATGATCCAAAATACTGATGCATATATCATGGCCACTAGAATACAAGCATGGATCCATGAGGAACATAAGTGTAAACATAGCCACATAAATACAAGGTGGATCTATGTCAAAACTGGAGAACATAGCCATAGAGAACAAGCTGGATCTATGTCTCATCAAGAGCCAAAAAGAGTGTGGCTCAGTCTTTCGCAACTTGGGCAATAACATAAATGAAGTGATGCTATCGAGGATCCCAAGGTCTTCATCCAAAAACAACCCAAGGTACAAACCTATCCATGCGAATAAATGAGTTGTTGTCGAACATGGGAGGTATCGTTTGATTACCGGTCATTGATGTATACCATTAACAAACGCGAGGATGTCCACCAATAATGAAAATGGAACCCAAGGTACCTAGTACATTCAAGCAAGTGCGAATAAGTGGTCTTGCCGTCGAACACTTGAAGAATCCATCGGATAGGATACATTGATGTATTCCCATCTATCGAATAGTGAGAGAAACTGCCACTAATGACTGCAATCCCCAAGGTACTAACCGAAACTCTAAACTTCATTCCTAGAGTACAATGAGCTAGAGTCGATGGGAAGAAGTCCATTGGAAGGGAGGCCTTAATACATCCTCCATCATCCAACATGAGGGACACTCAAACAGGTATGAGCTGATTTGGAGTAGGACTGAACACATGATGAAACATACTGACACCAAGGAATGGCCGACACATGAGGTCAAGGCAATTGCAGAATGGCCAACACAGGTTATATCCTTGAACAGTGACCACGACACAAGAGTGACTTAGGCAGCTTTGAACACAAAGGGACCATGACGCAAGTCTGCAATGTAGGAGACATTAACAGATTCTCCATATGATTGTAAGACTAACCAAACGGAGGAGTAAGAACTCTGAGATCAGGTTTATCCTAAGGCCAACACTAGAACCCAACTTGTTTGATAGACTCAAAGCAGGTGCTTTGTTCAAGGAGATAGTTGACTTGCTGCCATCATATTGAAAGATATTCTAAAATGCTTCCCTTCCCTTTCCTTTTTCATGTTTTAACGAGCTTGACAAAGAACTAAAGCATGCTCGACGGTATTTTCATATTTAAGGAGTCTGAAAAACCTAGAAGAAAACTCCATACACCTATCCGTGGATTTTATATCGAGCCTGGATTGGTCTGTGCTCAGCGGTGTTTTCTTTCTTATAGATTTGAAAAATTTAAACAGTCCTCTATACACCTATCCGTGGATTTTATATCGAGCCCGGATTGGTATGTGCTCGGCGGTGTTTTCTTGCTTATAGAGTTGAAAAAATTAAACAGTCCTCTATACACCTATCCGTGGATTTTATATCGAGCCCGGATTGGTCTGTGCTCGGCGGTGTTTTCTTGATTATAGAGTTGAAAAACTTAAACAGTCCTCTATACACCTATCCGTGGATTTTATATAGAGCCCGGATTGGTATGTGCTCGGCGGTGTTTTCTTGTTTATAGAGTTGAAAAACTTAAACAGTCCTCTATACACCTATCTCATGGATTTCACATCGAGCCCGAGTAGGTGAATGCTAGCTTGGTGTTTTCACATTTCGAGAGCCTGAAAACCCTAAAGACGACTCCAAAGGTCCTATTTCGTAAATTTAGTCTCCTTCCCCGAAAAAGTGTAAAATGATGGAAGAAGAACTCTTCTAGCGCATACAAGAGTATACCTAGAGTATACCTTTTCCGTAAATTATCCACCAAGGCCCGGAAAAGGGGTAATTCTATACCTAAGTGGATGTCAGTTTAGTTATTTTAACGAGCCCGAAAAGACAACTATGCTTGGCAAACTTTTCCTATTTAAGGAGTCTGAAAAGTGCTTAAAAGAACTCCATAGGGATCTTTTCCGTAAAGGTTTAACGAGTCCAGAAAAGTAAACTGATGACCTCCTTATTGTTTCTAACGAGCTCAAAGGAGATACAGAAAATGCTCACAACTTCCTTGCTGTTTTTAATGAGCTTGAAGTGAAGATGAAAGAAATGCTCATAGCCTCCTTACTGTTTTTAACGAGCTCGAAGGAAAGGTGTAAGAAATGCTTGTAACCTACTTACTGTTTTTAACGAGCTCGAAGTAAAAGAAGAATGCTCGAAACCTACTTACTGTTTTTAACGAGCTCGAAGTAAAAGAAGAATGCTCGAAACCTACTTACTATTTTTAACGAGCTCGAAGTAAAAGAAGAATGCTCGAAACTTACTTACTGTTTTTAATGAGCTCGAAGTACAAGAAGAATGCTCGAAACCTACTTACTATTTTTAACGAGCTTGAAGTAAAAGAAGAATGCTCGAAATGGGAGGAGACGAGTGTCAGGGAAATGCAAAACTAGCTCCAAGCGCATGGAACAAAGCTATGCCTAATGCAAGGAACATGAGCAAGATAAGGACACTCAGGGTGTGTCTCCTCCAGGTAAAAGGTGTCAAATTGCAAAGGCAAAATGATACAAGGTTTAGTGGAAATGAGATCAGAGATGGAGGCTTATATAATGAGCTAAAAGCGTGGAATCCGGCTTCAGGCTCATTAGCTCAAGTGGGATCATAACAGATGCATATGCAACTTAAACACAAAGATGGGATCCTTATCAGGGATGGCCAGAAATATATGAGGAAGAAAGATATGAGGCTTCTTCTCAAAGTCATGGTAAATCTAAAAAGTCTCCCGAGCCTATGAGAAAAACTCAGCATGGGCACCCGAATGGCATAAGGGTGCTGACTAGGGTGACCCATGTTAGGTAGGCTCTGCTGTCGAACTAGTGCACAATGCATAAGGAGATGGCTAACACACCAATATCCAACAGGTTCAACCCTATGGCGAATTCGGATGGCAAAAGGTTCAAATGCAACATAACAAAGGGGAATCCTAAACCTACATGCAAGGTTTCGAATATACCTAACATGGTCACACAAGGTGTCGAAAATGACCAGTAAGCAAGTATACATCCAGCTAAGAATCCTGTCTCCAAGAAACATTAGTACCAGGATCATATCTAAAACATATGTAAGGAAATACCCGATACAAGTCATTGTGGTAGAAATACTTTCAACTTCACTATCATCAATAACAGGCATAAACAAGGCAGAGTTTTCAAATAAAGAATCTATGGTACCCAAGCCTGAGGACTTACAATCAACAAGATCAACTTCAGGATAAAGATCAAAGTTGAAGGACATGATGCAATCTGCAGAAACAAATTCATCATCATGGGAGTTTAAAATTCTAGAAGCAGAATCAAACTCAGCAGGAACACTGATTTGCGGATCTATAGGAGAGTCCAAAGACTCAACAGTAGGAAGATCAGACTTTAAGGTCAAACCGGGGTTGGACATAACTGCAACTGGATCAACATCCAAATGAATGGCAGACTGTACTATGGACTCTAGGAAAACTTCATTGGAAGGAAGTATATCATCCCAGATAGAACACATATCTAAACATTCAGATGGAGGTGTCACTTGGTCAAAAGCTGGGACCAAGTCTCGAGAAGGTAAGCATGAACTCAGAGACTTCTTCTCAGTAGCAGTTGAACTCAAGGAACAATATGCCACATAAGTCCCATGTGACATAGTAGTGCCTAATGATGAGGGATCTGACAGGTCTACAGTTGGGTAATAAGGAGGATCAACGAATGCAAGTTGGTCGATGGTGACAATGTTTTCGTTATGAGGGAAATGCATCACACGAAAAAGCGTAGACACCACAGCATGCATAGCATAAATGTAATCACGCCCGAGGATCATATCAAAGTCCACAGGATCCTTTAAAACCCTAAAATCAACTAAGACTGTTTTTCCACCCAAGGTAACAGGTGCCTGACGGAGGAATCCGATCAGTTCACTAGGTCTTCTATCAAAGGTCAACGGCCAATTAGCAGCTGGAATAACATTAGGGAAACCCAAATCTCTCCAAGCATAAGCAGATAAGATACTAAGAGAAGCACCTTCATCAACAATGCATCGATCAACCGTATGGTTCCCGATATCAACCTTTATCTGGAAAGGTGTCGAAGAAGGAAGACGAGGCTCGGCTAGACTACTCCAATCAAAGGAAACAATCCTAGGGCTTGGTAGGGGTTCACATGGCATAGATGAAGTGCCCCCTTTTTCAGGAATATCCAAACTAGTAATGCAGAAGACTTCAACAATAGGTGCATCAATCTCCGAAGGACTGATGGGATCGGTCGAAGATTGCATCGATTCAATCACTTCACTCTCCGAAGGAAGAGTGGGGTCGACCAAAGATTGCATTGGTTCAACCACTTTATCAACCAAAGGTTGATCTGACTGCAGGGAATCTATAGACAACTCAGGAATAGAGGTTCCTTTAGACATGGACCACACACTTCGTGCCTCTGGAATGGCAGGGCATTAGTGAGTAAGGTGATCTTCCTTACAAAGTTTACAAGGGAACTTTGGTTTCCATCCTATAGGTTTAGACTCCTTTACAACATTAGTACTCTCAGCATGACTAGCATTGGCTGACAGCTTGCCCCCTGCATGACTCACAGAGGCTGGTTGCTCAGAAGCATCAGACTTTTGAACTAAGGACCACACTTTCTGCACTTCTGGAAGTACAGGGCACAAGTAAGTAAGGTGGTCTCCCTTGCAAAACTTACAAGGGAACTTAAGCTTATGTTTGTTTGGTTTGTCAACAATGTCAACTCCCTCAGCATGACTTGCAGTGGCTGATCTGGTGTCTCCAGTATGACTCATAGGAACTGGTAACTTGTCATTAATATGACTAGCAGTGATCAATGCCATGTCCTCAACATGACTGACAATGGTTGAAGACAAACTTTCAGTATGATTTCTAGTGACTAAAAGTTTTCTCCCAGCATGACCTCCAGAGGCTGGGTAGGTTCCCCTTACATGAATTGCAGAGGCAGGGTGCTTTCCCCTAGCATGAATTGCAGAGGTTGGGTTGCTACCCCCTTGTTTTGGCATCTTCTTCCTATTCTTCCCCCGTCTATTCCTTTTAGACTGTTGGTTACTAGTATTGCTACTTTTGCCACATGAGGTAGAAGGATGAGGAGAAGATGTTACTGGAAAAGAAGGCCCAGGGTTCTGATGCTCTTGATTTGAAGTGCTCACAAAAGAAGCGTCAAGAGCATGCAAGGCATTCGGAGTGGAAAACAACCAAACCAACAACCCAATAGTGAATCCAGGAAGATTCAGACTAGCCATTAAGGGAGCACCAATGTTTCTAATGAATGGAATAGCACAAGGATCCCTCAGAATAGGGGTACCTTGATTGGAACTCATCGGAATGCTAGACATAGTTTCCTGCTCAAATGAACAGGAAGTTCTCTAAGGAAAACTAAAAAAAGTAGCACAAAGAGCACACCACTAAAAAAGGTCCTAGGTAAATCAAACCAGGCAAACAAATGCCTTCCGGAGAAGAGTCTGGGATGATGAGGGCCCAGAACAGATCAAAGAAGGATGAAGAACAGTTACCCGGGGTCCACAATACAATGACTAACGGTGCAAGCGCTGGAATCACCCAACCTCCCTCCCAAAGACCTGCAAGGGATTTCCTCCCACATCTGTCCTAGGTACAACAGATATACCCTCCGATGTCACCTGTGTATGAACCTATGGTCAGATACTTGTTGATGTATATGTAACTTCAGAATGTATTTCATCTGTGTATTATATATATATTTATTGTACCCTTATAAGAGATGTGTTATTCCTCTATAAGGAAGTGTCGTCATGTGGATTGACAAGTGTCACAAGTGTGTGTACTTGCCGATGGGTTATTAGACCACCTTATGGGGTCGGCCCTAATTAATATATAATATAATTTGGATGTACTCAAGTAGACAAGTCGGCCCCAATAGGTCACTGGGCAAAAAGGTGAGTATAAATAGAGATAGGAGATCTCTATTTTACTCACTCGGAAAAGTATCTATCTCTCTCTCTGAAAAGTGGCGCACTAGTGAGGAGGAGGAGGATCATCTGCTAGGAGACTATCTCTGTATTATTTGGTTGTATTTTGGTTGAGCCATTGCTCTCTCTATCTCTGAGGAAGTTGTGGGGTTTTTCACCTTAGGGTTTTCCCCACGGAAACTCTGTGTCTCTTGTCTCTATGCTTTTGATTCTTGTGATGCTTGTGATGCTTGTCATATTATGATTGTCATGCATTGATATACTGTAGATGTTATTCTCTCAGCAAAGATCCTATAGTATTGTGATTTAATACTAAAAATTTAACATGGAATCAGAGCTTAACTGAGAAGAAGACATTTTGCAGTGACGGAAGCTTGTATTCCTTGTTTATTGGGTTTCTCTCCACAGATTTTTGAAATTCAGTATAGTAGATTGGATCTACTCATCAAGGCGCATCTTCCTGTCCAATCAGATTTCAGTTCCGAGCATTTTCAATTTTGGCCCTAAAACTTAGGGTTTCCACAAAAATAGGACTTTCTGGAAACTGAAGGTACAGCTGGAAGCTCCTTGCAAAAATCGAAGGTTTGAGCTTTGGATCGAGATTTTTGGCTGGGTAGATCTCCGGGAAACTCAAACCCTAATTCAGGGCTCTCCCCAGTGAACCCCGGAGGACAAAAAGGCAATTCCGAAGGGCAAGACTTTGCTGATCTCAAATTCTGAATGTACTAGGCTGATCAACTCTCCAAGGCGCATCTTTCTATCCTTTCAGAATTTTGAAATTCATATTTTGAATTTTTAGGGTTTCTCTGACAAGCCCTAATCCGGGACCAGATCCAGTTTTTAGCACTTCAAGTGGTAAGTTCTAAATCTTTTCTATTTCCATTTGAAGTACTCTTAAAGATGTCTCTTCACACCAAGCTTGAGGATAAGCTTGAAGGGGCTGATAACTTCCGAGCCTGGAAGTATAGGATTGGGCTAATCCTGGAAGAGAATGAGTTGGACTCATATGTGAAAGAAGAGATCCCTATCCCAGAGGATGAAGAGGCCAAGGCATTGCACAAGAAGAACTTGGTCAAGGAAAAGAGAATAATTGCTGATTCTATCAAAGACCATCTTATACCCCATGTGTCTTCTCTCAAGACACCCAAAGAGATGTTTGAATCTTTGACCAAGCTATTTGAAGGAAAGAACATAAATCGGAAGATGACCCTGCGGAACCAATTGAAAGCAGTAAAGTTTCAGAATGGAGAAACCATTCAATCTTACTTTTCAAGGGTCTCTCAGATCAAGGAACAATTAGAAGCAGTAGATGAAATGGTGGAGAATGGTGAGGTGGTGATGACTACTCTAAATGGCCTACCCAGGTCATGGGATTCCTTTATTCAAGGAATTTGTGCAAGGAAGAAGTTGATCTCCTTCAGTAGACTTCGGGAAGAATGCTCTCAAGAAGAAGCTAGACTTATAGCTCGTGAGGAAAAGATGGGAGGAGAAGATCAAGCTCTTGCAGCTCACACCAAAAGAAGCAAAATCAAGAAGGATCCCTCTTGCCTCAATAGGTCCCATCAAAAGAAGAACAGGAAAGACCTAAGATGTTTCACATGCAATGAGAAGGGTCACTTTGCTTCAGATTGTCCTAAGAACAAAAGGGATAATAACAAAAATCCTAGTAAGAAGAAGAAGGGCAGCAAAAGAAGGTTTCATGCTCATGCTGCTGAAGATGATGAACCCCCAAAGAAGAAGGCTAAGGTAGAAAGTAGTAGTGATGATGATTCATCAAGTGAAGAAGAGTATGTTCTGATCTCTGCACTCACTGGTACCATCTCCCATGGTTGTAATGATTGGTTGATTGATAGTGGGGCTTCCAAACACATGACTGGGTTCAAGGAATCTTTTGTGAACCTTTCTGAACATGAATCACCCCATAAGGTGAAACTTGGGGATGATTATCAATACCCAATCAAAGGAAGTGGTGAAGCCTCTTACAACCTAGATTCTGGAAAATCTCTGAAGATGAAGGAAGTCCTCTATGTACCTGGGCTCAAGAAAAACTTACTCTCCATCTCTGCTTTAGATGCAAAAGGTATGAGGGTTGCATTTGTTGATGGCCAAGTTCTAATGTGGCCAAAGGGAAAGACTATTGATAATGCAGTAGTGATTGGAGAGCAAGAGGGAGGCTTGTATAAATTAAAGGGTCAACCTGAACATTCCATGGTACATGAATCCATGGAGCCCAGTGAACTTTGGCATAGGAGACTTGCTCACATGCACTATAGAGCACTTCCAATTGCAAGCAAGGCTGTAGAAGGTCTTCCTGAAATCAAGACCAAACATGAAGGTGTTTGCAAAGGATGTGCAAAAGGTAAGAACATTAAGAAGGCTTTCCCAAGCAGTGAAAGCAAGGCAAAAGACATCCTGGAAATCATCCACTCAGATGTATGTGGCCCCATGTCATCCAGTTCCCTAAGTGGGTATGTTTACTATGTATCATTTATTGATGACTTCTCCAGGAAGACTTGGGTATACTTCTTGAAGGGCAAAGATGAGGTATTTGATCAATTCAAGGAATTCAAAACCTTGATGGAGAATCAAACTGACAAGAAAATCAAGACATTCAGATCTGACAATGGTGGAGAATTCACCTCAAATGACTTCAAGAAGCTTTGCAGTGATTCCGGGATTAAGAGGGAGTTGACTGCTCCTTATAATCCTCAACAGAATGGAGTTGCAGAAAGGAAGAATAGAACTATCATGGAAGCAGCAAGGGCAATGTTGCATGACCAGGATCTTCCTATGCATCTATGGGCAGAAGCAGCTAGAACAGCTGTATATGTGCAGAATAGAACACCCCACAAGATTTTGGACAACAAGACACCAGAAGAAGTCTTTTCTGGTAAGAAACCTGAATTCAGCCACCTCAGAATATTTGGTTGTCCAGTATACACTCATGTCCCAAAGGAGAAGAGGACTAAACTAGATCCTTCAGGAAAGAAGGGCATCTTTGTGGGTTATAGTGAAAGCTCGAAGGCTTACAGAATATATTTTCCAGGGTTCAAGAAGATTGATGTCAGCAGGGATGTAACATTTGATGAGAATTCAGCATTCATCAAATCAAGAAAGGCACCTATCGAAGTTTATGAAGAACCTAAGGAAACAAGATTTCAGGACACTACCATGACTGAAGCAGTTCCAGAAACTGCTCGTGAGTTTGAAGATCCACAAGAACCTGTAGATCCACCCCGTGAGGATAACTCTCACAAAAGGAAACCTGTATGGGCTAGAGAGCTCATTCATGATGCAGAAAGATTTGGCATTCCAGAAGAAGAACACAGAGCAAAGAAGAGAACCAGATCACACACTAGTTATGTTGCTTTACTCTGTGACATCATGAACAAAGAGCCTTCCAGTTATGAAGAGGCAGCAGAAAAGAAAGAATGGAAGGATGCTATGGTTGAGGAATATCAATCAATTATGAAGAATGATGTTTGGGATGTTGTCCCAAGACCTAAAGAGAAGTCTGTTGTGACTTCCAAGTGGATCTACAAAATCAAGCATGCTGCAGATGGCAGTGTGGAAAAATATAAAGCAAGATTCGTAGCTCGTGGTTTCTCTCAGAAGGAAGGAATAGACTATGAAGAAACCTTTGCACCTGTAGCCAGATATACTTCCATCAGAACAGTACTTGCCCTGGCTGCAGCAATGAAATGGAAGATACACCAGATGGATGTCAAGACTGCTTTCCTGAACGGTGTAGTAGAAGAGGAAGTATATGTGGAACAGCCACTCGGCTTTGAAATACATGACAGGGAATCTTATGTATGCAGATTGAAGAAAGCCTTGTATGGCTTGAAGCAAGCCCCCAGAACCTGGTATGGTAGGATGGACAGTTTCCTATCTAGTTTGGGCTTTACCAAGAGTAAAGCAGATTCCAACCTTTACTACAAGGTTGAGGAAGGGAATCCTGTGATTCTACTACTGTATGTAGATGACCTATTTGTGACAGGAGATGACAGAATGATTGCAGATACCAAGAGGAAGCTTGCAGCTGAATTCGATATGAAAGACTTGGGAATGATGCACTATTTCCTAGGTATGGAGGTGTGGCAGAGTGCAAGTGGGATCTTCCTTGGTCAAGGGAAGTACACAGTAGATATCCTAAAGAGATTTGGGATGATGGATTGCAAGGCCATGGCCACACCTATGGCATCGAATCTGAAGCTTCTTTGTGATGCTTCATCTGAGCCAGTTGATGTTTCTATGTATCGTCAGATTATTGGGTCCTTGATGTACCTGACAAACACGAGACCAGATATTTGCTTTGCTGTGAACACATTGAGCCAGTTCCTGACGGATCCGAGGAGTGTTCACCTGGTTGCTGTAAAGCATGTTCTGAGGTACCTGAAGGGTACAGTGGATTATGGGCTCAGATATGAGGCGAATCAAAAGTTTAACCTACAGGGTTATGTTGATTCAGATTGGGCTGGCAGTGCTGCAGATAGGAAGAGCACATCTGGGTGTTGCTTCAGTATGGGATCAGGTGTGATCTCTTGGTTTAGCAGGAATCAATCCTGCGTAGCACTGAGTACAGCTGAGGCAGAGTATGTTGCAGCCTGTTCAGCTAGTTGTGAGGCAGTATGGCTACGGAAGCTACTGTCTGAGTTATTTGATCTCTCGTTGGAAGCTACTGGTATCTTCTGTGATAACCAGAGTTGTGTGAAGCTGTCCGAGAACCCAGTGTTTCATGACAGGTCGAAACACATAGAGATCAAATACCACTATATCAGGGATATGGTGCAGAGAGGAGCTGTGAAGCTCCTGTATGTTGCGACGGACGAGCAAATTGCAGATGTGCTGACGAAGCCACTAGACAGGGTGAAGTTCGGGTACTTCAGAGAGAGGCTTGGCGTTATTCAGATCGAGGACACTTCGAGGAAGAAGTGATGGACACATTTGCTGAAGCCATTCCAAGCATGTTGGAAGGAGGATCCTTCACATGGCTGTGTATGTAAGCGCTGGATGATGAACATCAGGATGATGTTCTAGTTTCTGCTGGATATGATCAGTTGGATCATTTTATGTATGTATGTACGCATCATGTTGGATGCTGGATATGATCAGTTGGATCATTTTATGTATGTATGTACACATCATGTTGGATGCTGGATATGATCAGTTGGGTCATTTTATGTATGTATGTACGCATCATGTTGGATGCTGGATATGATCAGTTGGATCATGTGTATGTATTTTATATGCATCATGTTGGATGCTTGGACCATGTATCTGTATATGTATCAGGTGGATACATTGTATGATCAGGTGGATCATGTATGGTGATATATATCATATGTTTTGTATTTGTATCAGGTGGATACATTGATGATCAGGAGGATCATGTATGATGATATGTATCAGGTATATACTTGGTATGCAGCAGGATGTTGCATTGATGATCAGGAGGATCATGTATGATGATATGTATCAGCTAGATACTTGGCATGCAGCAGGATGTTGCATTGATGATCAGGAGGATCATGTATGATGATATGTATCAGGTAGATACTTGGTATGCAGCAGGATGTTGCATTGATGATCAGGAGGATCATGTATGATGATATGTATCAGGTAGATACTTGGTATGCAGCAAGATGTTGCATTGATGATCAGGATGATCGTAGATGACGAGCTTCAGGATGTTGCTCCAGATGACATGCAGCAGGATGTTGCAGTGATGATCAGGATGATCATAGATGACGAGCTTCAGGATGTTGCTCCAGATGACATGCAGCAGGATGTTGCAGTGATGATCAGGATGATCATAGATGACGAGCTTCAGGATGTTGCTCCAGATGACATGCAGCAAGACGTTGCAGTAATGATGATCAGGATGATCATGGATACATCAGGATGATGTATGGTGAGTATCAGGTTGATACTCTGTGGCCGTGGATCAGGTTGTGCAGATGAGCATGTAATTCGTTGCCCTGGGAGATTTGCAGATGGTCTTGCGAGGTTTTTCCTATGGCATGTAATTCGTTTCCCTCGGACATCTGGCAAATGCTCTTTCGAGGTTTTGCTCTGGGAGGACATGTAATTCGTTGCCCTGGGAGATCTGCAGATAGTCTTGCGAGGTTTTGCCTATGGCATGTAATTCGTTGCCCTGGGATATCTGGCAGATGCTCTTACGAGGTTTTGTCCTATGGCATGTAATTCGTTTCCCTGGGAGATCCGATAGGTTGGGCTGTGTACCCGTAATCAGTCCTGGGATGCTCTTGCGAGGTTTTGCCATGACCACATGTAATTCGTTGCCCTGGGAGATCCTATAGGTAGAGCTGTGTGCTCGTAACAGCCTGGGATGCTCTTGCAAGGTTTTGTGGTGAGGTCACATGTAATTCGTTGCCCTGGGAGATCCTATAGGTAGAGCTGTGTGCTCGTAACAGCCTGGGATGCTCTTGCGAGGTTTTGTGATGCACGTAAAAGTCATGAGGATTCCACAGTATGGCCAGTGATGACGAAGACCTGTAGGTGGTGGGCCTACATCCAGTATGAAAAAGGACTGGCTCTGTAGAACTTCCTATGACGAGTAGAGACAGAGATTGGATGAGATAGCAGTAGCAGTGACGATGATGATGACGATGCATCGATGACGATGATCCGGAGAATAAGACTTGTCTAGCAGATCTGTGTCGAGAAATACCTTCCTAGTTAAGAGGGAGTGTTGATGTATATGTAACTTCGGAATGTATTTCATCTGTGTATTATATATATATTTATTGTACCCTTATAAGAGATGTGTTATTCCTCTATAAGGAAGTGTCATCATGTGGATTGACAAGTGTCGCAAGTGTGTGTACTTGCCGATGGGTTATTATACCACCTTATGGGGTCGGCCCTAATTAATATATAATATAATGTGGATGTACTCAAGTAGACAAGTCGGCCCCAATAGGTCACTGGGCAAAAAGGTGAGTATAAATAGAGATAGGAGATCTCTATTTTACTCACTCGAAAAAGTATCTATCTCTCTCTCTGAAAAGTGGTGCACTAGTGAGGAGGAGGAGGATCATCTGCTAGGAGACTATCTCTGTATTATTTGGTTGTATTTTGGTTGAGCCATTGCTCTCTCTATCTCTGAGGAAGTTGTGGGGTTTTTCACCTTAGGGTTTTCCCCATGGAAAATCTGTGTCTCTTGTCTCTATGCTTTTGATTCTTGTGATGCTTGTCATATTATGATTGTCATGCATTGATATACTGTAGATGTTATTCTCTCAGCAAAGATCCTATAGTATTGTGATTTAATACTAAAAATTTAACAATACTAAGGATACCACAACATCGAAAACTCTTGGGGGAACAGTCGCTGGTCGAATCAGAAGGCATGGGCAGGGTAACTGAGCCTGAAACTCAAAAGAGTCCCCAAACGTGATCCAATCCTGGTATATGCTCGAAACAGAAAGTAGGAGGAGTATTCCCAACAATTTGATCTCACAAGACCTACTACATAGATCCCAGGCAAGCTTTGAATGAAGTGGGTTTACCTGTGATAGTCGAACTATGATTTTTGCGTAATGTGTGATCTTGGGTGGTTTAAGGTGTTTTAAACCCAAGATCCTAACCAAGACTAGTTGGTGTAGTGTAACCTAGAAAAGAAAATGTTGCTAGTACATTTTATTAGAGTTCATTTTAAAGGTTACTTGCTTACTCAAAAAGGTAGTGGGTGTGTGAGAGTGGTTATAATAGAGATAGAGTACTGAAAATGAAATATTTACCACCAAACATCTTTTCTTTTCAATGCAAGTCTTAAAATTCTGATCTAGAATGCATATGCAAATGCAATTTTTAATATTTCGAATGCAAAAAAGGTAAAAATAAAGTCTAAATAAACCTAAGAATGCACCTACTCAAGCAAATAGGTATGCAAAAGAAAACTTGTTCTTTTTGATGCAAAGCACTCTAAAATATTTTAAGCCACTTGCAAGGTACTCTATTCAGAAAATGAATCAAAATTCTTTATGCTTTCAAAGGTAAGAAACAAAACTGAAACTAACCTATTATCAAAGCAAAGCAAAGAAACTTTTAGGTTCTCTTTATGAAACAGTAAAAGCTACCAAATATGACTTTCAAATTCTTATTGATGTAAGCATGCCAAACATTGGGAAAAGAGTACAAAAACTACTTTTAGACCCAAACGAAGCAAATGAACTACGAAGAAGTATGGTTTGGTAAATTCAGGTCTACACATAAACAATGCAAACAAGGTCTTGAACAACATCCAAAACACTTGAGCTTTCACTACAAAAGAAAACTTAAAAGCATAAGGGAGGATAAAAAACCAATCTAAAAGAGAAATTTCACTCAAATAGATACAAACAAGGTCAAGAAGACTCAAGATGTTTCAAATCTAGTGGAAATGGGGCAAGCAGGTTCAGTCAGACTCAAATTAGGGTACAAAACACCAAACGGGTCCACAACCCCCCAACTTGGGTCAACAAGCCCCAAAACTTTCCAAACAAGCCCAAATTGATCAAAAAAGGTTCAAATCATGAATGTATGATCAGTACAAGGATGGGAGACCACTTACAGTGGTTTAAATCAGACCTAGGGTCATCAGGGACCCCAAAAAATGCAGCCATAGCCCCCAGATTTGGGTCCACAACCCAAAAACTCAAAAATTTCAAACCCAGATTTTGAGCGCTACTGTGTATGAGGCACACCAGTGCCCATAGCAGGATGGGTGCTACTGTGTAGAAGAAAAGTAGCATATGGGTGCTACTGTGTTGTACAAACAGTAGCGTACAGGTAGAAAAAGTTTGAAAAATGGGCTTAAAACCCCTACACCTAGGTCCACAAGGGTTTGCAAGGGCTGGGAAGGGTCTGTAAGAGCCAAGGAGGGTCAAACAGAGCCTACTAACTGATCCTAATCAAGAAAATGAACAAAGACCATCAAACAAGACTGAAGAAATGACCTTGGATACCCCTAAGCAGTTAGGGTTTTCCCTAGTGGAGTCGCCATTCTGTTGTGGGGAAAATGCACCTATAGTTCAGGGGAGAAACTACCACCTTACGGTGATAAAGATAGATTTACAAGCATTCTGCAAGTACAACAAGTAAATGAAGAGATTAGGGTTTAGAGATGTAGGTACCTCATTCAGAAGGTTGATCCTAGCTTTGCCTCCCTCGCTCTTCAATGCTTATCCAGTGTCGCAATGTCCAAACCTGCAAAACAACTTGATACCCTTCTCAAACACATTTGACTACATATATAAGACTGATATCCATAATATAAAGAGACATCAAACTATAATCAAATAGTACTCAAATCTGAGACACATTAAAAGGTCATATTTGGAAAGAGAAGAATGTCTAATCTTTATTAATGAATGAAAGCAAGTACATACAGTTATACCTTCTTTCAAGCTTGGCAGTTCATGAAACCTAGATTCAAGGTCTCCTGCTTCCGTTCTCCAAGGATTCCAGCCTCGAATCAACTGTGCTAGATTTTACCAAAACTGAAGCACAAGAGAGGGGGATGAAGGTCTCCATTCCTCCAGCATAACTTTGTAATTGGGCTTAGTCCCCTCACATGACCCTTCTACCCTCCTTATATAGTCAGTGAGGAAGAGGAAAAGAAGTTATAACCGCTGAAGAGGTTTCCCAACCAACTTAACTTACTCGAATTTTGAGATTTTGACCAAAATAGGGGTGTACGCTACTCTACAATAGACAAAGTCACGTACACATGTAATTGAGCGCTACTATTTCAACATTGGAGTCGTGCTCAGAAGGGTTTGAGCGCTACTATTTCAACAGTGGAGTCGCGCTCATGTTAAAAAATGGCCAAAAACAGGCTTTTCTACTCATTTTCAGGAGATGGTTTGGTCTAGAAAAATGTTCCTAAGGGTCATATACATCAAATGGGTCAAGAATGAGGTAATTTCAACCATTTTTAGTGTCCCAAATGACTCCTCCATCCACAAATGTCCTTTTGTGTGACTGAACTGTATCTCAAGAAATGTCGTCATGCAACCAAGGGAAGCAAGTGTCATCACGGACGGAGAGGTGTCATTTCAAGCTATAACACTGATAGAAGGCGTGGCATGATCACCATGTGAAGAAAAAGCACTTTCAGCACGGGGATACAGTTCTACTATACAACAGTAAGTTTGCTAAGCATCCAGGTAAGTTACATATGCATTGGCTAGGTCCCTATGTTATGGATTTTGTGACTGACGAAGGTGCGGTACAGCTGAAGAGCCTAGATGGCATGTTGTTTCCTAATATTGTAAACGGGAATCGATTGAAACCTTATCGCCATGATTAGGAGCATAGTGGTTGAGAAACACAGTCGAATAAAAAAAAAACAATCATGACAAAAAGTGGAAAGCATGTGGGAGGCATAACCAGATAGGTCGCTCGTCGATGCTTCGCATGGATTTGAATGAGGGAGTCAAATATATGTATGATTACTGTGGATTGGCATCACCAAGAAATGACGGAAGAGTACAATTATGGATTCGACTGGTTGTGGATAAGATTTTGCAAATGATGAGAAAGTGTCATGATGCAAGCATAGATACCAGGGTAAGGATTGCAGATCACTAGTGGAAGTAGAGAGAATGCGAAGAAGAGGAGTAGTGCATTGTCTGATGCGATTCTGTAAGTTAGATGCAGAAAGTTAGGAATTTCAGTAGGAAATCCCACAGAATCTATGGAAAACAGTAGTGAGATAGTTGCAATGGTACACTTCATTTCGAGCGGAAGCATCCCAGGTGCGCTAAGAGCAAGAACGACGATTATGCACGAACAACCAGCGAAAGAAGCAATGCAGACACTTGGGAGGAACAGAGATGAGGTCTCACCAGAGATGTCTAAGAGTGCGGTAGTAGTTAGAAGGGCCAGTTTTCCCCGACCGCAAGAACACCAGAGGCGGAGGTGCGCTGGCTCCAGTAGTGGACTGTCAAATGTGCGAAACAGATGTGCCAGAGAAGCTAGCCTGTTTCACAATTTGGAAATGACGATGAACATGTCCCTAGGTCGCAGCAAGCCTAAATTTCTCGAGCAAGCGTAGACGAGATAGATGACCAAGGTTTCAAGATACTGGAGGATGAGTTTGAGGTAGATGACCAAGGTTGCAAGAGACTGGAGGATGAGTTTGCAAAGTACATGACAGTGAGCTCCAGACGCCAAGAACAGTTGCATAAGTTGCCACAGCGACAGACGAAACCAAACCAATGGTGTCCAGCTGAGGTGGCTCGAGGGCAAGCTACAAGTTTATGTTGGGGGCCTGTTGGCACAGGATTAGTCCGCATGAAGTGCGGAAGCCGACATCCCCAAATGGGATGATCCACTGAAGAAAGGGTCATTCGCGGAGAACGTGGAAGCGTGGAAGTAGATAGCTAGTTAGATAAGGGTCAAGTGGACCATTTTGTAACCACTTAGTATTATATAAATAGAAGTATGATTGTAATCCTAAGGGCATCCAGGATCAGTGATGAATGAAGTGATAGATCTTTCAGGTTTTGATCTAGTAGTCGATCCATTTTGTATCTATGATATGATGTATTGACTGTTTCTGCGGGGGTCATTCCGCAGGTTTTAATGAATGCATGAAGATGTTCTATTATGGTTTTATCTCTTTATTTATTCCTTTTGAATTATGTGAATGTTTGTTGAGATGTTTAATGCTCTGTGGGCTTAGTGATTGTTGTTTATGCTAAAGGGTAATCATATCATGCAAATGTCTATTATATGTTAACTCTGCGATTGATGATGAATATGCAAATAGTGAAATGTTAGCATAGTGCGAATGACATAATCTCTGGTTTCTGCAAGTGCAATTTGTGTTTGATGCATGTCCTCAACTCCACTACGAAAACTTGGTTCCTCCAGCCCCCTTGTGCATCTCGGGTGAGACTTCATTCGCTCTGTGAGTGTTGCTGGAAGGGTTAACACCTTTCTGGGCCGGTGCGTAGGGGAGTTCGGATGATGGTTTGTTGACGATAGTGCACAGTGAACCCCTATCGATAATCGCTATGTCAACATAGGTGTAGAGAGAGAGAGAGATTGAAAGTTAGGGCTTTAGAGAGAGATATAGAAAGAGAGAGATTAGTTGTTAGGGATCATGGTTTAGAAGAGGGCCTAAACCCCAAACCCCTAAACACCTAGAAGCACTTATGCACTTAGGGATTATGGTTTAGAAGAGGGCCTAACCCCAAAACCCCTAAACACCTAGAAGCACTTATGCACTTAGGTATTATGGCTTAGAAGAGGGCTTAAAGGCCTTTATGGGGGATGGCATCTAGGAATAAACCGACATATATATATTTATTGGGAAATAAATGAAATAAGTGTTACCCACTGAACAAAGAAACATTCAACAAAGGTTTGTAGGCGCTAGGAGTGTGCACATGATGCTAGTGTGTGCGTGCCTCTACTAAACATAAAATTTTGCAAATAACTCGCACTCTTCTCCTGCATTTTTTCTCTCATGTATCACATATTTTTTGCTCTTTTCACGCACAGTTCAATAATTAGTTGCATTTTGGATTGAATTCACACACCTTTTGGTGTTTCTTTGACAATTTGGATTGAATACACATCAGTTGGACTCTATTTGGCTCTTTGGATTGAATACACACTAGTTGGAATCTATTTGGCTATTTGGATTGAATACACAACAATTGGACTCTATTTGGATCCTTGGATTGAATTATCATGATGCTTGGACACAATTGAACTCTTCTTACATATAGTGGATACAAAGACCATTTTACATTTCAAGCAAAGAGCAATCCTTGAGGTATGGTGACAACCTTTTCTTATGAAATGTATTTTAGTCTTCTTAATCTTCAATATAGACAGTAAAAACACCTTACCACAAAAAAATACAACATGCACCAAGCAATACTTTCAACCTTCCATGGAGATAACACAAAAAATTACTTGCATCACCACCAATAACCTTTCATAATCACATAAATCCATCCAATACACAAACATTTGTTGAATTCCTCAGGATTTCACTACAACAACTCACACAAACACCTAAAGAATCAATCTCTTAATATTTTGGGGCTATTTTCTCTCATCCTAAACATGAAAATGAAGTGAGTAGGAGCTTCTCCTTTTGTAGGAAATGTGCTCCTACTAACATCCCATACCACCATTCAATACCATCTACTAACACAAACTATTGTCAAAAAACCATGTGCCAAGTGCCAAGCTACCAAGAAGAGGCTCACTATACATTGTTTCAAGATGACAAGAAAACATCTCAAATTGAGGTCCTAGAGGTGATGTTGTTGTTATATCTAGGGAATTCTCAATAGATTTTAATATTATAAGAAAACATTATCACTAGATGTTGTTGTACATAGTCAATTGCTACATCAAATTTTAATAATCGTGCACATCAAGTTTCCTCATTTCATAATTGAAAAATAATATATTATTTGTTATTTATCCTTGTAGGGTTGATATTTTGGTTTTTCTAAAAAACGAATTGAAGATGGGAAACACACGTAATAATAAAATAAATTCTAGAAGGAAGGAGATGCCCCCTGAAAAGGCCCATGAGAAAAGAGAAAAGGATAGGTTATATATGGAAAACCATAGACATTAAAATGTTAGTGCCTTAGATCCATCAACAAGAAATGATGAAGTGGATGAAGTCAATCAAATCTTGGTTAATGTTGAGTATGAAGGGATGGATGTTGAACAAGTTTCTAATTGGAAACCTCCCCAAGAAGATCACACACATGTCGAACAAACTCCCTTGCAGGACCAAATTGTTAACGAAGGGCCACAACAAACCTGTGACGAGACTCGTACTTCCTTTCGGATTCCCTTGCTTCGAATATCAAGCGGATGATGAAGAAATACCATATGTATTCATGTGGATGAAAGTTCCTTTTCAGGACTTGAAGGTAAGTTTCCCAAATGCACTATTGATTTCCATTGTAACAGGATCATCAAAGAATTTTTTGAATCCAAAGTCGATGCAACAAAATGTCAATTGTTTCTAGCTTTGTTAAAATCACATTGTCTAGCTCATGTTAGGAGAATTTTAGGCATAAAGGTAGTTAGAATTTTAGAGGCCAAAAATCATGTTGTTAGAAATCTACAATCAGCATTTAATTTCATTCAAAAAATTTCTTGTACCAAATATTTGAATGCAGCCCGTCGTGTACTGTCAGAATCGATTGTAGACAAATTCACAAGGCAACATCGCCTGCTATCACACACATGTAAAAAATTTAAAGTAGATAGAAAGACTCTTCAAAAGTATTATTCTATTAGAGAAAAACTTGAGACCCTAGGACAAAAATATTGTTGGGCCTTTGTTGGTAGGTTAACTCATTCAGACATGAAGCTTATAGATGCTGTTAAAGAACTAGTACAAATTTTTGGCATGATAACACTAGACCGTCATCGACTCAAAGAGATGTGTTAAAGTTGAGAAAAGTTGTTAAGGGGTTTGAGCCCCATGTCAAGCACTTCCTTGACATGACTCAAACAAAACTCTATGAGAGGTTCAAGAATTAGCACACACAATTGAACTTGGGCCAAAGGTCCTTTGAAAAATGCAAACCCTGGTATGTTAGAATTTGCATTGGTTGCAACACATGTTGTTGTAGATACCATGTAGAATTTGAGTAATATTATGATACATATAGACCTATATTTTGTGATTTGCATACTAACATTGTGCAAGACTACCCATCATTACAACCACTGAATGTATCCAAAGAATTTATACATAGCGTAATGTGTCGAAGACCCAAATGAGAAAAATATTATAAACCATCATGTTTATATGGGACACGTTCCAGGTGCAGTGGATTTGCATTATTGAGCCATTGTATCCATGAAATAAAGGAGCATGAATTTGGGAGGATGTTAGTAGAAATGCATAACATCAAGTACATCACATATCAACTAGATAGTGTGAAGGAAAGTAAAAAAATTGCATTGGTGAAGTCACAGGTAATCTAAGTTTGCATAATTTCATACTGTACATGTTGAATTTATACATATATATTTAGATTTCAAATGTCACATTGTATTAATGCCCTTGGTTTTGTGGCACCAGGCTCAAATTTGTGATTTCATGAAGGAATTCTACAAAAAGACCGAACAGTATGTACAATATTTCCATGTAGCACGATGGAAGGATGAACAGTACAGACACTGCATGGACACCTTTCCCAATGGCACAATATTGTCAGTTGTGGACTTTGTTGAAAACTACACCCTATAGCCACAAAATGAGACTCAAAGTCAATACTACCATTGAGAACAAGTTAGCATAATGGTCCATATCATGTATAGGCACACGTCAGAGAGTAGTAATGACATGAGGATAATATTGAAAGAGACCAACTTCTACATTAGTGATGACAGGTGCCACGACCTGCATTATGTGTAGCATTGCTTCAAACGTTTCTATGATCAACTGAAGGAGAGAGGTATACAGATGGATCAGGATTGGATCTGTTCAGATGGTTGTGTAAACCAATTCAAAAATGTACGTGTATTCCAGTGGTTGATTATTTTGCACAAGAATTATGATTTGTTGCATATATGGAACTATTTTGAGACCCAGCATGGAAAGGGAGAGCATGATGGGGTTGGAGCATGTCTCAAAACTTCCCTACGAAGGGAGGAGACGAGGTGCAGTACAAACCCTCATATTCAGGATGTAGAATACATAGTTCAATAGTGCTTTGCAAAAATGTCAGATCAAACCACGAAGCAACACCGACGAATGGGTAGAGGACATGTTGTCAGAAATTTCTAGCATGCGATTGATATATATCGATCGCGATCTTATAGTTGTAGTACTGTACAATGCACTCATGGATTTCATTTGGCTTGAAGCTTAAAAAACCCCTTATTTAAAATATGGTCGTGGAAACTTCCTTGCTTTTGTGGGCCTTGTAGCAGTTGTGAGTGGGATGAGTGTGAATCAACAGATTGGGTCGATGAATGGGATCATGTATCACTTGCAGTGGACCCACGTGCAGTTGTTGAAACAATCCAGTTAGAGGAAGGCCAGTATTCTATTTCAAAACAATATGATCATATATATGATCTTGTACATCTAGGTAAGCATTTCTGTAGTCATATCCTGGTTCCATCCTTGTTTTTTTTAATTATCCAAGTTATCAAACCACTACTTGTTGGAATATGACTGTAAAATGAATTTTTGTAGGACACATCTGCATAGTTGTCTCCCCGACAGACACTGCAACTGACATGAATTATTGGTTGACATGATGCATCTAGGGGAAGAAAACCCTCCTCGCATGATTAACCGATAGTGAAGGCATTCCCTTTTCGACTGGATCAATGGTTGTTCAGGGAGAAAATCATACAGTAGATGGAAAGGGACCAAAGAGGAATAGCTACACATACATGGATTATAGACCAGGTTCATGGGTGTATCACTTTAAGCACTCGATCATTGGTACAAACATGCAACTACAAGCAATGTCAATGAATTCATCAAACAAGGTGCGCTACTTACTGCCTCATGTAGAGCATGAGAGGTTGTTTGAGACAATAAAAAACAGAGAGGATCCAGAAGGCCTAATTGATTGAGGTACACAGTATAGTCATGTGATTGTTTATTCATGAATTTCTAATGTTATTCATGTAAGATAGTTTATTACTTGTAGATCATGTTATCTTATATCCTTTATTTGATGTTTTAGTTATGTTTAAGTTACTATTACAATACATTGATGTTTTACACCATCATATGTTTTACACCAATCACTCCAATTCAAGTTTCCATTTCTTTAGGAAAAATTCACCTGCATAAACAAGATTGAAAACTCATCTTATATAGCATATATATAATGGATGATAGCACTCTAGAGAAGAAACATAATTGATCCGCGCACTAGAAAAGTGCTCCACTTGTAGAGTACATATGTACATATGCAAGGAAAGACCATCAATCCATCTCCAATCCTCTAATTCTCCCACTAAGTGAATAATCCATGTGGCTAGCATGTAAGCTAAGTCACCTGACACGAGGACACAAGACATAAAGGACACGGAAATACGAGTGTTCGACATGGACATGGTGACCCCCAGAATCAGGACACAAAGGACATGTTTTATACACACATATATATATTTTGAAATATATTAAAATTTAAAAATATAGACATATAGATCCAAAAGTTTTTAGAAACTATAACATTTAAAAATATTCAATAGAAATTAGAATCAATACACATTAATGATTAGACATTTGTCATTCACAAATCACAATGAGACACATAGATGCATTGAAATTTGATAGGAATTGGGCTGGTCCGTGTATGCAAACCAAAACAAAGAAATGATTGGCTCCATGATATTAATGGTAAGATCTACCCTCTCCCACCAACCATCATCTAACACCGTGTCCTTCACCTTTTTTGAAGAAATCTGATTCGTCTTTCTCCAAAAATACCAAATATATGAAATCACCATGGACCCAAGAGCAGTTTTGACCTCCCTTAACCTCTTGATCATGATGACTGAGGAATCAAATCGAATATCTGCAATCTTCAACAATGAAATTTGTGTGTACTCTTTGTAGATGGTGAGGGAACTGGTGTGGTTTTTTACAGAGTTACGAATATGGTGTGCATCCTCAATAAGTTTTCCAATCCATGTCACATCCGAAGCAATGGATTTGAGTGCTAAATTCATGGAATGGACAATGCAAGGTGTCCAAAAAACATGTAAGAGCAATAAAAACATGTATAAATGACTCTACAACACTAAAAACTCAAATGAGTCAAAGACACCTAGATGAATCATGACACATTGCCTCCCCCACCAAGCTTTTCCCCAAGCCCATCTTTCCTTGTCACATACTTCCACAAAGGGTATTTTTTTCCTTGGGCTTGTTGTCTTGCTAAAACAGGGTTAAATGGAGCATGAGATCCACTAGCAGTATATGGAGCACTTGAAGGAGAAGTAGAAGAACTTGTTCTTGGAGGAATAGGAGGGGAGGCACTAGATGGTGCATTTATCCCTTTCCTCTTCCCCTTAGCTCATGCCCTAGCTGATTGAGACATTTTCTATCTTTTTTGATGGTTAAGCTTGCAATCCTCTCCACAAATACATCCCCAATGCACTTGGATTACCTTGGAAAACCTTCAAATATTCTTCACCTACACATAAAACCCAATCTCAAGCTTCTCCACACTTGTAAATGACAAAAAAAATGAAAATTTGTTTTTAAACTCACCCCGGGTGACCTTTTCCGTGAAAATCGTGTCTTGGAATCGAGACATGAGTCGCTAGTCAGGGAAATGATGGGAAATCGTGTTCGACATGACTTTTGATCGTGTCTTGATTTCGTATAGGATCAAAAGTCATGTCGGACATGATTTCCCATCGTGTCCGTGTCCAAAATGACCCCACAAGACACGTAGCCCATTTTGATTTTATCTAGTTTCAGATCATGCAAGGTGTCCGCCATTGAGGCTAGAGATCTTAGTTGATAAAGGGAATAAAAATAATCCAATGACATCCTGAGATACGAAATCGATTGAGAAATCTATTACAAATGTGCATATCAATCACATACCATCTCTTGTGATACAATCCATCTCAATCCATTCGCAGGATAATCCATGGCTCTCTACTTTGGAATACTCACATTATCTATGACTCTTGAATCACCCTCAACAACATCCTCCATTAAGGCATCACACCTCTCTAATCAATAAGTAGAATGTGCATGGATGAAGTCAATCTCATCATCATACCTCTCCTCCACTATATAATTAGAAGACTCATGGATGGAAGAAACAAATGATATAAATATCTTTGTAGGTACCACCCCTACATGCTCCTAATCCACTAGATAGATAATGTTGACATTCACCCTGATCACAAGAGGATATACTAACAAACTGAAATATCTCAGAATCTCACTATATGGGTTGGAAGCTATATCTACATGTTCCTTCTAAGAAATAGAACCTAATCATATCTTAAAGACCTCAATCTGGCCCTAGAAACCAGACAAAAACAAATGTAGCCCTAGAAATCCTAATGTGGACCTAAAACCTTGGAGACCTAATCTAGAATACTTATATATCCCTAGAGACATAACCTAGCCTTGCATACCTAATCCATCCCTATAGAACCTAATCTAGCTTATAGACCCTGATCTATCCCTAGAAACCAGACAAACAAAATCTAGCCCTAGAAAGCCTAATGTGGACCTATAACCCTGGAGATTTAATATAGAATACTTATCTATCCCTAGAGACGTAACCTATCCCATGATACCTAATCTATCCCTATAGAACCTAATCTAGCTTATAGACCCTAGTCTAGCCCTAGAAACAAGACAAAAACAAATCTAGCCTTGGAAAGCCTAATGTGGACCTACAATTCTGGAGACCTAATCTAAAATACTTATCTATGCCTAGAGACATAACCTAGCCCTAGAGACCTAATCTATCCCTATAGAACCTAATATAGCTTATTGACCCCCTTTTGTAAAATTGGAATGGCCTTCACTAAGCAAAACCCTAGTTCTGGAGATGGAACAATAGATCCGTTTCCGGGCATTTGAGGCACGATGTGGGGGGGGGGTGCAGCTGAAACCCACCGCCCCAAATACATTAGAATCGATGGATTCACGATCAAAGTCACAGTTTTCGTTCTATGTACAGTTTGGTCAGGCACCACATGGCCATTTAGGGACACTTTGAGGATTTGCTCCGGGAGCACGGAACCCAAACTGGTTGCGGCGTTGGGTTCTGTCAGTTCCCACACATGCACATGGCCATTGTGGACGTGTTCACGATGGCCACCCATGCCCAATATCCTTCAGATGAGAATTGACCCCCTTCAACAAAATTGGAATGGCCTTCACTGAGAAAAACCCTAGTTCCAGAGATGGCATAATAGCACCATTTTCAGTCGTTGGAGGCATGGTGTGGGGGGGGCCACATGTAGAACCGGATGCCCTGAATCTACTAGAATTGACGGCTTCGTGATTAGAGTCATGGTTTTGGTGCTACTAGCATTTTGGTTAGGCACCCCATGTCCATTCAGGGACACTTTGAGGATTTGCTCCGGGGGCACAGAACCCAAATCGGTTAGCGGAGTTGTGTTCGATCAGCTCCCACATGTACACATGTCCATTTTGGATGTGTTCACAATGGCCATGCATGCCCGGGATCCTTCGGATGAGAATTGACCCCTTCAGCAAAATTCGAATGGCCTTCATTCAGAAAAACCCTAGTTCCAGAGATGGCATAATAGCACCATTTTCGGTCGTTGGAGGCATGATTTGGGGGGGGGGGCACATATAGAACTTGATGCCCTAAATCCACCAGAATCAACGGCTTCATGATCAGAGTCATGGTTTTGGTGCTACTGGCATTTTGGTCAAGCACCCCATGTCCATTCAAGGACACTTTGAGGATTTGATCCGGGGGAACAGAACCCAAACCAATTAGCAGAGTTGTGTTCCATTAGCTCCCACATGTACACATTTCCATTTGGATGTGTTCACAATGGCCATGCACACCCGGGATCCTTCAAATGAGAATTGACCCCCTTCAGAAAAATTGTAATGGCCTTCATTGAGAAAAACCCTAGTTCCAGAGATGGCATAATAGCACCATTTTTGGTCGTTGGAGGCATGGTGTGGGGGGGGTCACATATAGAACCCGATGCCTTGAATCCACCAAAATCGATGGCTTCATGATCAGAGTCATGGTTTTGGTGCTACTGGCATTTTGGTCAGGCACCTCATGTCCATTTAGGGA
Organism: Larix kaempferi; assembly: GCA_027924585.1. Classification (NCBI taxonomy): domain Eukaryota; kingdom Viridiplantae; phylum Streptophyta; class Pinopsida; order Pinales; family Pinaceae; genus Larix; species Larix kaempferi. The sequence continues at coordinate 4,742,535 of BSBM01000118.1, forward strand.
CACTTTGAGGATTTTCTCCGGGGGCACAAAACCCAAACCCGTTAGCGGATTTGTGTTGCATTAGCTCCCACATGTAGACATGTCCATTTTGTACGTGTTCACAATGTCCAAGCATGCCCAGGATCCTTCGGATGAGAATTGACCGCCTTCAACAAAATTGGAATGGCTTTCACTGAGAAAAACCCTAGTTCCATAGATGGCACAATAGCACTATTTCTGAGCTTTGGAGGAATGGTGTGGGGGGTCCCCCAACTAGAACCCGGTGTCTTGAATCCACTAGAAGCAATGGCTTTACGATCTGAGTCACAGTTTTGGTGCTACGAGCATTTTTTTCAGGCACCCCGTGGCTATTCAGGGACACTTTGAGGATTTTCTTTGGGGGCACAAAACCCGAACCGACAAGTGGATTTGGGTTTCTTCAGCTCCCACACATGAACATGGCCATTGTGGATGTGTTCAAGATGACCACGCATTCCCGGGAGCCTTTGGATGAGAATTGACCCCCTTGATAAAAATTGGAATGGCCTTCACTAAACAAAATTATAGTTCCAGAGATGGCACAATAACACCGTTTTCAGGCATTGGAGGCATGGTGTGGGGGGTCCCCTAGCTAGAAACCGAAGTCTCGAATCCACCAGAATCGATGGATTCGCTATCGGATTCACAGCTTTAGTGCTACTGGGATTTTGGTCAGGCATCCCATGGCCATTCAGAGACACTTTGAGGGTTTTCTCCGGTGGCACAGAACCCAAACCGACAAGTGGATTTGGGTTCCATATGCTCCCACACATGCACATGGAAATTGTGGACATGTTCACGATGGCCACTCATGCCCAGGAGATTTCAGATGAGAATTGACCCCCTTGAGAAAAATTGAAATGGCCTTCACTAAGAAAAACCTAGTTCTTGAGATGGAACAATAGCATCATTTTCTGACGTTGGAGGCATGGTGTGGGGGTCTCCGAGATAGAATATGGAATACTGAATACATTGGAATCGACGGCTTCATGACTGGAGTGTTTGTTTTGATGCTACGGGAATTTTGGTTAGGCACCCCGTGGCTATTCAAGGACACTTTGAGGATTTGCTCCAGGGCCACGGAACCCAAACTGGCGAGTTGAGTTGGGTTCCGTCAGCTCCCACCCGTGCATATGGCCATTGTGGACATGTTCACGATGTCTAGGCACTCTCAGGATCCTTCGAATGAGAATTGACCCCCTTGAGAAAAATTGGAATGGCCTTCACTAAGCAAAACCCTAGTTCTGAAGATGGCACAATAGCACCGTTTCTAGGGTTTGGAGGCACAATGTGGGGGGGCCACCAAGTAGAACCCAGCATCCTGAATCCATCAAAATCGACGAATTCGTAACCGGAGTCATGGTTTTGATGCTACAAACATTTTGGTTAGGAACCCCGTGGCCATTCAGGGACACTTTGAGGACTTGTTCCAGGGGCACAAAACCCTAACCGATGAGCGAACTTGGGTTACTTGATCTCCCATACATGAATATGGCCATTGTGGATGTTTTCACAATGGAAACGGTTGCCTGGGATCCTTTGGATGATAATTCACCCTCTTGAGCAAAATTGGCATGGCCTTCACTGAGAAAAACCCTCGTTCCTGAGATGTCACAATAGCACCATTTCTGAGCGTTTGATGCACGCTGTGGGGGGTCTCAAAGTTGAAACCCGACATCTCGAATCCATCGGATTCGACAGATTCATGACCAGAGTCACGGTTTTGGTGCTACGGGCATTTTTTCCAGGAACCCCATGGTCATTCAGGGACACTTTGAGGATTTGCTCCGGGGGCATGGAACAAAAACGGACAAGTGGACTTGGGTTTCGTCAGCTCACACATGTGCACATTTCCATTGTGTATTTGTTCAATATGAACACGCTTGACCAGGATCCTTCATATCATAAATGACCCTCTTGAGAAATATTGGCATGGTATTCACTGAGCAAAACCCTAGTTCCCGAGATGGCACAATAGCACCATTTTCGAGCGTTTGAATCATGTTGTGGGGGGTCCCCTAACTGAAACCCCGAAGTCCCGAATCCATCGGATTCAATGGATTCGTGACCGAATTCATGGTTTTGGTTCTATGGGCATTTTTTCCAACCACCCCATGGTCATTCAAGGACACTTTGAGGATTTTCTCCTAGGGCTTGAAACCCACACGAACTAGCAGACTTGGATTCTTTCAACTCCCACACGTGCATATGGCCATTGTGGACATGCTCACGATGGTCATGCACGCCCATGATCATTGGGATGATAAATTACCCCCTTGATCAATATTGGCATGTGTGTGTGTGTAACTCCATTGCATGTCCTCTATGGATCGAAGTGTTTGTTTATTTATTTTGATGAATGATTATGATGATGATGATTATTATTATGATGATGATGATTATTATTATGATGATGATGATTATTATTATGATGACAATGATTATATTGACGATGATTGGTCCTGTATATATAATTCGATCTTATTTCTAATAAGTAAATAAAATATTGTTCATACTAGTATTGAACCACATTCTATGCAAAAATTCATAACATCATCTCATAAACTATGATAATATACAACATAACACAATTAATATTTGTATGCAAAAAATAAAGCAGTCAAATGCAAAATTATTCCATGATCAAAATCACAAATGGAAGCAAGTTCAAATGCATAATTAATTGTCTCATAACATAATTAGAAAACCAAAATACACAATGTCTCGAAATACAATCTCGGGTCTCATGCATGACTACGAGGATACCTAGAATAAACCCATGAGGAGCTAATGCCAACATTGATAAACTAAAATAAAAACTATGGTGCATTTTTATTAGGTGTTTCCAATTTATATTTTAGCACACTAGGGAGATAATGGCACACTAGATAATGCTAAATACTCCTTCACTTAGCACCCAATGATGGTGATGCTATAAGGAATTCATATTCATCCTCAAACCATGCTCAGGTCCCCAATCTCCTATATGAAATGCAAAACCTAGAAATGGTACCCATGAACCAAAATTCCTTTTACAAAGCATGTGTGTTAATCTATGACCTTATGCATGTCTCATGAGCCCTAAAAATATATTTTATTTTATAATACATTTTTATCCCCAGACCATGTTCAAGGTAATTTAAAGACCTAGATATAGTGCACAAAACATTGTAATGGTGACCATATTAAACCCATGGTCTAAATATTCTCTTCATAAATCACATGTGGTGGTTTGAGACCATGTGCATGATCCATGATCCCTAAAAGTCCCTTCTGCAGCCTAAAATAGTTAATCCCCCAAGCTATATTTGTGGTGCAAAAAAAATTTAAGCCCAAATATTTTGGTTTCATCCTTGAACCATAGTTATGGTACAAAGAACAATCTACGATGATAAAAATTTGTACTGACACCCATATTACACTCATAGGCCAAGTATGTTATTTATAGTGAATATATGGTGGTTTGAGACCATTCTCATCGCCCATGGTCCCTAGTATATGCTAGCTCAAAAGACATTGATTTTCATATTTAGAACATGGCTAGCGCCTTGGACAAATCCTTGGTACACAAAACCTCGTCATGGAATCCATATTCATTCTTGGGACAAATTCTCCCTTTATAGGGAATCTATGTTTTTTAGAAATATTTGTATTGTCCATGGGCCCTAAAATCATCTTTCAAGCCTTTAAATGCTAATGTTAACACAAAACCACATTCAAGTACCTATGACCCATTTGTGTTGCAAAAAACGTTATAAAGGTGTTGATATTATACTCATATGCAAAAAAACATCTTGTATAGGGCTTGCATTGATTTTTTGGACCTTATGTGTGCCTCATAAACCTAAAAGCTTATTTTAGACCCTAAAGGCTAAGACAATCATTTTCATCATTATATTGTAGCTAGGGACCATCCCTTAGATGATAAATTTCATAATGGTTCCCATATTACACACGTGCATCATCTAAATATTTCCTTTGTATGGGTTGTGTGGTGATTGAGATTGTATTCCTGGAACATCATCCTTAAAATCATCTTTTAGGATATATTAAGATGCTCATTTTCATCCTCAAATCATGGATAAGTTCTAGGCCAATATCTAGTGTACAAAACCTCAAAGGAATGCTCATATTACATCCATGGGACAAATAATAGATGTAAAGGGATTATGTGGTGGTTTGATACCCTGTTTATGGCTCATGAGACCTAACTTCATATATTTAAGGCCCTAAAATGTTCATTTTCATCTCAAATCATTGTTAGAAATACAATACGTATTTGCCATGTGTAAAACCTTGTTGGAACTCATATTACACCCATAGAACAAACATTTTATTCGCAAGGGATATGTATTGGCTTGGAACCATGTGCACGACCCATGAGTCCTAAAATAATGCTTTAGACCCCATGACACTATTGGTCCATAAGACCCATAAATTATGGGAAAAACCTTGTATTGACACCAATATTACACCCATGGAACAAATATTTTGTATATAGGGTATGTGTGGTGTTTTGGGACCCAATTTTCATCTCCACGGTGCCCATTGTTGTCTACATTACCATCATCATCACTACCATGGTGGCCACTAGTGAATTCATCATCATCATCACCACTGCCACAACCAACACCACCGCCATCATCATCAATCTGCAAAAATTATGCAAGAAATTACTTTGTGCAAAAAATTCAATGTCTCTTACTAAGGGAAACCCTAGGTTTCAAATTGTCAAACAAGATGAGATTCAGGCCATAGAATTCGAACCGGGCAGCAGAATTGCGTTGCGTTCCATGAGTGGACTTGGGTTTCGTGAGCTCCCACATATGCATATGGCCATTGTCGATGTGTTCAGGATGGATACGCTCGCTTGGGAACCTTCAGATCATAAATGAACCCCTTGAGAAATATTGGCATTGACTTCACTAAGAAAAACCTTTATGGCACAATAGAGGCGTTTTCGAGCATTTGAGGCATGGTGTGGGAGGGGGGGGGCTAGCTGAAACCCGGGGTCCTGAATCCATTGGAATTAACGGATTCACGAGTTTGGTGCTACGATCATTTTTTCCAGGAACCTCGTGGCCATTTAGGGACACTTTGAGGATTTGCTTCGGGGGTATGGAACCCAACCAACGATTGGACTTGGATTCTTTCAGCTCCCACACGTGCGTATGGTCATTGTGGATGTGTTCAGGATGGCCACACTCTCCCTGGAGCCTTTGGATCATAAATGACCCTCTTTAGCAATATTGACATGGCCTTCAATGAGCAGAAAACCTAGTTCCTAAGATGGCACAATAGCAACATTTCCCAGCATTTGAGGCATGGTGTGGGGGGTCCCCTAGATGAAACCCGGGGTCTCAAATCCACCAGAATGTTAGGAAATCATGTTATCCCTTATCTTTACTTTGTTTGTATATTGTTATTGTACGCATATGATTTGTAATTCGTCCCTTAGTATTATATGTTCCATGGTATTGATCCATAGTTTGTATTATCCCATAGTATTATATGTTCGATGGTATTGATCCGTAGTATTGGACACATATGATTTTTAAGTCGTCCCGTAGTATTATATGTTCCATGGTATTGATCCATAGTATTGGATACATATACTTAGTATATAAGTACGTGTTGAGGCCAATGAAGGCATAAATGAGTTATTTCTATTGAGCTTGCTCAAAGGAGGTTTCCCCCTCCAAGTGGCCTGCGATCAATAAATATCTTTTGTGTTCTTCTATTTAAGATATATCATGAATTTTCATCATTTAATTGTTGGAGGTTCCTCACATCTGGTATCGGAGCACTTTCTTGGGCTTGTTGGGTGGAATTTCTGCCAATTTTTTCTCGTAGTGGCTTCCAGGAACTGTGATTATTGCAGTAGTATTTTCTTTGCCTATGTATTTGTTTCTATGAATTGAAGGTTTGGATCTAGGACTAATCCCTATACGATTAACTGTGGGAAGTACTTGGGCATAGCCCTAAAACTCATTGTGAGTACCATAGGAACCCCGTGTTAACACCCAAAAAGTGTCCACTACCTCATCTACCACATTATATGGCTCATTTGTCCATTTTCCTACTATATTTCCCTTAAAAACCCAAAACATCCCACTAAAAAGCCTCCAAAAGGCCTAAAATGCCTCCAAAAGGCCACAAAACCCTCAAAATAGCCTAAAAAAGGCTAAAAAACCCCCTTTTCCTCCAAAAATAGCAAAAATCCCCTAAAAAGGGAATAAAAAATATAAAATAATGAGGAAAAGGAGGAAAAAACCCTATACAGCTGTGCAAAACCATGTGTTTCCTAAAACCATGGGTCAGCACTCCACCACCAAAGAACTATAAATAGGTGATGGAGATCCCTTATTCCATATCCACAATCACAAGCACCCTTACTCTGCCAAAATCTCTCTCGAAACCCTAGTTCACCATTGAACTACTTTCACCTTGAGAGCCACTTTTGGCCCATTCCCATCATTGGAGAAGGAGAAGGAGCATCTTGAAGCTTCGAGCATCCTCTTGGACACTGCAAAGGGCTTCATCAAACCTTCTCATTGAAGGTAATATCAATACAAAAAGCCATTCTTTATATCTTTTATTTATGTTTTATGCACAATGTCTAAAGTAGTTTTCATTTTTGTTTTAGCTTAATTAGTTTAATGTACTGAACTGCTACTAAGGAGTCCATTCTCCTTAGTAGGTGCTCATTTGCACAAGCTAGGGGTAAAACCCTAGCTACAGTTTTGGCGACTCCTCTAGATTTCGAATTTCTGGTTTCCGTTTTTTTTTTCACTTTCGGCTGTCCCTTTCGGCCGCCGCATACCGCGTTTTTTCCCTCTGCAGTCGCGTCCCGACCGCGCCTTTCAGGCCTTTACCTGCGACCCGACCGCGGCTCTCAGACTGTTTCCGACGCTCCGCCGGCGGATTCAAGTCTGTTACCTGCGATCCGACCGCGGCTAATCAGCCTGTTTGCCGCGATCTGACAGCGCCTGTCGGCCTTTTTGCCGCGACCCGACTGCGTCTTTTTCCCTGTTTCCTGCGTCCCGACCGCCGCTGTTGGCCCGAAAGCCGCGACCTGACCGCCGCTGTTTCCCTCAAACCCGCGGTCGGCCTGTTCTGATTCGCCACAGACCCGCGGTCTGATTTCTGCTCTTTTCCTGTTTTGAGCCCAGCCCCTTTTGCTGCAATATTTTCTGCATCTGAACAGCCCTCTGTCCTACCTGCAGCCTCACTTCCTTACAGCCTTTCTGCAACATAATTTCTGCTCCCTTTACAGAATTCTTTTAAAATTTCAGTATTTTTAATTCAGAAAATTTTGCAAGTTAAACTTTCAATTTCAGCATTATTGATAGTTGGAAGTTGCCCCCCTTTGTGGCACTTCTATATTTTGGGTTCATCACCTCACGCGCACACACTCTGTCACATAAATCAAGTGAGCCTTAAAAAGTACCTAATTGAACCAACATTCTAACCCCACTTGGGGAACACAAAAGAATCATTGTAGTTAGGTAGGGTCGGGGGGATAGGCTTCCAATAACACCCCTCGGTCACTTTCACTTGAGACATAGTTGTTGTCCAAATAGGGAACCAAAATCCCCTAGTACGTTTTGGCACGGTCACGACCAGTTTGTCAGAGGGCCTCTCCCTTAGGAGGGTTGAAGTCGGGAGACTGGTTCCGGAGGCCTGAGTGGAATACCGCACTCCATTCAGTAACCGAAGGGATACCTTTCGCGGTTCGCGGGATATCCCTGTATAGGGGTATTGCGGTCAACGAACTAAACGGCAGATTCACCTTTCTGGACGTGTCATGAACGGGGTATCTTAGTTGCCATTCTTCTAGGATTGACTACCCGGTGTCCCTCCCGGTAGGGAGATATCATAGCCACTTGGCTTTTCTACTCATATTGTCTGACTTGGATTTCATCACCTTGCAGAGGATATGTTTAGTTGAGTCAGAATACTTTTAGTTAGGTGTTTGCATGCTCCTTTACCTCCCTTTGGTCTAGTGAGTCCACCATTTTTTCTTGTTAGGAAACCTGCTGCTTGTTGGTATTCTGACCATCTTTGTTGACACTCCACCTATTGTAGCACAGCTGTTGCAGTGGGTGTTTTGAGTTGGTTGTTGGCCTGAGTGCCTTGCATTTTAGCTCTCCTTCTGCACACTCGGTTGCATTAGGCCCTTTTTGAGCTGTTTTTACTCACCTCAACCCACAGAGATTAGACACCATCTGTCACCATTGAGTCCCCAAGACATTCTCGGCGCCTCAGGGGCGAGCACCCACAGCACGGTTCTCTTGACACCACACGTCATAGATTCCGATCATTATCCGTTGATACCACTCATCACAGATCTAGAGCCTTGTCACTTGACTCCACTCGTCAGCGACGTAGGTCTCCGTCACCAGATAGTGACGCACCTTACTTTACCTCTGATTCTGACGAAGAGTCTGAGAACCCTATTTATACTGCCCCTACTAGCCCCATGGTTGGCACGACTTCCACTCCATTCGTTATAGGGACCCTTGGTGGCACATCCACCACTACATCAGTTACTACACCTGTCTTGGGTATGCCCTCCATGGGGAACCCATCTACTGTACCCCTCACAGTACCTATTCCCACAGCGGGAATACCTATCCCCACTACGTCAGTGGCTCATACTACCTATGGTGGTGCTGGACCATCCTCCACTACCTCAGTTCCCCCACTTGGGGGCATCACCCCAAATCTTGTCCCTCCACTTGGGGGCACTGGCCCCAACTTGGTCCAACCCACTACTGTGTCCCATCCTTCTTCCAGTTTTCCATTCATGGCTAGCCTCAACCTACCTGACCTGGCCAGATTGACCAACGATCCTATTCGACACGACCCTACATGGCCTCATATGCCTACCAAGCTCCCCTCTGATATCCCTAAGTTCGAGGGGAAGGCCGGTGAGGACCCACAAAACCATATCATGTCTTTCCACTTATGGTGTTCCTCTAACTCCATTGTGGATGACTCTGTTCGCCTCCGTCTCCTACAGCGCACCTTCACTGGCTCTGCAGCCAAATGGTATATCGAGCAACCACATGTGACCCACGCCACCTTTGCTTCTCTGGCCTCGACCTTCCTGCAGTTCTTCCAGTTGCCTGTTCGCTATGACGCGGGCGTTGAGATCCTTCTATCTTGTAGACAAAACACGGCTACCCATATCTCGGACCACATCCATGAGTGGCGTCGACGCCGTAGCTTATGCAATATCAAACTTGACGACCGTATCTTCCTAGATTGGTTCCTCAAATCCCTTCTCCCGGTTATCGCTAAGGATGTAGCCTCAGAAAGACCCCAGTCTGAAGAAGAGGCCATCCTTAAGGCTCACCAGTTCGACCTCATTTACGCCCAATCGGGTTACCTTTATACCATTATACCAGACGCCCCTCGCGGCGAGTCCTCCCAGCATGATGCGCCGGGGGCATCCCACGCTGCAGATGGTATCATTGGCCGTGTTTCTTCGCATCCCCAACCATTTTCTATAGCACGTCCTACCCCTGGCCCCGACCTGTCGCGGGCTACTTCACAGTCTGGAGCAACCAACTCGTATGCTCCTATGACACATCACCATTCCTATGGACCCTCATGTCCACCTCAGTGCTTCGGGTATGCGACTCCTGCTTATGCTCCTCCAGTCGCCCCTCAGCCTTACTACCATCAGCAGGCTGCCTCAGCTCCTGCACCTTCACAAGCCCCACCAGCTTATTATCCGCCACAGGCTGCCCCTGCGGCACATCCACAACCGGCTCCGCAGTCCTACCAGCAACCCCCTCAAGTTGCTGCACCTGCTCAGCCTCAACCTGCATATCATCCACCGCAGCCTGCTCCAGCACCTGCGCAACCTCAAAATCCACCTGCTGCCCAAGGGCAAGTTTACGCCCAACAGAACCCGCAGCAAAACCAGAATAACCAACGCAACCAGGGCCAACATAACCGCGGCAAGGGCCGTAATCTTGGGAATAACCAACCTGCAGACCAAGCTGGTCAACCGGCTAATCCCCCCGATAACAACAATGCGGCCCCCGCTCATCAAAACCCTGATCGCCCGCCCAAGCAGGCTAAAAACCCCAATTTGTGAACGAACCACCCTTGTTCTATTTGCGGGGTCTATGGACACTACACACATGCTTGCCCACACTTGGAGCGAGCCCGGCAACTCTGGGTTGACGAGGCCCATCGCCAAGGGCATGCGGCTCCCCAAGCGCCACCCAACCCCCCCCAACCTCAACAACCCCCTTTGGTGCTGCAAAACCCCTTACCAACCCAATGTGTGGTGAACACTCAGCTGTTGGCCCCTCAAGCTAACGCACAACCCCAACAACAACAGATCACTTACGCTGCTCCTGATCAACCCATGTTTGACTCAGGTACCCACCACTTGCTGATGATGTCATCTGCTGACGTCAATCTCCAGACCCATCGGAACCAATATGGCTCCACCTCTGAAGCCAATCCCACGGATAAAACTACTAATGCCCATCCCACCGATCAGGCGTTACGTATACCTCTGCCGCCCATAGACGGCGCTGCGAAAGCAGCTCGTTTCCCACTTCGCCGAATCAACAATAACCCTAATGCGCGCACTGCGTCAAACTACAACATCGTAGACGACCTAGCTCAATCTCCCGCAGCCATGTCTGCACTAGAGGTCTTGAAGAACTGCCCTTCCCAGCGCAAGACCTTACTCTCCGCCATTGGGGACATTGACCCAAATGATTCGAAGATGATGGCATTTGATTTAGACCAGTCTGAACCACGCCTACCTTCCAGCTTAGCATTCCAAGTTACTGTTTCCGTTAGGAATCTTGTCATCCATCGGTGCATCATCGATGAGGGTGCCTCCACATGCGTTATGTCTACATTCGTATGGCAGAAGCTAGGATCCCCTCCTCTCCAGTAGTCCACCACTGCGTTACGCGCCTACGACGGTCGTTCGGCCCATCCCCAAGGCCTCCTACCCAACGTACCTGTCCAGTTAGGTGGTAAAACCGTCCTTATTGACATAGAGGTAATCAATGCTCAATTGGATTACAACCTTTTACTTGGCTGCAGCTACATGTATGCCATGCGGGCGGTTTCCTCTTCCGTCTTTCGCACCATGATGTTCCCCCATGAGGGACGCGTGGTTAAAATTGACTAGCTCACATACTATGATCCCAGTGCTCCAGCGGCACCTGAAAATGTCCTCCCCATGGTTGAACAACCTATTTCTCCTGCCACCACTTCGTTTGTTTCCTCTTCGGGGCCTGGAGTCTACTCAGACGCGCCGATGACCTCCACCTTTCAATCCATTCCCCCGCCGTCATCTACGCCCGAAATGTCTGACTTATGTACCTTGTCCCATGACAACCTACCACCTAATACTCAACCACCCTTGTTGCCTAAACCACCATTGGTACCTAGCCACATTGGTGTTACACCGATCCACACGATCCCCTTCCTAGTCCCTCCATCGGGAGTAGTAAGCGCCCCGGTCATGGCTACCCTTAGCCTCCCTGGGTTAACCTTGGGATTACCTGTATGGTATCTTTCGCCTCCCGTTCGCCCGCCGACACCAGATGTCGTCCTCCAACCGGTGCAACCCATGGCTACTACCACTCAGCCACCTCCCGGTGTCTCTACCCCTTCGTCCTCCACGACGCCTCCTCCTCCTCCCCAACCCACTGGGGGCAGAGGTCCACAACCTTACACTGCTGTCCCACCTCCCAAGACAGTCAAAAACCCTCCAGTATTTCGTGCTCCTCCCAAATGCTCGCTGTGCGATGAGTTAGGCCATGCCACTCACCAATGCCCACAGTTACCAGCATTACAGAAGCACATGCAGATGCTCGACGATGACCCTAACATCCCAACTGTCGAACTCAACCCCACTCCCAAGCCTAAAGATAAGTCCCTACGTACCAACCACTCCTGCGCCATATGCGGTATTTACGGGCATTATTCACATCATTGTCCCGATCTCCCGGATTACAGAGCAGCTCTCTATGAGATGAACAATCTGGATCTTGAGACGACACCACCTACCATTGAGGAGATCTACCCCCCAGACTCTTCACCTTCTGGAGAGATTAACACCATTTACATGATCTCTTCCACTACCATTCCCTCGTCAACCGATTTGACGACGCAAACTTTCCGTACCGATGAGGAAGTTCTTGAGGCCCTGACTGCCCCGGATTATCCCTGGGACGATATGCACCATCGTTCCTATTTCATCCCAGAAGAATCCTCCTCTAGCACAGCTAACCAATTCACAGTTGAGTCTAAAGAATTCCTCCCCACCAAGGTCGACTGGTTCAAGGACCCTATCCCTGCTCCTGATGCCTTCGAGGAGGGTAACATGGCCAACATCTCACCTGTCATCCAAGTTGATATCGCTGCCCCAGGACGTGCCCCTGAACTCATCACTTTAGGAGCATTCTGCAGTAAACAAGAGATTGAGGACTACATCAACCTTTTCAGAGAATTCCGTGATGTCTTTGCCTGGTCCTATACCGAAATGCCTGGTCTTGACCCCGCAATTATAGAGCACCACATTGACACATGGCCTGATGTACCCCCCGTTCGTCAGAAACAGCGACCCATTCATCCCTCAAAGCTCCCAGCTGTTAAAGCCGAGATTGAGAAGCTACGCAAGGCAGGGTTCATTTATCCTATTGCCTATACCACTTGGGTTTCAAATCCCGTTCCCGTTAACAAAAAACAAGGCACCATTCGAGTATGCACTGACTTCTGCGATTTAAACCGCGCTTGTCCCAAGGACAATTTCCCCACGCCATTTATTGACCAGCTCATTGATGCGTGTGCGGGGCATGAAGTCCTCTCCTTCATGGATGGTTTTTCCAGATACAACCAGATTTAGATCCGTCAGGAAGACCAGTACAAAACTGCCTTTACTACCCCATGGGGCACCTTTGCCTATCGCGTCATGCCGTTCGGCCTCAAAAATGCTGGTGCCACTTTCCAGCGGGCCATGACCTATTGCTTTCACGACTTGGTCCATATCCTGTTAGTCTCCCTTGATGACCTTACAGCTCGTTCCCGGAAACGATCAGACCACCTTAACGACCTTCGGCAAGTTTTTCTGCGGTGTCGCAAATACCAAATCCGCTTGAACCCACACAAGTGTGTCTTTTGCGTTCCAGCAGGACGATTGTTGGGTTTCATTGTTTCCCAGAAAGGAATTACTGTTGACCCTCTAAAAGTCCAAGCCATCTTAGACCTTCCCTCTCCTCGCACGCTCAGGCAACTCCAAAGTCTGCAGGGGCGATCCAACTTCCTTCGACGCTTCGTTCCTGATTACGCCACTACCGTTCACGGTTTCTTGCGCCTGCTCCGTACCCACATACCCTTCGTCTGGGATGAGCAAGCAGAAGCTGCATTCGAAGCCCTCAAGAGGGCTCTCACACAAGCCCCTCTGATCTCCCCTCCAGATTTCTCCCAGGACTTCATCTTATACGTCTCGGCCTCCGAGCATGCCGTGTCCGGAGTCTTGGTTCAAGAAGATGATTCTCACCAAGAACACGTCATTTACTACGTCAGCCAGACCTTGTCTGGTCCACCCCTTCGTTACCCATATGAAGAGAGACTCGCCCTCGCCGTAGTCTTTTCCGTACAAAAATTGCAACACTACATTTTAATGAGTCATACCACCGTCGTTGCCGACTCTAACCCCATGGTATATCTTCTAAACCGGCGGTTACTGCAAGGTCGCGTTGCTAAATGGGTCATTATCCTCCAGGAATATGACCTTACTTTCAAAACACCTAAGAGCACTAAAGCCCTTGCACTTGCCCAGCTCATTACTGATCTCCCTTCCCTTCTCCCGGCCAAACCAATCTCCGATGAGTTACCCGACAATCACTTGTTCACTATCTCGTCCGAGGACCCATGGTACGGTGATATCTTGTTATACCTACGCACGCAGAAGTTCAGACCTAAAGTTACCCGTAATGGACGCCGTCGCATCCGTCACCAGGCCTCTCGATATCTCCTCTTAGGCGATGTCCTCTACCGGCGTGGAGTTGACACAATTCTTTGTCGTTGCCTTACACACGAGGAGGCTGAACGCGTCCTTAATGACTGTCATAGCGGTGCCTGCGGAGGTCATTTCTCAGGGATGGCCACTGCCCAAAAAGTCATCCGCGCCGGATACTTCTGGCCCACACTTTTCACCGACTGCATCACTGCGGTCAAACACTGCCATAATTGCCAACTTTTTTCCCCCAAGGCCCAGACACCTCCTGCTCCGTTACACCCAGTCGTCACCATTGGTCCCTTTTGTAAGTGGGCCATAGACTTCATGGAATGTAGACCCCAGTCTGCCAATGGCCACAAATATATTGTTGTCGCTGTTGATTACTTCACTAAATGGGCGGAAGCCATGCCTACCTTCAATTGTACCGCCGACACTGCTGCCCGCTTCTTTTTCAACCATGTCATCGCTCGATTTGGGGTTCCTAAGCAGTTAGTCTCTGACCATGGTTCACACTTCGAAGATGCCGTCTGGCGTGAGCTATCCTCCCTCCTTAAGTACGAACACCAATTTTCCTCTGCTTATTACCCCCAAGGGAACGGCCAAGTAGAGGCCATCAATAAAATCCTTAAAACCATCCTCCAACGAACGGTTGACAAGCATAAGTCCAATTGGCACCACATGTTGTTCCCTGCCTTGTGGGCTTATCGCACATCCACTAAGACCGCCACTGGTTTTACACCATTTCATCTAGTTCACGGTGTAGAGTCTGTCCTCCCCATTGAATGTCAGATTCCTGCCTTACAGATCGCTGTTGAGATTCTCCCTGACACCTCCCCCATCGAGCAGCGTTTGCTACAACTCGAACAAGCCGATGAGGACCGTCGGGCCACACTCCAGAACATCGAAGCTGCCAAAAACCGCTCCAAAGCCGGTTATGATAAACATGTTCACCCTCGAACTTTCCACAAAGGGGACCTCGTCCTCGCCTATGACCAAGCCCACGACAAAACCGGTAAAGGGAAGTTTGAATCTATGTGGCATGGCCCTTACGTCGTGCAGACCTACCTCGGCAAGGGGGCATACATCTTAGCTGACTCCGAAGGCCGTCCTTTGCGCAACCCTCGTAATGGGTTGTATCTCAAGCGTTTTTACCCATAAAAGCAACCCGCAGCCTCATTGGTCTGCGTTGTACAGTACTTTCATTTTGTTTTTGACCATTTTTCAAACCATTTCCACCATTGGAATCAGCACGACGCGACCATCATGATGGTCACCTTGTTGCATTATTTTTGTTCCGTCATTTTTTGCCCGTTTTTCAGACTCCACTATTCGCCTCGGTTTGCGTGCCACATCGGCCGTTCTCCGTTTTTCACATGTTTTATATCATCGGATTCATTTTTCCGAGCTGGTGATGCTGCTAGAGATCATTTCTCGCTCTCACCTCCAGATTTTCTGGGCATTTTTCAAAATGCCCCCGTCACCTCGGTTTGCGTGCCACATCGGCCGTTACCTGTTTTTGACACCCTTTATATCGCCGGATTCATTTTTCCGCGCTCATGATGATGCTTGAGATCATTTCTCACTCTCACTCGATACAATTTCAACAATGTGTCCCGACACCTTGCTGCCTCGGTTTGCGTGCCACATCGGCCGCCATCGGATTGTTCCACTTTTTGTACATGAGCCATTCACTCCTGTCATACTGCAAATGTTTCGTTATTTTGCCACCATTTCATCTACCCCGCAAGGAGGCCCACCGGTGTTCCCCCTTACCCTCGTTCTTGGTCACCATTATTGATCCTTGATTGAACACTTCCTCCTTGCCTGGCCATTCCTTTTGTTCGGTATAATTTTATCCCTTTTTCGGGCCGGACAAGTCCTTTACGAAAAAGGCACTTAGGGAGTTTCCGTTAAGCTCTTTTCTGACTCCTAAAAGAATGAAAAGATCGCCGAGCAATCTTGCTTCCTTTCATGCTCGTTAAAGTACCTGAAAGGGCGTCTATCTGGTATAAGTTTAACCCTTTTCCGGACCTGATAGACTAATTACGAAAAAGGAATACTCTAGTCACATCGGCTAGAAGAGTTCTTCATTGCATCCTTTTATGCTTCTTTGGGCCTTGGAGACTAAATCTACGAAAAAGCAACCCCCTGGAGTCTTCTTATTTGCTTTCAGACTCTCTAAAATTGAAAGCAACCACGAGCATGAACTGTCCTGGGCTCGTAAAATCCACACGACAGTACCATTTCATCATTTCAGAGTCTTCTTATCGCTTTCAGACTCCTTAAAATTGAAAGCAACCACGAGCATGAACTGTCCTGGGCTTGTAAAATCCACACGACAGTACCATTTCATCATTTCAGAGTCTTCTTATCGCTTTCAGACTCCTTAAAATTGAAAGCAACCACGAGCATGAACTGTCCTGGGCTCGTAAAATCCACACGACAGTACCATTTTACACACACTTCTTCTAGTTCATTAACCCATGAAGAAGTCTCCTCCCGTGCCTCCTGGCACTATTATCGATCATCTCGGCAGCACCCCCAATCAGGTCGCCTTTGTTCAGAGTATTCTGCAGTCTTCTGCCATTTTTACACCAGCATGAGTCTCCCTCAGCCAGTTATCCTCCCAGATCCATTACAGCTATGATCCCTTTCCCCTCAGTCAGTTTCATATGCTGCCAGATCATTCCCATTATCATACTCTGAACAAAGGAAGTTTGAGTCCACCCACTCTACTTGCCCAGTTGTCCCCCCACAGTTTATCAGTCCTGCCATCAACACCATCACATTTCAGTCTTGTACCTCGCGCTCCTGTCAAGGAAACATCATTGCCTTGATAGTTGCAGGTCTCCCTCTGTCGACGACAGCTCCTCTATTCCAGAGGATAGGCCCAGAGGTCCCTATGCCTTGGACTTATCACCATCTGTGGTAAGTGCCTACGGATCATTCTGAGAGGAGACATCATTGCCTCTCCGAGTGGTTGTTCCTCACATGCTCGACTTCAGCACCTCGATCGCATCGTTGAGGATCGCGTAGGATTATATCCCATCAGTTTTTAGTCGAAGACCCCGGATTTCCCCCGACTCTAGCACATTGGTGAGTCACTTCGGAACGGCCAGTTATATGTTCCCGTGGATGTCCGGGCTGCGTTGGCGTTTGTATTCGGAAGCCATCCAGTTACATGCTTCCTTGAGTACCCAGTTTCAGTTCCAGAATAGTTCCAGTCCAGTGTACCATGGAGAGTATGACCCCAGTCACTATGATCCAGCAGCTCATCAGCCCCTTTGGTACCACACTTAGTAGCACTATTGATTGTTCCAGTGCACCAGTTCTGCAGTTCACACATGATCCGCTCAGCAGTATGTCCCAGTTTTGTGTCCCCTCTGGACTCTTATGATGTACACAGTGGTCATGTCTATTACAGGTCCCCCTTTTCGGGCCTCACAGTTTTGTTTATGTATCTTGATACGAGCATGGGTATGCCCGCCTCGTCTATATATTGAGATTATTCCTCATTCAGTTTTTGAGGTCATGTATATGTCAGGTCCCCATTTTTTGGACCCCATTGTTATTGTTATGTTATATCCTGATACGAGCATGGGCATGCCCACCTCGTCCATATGATCAGATGATTCCTCATCCATTATTGAGGTTATGTACTTTTCACTCTTGCAGTTGTTCGGGATCGTTGTTCCGGGCTTCAGTTTGTTTCTTCTCTTCTCTCCACATCCCAGGAAAACCATTCATGACTCATGATGTCCATCGGCCATACGATGAGCTCCTGACCTCGCACATCAGGGGGCAATCTGTTAACACCCAAAAAGTGTCCACTACCTCATCTACCACATTATATGGCTCATTTGTCCATTTTCCTACTATATTTCCCTTAAAAACCCAAAAAATCCCACTAAAAAGCCTCCAAAAGGCCTAAAATGCCTCCAAAAGGCCACAAAACCCTCAAAATAGCCTAAAAAAGGCTAAAAAACTCCCTTTTCCTCCAAAAATAGCAAAAATCCCCTAAAAAGGGAATAAAAAATATAAAATAATGAGGAAAAGGAGGAAAAAACCCTATACAGCTATGCAAAACCATGTGTTTCCTAAAACCATGGGTCAGCACTCCACCACCAAAGAACTATAAATAGGTGATGGAGATCCCTTATTCCATATCCATAATCACAAGCACCCTTACTCTGCCAAAATCTCTCTCGAAACCCTAGTTCACCATTGAACTACTTTCACCTTGAGAGCCACTTTTGGCCCATTCCCATCATTGGAGAAGGAGAAGGAGCATCTTGAAGCTTGGAGCATCCTCTTGGACACTGCAAAGGGCTTCATCAAACCTTCTCATTGAAGGTAATATCAATACAAAAAGCCATTCTTTATATCTTTTATTTATGTTTTATGCACAATGTCTAAAGTAGTTTTCATTTTTGTTTTAGCTTAATTAGTTTAATGTACTGAACTGCTACTAAGGAGTCCATTCTCCTTAGTAGGTGCTCATTTGCACAAGCTAGGGGTAAAACCCTAGCTACACCCCGAAGTAGCTGTCCCATTGAGGGGACTTGTTGGTGAAAAGGCCAATGACCCCTACCTGATTGACTAGTTCCCACCCGTGAGGTAAACCAAAAGCTGATGTTTGTGGCAAAGCGGTTATCAGTTTTACCTGAGTTGTGGAGTCAGGGGAACTGCCCCAATACAAAAGTCGTTAGAAAAAATTGGTATTTGAGTGAATCCCCTGAACCTTTAGGAATTTGAGCATACCTGGGTTCCATATCTATTTCCAGTGGATAAATAACAGATTACATCTATGTAGATCTCTTGTAGATCAATTCCGAGCCATTGCAGATCCATTCTGGGAAAAAAATTTATGTTTTTTCGCCATATCTTCTTCGCTTTAACTCCGTTTCCCTTGAAAATGCACTGGCACCCCTGCAATCCCATTCTACATATTTCATTCCTGAGGACCCTATCCCAAATTCCACTTCTCGAAGCCAAAAATCCCACATATGTCCATTTTTAGGGTTTTCCATAACTTCTTTGGTTTTCACCCAATCACCTTCAAATTTTGCCATAGTGTTCATTTCCTATTTCTGCTTCTTTGTCCCTCTTTGACAAATTTTCCCAGTCTTTCACCTAGTTTCTGAAATTCTCATTTTCTACTTCCTTGTCCATCAAAAAGTGTCCAAAATGTAGTCAAACCCCAATTAACCATCCAATTTTTTCCCAAATCAAAATTTTCCTTTAGTAAAGAAGTTTTTGTTTTTGGTTTTCTACCCACTAAAAAAAAATTAAAAAAAAAAAATCCTGGTTATGGTTGTCACCCGCGCAGGAGAAAAAAACATGGAGGAAGAACTTGCATCCTTGAAGACCAAACTTCAAGATCTGGATAAAAAAATTATCAGCCTCCATCTTCAGTCTTCAACCATGAACATTAGATGACAACCATAGTCTTCTACAGACACTAGGTTCTCTTCTTCCAACACTTTTCATGGGTCGAAGCTTGATTTTCCTCGCTTCAATGGTGATGATCCAACTGGATGGATGTACTAAGTAGACCAATATTTCAGTCTACATAATACTTTTGATGTCAACAAATTTCCACTTGCATTATTTCATTTGGAAGATGAAGCCCTTCAATGGTTCCGTTCGTACATCAAAGCTCATGTAGAGCCAAAATGGATAGATTTTTTCCAACTCCTTTTGCAATGATTTGGTCCTAGTGCTTTTAATGAATTCATCAGATCACTCACTAAACTTCGCCAAATTGGCACTGTGAGAGAGTATCATACCGAATTTGAGAAACTAGCCAATCACATAGAAGGATTGTTTGATGAATTCTACAGGAGTTCTTTTGTCAGTGGTCTAAATGCTGCAATCCGATCTGAGGTTAAAATGTTTTGTCCCAGCACAATGAAGGAAGTCCTAGGGTTGGCTAAGTTGGCAAATGACAAGATCGCATCCCAACAACGTTCCAAATCCACTTTTGTTCCATTGAGAAATATGGTTTCCCAACGACCTCCCCTAACACCAGCTCCTCGACCAAATCCTATCAAGCATTTGTCTAAAGAATAGATGCAGGAACGTAGAGAAAAAGGGCTTTGTTATAATTGTGATGAGAAATTCACTCAGGGACATAGATGTGTTGAGCAAAATTTCTATCTCTTGGTTGTGGATTCTCTGCCAGCCTCTGAAATTGGTGAAGAAGCTCCAGATATAATTGATGATCAGGTCGACATTCAGCAGCCTCCTGTTGACCCTCCGTCTCACGACGACCACCCAGATATATCTCTCCATGCTTTAGCCAGAGTCACCACCCCACAAATAATGCAGGTCAAGGGTTACTTCAATAAGCTCCCTCTTACAATACTCATTGATTCTGGTAGCACTCATAACTTCATTGACCCTCGGATTTCCAAACAGGCTGATTGTTTTTTCCATCCTTGCACCAACTTTGAAGTCATGATTTCCAATGGGGGCACCTTACTTTGCAAGGGGAAGTGTCACAATGTGCATATCTCTATGGGATATTATAAACTGCACTCTGACATGTTTTCCTTGGCCTTATGTGGATGTGATGTGGTTTTGGGCGCTCCATGGTTACGCACACTTGGCCCCATCTTATGGGATTTTGCTGAACTTTGGATGCAGTTTTCAGTCAATGGAAAAAACACACATTGAGGGGCTTACAACCAATGTCTCTTAACATCATCAATTCACATCTCATGGAAAAGCTACTTAAGAAGAATTCACATGGTGGCACTGCTCAGCTCCATTCCATTCAAATGCACCCATCAGCGGTCTCCACTAATCCTTTGGATCTACAACAAATTTTGGATAGATATGTTGGTGCCTTTGAACCAGTGGGATTGCCACCTCCAAGAGCCCTTTCCGGTAAGAATTTATCCCCCTCTACATATGAGAAGGAAATGATGGCTATTTTGCATGCAGTAGAGAAGTGGTAGCTATACCTATTAGGGAATCATTTCTCCATCAAGATTGATCACTAGAGTCTGAAATATTTCCTGGAACAATGGGTCTCCTTCCTAGCACAACAGAAATGGGTTAGAAAACTCATGGGTTATGAATATGAGAGCACATACAAGAAGGGTAAGGGAAATCTTGTGGTGGATTCTCTTTCTCGCACATTTGATGACCAAGTTTCTCTTTCATCTATTTCTATGTCTGTTCCAAAGTGGCTGCAATATGTTCAACAGAGCTATGTCAATGACTCCTCATTATCTCAAATCATCCAATGGTTGACCAACAACCCTTCTTCTGTACCGCATTACTCTTGGGCTGGTGCTTCCCTAAGACACAAGGGTCTTCTGGTGCTTCCCTAGAGCACAGATCTTCAACAGGATTTATTCTATGAACTCTATGCTTCTCCATGGGTCGGGCACTCTGGGTTCCTCAAAACGTATGAGCGGGAACGACCTAACTTATTTTAGCAGGGAATGAAAAGGACAATCCAACAGATGGTGGCTAAATGTGATACCTTCCAGCATAACAAGGGTTAAATGACACTCCTTCTGGGATTGATCGAACCCTTTCCTATCCCTACATGGATTTGGACAGATATTTCTATGGATTTCATTGAAGGGATCCCTAAATCTGTAGGGAAGACAATGATTTTGGTTAATGTGGTTGATCCCCTCTCCAAATATAGTCATTTTTGTGCCCTCAACCAACCATGTACTTCCTCCTTAGTCACACAAATTTTCCAGGACAAAATATTATGTCTTCATGGAATCCCTTCTTCCATTGTCTCGGATCGTGATGCAACTTTCACTTGTCATTTTTTGACATAATTGTTTTGCCACACTTGCGCCAAACTGAAGATGAGTTTAGGGTATCACCCACAAATAGATGGTCAGATTGAAATTATCAATAAATGTTTGGAAACTTATCTTCGTTGTTTCACCTCCGAACAACAACATTAATGGGAAAAGTGGCTCCCTCTCGTTGAATGCATAACATTCTACCCAACACTAAAATGTATCCTATTTAAGAAATATTCGAGGAATATTTCGTATTTTGGGCATAAATTTTCACTCGTAACTCAGAATTGGGAGAACTTTCAACCGTTGGAAATCTCTTGAAATTATCTACAACTTTGATGTTTTGAGTTTTCTCTAATTCCTTACCATTTGTGATATGCAGGCATTTTAGTAAAAAAAACATCTTTGAAAAGATGCTTTTAAATATTTCAGGAATCTTTCGTATTTTAGGCATAACTTTTCTCTCGTAACTTAGAATTGGACAGACTTTGGACCGTTGGAAATGTCTTGAAATTATATACAACTTTTATGTTTTGAGTTTTCTCTTATTCCTTACCGTTTGCGAGATGCCGACATTTTAGTAAAAAAACATCTTCCAAAAGATGCTTTTAGAAAAGCATCTTTTGGAAGATGTTTTTTTACTAAAATGTCGGCATCTCGCAAACGGTAAGGAATAAGAGAAAACTCAAAACATAAAATTTGTATATAATTTCAAGAGCTTTCCAACGGTCCAAAGTCCGCTCAATTCCGAGTTACAAGCAAAACCTTATGCCAAAAATATGAAATATTCCTGGAATATTTACGTTTTTTCTTATTTATGATACATTTTGGCCTGGGTAATTCCTTATGTGGTGGTACAATAGCTCCTGCCACACTGCATCTAAAATAACTCCATATGAAGGAATCTATGTTTAGTCACCGCCAATTCTTCTTCCATGCACCCCCATCAGTTCACCAATTCATGAAATTGACACGGCTCTTTGAAACCGTGATCAGATTCTTCGCATTTTGCAAGACAATCTTCACATGGAAAGAAATTGAATGAAACAACAAGCTGATCAGCACCATTCTGAGCACACTTTTCAATTAGGTGATATGGTTTTTCTTCGTCTACAACCTTACAATAAATCCTCCCTGAAACTCAAAGGGATTCACAAGCTCGCTCCAATGTTCTATGGGCCATATAAGGTTCTTCAGAAGATTGGGTCCATTGGTTATAAAATGGAACTTCCTCCTTCTTCCCGCATTCATCCAGTATTTCATGTCTCTTGTCTAAAGAAATTTCTTGGAACCAACATCATAGGACAAACTATTTTACCAGAATTGGATAATGAAGGATCCATCCTTTTGGAGCCGGAGGCCACCTTCAATAGGTGCACTCGTCATCTTTGCTCTCGATCTATCACAGAGGTATTTATTCAGTGGCACAAAATGCAACTAGAGGATGCTACATGGGAACCACTCCTTAAGATTCAACAACAATTTCCACATCTAAATCTTTGAGGACAAATATTTTTCTAAGGGGGAGGGGATGTTAGGAACTCGTTTCAACCCCTCTCTTTACTTTGTTAGTATATTGTTATTGAACGCATATGCTTTGTAAGTCCTATCGTAGTATTATATGTTCCATTGTATTGATCCATAGTTTGTATTATCCTATAGTATTATATGTTTCATGGTATTGATCCATAGTATTGGAGGCATATGATTTGTAATTCATCCCGTAGTATTATATGTTCCATGGTATTGATCCATAGTATTGGACGCATAGACTTAGTATATAAGTACGTGTTGAGGCCAATGAAGGAATCCATGATTTATTTGTATTGAGCTTGCTCAAAGGAGGTTGACCCCTCAAAGTGGCACACGATCAATAAATATATTTTGTGTTCTTCTATTTATGATATATCGCTCATTTTCATCATTTAATTGTTGGAGCTTCCTCAAACAGAATTGACAGATTCACAATCAGAGTCACAATTTTGGTGATATGGGCATTTTTGTTAGGCACCCCGTGGACATTTAGGGACACTTTGAGGATTTGCTCTAGGGTCACGAAACCCAAAATGGCAAGCGAAACGAGGTTTCTTCAGCTCCCACAAATGCATATGGCCAGTGTGGAGGTGTTCATGATCGCCATGCACTCTTGGGTGTCGTCATATCGTAAATGACCCCCTTGAGCAAAATTGGCATGGTCTTCACTGAGCAAAACCCTAGTTCCATAGATGGAACAATAGCACCGTTTCCGAGCATTTGAGGCATGGTGAGAGGGGTACCCCAGCTGAAACATGACATCTCGAATCCATCAAAATCGACGGCTTCATGATCAGAGTCATGATTTTGGTTCCAAGGCAATTTTTTCCAGGCACCCCGTGGCCATTTAGGGACACTTTGAGGATTTGCTCTGAGGGCACAGAACCCAAACTGGCGAGCAGACTTGGGTTCTATCAGCTCCAACACATGCATATGGACATTGTGGATGTGTTAAGGATGGCCACACTCGCTCAGGAGCCTTCAGATTATAAATAACCCACTTGAGCAATATTGGCATGGCCTTCACCGAGCAAAACCCTAGTTCCTGAGATGGAAAAATAGCACCAGTTTCAAGCATTCAAGGCACGGTGTGGGGGTTCCCAAAGATGAAACCTAGGGTTTTGAATCCAACATAATCGAGGTATTCACTCCTAGAGTCATGGTTTTTGTGCTATGGTCATTTTTTCTAGGCATCCCGTGGCCATTCAGGGACACTTTGAGGATAGGGAAAATGTGAAGCCTTAACCAACCACATAAGGTTGGTCTAGTATAACTTAAATATTTGAATCCTAGTATGGACACCATTAGTAGGTTTTGAGCTTTATGGGTGGACCTCAAATCCATAAACATGATTCGAGGAAGGAGACCAACATCTCAAGGCTAGAAATATATATTTATGGCTTAGGACAAATGATCAATTTGATGGGTCATTGTAATGCTTCAGGGCAACATTCATGAACCTTGGCCCCTAGAAGGTGCCATTATAGCCTATTGCATAACTCAAAATTCAAAATATTTGACTGTGATATTTATGTGTGTAATTGTTTTTAACAAGATGATGTTGTTTGTTATTTTATACTAATATTTCTATGTTTTCATTGTGCAAATTTTTGTAAAATCATTGTATGTGTGCATACACATTTTCCTATGTGCATGTATTTTTTGTATGTTTATGTATAAATATTTTTATGTGTGTAGGTTTTTATAGTGTAAATATATATGTATCTATACATCTTTAATATGTGTGCAAATGTAATTATGTGAATCTAACTTGCTGTGTTTGTGTGTAGATGACTAGGGGTGGTAGGTACACAAGGGGGGTGTCTAGGGGTGGTAGGTACACATGGAGGATGACTAGGGGTGGTAGGTGCACAATGGGTATCCTTCATTTATCTAGAGAGAACTCAATAAATCAAAATATCATGGGGTCTATGGAATTCTTCAAACAATAAAGTATAGACTTAAATTCTCCCCATCAAGAGATCGAGATCACATTTTCAACAAACATAGGGAACATTTTGGTATTTGGGAAGACCACCATTATCATTCATCACTTACACAATAATTTCATATGCAATGACAACACTTTAGCAAAAATTGTCAAAATAATAAGGTATAGGAAAGCTAATGGTTGCTACTTTTCATTTTAGTAGAATCACAAGGTTTACTTTGAACTTATTCTCGTATTCGAAGGAAATATCATACCCACTAGAATCTAGATTCCCTTCAAGAAGAAGAACATGTATGCAACTATTTCTATGGTTTCCTTTGTCCTCACATCCACTTTTAGCACAATTGCATTTATAGGTTTGAATATGCATCACCCTAAACCTAAGTCTAATTACCTTACTTGATGATCCACTAATGTTGGTCTCAATAGAGCTGAGAGAGCTCAATTGTACTCTATTGTCCAAGTGATGCATCGCTATCATCACGTCTTTTGAATTGCTTCTTACACTTGTCTTTTGGAGACACCGAGTGAAAAACTACTTGAAATACATATATGTGGAATTAGATGTGACATTCAATAGTTAGTCTCAAAATGTTCACATGTAAGTGGAAGAATTTTCAAAATGATTGCTACGAAGTGTTCTTTGATCTAACTCTGTTTTATTATAAAAAAGTGAATGAACATTGCAAAAGTCAATGAGAAGAAAATGGGAATTGGAGAAGTTTATTTCTTCAAATAGGTTATTGTAGTTTGTCATATATGAGCACATGTCTAAGCATATTATGCATATCACATCCCAATATCTAAACTCTTGAACGATCATCCAAAAGAAAATGTATCTGGATGGTGCAATCCATAGCATCACACAAGAGCAATCTCTCCAAGAATATCCAAGATTGTGAAATTGCATTGCTTTGTGCAAAAAATCCAATGCCTCTCATTGAGCCAAACCCTAGTTTATGAAATAGTGAAACTAGGAGAGACTCAGGAAATGGACCCACATGAGGGAGGAACCCCTAGCATTATTCCTATGTCCTAATTCCAACGGAGTCAATGATCAGTCGATCCGATCAATGGTCATTGTTTTATGGTCCGTTTAAACTCGCCTCTTAGAGGCTTTCAAGGACACTTGTTGAATCTTAGCGAGGGGCTTAGAATTTGATCTGGGTAGCAGAATGGATTTACGCGACCTCCTGCAAGTGTGTTTGGAAAGGTTTGATGTGGGAACTCTAGCAAAGAGTTCATGATTGAGGAATTTTCAAAGTTGAACACCTTGTGCAAACATTGCATTGTCTCCTACTGAGCAAAACCCTAGTTTATGAAATCATGAAATAGGAAAAGATATGAACCATGGACCCATGCGAGAGAGAGACCCATCACATTATCCCAATGTCTCAATTCCAATGGAGTTGACAGTTCATCAATCCGAGCCACAATATTCATTTTATGGCTTGTTTAAGCTTGTCTTTTGGAGGCTTTTAGGGACACATGTTTAATCCTTGATGGGGCATAGAATTTGATCTGAGTAGCAGAATTGAGTCTTGTGATACCATGCAAGTGTGTTTGGGAAGTTTCAATGTGGTAATGCTAGCCACAAGTCTACGGTCGAGTAATTTCCAAATTTGACCCCCTTGTGCAAAAATTGCATTCTCTCTCACTAGGCCAAACCCTAGTTTATGAAATCATGAGGATGGTCATGATGAGGATGGGGATTGTGAGGATGGTGATTCTCACAACATGGGCATGATGAGGATGAATGTTATATTGATGGTAGAAATGGGCATGGTGTTGATGGTGAAAACATGCGCATGCAGAGGATGGTGGTGACATTGATAGTGGCAATGGGCATGGTGTTGATGAATCATGATGGTCATGGTGCAATGAGAATGGGGATGGTGACTATGAACATGGGGATGGCGTTATGGTGAAAATGACCTAAATGTCCTATAGAGTCTAGAAAATTTTAATCTATAATAAATAATTACATATCAAAATCCTTTCCTATATTGGGCTCCTATTTATAAATAACACCATGTGCCCCCTCCTCTAGGATTCAGCCCCCGCCTCTACCTTGAATATTGAAGGTGTTCCTCCAAGGACATTAGTCAATTCCCTAAGATTTGATGAAACTTCCTAATGCAAGTGTTAAAATAAGGTATAAAAATATTCCCATGCCTAATAAGTGGTTTTTCTTAAGTGAGGGTTACATTTTTGTTATGATCATGATAAAAGAGTTCAACATTAATCCTGTATACCTAGAGCTTAGAGCCTATCCTAGAAACCCCAAAGCCTAGCCTAAAAACCCTAGTTTTGAATCCAAATAATTATACACTTATATGCAAAGTTTCTAACATGTATATAGCAAGGGTGCATACAACTAAAAAGAAATCAAGTGCAATCCATATCTGACCCAAAATACATAAACAAAGAGTCTAAATGGCCTAGAATCCAATGAGCATGATGGCAACAATGGTGAAAATGAGAACAATGATGACGATGGTGATAATGGGCATGAGGATAGGAATAGTGACGGTGACAATGAGACAAAGTGCATTAGGTTGATGGTGGATGATAGATGATTGACGGGGACGACGATAGTGGCACCACAAGCAAGAGGATGTCGAGGCTTGATGGTGATTGTGGTAGTGGGCATGGTGTTGGTGACAATGATGTCAAGATAGTGGAGTTCAACATTAAGCTATTAACCCTAGATCTTGGAACCTAGCCTAGAAACATGAGAGCCTAGCCTAAAAACCCTAGTTTGTATTCTAATCACATTGAAACCCTATTATGTAGCCTAATTCCTTGCCTAATTATAATACATATAAAAATTAAATAATTTTCATTGTACATATATATTCATGTGAATACATTTGAATCTAAATCATTATACAAATATATGCATACAACTAGAAAGGGTGCATGCAACTAGAAAAAAATTATACCTAGCACCAGAAACCTAATTATTTATTTATTGTTTCAAATGATCATGGTTGATTCTAGGACCATAACTAGTATTTATTGCAGATAATTGATTTGGTCAAGTTGTAAAGGGATTTGATAAGTGTTGGTGTAAAAACTTTCCTTGTAATGGGGAGTGTAGAATTTTTGGTTATTCTGAAAATGTTTACAACATGTTTGGGGTGCTTCATGATATTTAGGGTTCATGGTGTATGTTCATCAATGGTTTGAAATTTATTGTAGCATGAAATTTTTTATATGATGGATATGTACGATTGTGACAACCTTATGTAAATCTTAGGCCAACATGAACATTCTACCATAGTGTCAAATCCATGAGATAAAACCATAATACATTCTCTCAATCCATTTATTTTTACATTCAAGACCTCCCATAGTTTATATCCTTTTACAAAATATTGCATTATTGTATGCCTAGTAAAATAACAAATTGAAGACAACAAATTTATGGAATGAATGCATTTCAATGTGCCACCTCATAGCAATAGAGAAATCTCAATATGCTTCTTGAGGTAAATATATATAGAATTTGTTTTGGGGAAACATGCTAACTATTTTCATCACTTAGAATTCCAAGGGGTCGGTTTAAAGATGCCACAAATTGATGTACTATGAGACACCAAGATTCAAATTTCCAAATCCCTCCACAAGCAAGTGAAGCATTGGTGTAATTAACACTTACAATGGTCCTAAAATACTAAATGTTAAAGCTTTTCTTAATAAAATAGATAATCCCTTGATGAAACTATAAACATGAATTTTGATGAAACTATAAATAGATAGTCACCATTTGTTTTAAAAGCATTATGTTGTTTATTAGGAAACTACACACAACATGAGACAACAAGATACAAATATAGACAACATGGATATAAATCGTATAACTGAAAATAAATGTACATCAAGGCTACAAAAATTTTCCAAACATATAAATTTTCTGGCAAACAATGGAACATGGTTCCCAATGTACATACAATGGCAACTTGTGGCCTATACAAAATCCGGCAACTCGTGCTGTAGATCCAAAATACATGGAAACGCATGCCATAGATACCAAGTACATGGAAACTGGTGCCCAAAAGTGCCATGTATCGTGGATAATGTACATAACATGTTATGTCAAGTATTTTCCCCACCCCTGTCACTCTGAGACGCATCTCCAAAATCGATCTTCCTCTTCTTGGAGCTAGTGGTATCTCGAGCCTTCTTCCATCTAGGAGTAGACTGTCTCTCCAGGATTTGAAACAAATGATATAAGATACCATCATTTTCAAGAATTTGTAACATTTACCACATTTATAAAATGAATTTAGAATTCAAATCTTAAATAACTCACCACTAATGGGCGTGGGAGACGTGAGGAAGATGTCCTCAATCTACTGAACCTCTCAGCAATGCCACCCTACAACATTTACGACAATCATTTCATTGAAAAATAATAATTGCTTAACTTAATTTTCGTTAATGCATCAAAATATTTTCATAAATTAAATTGATTCTCATCGTGAACACCTTCGAAAATGGACATGACTAGGCTTCGGGGCTAGCAGGTGGAGCAGTTGGCTAGACAACTTGCTCCAATGCAGTCATGGGGGCCCATAGATGTAGTTTCCAAAATAGTGGAGGGAACTGAAGACAATATGGTGGAATATGGCATGGTTGTATGGGGTGGAGGAGGACGTTGTGGACGATGAACTCATACCGGTTGTATGATAGGGGGTATCGACCCAAAAGGGCTAGAGGAGATGTTGAGGGATGGTGAATTGGAGGGAAGTCCTGGATAGAGGGAGGAGGATGGATACAAGGGAAATTGTGGATGAAGGGGGGGCGTGGATGAATGGGGGAAGACGGATAGACGGGGGGGGCATGGATGAATAAGGTAGGATGTATAGATGGGGGGGAGTGGATGAATGGGGGAGGATGGATGGAGGGGGGAGGATGGAAGGAGGGGGGAGTATGGACAAAGAGGGGAGGTTCGATGGAAGGGAGGGGGTGGACAGAGGGATGGGTCTAGATGGAAGTGAGGGGGGCGACTCATGGGAGAGGGTGGAAACATAGGACTAAAGTGGGGATGTGGAATAGTGTCACCTGCAACTGCTAGTGGCCCCTGCATATACATTTGTAATGTCATAGTTTAGTAGACAAAAATCAAATTAAACCATAGTAAATCATAACAATTGAAATTAAAAGTGTGCTTTTAAATACACATTGTACGTGTGTATATGGTGACCTGTCGATCCTTGGAGGAGATGTATGGTCATCGTAGTATGGGCATACCTGTGGACACCAAAATGCATGCATGTTATGAACATATTAAACAAGTAATTATTTCTAGGGAATCAAAATATTCAAAAATATTGTACGAACTGTCATCATGTATGTCATAAATATAAATACATAAATAATAGAAATGCCATAAGTAAAAACAATACTGTGTGAGGTACTGAAAATACCTCCTTGTGAGATGTCACAATTTCAGTTGCACCTGCCATTGCTACGACCGGGTTGGGAGATCCTACGTTCTCCCATGACGACGTCTCAGCTTTAAATAACTGTACATTGAAATAATAGTTTCTGCCAAACACAAATACTTTAAAATTACTTTACAAATTTTCAAGTGATGATTCAAAACACATTAAAATAAGTGTTAAGCTACTCCATATAGAATCCCTCGATCGGTCCAAGGAAAGTGTGCCCACAATGGGGACAAAGATGTGGCATTGTCCTCGTCGAACTAGAAGGCTTGGCATGGCTACCACCAATCACACGTCTATCCTAAATCTGTCATGAAGGCCTTGCACCTGAGTCTCTATCAGGTTCAACCTTTCTCTCCACTATAGTCGCTGCTACAAAGGAAGTGTGTTTAAGGAGTCCATGTGCAACACTAATCATCATCCCATCGATGTGAGCAAGTTTGTTGGGTAACTGAAGTGGTTGGGGAGAGGGGTTGGGCTCACGCCTAGGAACTAGTGGCCCTCTCAGTGGGTTCCTCCTGGTAGAAGGTTGATCTTGGGAAGAGCCAAGCCCAATGCCTTGGAACTCGATTATGTCAAAATAGTTGACATGCAAACCGAGTGCAAACGCAGCCCACAGTTTCCAAAGGAAGTACTGTGGAACCTCCCTATTATTGCAGGGAGGTTTGTCGTAAACCATGAACCACCTATGCATCCAATTGTGCCTCCATGGTTGGAAATGACACCAATCCATTCAGACACATGGATTTCTAATGTCTTGTGGTTGTTGCATTCTTGGATGAGTGAACATACTGTATAATTTGTCCTTTGTAATATTCAATGCTTTTATTTCCTCCTTGGAAATGCATGTGGAATAATACTCCTGCATCCTATATATATATTCAGTCATGTCCGTCAATTGGTGACGTGCATGGCTAAGGGAGTCAATTGAGCTCTCAATTGAGGTAGCAAGGGACACTCGAGATGGCACCCCTATGTTTCTTAGTTCTTGAGTGTGCACTCTCATTTCATTTACGTAATGGTTGAAGTCTTCTTGATCGAAATTTTGTTGGGGGTTTTTATTTTCTTTGGCATTTTGATTTTCTTAAGGGTTTTCATTGGTTCCAATATTTGTTTTTTCTTGTGTTCCACTGGACTCCATGTTAACATTTTTTTCATTCAGTGTATAGTTTTAGACTCCGCAATTGAATTTTTTCTATTATTTTAATAATTTGGGAATTAATAAAAACTTAATAAACAAAAAAAATCAATAAAATGACAAAAAACAATTATCTTACATATCAATGCAATTGATGATCACTTGGTGGATGGACTGAAGGATTTTTTGAGTGCAATAGGTGAGTTTAGTGGTGTCTTGCTCTGCATACGCATTGGGTGAGTGAGGCTTGGTCGATTGCAAGAAAATAGAACGCATTCTGCACTATTTTTTTATTTTTCCTAATAGGTACGCGTGCATGCTTTTGGGAATGTACACGCTAGAAATGCACATGCGCAGCAGCGCACGCGCCTCGGTTTGGTACCAAACCTGATAGCGCGTGATAACTTCCTTAGGTGTTTGCGTGCCTTCATTTTGTCCTCGCTAGCATGGCTCCATTGCAATGGATTTGGGGAGCATCTTTGTGTGCCCACCCATTTATTTTTATAGATTTGTGTAGAGTTTGATGGGGATTCTTTAAATCACAAAAAATTCATACACCAATTCACACTTTAGTTCTGATTATCCAATGGCTAGTAATATCATAGTTTAAAAATTAAATTATTATTATAAATATCACATCAACCATATAAAAAATTTAAAATATTGACACAATATAAAATTAATTTGATTTCAGTTCAATCCAATATAGCATGGTATAATTATCATAAAAATAAGCTGTGTTTGGGATAGGTTAAGTGCAAATTGTATGTTTTAACAAAATAATGGTTTAACTAATTGATTTAAAAGAAGCAAATTTTACTTAGTATATCAAATTATGATAAAATTTTAAGTTTCATCATCTTATTCATTGTAGGAAACTCGAGGTTCGATGGCTGAGTAGTTTTGTGGAAAAAGAATTTTTTCTCCTATCACAATTTTGTGGAAACAATATCATATTTCTATGGCTTCAGTCTTATAGCAATAGTTTCTATTCCTATTAGCAAGTGTGTGGACATTGCCACCTCATGGCTCTTGTTAATGTACATAAGGCTTGTTAAGTTTAGGTAGGATAAGCTATCTAGCTAGTTAAGTTTATATAGACTAATTTATCCCCTAGCATAATATGTTTATCTGGTAGCCTAGTACACTTTTTTGTTTGATTAAAATACTATCATTTTTCAAGTTGAGGTTTTCCAGGTATCTCATTATATAAATTTTGCTCCAAACTAGTAGAACCTTTAGATATGCTACTCTAAAGTTTTGAATGCCACCACATTGGGCAGCATCATCTCCTGTATTTAGTAGCCTTATATATTTATATGGTAGCCATGGTGTTCACTAATTGCTGGGATCGTCTTCTTCTTGTTACAAATATGCAGGAAATTTTTATCATGGGTGCTCTTTTGAACAAGAAAATTGTGGCTAACTATTGAATCTCAGCCTCCCCTCTTTGAGAGATTTTTCTAACTACCATCATTGTGGCATTTAAATTAATGTTTAAGGATTTGAGTCCATGAATTTTGAATCTAGGAATGTTGATGGTGTTAGAGGTAGGTGTGGTTATTTTATAGGAACAACATTTTTACTTTTTGGACACATAAATTTTTATTATTGTGCCTAGGATGTTTCTCTATTTAGTTATGTTAGATTTTTATATCTTGCTATTTTTATCTCTGAAGATGTTATTGTGCTTTAATTGTGCATATGATCCATTCAAATCTAGATTAGTTGATCTATTGCAAACCATGGTTATTTTGTCATATTTATTCATTTGGGAGAACAAATATGTAGAAGTTGTACCTCCTACATGGTCCTAGATTTCGATCTAGGACTATAGCCTCTCTCACACTCATGGCCTCCTTGATATGTGAACACCCTCATCCTTCATATCAAGCCTTTATCTTCTTGACAATAGTGTATGTAACATTGGCACGGTGGTAGTCTCTATTTCTTTTGAGAATTATTTTTGTTACAACAACCCTAGAAAAAATGAGGATTTGTTCTCTTCTGAGCAGCTATATATGTATGTTGGCCCCTCCCCTCACTTATTAATTTTGAGGACCCATGTGTCCTCCCATCATAAACTTGATTCCATTGTTTGGTATATGCTTTCCCACATGGTTATGGTTAGGTTGTTGGAAAATGATTTGTTTATGAATGAGGAAACTTGTGTTCAAGCCCATTGGCCATTGGCTATTGTGTTTTGTCAATAAAACAAATTCTCTATTTTGGAGGCCTTTGGCACATTTTTTTGCCAATTTATTGTATTGCAAAGAGGGTAGTAGTGATGTGTTTTCCATAAATATCCACTAGAGGCTTCATTTTTTGTTATGTCTAAATTATTGTGAAGAGAATTTCTCTATTTTTGCAATGAGGGGTTGCACACCACCTTGATTTTCCTCTTTGAGATTGTTTTTTACCCACGGGTTGAATAAATATGTAGTGATTCCTCAATTGTACACGAGTAGCTAAAATGGCCTTGTTTTTGGGGACTCATATATATGCTTGTTTTCCTTGATGGTATTTATTTATGGTTCCTCCCATTATGCACCTTTGAGTAGTGGATTGTGTGCCACTAGTGCAAATAGTCTTAGAGTGTCACCAAGAATTTGTCTCCATAATTTGACCGACACTTTTTTGTAGTCACTTGGAGCTAGCCACTTTGGATATTTTCTTGCATAGGTTGTTCGGCATCATTCCCACCGTAAGGTTCGTCCTCTTGAGTAAGTTTATTTATTTATTAGACCTTTAACCAAGAGCATATTCATACCCCCTAATTGTTAATGAAATTTAAACACATAATTCATTAAGTACTCCCACATTCAACATTTATTCTAGAGACACAATATAAAGGGATTCACTCAATAATTAAGGTACACAATTCTCTAAATCCCATAATTTAACCATGGTCATCCTCTACTCTCCTAATGTAGTAAAACAATGTTTACAATATAACTATAAGTAAGAACATTCATTTCATTTCTATGAATTAAACATTGACCTAAACAAGAGCTCTACATTTCAATACTATTGAAACATTAACAATGTGATATGAGATTAATGTCTAAATGTTCCATAACATTTATACCATGCACCCAAATATATTGAACCCATAGTATTATCACATACCAATAAATCCCACATTAACTAACCCAAACTTATAACCTTTAGACATGAGGCAAGTAATATTTTACCCAAAACATGTGTATACTTATGCTACAATATAATGCTCATCATACTAATAATATATATATAAATACGATGCTACTTTTGTTAACTCTTTACTTTTCTATAATTTTACAAACTTCTATGTTCTATACTGCTCATTATATCTCCATAATACATCACAAGGTAATTTTGCTAAAAACTTATATTCTCATCCTCATGTTCCTCTACTAACTAATATTAACATATATAAACCAATATTTTAACAATTTCATCATGCATTATTCCTTAAGATCACTTTTCCTTTAAATATATATATTCACCTTAAAGAATAACAACCAGAGTTATTACAATAACTTAAATTCTCAATATCAATGCAAGATGCACACGTCAACCTCTATTGTTTAACTATGACTGAATGAGATGGCGTTTCTTAAAGAGGTAAAACCCCATGTATTTACTCCAATCTAGATAAACGTAAACAATACCATTACATATACTTCATGTGTCTCAAAACAATTCTAACTTGTATTTATAAGTAAACATAAAACCCTTCACTTCTGCGATTTTAGATATAACTTACATGAATAATAGCATTTCAACTCAATTCCAGCTGGCACATATAAATTGACATGAAAGCATTCCACTTATGCCTTATTACAAAAGTTATTATGGAATATAATTATTTCCAAACCAAATATGGACAAAAAAAGACTAGTGAAGTAAATTGCAGTCTAGTTCACCCGTAAGGTTGGGTTCATCCTTTTGATGCCAAGTCACTGGGGCATATCATGCCTATTACGTTTGGTGGAGTTTTCGACAGGTAGTAGGTAAGGTTTCAGTTTGTTCTAATTAGATCTCGCAAATGTACTGTTCGAATTTTTTGGAGATATCAGAAGAAAAATTAAAACACCGAATTAGATTTGGGCAGAGTTCGAATCAAGGAAATCTTGGTCAATAGATAGAGATAGATAACTCTAATCGTGATTGTGTCAACAAAAGATTTACATTTTTTTTTTTTATCCCGGATGAAATGCAAATTAGATCGGTAACAGAGATACACAGGAGCTATGCTACAGAACTGAGGTGTCAGCAAGTAATATCACTAATGATATCGAATTGAAATGCTGGGATTTTTAAACACAGACACAAATCTGCAACACATTATTAATAAAATCGCTACCGATCTTGGGAAATATAGTCACAAAGATCAAATTGAATTCGCTGTCAACCGAAAACACGATCGATCTGGGGAATGAAATCACAAACATCAGATTTAGATCTACTGTCAACTGAAAACGCTATCGGTCTGGGGAATATAGTCACAAACATCAAATTGAATTCGCTGTCAACCGAAAACACGATCGATCTGGGGAATGAAGTCACAAACATCAGATTTAGATCCACTGTCAACTGAAAACGCTATCGGTCTGGGGAATATAATCACAAGCTTCAGATTTGGATTCATTGTCAAATGAAAACGCTATCGGTCCGGGGAATATAATCACAAGCATCAGATCTGGATTCACTGTCAACTGAAAATGCTTTCGGTCTGGGGAATATAATCACAAGCATCAGATTTGGACTCATTGTCAAATGAAAACACTATCAAATTGAAATACTGGACATTAGACACAAACGCAGGTCCGCAAATACTTCATTAATAAAATCTTGTTAACGAATTGAGATGCGGGACATTTAGGCACAATCGCCAGATTTGCAACGCCATCAAATCCAAAGTCCAGAATCCAAAATCGAATTTCACAAAAGAAATGGTTACGAATTAGAATCGAATTCTCCATTTAGATCCAGAATTAATTCCAACAGAAAACAGAGTTTAAAGAATTTAAATCGACTCGTCCTCCTTGGGAAAAACTCTTGGAACGCCCAAGATGAATGGCAAAAACAATAATTAAATTTAACCTCCAGAAACAATTCTTTTCAGTGGGCTAAATGGGAAATGGGATACAACCGAATCTGCATAAAATTACATCTCTAAACAGTTTTCTTTATTATTTTGCTTCTAACCCTATATGTACTGAACTTATATCTCAGATCTATAAAAAAAAAAATTTAAGAAATACCACATTGTATGCCGAGCCAAGATTCTGCAAAATTATCTTCATACTAAGACTGAATTTAATTTGTATGGAAAGATATTAGTCTTCATTCATAGCTGGGTTGGGTATTCTGACGAAACTTAGAATGATTTATACATACATAATTAAATACATTATTAATTCTGAATAACGAAAGAATTTAACAAAGAAGAAAACAATGAACCTGATTAGTTGGTCGAATTCGAGATGAAGTAAGTTGTTGCAGCAACGGCTGATCCAGCTGCCGACGAAGTTACTGACAGCCTCTCGGTTGACCACCCTACCATATCGAGGTTAATCTTCTTCACCTCGAACCCTCAAGCTCATGGGGTCGTAAGAACGCACACAAATAGCCTCCCAAAAGGATCTCCCAATCTTCGTTCCGGTTACTCCCAACTCCAAGGATCATAACATAATCCGAGATTATGATGACCATCCAACATTAGGGAGCAAGAGAGACCTCTCTCCTTTTCCTCCCTCATTATATAGCAAATTCTTGTGTGCCATGTGTGTGTCCATGCACATTTTTAAATTAATTTAATATTTTAATTAGTTTTATTCTCAATTACAAGTGTATGTTTCTCACTCAATGTGTACACCTAACTCCCTAAATCAGTGCAAGGTAGGTGTAGTTGTCTTTAAGATAGTTTCAGTTGTGTTTGTCTTCTCAAATCTAGCTATTGTTGAAAGACCCAAGTTTATTCTATTCTTTTTATTCTTTTTTTTTCTATTTTATAAAGGCAAATATTTTATTTAAAATATTTCCTTAATAAATTCAAATATTTTTCTTTTTCTTTTATAGTAGAAAAGAAATATTTAAAAATAATAATTCTTTATTCTATTTAAAAAAAAGAAAATCTTTTTGAAATAATTCTAATATATATTTCCATTAATTTATAAAAGAAGAGAACACTAACTTTTCTAAATTTCAAATTCATTTCTCAACCATAATAACAGGAAGGATCGGCAGACGTCGGTCAAAGCAAAGATTCGGGGCAATCACGAGGACTGTCATGATTGTTATCTCGTCCCTTAGTGGTCAGTGACATATGGGGACCTGAACCGGCACAACTTTTACGGAAAGCAAAGATTCCAACAAACAAACAAAAATAATTACAACTGTGGGTTATGGCCCACCAAAGCTTTCAATCCCATGCATCATGGCCAGCACGACATCATGATAATAATAATAATAGAATATTGAATAATTTATTATTAAATTCTCTAAAACTTCCACATGTATATTATTTAATTATGTATGTATGAGTAGTTTTCTTTTTCCATTCTTCTTTCGTCTAGGTAACTCTTCGGCGGGCCCTTCCGACAATATCTTTCTTTCTTCTTATGGTGAGTACTGCGTAGCGATCGGGAGTCGTTACCGCGATCTCTCAATTACGCTCCTTGGAGACTAAGGGATGTTGAGGGATAAGTGTCTCCTTATTGCGCGCCCCTCAACTCATCGCATGCGACCAAATCGTTATGGTCTTGCTCGTACGGCATACGCTTCCCCGGGTGAGCTGAAACGGCTTCGCCCGTGCGTGAATTGTTAATTTGGGGTTGATAGTCAGTCGTCATACCCCTAAGTGTTCTTTCTGTTCTTACGACCCCTATAATTCCATTGTGGGTCAGTTGGTAAATCGTCTTACCTGCCACTGCACACACACTCAAAGGCATATTAGTAGCGTTGCACTAATAAACATTTGTATCATCCTTTTTGTTTTCTCTATCAGTCGAGTATAAACAAATCATCATCATTTTTCATTTCAATTAATTTCAACATTTTTCATTTTTCATTTTCTCAGTCAATCGAGTATAACCAAATCATCATTTATCTAGCCATTTTTATTTCGCATATAAAATCTAAAGCAATCACTCCGGGTCACTTCAAACCAGTGCCCTCAAATAGTCAAATCAGTCATAGGCCTCAAAAGTAGTCTGATCAATCATAAGTCTAAAATAACCAAAATCAACATAAGTGCTGAGGCGGGCATTACACCCACATTTAGCTTGTACCTCCATACTCCCACTATCATATATGACATCCATTGCCATCATCTATGTCGTCCTAGTTTAGTATGGGGGCGGTGGTGTGCAATGCTTCCTTAGGTTGTTTATGATTCATCATTTTAATCAAGATCAACCTTCTTTAGATTGAGCCTCATACGTAAAATTGATTCCTATTTTGTCTAAGCAATTGTAGTGGCTAGTGACCCATGCACTTTGACAAGATGGATTGGTGTCCATTGAGACAAGCATTATGTGGTGTTTTTCTTAATTGTACATGAGTACCCAAGCACGAATTTTGTGCTAGGATTCATTTTAGAGGATTAGTCTCTTTTGGGGGATGGTGTTTAGTCAATTCTCATTACTTTAGGATTATGAAATTTGCTACTTGGATTTCGTTATAGGATCTTTTTCAGATTCATCTCCAAGGCCTTTTCAATATTGGTGATTGACTATCTTTTGGGGAGGGATTTTTCTCATTTTCTCTACTTACAAGAGTTTGTATTTGGGGAACCAATTTTTCATGCTTCACTTAAGGGATGGTGTTGTAAGTAAATCTACTTAAGCTTACATAGGCTAACTTATTCACCACACTACACCTTGTTACTAAGTTAACATCCTATCAAATTTCAAATAAACTTAGATTTCTATTGTAATATAGAATATATTAGTATATAGTTTTACTTTATCAAGACTCATTTACCATTAGGCTTGATCCACAAGATAATATGTTTTGTTTTTCCAAAATACTTTTCCATTAAGAAAATAAAATTAAGATATTTCAAAAATAGAATTAGGATATTTCAAAATTAATTATGTTTAATATATAATTTTAAAATCAATTTAGACAAGGTTTATAAAAAATTTGGTTAATACATCGATAACACTTTGGAAATGGAAAGATTGTGACATGTACTATTGAAATTAAGAGGAAGAAAAAATGAATTAAATTTCATTTTATTAGATAAGGTTGTGGGAGTAAAGAGTGTTTTACTTATTGATGAACTTATTAAAGCTGCCAAATAAGGGATATATTAGAATATTAAAAAAAATATTGTAACTTTTTTTCTCATCCATGTATCAACACATGGTTTTCCATAAGCCCAGCCAATGTTGAACTCCATTATCATGACATCATTGTCACTAACACCATGCCCACTACCACAATCACCATCAAGCCTCGACATACTCTTGCTTGTGGTGATGATGATGGCGATAGTGATGATATTGATGATGACAAAGATGGTGATGATGATGGAGATGGTGATGAGGGACCTACAGATGACAATGATGGTGAAGATGGTGATGATGGTGAAGATGGTGATGATGATGAAGGCGTTGATGATGATGAAGGCGTTGGATATTTTCTTGCATAGGTTGTTCGGCATCATTCCCACTGT
The DNA here is from genome assembly GCA_027924585.1 of Larix kaempferi. Lineage (NCBI taxonomy): Eukaryota > Viridiplantae > Streptophyta > Pinopsida > Pinales > Pinaceae > Larix > Larix kaempferi. Next base: position 4,783,088 of record BSBM01000118.1, read on the forward strand.
AAGGTTCGTCCTCTTGAGTAAGTTTATTTATTTATTAGACCTTTAACCAAGAGCAGATTCATACCCCCTAATTGTTAATGAAATTTAAACACATAATTCATTAAGTACTCCCACATTCAACATTTATTCTAGAGACACAATATAAAGGGTTTCACTCAATAATTAAGGTACACAATTCTCTAAATCCCATAATTTAACCATGGTCATCCTCTACTCTCCTAATGTAGTAAAACAATGTTTACAATATAACTATAAGTAAGAACATTCATTTCATTTCTATGAATTAAACATTGACCTAAATAAGAGCTCTACATTTCAATACTATTCAAACATTAACAATGTGATATGAAATTAATGTCTAAATGTTCCATAACATTTATACCATGCACCCAAATATATTGAACCCATAGTATTATCCCATACCGATAAATCCCACATTAACTAACCCAAACTTATAACCTTTAGACATGAGGCAAATAATATTTTACCCAAAACATGTATATACTAATGCTACAATATAATGCCCATCATACTACTAATATATATATAAATACGATGCTACTTTCATTAACTCTTTACTTTTCTATAATTTTACAAACTTCTATGTTCTATACTACTCATCATATCTCCATAATACATCACAAGGTAATTTTGTTAAAAACTTATATTCTCATCCTCATGTTCCTCTACTAACTAATATTAACATATATAAACCAATATTTTAACAATTTCATCATGCATTATTCCTTAAGATCACTTTTCCTTTAAATATATATATTCACCTTAAAGAATAACAACCAGAGTTATTACAATAACTTAAATTCTCAATATCAATGCAAGATGCACACGTCAACCTCTATCGTTTAACTATGACTGAATGAGATGGCGTTTCTTAAAGAGGTAAAACCCCATGTATTTACTCCAATCTAGATAAACGTAAACAATACCATTACATATACTTCATGTGTCTCAAAACAATTCTAACTTGTATTTATAAGTAAACATAAAACCCTTCACTTCTGTGATTTTAGATATAATTTACATGAATAATAGCATTTCAACTCAATTCCAGCTGGCACATATAAATTGACATGAAAGCATTCCACTTATGCACTCCACATATAAATTGAAATACTGGACATTAGACACAAACGCAGGTCCGCAAATACTTCATTAATAAAATCTTGTTAACGAATTGAGATGCGGGACATTTAGGCACAATCGCCAGATTTGTAACGCCATCAAATCCAAAGTCCAAAATCCAGAATCGAATTTCACAAAAGAAATGGTTACGAATTAGAATCGAATTCTCCATTTAGATCCAGAATTAATTCCAACAGAAAACAGAGTTTAAAGAATTTAAATCGACTCGTCCTCCTTGGGAAAAACTCTTGGAACGCCCAAGATGAACCTCCAGAAACAATTCTTTTCAGGGGGCTAAATGGGATACAACCGAATCTGCATAAAATTACATCTCTAAACAGTTTTCTTTATTATTTTGCTTCTAACCCTGTATGTACTGAACTTATATCTCAGATCTATAAAAAAAAATTTAAGAAATACCACATTGTATGCCGAGCCAAGATTCTGCAAAATTATCTTCATACTAAGACTGAATTTAATTTGTATGGAAATATATCAGTCTTCATTCATAGCTGGGTTGGGTATTCTGACGAAACTTAAAATGATTTATACATACATAATTAAATACATTATTAATTCTGAATACTGAAAGAATTTAACAAAGAAGAAAACAATGAACCTGATTAGTTGGTCGAATCCGAGATGAAGTAAGTTGTTGCAGCAACGGCTGATCCAGCTGCTGATGGAGTTACGGACAGCCCCTCGGTTGACCACCCTACCATATCGAGGTTAATCTTCTTCACCTCGAACCCCTGAGCTCATGGGGTCGTAAGAACGCACACAAATAGCCTCCCAAAAGGATCTCCCAATCTTTGTTCCGGCTACTCCCAACTCCAAGGATCATAACATAATCCGAGATTATGATGACAATCCAACAATAGGGAGCAAGAGAGACCTCTCTCCTTTTCCTCCCTCATTATATAGCAAATTCTTGTGTGCCATGTGTTTGTCCATGTACATTTTTAAATTAATTTAATACTTTAATTAGTTTTATTCTCAATTACAAGTGTGTGTTTCTCACTCAATGTGTACACCTAACTCCCTAAATCAGTGCAAGGTAGGTGTAGTTGTCTTTAAGATAGTTTCAGTTGTGTTTGTCTTCTCAAATCTAGCTGTTGTAGAAAGACCCAAGATTATCCTTTTTTTTTTTATATTTTATAAAAGCAAATATTTTATTTAAAATATTTCCTTCATAAATTCAAATCTTTTTCTTTTTCTTTTATAGTATAAAGGAAATATTTAAAAATAATAATTCTTTATTCTATTTTAAAAATAAATAAATTCTTTTTGAAATAATTCTAATATATATTTCCATTAATTTATAAAAGAAGAGAACATTAACTTTTCTAAATTTCAAATTCATTTCTCAACCATAATAACAGAAAGGATCGGCAGACGTCGGTCAAAGCAAAGATTTGGGACAATCACCAGGACTGTCATGATTGTTATCTCGTCCCTTAGTGGTCAGTGACATATGGGGACCTGAACCGGCACAACTTTTACGGAAAGCAAAGATTCCAGCAAACAAACAAAAATAATTACAACTGTGGGTTATGGCCCACCAAAGCTTTCAATCCCATACATCATGGCCAGCACGACATCATGATAATAATAATAATAGAATATTGAATAATTTATTATTAAATTCTCTAAAACTTCCACATGTATATTATTTAATTATGTATGTATGATTAGTTTTCTTTTTCCATTCTTCTTTCGTCTAGGTACCTCTTCGGCGGGCCCTTCCGACAGTATCTTTCTTTCTTCTTATGGTGAGTACTGCATAGCGATCGGGATTCGCTACCGCGATCTCTCAATTACGATCCTTGGAGACTAAGGGATGTTGAGGGATAAGGCTCTCCTTATTGCGCGCCCCTCAACTCATCGCACACGACCAAATCGTTATGGTCTTGCTCGTACGGCATACGCTTCCCCGGGTGAGCTGAAACGGCTTTGCCCGTGCGTGAATTGCTAATTTGGGGTTGATAGTCAGTTGTCATACCCCTAAGTGTTCTTTCTGTTCTTACGACCCCTATAATTCCATTGTGGGTCAGTTGGTAAATCGTCTTACCTGCCACTGCACACACACTCAAATGCATATTAGTAGCGCTGCACTAATAAACATTTGTATCATCCTTTTTGTTTTCTCTATCAGTCGAGTATAAACAAATCATCATCATTTTTCATTTCAATTAATTTCAACATTTTTCATTTTTCATTTTCTCAGTCAATCGAGTATAACCAAATCATCATTTATCTAGCCATTTTTATTTCGCATATAAAATCTAAAGCAATCACTCCGGGTCACTTCAAACCAGTGCCCTCAAATAGTCAAATCAGTCATAGGCCTCAAAAGTAGTCTGATCAATCATAAGTCTAAAATAACCAAAATCAACATAAGTGCTGAGGCGGGCATTACACCCACATTTAGCTTGTACCTCCATACTCCCACTATCATATATGACATCCATTGCCATCATCTATGTCGTCCTAGTTTAGTATGGGGGCGGTGGTGTGCAATGCTTCCTTAGGTTGTTTATGATTCATCATTTTAATAAAGATCAACCTTCTTTAGATTGAGCCTCATACGTAACATTGATTCCTATTTTGTCTAAGCAATTGTAGTGGCTAGTGACCCATGCACTTTGACAAGACGGATTGGTGTCCATTGAGACAAGCATTATGTGGTGTTTTTCTTAATTGTACATGAGTACCCAAGCACGAATTTTGTGCTAGGATTAATTTTAGAGGATTAGTCTCTTTTGGGGGATGGTGTTTAGTCAATTTTCATTACTTTAGGATTATGAAATTTGCTACTTGGATTTCGTTATAGGATCTTTTTCAGATTCATCTCCAAGGCCTTTTCAATATTGGTGATTGACTATCTTTTGGGGAGGAATTTTTCTCATTTTCTCTACTTACAAGAGTTTGTATTTGGGGAACCAATTTTTCATGCTTCACTTAAGGGATGGTGTTGTAAGTAAAGCTACTTAAGCTTACATAGGCTAACTTATTCACCACACTACACCTTGTTACTAAGTTAACATCCTATCAAATTTCAAATAAACTTAGATTTGTATTGTAATATATAATATATTAGTATACAATTTTACTTTATCAAGACTCATTTACCATTAGGCTTGATCCACAAGTTAATATGTTTTGTTTTTCCAAAATACTTTTCCATTAAGAAAATAAAATTAAGATATTTCAAAAATAGAATTAGGATATTTCAAAATTAATTATGTTTAATATATAATTTTAAAATGAATTTAGACAAGGTTTATAAAAAAATTGGTTAATACATCGATAACACTTTGGAAATGGAAAGATTGTGACATGTATGATTGAAATTAAGAGGAAGAAAAAATGAATTAAATTTCATTTTATTAGATAAGGTTGTGGGAGTAAAGAGTGTTTTACTTATTGATGAACTTATTAAAGCTGCCAAATAAGGGATATATTAGAATATTAAAAAAAATATTGTAACTTTTTTTCTCATCCATGTATCAACACATGGTTTTTGATAAGCCCAGCCAATGTTGAACTCCACTATCATGACATCATTGTCACCAACACCATGCCCACTACCATAATCACCATCAAGCCTCGACATACTCTTGCTTGTGGTGATGATGATGGCGATAGTGATGATGATGATGATGACAAAGATGGTGATGATGATGGAGATGGTGATGAGGGACCTACAGATGACAATGATGGTGAAGATGGTGATGATGATGAAGATGGTGATGATGATGAAGACATTGATGATGATGTCGATGGTGATGAAGATGATGATGATGATGAAGATGGTGATGATGATGGAGATGGTGATGAGGGACCTAGAGATGCCCATGATGATGAAGATGGTGATGATGATGAAGTCGTTGATGATGATGGCAATGGGGATGAAGATGATGATGATGATGATGAAGATGGTGATGATGATGGAGATGGTGATGAGGGACCTAGAGATGACAATGATGATGAATATGGTGATGATGATGAAGATGGTGATGATGATGAAGGCATTGATGATGATGGCGATGGTGATGAATATGATGATGATGATGATCATCAAGATGATGATGATGATGGAGATGTTGATGATGATGAAGATGATGATGATGTTGATGATGATAAAGATGATGGAGATGTTGATGAAGATGATGGAGATGTTGATGACGAACCTAGAGATGACAATGATGATGATGATGGTGATGATGATGAAAATGTTGATGATGATGGAGATGGTGATGTACATTGCATATTAATGGTGTGGCTTGGTCTAAGGTGGTGCTCTCAAATAGCTATTTCATTATGAAATTTTTAACAAGACATGAATTAAATTTAAGATGTAAGTGTATTGTTAAATATAGTGAGCATTGAGCATGGGGAACACATTTTATGAATATGTGTATTGTTAAATATAATTTGGTTGGGTGAATCCAATAACCAACATAATATAAGATTTTTTTGGGTTGGGGATATACTTCAAGGTACCCAAAGCATGAAAAAAGTTTGGGTGGCCACAAAACCAAGAGAACAAAAAATGTTGAAGAGGACATGTGGGGTGGGAGGTTGGTCTCCAAAAACTCAAGCATTGACATGAGTCATGAGTGAGGTAGGTCTAAAGCAACTTATTTTGTGGAGTGGCGTTGCATTTTGAAGTTCCCTTGGTCATTGTGTTCTAGTTGCATTGTTGGTTTTGGCTATTTGTTCCCAATGTTAGGAGTTTTTTTTTTTTTTTTAACTTGTGTGCAGAGCTCTAGGCATTCATCTAAAATTTTCCCAATCTATCTATCCAAGTTCATTCTACCTTCATTAATGAGTTTTGACCTCAAATTTCAATCTTCTTCTATGGTCATGTATTATTTATCTCGGGGAATTTATTTATATCCAATGTATTTGACTCTAAGAACCTCTCATGTGTGATTATAAAAAAATCAAGATTCCCTCAACCCCCAAACATGCCCTTTCAAAGAATTTTTTTATCTTTGAGTGTGGTATGGGTGCCAACATGATGTTTTGTCTACTAAGGATGGATCTTTGCGTCTTGACCATGGTTGACGTGATGACAATGAGGTTCATATGAATCCAATGAATCATCCATGGATCATGGGGTAAAATGATCTCTCAAGTATTATTGCATGTGAACTTGCACATACCAAGCTACAACAAATCTTTCACTGGAGTGGATTTGTCTATGTGAATATATAAGTGAAAATATTTTAGCAACAAGACCTATCAATTTTAACTTGGAAGTATGGGAAATTTTCAAAGTGGGATTGAGAGGCTTGAAGGTGATTGAAGTAGTGGGAATGGTATTGATGAGAATGATGTCATGATAGTGGAATTAAACATTAATATGGTGACCATAGAGCTTGGATCCTATCCTAGAAACATGAGAGCCTAGCTGTTGACCAAAACGACCTCAGTCGACAGGGGTTTGCCTCATTGTCTCCCTCGGCACTGGCCCGGGCAGGTTTGAACCCACCCAGCAACACCCGCAGAGCGGATGAGGTCTCACCCGAGGCGTCCAGGAAGAGCAAACAGAACCATGTTTCCACCGAGGGAGGAGGAGAGTTGTAGCTGCATGGACTAACTCTATTGCGGTACTTCAACTAGAAACGTTAAACATTTGCAAGGAGTTATAACATATCACTTCATCGCAACATTCAAGGAGTTATACCAATTACTTCATCGTAGCATTCAAGGAGTTATACCATTGCAGCATTTATCATCACATTGTACATATAACATACTACTTAATCGTAGCAATTATCATCATAGCAATAATAAGCAGACATTGCATTAAACAACATTCATACACTGCATCATTACACAAAGTTTGTACCAAAACATCATTGTATTACTGTCAAGATCATACACTGGAAAAACACAGATCTCGCTTCCAATTTGTCTTCTTCGTCTCATTTCTCGCATCCATCGCATTCATGCCTCTCCTTAACACTTACAACTATCATGTATTTATAGGCTTTTGCCCTTACAATATTTGTCCACTTACAACTGGCTTCCTAACCGACACTATGGACAATTGACCCAATATCTAACTGACTTGGTCCAAATGAACCCAAAAACCTACATACCGTGGTATACTGACTCACTATTACATAATATGTGGTCCAAGTGACCCAAAACCCGCCAATGGCGATATTCTTTGGCACAAAATACGCCTTTCACTCCCTCCTCTGGTGTGTCGCGGCATCAGCTGTACCACAATCTTTCCCCATCAAACCACCTGCCAACAGGCCCCCAACACAATCTTGTGGCTCGCCCTCGAGCCACGTCAACTGCTGGACAGAGTGCCGTCGAACTATGTTCCGGTAACTGTTCTTGTTGTCTGGATCATGCGATGTTGTCCTACTCCTTCGGCTACACTGATCATCGACGCATGGTCAGGTCTGTCTAATTGTCATCGCCCGACTTGCTGTCATGTACTTCTCAAACTCATCCTACAGTCTCTTAGAATGGTACCGACGGGAAGGAAAAGAGGATGAACGGTACCTAGATGCGAACTTCATAGATCACTCTGGCACATCTGTTTTGCACCAACAACCGGCTCCTTTTATGGTCGGGGAGCTACGGTCCCAACCACCTCATTGGTCGAGAAAAGAATGATCCTTCGAACAACGACTGCGTACTTAAACATGTTGAACCGGCCCTCGGCTCGAGTATAACACAGTGTAAGTGTACCCACCATATCAAGGTGCTCAGGGACACTCATCATTCAGGCTCGTAGTGCCCCTGGGGTGCTGCCACGGGAAACAAAGTGAAGCATTTCCACAACCTCCTTGGAATTCCTCACAACTCAACTCTCAAAATGAGCAACCAACATAACCACTCTATTTCGGAATAACTTCATTGTAGCAAACTAACAGCTGCCTCGGGTACTTATAGCCGGACCGTTTCTAAGTTACGATAGTGAGAATGATGTTCCACTAACTCTCATCTGTGTGTGTGACCCCATCAACTGACGCCACCGAAGGGGTGTCCATACTATCACCGAGGATCCTACGAGCCAACATGTCAGAAATCTCCTCACAGTGTGTTGATCGTACTAGCCCAATGTGCCATGTGCAAAACATGTTGTCATCCTATGGTTATCCAACTGGCTCGACGGGGTGCAATCATGTATAGGGAAGATGGGAAGTGCTGACAAGATATGAGTGGAGTAGTAGTCACAACACTACCCTGTACCTCCAAATCCTCCTTAATCATTACAACTCCTTGAACAAAATTTTGTTGTTGGTCCTGGTCGTAATACTGCCATGAGTCTCCGACTACTCCACACCTGCGGTACAAGCCTCCCTGCATCGCATACCTTCTTCTGTTGGTGCGCCATCTACCACCAAGCAACCTACAACAATCATCATCAAATTTTATTTTTATTTTTTTCCCAATGCGACTTAGACATCGCACTGCTCCAAGCCCGAGCGATAGGGCGTCAACCTATGACCATTTACCAATTTGGGGAGCATCGCCCCATCCAATCGTTGCAACTGAACCGCTCCTCCTAAAGTAATACTATCGATGTGATAGAGACCCAGCCAATGCATCTGCAACTTGCCTAGATGTTTCATAAACTTGCCGTCGTATAATAACACTAAGTCATCTTGTGAAACTATTTGATTTTGATGTGGCGATCATGCCATGCCTTCTGGCGGTCCTTCTCTACCCCTTGGTGAAAGCCAGCAATAAATCGATCCTCTTCGAGCTCCACCAATTGTGCTAGACATTCGTCTAATGCTGCAACATCATCCATGCTCGTAACAGGTGCAATTCGGAGACTGGGACCAATGTACTCCATAGGCATAATTGGTTCCTTCCCATATACCAGCTTGAAAGGTGTCTGACCAGTCAACCTTTTACATGTGGTGCGATAGGCCCACAATACCACTGGAACTTTCAAACCCTAGTCGTCTCGGTTCGCATTGCACACCTTTGTCAACACATGCTCCAATACCTTGTTAAACGCCTCCACCATTCCATTCGCCTGTGGGTGATAAGGTGTACTCTTCTTATGCTGTATCTGCAATTCTTCCATCAATGCGCTGATAGTGCGATTAATAAAGTGGCTACCTTGATCACTCAGCAATATCTTAGGGCAGCCGAAACGAGTGATAATGTGGTCAAACAAAAATAGAGCAGCCGTTGCGGCGGAGCAAACAACTACAGGTGATGCCTCAGCCCATTGGGTCAAGTATTTTGTCGCCGTGATAATGTACCGCACACCTGTGCATTTCCCTGGTGGATGGATCAGTCCTACAAAATCCACAGCCCATTTTTCGAAGGGTTGTAATGTTACCTGAGGTAGTAGCGGCATCTCGTCATGTCTGGATGGCTTGCTAGTTCATTGACAAACATCACAAGACCACGCATAGTCTCTCGCATCATTGGGTAATGTGGGCCACCAAAGCCCTGCATGCAGTACTTTTCGGGCAGTCGCCCGGCCACAATAATGTCGTCCTGCTACTCCACCATGTGCCTCAGCCAATATCTGCGCTTGCTCATGCGGCAAAACACATCTGCGCAATATCTCATCAGCACCTAATTTATACAAGTCTCCCGTGATTAGTTGAAAGTCAGCAGCCTTGACGACCAATTGCTTCTTCTGACCAGTGGTAAAGTCATCGGGCATGGTGCTAGTCACTAGAAACTAAAGAATATCATCAAAATATTGATCAGCAGCGGCAACGTTAAACAGTTGGGCATCCGGAAACCCATCTTCGATATTAGTCGGTTCCTCCCCTGTATCAATCTGTGACAAATGATCTGGTCCAGCATTCAACCGCCTCGATTTCACAATGACTTCGAAATCAAGTTCCTGAAACAAAAGTAGCCACCGGCATATCTTGCCCCCCAACACAGTCTTATTGACCAAGTATTTCAATGCAGAATGATCAGTGAACATTTTAAAGTGGCCACCCAACAAATAATGCCTGAATTTCTGCAGCGCATAAACCATGGCCAGTCCTTCGCGTTCTGTGGTAGTGTAATTGCGTTCTAAAAAAGACAGCTTCCAACTGGAAAAAGCAATGGGATGATCAATGTCGCCTTCTCCTGGTTGAGCCAATACAACCCCTAGTGCAATCGATGAAGCATCAACATGGACATGGAATTCCTTACTCCAGTCCGGAAAGACCAAGATTGGGGCCGAAGCCATCTTTGCTTTGAGCATTTCAAAACTATCCTGACATTCCGAGTTCCACTGAATGCCACATCCTTCTTCAGCAACTTTTCCATAGGGGCAGCAATCGCAGCATACCCCCTAAACTTTCGATAATATCCCGTGTGACCCAAGGTCACGCGCAACTGCTTAACGGTGATCGGCGGTTGCAACCCCAAAATAAGCGCAATTTTGGCTGGATCAACTAGCAATCCCTGCTTACACACGATATGACCCAACAATATCCCAAACGGTGCGTAGAAAATACATTTCTTCAAGTTCAGCGAGATCATCTGCTGTCGGCATCGCTCAAGCATTAACCGTAAATTGGCCAAATGATCATGAATCAATCCATAAACAGTCCAATCATCCATATAGTCTTGTAGAAAATTATGAATAAAATCTTTGAATGCAGCAACAACGACCCTGGAGAATATTGCAGGTGCATTCTTTAAACCAAACGGCATGACCGTGTGCTGAAAGCAACCCCATTCAGTAACAAAAGTTGTCTTATGGTGATTTTCCTTGGCAATGCGAATCTTATGGTAGCTAGAGAATACATCAGTGAAAGAGTACATCTCCTGGCCACCCACTCCTTCAAGTACTTCATCAGTAAACGGGGTCGGAAAAGGGTCATGCAAGCAGGCATCGTTCAACTTTCACAAGTCGACACAAATGTGCACTTCGCCTGTTTTCTTGTCCTCCACCACCATAGGACTGATCCATTCTGACTCTTCCACAGGTTCGATAATACCAGCATCCAACATCCGATCAAGTTCTGCCTTGAACTTTTCTTTATGTCGCGGATTTAGCCGATAAGGTCACTGTCGAACTGGCTTAGCATCTGGTTTCAATGGAATCTTTATCTCTCCTAAATCACCCAGGATTCCCTTCATTTCGGAAAACTTCATGGGAAATACGTCCTGAAATTCATGCAGTAACTCGGTAACCTTGCTCATCATCTCATCATCCCAATAATCCCCAACATTAGCAAACTTGGGAGTAGCTTCAGTGTCGATATTCATATTGCGAAGCTGCAATGGTTGATTGAACGGATTACTTGATGCAGCAAGTGGGACCACATCGCGACTTCCTTCAGATTCGGGAATGTTAACATTCCGGGGATCATCATCATCCTCTGGGCCACCACTGATGTTGAAGCACTCCATGAGAGACTGCATCTGATAGTGGATGTGCAGGTTGACACGGTAGGCCATGGGAACAACCTGAAATACCACGTCGTGGATGAGCTGCAAGGTGTTATGGACATCAGGGTTGGTATCCGCAAACATGAACGTATGAGTGAAACAGATCGTCAACTCTCCCCATGTTGTAATGTCTCGGCGTAACTCAGCTGCAATGTACCACGAGCGCGGTATCTCATCCAATGTATGCACAAAAGCATGGACCCACTTGTCTCTGGGTCGTGCTACCCATAATCGTTGGCACTCCATCACATGATCGCTGGGATCATTCCGACCATCATACTTGCCATTGTGATAAAATTCAGTATCGCTGAACCGAACCATCATCAATCTTCGACACTGTGACCAATCTTTAATGAATTTCTTATGTATTGCCCACCATCGTGCTGGAGCAGCCTTTAGTGCTTCCTCCAAGGCCAGCAATCGCTATGGTTCTGGAACACGGTCTTCAAACTCTGCTACAAAGGTGTTTAGGTTAGGCAACCCCTCATAAACAGGCAATGTGATCGTTTCTGTCGCAACATGACATAAGGATTGCGTAACTAAACCACATTTGCGGATGGATACCTCATGCATTCGATTCTTCCAATGCTCCAATGCAGCATCAGAGTCGGAAGATGCAGAGCTCTCATTGCGGCACTCCAACTTGCCGTAGGCAATAGGATGAATATAATCTTCAGAAATATTGAATGCATGGTCCTATCTAGCGGGATCGTCATCTTTTACAGGCTCCACGTAGCGGCGTCCTTCAACCAGATCCAAAGGGGCGATAACTATGAAATCACGATTCTCAAAGGTCACCATGCGTTGCTTAAAGTTGATTACAACTCCACTGTCGTTAGCCCATACGATCCCCAAGAGTGCTAGATAAGAGCTTCCTCCCTCAACTACTTCAATAACATCAAAATCAACATAAGTCTTCATGCCCTCAATATCAATCATGAGCCATGGAACTCGCCCAATTGGTGTTACCTTCGCATGATTATCCAACTGGAGCTGCACAGGAGACCAGCTCAATGGGGGACTCCCCATCTTTTGCCACGCCTGCTTGGTCAAGATGTTAACATCCGAACCAAGGTCAAGAATCACAGAGTCAACATCATAGTCACCAATATAAATATTCATTCGCATTTCCTTGCCAGTCTTCTATCGCTGCAAGGAGTTTACTGTCGACTCTTGTCGTCCTTTCAGAAATCGCTGCAACCATCCCTCAATCTCAACCAGGGCAGTCGGGTCTCATGCTAATGACAGACAGTTTTCAAGGAACTTCTGCAATGTCCCTGGTGGTGGTGGTCGATCGACATCTAATGTGGCATCAAATATGGGCCGCATATCACAAACAACGGCCTTACCATGGTCTTTCTCCAAAGTGCGACGTGCCTCCAAAAATGTCTCTCGCTCTGTATCAATGTCGAAGGGTACCGTCTTCTGACCAGCTAACCGAATCAGTGGTCATGAACCATCTTCTCCAGTCATCTTTCATCCACGAGTGACAACAGCCACCGAAGCATCTTGTGGTCACGGTTTTGCAGAAATGGTCGCAATATTTGTGCCCTGTGTCTGGTTCTACTGCAAATTCCCTGTTTGATTGATATTTTTATTGGCATCCGACGGTGGTCGCGGGGGATGGTTCTGTACTGGGTGTTGTACCAGGTTCTATAGTGGTTGCTATGGTTGGGCCTGATTCTATAATTGCAGAGCATTCCCAGCCTGCCATCGTGCAATCAACTGCGGACAATTCTCAACCGTATGATCATTACCAAAACAAAACGTACACTGATTCTGTAGCAATGGGCAGTCGCGTTGATAATGCCCCCATACTGCACAGTGGTAACATTGAACAATACCACGACCACCTCGGCCTCCTCCTCCATGACCAAATCCGCCACCACGTCTGCCCCTGTAGCCTCCCTGGTAGTCGCCCTGCTGCTGGTATTGTTGCCGCATTAGTGCTGCTGGAATCCCTTTCCCTTGTGGTGTATACTACAGTTACGGTACATATTGTGGTTGTGGGGGAACCATCTGCGTCAGGGTGTATTGCGGCATGAACTGTTGCGGTTGTTGTTGCTGCGGTAGTGGCTGGGCTACCTGCGGTTGCAGTTGTGGTTGTTGCACCGCACGCTGATCATCATTGACGTAGAATGCATCACACATCCTCTCCTGTAGAAACCCATATGCACGGCAATCCTTGTCATCGTGACCCACTGACTTGCAGAATGTGCAGTAAAGATTTCGTGGGGTTGTGACCATTTTCTGCATATACGGGCAATTATCATGACCTCTGTGCCCAAACACTTGACAAACGTGACACCACGGCATACTGCCACCATTCAACAGGTTTGGCGCACCTGAAACCAAGTAATTATGGAAATCCGGGCAATTATCCTTTGTATGCCCTTCTCTTTGGCATCGCGTACACCATACTTCATCACGTTGTTCCTTGTTCTTCTTCAAATCTTGCAACTATATAGTCAAGTTGACAAGTTGTGTCTGTATCTACGACATCCCAGATGCATTATCTCCAATCGGTGACGCCTCCAATCACATTGCAATCTCTAGAGCTTCACTAGTCATCGATATGTTTTGCTGCATCAACAACAGCCGAATGTGGGGTAGCAGTGCCGCAATGAACAATTCTTTATGTTGGACCGCCCTCATATCAAAACTAACCTTTTCCATCAGCGTCTTGAATCGCTGGTCGAAATCCCATACCGTCTCATTGGGGTACTGTTTAATTTCTTTCAATTCAGTAATATACTAAGCCTCCGACTTAGGCCGTCTAAATTCAGCAATCAGTCCATCCTGAATCTCATCTAGTGACTTTTCTGGGGCCCCCGTGGGGACTAAAATAAACTTCATGAACCAATCTAATGCACGACCTCGCAGAGTCGTGGCTAACTGCCCTTTCTTAGCATTCTTATTAGTGATCTGTTTCATGGTCCAAACCGCTTCACACAAAAACTAATACTGTTCTGGGTTGTCTGTCGCACTTCCATGGAACAACGGTAGCTTAGCATCATCTCCCGCCATCGTGGGATTCCTTCCTCCTGTCATTGTGCTACTACTACCAATTAACTTCTTCGGTGTTGACGAACTCGGTGGTGTCAAAGTAGTGTTTCTTGTTGGATGAGAGTTAGTGAGCGGAGGTGTGGGTATGTTGGTGCTGGGGTTTGGTCCTGCCTCTATCTTGGGCGTAGCCTATTCGTTCCTATCAGGACTGTGAGTTCGCTTCGTCCTGTGTGGTCTTCCTTCGTGGTTTTTTCGTTCGATCACAGCAGGACCTTCTCCTATCCTCTGCCTCTTTTCCTGTCGAAACCTTGCTCCTCCTCTCATAAGACCACTTTCTTCCTCGGCTTCACTCACAGTCTCCTCATGGTCTGTACCCATCTACCCCTTTACCATTCCATGTACTGTTCCCTAGCAGTTGCGGTACCCACGGCCTCTGCCCACTAGGCTGTCTACTGATCATGGTGCATCTTTAATATAACCTTTTCGCAGATTAGCATCTTAATCGACAGTTGGAGCGACAGCAGAAACCTTCCCCTTGGTCATTGGAAGAAGTATCTTTCGGCTTCGCTATAGTATTTCTTCATGTCGACCGCAAATTCAGTGATATATCCTTCCAAGATGCTATCAAGCCAAACTTCAACAGCCCACGATGCCTTATTATCGACTTCCTACAATTCCTGAATCAATTCCGGGGTCCAAGTCGTTGGCTCACCACCCTGGAAGTTCCTCTTCTGGAAGGTCAACTTTGACAACCATTCATACAGAATGACTGGAAATTCATAGAAAAACCATTCATGCGGACCGTCGTGAATGTATCTTCCCACCCAGTGATCTACTGTCAGTCGCGTATTCCGACTTTCTTCTTCAGTAAACTCCTGCAACTTCTGATCGAACCATTTTTGTATCTCCGGCTTCGTCGGGTGCCACAACATGACCTCCTTCTACTCTGCACATGGTCCCAACAATGGAACCATTTGTTGACCAATGCGACCTCAGTCGACAGGGGTTCACCTCACTACCGACGCATACCGCAGTCTCCCTGGGCACTGGCCCGGGTAGGTTTGAGCCCACCCATTAACACCTGTAGAGCGGATGAGGTCTCACCCGAGGTGTCCAGGAAGAGCAGACGGAACCATGTTTCCACCAAGGGAGGAGGAGATTTGTGGCTGCATGGAATAACTCTATTGCGGTACCTCAACCAGAAACGTTAAACATTTGCAAGGAGTTATAACATATCACTTCATCGCAGCATTCAAGGAGTTATACCAATTACTTCATCGCAGCATTCAAGGAGTTATACCATTGCAGCATTTATCATCACATTCTATATAGAACATACTACTTAATCGTAGCAATTATCATCATAGCAATAATAACTACACATTGCATTAAACAACATTCATACACTGCGTCATTACACAAAGTTTGTACCAAAACATCATTGTATTACTATCAAGATCATACATCGGCAAAACACAGATCTCTCTTCCAATTTGTCTTCTTCATCTCATTTCTCGCATCCATCGCATTCATGCCTCTCCTTAACACTTACAACTCTCATGTATTTATAGGCTTTTTCCCTTACAATATTTGTTCACTTACAACTGACTTCCTAACCGACACTATGGACAGTTGACCCAATATCTAACTTACTTGGTCCAAATGACCCCAAAAACCCGCATACCGCGGTATACTAACTCACTATTACATAATATGTGATCCAAGTGACCCAAAACCCGCCAACGGCGGTATTCTTTGGCACAAAATACTCCTTTCATGCCCTCCTCTGGTGTGTCACGACATCAGCGGTACCACGATCTTTCCCCATCAAACCGCCTACCAACACTAGCCTAAAAACCCTAGTTGGTAGCGTAAACCCTAGTTTGTATTCTAATCACAATGAAACCCTATTATGTAGCCCAAGATCTAGCTCTAAATTATAATACATATAAATATTAAATCATTTTCATTGTACATATATATTCATGTGCATACATTTGAATCCAAATCACTATACACATATATGCATAGTTTCTCATCTATATAGCAAGGGTGCATACAACTAGAAAACCGTTGTACCTAGCACGAGATATCTAATTTAGAAACCTAATGGTTTGAAATTGGTTGTACCATGAATATTTTTATATGGTGGATCTGCACACCTATGGAAACCTTCTCAATAGATGGAAAACCTAATATCATCATAACATTAGTAAAGCTTGGTCCAACATGTAGTAATGCTTACATGTTCTAGTGTTGATGATGCACTAATGGATGCATGCAACTTGATGAGGGTGTATTTATGACTCCATTGATGTAATGCACTTGTCCTAAATTTCTTTAACAAGTGTTTGAGTGTCCAATAGATGAATTATGATGTCCTAATACCCCTCAATCCCTTCCAGACAAAATTCAACAGCATTTGGGGTATTCGGGTAACAAGTTGTTGTGTTGAGGTGGATATATCCTAAAAAATGCACCTCATAGTAGTCATTTATTGTAATGTCAACTATACATGTGTTTAAGTCAACGTGTCTACATAAAATTAGATCGCTATCACATAATGATAAATTAAGGAAGTCCTAATTGTAAATGGTAGTGGATGTGATGGTCATCAAATCAAAGGTGGATATCCGTGAGTGAGAATTAATGAGCTAGCTATACATCGTGCTCAAGGTTGTCCTATTTGTATGGTGACAATTGATTAAGAAGTGATTCCATAACTTGGTTATTAATTTGTTGCATGATCTTAAGTGGACAAAATGGTCAAAATAAATACTAGTGACAAAATTTCATTATGTAGAGTATGGACATTTTGGATCTCATTATGTAGATCTATTAAAAATCATGTTGGATCTCATTTTAACCTTTTGACGACAATGGACATTTTCTATTTTTAAGTATTCTTTTCCTAGTACTCAAGTTCCCAATATATAACTTATGTGCCATGAGGTATGATTTGTCCATCCATTTATTCCATTTGTTTTTACATTAATTCTCACATGATTTTGTTTGAGTTAGCCTATGTTTACAATGTTTTCTTAACATAGATACCATTAGAAGCTTTTACATGGGGAAAGATAAACCAAGTTGAACTAGATATCCAACTTCTCTTCTAAGATCTAAGTAAAACCCAAATTTAGACAACATCGCATCATGATACAGACAACATGAGACAACAACATTAGACAACGAGATACATAAATCACATAACTAAAAATCCATGTACATCGAGGCGACAAAACTCATCCAAACATATACAATTCCTGGCAAATAGTGGAACATGGTTCCCGATGTACATACAATGGCAACTTATGCCCTATAGAAAATGCGACAACTCATGCCGTAGATCCAAAATACATGGCAACTCGTGCCGTATATACAAAGTACATGGAAACTGCTACACAAAAGTGCCACATCATGGCTAATGTACATAACATGGTGTGTCAAGCATTGTGACCACCCCCGTCACTCCTAGGCGCATCTCCAAAGTCGATCTTCCTACTCTTCGAGCTACTGGTGCCTCGGGTCTTGCTCCGTCTAGGAGTAGACCATCTCTTCGAGCTCTGGAACAAATGATATAAGATACCGTCATTTTCAAGAATTTGCAACATTTACCACATTTATAAAACAAATGTAGAATTCGAATATTAAATAAATCACCTCTAATGTGAGTGGGAAATGTGAGGCAGGTGTCCTGGATCTGCGGAGCTTCTCAGCAATTCCAGCCTACAACATTTACAACAATCATTTCATTGAAAAGTAATAATTGCTTAATGTTGATGTATATGTAACTTTGGAATGTATTTCACCTATGTATTTCATCTATGTATATTGTACTCCTATAGAGATGTTATTATTCCTCTATACGGAAGTGTCGTCATTTGTATTGACAAGTGTCGCAAGTGTTGTAACTTGCCGATGGGTTATTAGACCACCTTGCTGGGGTTGGCCCTATATGATTCATGTGGGTAAATGGTTTATTAGACAACCAAGTGTGGGGTCATCCTGGATTAATGTAACCATGAATTATTAGGCTAAGTTAGACAAGTCGGCCCCACTGGTTTATTGGGAAGGACAAGACAAATATAAATAGAGGTCGGGAGATCTCTATTTGAACATCTCATTACTCACTCTTCTATCACTCGGAAAGTGGCGCACATATGAGGAGGAGGATCAAATGCTAGGAGAAGACTATCTCTTGTACTTTGGTTGTATCATTGCTCTTTCTATCTCTAAGGAATTTGCAGAGTTTTTCACCTTCTTGGTTTTCCCAGGTGAAACTTTGTGTCTCTTATGTGCTTGCATTACTGTGACCATGATTGATATGCTGTAGATATGCTGTACATGTTATTCTCTCAATTAATATCTTAGATCAGATTGAAAATTCTAAAAAACTAACATGGTATCAAAGCTAGCCTGAAAGAAGGCATGGTATGGCATGCATGACACTTGTTGCACTTGCGATGCTAGGGCTTCATATAGCAAAAAACAGTCATCGTAGAACTTTCACTATAAATCCATTTTGGAAAGGTTTCAAGATCAGAAACGCTTACAAGTTGAATATACGATCCCCATGTACCTTGTGTCAGAAGCACAACTTCTAATTCGTTGTACTTTGTGTTTTATGATCTGTACAATCTAGGGTTTCTGCCTCTTCCAGATCTCAGTCATAAATAGGTGACCTAGGAAAAAAGGTCATTCCTTGAGATAGGAAGATCCAAATGAAATTTAGTAAAATGTGACAAGTAGGACATGGACTGTACTTTCACAGGCCAAAGGTTCAGAGGCCGAAAGTGAACCAGGGACACATGGCACGCCGTACAAGTTCGCTCTCCTATTTTATCCCATAAACAGGTCATGTTGCGACACTTGGCATAACTATCTCTCATAAAATCCAATTGAGGTCAGACCTATGGGGTTGGAAAGATGACAGGTTGAGATACCACAGGTAGAAGTTTCATACCATGTGGATTCGTAATTTTGAAGTTACACCAGAAACAATCGGGTGCATATTTATGTCAAAACAGAATTTGATTTTGAGCACCTTCATTCATGGCTTCGGGAATTAGGGTTTCGGAGAAAGTTGGTATTTTTGTAAACGGAGACCACGGCTGAATGATACTCATCAAAATCGAAATTTAGAGATCAATATCAAATTTTTTGGTTGGGTAGAAGGCTGGGCTTGATCAAACCCTAGTTTGGAACTTTGATCGAAAAAGTAAAAAATTAGGGCTTCTACAAAAATGGGAATTTTTTAAA
Source organism: Larix kaempferi (assembly GCA_027924585.1). Lineage (NCBI taxonomy): Eukaryota > Viridiplantae > Streptophyta > Pinopsida > Pinales > Pinaceae > Larix > Larix kaempferi. The sequence continues at coordinate 4,802,900 of BSBM01000118.1, forward strand.
TCTGTGACCATAGCTGGAAGCTCCTTGGAAAAATCAAATTTTCGAGATTTGGATCAAACTATTTGGTTGGGTGAAGCTCTGGGAAACTCGAACGCTAATTCAGGGTCCTCCCTAGTAAATTCGAAAATTTAAAAGGCAATTTTGAGGGGTGAAACTTTGTAGTTTTCAAATTCTGAGTATACCAGCTTGATCAGCTCATCAAGGCGCATCTTTCTATCCTTTCAGAAGTTTGAAATTCAAAGTTTAAATTTTTAGGGTTTCTCTGAAAATCCCTAATCCAACTCCAGATCCAATTTCTGCAAATCAAGTGGATTGGGCTAATCCTAGAAGAGAATGGATTGATCACCTGCATAAGTGAAGAAGTTCATGTTTCAGAGGGAGATGAGGCTAAAGCCTTACATAAGAAGATTACAAGCAATCTCGACAGGTATGACTTACAGGTATGTTTTGAAATCTATTCATGATTAAGTTTATGGTATGTTTGTCTTCATTAAGGTTACTACAATCTTGATTAAACTTAGATTTGTCGTATCACCTTAATAAAATTATGAATGCGTGATAGAAGATATTCATTGATTAGGGTTTTGACACTTATGATTGTACTAATGCATTATGGTGTTGTATGAGGTTGATGTTGTCCGCTAACATGAAAGGTACATCAAGAAAGACAAATCATGTTCTAGTTCAAGAACATATGACCATGGTGACATGAAGACAAAGGTTCATCCTTTGCATGGATCACATAGAAGATCTACTTATGAGGTATGTATAACTTGGTTCTATAATGGTTAAATTATGAGATATGCAGGTTACTAGCACAAGTCACTTAAGAGAACAAGAAGACATCATGTGGGTATGTTAGACAATAACCAGCTAACTTATTAGTCCAGGTATGTTTTTTTCTATATCAAGTTAGAATCCTACCTTGTGTTAGAATCTCTTATATAAGTATGCATGGCATGATTGATAATGATTATTCATTGAAGTTAGTAATCATGGGTTTAGGCATATTATGCTTCTTACTTTGATTAATGATATGACTAACCAGAAGAGTCTATGGTCAATAAGAATATGCATGAGTAAAAGAAGTATTCCATGAGACCTTGAATACTAATGTTTATTATCTGTGTTTGAAATGATCATTACTATACATGTTTAAGATTATTGTGTTTCTGGTCGTATTGAGATTATACTAATAAATGTATGATTATGTATGAGATCTAGAGGATATCACAATAATGATACTTGTAAGCATGCATAGTGATTGAGGATGGATATAAGTTCAAAGACAAGTAATCCAGAAAGCAAAGATCAAGAGGGAGCACCAGTAGTTTCTGCAAGGATGCAGATATTCAAAGGGAGTCAACCACTTCTCACAATCCACATCAGAATGGAATTGTAGAAAGGAAGCAAATACTGAGAGGGAGTCAACCCAACAAACAAACAAAGACAAGTATTTGAATTATCATTTCTTGCATATTTGATTGTTTAAATAATACTGTTCAATGATGTATATACTGATGTTCCTAGAATTAGGCTGTGTATTTTGGCATATTAGAATAATTGCATTAATGAACAACATACTACTAATATGCATGTAATGGGTAAGTGGCCTATGACACTGTAAAACATTCCATTGCTACTTATCTAGAATGAAACCTCTTTGATGACATGTTGAGAGTAGTGCAAAACTCTTAACAATGTTCTGGTAGAAATTGGAAGGCATCTAGAAAGTTACAAGATATGGATGAATGTTGTATTGAAGCATTGGCTAAAATAATTGCATGACTGTATGACATATTTCTTTATGTGTAAGAATTTGTTCTGAAAACTATGAGAAGTTTCTAATCATGCAATTTAACTTGTTTTGTAGGAAAGATCGTATACGAGCACCTACAAAAGAAGGACTGCAACATTTGTTTCAGCAACAAAGTTATCTATTGAAGATATTGAATATATTGAAGTTCCCAGGATTCGAGAAGAATGCCATGATTGAGGAGTACCATTCGATCATGAAGAATGATGTTTGGGATGCAGTCCCAAGACTTGAAGGGAAGTCTGTTGTGACTTCCAAATAGGATCTATAAGATCAAGCATGCTGCAGATGGTAGCATGGAGAAATACAAAGCGAGGTTTGTAGCTCGTGGCTTCTCCTAGAAAGAGGGATTGAGTATGAAGAGATCTCTACACCTATAGCCAAGCACACTTTTATCAGATCAGTACTTGCTCTGGCTGCAGTAATGAAATGGAAGATACACCAGATGGATGTCAAGACAGCTTTCTTGAATGGTGTAGTCGAAGAGGAAGTGTATGTGGAGCAGCCACTCGGGTTTGAGACACATGACCAAGAGTCACATGTGTGCAAACTAAAGAAAGCCCTGTATGGTTTGAAACAGGCAGCCAAGACCTGGTATGGCAGGATAGATGGCTTTCTATCTAGTTTCGGCTTTACCAAGAGTAAAGTGGATTCCAACCTTTACTACAAGTTTGAGGAAGGCAATCTAGTGATACTACTTTTGTATGTGGATGACCTGTTTGTTAGAGGTGAGGATAGATTGATTTTCGACACACAGCGGAAGCTTGCTTCCGAGTTTGAGATGAAGAACTTGGAGATGATGCACTAATTTCTAGGCATGGAGGTGTGGCAGAGTGTAGATGGAATCTTCCTTGGACAAGGGAAGTATGCAGTAGAGATCCTGAATAGGTTCGAGATGATGGACTGCAAGGACATGGCCACATCTATGGCATTGAACTTGAAGCTTCTGTGTGATTCTTCATCTAATCCGGTTGATGTCACTATGTATCGTCAGATGATTGGGTCCTTGATGTACCTGACGAACACGAGACCAGATATTTGCTTTGTGATGAACACATTGAGCCAGTTCCTGACGGATCCCAGAGGTGTTCACCTAGTTGTTGTAAAGCATATTCTGAGGTACCTGAAGGGTACAGTTGATTATGGGCTCAAGTATGATGCGAATCAAAAGTTTAACCTGCAGGGTTATGTTGATTCAAACTAGGCAGGCAATGCTGCAGATAGGAAGAGCACTTCTGGGTGCTGCTTCAGTATGGGATCGGGCGTGATCTCTTGGTTTGGTAGGAAGCAATCTTGTGTAGCACTGAGTGGAGACAAAGCATAGTATGTTGTAGCTTGTTCGGCTAGTTGTGAGGCAGTATGGCTCAGGAAGCTACTGTCTGAGTTATTTGATCTTCCGCTGGAGGTTACTGGTATCTTTTGTGACAACCAAAGTTGTGTGAAGCTATCTGAGAACCCAGTGTTCCATGATGGGTCAAATCACATTGCGATCAAATATCACTATATCAGGGATATGGTGTAGAGAGGAGCAGTGAAGCTCATGTATGTTGTGACGGATGAGCATATTGTAGATGTGTTGACGAAACCACTAGCCAAAGTGAAGTTTGAATACTTCGGAGAGATGCTTGGTGTGCTTTACATTGACGACACTTCGAGGAAGAAGTGATGGACACATTTGCTGGAGCCATTCCAAACATGGTGAGAGGAGGATCCTTTCCATGGTTGTGGATGTAAGCGCTGGATGATGAGCATCAAGACGATGCTCCAGTTACTGCTCTGTATATGCATCATGTTGGATGTTGGATATGATCAGTTGGATCATGTATATGTATATGCATCATGTTGGATGCTGTATATGATTAGTTGGATCATGTATATGTATATGTATCATGTTGGATGCTTGATATGGTCAGGTAGATCATGTATGATGATATGTATCAGGTGGATACATGGTATGCATCAGATGGATGCAATGATGATCAGGATGATCATGCTATGATGACATGCATCAAGTAGATGCTTTGACATGATCAGGTGGATCATATGTGATGAGCCCGAAGACACAGATGCACAGAGCCTTTCCGACATGGTGGTAGATGTGTTCTCCCATGTGCGTTGATGTAAGTGCAGAGCCTTTCCAACATGGTGGTAGATGTGTTCTCCCATGTGCGTTGATGTAAGTACAGAGCCTTTCCGATATGGCGGTAGATGTGTTCTCCCATGTGCATTGATGTAAGTGCAGAGCCTTTCCCACATGGTGGTAGATGTGTTCTCCCATGTGCGCTAATGTAAGTGCAGATCATTTCCGACATGGTGGTAGATGTGTTCTCCCATGTGCGTTGATGTGAGTGATGAGCCTTTCTTAGATATTCAGAGGAAAGTCCTTCCATAATGGTGAGTATAAGTGTTGTGTTGTGTGAATCTGGACTGTGCTTCGTGGACGATGATCAGTATGATTATGAGTATCAGGATGATACTCCGTGGTCATGGACAGGTTGTGCAGTTACATGTAGAAGATCCTGGGAGATCCGATAGGTTGATCAGTATGCTCGTAATCAATCCTGGGATTCTCTTTCGAGGTTTTGTTGTTACGCGTAATCAATCCTGAGGATTCCATAATATGGCCAGTGATGATGAAGACCTACAGGTGGTGGGCCTAAATCTAGTATGAAAAAGGACTGGCTCTATAGAATTTCCTATGACGAGTAGATCGGAGATTGATTGAGATAGCAGCAGTAGTGACGAGGACGATGGTTCGCTGATGATGATCCAGAGAAGAAGACTTGTGCTAGCAGATCTATGTCAAGAAGTACCTTCCTAGTTAAGAGGGACTGTTGATGTATAGGTAACTTCGGAATGTATTTCACCTATGTATTCCATCTATGTATATTGTACTCCTATAGAGATGTTATTATTCCTCTATACGGAAGTGTCATCATTTGTATTGACAAGTGTCGCAAGTGTTGTAACTTGCCGATGGGTTATTAGACCACCTTGATGGGGTCAGCCCTATATGAGTCATGTGGGTAAATGGGTTATTAGACCACCAAGTGTGGGGTCGGCCTGAATTAATGTAACCATGGGTTATTAGGGTAAGTTAGACAAGTCGGCTCCACTGGTTTATTGGGTAGGACAGGACAAGTATAAATAGAGATCGGGAGATCTCTATTTTAACATCTCATAACTCACTCTTCCATCACTTGGAATGTGGCGCACATATGAGGAGGAGGATCAGCTGCTAGGAGAAGACTATCTCTTGTACTTTGGTTGTATCATTGCTCTTTCTATCTTTGAGGAAGTTGCGGGGTTTTTCACCTTCTTGGTTTTTCCCGCTGAAACTCTATGTCTCTTGTGTACTTGCATTATTGTGTGCTTGATTGATATACTGTAGATATGCTGTACATGTTATTCTCTCAATTAAGATCTTAGATCATATTGAAAATTTTGAAAAACTAACACTTAAATTAATTTTTGTTAATGCATCAAAATATTTTCATAAATTAGCTTGATTCTCACCATGAACACCTCCGACGATGGACATGGTTGGGCTTCTGGGCTAGTAGGTGGAGTAGATGGCTGGACAACCAGCTCCGCTGCAGTCATGGGGGGGGGGGGCGCAGATGTAGTGGCAGCCACTAGAGGTACAGATGAGGGTACTAGGAGAGTAGATGCCACAATAGTGGTGGGAAGTGGGGATGATATTGTGGGAGAAGACATGGTGGTATGGGGTGGAGGAGGACGTCGTGGATGATGAACCCCTGTCGGTTGTACGATAGAGGGTATCGAACGAAAAGGAATAGGGGGGATGTTGAGGGATGGTGCATGGGAGGGCAGTCCTGCATGGAGGGAGGATGATGGAGGAATGGGAGGTTGTGGACAAAGAGGGGAAGGTGGAAGGAAGGGGGGGCGTGGACAAATGGGGGAAGATGGATAGACATGGGGGCGTGGATAAATTGGGGAGGATGTATATATGGGGGGGCGTGGACAAGTGGGGGAGGATGGATGGAGGGGGGAGTATGGCCAGGGAGGGGGGGATGGATGGAAGGGAGGGGTTGGATGGAGGGAGGGGTCTAGATTGAAGCGGGGGGGGTAATTCATGTGAGAGGATGGAAACTGTAATACCCCATTTTGACCCTTAGGATATGTTAGCTTTTAATGCAAATATTGTATACATGTGATGTATGTTTACCTAGCTTGGAGCTCAAGGCCAAGGCCCCGCTAGTGTATGTTCGTATTTTATTTAAAATGTAAAAGCATTGGATATTATGTTACCCATGTGCTATTTCGCCATGGAACATTGTAAAAATGGTGTAAATAAACATCAAGCAATAAATACCAAAACTGGCTATGGAGGCAACGAATGAGAAGGGACCATGTGTATCCGCTAGGGAGGGGTGAGGGGGCTGTGGGATTGAACCATAAGCTACCATATGTCACCTTGAGAACCCATTTGACTTTCCTTGCTGACATTTAATTATGTTGTAAGGAAGTGGTTGAAGAAAATAGTCCATGGCTTTAATGGAGCATGGGCAGCCCAGAAATTCGTATGGCAGAGTATGGGTTCTGTTTTCTTGTACCACAAGTCACTCTACCTCATGGGGATTGCTTCTTCCTCATCCCCATTCCATTGTGGAAGTTATCAGCATCATTTTCCATCCAAAAATGAATTCCCGGTAGTGAGAAAAACCAAAAATCGCAACTGTGCAAGAACCCATGTTTTGAAGAGCCAAAAATGCCCAAATTTGGTATTGGACAGTGAAAAATAATGGGGGATCCATAGATATGAACCTTGGGGCGAAATTTGGAGTATTGGCTACCCCAAAATCCATAGGAAAACCCAGTTTTTGTAGCCCAAAAAACCAGTGATGGATTTGAGTTATTCGTTGACAAAATGGTGAGAAATCCAAGTGTGGATGTTGGAACAGAGGATTGGATTGCTTGAATTTAGCCTGAAATGTCTGTAGCTCTGTGGTTGAGTTCATTGGCTTAGCACCCTCCTCCTCTGCTATTTGCATTAGACGAAAATTCAATTTAAAATTGGACTTCCAAAAATAATACAAATTCCATGTCATCATGTATTAGCCAATCAAAATGCTTTAAAATTCAAAAAGGGAGCACCTAAAAAAATTGGAAGGAAAAAATAAAAACTACTTTTTTGAATCGTATTTTCAACTTATCTCCTTGTAGGTTTACTCAAATTTCAAGCGGGAGGACTCGTTGGATGCATAATTTAATTATGCATCCAACGAGTACCCATGTTGCATACTTTTAACAACATCCACACCATGAAAAATCGAAAATGCATTAAAAAACGTGTTTTCTCTCACTAGAAACACGTTTTTTAATGTATTTTCAATTTTTCATAGTGTGGATGTTGTTAAAAGTATGCAACATGGGTACTTGTTGGATGCATAATTTAATTATGCATCCAATGAGTCCTTTCACTTGAAATTTGAGTAAACCTACAAGGAGATAAGTTGAAAATACGATATAAAAAAATAGTTTTTTTACTCTCTCTCTATTATTATTTTCTTATTTTCTTATTATTTTTCTTAGGAGGCCCATTTTTTACCCAAATTTCCTCTAATGCATGCTTGATAAACCCAGCTGTGTGCTGGTTTAGCATGACCGTTTGAGTGAACCCATGGCTGTGAGTGAGCCTGTCTAGTTCGTCCTTAGTGGATGCACAGCCCAGCTCAGGGGTGATCTCTCAGCTAAAAGAATAGAGGCTAGACAGAGATCTATGGTTGGGTGGAATGTTGCTCTCACATAGCTAGTTGTTGGACAGCTTCATCTCAAAGATAAGTAGTCTCTGTGGTTTAAATTATGGTCCTTATGTGTTATGTTTTGCAGGTCTAATTATTCATGTAAATTGAATGAAATGATTATCTCAAACTAGTTGGAATGAAGCCTATGCATAGCATGAGAATGAGATTGATTATTGTATGACTGTTTCATCATTATGCCTGGAAGAAATATGCTGATGCATTCCAGTCTGTGTGTGTGTCAATATGGTTATTTTGCTGTGTTTAGTAATTGAGTTGTATTAATTCCATATTCTGCAATGTCTTAATTAATGACTGTTGTTTACATGCTGATTGCATGATAAAACTGTGTGCATACATAGTGTTTAATTCCGCTGTGCTTGTCGAGTATGAATAGGTATGCACAAGTTTTATTTAACCATGCATTTCTAAAGAAATTGACTGGGTCTGAGTTTTGCCAATAAGCCTGGTAGTTTGGTTAACGTTTCCTTCCTTGCATCGAATTAATGGAAGGGGACGTTATAGAAACACAGGACTAAAATGGGCACCTGCAGCTCTTGGTGGCACCTACATATACATTTGTAATATCACAATTTAGTAAATAAACAATAAATTAAACCATAGTAAGTCGTAACAATTCAAATTAAAAACATGCTTTTAACTACACATTGTACCTGTGTATATGGTGATCTACTAATCCCTGGAAACGATGGTTGATCACCGTAGTCATGGAACACTTGTGGAAACCAAAATGCATGCATGTTATGAACATGTTAAACAAGTCATTATTTAGGAAATCAAGATATTAAAAAACATTGTACGAACTATCAACATGTATGCCATAAATATAAAGATGGTTACTAGCTTAATGTTGAACTCCACTATCATGACATCATTGTCACCAACACCATGCCCACTATCACAATCACCATCAAGCTAGTAACTATCATTATCAACGTCGCCATCTTCATCATCATCACCATCTCCATCTTTTCGATGCAAGATAGAACCATCACCATCACCATCACCATCATCATCAACGTCACCATCTTCATCATCATCACCATATTTATCAGCATCAGCATCTTCATCATCATCACCATCTCCATCTTTTGGATGCGAGACGGAACCATCACCATCTTCATCATCACCATCACCATCACCATCAACTTCATCACCATCACCATCATCATCAACATCAACATCACCATCTTCATCATCATCACCATCTCCATCTTTTGGATGCGAGACACAACCATCACCATCTTCATCATCACCATCACCATCACCATCAACACCATCACCATCACCATCACCATCAACTTCACCATCTTCATCATCATCACCATTTTCATCATCATCACCATCTCTAGGCTCCTCATCTACATCTCCATCATCATCATCACCATCATCATCATCATCATCATCTTCATAACCATCACCATCACCATCATCATCACCATCACCATCACCATCATCAGCACCATCATCATCATCATCATCACCACAAATGCCCGGTGGACGATTTTGCAAATTTGACCTCATTGTCCAAAAATTGCACACTCCCTCAATGAGAAAAACCCTAGTTTCCAAGATGGACCTACAAGGTGACACCAAGGCCATGAGACCGTTGGAGAGGGAAAACCCTAGCATTATCCCACGTCCTGAATCCAACGGATTCAACAGTTCGTCGATCGGAGCCACGGTCGTCATTCTATGGCTTGTTCCATCTCGCATCCAAAAGGCCTTCAGGGACACCTGCTCAATACCTTTCAGGGACATAGAACTCCAACCGTGCAGCAAAACCTACTTCCGGAGAGTCCTGCAAGTGTGTCTAGGTAGGTTCCGGCTGGAAACACTAGCCACAAGTTCCCGGTGGATGATTTTCCAAAGTTGACCCCAATGTGAAAAAATTGCACACTCCCTTACTGAGCAAAGCCCTAGTTTCGAAGATGGACCTACAAGGTGACACCCGAGCCATGGGGCCGGAGGAGAGGGGAATCCCTATCAATATCTGGACGTCCTAAATCCAACGGATTTGATAGTTCATCGATCCGAGCCACCGTCTTCATTCTATGGCTCGTTTTGTATCGCATCCAAAAGGCCTTCAGGGACACCTGCTGGATGCCTGCCGAGGGCATAGAACTCCAACCGTGCAGCAAAACCTAGTTTTGGGGAGTCCTGCAAGTGTGTCTAGGGAGGTTACGACTAAGAATGCTAGCCACAAGTGCCTAGTGGATGTGAAGCACCTGCAACAATTAATTAATAAAAATATGCGAAATAGCAGAAATGACAGAACTCATAATCACTTTTATATTGACCACAGGCCACTTCGAGGGGGCAACATCCTTTGAGAAAGCTCAATACAAATAAATTCACAGTACATTCATAGGTCTCAACACACACTTATATACTAAGTCTAGGCGCCAATACTATGGGTCAAAACCATGGGCCACTACAAACCATGGATCAACAATACTACGGGCGACTTACAAAGCATATGTGCCAACAACAATAACACAAACTATTGATCAACAAATACTATGGGACGACTTACAAATCATATGCGTCCAACAACAATATACTAGCAAATTAAAGACATGGGTTCCTAACATCCCCTCCCCCTTAAAAAAATCTTTGTCCTCAAAGCTTTAGATGTGGAAATTGTTGTTGAATCTGAAGGAGTGGTTCCCATGTAGCATCCTCTGGTTTCATGCCGTGCCACTGAATTAAGACCTCTGTGATAGAGCGAGAGTGAAGCTGACGAGTGCGCCGATTGAGGATGGCCTCCGGATCCAAAAGGATGGATCCTTCATTATCCAGTTTGGGTAAAATAGTTTGTCTACTAATGTTGGTGCCAAGAACTTTCTTCAGACGAGAGACATGAAATACTGGATGAATGCGGGAAGAAGGAGGAAGTTCCAATTTATAAGCAACAGACCCAATCTTCTGAAGAATCCGATATGGCCCATAGAAATTTGGAGTGAGCTTATGACGCCCTTTGAGTTTCAGGGAGGATTTCTTGTACAGCTGGAGACGAAGAAAAACCACATCGCCTACCTGAAAAGTGTGCTCAGAACGGTGTTGATCAGCTTGGTTCTTCATGCGATTTCTTTCCATGTGAAGATTGTCCCGCAAAATGCGAAGAATCTGATCACGGTTTTGAAGGACCGTGTCAACTTCTTGAACTGGTGAATTGTTGGGGGTGTATGCAAGAAGAACTGGAGGTGCTATACCATAGACTGCTTCATATGGGGTCATTTTAGAGGCAGTGTGGTAAGAGGTATTGTACCACCATTCAGCGAGAGGGAGCCACTTTTCCCACTGATGTTGTTGTTCAGAGGTGAAGCAACGAAGATAAGTTTCCAAGCATTTATTGATAATTTCAGTCTGACCAACTGTTTTTGGGTGATATCCTGAACTCATCTTCAGTTTGGTGCTAGTGTGGCGAAATAGTTCTGTCCAAAAATGATTGGTGAAAGTCACATCATGATCCGAGACAATGGAAGAAGGGATTCCATGAAGATGAAAGATCTGGTCCAGGAAAAATTGAGCAACTGAGGAGGTTGTATAGGGATGGCTGAGAGAAAAAAAATGACTATATTTGGAGAGGCAATCAACCACAACGAGAATCACTATCTTCCCGCCAGATTTAGGGAGCCCTTCAATGAAATCCATAGAAATATCTATCCAAATCCGTATAGGTATGGGCAAGGGTTTGAGAAATCCTGGGAGGAGTGTTGTTTCACCCTTATTGCACTGGCAGGTATCACAATAAGCAACCATCTGTTGAATTTTCCTTTTCATGCCTTGCCAAAAGAAGTTACGTCATTCCCGTTCATACGTTTTGAGGAACCCAGAGTGCCCTTCCGATGGAGAAGCATGGAGTTCATAGAAGACAGCCTATTGAAGATCTATGCTCTAGGGAAGCACCCGACGACACTTGTATCTCAGAGAAGCTCCATCCCAAGAGTAATGTGGTACAACAGAAGGGTTGTTGGTCAAGCGTTGGATGATTTGAGATAAGGAAGAGTCATTGACATAACCCTGTTGAACAGATTACAACCAATTTGGAACAGGCATAGAAATAGCTGAAAGAGAACCTTGGGCATCAAATGTGCGAGAAAGAGCATCTGCCACAATATTGTCTTTACCCTTCTTGTAAGTGATCTCATAGTCATAACCCATGAATTTGCTAACCCATTTCTGTTGTGCTGGGGAGGAGACATGCTATTCCAAGAAATATTTCAGACTCTGGTGATCAGTCTTGATGCATAAATGATTCCCTAATAGGTATGGTCGCCACTTCTGTACTGCATGCAAAATAGCCATCATTTCCTTCTCATATGTAGAGGCAGCTAAATTCTTACCTGAAAGGGCTTTGCTAGTGAACACAATGGGGTGTTCATCTTAAAGGAGAACAACACCAAGTCCATTGCCGCAAGCATCATTCTCAATAGTGAAGGGCTTGGAAAAATTGGGCATAGCTAGAACAAGTGTAGTAGACATAGCTTGTTTTATTTTGTCAAATGCACACTGAGCAACATGTGTCCATGTAAAAGCATCATTTTTCAATAGATCAGTTAATGGAGCTGCAATCTTTCCATAATCCTTGACAAACTTGCGGTAGTAGCCAGTCAACCCAAAAAAACCACGAAGGCTCTTGAGTGTCTAAGGATGCGTCCAATTGTTCATGGAATCGATTTTGGCGCGATCTACGCGAACCCCTTGTGTTGAGATAATGTGCCCGAGATGCTCAATTTCCTTCCATCACAAAACACATTTAGACTGCTTGGCGTGGAGATGATGGTCAGAGAAAAGTTGCATGACAAGATCCAGATGCTGGAGATGTACATCCCATGTTTTACTGTAGATGAGGATATCATCAAAGAATACCAGAATGAATTTCCACAAGTAGGGCCAAAATATTTTATTCATTAAGGCCTGGAATTTGGAAGGAGCATTAGTGAGGCCTGTAATGACCATTTTTCAAAATTCTATTAAAATGCCAATTTTTCCACTTTTTCCCCAATTTCGACCTTTGACTAGTTTAACTGTTTTGACCTCCAAATCAACCCAAATGCTCCCAAATCTTCTGTAGGAGTGTATGAATAGTATTTAGACTTGAATATCAGGTTCAGGGATGCTTTATGGCCCTCCAAATACTGCTGCAAACTTGATTTGTATTCTGATCAATATATGTAATTTTGACTAGTAATTTGTGCATCAAATCCCCCCGGGTAACACTGCAAATGGCCTTCCAAATGCCTCCAAACTCCCACGAATTTATGAAAAGAGGTATATAATGTGTTAATTATGTGATTAAGGTCTCATATGCACCATTAATTGATTTTTACTACTGTTCTAACTCTCTCACATTCAACAACAAAATCCCCCAATTCGACCCTTGGGGAAATTGCACTATTTCACCTCCCAATACAACTAAACTGAGTAAAAATGCTTCAAATGCTCAAGTACAGCACATGAAACTTGTAGAAAACATCCATGGCAGTATATTGATCACAAATATATCAGAGAATCATCGATCCATTCAAAATAATTAACATTATAGTGTCATACATGTTCAGATATCCACATCATCTTTTTCAGGATCTTGCATGCAATTAGGGTTTGCATACAAATTCTAGGGTTTGCATGCATTTTGCATGCATCCTAGTCACCAGTTTGATGCCTCCAACACCTTAGCCACCTTATTCTAGCACCTGGGAGCCACTTACTTCAGATTTTTAGCCCTCCTAGTCTGGAAGGCGCCCACTTCTCACCTACTGCCAGAGAAGGGCGCACTTATTCACCTACCACTGCAGCTCCACTTCAGTTACATTCAGTTAGCTCCAATTCTCCCCGATTTGAGGCTAGTTTCACTCCCGACTGACTGTTTCACGTCCGTTGGACCTCCAGATTGACTAGATGACTTGTTCTGATTTCAGTTAGCCTCCCATGCGCCCCCCACTGAGCCTCCTTCCCTTAATCAGTGCTACACACTTCAGTTACACTTGTTACACTCAGTTAGACTCAGATTGACACCTGGATGACTGGTTCTTGTGCATTTATGAGCACCACCGATTGATGATGATGACTCCTAGTTGGAGTCAAGCTACTCCATTCAGTGATTTGAATGACCTTCTTAGGCAATTCGAATTGCTCACTCACATTATCAGATTGTATTGTAATTATTCACCCTTATTGGGATATTGAGCACTGCTGCATGTTTTGCACAGTTTTACACCATATTTTTTATGTTCATCTGTTGTGATTGATTTACTTGTTCATTAGATTTGCTGTGACTAATTTTACATGGTATCAGAGCCATTGCAGGGACAAGATCTCTTTTCTACAGGTGGTTCTACAAGAAGATTTGAGTGAATTGCTCAAAAATTGCAAAAAGTTTTGGCATGAAATATCTCAAGGGCATTCGCTCCTGTGCATGCAAAGCTTGAAAATACTTCCAATACCACTCCAGAAGCTTGCGTTTCCACATAATTCCTGGATCTGATACATTGGACCCATTCAACATTGTTTGATCTCCAATCCCAGGTGTGATGCAAATCTAAAAGGGTGGATTGTTTGACCTCATTGTTCTTGGTTTATTGTGATTTGCAGGTTTATTGTCTCCATCAATTGCATTCTCTACACTGTGCATGCAAGCTCCTCTACATCAGTGTGCACTCGCTCCTAGCAATGGAATACTCTTCTTCAAAGCCTATCCTCACCCCATTCAATTATTTTGATTGGAAAGATGATATGGAGATCATATTACGTTCAAAAGGTTACTACTGAGTCACTCTTGGTCTTGAATTGGAGCCAAACAATCTGTCAGATAGAACCAAACACTACAACAAGCTTGATGAAGCTTATGGTCTTCTTTGTCTCTCCATCTCCAAAGATCTTCACTTCCATCTTAGCGGATTGAAGACTCCAAAAGCTATATGGGAGCAACTTGAAACACTATTTGGAAAGCAGGATGAGCTTAGGGCTTTTCAATTAGAGAATGAATTGATTGCCCTTAGTCCTGAGAATTTCGAGAACATCAATGAATTCTTCACAAAATTCAAGAACTTGAACTTACAGTTGAAGAACAGTGGAGTTATCAAAGAGGACAAACAATTGATCCTCTCCATTCTAAGCAAGCTTGGTAAAGATTATTCGGTATTTGTCTCTACTTTCAATTCCGGTCAGCTAACTACCCCGAATTGGAAGATGCCTACCTTGAATGCCTTCATTGAGTCCGTCACAAAAGAGCATGACAAGTTGATTCAAATGGGGTCCATAAGCTCCAAAGACTCAGCCCTATATGTTCAAGGACCCAATATCCCGAATGGTAAAGGAAAGAAAAAGAAGGAGAAGCCCAAATTCGAGCCTCACAAGCAAAGAGAGAAAGGCAAACAAACGGATGCACCATCCAGTTCGAAGTTCAAGCAAAAGGGCAAAGAAGGTAACCAAAAATCTAAATGTACTTATTGTAAACATGGCTTTCATCCCGAAAGTTCATGTATGAAGAATACTATAGATCAAATGGCCCTCCTTTTGGAAAAGAACAACATAACCCTTCCTGACGGTGCAAGGAAGAAGGATAGGAATGATGATCATGAAAGAGGACAAGCACTCATGGCAACTATTTCGAATCCCACTACTCTCTTGATAGATTCGGGTGCATCGAATCATATGGCTGCAAATATTGATTATTTTTCTTCATTCGATCCAAACAGCTCCATCCCCATCCATTTGGGAGATGACTCAAAAATTTCTTCAAAGGGCAAAGGTACGATTCATGTAGATCATGGAAGCTTTCAGAATGTTCTCTATGTGCCTTCCTTGGCTTCAAATATTCTTTCTGTGTATCAAATTACACACACTGGTGAACCGAAGCAAGTTACATTCAGCCCTAATACAGTTGAAATTTTTGATATCAAAAGTGGAAGACTTGTTGCAGTCGGAAAGGCAAACCACACTGCAAAATGCTATGAGTTTTCATACTTTATTCCGCTTGCAAAGTCCACTGCTCTTCGCACACATGGTAATGAGGTTAGTAGGATTTGGCATGAAATATTTGGGCATCTTAATTATAAGTATTTGCTGCTGCTATCAAACAAATCCATTGTAGATGGTCTTCCACAACTCCATTTCTCGAATGGAATATGCACTGGTTGCATTATTGGGAAGCACCCCGAGCACAGATTCGATCGCGGCAAAGCTAGCAGAGCTTCTACAGTTTTGGGGTTGATACATTCTAATATCAGTGGTCCGCTGCCCCATATGTCATTAAATGGTTCAAGGTATGTTTTGACATTTATTGATGATTTTTCCCTCTTTACATGGGTATTCTTTCTCAAAAACAAGTCAGAAGTGCTTGGAAAATTCAAGGATTTTAAGGCTTCTGTTGAGACCGCCAATGAGAGAAAGATCAAAGCTCTTAGATCTGATAATGGTGGAGAATATATTAAGTCCGAGTTTCTACAACTTTGTGCCCAAAGTGGAATTCAAATCCAACATACAGTTCCCTACACACCCCAGCAGAACGGTGTAGCGGAAAGGAAAAACCGGTCACTAAAAGAGATGGCTACATGCATGATTGAATCAAAAGGTTTGGCTGCAAATATTTGGGCTGAAGCAATCAATGTTGTTGCATACATACAGAACCGTGTTCCACATTCATCTGTGAAAGGTATGACTCCTTTCGAAGCATTCTTTGGTCACAAACCGAATGTGTCAAATTTGAGAGTTTTTGGCTCTACTGCATGGGCTAGAATTCCTTCCAAGAAGAGACGAGCTTTGGATCCACAAAGCATCGAGTGCATACTGATAGGATATGGGGAAGAATCAAAATCATATAAACTCATGGATATCAGATCTAAAAAGATATTCATAGAGCGCAGTGTGCAATTTGAAGAACCGCTTCAAGAATTGCAACTAGTCGAGGAAGAGACTGTCGATTCACCGCCTTCACCAGAAGAAGATCCATGCAGCGATAATGAAGGTATGAGTTCTGATATTTCTGATATTTCAGCAACATATTATGATCATGACATATCAGGTTCGGAATCTGACCATTATAATCCTCCTCAGTTACCAAAGTGGGCCCAAAACACTCTCCAATCTACTGGTTCGAACCTTGGAAATCCTGCTGATCCAAGACGAACAAGAGAAGACTTTCAAAGAGCGGGTATGGCACTTTCTATTGCTGATCCATTACTTCCTGATATTTTTTATTTGATGGCTAGTTCAGATCCCACATCATACTATTCTTCCCACCGAGATCCGAGATGGCAAAGTGCCATGGATGAAGAGTACAGTTCTCTTCAAAAGAACAACACATGGGAGCTAGTTTCTCTTCCACCTGGAAGAAAATTAGTGAAGTGTAAATGGGTCTACCGCACGAAATTTGCTGCTGATGGTTCTATCAGAAAATACAAAGCAAGGTTGGTGGCAAAAGTTTTCTCCCAAGTCCAAGGGGTGGACTACACTGAGACTTTTGCACCGGTTGCAAAGATGGATTCCATCCGCCTTGTTTTGGCTATTTCCGCATCCAAGCACTAGGAAGTGCACCACATGGATGTGAAGAGTGCATTTCTACATGGAGACCTTGCTGAAAAGGTATATATGCAGCAGCCAGAGGGCTACACATCAGATCCATCATTAGTTTACAGATTGAAGAAATCTTTGTATGGGTTAAAACAGGCCCCAAGAGCTTGGTACGCAAAGATGGACTCCTTCCTTCTTTCTCAGAATTTCCAAAGATGCAAATCTGATCCGAATGTGTATCTTCAGTGAGTTAAAGGTAATGTTTTGGTTATTGTACTTTATGTTGATGATCTTCTCATTACTGGTAGCACTCTTACTTCAATAAACAAGCTAAAAACTGCCTTAAATCTAGCTTTTGACATGAGCGATTTGGGCTTGCTGAGTCACTTTTTGGGCTTGGAGATAGCTCAAAAGTTTGATGGGATCACTATATCTCAGCAAAAATATGCTTCCGACCTATTATTGAAGTTTAATATGGCTGAATGTAAGGCAGCCCCATTCTCATTCCTCTCAGGAATCAGTCTTAAGGAGGGAGATTCTACACCGCTTGCAGATTGCAATATGTATCGACAGTTGATTGGTTCACTACTTTATTTGACACACTCAAGGCCTGATATTTCATATGCCGTGAGTGCCGTGTCAAGATATATGCAGCAGCCAAATGAGCTTCATTGGCGAGCATCTAAGCAGATCTTGCAGTATGTGCAAGGTATGAGACAGTTTGGCATACATTATGCTGCAGATTCTGAGCTTGATTTCATTGGTTTTACTGATTCAGATTGGGCAGGTGATAGCATTGATCGGAAGTCCACTTCCGGTTATGTTTTCATGATTGGTCATGGTGCTATTTGCTGGTCCAGCAAAAAGCAAGAAGCCATTGCACTTTCTTCAGCAGAGGCAGAGTATCGAGGGGCAGTCAATGCCTGCATTCAGGCAGTTTGGTTGCAGGGTATTCTTTCCAAGTTTGGTTTTGGTGGCACTACTTCGACTGTCCTATTTCGTGACAATCAAAGTGCTATCAAGATCTCCATAGATCCAGTTCAGCAGCAGAGGACCAAACACATTGAGATTCATATGCATTACATTCAACAGTTGGTGCATGACTGCACCATCATTCTGCAATATTGCCCTACTGATGAGCAAATTGCAGACATCTTCACCAAGAGCTTCACTGAGAAGAAGTTCTCTTACCTCTGTTCACTGTTGGGGGTGAGTTCCATCATGGTGGAGACAGATTGATCCATTATTATGCTTTAGCTTGAGGGGGGGCTTTCTTCCCAATGGGTTTTCCCTCTTTCCTCACTTAGTTTATTTTCAGCATTTTTTGGATTATTGTATTGGGGTGACCTTTGGTCTTAGTTACCAGGGCCACACATTATTTTTTGCACATCATAGTCTAGCTTGAGGGGGGGGTGTTCGGATATCCACATCATCTTTTTCAGGATCTTGCATGCAATTAGGGTTTGCATGCAAATTCTAGGGTTTGCATGCATCCCAGTCACCAGGTTGATGCCTCCAACACCTTAGCCACCTTATTCTAGCACCCGGGAGCCACTTACTTCAGAGTTTTATCCCTCCTAGTCTGGAAGGCACCCACTTCTCACCTACTTCCAGAGAAGGGCGCACTTCTTCACCTACCACTGCAGTTCCACTTCAGTTACATTCAGTTAGCTCCAATTCTCCCTGATTTGAGGCTAGTTTCACTCCCGACTGACTGTTTCACTTCCGTTGGACCTCCAGATTGACTAGATGACTTGTTCTAACTTCGGTTAGCCTCCCATGCGCCCCCCACTGAGCCTCCTTCCCTTAATCAGTGCTACACACTTCAGTTACACTTGTTACACTCAGTTAGACTCAGATTGACACCTGGATGACTGGTTCTTGTGCATTGATGAGCACCACCGATTGATGATGAGGAATCCTAGTTGGAGTCAAGCTACTCCATTCAGTGATTCGAATGACCTTCTTAGGCAATTCGAATTGCTCACTCACATTGTAAGATTGTATTGTAATTATTCACCCTTATTGGGATATTGAGCACTGCTGCATGTTTTGCACAGTTTTACACCATATTTTCTATGTTCATCTGTTGTGATTGATTTACTTGTTCATTAGATCTGTTGTAACTAATTTTACAATACATCAATGCATTGGGGAAATTGACATTGTTTGCTCATTAATCAATAGTTTTGCATACAACCAGTGGGTATTTCGACCTAATAATTTCTGAATATTAATAACAGAGGATATGAAGCTATTACAATTAGAAATATATAATGAGAAGCTCTCTCAAGAAGCACAAGTGCTCACCAAAAACTCTCTCCCTCAAGGAGCATGAATATGCCTTCAAAACTGGAAACGGTGGAGAGAAAGTGCTGCACTAAACCAAACCATGAAACTTCCTGTAGCTGCTACCTGCAAATACAAACTCCATTAAAGCACCATGAAAGACCTGAGTGGCCTCTCCAAACACCAACTTGGATGGGAATATTTCACCCTCGAAATTGGCTAAGGCAAGAAACTAGTCATCCACTAGCTCTCTCCTCACAAATGCATTTTTTTTCAAATCATCAAAAGCCATTCTCATACTTCATTTCTACATTTTATAACCAACATTAGCCTTCTAAGGGTCGAAATCCTCTCAATAGATTCAATATATTTCCATTTAGGAAATATTCCACATTTGCCACTTGTCTCCTAGTTCCAACCTTCCATCTTCTCCCAAATTCGATTTTGAGTCTCTTTGGCTTCTCCAACTCCCAAATTCACCTTCCTTGAGCGTATTTTTGGTGCTGACATGTCATAGTGGTCAGATGTCAGAGGTAGGGTCTGCAATTTTTCATAGTTGTCATAGATGCTCCATCATTGGTGTCATAGGGGCTAGGGAATCTAACCCAAGTGTCCACAAACTTCCACTTTGACTCTTTATCTTCCATGGAGGTTACCAATCCTTCCCAATTCGACCTAAGATGCTCAATGACGTGTTATTACTTACCAACTCACCCAAGAGTGTTCACATTCCCATTAATTCGAATTTGCAAAAGAGAGATACCATGTATTATGAAAAATCAAGCTAGCGTGGGTCCCACATCCTCCATATGTCTCCAAAACCATTTGTCACCTAGGATTTCTCTTGAATTTCTTTATTCACTCTATTTATTAAATACTTAAACCCTTCTAATGTCTAAACATCATTTATTAGCTTCCTTATTACCATTCCACATGTGCCCATCCAACCTAGGAAACTAGTAGGATTGATGGGATTGTCTTACTATGAAATTATTGGAATGGGGACATTACAAGGCCAAAGGGCATGACCAAAAAATCATAATGGCCATCATGTGTGCGGAAAGCGTTTTTAGGGATATCATCCTCATGAACCCGAATTTAATGATACCCAGAACGAAGATCCAACTTGGAGAAAAATTGAGCCCCATGAAGCTCATCAAGAAGCTCATCAACAACAGGAATTGGAAACTTATCCTTGAAGGTGAGGTGATTAAGTGCTCGGAAGGCAATGCAGAGGCACCATGACCCATCTTTTTTGAGGACAAGAAGAACTGGAGAAGAAAAGGAACTAGTGCTTGGGCAAATAATACCTTGCTTCAATAAGTACCGAATGAGCATTTCAATCTCCGTTTCTTGGTGAAATGGGTAGCGATAGGGCCTAATGTTGGGAGGAACGCTGCCAGGAAGGAGCTGAATAGGATGGTATTCTGGCCTTGAAGGTGGAAATCCCACTGGTTTAGCAAAGACACATGTATATCGATCCAGAATGTGTTGTAAATCCAAAGGAGTAGTGGAGACCGCTGATGGTTGCATCTGAATGGAATGGATCTGAGCGATGACACCATGTGAATTCTTCTTGAGGAGTTTTTCCATGCGATGTGAACTGATGATGCTGAGAGACCCTGGTTGTAATCCTGTCAATGTGTTTTTTTGTCCATTGAGGGAAAACTGCATCCAAATTTCAGCAAAATCCCATAAGATAGGGCCAAGTGTGCGTAGCCATTGAGCACCCAAAACCACATCACATCCGCCTAAGGTCAAGGAAAACATGTCAGAGCGCAAGGTATAATCTCCCATAGAGATACGCACATTTCGACACTTCCCTTTGCAAGGTAAGGTGCCCCCATTGGCAACCATGACTTCAAAGTTGGAGCAAGGATGGATAAAACAATCAGCTTGTTTGGCGATCCGAGGGTCAATGAAATTATGAGTGCTACCAGAATCAATGAGTATTGTAAGAGGAAGCTTCTTGAAGTAACCCCTGACCCGCATTGTTTGGGGGGTGGTGATTCCATCTAAAGCATGGAGAGATATCTCTGGCTGGTCATCCTGAGACGGAGGGTCAATAGGCGGTTCCTGAATGTCGACCTGAGCATCCATTGTTTCTGGATCTTCGTCACCAATTTCAGAGGCAGGCGGAGAATCCACATCCAAGAGATAGAGCTTTTGTTGAACACATTTATGTCCCCGAGTGAATTTCTCATCACAATTATAGCAAAGCCCCTTTTCTCTGCGTGATTGCATCTCGGTTTCAGACAAACGCTTGATAGGAGTTGGTCGAGGAGCCTGCAGTATGGGTGGTCGTTGAGAACCCATATTTCGGAAGGGAACAAAAGTGGGCTTGGAGCGCTGTTGGGCTGCAATCTTGTCTTCTGCCAACTTAGCCAACCCTAGGGCTTCCATCATTGTGTTGGGACATAACATTTTGACCTTAGAGCGGATGGCATCCTTTAGACCACTGATAAAACAACTCCGGTAAAATTCATCAGACAATCCTTCAGTGTAGTTGGCTAGTTTCTCAAATTCGGTTTGATACTCTCTCACAGTGCCAATTTGGTGAAGTTTAGTGAGGGATCCTGTGAAGTCATCAAAAGCACTAGGACCAAATCGTTGCAAAAGGAGCTGGAAAAAGTCTGGCCATTTTGGCTCTTCATAAGCCTTGATGTACCGATGGTACCATTGAAGAGCTTTTTGTTCCAAATGAAAGGATGCAAGCGGAACTTCATTGATATCAAAAGTATTATGCAGACTAAAATATTGTTCTGCACGATAGATCCATCCAGTTGGATCAGTACCATTGAAGCGAGGAAAATCAAGCTTCGGACCACGAAAATTGCTGGAAGAAGAGAACCCATTTTCTGATGAAGACTCGGACTGCCGTTTGTTGTCCATAGCTGAATGTTCAAGATGGAGGCCGAGAAATTTTTCATCCAGATCTTGGAGTTTGGCTTGGATGGCTGCAAGTGCTTCTTCCATGGCTTTTGCTCCTACACGGGTGACAACCATAACCAGGAGTTTTTTTTTTCGTTTTACTGGGTAGAAAAACAAAAACAAAAACTGCTTTAGTAAAGGAAAATATGGATTTGGGAAAAAATATGAAGGGTAATTGGGGTTTGACTAGGTTTTGTACACTGTCGAATAGACAGGGAAGCAAAAAATGAGGATTTGAGAAGCGGGGTGAAAGAATGGGAAAATTTGGAAGAAGGGGACAAAGAAGTAGAATTCGAAAAGGAACTATGTGGTAAAATTTGAAGGTGATTGGGTGAAATATGAGGAAGTTATGGAAAACCCTAAAAATAGACAAATGTGGGATTTCGGGCTTTGGGAAGTGGAATTGGGGATAGGGTCCTTAGGAATGAAATATGCAGAATGGGATGACAGGGGTTCCCCAAAAATTTCAAGGGAAACAGAGTGAAAACAAGGGAGATATGGAGAAACAAATAGATCTGCAACGGCCCGAAAGTGAGCGGAAACAGAGAGATCTGAAACGGCGCCGAATGGATTGAAAACGGCTGGATCTGGAATGACTTTCAGAATGGATATGAATGGTTGGATCTGAAACAGCGCAGCAGTGATCAACAACAGTTCAGTTGAAAATAGATATGGACCACAGGTTTGTGTGGCTTCCTAACAGTTCAGGGGTTTCACTCGACCACCAATGCTGTCTGACGGCTTGCGTATTGGGGCAATACCCCTCACTCCACGGCTCAGGTAAAACTGATAACCACTTCGCCACAAACGACAACTCTTGGTTTACCTCAAGGGTGGGAACTAGTCAATCAGGTAGGGGTCGTTGCCCTTTTCGCTGGCCAGTCCTCTCAATGGGCCAGCTACTTCAGGGTTCCTGTGGTACTCCTCACAATGAGTTTTAGGGCTTATGCCCAAGTACTTCCCACAGTTAAGCAGATAGGGATTATTCCCAAATCCGAACCTGCAACAGATGCGAAAAAAAATTTGGCAGAAATTTCACCCAACGAGCCTAAGAAAGTGCTCTGATACCAGATGTGAAGCACCTACAACAATTAATTAATAAGAATATGTGAAATAGCAGAAATGACAGAACTCAGAATCCCTTTTATATTGATCACAGGCCACTTCGAGGGGGCAACCTCCTTTGAGCAAGCTCAATACAAATAACTTCACGGCTCCTTCATAGGTCTCAACACACACTTATATACTAAGTCTAGGCGCCAATACTATGGGTCAAAACCATGGGCCACTACAAACTATGGATCAACAATACTACGGGCGACTTACAAAGCATATGCGCCAACAACAATAACATAAACTATTGATCAACAAATACTACGGGACGGCTTACAAAGCATATGCATCCAACAACAATATACTAACAAAGTAAAGACATGGGTTCCTAACAGTCGATGATTTTCCAAAGTTGACCCCAATGTGCAAAAATTGCACACTCCCTTATTGAGCAAAACCCTAGTTCCCAAGATGTACCTACAAGGTGACACCCGAGCCACAGGACCAGAGAAGAGGGGCACCCCTAGCACTATCCGGACGTCCTAAATCCAACGGAGTTGACGGTTCATCGATCCGAGCCATGGTCTTAATTCTATGCCTCCTTCCGTCTTGCATCCAAAAGGCCTTCAGGGACACTTACTAGATACCTATCGGGGGCATAGAACTCCAACCGTGCAACAAAACCTAGTTCTGTGGATTCTTGCAAGTGTGTCTAGGGAGGTTTGGTTGGGAATGCTAGCCACAAGTTCCAGGTGGATGATTTTCCAAATTTGACCCTAATGTGCAAAAATTGCACACTCCCATACTAAGCAAAACCCTAATTTCCAATATGGACCTACAAGGTGACACCAGAGCCACGGGACCGGAGGAGAGGGGCAACCCGTAGCACTATCTGAATGTCCTGAAACCAACGGAGTCCATGGTTTGTTGATCAGAGCCATGGTCTTCATTCTATGGCTCGTTCCGTCTCGCATCCAAAAGGCCTTTAGGGACACTTGCTGGATACCTGCCGGGGGCATAGAACTACAACCGTGCAGCAAAACCTGGTTCTAGGGAGTCCTGCAAGTGTGTCTAGGGAGGTTCCAGCTGGGAACGCTAGCCACAAGTGCTCGGTGGATGATTTTCCAAAGTTGACCCCAATGTGAAAAAATTGCACACTCCCTTACTGAGCAAAACCCTAGTTTCCAAGATGAACCTACAAGGTGACACATGGGCCATGAGACTGGAGGAGAGGGGCACCCCTAGCACTATCTGGACGTCCTAAATCCAACAGAGTCGACCGTTCGTCAATCCGAGCCATAGTCGTCAATCTATGGGTCATTCCGTCTCGCATCCAAAAGGCCTTCATGGACACCTCCTAGATACCTGCCAGGGGCATAAAACTCCAACAGTGCAACAAAACCAGATTCTGGGGAGTCATGCAAGTTTGTCTAGGTAGGTTTCGGCTGTGAACACCAGCCATAAGTGCCCGGTGGATGATTTTCCAAAGTTGACCCCCGTGTGCAAAAATTGCACACTCCCTTACTGAGCAAAACCCTAGTTTCCAAGATGGATGTACAAGATGACACCGGGGCCACCGAACCAGAGGAGAGGGGAACCCTTAGCACTATCTCGGTGTCCTAAATACAATGGAGTGGACGGTTTGTCTATCCGAGCCATGGTCTTCATTCTATGGATCGTTCCATCTTGCATCCAAAAGGTCTTCAGAGACACCTACTGGATACCTGTCGAGGGCATAGAACTCCAACCGTGCAACAAAACTGGGTTCCAAAGTGTCCTACAAGTGTATCTAGGTAGGTTCTGGCTGGGAAGACTAGCCATACCTACCCGGTCGATGATTTTGCAAATGTGACCTCAATGTGAAGGCCATCCAAATTCGCTAAATGGGTTCATTTCTCGTCCGGAAGCCCGTGGGCATGTGTGGCCACCGTGGATAGGTCCACAATGGCCACGTGGACCTGTGGGAGCTGACGAAATCCAATTCCACTCATCGGTTTGGGTTTTGTGCCCCTGAAGCAAATCCCCAAAGTGTCCCTGAATGGCCCCGGGGTGCCCGACTAGAATGCTTGTAGCACCCGAACCGTGGCTTGGTTCACATATCTGTCAATTTCGGTGGGTCTAGGATGTCGATTTTTAGATAGGGGACCCCCCGCAGCGTCCCTTGAAGAACCAGAAGTGGTGCCAATGGGCCATTTCCATAGCTAGGGTTTTGCTTAGTGAGGGCCATTCCAAATTTGCTCAAGGGGGCCATTTCTCGTTCGGAGGCCCTCGGGTGTGCGTGGCCATCATGGACAGGTCCACAATGGCCACGTGAACCTGTGGGAGCCGACGTAATCGAAGTCCACTCGCCGGTTTGGGTTCCGTGGCCCCAGAGCAAATCCCCAACGTGTCCCTGAATGGCCCCGGGGTGCCCGACTAGAATGCCCGTAACAGCCAAACCGTGGTTCGGTTCAAGAATCTGTCGATTTCGGTGGCTCCAGGATGCCGAGTTTCAGCTAGGGGACCCCCCATAGCATGACTTGAAGACCTGGAAGCAGTGCCAATCGACCATATCTGGAGCTAGGGTTTTGCTTAGTGATGTCCATTCCAAATTCGCTAAAGGGGTGCATTTCTCATCCGGAGGCCCTCAGGCATGCGTGGCCACTGTGGAAAGGTCCACAATGGCCACGTGGACCTGTGGGAGTCGACGGAATCCAATTCTGCTCGCCGGTTTGGGCTCCGTGGCCCTGGAGCAAATCCCCAAAGTGTCTTGGAATGGCCATCACTGAGCAAAACCCTAGCTCTGGAGATGGCCCATTAGCACAACTTCTGGGTCTTCAAGGCATGCTGTGGGGGTCCCCTAGCTGAAACCGGGCATTCCGGATCCACCGGAATCCATGGATTCACGAACCAAGCCACGGTTCGGGCGCTACGAGCATTCTAGTCGGGCACCTCGGGGCCATTCACAAACACTTTGGGGATTTGCTCCGAGGCCAGGGAACCCAAACCGAAGAGTGGACTTGGATTCTGTCAGCTCCCAAAGGTCCACGTGGCCATTGTGGACCTATCAATGGTGGCCATGCACGCCCGGGGGCCTCTGGATGAGAAATTCACCCCTTTAGCGAATTTGGAATGGCCATCACTAAGCAAAACCCTAGCTCCAAAGATGGCCCATTGGCACTGATTCCGGGTCTTCAAGGCACACTATGGGGGGTCCCCTAGCTGAAACATAGCTCAGACCCATCAAAATCGACGGATTCGCGAACCGAGCCATGGTTCGGACACTACGGGCATTCTAGCTGGGCACCCCGGGGCCATTCAGGGATACATTGGGGATTTGCTCTAGGGACATGGAACCAAAACCGGTGAACGGAATTGGATTTTGTCAGCTGCGACAGGTCCATGTGGCCATTGTGGACTTGTCCACGGTGGCCATGCACGCCCGAGGGCCTCTGTACGAGAAATGCACCCCTTTAGCGAATTTGGAATGGCCATCACTGAGAAAAACCCTAGCTCCGGAGATGGCCCATTGGCATCGCTTCCGGGTCTTCAAGGGACACTGTGGGGGGTTCCCTAGCTGAAACTCGACGTCCTGAACCCATCGGAATCGATGGATGCGTGAACCAAGCCACGGCTCGGGCGCTACAAGAATTCTAGTCAGGCACCCCAAGGCCATTCTAGTGGTGATAACAAGTTTACTTTCTATTGAGTCTGATACTACATCCAGGAGCCGCTCAAGAAACTTTGAGATTGAAAGCTCTATAATTTCAAGATACTGATTCAACCACTCATATAGTTTCTCACCTTCTCGAGGATCTAAATTTATAATTTCCTTCTGGGTAGATTCAGGCATTCTCGAGGATCTAAATTTATAATTGCCTTCTGGGTAGATTCAGGCATGGAATAATATTTGGCAGCACTTCCAAGTTCCCGAGACCAGCACTTCCAAGTTCCCGAGACCATTTGGTTAGCCACAATATGTGCGACTCCTTTGACGAAATAAAAATTATGGTGTGGACAGTAGCATTTGATACACTAGCCAAATCTATGTTGTTGGAAGAACTTACATATTTCAACAAATGAGCGTTTTGCAGGTGACTTGAAAATCCCTTCCAATTTTCGCAACAAAACAAAGAAGTTCAATGTACAGATTTTCAGGCAAGCTTGTCAACCAATCAGACAACCGAATACAGGGATATAACCATGCCCAAAAAATTAAAGCTATTATAAAACTCTTGTTTATCAAGATAAGGATGGACTATGTGTACATTACGAGAATATAGATGAATGAATTTGCTTTGATGAACTTGTCCTCTTGCTTTCTCCAGAATGCGTTTAAAAGTAGGGAGTATTGTCCGAGCTTCTATTGGTTTACATAAACGTTTATTCCCAAAGCTGATGTCACATAAAACCACTTCCTTATCTTTCAATTGGGTCTGAATGGCATCTCTAACTTGTGTTAGCTGTGGACAACGAGTAATATGAAAGGGAAAGTACCTATAGGCCCAAGTTTTTGATGATAGAGGTGAATTACCACTTATCAGAGCACGAAATGTTGGACAAAAGGCTAATGGAACACAATGAAGGATTCCCTGGTTCCACTTGTTATTGAAAATGATACTTTCTCTTGACGAAACTAGTAAAAAATCTACCTATATTATAAATGGAAATCCTGTTACAATTTCCGTCGGAAGAAAAGCATAGATACCTGCAGCCGCCATATTTCCTTTTGTAAACCACTCGCCCATCAGAAAATCTAATGTAATAGCCCATTTCCCAACATCTTTCCTCTACTCAACCCTACGCTCGTTTTCCATGGGAAATCGCTGCCTCCACATGTAATAACTACATTGTTTTGTCGAAAATTGATCTTCTTCTGCTAACAAATGCAAAATGAAGGATTCATTGTCATTGCTACAAGAAGTTCTAAGGTCAGTTTCTCATACAATAGAAATTGTATAAATCCTGCTAAGATCGATATTTTCCAGCTGGAACCTCCCTAGCCACACTTGCAGGACTCCACGAAACCAGGTTTTGCTACATGGTTGGAGTTCTATGCCCCTAGTAGGTATCGAGTAGGTGTGCCTGAAGGTCTTTTGGATGCGAGATGGAACGAGCCATAGAATGACAACCGTGGCTCCGATCGACAAACCGTTGAATCTGTTGGATTGAGGACGCCGAGAAAGTGCTAGGGGTGCCCCTCTCTTCTGGTCTCGTGGCCCCGGTGTCAACTTGTAGGTCCATCTTGGAAACTAGGGTTTTGCTCAGTGATGGAGTGTGCAATTTTTTCACAATGGGGTCAAATTTGAAAACTCGTCCACTGGGAACTTGTAGCTAGCGTTCCCATCCAAAACCTCCCTAGACACACTTGCAGGACTCCTCGGAACTAGGTTTTGCTGCACGGTTGTAGTTCTATGCCTCCGACAGGTGTCCCTGAAGGCCTTTTGGATGCAAAATGGAACGAGCCATAGAATGAATACCGTGGCTCCAATCGACGAACTATCATCTCCGTTGGATTTAGGATGTCGGGATAGTTCTAGGGGTGCCACTCTCCTCCGGTCGCATGGCCCGGGTGTCACCTTGTAGGTCCATCTTGGAAACTAGGGTTTTGCTTAGTAAAGGAATGTGCAATTTTTGCACATTGGGGTCAACTTTGGAAAATCATCCACCAAGCACTTGTGGCTAGCATTCCCAGCCAAAACCTCCCTAAACACACTTGCAGGACTCCCCGGAACCAATTTTTGTTGCACGGTTGGAGTTCTATGCCCCCGACAGGTATCCAGCAAGTGTCCCTGAAGGCCTTTTGGATGCAAGACGGAACGAGCCATAGAATGAAGACCGTGGCTTTGATCGACTAACCATGGACTCCGTTGGATTCAATACATCCAAATAGTGCTAGGGGTGTCCCTCTCCTCTGGTCCCGTGGCCTGGGTGTCACCTTGTAGGTCCATATTGAAAACTAGGGTTTTGCTCAGTAAGGGAGTGTGCAATTTTTGCACATTGGGATCAACTTAGGAAAATCATCCACTGGGCACTTGTGGCTAGCATTCCCAGCCGGAACATGCCTAGACACACTTGCAGGACTCCCTAGAACCATATTTTGCTGCACAGTTGGAGTTCTATGCCCCGGCAGGTATCCAGCAGGTGTCCCGGAAGGCCTTTTGGATGCGAGACAGAATGAGCCATAGAATGAAGACCGTGTTTCCTATTGACGAACCGTCGACTCCATTGGATTCAGGATGTCCAGCTAGTGCTAGGGGTGCCCCTCTCCTCCAGTCCCATGGCCCTGGTTTCACCTTGTAAGTACATCTTGGAAACTAGGGTTTTGCTCAGTGAGGGAGTGTGCAATTTTTGCACAATGGGGTCAAATTTGCAAAATCGTCCACTAGGCACTTGTGGTGATGATGATGATGGTGGTGGTGATGATGGTGATAGTGATGAGGATGATGATGATGATGAGGATGGTGATGATGATTGATATGGTGATGAGGGACCTAGAGATGACAATGATGATGAAGATGGTGATGATGATGAAGGCGTCGATGATGATGGCAATGGTGATGAAGATGATGATGATGATGATGATGATGAAGATGGTGATGATTATGGAGATGGTGATGAGGGACCTCCAAAAACTCAAGCATTAAAATGGGTGAGGTAGGTCTAAAGCCTCCCTCAAGGACATTTCCAACCATTAGGTGACAATGATGAACATGTTAGTGCTACTCAATTAGATGATGAAGTAGCTCAAGACAATATGGAAGTTGTTGCATCACATGAACCACATACATATTCCCTAGAACCGATTCAAAATGACACTATTGAATTGAATATGATTGAAGGTTGTGAAGTGGCAAGAAGCCTCAATGAACATATGACATTGCAAAGCCAAAAACCCTAGCATGAATGGTTATCATAAGCCATGATGTATATGAATATGAATTGTGTTACTAACGCTAATGAAAAAAGCCTTAACATGCCCTCGTTGTCAACATATTTGAACAACAATGAAATTATCCATTATTATGTGGATGAAGGCAATGAAGAACCAACTCAAGAAGCGAATGAAGAAGAGTCATAGCTCCCAAATGATCCTCATATTCATCCAAGTACTAGACAAATATTGAAACAATTATTAAATCTCCAAATGGAGAGAGTGGTAGAGAAAATGGGGGCAATATCCAGATTTGGGTGCTGCAGGCATCTTGGTAAGACCTAGGGTTTGAGGATCGAAATTCCAAGATAAACATGTAGACTTGGATTCTATAAGTTGAGTTCTCTAGTGGTGTACGTGTGTGATGTGGAAAACCCTTCGAATAGTGATCCTATCCCACTCGGAGTCCAAATACCCCCAATTGAGGGTACGTGTGGTGGTTCATGGATTCTAGGGCTAGATGTTAGGATATCTCATCATTCAGTATGTGCATTGCATGCATCTGCATGCTGCCGAGTCACCAGTTTGATGCCTCCAGCACCTAGTCCCCAGTCTGCCAACACCCCAGAGCTACTTTCCACCCAGATTTAGCCCTCCTAGCCAGGGAGGTGCCCACTTCTCACCTTCCACTGCAGAAGGGAACCTTTTCTCACCTACCAGTCAGTTTCACTTCATTTAGTTAGTTGTCTTTCCTTGATTTGAGGCTAGACTGACTCCTAACTGTTGTTACCACTCCGATTGACCTCCCATGAGCCTTGAGTACCTATTATGAGTGCAATTAACCCCTCATGCGCCCTCCACTGAGCCTCCATCCCTAGATTAGTGCCATTTACCATCAGTTACACTTATTACACTCAGTTAGACTAAGTTTGACACCTGTCTGACAGTTACTTGTGTATTGATGACCACCACTGATTGATGATGAGGACTCCTAGTTAGAGCCAAGCTATGCCATGCAGTATATTTGAATGACCTCCTTGGCTAATTCAAATTGCTCACTCATTGTCACAGTATTGTATTGTAATTCTACTATTCTGGATTATAGAGCATTGATGCATCTCTCTTGCACAGTTTTTTACTCCAAATTGTTTTACATCTTTGTGATTGATATTCTTGTTCAATAGATCTGTTGTGACTAATTTTACACTAGATTGGGTTAATAGGGCTAGATTAGGTTTCTAGGATTCTAGATTAGTTTCTAAGGGTTAGATTAGTGTTTCTAGGGTTAGTTTAGCTTTCTAGGATTTCTAGGGCTAGATTATGTTTCTAGGATTCTAGATTAGTTTATGAGGGTTAGATTAGTGTTTCGAGGGTTAGTTTATCTTTCTAGTATTTCTAGGGCTATATTATGTTAGTAGGGTTATATTAGTGCTTCTAGGGTTAATCAAGCATGAATAAACAATCACATGGATATAAATCATAACTCAGACATCAAATAAACGATATAAGATAACGATATCAAATAAACTATCTAACATGAATAACATTAATCGTGCATGAATAAACAATCACATGGCTATACTCTATACCTCAGTCAATTAGGCCTTCTGGATCTTCTTGGTTTTTTATTGTCTCGAACAACCTCTCATGCTCCGCATGAGGTAGTAAGTAGCATACCTTGTTTGATGACTTCGTTGACATTGTCTGTAGTTGGATGTTTGTACCCACGATCAAGTGCGTAAAGTGATACACCCGCGACCCTGGTATATAATACGTGTTTGTGTAGCCATTGCTCTTTGGTCCCTTTCCATCCACTGTAAGATATTCCCCCTAAACAACCATCGAGCCAGTCAGAAAGGTAATTTCTTCACTATCCGTTAATGATGCAAGGAGGGTTTTGTTCCTTTGGATGCATCGTGCCAACCAATAATTCATCCCAATTGCACTGTCTGTCGGGGCGACAACTATGTAGATGTGTCTTGCAAAAATGCATTTTAAGGTCATATTCCAACAAGTAGTGGTTTGATAACTTGGATAATTACAAAAACAAGGAGGGAACTGGGATATGCATGCAGAAATGTTTACCTGGCTATACAAGATCAGATATATGATCATATTCATTTGAAATAGAGGATTGGCCTTCCTCTAACTAGATTGTTTCAACAACTGCATGTGGGACCAATGCAAGTGATACATGATCCCATTCATCAACCCAATCCATTGATTCGCACTCATCCAACTCACAACTGCTGCAAGACCCACAAAAGAAAGCAAGTTTTTGCATCCATATTTCAAATAAGGGGTTGTTTGAGCTTCGAACCGAATGAAATCCACGAGTGCCTTGCACAGTAATACAACTATAAGAACGCGATCGATCTATATTGACTACATTCCAGAAAATTTTGACAACATGTCCTCTACCGGTTGGTATGTGTTGCTCCGTGGTTCGATCTGACATTTTTTCTTTACACCATCGAACTATGGATTCGGCATTCTGAATATGAGGGCCTCCCATGCACCTCATCTCCTCCCTTCATAGGGAAGTTTTGAGACATGCTCCAGCCCTGTCGTGCTCTCCCTTTCCATGCTCGATCTCAAAATAGTTCCATACATGCAGCACATCATAAGTCTTGTGCAAAATACTCAACCATTGGAAAACACGTGCATTTTTGAACTGGCCTACATAACCGTCTGACCATATCCAATGCTAATCCATCTGTATACCTCTCTCCTTCAGCTGATCATAGAAAATTTTGAAGCAATGTTGCACATAATGCAGGTCGTGGCACCTGTCATCACTGATATAGAAGTTGGTCTCTTTCAATATTATCCTCATGTCGTTGCTGCTCTCTGGCGTGTGCCTGTACGTGATATGGACCATTATGTTAACCTGGTCTAAATGGTAGTATTGACTTTGAATCTCATTATGTGGCTGTAGGGTGTAGTTTTCCGCAAAGTCCACAACTGACAATATTGTGCCTTTGGGAAAGGTGTCCCTGCACTGTCTGTACTGTTCATCCTGCCATCGTGCTACATAGACGTGATGTACATAATGATCGGTCTTTTGGTAGAATTCCTTCATGAATTTGCAAATTTGTACCTGGTGCCACAAAACCAAGGGAATTAATACAACGTGACATTTTCAATTTGAATATATATGTACAAATTCAACATGTATAGTGTGAAAGTATGCAAACTTAGATTACCTGTGACTTCACCAATGCAATTTTTTTGCTTTCCTTCGAACTATCTATTTGATATGTTATGTACTGGAAGTTCTGCATTTCTACTAACATCCTCCCAAATTCGTGCTCCGCGGTTGCGTGGATGCAACGGCTCAATAATGCAAATCCACTGCAACTGGAACATGTCCCATATAAACATGACCTTTCATAATATTTTTGTCTTTCAGGTCTTGGACACATTATGCTATGTATAAATTCTATGGATTCATTCGGTGGTTGTAACAATGGGAAATCCTACACAATGTTAGTATGCAAACCACAAAATATATGTCTATATGTATCATAATAGTACTCAAATTCTACATGGTATCTACAACAACATGTATTGCGATCATTGCAAATTCTAACATACCAGGGTTTTCAATTTTCAAATGACCTTTGGCCCAAGTTCAATTGTGTGTGCTCATTCTTGAACCTTTCATAGAGTTATGTTTTTATCGTGTCAAGGAAGTGCTTCACATGGGGTTCACCCCCCCCTAACACCTTTTCTCAACTTTAAAACATCTCTTTGATTCGATGACGATCTAGTGTTATCATGCCAAAACTTTTGCACTAGTTCTTTAATAGCATCAATGAGCTTCATGTCTGAACAAGGTAACCTACCAACAAAGGCCCAACAATCTTTTTGGCCTGGGGTCTCAAGTTTTTTTCTAATGAAAGAATACTTTTGAAGAGTCTTTCTATCTACTTTAAAGATTTTACATGTGTGTGAGAGTAGGCGATGTTGCCATGTGGATTTGTCTACAATCGATTCCGACAATACACGACGGGCCGCATTAAAATCTTTTGTATGAGAAGTTTTTCCAATCAAATTAAATGCGGATTGTAGATTTCTAACAACATGATTGTTGGCCTCTGAACTTCTAACTACCTTTATGCCCAAAATTCTCCTAACATGAACTAGACAATGTGATTTTAACAAAGCAAGAAACAATTGACATTTTGCTGCATCGGTTTTGGATTCAAAAAAATATTTGATTATCTTGCTACAATGGAAATCAATAGTGCATTCGGGCATCTTACCTTCAAGTCCTAAAAATGAACTTTCATCCACATGAATACGTCTGGGAGTTCTTCATCGTCTAGTTGATAGTCGAGGCAAGGGATTCGGTAAGGATGTACGAGTCTCGCCAGCGGTTTGTTGTGGCCCTTCGTTCACAAATTGGTCCTGCAAGGGAGTGTGTTTGCCATGTGTGTGCTCTTCTTGGGGAGGTTTCCAGTTAATAACTTGTTCAACATCCATCCCTTCATACTCGACATCAGGAAATATTTGATTGACTTCAACCACTTCGTCATCGCTTGTTGATGGATCTAAGGCACTAACATTTTGATTTCTATGGTTTTGCATGTAGAACCTAGCATTTTCTCTTATCTCATGGGCCTTTTCAAGAGGCAGACGTGTCCTTCTAGACTTTCTTTTATTATTACGTATGTTTCCCATATTCAATGCATTTTTTGGAAGAAAAAAAATATCACCCCTACAAGAATGAACAACAAACAAGATATTAAAACTCGATGTGCATGATTATTAAAGCTCGATGTAGCAATTTATTATGTACAACATCTAGTGAGAATGTTTTCATATAATCTTAAAATCTCATGCTCACTTCATTTTCATGGTATGGATGAGGGAAAATAGCCCCAAAAGACTAAGAATTTTCAATTGTTTAGGTGTTTGTGTGAGTTGTTGTAGTGAAACCATGAGGAATTCAACAAATGTTTGCCTACTAGATGGAGGAATGTGATTATGAAATGTTATTGGTGGTGATGCAAGTAATTTTTTTTATTATCTTCATGAAAGGTTGAAAGCATTGCTTGGTGCATGTTGTAGTTTTTTTTTGGTAAGATGTTTTTATTGTCTATGTTGAAGATTAAGAAGACTAAAATAGATCTATCATACAATTTATGAGGAAAAACCAAAATAGATGCCATTCAAACAAGTGAATGAAGACTAAAATACATTTAACAAGATAAAATTGTCACCATACCTCAATGATTATGATTGCTCTTTGCTTCAAATGTAAAATGCTCCTTTGATGTGTCCACTATATGTAAGAAGAGTTCATGTGTGTCCAAGTAGCATGAGAATTCAATCCAAGAAGCCAAATAGAGTCCAACTATTGTGTATTCACTCAAATGATCCAAATAGATCCCAAGAGGTGTGTATTCAATCCAAATAGCCAAATAGAGCCCCAAATGTTGTGTATTCTATCCAAATGGTCAAGGAAGCACCAAATGGTGATGGAATTCAACATAAAATGGTGATCTTGTCGGACTGTGCAGCGCAATGAAGCAGGGAGAAATTGCAGGAGAATAGCACGGGTGTTTTTCTAAATTTCATCTTCAGCAGGGACTCGCACACGCCAAGGAGCACGTGCGCGCATCTACTGAACGTTGTATAGTTCGGTGGGTAACGTTCACTACATTAATCACCCAATAAATTTAAATTTGTCGGTTTATTCTTAGAGCCACTCCCCCATAAAATCCTTTAGGCCCTATTCTAACCCATAATCCCTAAGTGCATTTAAGTGCTTCTAGGTGTTTAGGGGTGATGATGGAGATGTTGATGAGGAAGAGGGAGATGACAATGAAGATGAGGAGGATGATGTAGATGATGATGATGCAGATGGTGATGATGATGGTGAAGATGATGATGATGATGATGATGATGATGATGAATATTTCAAGATGATGATGACGATGGTGATGATGACGATGAAGATGATGATGATGATGGAGATGTTGATGAGGAAGGGGGAGATGACAATGAATATGAGGAGGATGATGCAGATGATGATGATGATGGTGAAGATGATGATGAATATGGTGGTGATGATGATGATGATGATGATGAATATGGCGATGATGATGATGATGAAGATGAATATGGTGATGATGATGATCACGACGCTGATGACGTTGATGATGAATATGGTGATGATGATGATGATGATGAATATGGTGATAATGATGATGATGGTGAAGATGATGATGAATATGTCAAGATGATGATGATGATGGTGATGAGGACATGGTGATGACGATGATGAAGATGATGATGATGAGGAAGGGGGAGATGACAATGAAGCTGAGGAGGATTATGTAGATGATGATGATGAATATGTCAAGATGATGATGACGATGTTGATGAGGACATGGTGATGATGATGATGAGGGAGATGTTGATGAGGAAGGGGGAGATGACAATGATGATGAAGAGGAGAACGTTGATGATGATGAGGAGGACGATGATGATGAGGATGAGGATGATGGTAATGAGGATGATGGATTGTGATGGTGATGAGGATGATGATGATGAAGATGTTGATGATGATGTTGATGATGATGATCGTGATCATCATCATCATGATCATCTTCAACACCATCATCATCATCATCCTCATCACCATCATCCTCATCTCCATTATCATCATCTTGTTCATAATCATCGCCATCATGATCGTGATCATCATCATCACCATCTTCATCACCATCATCATCATCATCCTCATCACCATCATCCTCATCTCCATCATCATAATCATCCTCATGATGCTGAGGATGATGATGATGAATATGGTGATGATGATGATGATCAAGATGGATATGGTGATGGTGATGATGATGATGATGATGATGAAGATGAATATGGTGATGATGATGATCACGACGTTGATGACATTGATGATGATGATGATGAATATGGTGATGATGATGATGATGATGATGGTGATGATGATGAAGATGATGATGATGATGATGATGATGAATATGGCGATAATGATGATGATGTTGAAGATGATGATGAATAGGAGAACGATGATAATGATGAGGATGATGGAGATGATGATGATGGTGATGAAGATGATGATGATGATGATATCCATCATCACATATTCTTTGTCATGATGAGTACGACGATGAAGATGATGATGATGATGAAAAATATGATCATCATCAGAATCATATTTGTCATCATCGTCATCATCATCATCATCATCGTCATCATCATCATCTGATTCATCATCATTTTCATAATCACCATGATCATCAACATCTTCGTCATCATCATCATCATCATCAAAATCATCTTCATTGTCATCATCATCTTCATTAAATTCATCATCATCATCACCATCTTCATCATCATCATCATATGATCATGGTCACGATCATCATCATCATCATGAAGATCATGATGAAGATGGTGATGATGATGATGACGAAGATGATGATCATGATCATGATGATGACGATGATGATGATGATGATGATGATGATGATGATGACGAATATGCAACACATCATCCTCATCATCATGATCATATTCATCATCATCCACAACATGATCACCATCACCATATTCATCGTCGTCATCATCATCATCATCATCCTCATCATCTTCATCATCATCCACAACATGATCATCATCACCATATTCATTGTTATTATCATCATCATCATCATCATCATCATCATATGATCATGGCAATGATCATCACTGCCTTTGTCATCATAATAGTCATCTTCATCTTCGTCATCATACTCATCATCACCTTCTTCCTCATAATCATCATCATCATTGAAATATTCGTCATCATCATCATCGTCATGATGATGATGATGATGATGATGATGACGAAGATGTTGTTGATGATGATGTTCATGTTGATGATAAAGATGATGATGAATATGCAACACATCATCATCATCATCTTTGTATTCGTCTTCATCATCATCTTCTTCTTCATGATGATATGATGATGATGATGATGATGATGATGATGATGATGGTGGTGGTGGATGATGATGAATATGAGTACGATGATGATGATGACTAACGGAGATGATGATGATGATGATGATGTTGATGATGAATATGATGAGGAATATGCAACACATCATCATCATCTTCATCATCATCATCAACTTCATCATCATCATCATTGTGAGGACGAGGATGATGATGAGGATGATATGATGATGATGATGATGGTCGTGGTGGATGATGATGAATATGAGTACGATGATGAAGATGATGATGTTGATGACGAATATGATCATCATCATCATCATCAAAATCATCATATTCGTCATTATACTCATATTCATTAGTCATCATCATCACCATCTTCATCATCCTCATCCTCATCCTCATCATCATGTGATCATGGTCACGATCATCATAATAGTCATCTTCATCATCCTCATCATACTCATCATCACCATCATCCTCATCATCATTATCACCATCGTCATCATCATCTTCATCATGATGACGATGATGATGATGATGATGATGACTAATGGAGATGTTGATGATGATGATGTTGATGATGAATATGATGAAGAATATGCAGCACATCATCATCTTCATCATCATCCACAACATGAGCCACAACATGATCATCATCATCATCGTCATCATCATCATTGTGAGGATGAGCATGAGGATGATGATGATGATGATGTTGATGACTAATGGAGATGATGATGATGATGACGAATATGCATCACATCATCCTCATCATCATAATCATCTTCATCATCATCAACAACATGATAATCATCATCATCTTCATCATCATCATCATAGTCATCATTGTGAGGACGAGGATGATGATGAATATGAGTACGATGATGAAGATGATGATGATGATGACTAATATGATCATCATCATCATCAAAATCATCATATTCGTCATCAACATCTTCATTAGTCATCATCATCGCCATCTTCATCATCCTCATCATCATCATCATATGATCATGGTCACGATCATCATTGTCTTCGTCATCATAATCGTCATCTTCATCATCCTCTTCATACTCATCATCGCCATCTTCATCATCATCATCATTGGCATCTTCATCATCATCTTCGTATCGTCATCATCATTGATGATGATGATGATGATGACAAAGATGTTGTTAATGATGACGATGAAGAAGAGGGTGATGACGAAGATGATGATGATGATGAGGGTGGATGATGATGAATATGAGTATGATGATGAAGATGATGATGATATTCATGATCATTGTACTCATCATCAACATGATCATCATCATCACCATCAATGGTGATGATGAGGATGATAATGATGATGATGATGACGTTGACGATGAAGATGATGACCTAGATGTTGATGATGAGGAGGAATAAGAGGGTGGTGACAATGATGATGATGGTGTTGATGATGATGATGATGATGATGACAAAGATGATGATGACGATGATGATGATGACGAAAATGATGATGATGATGGTGATGAGGATGAAGAAGATGATGATGATGGAGATGAAGATGTTGATGATGATTATGATGGTG
This sequence comes from Larix kaempferi, assembly GCA_027924585.1. Taxonomy (NCBI): domain Eukaryota; kingdom Viridiplantae; phylum Streptophyta; class Pinopsida; order Pinales; family Pinaceae; genus Larix; species Larix kaempferi. The sequence goes on from BSBM01000118.1 coordinate 4,842,724, forward strand.
ATGAAGACGATGATGATGATGATGAAGAAGATGGTGATGATGAAGAAGATGATGATGATAGAGATGTTGATGAGGAAGGGGGAGATTACAATCATGATGAAGATGGTGATGGTGATGGTGATGATGATGATAATTAGATGATGATGATGAATATGATGATGATGATGATCATCATCATCATCATCATCTTTATCACCATCATGATCATCATCCTCATCACCATCACCATCATCATCACCATCATCACCATCATCATCATCATCATCATCATCATCTTCATCACCATTGTAATCATAATCAAAATCAAAATCATCATCACCATCACCATCATCTCATCATCATCATCATCATCAACAACAACATCTTCATCATCATTGTCGTCTCCCCTTTCCTCATCAACATCTCCATCATCGTCATCTTCGTCATCATCACATATTCATCAACTTTATGTATCCCTCGACAAAGTAAATTAAATAAACCATATAAAGGGCTACAATAACGCATACACACACCTACGTGTGCATGCATTTAGGAGTGCATACGCGCACCTACACGTGCGCGTGATTAGGTAAGTGTGCACTCATTTGCGCGTGCACGTATGTTCGCGCACGTGTGTTGGAATTAAAATTGTTTTTGGCGCCCTTGCAGGCTTGGAATTAGCTTCAGATTGCACCTTTAGGCTCGCTCTGATTAATTTGTTATTTATGGTAGAACACATCAAATGCTGTAACTTTCTATTTTTCACAACTAGTTTCACATATCCTCCACGAGTTTGCTGCAGATGAAATTGCACACACTTTTCGAGCTCTGTGTGCAGATTCTAAATATATAATTTTTTAATACATCTATTGTTGTTTTCTATTTTTAATTCATTTTTAACTGCACTCATGTCAAATTTGTAAAAAACATAGGTCATTTATTTGGCCTATAACTTTTGATTGGCTTACCTATTTCGAAAATGGAAAAGAACCCACACAAAAGCATGAAAATACCTACAACCTAAAAAAAAGTGTTTTGATTATTTTTAGACCATGATATGGTAGCTCAACACTTGACCATGTCGTTTTAAGGCTTCACTAACTTCAGTAATTTAAAAAATATATAAAATTGACTTTTAAAATTTTGGAAAAATAGCCCCGCACAAGATTCGCCTATTGCCTATGCCTCTACGTATTTTTTTTCTTGTAAATTGAAAATATACATAGCAAACAAGTGGCTCAACAAAAACATGTGCGTTATGTTTGAGAAACAAAATAACATACCAATCTTCGAAAAATGACATTTTGGGGTGGTTATACCACTTTTCCATAAATAAAAGTTATATATTCCGGAAGGTCATCCGTTTTTCTACGTTTCATCTTTTTACACCTAATCCGAAAAAAATTTGTAGGTACCTCTAATAATTCATTTTAATGATAATATTTCTGTTTTTCCAGAATGTCATTGCAACTAACGTGTCATAATTGGGTATCATTACCTTGCACCAACCCTGCACAAAACACAGTAATTAGGCCATGACCAAGTCCTTCAAACTAGATTGTCCCATGTCATTATATAATTTTCCAAGCAAAGACAAAAAAAATAATAATTCTCATAAGGATGCACGATTTCCAAAGTCTCTTATACCACCATTTTGATTGACCCTTATAATTTATTTGAGAAATAGCATCATAAGCAATTTTGGCATTTACCTGTCTTGAAGCACCATTCTAAGCCCATACTAGTTGATCTTCTTCTCCATTCAGTCTTATACTAGCTCTAGAGAGGGAATCAATGTATGTAGTCCATTCTTTAGCCCAATTAAATACAAGGCCCAAATCCTCAACCATCAACTAATATGAACTTGTACCTCTCAACCAGTTGGGCTTCCTAATTTCATTCAAGGTGCAAAATCCAAATTGATCTGCCAAATATTCTCTGAGATATGGTGAAAGTACAAAATTTTCTTCATCACCAATGAATGGGTTCAACCCCATAAGTACTTGATTATATTCACCCACTCTCTGTGTAATCCACCTACTGATCCAAGGGAGAGTTCGAGCAAGACTGTTCCAGAAGTTTGATACACCACTAACGGATTTAATTGGGTTCCTAACCCATTGAGCCAATGACTTCTGGTTAAGGTATTTAGATCACATGGAGTTCACACATTGAACTTCTTACATAGCACCATCGTTCATAGGATATTAAAGAATATCCATAATTTCACAAAATATTGGAAAATGACTCCTAATATTGTATTGTTGAACCCCCCTCCCAATACACCTTTCCAATTAAGAAAACCCCTAGTTTCACCAGATATTGTAGGTATCGATTTTTTATCAACCCATTTTTAATACCCCCTTTATATCATATTATCAAATTGTAACAAACAGAAGCCCTAGCGCATGTTAGTATAAGAAAAGATGATGCTAAATAAAATAATAATATAGTGCTAATAATGATCCCACCAGGATTACGAGGGCGACTGGTCAATTTGTAGCTTTGGATGGTGGAACACCCAATGAAATATTAATGGAGAAGAAAAAATGTGTAAAAGGAAACCTGGTCAAGAGATCAACACAACAAAGAACGTAAAATATTGATAGTCCAATAGTCAGTGAAATGCTTAGAAAATATGATAATTGCATATGTTTCACACCATAGCCTGCCAATATACCAATTTTGCTCATGTTTTCTACAAGATAAATAAATTAGAGATATGAATTAGGCCCATGATTTGGAGGTATGAATCCATTCCATGATTTAGAGGTTATTCCTTATCCCACCCAAATAAAATAACCCCCAATATTTATATTACTATGTCAAATTAAAACCCCCCCCTTGACCCCTTAATACAAGGCAATATACTTTTGAGTGTTTTAGGAGTATTTAAACCCCCAATATGAATGGACGTGATATGATATTGCCTCGCTAGTGAAGCCCTATGATTTAGATTTACATACTTCACTCCACAATGTTGATGTATATGTAACTTCGGAATGTATTTCATATATGTATATTGTACTCCTATAGAGATGGTATTATTCCTCTATACAGAAGTGTTTTTGTATTCCTATAGAGATGTTATTATTCCTCTATACGGAAGTGTCGTCATTTATATTGTAAGTGTCGTAACTTATACTTGATGGGTTATTAGACCACCCTATTGGGTGTCGGCCCAGTCAGCATTATGTTATGTGGTTAAGTTAAGGCCGACCTAGTAAAGGTTATTAGGCAAGTCAAGTCAAGTATAAATAGAGTGCGGGAGGCACTCTATTTCATCATTCTATTCTCTCACACACTCTTTGGAGAGAGGCGCACTTATGGAGGAGAATAAGCTGCTGCTAGGAGATGTCTATCTCTTATGCTTGGGTTGTATCATTGCTCTATCTATCTCTGAGGAAGTTATTGGGGTTTTTCACCTTTATGGTTTTCCCCAAGTAAACTTTGTGTCTCTTGTGTACTTGCATTATTGTGTCCATGATTGATATGTTGTAGATATGCTGTACATGTTGTTTTCACAGTTAAAATCCTAGATCAGATTGAAGTAAATTCTGAAAAACTAACAGGGTATTAGAGCTAGCATGAAAGAAGGCATGGTATGGCATGTATGACACTTGTTGCACTTGCGATGCTAGGGCTTGATATAGAAAACACCAGTCATAGTAGAAATTTCTCTATAAATAAATGTTGGTGAGGTTTCAGGGTCTGAAACTCATACACGGAGAAGATAAGATCCCCATGTACCTTGTGTCCAAAGGAAAACCTCTAATTCGTTGTACTGTGTGAGTTATGATCTGTACAATATAGGGTTTTTTCCTCTTCCATATCTCAGTAAAAAACAGGTGACCTTGGAAAAAAGGTCATAACTTGGGCTAGGAAGCTCCAAATTAAATTTAGTAAAATGTGACAGGTAGTGCACGGACTGAACCTTCTCAGGTAACGTTTTAGGAGGCCGAAACTGAACCAATGATACGTGGCACACCGTACAAGTTCGCTCTCTTATTTTATCCCATAAACGGGTCACGTTGCGACACTTGGCATAAATATCTCTCAGAGAATCCATTTGAGGTCAGACCTATGGGGCTGGAAAGATGACAGGTCGGGATACCACAGGAAACGTTTTCAGACCCTGTGGATTGAAACGTTCAGAGTTACACCAGAAACAATCAGGTACATATTTCTGTCAGAACATAAATTTTTTTAGCACCTTCATTCATGGCTTCCGGAATTTAGGGTTTCGAAGAAAGTTGGAATTTTTGCAATCAGAGACCACGGCTGAATGCTACTCATCAAAATATAAATTTAGAGACCAATATTAGAATTTTTGGTTGGGAAGAAGGCCCGGCTTGATTAGACCCTAGTTCGGAACTTTGATCAGAAAAGTGGAAAATTAGGGCTTCTGCAAAAATGGGAATTTTTTGAAATCTGTGACCACGGCTGGAAGCTCCTTAGAAAAATAGAAGCTTAGAGCTTTGGGTCAAACTTTTTGATTGGGCAGAAGGGTGGGATTTATCAAACCCTAGTTCGGGGTCATGTCCAGTGAATCTAGAAGTTTCAAAGGCAAATTTGAGGGGTGAAACTTTGCAGTTTTCAAATTATGAGTGTACCAGCTTGATCAGCTCATCAAGGCGCATATTTCTATCCTTTCGGAAGTTTGAAATGAAAAGTTTGAATTTTTAGAGTTTCTCTGGCAAATGCCAATCGAGCTCCAGATCCAGTTCCTTCAAATCAAGTGGATTGGGTTAATCCTAGAAGAGAATGGATTGGTCACCTACATAAGTGAGGAAGTTCCTATTTCAGAGGGAGATGAAGCTAATGCCTTACATAAGAAGATTACAAGAAATCTCGACAGGTATGACTTATCCAGGTATGTTTCAAGATTTGTTCATGATTAAGTGTATGGTATGTTTGTCTTCATGTTATTATGGTTAGTACAAGCTTGATTAAATTTAGACTTGTCATATCACCTTAATAAAATTATGAATGCATGATAGAAGATATTCATTGATTAGGGTGTTGACACTTATGATTGTACTAATGCATTATGGTGTTGTATGAGGTTTATGTTGTCCTCTAACATGAAAGGTACACCAAGAAAGAAAAATCATGTTCTAGTTCAAGAACATATGATCATGATGACATGAATACAAAGATTCATCCATTGTCATGGATCACTTAGAAGATCTATTTACGAGGTATGTATAACTTGGTTCTATAATGGTCAACCTATGAGATATGCAGGTTACTAGCACAAGTCATTGAAGAGAACAAGAAGACAACATGTGGGTATGTTAGACATAACTAGCTAACATGTGGGTATGTTTTTCCTATATCAAGTTAGAATCCTACCTTGTGTTAGAATCCCTTATATAAGTATACTTGGTATGATTGGTTATGTTTATTCATAAAGTTAGAAATGTAAGCAATCAAGGGTTTTATGCATATTGTTACACCAAAATGTCGTCACCCTTGTGCAAGTGTCGCAAGTGTTGCAAGTGTTGCAAGTGTCGTCATCCTGACCTAGTGTCGTCACCATGACCGTTGTAAGTACCGTCATTATGACCAAGTGTTGTCATCATGACCGTTGTGATAATGTCATCATTTTGACCGTTGTGTAAACTCTTTGCTATTTTACCTAAACCCATTTTAGAGTAAAAACACATCCCTAAAGTTTCCCATGACTGGAGGTCTTAATCGACCTAATTTTCAAGGTCGTCACAGTCTGCCTTTGTGCAACATGTGACGTCATAAGTTGTCCTACTGCAACCTGCGATGATGTCAGTTATTTGGATAAAAGAGTATCTTCTAGCCCATTCTCGAAGGTGAGTGATGTGGAGGCCTATCCCTAGACTCTAGGTGAGGTGGCATTTCGGTTCCTAACCTTATGGAAAGATCCCTTAACCATCTCCCCCTAATCCTCAACCTATCCTATCTCTTTAGCCCTATATAAACACCCACTCTCTCCATGGGAGGGGGGAAGGTCTATGGTACCCTTATGCTGGTAGAACCCATATTGGTGATTAGGAAGCTTGTACCATATTGGAGGCTTGGCTTGGACATGTTGGATGGAGGATGCGACGTTGAGGCTTTGGTTGTAGCTTCATCTTTTCTATGTATTCCCATTTTTATACAGTTAATATAATCTCTTTCATAAATGTTGTCTCGTTGATTATGTTTAGAACTTTCTTCCTCAACTGTTAGTTTAGATCAGTTATTGTTTAGATATCTTGTATTGCTTGTATCGTTTCCATATTGTCTTGACAGGTCTTGCAGCTAGAGATCTGACGACCACGAGACTTGGAGCAACAACAAGGAGAAGGATTTGCGATATGAAAGGTATGATATCTAAGTACTCGATCTGTAACTAGATTTAGGAAATGAGTTTTATATTCTGTTCTATTTGTTCTAGACTCGCATTGAGCTAAGGAGATCATGCCTTAGATCCGTATTTGGTAGATTGTCCGTTAACAAATTTGGCGACCATACTGGGGAATGAACATTGTTTTAGTTTTCAATCTGAATGTCAGTTTTAGTTGATTGCTTTTCCAAGCCATCTTTTTTCCTCTTAAGCCTTTTCACCATCAGATCTTCACTTTAAAGAGTTTGGTTTCCTTCCTTTGAGTTTGTACTTCCCATTTGCAGACATTTTTATGCTCATTATCTGGAGAATTGGTTCATTTTTGGACTTAGATCTAGCCTATCGCACCTGGTCGGTGTACCCAGAGTGACACTGTGTTGTTTTTTATCTCTGTTCTTTGCCTGTTACTCTATCGTTGCATCCCTTACATTGGTATACTGCGACGTCGTCGCACTTCCCGCACTAGTGAACTGCGACGTCACACTGTGCATAAGCACAGAGTGCGTCGATCTACCATTTTTTGCCATACAGGCACCTTTTCTCCATTTCTGATTTGAGTTTTGGTTTGTTTGCAGACTCCTCTGCACTGTACCTTCCAGGCAGAGACCCTTTTGTCCAACAGTGTTTTGTTTGGCTTGTTTGTATTGGTTTTTGGGTCTTTTTGAGATTTGGATTCATTATTGGCCCCTTGAGTAAAAACTAGTGTTTTTTTTTATATTCTTAAGCAAAATGGGTTCTATTTTTGAAAAAAAAATCCCCCTCATAGCCGGGGGGGGGCCATGAATCGTGCATTATTCAGTCGTGTTGACCCATCTCAGGTTATTGACCCATCTCAGGTTTGTGGTCTCATGCGCCCTTTTCTAAATGATTTGTATTCCAAACTCACTAATGCGCACCTTTTGGTCAGTTATCTGATTGTGTCTTCAGTTAACTAATATTTGTTTGACTTTAACTGAGTTTGGTATCTCTGGAGCACTGATAGAGGTGACAATTCCTATGCTAGATATACTAAGACTCCAATTCTCCTAGGTGATTCGAATTCTCTCCATTGTAACATCATTGTTGAATATACTGGTTATTGGATCATGTGACATTATTATGTTCCTATCTGAGTTCTCATGCATGATTAATTGTATGCTCGTTTTTACTGAAATTTTCAGTGTAATTCATCTTTTTTGCTCATTCTTCTCTGTGATGTATACCTAGCTCCATGATCTACTGAGAATTATAATTTCACATGGTATTAGAGATTTGTTGAGCAAAGTAATCTTCCAGAGAGTTTTTTAGATCTTTTTTGTGTAGGTATTCTACAATAGCTTCCATGAATCTGAAAGCAATTCCTCCTCTCTCTCCATTCAACTATGATGAGTGGAAACCAAAGATGATAGCATATTTGAAGAGACAGGGTCTTTTTGATATGTGTACTAATGTTGTGAGATATTTTGCTTCTTATGAAAAGGAGAATGATTGGCTAAATGAATGTCACATATCCTTTGGAGCAATGTGTATTGCTATGTCTCATAGTATGTGCTAGCTCGTGGAAACTGTTGAATATCCAAGTGATCTATGGGCCCAACTAGAAAAAGCATTTGGAAAGATGAATGAAGAGATTGGTGCAAATTATTTGGAGAATAAGCCTAGTGATACCTCCTTAAGTTTTCTCTCTAATTATGTCTCAACCTCAATCATCTATCATGATGAAGTTGTTCAAGATGAAGAAGATGCTGCAGTTTCAACACAAAAAGTTCACGTTGAAGACATTCCTTCCTTTTTTTCTCTAGAATTTAAAGATACTTTCGAATTGTCCCCTTCCCATGTATCTAACACAGATGAAAGTGATAAAACTAATGAAGTTGATCCATTTAGAGATATTATCCATTCCTCAGTCATGTTCTTAATGTATTTTATTTTGAATTATGAGAAAGTATGTCAGTTACTACTCTAGATGTTGAAGAGAGTTTCAAATTCTCTACTTCCCATGGTTCTGCTGGTATGAAGAATGATGATCTACTGAATGTTTTTGAGGTTAAATCAGAGTTTGTAGGTGATGCACTCACCCTCCTTGTTCAAATGGAGTTCAAATTTATATGCAACAACCACCTAGTTTTATCACCTCTAAAAGTTCAAGTTTGGCATACAAATTTAACAAGTATTTATATGGTATTAAACAGGGGCTTAGAGTTTGGTATGATAAAAAATATACTTATTTTTTAAGAATGGTTTCAAACTGTGTAGATCTGATCCAAATCTATATGTTAATTATGTGGGTGATGATTTCCTCATTGTGATTCTTTATGTGGATGATCTAATCCTTACTGGAATCCAACATTCATTGATACATGAATGATCTTAAACACCAATATGAAGTGACATATTTAGGCCTATTGCATTATTTTTTGGGTCTTCAAATTTGGCACATGGCTAATGGTATCTTTGTTTATCATCCTAATTATGCTTCATATTTACTAGTGCGATTTCTTTCATATGAGTAATTGTAATCCTTCACCAACACCATTTCAATCCGGAGTAAATTTACCTGTTTATTGTGATACTCCTCTTGGTTATGCCACTCTTTATTGTTAATGTGTGGGGGGTTTGATTTTGACACACAACATGCTTGATGTCTCTTTTGATGTTAGTATGATCTCCGGGTTTATGCAAAAGCCTCATGAAATCCATTGGAAAGAAAGCAAGAGAGATCTCATATATTTACATAGGGCATTACATTATGACGTTTTCTATTCTAGTAGGGCTTCAGTTTCACTTCTTGGATATACAAATTATGTTTGGGCAGGGGGAAATTTAGATAGAAGGTCTACTGCAGGGTATATATTTTATCTTGGTTCAATTACGAAACAATCTACCGAAATCAGACTTAAGGCATGATCTCCCTAGTTCAATGCTAATCTAGAACAAATCAAACAGAATTCAAATCTACCTTCCTAGATCAAATTAGAGATTAAGTGATGTAAACATATTACCTAGAAGTTAGGGATGACCCTCCACCTCAACAAGCTTCTAGAAGGGCCTCGACGCTTCGATTTTTCACCTATAAACACCCCCAACACACCTTGCATGAAGAGACAGAGTGCCATTGAGGGTTCATGCACCTTGCATGAAGGGAAAGAGCGCCGGTGGCACACCGTGTCAGTGTGAAAAGTGTTCCAGCGCACCTTGTCTGAAGGGAAAGAGCATCGTTGTACTTAGAGAAGGAAAAAACCTAGGGAAAACCCCAAACTCAATGCACTTTAGCTAAGGGAACTTCAGGGATTAGGCACAAAGTTGACACATGCATCATGGTGACGAGATTTTGGTGTAACAGGATGCCCCCCAAAGCATGAAGATGGTAAAATAAGACAAGTGAAATGCTTTGAAGAGTGAAGAAATCGAAGGAAAGGATGTTGGTTGGAAGATGCTGCAGTACAATTGACTCAAATCATGACTCATAACATGGTTGTCGACCAATACATTGCAAATCCATGGTAGTAGAGACCGACTGAACACAATCATGGCTACTAGACACAATCGTAGATCCATGATGAGATGACAACACAGCCATGACCAATACAAAGTGGATCCGTGTAATATGACTCAAACAATCTCCATCGCAACCTGGGTAGAATATGACCTCCTTAGGGTCTTCAAGTCGAACCCGCAATGATACGAATCTATCCATGTGATTACAATGTTTTGGAGTCAAACATCGTAGAAACCACTTGATTACCAGTAATTGATGCATACCGTTAACAAGTGCAAGGGAAATCACCATTAATTTCGATGAATCCCAAGGTTTCACAGCACAAACCATCGAATGTGAATAAAGTACTTGTATTCGAACACTCGATGGGATCTTTCAATCAAGAGTCAATGATGTAAACTCATGTTCAAATCAAGGTAACTTTCCATTAAGGCATGCATGCCCAAGGTACTTGATTGGTTTCTAGATTCAATTTTCGAATGATGTGTTGAAGTCGACAAGGATGAATCCGTCAAAGGAGGGCCATGATGAATCCCCTATCATCGACACGAAACTCGATGGCAGATGTTTGGAATGAATCATATGGTAGAGTAATGTGCAAGACTAACTCAAGGTAGACCGACATGATGGAGGGTGTACTGACTGCAGATGATGAGTAATGAACATCTCTTGAACATGGGCATGGCATGACTTGGAAGTATTGACATGACAAGAATGATACTAACCCCCAATGCGACTGATAGTGGAAACATTCTTTGGATGACCCAAAGGAGTGACAAGACTCGTGAAACTAGTATGACTCGAAGACAAACGGATTAACCAAGTGCTGAATGCAAATGCAAATGAGTGCCATGTTCAAGAGCGACGATGTACTTCCGAAAATAAAGTGTAATGCAAAATCTTTCATTTTTCCCCATCATGGTTGATGAGTGCCCCATGTGTTTTTTAACGAGCTTGAGGAGGGTAAACATATGGTCGATATAGCTCATCTCATAAACAAGTCCAATCCCAAACGTTTTATGAACCTGGGAAAGGAGGGGTTCGTCCCATGACGGGCCCCTCAATGTCATAGTTTAACAAGTCCATAGAAGGTAAACTCGGCGTCATTTCATGTTTAGAGAGTCTGAAAAGAACTAAAGAAGACTCCAAAGGTCCTTTTTCATAAAGTTAGCCTCTTCGCCCTAAAAAGGGTAAAACAACGCGAGAGAGGAATCTTCCACTCATGATTGGCTGGAGTATTCCTTTTTTGTAAGTAGTATCCCCTGGTTCGAAAAAGGGGTAAATTATCACCAGGAAGATGATCATTCAAATACTTTTACAAGCGTGAACGCATCAAGTTCGCTTGGTGATATTTTCCTATCTAGGGAGTCTGAAAAGAGATTAAACAGGACTCCATGAAAAACTTTGTCATGGTTGATGACCAAGTACGATAAAAGAAAAAAGTAAACTTGACACAGTTCCTTTTCCATAAGTAGTCTAGTGAGGTTGGATAAAGTGATAAACCTATACTCGTTAGACACACCTTTTTACTCAAATTTTTAACGAGCACGACAATGGTATCAAAAGAACTCGGAACCTTTTTCATATTTGAACCAAAGCACGAAAAAGTAAAAAGTAAGCTCAAACCACTTTTCATGTTTCAACTAGAGCACGAAAAAAAGTGAAAAGTAAGCTCAATACCATCTTACTATTTTTAACGAGCTCAAAGATAGGTGAAAAGAATGCTCATGATGTCTTCTTCATTTTTTAGCGAGCTTGCAATAGGAAATAAACTATGCTCAGGATTATTTTCATGGTTTAAAGCGAGCTCGAAACCCAAAAGAAAGTATGCTCGAAAAGTATTCCCATTGGTGGATTTTTTCCCATCATGATATCCAAAGGTTGGTACATGCCCCCAGCATGATTGCTATAAGTAAGTGACTTAACTACAACTTGGTGTGGAGAGGCAATCGAGTTGACTTCAACATAATGTCTTGAGGTCGAAGACATGCCCCCCAAGCTTCATTTCATTCTCCTAATCTACATATTCACTCGATTAAACTCCTGGTTACTAATATGAAGATGTTTATCATAGATGAACAAAGATCAAATGGCATAGGAGAATGAAAAGAAGATTCAGGTACTAAGTCTATGGGAAGACTCCACTCAATGCAAAAGGATCTGTTTCATTTGTTAACGAGCTTGACACAAGAATAGAACTCTTCTCACGACCTGTTTCTTTTTTTAAAGAGCTTGACATAGAAAGGGAACTATGTTGATGAAGTTGGTTTCATTTTTATGCAAGCTTGAAACCAAAGGTAAACTATGCTTGGGGGTCTATTCCATTTTTTAACGAGATTGGAATCAAAGACTAATTTGTGCTCATGGGAACCTATTTCATTGTTTAACAAGCTTGACAAAGAAAGGGAACTATGCTCCTAAAGGGCCATTTCATTTTTTAACGATCTTGAAAGGGAATAAAACTATGCTCCGAAAAGGCCCATTTCATTTTTTAACGAGCTTGAAAGGGAATAAAACTATGCTCACACCGAATGGTTTCATTTTTAAACAAGCTTGAAACCAGAAAGGAAGCTCTGCCTGAAGGTCGGACCTACCCAACATGATGTCCAGAGGTTGGTAGGGCTCCCCCCAGCATAAGAATCTAGTGGAACAACTTCAACATGATTCCCAGATGCTGGAGAACTTCCCCCCATCACGAGGGAGAGGAAACCACTAAAGTATGTGGAACATTCAGGGAGGTCAGATGACTAGGAGTCATACGATGAGTGGGTTTTACGAAGGAAAGTTGATCGATGGTCACAATTCTCCCATCATGGGGAAATTTATCACTCGAAAGAGTGAGGACACTACAACTTTCATTACATAAACATAATTACATCCAAGGAATAGATTAAAATCTAAAGGACCTTGGACTACCATAACAACAATATAGACAGTTTTCCCTCCTAAAGTGATAGGTAACTGAGGAAGGATCCCTAAAGGTCCAATAGGCCTTCTCTAAAAATCCAAAACCTGGTCAGTGACTGGTACAATCTGAGGAGAACCTATAGCTTGCTAAGTAGTTGAGGATAAAATACTAATAGAGGCTCCCTCATCAACTATCATATGAAAGATTTCCTTATCAGAAACTCCTACAGATATTTGTAAAGGAACACTCGAAGGAAGATGAGGCTCAGTTATCCCATTCCAATCAAAGGAAATGACCTCAGTACTTGGAGGGGGTCCTATGTAAACGGACAGGATTTCCCCTGAACCGACTAGGAAAACATCAACGGTTTCCTATTCACTCTCACTTGGAAGATAAGAATGAGACGAAGATTGTGTTATGGTGACTACTTCAGTATGGAATTTCTCTAATGAAAGAGTGGGATCGAGTGGAGGTGAGGCCGACTTGACCACTTCATGTGCCCTCTCGGAAGGGAGAGTGGGATCAACTACGGATGAAACTGAATCGACCACTTTAGATTCACTCTTGGAAGGAAGAGTGGGATCGACCAAGGATGAAACCAAATCGACCACTTGGTCAACTAGTGGGGGGTCAATAGGAAACCTATGATAACCTGTTGGAATCCATTGACAAGGAACAGTAATATATTACAACAAATTTGAAGCTTCATCCATGCGAGGACAAGGTAAGTATGATGCATTTCCTTACATAATAAGCAAGGATTCTTGACTTTATCCTTTCGACTCTTCACAACAAAGTCACTGGTCAAGGGAGCATCATCAGCATGAAGACCAGAGACTGATGACATAGGTGGTTCCAAATTTTGCGACCATTGTTCTAAGACTGTGGAAAGACCAGGACAGTCTTTAAGAAAATGGGGCCCTTTGCAAAGCTTGCAAGGGAACTTAGGTTTACACAAAATCGAAACAAGTACATCAATAATCCTAGCATGATGATCAACGGCTGGTGGGTTCCCAACATGATGGTCAGAGGTTGGAGCTGTGACCTTCTGCTTAGTGTTCTTCTTCTTAGCCTTTCCTTTCGTCTTCTTCTTATCCACCCGTTTACTAACATCAGAATTTTCGACAGGCGAAGAGGAAGAAAGGGAAGTCGATTCAACATTCGACGAAGAAGGAGAAGGATCGAAACGAGGTCGATGCTCATGTAGTGAAGGACCATGATCCGACACAAACGTTACACTTGGTACAACGAGATTGGAGAATAAACACACAGGTAATCCTATAGTAAATACGGGAAGACTCAATGTGTCCATAAAGGGAGGACCAACACCTTCACAAGGGGGAGCTACAAAAGACATACCTTGGAAAGGGGTCTCTTGGTTGGTACTCCCAAGAGGGTCTTCCATACCTAAAATTCCCAAGAGTCCCTGAAGTACCACACAAATCAAACACTACTCAAGTCTAAAACTAACAAGCAAACTATGTGAATAAAACTGGATGAAAAGTCAGGATTGTCAAGGCACCACAGCTCGCTATATACCGCAGGGTCCAATAGTAAAACGAGAAAAGGAGGATTGGGACCATACCCTTGCCTTGCTCGAGGGTCCCGAGTGGAGGGTCCCCAGTATGGTCTCCATACTAGTCTCCATACTGGAGGGTCCCCACTATTTGGTCTCCATACTGGAGGGTCCCCAGTATGGTCGCCAAATTTGTTACCAGACAATCTACCGAAAGCGGACTTAAGGCATGATCTCCCTAGTTCAATGCGAATCTAGAACAAACAAGACATAATACAAATCTACCTTCCTAAATCAAATTAGAGATTAAGTGATGTAAACATCTTACCTATAAGTTAGGAATGACCCTCCACCTCAACAAGCTTCTAGAAGGGCCTTGAAGCTTCGACTTTTCACCTATAAACACCCCAGACGCACCTTGCATGAAGTGACAGAGCACCACTGAGGGCTGGCACACCTTGCATGAAGGGAAAGAGCATCGGTGGTGCACCTTGTTAGTGTGCAAAGTGTGTCAGCGCACCTTGTCTGAAGGGAAAGAGCACCAGTGTACTTAGAGAAGGAAAAAACCCAGGGAAAACCCCAAACTCAATGCACTTTAGCTAAGGGAACTTCAAGGATTAGGCACAAAGTTGACACATGGCTCATGGTGATGAGATTTTGGTGTAACACTCTCTCTTTCTTCTTGTGAAGCAGAGTACAGGGAAGCTAAGGAAGAAACTAAAGAAGCAGTGTAGATCATACATGTTCTTACAGAGATTGGACTGGATCAAGTTTTCCTAATAAGTTAAGATGTGACAATCACAGTGCAATTTAGCTTGCATATAATTCATTGTATAACTCCAAGGCCAAACACATTGACCTTGATAATCATTATATCAAGATCTTCTTGCAAATAGTGTTATTTTTTTAGATTATTATCCCATGGAAGAACAAGCAACATATATCTTCTCCAAATCCATGATAGAGGTGATGTTTTTACATCTTCACAACTTATTGGGAATGTGGGAAATTGTCATAAATGAGGAATGTTAATGTAATGTCACGTTCCTCCATTTGTGTATTATCTCCCTTGACATCATTAAGGGGGAATGTTGGAATGTGTAATCAGATGTGTAATGATGTCAAGTGAGATGTTGTAAGACGTTATGATGTCCTAACTAGCAAATAAGGCATATTTCTCTTCATACCTCTCTATCTTATGTAAAAAGAGTTATCCCACATGCATCATGAGTAAAATTCTCATATTACCATTCTTTATATAACAAGGGTGGAAAATCATTTATCCCACATGTGTTATGGGATGTAATTATTTCGTACATCTAATTATATAATAGAGGTGAAGGAGACCATTTGGGTACATATTATGCCACATGAAAAGCTATTGTGAATATTGTAAAGCAGTGATATAAGCATATCTAGAGATGCTCAAGATTGTAAGTGTTGGAGTTTCCTAAAGAATAAAGAAAATCAAATATTCTCATGGATGTTTCCCATTTGAGGTTTTAGCATGTAAATCCGATGTGATCTTTTCTCTTCCCTTTCCTCTCTTACTTGTTATTGTTTATTTAATGCTTGTGTAGATAGGATATTAGACTAGTTGATTTTGATTTACATGTTAGTTATCTATTGTTCTATCTTAATATACGTTTCTCAATAGTCTAACAAGAGTTTAATAGTTGAGTACCTAAACAAGCCTTATTGTTGGAAACCATTGGAAACCATATTTTAAAATTTGGGTACCTAAACAAGCCTTATTGTTAAAAACCATATTTTAAAATTTGGGTACCTAAACAAGCCTTATTGTTAAAAACCAAATTTTCTTATGTTTACTCCCTGGGGGGGCATTAATGTATGTAAAGCTAGTTAATATTACATAGGCTACCTTATCCACTAGTGTAATATCTAACATGGTACGCCTTGTTATTCAAATGACATACTATCAATTTCTAAGATTAAAATTTCTAAAGGTGAATACATGAAGAAGGGTAACACTTTTTGCCCAAAAGTGATGGTGAAATTTTGATTTTTTACTCATTTATTAAATTGATTTTCTCAAAACTCATATATGTCTTGTGAATCCTGACATGTAACAAAAAAACAAATTGTAGGGAATTATGTTTCCTTTCCACCTATATTTAAAATATATATATTATTTAATATGTCAAAATTGCATTTAATGATATGTTTGTTCTTTTAAATTTCAGGAAAAGTTAACAACTGGCTTGTGTGCACGTAAAATAATTTAATGATAAATGCATAATTCCTGGAAAAATAAATAAATAAACATATGTTGCATAGAATGCACTGGGGCACATAAATTATTTATTTAATTTATTTTGGAAAAATATATATATTTTTTAATTTTCAAAACTGACCAGTAAAAATTTTAATCACATTTTGTACACATTTGTGTGTATGCAATTTTTTTTACTGCTTACACAAATTGAAAAACAAAAAATACCATTTTGAAGACGATGCGTTGATGTGGGGCATATATATTTTTGAAATTTTTTGGTTATGTACTTTTTATGTTGTTGATTTTTCCTTGTGTTGACTAGAAGTTGTGGACATGGTTTTTAAGCGTTAGTTTGAAAATAATAAAAAAGAATTATCATATGAACTCAAAAACCTGTAAATTATATGCCAATGGATAGACAATACATTGAAGAATCCATTGGTATAAAGTCCACCACCTAAGGTGCATTCCAGAAGAGGGTTTAGGCCTAGCAAAGATGCCAGTAAATTTAAATTTCCATAAATGGGGGCTAGAAGTTTATTTTTAAAGCCCTCGATCGAGCTATGAGCTCCATTGAGGTTTGTAAAACCCTCAATCGATATTTTATGCATGTTTTTAAATACCTTGATTGAGGTTTTATGTGCAGTTAGATAAGATCTCAATCGAGCTTGTAGCTCGATTGATCTTTTAAAAACTTCTATTAAAAAAATGTTTGGGTGCCCATATTCATGTTTGCACACGAATATGGGCACCCAAACATTTTTTTAATCAAATACTTTAAAAGCTCGCATCGAATTAGTATTCTTAGCTTGTTGCACATAATATATATTCCAACTACTAACTATGTGAGTGCCCTTGTAAATAAATACATTTATTAACATTTATTATATTTATTCATATGATCGATCCCTTCAAATTCAATTAAAATCAAACATATAAAGTTACAAGATAATCAAATTTAATAAAACATAATTTCAACTAAAAGAATGATACTTGTGAGTAATAGTAAATACCTTGAAAAAGAATCATGTAAAATCATTAGTACTGCCAATTCCTCTAGATTTTATGTGTAGATATGGGTCGCAGAGTAATTGGAGTTATAGATGTGATTAGTCACATCTATAACTCCAATTAATCCTCGACCCATATCTACAAATGGGTATAAGAGACACTTCTCCATATTTTCCATGATTTCTATAACCCCTCAACCCATTTATTATATCTATAACCCCTCTCTGTTAATCATTGACTGAGTTTCTATGCAACAAACACGGTGAAATAAGCTATGGTTTGTTGTTTTTTTATACTTGTAACGGTTGCAAATGCTTGATTGAGCTTTCTAAAACCAACGATTGAGCTCTAAAAATGCAATGGCTTGATCGAGCTATAAAAACTCGATTGCGGGTTAATAAAACCCTTTATAAAGCTCGACACCTTGATCGAGGGTTTTTAACATAATCACGCCCTCCGCTTCTAAAAAATTATTACCTATCTTCATGAAAACAACCCTAAATTTGTTATAAATAAACTTAAACTTCTTTTATAATGTACAATACATTACTATACAAATCTATTCTATCCATCATGATAGTCATTCATGAATTGAGTGGATTTGAGATTTCTATTCTAGTCTCTAGTGAAAACTTCGTTTATAAATAAGTTAACATATTTCCTTTTTCTTTTTACAAATTATCTTTTGTTTATAATTATGATTCAACTTAGAAGTAAAGAGTGATTCTTTTACTTTAAGATTGATGAACCAATTAAAGGTGCCAATAAATTAGAATATAAAAATTAGTTTTTTATTGTAATTATTTTTTTCTCGTCTATGTATCTTCACATGTTTTTCCATAAGTTTAGGCTTAAAACCACCCGGGCAGGCTTCAAATTTGAAGCCTTTAGAGCCCTTCAGAGGCCATTTTACACATCATATAAGGCCACTTCAAATTTTACCATGCAAAAAAAATTCAATTTCATGGTAAGCCCTTCAATAATTAAATTAACCACTACTGTTTAAAATTGCAACACAAGGGTAGCTTCAAATTTCACCCATCGATAGTTTTCAGTGGGAAATTGGGAATGTGGCTACTAGCTAGGTGACTTGGGAGTGGGACTCAGTTACTCTCCAATATCCACGTGTTCGATCATCCATGGATCATGGACCATTGGGCCTCTAATAATATCATTGACCAATTTACGTGGACGGGCTTACACTGAGAAGCCCATGGCTGGAATGCTTCTAAGTTCTCGTATTTGCAGTGAGTGCTTACATGTTTAACACATTTAATGGAAGCAACAAATTTATTAAACCTGGTTGGTGGATCATATGTGTTGTTGGCAGTGGGCGTACCAAGTTACCAAGTTACCAGTTATCACATACCAATTCGTGAATTTTGACTCAGTGAGTTAATTGGGTATTCAATGTATAATATATTATGTTAATGTGCCCCGAATTTGGCATTTCAGAGAAAATCCACAATCCAGAAACTTCTTGTAATGTTGCAGGCTATTGCTCCTGCCCGTGGCCCCTACCCATAGCCCTACGTTTGATTTGTTGTATCAAGTTAATCTTATCGTCTACGGCTCCCATCCTCACACCCTGTGTTTTCTTTGTTATATCAAGTCAATCATGCGGCTCTCGAGTCCCACATTGTGTTTTCTTTGTTGTATCAAGTCAATGCTAGAATTCCATGATTCCATGGCTCCGACCATCAATATATAATATTACAGGAATACAAACAAGTTTTTTCTTATACCCCTACTCCATTATGGTCAAGCTACTTCCAAGTTCCACCTACCCTATCTCCTCCAGTCCTCCAGGAGAGTTTGCGGAGCGAAGCTGCCAATACTAGCCTGCCATAAACACATATAAATAAATTCATTTTCTTTGAGGAGCTCAACTTCAAGGCTGACTAGATTGTCGACATCCTATGAATTTACAGGTATGTACATCATTTTATCCATTCATGATCCCATCAATTATTTAAAAAATTTGTTATTTGGTTAAAATTCTATAACTTCAAAGTTCAAACACAATATTATTATTTGACTGAAATTTTGTTACTTCAAATGGGACTTGAAGGCTTCAAATTTAAAGCCTGGACTCGAGAGTGGGTTTGTCACAAATATCCGTCAAACGCTGTTTAGAACGACATTTATCAATTCCCAACTGTAGCAACAACAACAATTGATTCTTTCTTCATATGTCCTATGTATGCGCATATGATTCCACGTGCTCCTTGCCTTGCCCTGTTTTCCATTGTCGCTCGATCGAAGCTCTTGAGAATTTAGATGCCCTTTAACTTTCCTGAAATGGAGGGGAGAAGGAAGACCATTGTTTTCACTCTGAAACTGAGTTCTTCCCCATTCAGATTCCATTGGTCACTATTGCATCCCTACGAGAAATAGGTGTGCGCAATGCACCCCCCAGCTTTACCAAAAATCCTGGGGATTTGGGGAAGTTCCTACTTTGCCAACCTCCATGCATCTAGTTAATGAGTTAGATCAAGAATCCAAACTTTGTGTCTAAAACTGTACTACATGAGCTATTTTCCCCAATTGCTCAGTCGTTGAATCGACACCTTCCTCTATTAAACGGTTTAATATTCTTGGTATTTATTAATATGAAGACCACCGATGCTACTACACTTACAATCCGTGTTCGACTGTACGAACTGGGACAAAAATGTTTTTCTAATCTTGATTTTTAGAACAACAGTGGTACTTTACCTTTTGATTTTGTTACCCTTATCGGCTCGTCTGGAATAAAACAAGAACTTCAACCATCTATGCATCTCCTCTCTACTTGGTCTACCTACGTTTTACTTATGCTTCACAAGTTACAACCCATCCTCTACTCCATCATACCATAGATTTAGTATGTATAACGAGATCTAGGGGGAGGGCTATAGAGAAGAAGCATCCAGGGTCCTTAATGAGCTATTGAGAACAAAATTTTCCTGGAGTTGGATAGTTCTTTTGCTCAAACCATAACATAGCATGTAACATGTAAGGAGTGCTTAAACTTATTCTATCCCAAGTACGTGTGGCATTCATAGTGTTGAATGAAAAATTAAAACATATATTGTTGTCATTGGCATTCAATTCTGTCGTAGGGTACACAATTAGAGTGACAAAGAAACTTGCTATTAGTTTTCAATCCAATCCAACTTCTTTGTTGAACTGGTCTCTCTAATATACTTGCATAAAGGAGGATTATAAATGGAAACGAAGTTGATTGATAGAGGTGCATGAAAGTGAATTATGGTCCTCAATTCAACAAAGTAAAAAAAAGTTACCATTCAGATTCTTTCCCTTCACCTTTTTTACGGCCTTTCTGCATACATCTCTATTGTTCACTAATTTAGTAACAAATAGAGACCAAACTCAATGTCCAATGTTTTTGGCTTATAAAACAATGCAACGTCCAATGTTTTTGGCTTATAAAACAATTTCCTCCTTTTTTTTCTTACATTATCATTTTTTCCATTGTTAAGTAGGCTAGAATTTATATTAGTTTGAAGAACGTACTGATTCACAAAGATTGAACTTTTCCAAGAATACGCATCATGTTGCTTTTAGAAGAGTTGAATAACCCGATTCTTCATCGAGTTTGTAGTGTTTGAAGCAGCCTAGGAACCCATTTTAAGAGGTATTAAATATTATTATACTGGTTAAAAGTTGGATTGGAATTGGGCTAGCAAGCTAACTGTGGGTGATGCAGAAAAAAAGATCTATGAATTTAGTTATGGCAATTCACATTGAACATTGGAAAGTGGATTTTCTATGTGTCTCCTAAGTTATGTTTCACTAATAAATTCCTCATGTTCAAGCGGATCAGGAAAGAGTAAAATAGCATTAATTTTGGATGTAAGGATGAAAGTTGGATTGGAATGGGGTTAGCAAGTTAAATGTATTATTATACCCGTTAAAAGTTTAAGAGGCAAGATCAATTTGGGAAACTGCTACGATGGAAAAGGTGGCATAGTGGCCTAGAAACCCAGCCGCTAGATCGAAGCGAAGTATGTCTGTGTTATATGACATATATCCACTGCAAAATAAAGCCTCTCAACTTTACTACTTAAGTAAACATTGAAATTTTAATGTACTAGTACATTTTCAAATGAAAAGAATGACTTATTTTTACATGACAGCATTGAAGGGTTCAATATCTCATAGCCCTTCAAAGTAAAATGGAACCCCACCCTTCAAATTTGATCCCTGCACCCGAGACCTATCCATATGTTTTAAGAATAAAGCTCTACCAACCGTATGCACTTTCAAAACCTAAAACATGTAAAACATATGCACGTTCAAAGCTGTACTTGCCATGAGTTGTTTCCAATACTTGAATATATAATACTCATTCCGAGTCATTTCTGACTGACAAGTTTTGTTTCCAATACTTAAATATATGATACTGGCTGACATTGTTTAGGTGGCATACTTATTCTTTGACCAACTCCACATACTTTTAGCTGTCAAGTTTGAACGACATATACTATTCCGGTCGCAAAAGTGGGCTGGAAAGTTTGAAAATAATATATTATACTATAATAAAATGTTTTCCTGGACTAGTGACATGTACGTTTTGCCAAACCACATATGATAAATGAATATATAATCCATCAACGTTCAAAGATGCCTATAAGCTGTTTGACTACATCACTCTCAAAGAAGCCTATCCCATCCGTTACTATGGTAATCTGAGGAAGAAGCGAAAGCTATACGCATTTTTTTTATTATATATATACATATAAGACTTGCCTCATTATTTCATTTATACGCAAGTATAAGCACTGTTATTCCTCTCTGCGATCTACACGGTTGGGGATTGAAGTCGTTTGCATCTAATCAATCTCAATGAACATTCTATTAGTATTATGGTATTCTGTGCCGCTCATCATCTCCACCATCGTATTCTTCGCGTTGGATCTTTGGAGGAGGAAGAAGTATTGCAGGCTTCCTCCTGGCCCTCCAGGATGGCCGATTGTGGGAAGTCTGTTGGAGTTGGGTAACAACCCCAACGAATCTCTCTTCCACCTCGCAAACAAATACGGGCCTCTCATGTCTCTTTCTCTCGGAATGAAAACCACTGTGGTGGCCTCCTCCCCTGCCATGGCCAAAGAAATTCTCAAAACCCATGACCACAACTTTACAGGCCGGACAGTCATACAAGCAGTCAAGGTTCTTTCCCATGACAAGTCCTCCTTCATTTGGGGTCAATATGGATCTCACTGGCGTATGCTCAGACGTATATCAAATGCAGAGCTCTTTAGTGCCAAGAGGCTTGAGGCCCTGAATCATGTGAGAAGAGATCAAGTAACCCGAACGATCCAGCATATTCTGCAGGAAAGTATGAAGGGAAAGAGTATAAGTATCGGAGATATCGTGTTACAGTCCTCGATAAATCTATTAGGCAACATGACCTTTGGCAAAGACATGTTCGATCCCCAATCTCAAGCCTTCCAAGAGTTCAACGACACTTTTTGGAAACTGTTGGTCGGTGGAGTAGCTCCTAATTTGGCAGACTACTTCCCCTTTCTTCAGTGGTTGGATCCTCAAGGTGTGTCACGTAACACTAGAATCTATCTGAAAAGGATATATGCCATTCTTGACAAATTCATAGACAACCGCCTGGCCACAAGAGGCAAAATCATGGACCCGAAGGATCTCTTGGACGCTCTGCTGGACATGAGAAGCCATGAATTTACTCTCACCGATATCAGAGGCTACTTAACTGTAACTCTTTTCTTGATCTCTTGCGGTCAATGTATTTAGTGATAGATTGTATCTTATTTTAAGAATTCTTGTAGTTTGTTACTAGGATTAATACCGTAGAGTCAATGCCTGTTGTTTGTTGCAGGACATATTTTCGGCGGGAATTGACACCACTGCGAAGACAATGGAGTGGGCGATGGCAGAATTGATACGCAATCCGGAGAAACTGAAACGCGCTCAGGTGGAGTTGGATGAGGTGGTTGGCCGCAACCGATTGGTGGAAGAAAGTGACACTGATCGTCTCCCTTACCTCCGGGCAGTGGTGAAAGAAGTGTTCAGATTGCATCCAGTGGCTCCTCTGTTAATTCCGCACAAAGCAGAGATTAGTTGTGAGATTGCGGGATTCGTAATACCCAAAGACACCCAAGTACTAGTTAACATGTGGGCAATCGGAAGGGACCCTGCGATCTGGAATGAGCCGTCGAAATTTGTTCCGGAGAGGTTTATGGATAGGAAAATGTGTGATGTGGATTACAGGGGACAACACTTCGAGCTGATTCCGTTCGGAGCGGGAAGAAGAATCTGCGCAGGGCTTCCGTTGGCCAGTCGGATGATTCATCTGGTATTGGCTTCTTTCATCCATTCATTTGACTGGGAACTTCCGAAGGGCATGAGTGCAGAGCAAGTGGACATGGCTGAGAAGTTTGGAGTGACGGTGCAAAAGGCAGTGCCCTTGGAGGCCATTCCTAGGTCACGCCTGCCACAAGATGTTTATTAGAAGTGCCGAATACCTGTTTAATGCATTAATTATTGTCCTGCTGTTCCTTGGCTTATATTTCGAGCTACGTTCTAATGAATTAATTAATGTTGTGCTGCATCTGTTTTGAACCGTGTGCTCTGTTTTCTTTCTTAGGGCTACGCTGCCTTTATAGGATAATTTTTAAAAGAAAGAGAGTAAAGTATATAAGTTTTTTTAGATGTAATATGTTAGTATGGTATTTTTATTAAGATATAATAATGATAGTGGTAATTTGTGGTTGGTGAACATTTATAGATTGCAAGTTAAGTGCTAGAAATAAGTTATTTGTTTTTCATGCTAGGAACTGTTTGTTAATAAACAAGCACAATAACCACTACAGTATACTTGCCTCATCCTAATGCAATCTAAGAAAAAAATAGACTCTAATCCATCCCAAATTTTAAAATATTGTTCTCACAATTTTCACTTAAAAATAAAAGATTAATATATTTAAATATATAACTTTTTATTACTATGTTTTTTATAAACATTTGCAACTAATGCAATAGATTTTGCTTTCACTTTTAAATACAAAAATATACACACAAAAAGTTCCAACTACTTGAATCAAGGCACCACTCTCCAACATATCCATTTCTTATGAACCCTAAGAATAAATAATAATAAAAACAATATATACAACATAAAACATAATGAAATCATTCATTAAAAACTTGGATAAAAAATAGAAAAAGAAATAAAAACATTGCAAACATTTGTTCATCAAACTAAGCACCATCCTAGTTAACATTCATATTAACCCATACACCATGCATTATGCACAAATTGCAAATTTCAAAGCAACAAATATTTCACTACGGACCTCTGAGAGTTTCATCAACCCACCCCTCTCTCTCTACCACTAAGCCCCTAACATCCTCCCTCTCTCTATCTCTCTCCTACTCCCCCCACCCCTAACACCACCTCTTTGATCTATCTCTCTCCTACTCTCCCCACCCCTAACACCACCCCTCTCTACCTATAACACCCTCACACCCCCCCTATCTCTCTCTCTACCTATAACCCCAACACTCATCCCTCTCTCTATCTCTTAACCCCTAACAGCTCCACTGGGCCCTCTCTCTCTACCTCTATCCCCCTAACACCCACCCCCCTCTCTCTACCTCTAACCCACTAACAACCCCCCCTGTCTATTTCTCTCATACTCCACCAAACCTTAACCCCCCCTCTCTCTATCTCTCTCATACTCCCCCTAACCCTAATCCGCCCTCTATATCTATCTCATACTCCCCCTATCCCTAACCCCCTAATACTCATCACTCTCTATCTACCTCTAACACCCCCTCTCTCTCTACCTCTAAAACCCCCCTCTCTATATCTCTCTCCTACTCCCCCTACCCCTAACCTCCTAAAGGCCCCCTTCTATACCTCTAACCCCCTATCTCTCACCCGTCTCTCTCAACCTATAACCCCTAACACCCCCATCTCTATCCAGCTCTAATAGCCCCTCGTCTCTCTATCTCTCTCATACTCCCCTTACCGCTAACCCCCTACCACCCCTCTCTATATCTCTCCTCTTCCCCATACCCCTAACACCTCCATACCTCTAACCCCCTACACCTAAACCCCCCTTTCTCGCTCTACCTATAACTCCCTAACAAATCCCCCTCTGTCTATCTCTCCCACACGCTTCCTACCCTTAAACCCCCCTATCTCTATCTCTCTCCTAATCCCCCTACCCCTAACCCCCTAACACCCCACCTCTCCACCCCTAACATGTTAACACATGCCCCTCTCTCTCTACCACTAACCCCCGAACACCCCCCCCTCTCTACCTTTAACAACCCCCCCTCTCTCTATCTCTCTCCTACTCCCCCTATCCCGAACCCCGTAACATACCCCAAATAATTGATTTTGTTCATCGCAAAGGTGCACTTGTCCATGTTCAAATAGAATCGATGTTGCTGGAGAGTGTCGAGGACTTGTCGAAGCTGTCCGACATGTTCTTCCCATGAATGACTAAAAATCAATATGTCTTCGAGATAGACAATGACCCATTTTCCGATGAAAGGTCGAAGAATGTTATCCATGTATCGCATGAAGTTTAGAGGTGCATTGGTTAAGCCAAAAGGCATGACTAACCATTCAAACAATCCTGCCTTGGTCTTCAAAGCAATTTTCCACACATCTGAGGGATCAATTGGAATCTTATGATATCCCGACTTGAGGTCGAGCTTAGTAAATAATTTAACACCTTTCAGAAAGTCGGTGAGCTCGTCTATCCGCGGTAGAGGGTAGCGATTCTTTACCGAAATTTTATTGAGTGCCCTGTAGTCGATGCACATGCGCCATGTCCCGTCTTTTTTTGGAACAAGGATGACTCGGCTTCCAAAAGGAGAAGAGTTGGGTTGACTATGACCTTTGTCGATCAACTCTTGGATTTGTCTACGGATCTCTTCATTTTCAAGAATGGATCTTCTATAAACAGATGCATTAGGAAAAGAAGAACCAGGAGAAAATTCAATGGAGTTTTTTACCTAGCAATGTCGAGGTACTCCATCCGACTCTTGAAATAAACTCTGATACTCGTCGAGAACATTGTCGATCAATTGCTTCTGTCGAGATATGCACTGGTCGGTGACTCAACTCACTGCTGTAGTCTTCCTAGAATGTTGCGGTTTCAATTAATGCAAACTTTTGAGCATGATTGATGAGCTTCTTCGTCTATTTAGCAGAAATCATTGAGACCGTTGGTGTAGGTCATCGTTTTGGTATGTCGTACCATCAATTTCGGATTCTGACAATCAGCTTCTAAGGTCGTGACTGATAACTTCCATGGTGATCCCACAAGTAAGGTTTCCCAAACAAGGCATTGGCTACAAAGAGTGGTGCCACGTCGCAGAGTACTTCATCTTTAAAAGGACTTATGAAGTAGGTGAGTGTGCATTATCGGGTGATTCGTAGTTCCTTTCGATCCTTTATCCAACCAATGTTGTAAGGCTGAGGATGCAAAGTGGTTACAAGACCTATTTTCTTCATGAGATCTTCAGAAACGAAGTTCTTCAGGCTACCGTTACCCACAATCAAATGTAATGGATTAATTTGAACCCATATCCATGTATGGAACATGGGTTATTGTTCCTCCTCATCGATGATAGTTGAGGCTGCTGGAGTGGTCGATGTCAATGTCGATGTCAAAAGCATCGTTGCGCCTGGATCAGATTCTTCCATCGTCTTATCGAACGTGTCGGATGTCGCCACTTTTTCCAGAAATGTCTTCTGAGATTTGCATTCAGATGTATCATGCCATGATGAGTGGTGGTAATCACACCATTTTCTGGTAGGTGGTTGTTTTCTACATTCCCTTTTCTGAAAAGGCTTTTTGCCATGATCTGGATTTGGCGGTGTCGACCTTCACTAGAATTGCATGCCGAAGAAGTTCGAAATGTATACAGGTTGATGAAACTCTCATTAGTTCACTTGAAGGTACGTTGTCTAAACGTACTATTGCTTATCAAACTCGACAAATAATTGATAAATTTTTTTATTCTAAATGTGATGGGGACAAGTGCAAATTATTTTTATTATTGTTAAAATCTAGGTCTATGGATTTTGTTAGAAGAACGTTAAGGATAAAGATGACCAAAAAATTAGAACCAAGTTCTCATATTGTTAAAAGTTTAGTAGATGCATTTAGTACAATTGGAAAGAAATCTCTCTCAAAGGATCGTAATGCGGCTCACCATGTTTTGTCACAATCAATCATTTGCAAACGCACTAGGGCACTTCGTTTTCTTAAACCTATCTCCAAAATGATTAATTTTAGTGTGAAGACACTTCGTAGGTATTCTGTTATAAGAGAACAACTTGAAACCGGTCAAACAGATATTTGGGCCTTCATTGGGAGGTTGCCACACTCTGATATCAAGCTCATTGATGCAGTAAAGAGATTAGTGAAAGCTTTTTGGCATGACATCAGTAGACCTTCTTCCAACCAAAAGGATGTATTAAAATTGAGAAGGGGTTCAAAGGATCGTGAACCACACATTAAACATTTTCTTGATATGACACACAAAATTATATGAGATATTTAGAAATGAACATAACAAACTTAACTTGGGCTAAAGATCCTTTGAAAAATGCAAACCATGGTAAGTTAAGTTAAACACAATTCGTAACACATGTTGTCGATACCACATTGGATATGGTTACTATTATGACACATATACATATATTTTTCATGTATTGCATAACACTCTTGTGCAGGAATGCTTAGCTACATTACCGCTAATGTCATCTAGAGACTTTATTCATAACATTTTGTGTAGTAGGCCAAATGATTGCACATTATATCAAAAAACTTGCATAGATGGGACGTGCTCAGGGTGTGGTGGATTGGAATTATTGGAAAAATGCATACATGTGACCGATGAGCATGAACTTGGGAGGTAGGAGGTGAACTTGCATTCATTCAAATATGTCATGCATGATGTTGATGGAGGGAACAAAAGAAAAAAAATACAAATGGTCACTTCTCGGGTTGGTAATGAGTTATTGCATACTATTTTTTCTTCAGATTGAGATTTCATATGTAACAATCTATTGATATATGTCTTTATTTTCGATCTACTAGGTACGGGTTTGCGACTTCATGGAGGAATTATTTGAAAAGACACAACATCATGTAAAGCATGTACATGTGGCTCGTTGGCAAGATGAGCAGTTTAGAAGGTGTAGGGATACATTTCCTATTGGGACTATCCTGTCAGTGGTCGATTTTGCGAAAAGCTACACTCTTCAATATTGATGTATATATAACTTCGGAATGTATTTCACACATATGTATATTATATTCCTATAGAGATGTTATTATTCCTCTATATGGAAGTGTCGTCATTTATATTGTAAGTGTCGTAACTTATACTTGATGGGTTATTAGACCACCTTGTTGGGGTCGGCCCAGTATAAGTCATGTGGGTTGAAGGGTTATTAGACCACCCCATTGGGTGTCGACCCAGTCAGCATTATGTTAAGTGGTTAAGTTGAGGCCGACCTAGTTGAGTAAAGGTCAAGTCAAGTTATTGTATAAATAAAGAGTGTGTCTCTCTGATTTTACACATTATATTCTCTCACTCACACTTTGGAGAGTGGTGCACTTGTGGAGGAGGAGGCTCTGCTGCGAGGAGAAAACTATCTCTTGTATTCTGGTTATATCATTGCTCTATCTATCTCTGAGGAAGTTATTGGGGTTTTTCACCTTTATGGTTTTCCCGAAGTAAACTCTGTGTCTCTTGTGTGCTTGAATTATTGTGTCCATGATTGATATGTTGTAGATTTTATGTACATGTTGTTCTCTCAGTTAAGATCCTAGATCAGATTGAAGTAAATTCTGAAAATTTAACATGGTATCAGAGCTAGCCTGAAAGAATGCATGATATGGCATGTATGTCACTTGTTGCACTTACGATGCTAGGGCTTGATATAGCAAAAACCAGTCATCATAGCACTTTCACTATAAATCCATTTTGGCAAAGTTTTCGAATCTGAAACTTTATAGGTCGAAGATCAGATCCCCATGTACCTTGTGTCCAAAGGACAACCTCTAATTCATTGTACTTTGTGATTTATGATCTGTACAATATAGGGTTTCTGCCTCTTCCAGATCTGAGTAAAAAACAGGTGACCTTGGAAAAAAAGGTCATAACTTCGGTTAGGAAGCTCCAAATGAAATTTCATAAAAAGTGACAGGTAGTACACAGAATTTACTATCTCAGGAAAAGTTTTCAGAGGCCAAAGTTGAACCAGTGACACGTGGCACACCATACAAGTTGGATCTCCTGTTTTATCCCATAAACAGATCACGTTACGACACTTGGAATAACTCTCTCTCAGAGAATCCAATTGAAGTCAGACTTATCGGGATGGAAAGATGACAGGTTGGGATATCTTAGGAAAATTTTTCAGACCCTGTGGATCGAAAAGTTCAGAGTTACACCAGAAATAATCAGGTACATATTTATGTCAAAAGAAAATTATTTTTGAGCACCTTCATTCATGGCTTCCGGAATTTAGAGCTTCGAAGAAAGTTGGAATTTTTGTAATTGGAGACCACGACTGGATGCTACTCATCAAAATCGAAATTTAGAGACCAAGATCAGAATTTTTAGTTGGGCAGAAGGCTGGGCTTGATCAAACCCCTATTCGGGACTTTGATCGGAAAGATGGAAAATTAGGGCTTCTGCAAAAATTGGAATTTTTGAAATATGTGACCATGGCTGGAAGCTCCTCAGAAAAATCAAATCTTAGAGCTTTGAATCAAATCTTTTGGCTGGGTGAAGCTCCGAGAAACTCAAACCCTAATTCACGGTCCTCCCCAGTGAATCCAGAAATCTAAAAGGAAAAATTGAGGAATGAAACTTTGCAGTTTTCAAATTCTGAATATACCAACTTGATCAGCTCATCAAGGCACATATTTCTATCCTTTCGGAAGTTTAAAATTCAAAGTTTGAATTTTTGGGGTTTCTTTGACAAACCCTAATCCAGCTACAGGTCCAGTTCTTGCAAATCAAGTGGATTGGGTTAATCCTAGAAGAAGATGGATTGGTCACCTGCATAAGTGAAGAAGTTCCTGTCTCAGAGGGAGATGAGGCTAAGACCTTCCATAAGAAGATTACAAGCAATCTTGACAGGTATGGATTATATGTATGTTTCATGGTTAAGTTTATCATATGTTTGTCTTCATATCATTACAGTAAAATCTTGATTCTAGACTTGTCGTATTACCTTAATAAAAGATATTCATTGATTAAGGTTTTGACACTTATGATTGTACTAATGCATTGTGATGTTGTATGAGGTTTATGTTGTTCGCTAACATAAAAGGTACACCAAGAAAGACAAATCATGTTCTACTTCAAGAACATATGATCATAGTGACATGAAGACAAAGATTCATCCGTTGTCATGGATCACATAGAAGATCTACTTACGAGGTATGTATGACTTGGTTCTACAATGGTTAACTTATGAGACATGCAGGTTAGTAGCACAAGTCACTAAAGAGAACCAGAAGACATTATGCGGGTATGTTAGACATAACTAGCTAGCATGCTAATCCAAGTATGTATTTCCTATATCAAGCTATAATCCTACCCTGTGTTAGGATCTTATACTGTTGTGTTGTTGATAATGATTATTCATGAAGTCACAGGTTTGAATAGTCATGGTTGTATGCATATTATGTTTCTTAACCATAATTGATGATATGACTAACCAAAAGAATCATGAAGGTATATGTTTGAGTAATCACAGGTTTATGCATTGATGATTTAACTAATCAAAAGAGTCCTATGATCAAATAAGAATATGCATGAGTAAAAGAAGACTTCCCTGAAACCTTGAATATTAATGTTTATTATCTGTGAATGATCATGACTATACATGTTTAAGATTATTGTGTTTTGATAGTATTAAGATTATACTAATAAATGTGTGATTATGTATGAGACCTCAAGGATAACACAATGATGATACTAATAAGCATGCATAGTGGTTAAGGATGGATATAAGTTCAAGGACAGGTGATCCAGGAAGCAAAGATCAAGAGGGAGCACACTCCAGTTGTTCTTGTAAGAAAGCAAAGGAGCACACTCCAGTAGTTTCTGCAAGGATACAGATATTCAGAGGGAGTTGACCACTTCTTACAATCCACATCAGAATGGAGTTGCAAATATTCAGAGGGAGTTCACCCAGCAACCAAACAAAGATAACTATTTGAATTATCATTTCTTACATAATGTTATTCAATGATGTATATGCTTATGTTCCTAGAATTAGGTTGTGTATTTTGCATATTAGAATAGTTGCATTGATGAACAATATACTACAAATATACATGGGTAAGTGGCCTATGGCACTGTACAACATTCCATTGTTATTTATCTAGAATGAAACCTCTTTGCTGACATGTTAGGAGTTGTGCACACTCTTAACAATGTTCTGGTAGAGATTGGAAGGCATCTAGAAAGTTACGATATATGGATAAATGTTGTATTGAAGCATTGGCTAAAATAATTGCATGACTATATGACATATTTCTTTATGTGTAAGAATTTGTTCTTAAAACTATGAGATGTTTTCTAATCATGCAATTTAACTTGTTGTGTAGGAAAGATCGTATACCATCACCTACAAAAGAAGGACTACAACATTTGTTCAAAGCAACAAAATTATCTATTGAAGATATTGAAGTTCCCAGGATACGAGAAGAATGCCATGATCTATCGATCATGAAGAACGATGTTTGGGATGTAGTCCCAAGACCTGAAGGGAAATATGTCATGAATTCCATATGGATCTATCTGATCAAGCATGCTGCAGATGGCAACATAGAGAAATATAAAAGTGATGAAATAGAAGATACACCAGATGGATTTCAAGACAGCCTTCTTGAATGGTGTAGTTGAAGAAGAAGTGTATGTGGAGAAGCTACTTGGTTTTGAGACACATGATAGGGAGTCATATATGTGCAGAACTTGGTATGGTAGGATAGAAAGCTTTCTATCCAGTTTGGGATTTACCAAGAGTAAAGCGGATTCCAACCTTTACTACAAGGTTGAGGAAGGCAATCTGGTGATACTACTTTTGTATATGGATGACCTGTTTATTACAGGTGAAGATAGATTGATTGCCGACATGCAGTGGAAGCTTGCTGCCGAGTTCGAGTTGAAGAACTTGGGGATGATGCACTATTTGTTTTTGGCATGGAGGTGTGGCAGAGTGCAGATGAAATCTTCCTTGGAAAAGGGAAGTATGCAGTACAAATCCTTAAGAGATTCGGGATGATGGACTACAAGGCTATGGCCACACCTATGACATCGAACCTCAAGCTTCTGTGTGACACTTCATCTGAGCCGGTTGATATCACTATGTATTGTCAGATGATTGGGTCCTTGATGTACCTGATGAACACGAGACCAGATATTTGCTTTGCGGTGACCACATTGAGCCAATTCCTGACGGATCCGAGGAGTGTTCACCTGGTTGTTGTAAAGCATATTCTGAGGTACCTGAAGGGTACAGTTGATTATGGGCTCAAGTATGATGCAAATCAAAAGTTTAACCTGTAGGGTTATGTTGATTCAGATTGGATAGGCAGTCCTGCAGATAGGGATTGAGTGTGATCTCTTGGTTTAGCAGGAAGCAGTCCTGTGTAGCACTGAGTACAGCCGAAGCAGAGTATGTTGTGATGTATGAGTAGGTTGCAGATGTATTGACCAAGCTGTTAGCCAGAGTGCAGTTTGTGTACTTCAGAGAGAGGCTTGGTGCACTTTAGATCGAGGTTCCTTCAAAAGGGAAGTGATGAGTCTAGAAGATGCAGATGCACATGAGCTTTTCTGACATGGTTGATGTGTTCTCCCTTGGTCGTGATGTAATTGCTGATCCATTTTTCACATGGTGGTAGATGTGTTCTCCCATGGTGAAAAATTAAGGGATGGAGCCTTCCCCGAATGGTGGTAGATGTGTTCTCCCATGTCGGTGGTATAAGTGCTGGATGATGTGCATCAGGGATGTGCTTTGTGGACAATGAGATGATCTGAAGAGGAAGATGCTATGATGATCAGGAGGATCATGGATGATGAGCATCAAGATGATGCTCTAGTTACTGCTCTGTATATGCATCATGTTGGATGCTGGATATGATCAGTTGGATCATTTATATGTATGTACGCATCATGTTGGATGTTGGATATGATCGGTTGGATCATTTGTATGTATTTTGTGTATGCATCATGTTGGATGCTTGGACCATGTATCTGTATATGTGCCAGGTGGATACATTGTATGATTAGGTAGATCATGTATGTTGATATGTATCATGTATTTGTATTTGTATTAGGTGGATGCATTATATGATCAGGAGGATCATGTATGATGATATGTATCAGGTAGATACTTGGTATGCATCAGGTGGATGCATTGTATGATCAGGATGATCGTGGATGACGAGCTTCTCCAGATGACATGCAGTAGGATGTTGCAGTGATGATGATCAGAATGATCATGTGTACATCAGGATGATGTATGGTGAGTATCAGGATGATACTTTGTGGCCGTGCATCAGGTTTTGTAGATGAGCATGTTTAGGAGATCCTATAGGTCGGAGTTGTGCACCCGTAACAAACTGGGATGCTCTTTCAAGACATTGCTCTGGGAGGACATATAATTTGTGCCCTGGGAGATCTTCAGGTCAGAGTTGTGTACCCGCAACATCCTGAGATGCTCTTGCGAGGTTTTGTCCTATGGCATGTAATTTGCTCCTGGGAGATATGGACAGGATGAAAAAGGCCTTAGATGCTTCAGCTAGGTTTTTCCATGACCACATGTAATTTGCTCCTGGGAGATCTAGACAGGATGAACAAGGCCTTAGATGCTTCAGCCAGGTTTTGTAGTAGACCACATGTAATGTGCTATTGGGAGATTCGACAGGTAGAGCTGTGTGCTCGTAACAGCCTGGGATGCTTCAACTAGGTTTTGTGGTGAGATCACATGTAATGTGCTCTTGGGAGATCCGACAGGTAGAGATGTGTGCTCGTAACAGCCTAGGATGCTTCAACCAGGTTTTGTGATAGGTCACATGTAATGTGCTCCTAGGATATCCAACAGGTAGAGCTGAGTGCTCGTAACAGCCTGGGATGCTACCGCCAGGTTTTGTGACGCACGTAATAAGTCCCGAGGATTCCACAGTATGGCCAGTGATGATGAAGACCTACAGGTGGTGGGCCTACATCCAGTATGAAAAAGGACTGGTTCTGTAGAACTTCCTATGACGAGTAGATTCAAAGATTGATTGAGATAGTAGCAGCAGTGACGATGACAATGACTCGATGACGATTATCCAGTGACGATGATCTAGAGAAGAAGACTTGTGCTAGAAGTCCTGTGTTGAGAAATACCTTCCTAGTTAAGAGGGAGTGTTGATGTATATGTAACTTTGGAATGTATTTCACATATATGTATATTGTATTCCTATAGAGATGTTATTATTCCTCTATATGGAAGTGCCGTCATTTATATTGTAAGTGCCGTAACTTATACTTGATGGGTTATTAGACCACCTTGTTGGGGTCGGCCCTGTATAAGTCATGTGGGTCAAAGGGTTATTAGACCACCCTATTGGGTGTTGGCCCAGTCAGCATTATGTTAAGTGGTTAAGTTGAGGCCAACCTAGTTGAGTAAAGGTCAAGTCAAGTTAGTGTATAAATAGAGAGTGTGTCTCTCTCATTTTACACATTATATTCTCTCACTCACACTTTGGAGAGTGGTGCTGTTAGGAACCCATGTCTTTACTTTGTTAGTATATTGTTGTTGGATGCATATGCTTTGTAATTCGTCCCGTAGTATTTGTTGATCCATAGTTTGTGTTATTGTTATTGGCGCATATGCTTTGTAAGTCGCCCATAGTTTTGTTGATCCATAGTTTGTACTGGGCCATGGTTTTGACTCATAGTATTGGTGCCTAGACTTAGCCCACGGTTTGTATTGACACATAGTATTGACCCATGGTATTGGCACCTAGACTTAGTATATAAGTGTGTGTTGAGGCCTATGAAGGCACCATGAAGTTAATTGTATTAAGCTTGCTCAAAGGAGGTTTCCCCCTCGAAGTGGCCCGTGATCAATATAAAAGTGATTCTGAGTTTTATTATTTCTGATAGCTTGTGTATTTGCATTAATTAATTATTGCAGGTTCTTCACATCTGGTATCAGAGCACTTTCTTGGGCTCGCTGGGTGAAATTTCTGCCAATTTTTTTTTCGCATCTGTTGCAGGTTCGGATTTGGGAATAATCCCTATCCACTTAACTCTGGGAAGTACTTGGGCATAAGCCCTAAAAATCATTGTGAGGAGTACCACAGGAACCCCGAAGCAGCTAGCCCATTGAGAGGACCTGTCAGCGAAAAGGGCAATGACCCCTACCTGATTGACTAGTTCCCACCCGTGAGGTAAACCAAGAGCTATCATTTGTACAAAGCGGTTATCAGTTTTACTTGAGCCATGGAGTGACGGGTACTACCCCAATACGCAAGCCGTTAGACAACATTGGTGGCCGAGTGAAACCCCTGAATTGTTAAGAAGCCGCACATACCTAGGGTCCATATCTATTTTCAGCTGAACTGTTGTCGATCACTGCTGTGCTGTTTCAGATCCAGCCGTTCAGATCCATTCTGAAAGCCATTCCAGATCCAGCCGTTTTAAATCCATTTAGCGCCGTTTCAAATCCCTCTGTTTTCGCTCACTTTCGGGCCGTTGCAGATCTATCTGTTTCAGATCCCTTCCGAGCCGTAGCCACTCCATTCTAAAAAAAATAAAAATAAAAATTCTCCATATCTCCCTTGTTTTCACTCTGTTTCCCTTGAAACCTCCCGGGAACCCCTATAATCCCATTCTGCATATTTCATTCCTGAGGACCCTATCCCCAATTCCACTTCCCAAAGCCTGAAATCCCACATTTGTCTATTTTTAGGGTTTTCCATAACTTCCTCATATTTCACCCAATCACCTTCAAATTTTCCCACAGAGTTCCTTTTCTAATTCTGCTTCTTTGTCCCTCTCTGCCAAATTTTCTCATTTTTTCACCCTGTTTCTGAAATCCCCCTTTCCTGCTTTCCTGTCATTTCGACAGTGTCCAAAATTTAGTCAAACCCCAATTACCCATCCGATTTTTTCTCCAATCCAAATTTCCCTTTACTAAATCAGCTTCTGTTTGTGTTTTTCTACCCATTCCAAAAAAAAAAACCCTGGTTATGGTTGTCACCCATGTAGGAGCACACACCATGGAGGAAGCACTTGCAGCCATCCAAACCAAACTCCAAGATCTGGATGAAAACTTTCTCAACCTCCATCTTCAACATTCAGCCATGAACAATAAACGACAACCAGAATCTTTTGCAGCCACCGGGTTCTCTTCTTCCAGCAATTTTCATGGGCCGAAGCTTGATTTTCTTCGCTTCAATGGTACTGATCCGACTAAATGGATATACCGAGTAGAACAATATTTCAGTCTACATAATACTTTTGATGTCCAGAAAGTTCCAATTGCATCATTTCATTTGGAACAGGAAGCCCTTCAATGGTACCATTGGTACATCAAATCTCATCCCGAGCCAAACTGGACAGATTTTTGCCAACTCCTTTTGCCACGATTTGGTCCTAGTGCTTTTCATGACTTCACAGGAGCACTCACTAAACTTCACCAAATGGGCATAGTGAGAGAGTATCAGACATAATTTGAGAAACTGGCCAATCACACAGAAGGATTGTCTGATGAATTCTACAGGAGTTGTTTTATCAGTGGTCTCAAGGATGAAATCCGCTCAGAGGTCAAAATGTTCTATCCCAACACAATGATGGAAGTCCTAGGTTTGGCTAAGTTGCTAGAGGACAAGATCCCAGCTCAACAATGCTCCAAACCCACCTTTCTTCCGTTCAGAAATATGGGTTCCCAATGACCTCCCATCACGCCTGCTCCTCAACCAACTCCTATCAAGCATTTGTCTGAAACAGAGATGTAGGCCCACCAAGAAAAAGGGCTTTGTTATAATTGTGATGAGAAATTCACTCGAGGACATAGATGTGTTCAACAAAAGCTCTATCTCTTGGATGTGGATTCTCCGCCAACCTCAGAACTTGATGAAGAATCTCCAGATACAGTAGATGATCAAGTTGACATTCAACACCCTCCTGTTGACACCCCATCTCAGGACGACCCACCCAAGATCTCTCTCCATGCTGTAACCGGTGTCACCACCCCACAAACAATGCGAGTCAGGGGATACTTCAAGAAGCTCCCTCTTATCATACTCATTGATGCTGGTAGCACTCATAACTTCATTGACCCTCGGATTGCCAAACAGGCTGATTGTTTTGTCCATCCTTGCTCCAACTTTGAAGTCATGGTTGCCAATGGGGGCACCTTACCTTGCAAGGGGAAGTGTCACAATGTGTGTATCACTATGGAAGATTATAACCTGCGCTTTGACATGTTTTCCTTATCCTTAGGCAGATGTGATGTGGTTTTGGGTGTTCAATGGTTACACACACTTGGTCCCATCTTATGGGATTTTGCAGAACTTTGGATGCAATTTTCAGTCAATGGGGCACAACACAAATTAATGGGCTTACAACCAGGGTCTCTCTGAATCATCAGTTCACATCGCCTGGAAAAAATCCTTAAGAAGAATTCACATGGTGTCATCGCTCAGCACCATTCCATTCAGATGCACCCATCAACGGTCTCCACTACTTCCTTGGATAGATATGCAGGTGTCTTTGCTGAAGTAATGAGCTTGCCGCCTTCAAGAGACATTTCCAGTAAGAATTTAGCCACATCTACCTCTCAGTAGGAACTGATGGCTATTTTGCATGCAGTACAGAAGTGGCAACCATACCTATTAGGGAATTATTTCTGCATCAAGACTGATCTCCAGAGTTTGGAAAATTTTCTGGAACAATGGGTCTCCTACCCAACACACCTGAAATGGGTTATCCAACTCAGGGGTTATCCCTATGCGATCACTTACAAGAAGGGTAAGGACAATATGGTGGAAGATTCTCCTCCTCGCACATTTGAAGACCCAGTTTCTCTTACAGCTATTTCTTTGCTTGTTCTAAATTGGTTACAATATGTTCAACGGGGCTATCTCTTCTATGAACTCCATGCTTCTTCATCAGTAGGGCACTCTGGGTTCCTCAAAGCGTATGACCAGGAACAATGTAACTTCTTTTAGCATGGACTCGAAAGGAAAATTCAACGGATGGTGGTTGACTATGATACTTTCTAGGTCAACAAGGGTGAAACGACCCTCCTTTCGAGACTGCTCGAACCCTTGCCCATCCCTCCACAGATTTGGACAACTATTTCTATGGATTTCCTAGAAGCGCTCCAGTGGTATAGTACCACATTTGAAAGGACACCATATGAAGCAGTCTCTAGACAGGCACCACCAGTTCTTCTTCCATACACCTTCAGCAGCTCCCCAGTTCAGGTAATTGACTCAATTCTTCGAAACCGTGATTAGCTTCTTCTCATTCTGCAGGACAATTTTCACATGGAAAGAATTCGACTGAAACAACAAGTCGATCAACACCATTCTGAGCGCACTTTTCACATCACTGATATGGTTCTTCTTCATCTACAGCCTTCCACGCAATCCTCCTTGAAACTCTAAAGGCGCTAGTGGCATGGAATGCAACCCAAGGATGCTACAGGGGACCCACTCCTTCAGATTCTGCATCAATTTCCACATCTAAAGCTTTGAGGACAAAGCTTTTTCTAAGGGAGAGGGGATGTTAGGAACCCATCTCTTTAATTTGTTAGTATATTGTTGTTGGATGCATATGCTTTGTAAGTCGTCCCGTAGTATTTGTTGATC
This sequence comes from Larix kaempferi, assembly GCA_027924585.1. NCBI lineage: Eukaryota > Viridiplantae > Streptophyta > Pinopsida > Pinales > Pinaceae > Larix > Larix kaempferi. Next base: position 4,882,118 of record BSBM01000118.1, read on the forward strand.
CATAGTTTGTGTTATTGTTGTTGGCGCATATGCTTTGTAAGTCGCCCATAGTTTTGTTGATCCATAGTTTGTACTGGCACATGGTTTTGACTCATAGTATTGGCGCCTAGACTTAGCCCATGGTTTGTATTGACACATAGTATTGACCCATGGTATTGGCACCTAGACTTAGTATATAAGTGTGTGTTTAGGTCTATGAAGGCACCATGAAGTTAATTGTATTGAGCTTGCTCAAAGGAGGTTGCCCCCTCGAAGTGGCCCGTGATCAATATATAAGTGATTCTGAGTTCTATTATTTTTGATATCTCATGTATTTGTATTAATTAATTATTGCAGGTTCTTCACAGGTGCACTTGTGGAGGAAGAGGCTTTGCTGCTAGGAGAAGACTATCTCTTGTATTCTGGTTGTATCATTGCGCTATCTATCTCTGAGGAAGTTATTGGGGTTTTTCACCTTTATGGTTTTCCCCAAGTAAACTCTGTGTCTCTTGTGTGCTTGCATTATTGTGTCCATGATTGATATGCTGTAGATTTGTTGTACATGTTGTTCTCTCAGTTAAGATCCTAGATCAGATTGAAGTAAATTCTGAAAATTTAACATTCAACTGCAAAATGAGATTCAGAGTCAATACTATCACTCAGACCAGGTCAACATAATGGTCCATATCACCTATAGACATGGGGCAGATAGTACTGAAGACAACATGGTTATATTGAAGCAGTATCACTTCTACATAAGTGATAACAAGTGTTACAACTTGGCTTTTGCACAACACAACTTTCAAATGTTCTACAATCAATTGAAGGATAAAAATATACAGATGGAGCAACATATTGTTACCCAAGAAAGAAGATAACAAGTACTTTCCATCGCTATAGTGATGGAGACCAGTCGGTATAGAGATGACTTACTATTTCTATAGAGACGGGCGTTCGTCATTATAGCAGCGTTAATTGTATTTTTCATTAGAGTCCACTCAAGCCATGTTTCATCACTTTCTTGTTGCCATAAAGACAAAATGTTCTAAGTGTTTCTACAGTGATGAAAAGGTTTCAACGAAAATAGGGGGTCAAGTTCATCGCTCTAGCAACGCATAAGTGTTTCAATAGAAACGATGTTCCGTGGGAAAAATGTGCACATGCACTAGTGCATTTTATTGAGAAGTATTTTCCCAAGCACTCTCAATAATATTATGATAAATAATATAGCGCACCATCCTATCTCAACACCTTTATAGACAAATTCACTAATGTGAAGATTACAAGGTCATCATCATCCAGCTTTTCCAAATGTTGAAAAGCCATGTAGTGGTGTAACAATCTGAAAAAAAGAGTACTTTAAAATATTCTAAGCAATAATATACTTAAAAATACTACCACAAACATTTATGGTACATATAGGAAAGAGTTTCGAAATAGAAGCCTACTCTGCTAAGTGCAACACTAAAGTTTAAGACTAGTAAAATGGATCAAGTTTGTGCATCATTTACTTGCAATGAAAACAAGTACAGGGAATGGGAAAAAGAATGTGGAATGGAAGGCTCAACTTTTCTAAGAGACAAAAACTACAATGGTGAAAATTATCTTCCCAAGTTAGTAGGAAACATATATTGGTAAATACAAGGAAATGAATATATACCAGTCAAGCACTCTTTCATCTGAAATCAGTAGATAAATTACATACATTATCAAATAATAACTTTAAATATTGAACATACAAGTAATACCAAACAAATACAAATTAGGATTTCAAAATACGCCCAACATTATATTGTCAAGATTACGGGCATGTGCAAGCTAATGAGGGCCACTTTTGGTGCGTTAGATACAATAGAAAACTGAAAAATCAGGCATCCTTAAATTTACTTGGTTTTTTTAGATACTTACACAAGATATCTTGCATCGAGTAAAAAATATGAAATGTAGGAAATTGAGTCATGTTTCCAAATATTTAAGTTTTAAGTATTGAAAATTTACATAACTATGTCAAATTTCATCTTTTCTAACAGTCCGTTTTTATTTTTTGGAAATGATAAGGTATGTGTTTTTGTGCGTGCAAACTCTGAGTGCCTAAATGATGGTTTCATGCTACAAAAATTGGTAGACATGTATAGAACCCGTAGCCCTAGTGCAGTGCTATTTTTCCAAAATTAAATGTTTAAAGTTTTAATTTTTCTTTTAATTATGTAAGTGATCAAACCTCGAGAACAATATGTAAAATGTGGGTGCAGCCTTTGAAGGTATTAATGCAATTATTTTGACTTGTATTTTTTATAGCATGTAGAGATCGGTGTCTACTAGTGCAAGATACAATATTGTTTAATGTACTTTCCCTAAAAACAGTAAGCATTAATTTTTTTCTTTTACAGCTATCTATCATTTTTCTAACCTGTAATATATATCAAATGAACTTTAGTACTGCATAGTTACATTAGTCTTTCTTGAAGGAATGAGAAACTGTGCTGTATGGAAGTTGGTCTTGTATCTTTTCTGCGGAAGCGATGAAGTATGATAATGTAAGCACAACATTGATGGTCTAGATGTCCAAATTAATAATAGTGTACAAATTTTAATGTTCATCTTTAAATATCTCGTTGCTTTTAACTCTAACGCATGCTTGGTTCCATTTTTAAAAGTTGAACTTGTTTATATTATCAATTCAGACCCGATGGACCTTTTCTGAGAAGAGTATGACTGTCTTGATTTGGTAGTCCTGCTACTAGTGGGATGTTGAGAGGTAAAAAATGGATAATTGGGTTTGCTCGGGCTTACTTAGCAACTCTTTGCTAAAGCATTACCGGGTTCATGTTTTGAAGGTGTACATAAAAAGGGAACTCATCCCTAAACCACCTAGTTCCACTACCTAACAAGGGTTCTAGTTCTATGATTTGAAAAAGGGACTAAGGCTTAACCCTTGTGAATAATCCATGACATAAATGAATTGGGTTTGATACCATCACGACTTTAACTATATCGTATGGGTAAAATATTGAAGCATTAATGGTTGTTGGTTGTAGTTTTAAATGCTACATGTGATGTTCACATGGTTTTGTTGCCAGCTTGGAAAGAGGGTTTTTACCTTGGTCTTCACAACTACGCTTGTCATTCCATGTTTTTTGACTAGGGGTAGTTTCTTGCTGCTTCTAGTTTTAACAGTGCTCTAACCTGAGCTACACTCATGGTCAGTGCACTCCTTGCTACAGAAAAGGGAGATGGAGGATGCTACGATCCACTAACAGATAAAATTCCTTCCATAGCTTAAAGAATTTCTTTCACTATTCATCCCGTAAGTATTTTTTTCGTTGTTTATTTAATGCGTGGCTCTTTATGACTTTACTGGCAGGTAATAGGTTATGGTACCCCTGGCGTTGGATGCTAACAAGTAACAGGAAGCTTGGGGTTTGGCATAAGTCTAGTAATCCCAGGTTCTCCTAGTATTCATTCCTTCTTGTCGCAGCTAGGGTTGAGAGCTCTGTAGCTTGAATTTTTAAATGTAACTTCGTTGTGCCCCTTTGGGCTCTTTGTTATTAATTTTCAAAGTTTTACTTGGGTCGCTTCTAGCCTAGACATTTGTTGAGAGGGAAACGATTGTGGTGCAGTTGATTGTAGACTCTCCCAGGAAATATGAACTGTTGTTTAAAGTCTACGATGGTTTTATTTTGATAAAGATAGGATGAGAGTTTCATGTCTGCTACTGTAGATGGATGTATGGCTCTATAAAGTCTTTTAAGCTTTAATGGTAAGTACCCACATCATTTAAGTTTTGGGATTTTGAATGTAATGATGGTATTGGATTTTAAATCATTTTCTCCATTGATTATGGGCTTCTATGAATTAAAATGTCGCTGATGTTTTGCTAGCGAAGCTATTTGTTGAAGTTGATACTTCCGTAAGTTTAGTTTTAAGTATTTAGGTGTATGGTCTTAAGTGGATAACAATCATGCCTCTGGCAGAGAGGAAGGTCTTGAAATTCCCTGGTAAATCCCGAGGGCGAGGACTCTGGGTTTTACCTTTAGCATGAAGAATTTCTATTGATAAAAAGGTGAAAATGAATCGTTGATAGTGCAGCTCTGTTTTGAACTCTCTGTGGGTTAATATTATTTAATGGATGCTTTTTTTTTAAGAAAAAACGTGGAGCTAGGATATGAGTTTGATCGGTATTCTGAAATGTTTGGGTATCATTCGAGTTTAAGTTTTAAATCTTCTAAGGAAGTATTGAATGTATTGGAAACCCTAGATAGGGAAAAATCATGTTTGAGAGTTGTTTGCCTGGAAGTTTAATGATGTGGTATTAATGCTGCGTATCTATCAACACCGGCAATATCCATTTTTTCTTTTTAAAAACGTTTGGCAAAGAGTTTTGATATCCTGACCTGTATTGATTTTGTTTATTTCTTTTAAGAGAGAGCACTGATTTTGACTGTGTTGGCTTTGTGAAAAACTCTCATGGGTCCTATCTTGTAAAACTAAACTGTACATCGAAATGATGAAATCCCTAACCAGGGGGTTCGTGTAGATAGTTGTTTGTATTGGAAAACTTATGCATAGTGGGTGTTTTCTTTAAGCTGTAGATTTAAATATTCCAACGATTCTTGTTTTTGCTATGTTGATGGGTAGTTTTCGAAGCTTTGATCTGCTTTATTTTTATTGTTTAAAATAATGAATGAGGTAGACTAAGTTTCAACTTTCGTTGGTTTCATGGATCCTTTGTTTTGGAAACCCAAGTTTTAAATCTTCATGGTTAATAGTTGGACCCTAGATTTCTTGGAAATTAATAAGTTTAAAGTACAGCATGAAGGTTTGGAAGAATAATGCAATTTCGTTTTGTATAGAGATTAATAGTTCAACTATCGACACTTCTAAGTAAAAGTTTGAAAATAGTGATTCTACCTATATAGGTATCTAGCATAGGCTAGCTAGGCTAGCCCTGCTAGATCCTTGAAACATTTAGGGAAGAAGCTTGAATTAGATGGAAATATTAAATGAAATTTGATCCTAAAATGTAAACCCTAAGAGCCCATGCAAATTGGCCCTTGCTCCATAAAGAAAGAAGAGATAAAACTGTAATGTATAGAAACAAAATGCTACATAATAATTCTTATTTTAATTCCTAAATTTATTTGAACTGTATAGAAATTTTGTAGTCCGTACCTGGTTCTTGAAGCTTGGTCTTTCCCTTGCAGGACCTGCACACTCAAACACGAATTAATGGAAAAATATATAGACCTAGCTGACCTGTAGGATGATCTTTAACTAGATAACTTTGGGGTTACCATGTTCTTCCCAACAATGACCCTTAAACCATTCCTAGTTCTAACTAGATCCCCCTGATCTAGTTCCAACATGCAATCAGCAAAGTAGAGGCCCTAGGGTAAGCTGCTAATCAGATTTGGAAATATAGTAGGCTGCTTCAGTTCTGCAGAATAATTCTCTTTTGTTACCATAAGAGAATGATATTAGGAAAAGATGATCCCTCTCTTGGGATTTGCCCTTCTTTATATAGGTGAGTTTTGTTTGGAATATAGTTGTTTGAGTTTAAATAATAATATTCAGTTTTTAATTTAATTTTGAATTATAATATCTATGAAAGATATTTTATTAATTATTTACTCCTAGTTTATCTAGGACCTTTATTTTGTTAAAATTTAGATGTAAATTAAGTTAGCTCATATATAATAATAATACTATTAATACTATTAATAGTAATAATAAATATGAGAATTATCTTATGCATAACCTTTATGCATTTTATTTATATAAGTAATATTTTTTTTTTAAAATAAAAATAATATTATTAATAATATTAACAATAATAACAACATGAGAACTATCTTATGAATAACCTTTATGCATGTTATTTACATAAGAATAAATAAATTCAATTATTCAATAGTTTAATCATGGTAAATTCTTTGATTTAATTATGTACATACCATAATAATTCTTTTAAATATTAAGTACAAGGTCCAACTCTTTGGACATGGTATTTTGGTAAGCTTGGATAGTTGGCTAGGTTAGGTACCTCTAGGTCTCTCTTTGCATGTTGGATTCCCTTGTTTAACATGGTAGTTCCCACAGTCCTTGATGATATATAGAAAATGATTCGTTTAACCAAATTAAATAAATGTGATGAATAGAAGTGCTATTCTGAGTCTTCTCGACTCAACACTTTTAAGATCAAGTAACCCCGAGTGTTCTTCAGAGCTTTACCTCAACACTCTCACATGGGTGTTATGCTAGTTGTACCGAGTGTAAATGAGGTGCTTACAATCCAGTATGGGGGAGATCCTATAACGGATGTCACATGTCACATGTCACATGTAACGATTTCAAAAGTAATAAAATGTAAAAAGTAATAGTATGGGGGAGATCCTGTAATGGATGTCACATGTCACATGTCACATTTGTCACGTTTGTAGTATGGGGGAGATCCTGTAACGAATGTCACATGTCACATGTCACATTTGTCATGTTACATTACAACCCAGTATGGGGGAGATGTTGCAACGTTTGTCACATTTGTCATGTTATGTTACAACCCAGTATAGGGGAGATGTTGTAATGTTTATCATGTTTGTCACATTTGTCACGTTACATTTCCATGTCAGCTCATAACTTATAAAAAGTCAAAAGTAATTAAAAATTTCATGTTCGCTCATAACTTATCAAAAATAAAAATAAAAAATAATTAAAAAATTAAAAGAGAGGTATCCAATTTCTTGAGGGGTAATTTTTTTCTTAATGTGTAAAAAATTTAAGATAAAACAAAAAAAAATACACCTCAAGAAATTGGATCCCTCTCGGTGCTTGATAGATCCAGGTTTGAGATGGATCTATGTTGGTGCAATTCCAGACCATCCTGCTCAACACTAGTACTAGAATGTGGTTGTGAAGCACATTTAGAATGTACAAATGGCCTCGGATCTGGTATCCATTATCAAGCTTGGAGTGCTCCAAGGATTATGCCCAACACTCTACGTACATCGGGGCTTTATGCCCAGTATGTAATAAAATCCTCCTGGTATATCGGGGATTATGCCTAGTACATAGGTCATCTGTGTGTTCCTGATTCCATGCTCAACACATCATATAAATCAATCATGTAAACATAACTCTGCACAGTATGTAACAAAAAATCATCTTAGTATATTAGGGTTTGTACCCAATGCTCATAATAAAACATAAATCAATACAATATAGCTTTTTTCCCAGTATATAACAATAATCTGCATCAGTTAGGGTCCACACCCAATATGTAAATCTATAAAAGAAGTGAATCATGTGCACTAGGGCTTATGCCCAATAATAAAAAATAATCATATGTGTTGGGGATTTAAGCCTAGTATATAACATTAGAAATAGTTAGTCAAAATTCAGGATATTACATCCCTCCCCGCTTATAACAACACCGTCCCGATGTTCTAGGGACTAGAAATGAAATCATGAAATAAGGTAGGGTATGCCTCTTTCATGGTTGTCTCATTTTCCCAAGTAGCCTATTCTGGTCCGAAGTGCCTCCATTGCTCTTTAAACTGGGTGATGGTCCTTCTTCCAAGTTGTACCTCTCTCTTGTCCAGAATGTGGAGAGGCTTCGACATGAATTTCCCTTCGGGTTCCACCTGTAATAAGGACCAATCAACCACATGTTTAGTATCATATACATATTTCATTAATAAGGATGCATGAAAAACATTATGAACTTTAACATGAGCTGGTAAGGCTAACTCATATGCTATTGGCCCCTTCTTGGCCAGTATCTCAAAGGGTCCACAAAATTTGGGGGCTAGTTTCCCGCATTGCCCGGATACAAGGAGATTTAGTTTTCCTTCACCTTTAGGAAAACATGTTCGCCGACCTGGTAGTCTTTGTCTTCCTTTTCTTATCCGCATAAATCTTTTGATGGTCATATGCCTCCTTCAATTTTTTTTGTACCTTAGAGACTAGCTGCTCCAAGTCTTTTAGTAAGTCGGGGCCTAGCATAAGTCTATCTACTGGACTATCCCAAGTTACAGGTGTCTAGCACTTCCTGTTGTAGAGTACCTTGAACGGGCTCATCTTGGAAAAAATTTTGTATCCGTTGTTGTAAGAAAAATCTGCGAGGTGCAAATAATCCTCCCACTTTGTGGGTTTGTTCATAACATACATCCTCAGCATATCTTCAAGGATTTGGTTTACTCATTCCGTCTATCCGTCGGTTTGGGGGTGGTATGCGTTATATTGAACTGTAGTTGTGTCTCCAAACCAGAGAACAATGCTCTCCAGAAGTTTCTAGTGAACTTCGTTTCTTGATCGGAAATGATTGCCTTGGGTATCCCATGCAATCGTAAAATCTCATTTAGGAAGATGTCCACGATGTGAACGGCTTTGTAGTTAGATTTTACTAGTTTAAAATGTGCTGCTTTGGATAACATGTCTACTACTACAAAGATGGACTCATTCTGCCTCTTACCTTTTTGGTAAACCCGTTATGAAATCCATACTGATGACCTCCCACTCCACTTAGGGATGGGTAATGGTTGTAGTAGTCCCGAAGGGTGTTGGTGTTCTTCCTTAACCAGTTGACACTCCTATCACTTAGCAATGAATAAAGCTATGTCGGCTTTCAGTTTAGGCCAAAATAAGTGTTTCTTCATTGTTGATATCATCTTTGATATCCCAGATGTCCTGAATAGGGCCTCTAATGGATTTCTGTGAGGATGTTAGGTCTGATGTCTCTACTTTCTAGAACATAAAGTCTCTCTTTCGACCACAGCAGTACCGAATTGTCTATCTTATACTCCTTTTGTTGTTGGAATAATCTATCCTCTTGGCTCCTTTTAAGAATCTCGACATAGAATTGGTCAATCCGATATGCCGTTCTAATCTTGTGGTGTAAATTCAAGTTAGTATGACTCATGGTCACCTCATATAACATATGTGCCCGTCGAATTAAAGCATCGATGATCTTGTTCTCCTTTCCCTTTATGTGCTTTAGATCGAAGTGGTACTCACTCAGGAAGGATAGCCACTTGGCCTGTCTAGCGTTTAGGTTAGGTTGGTCAAATAAGTACTTCAGACTCATGTTGTCTATATTTAATAGGAACTTCTTTCCCATAAGATAGTGCCTCCACATCTTCAAGGCGTGGATAATGGCGGCTAGTTCAAGATCGTGTGTGGGGTAGTTTTGTTCATGTTCCTTCAACTTCCCTGACTCATAACAGATAGCGAAGTCATTTTGCATAAGGAATCCAACGATCTCTTCCTTGCTTGCATCTATGAAAACCATGAAGTCCCCATCGGGGTCAACAATCCATAGGATGGGTGCACTAGTCAAAAGTTGCTTTAACTTTTGGAAACTTTACTTGCACTTTTCTGTCCGAAGGAATTTGGTTGTCTTCTTCTGCAAGGTTGACATAGGACATGCAATTCGAGAGAATTTCTCAATGAACTTTCGGTAGTACCTAGCTAACCCTAAGAATTATCTTATGTCAGTTATGCATGTGGGGGTATGCCATTCCTCTATGGCTTTAATATTCCCGGGATCGACTTCTATCCCTTTCTCCGAAATGATGTGCCCTAGGTACTGTATCTAGGGTTTGTATAAATCACACTTTCTAAACTTAGCGTACAATTGATGCTCTCATAGTACTCATAACACTCTCCGGAGACGTTCTTCCTGTTCTTCTTCATTCTTGGAATATATCAGAATATCGTCGATGAAGTTTAGAACGAACTTGTATAGGTAATTACTAAAGATGTTGTTCATTATGCACATAAAGTTGGAAGGTGCATTAGTTAAACTGAAAGGCATTACCACAAACTCATAATGGCTGTATTGGGCTTGAAACCCGGTCTTACTGATGTCTTCCTCACGGATTCTCACCTGATGATATCCAGATCGTAAGTTGATCTTTGAGAAGATTTTGCTCCTCCGACTTGATCAAACAAGTCATCAATTCTAGGGAGTGGATAACTGTTCTTGATGGTCAACTTGTTGAGTTGGCGGTAATCGATGCACATCCACATCGTCCCATGCTTCTTTTTGACAAAGAGTATCGGTGCTCCCCAACGAGACACACTTGGTCGGATATAACCTTTTTCGATCAACTCTTGTAATTGAAGCTTGAGTTCCACCAATTCAGGTGGAATCATGCGGTAAGGGGCTTTGGAAACTGGTACGGAACCGGGTGATAACTCTATGGAGAACTCTAGCTCTTGTTTGGGCAGTAGCCCAGGTAATTCCTCAGGAAATACATCCTTGAATTCTACAAGGACTGGGAAGCCTTCGATCTTATGTTCCTTATCAGCTTCTACAGTTCAAATGTTGACTACAAAGAGTTTACAACCCTTTCTTACACATTTCTTTTCTTGTAAGGCAGATATCTATCTTACTGACACTTTCCTAGGGATACCTTGAATGGTCTTATGATTCCCTTGGTTATCCGTGCATAATATTGATTTGTTCAATTAGTCTAGCGGGGCATGATGTTCTTCTAACCAGTTAATGCCTATTATTACATCATAAGATCCTAGCAGTAGAATGTTTAAATCTACTCTAGTTGGGAACCCATTCAAATCTATCTCATAATTTTAACTAGTTTAGAGACTTTTCATTTGGTACTAGTGGCTAGTTGTACCAGCCATGGTTTCTCATGACTTACTCGGTTTAACTTACAAGTATCAACAATATTAGGGGAGACATAACTTCGGCGTGCACTGGGATCTATTAAAACTGAAATGGTTGTGTTTGAGATCTTACCCTCAATTTCAACCACAGTGGCCTGGTGGTATGCTTGTCGGCCATCTAGTGCAACATAAATTCAGTGTTCTGGCCATGTCCCCTATTGTAGGGTTTGCTTGGACATTGTGTAAAACTCCGTTCATCTTGTTGGGGCAATCTCTGAAGTAGTGGGGCCCTCGACACTTCCAATAAGTAATGGTTGGTGGTGCAGCCTTTGGCCCTTTGTTGAAAGCTGGTCTATTGGCATGCGGTGGGGGTGCATTTGGCCGTGCATGAGGTCAGTTGAAGCCTCTGTTGGTAGGGAAACTTGTTTTGTTTCCGGTAAGGTGGTGGTCTAAAACCTGGTCTCCTGTTGTCTGAAAAGGTTCTGAACCTATCTTTGTTTCTATTTATGTTATCGTTCCTTGGTTGTCCATGTTCATAACAGAGTCTTGCTTTGTGTAAAGTCACATCTAAGGTTTTGGGCATGTCAAATTCAATCTTTTCTCTAAAATTTGGTGGTAGACATCCCAAGAATTGTTGTGTCTTGAATTTTTCATCCTTTATGTAAGAAACATAATGCAGTAGACCTAAAAATCTGTTGATGAAAGCTTCCATAGTTAGGGAGCTTATTTTTAATTCATGGAATTCTTTGATCTTCTTTTCAAAGAATCTTTCAGACATGTATTTGTACTGAAATATTCTACTGAAAGCATCCCATTTTATGTCCCTCATATCTTGCCCTTTGGTGTGTTTCAAGTCTCTCCACCATCTGGCCGCTTTACCATTTAAGTTGTAAATGGCCAGTCCGACTTGCATTTCACTAGAATAGTTGTGGACTTTGAAATACTTGTTCATCCCTAATAGCCACTCCTCATCCTTATCCCCGGTATTTATCTCTCTGTCATACGTTGGGGCTTTAGTCTTTCTGAATTCTCCTTATAAACCATCATCACGTTTTCTCCTTTTCTTGCAAGGAGGTGGTAAACCATCATCATTGGAAGAGCTCTTATAGTCCTCTTCCATTGACTTAGGTATGTGTTCTTCCTGCTCCTCTTCTTTAGGACTGGTATATTTCTTTGTGTGACAATTTCTCCCTTTGAATGTATTTGCTGAGAATGTGGGCTGTCCGTGGTGCTTTGTCCCTGTTAAGCTTTGAAGCAGACCCTCATTTATAGCTTGTTTTTCTCATCTTCCCTGTATATTGTCATCTATGAAACTTTGGAATTCTTCCTATAGATTCTGCATTGATTTCATTAAATATGAGTTTAATTCCACCACGATCTCTTTCTCTCATGGTGGAGAGTTCAAATTCCCATGTATGATGCTGTCTTTTTCTGTATTCATACTTGGACTGTGTTTGTACCTGCAATGTCGTATCAATGTTAAGAACAGAAATCTGCTAGTTCATATACACATATAAAATAAAATCATAAATGTATGTTTTCTTATTTATAAGTAGCTGCAGCGGATGTTTTTCCCGTAATGAGTCCATTGGTCACTTAGTATTGTAGCTGGGTTCTGATACCACTTGTAATGTCCCTAAAAACAATACAAAATTAAATTTTTTTCTTTTACAGCTATAATTTGTCTAACCAGTAATATATATCAAATTAACTTCAGTACTGAGTAGTTACATCAGTCTTTGTTGAAGGAATGACAAAACTGTGTTGTATGGAAGTTGGTCTTGTTTGTTTTCTGCGGAAGCGATGAAGTATGATAATGTGAGCACAACATTGATGGTCTAGATGTCCAGATTAATACTAGTGTACAAATTTTAATGTTCGTCTATAATTATCTCGTTGATTTTAACTCTAATGCATGCTTGGTTCCATTTTTAAAAGTTGAACTTGTTTATATTATCAATTCAGGCTTGATGGACCTTTTCTGAGAAGAGTATGAATGTCTTTGTAACAAATATAAATGTTATAAATATTAACATTTAATACTAAATAGGTTAATTAGGGTAATTAATTAATTACTCAAGAGGTGACTTGAAATGTCACCTCCCTTTCCACTTGGGGTATAAAATACCTGACATTAAATCTTGTAAATCATCTTATCATTATCAATATTTATTATTATTTACCAATATGTCGGGTTCAGATTGCTTGTGGGCATTTTAGAGAAATTACTAACATAAAAAGAAGCTTTTATGCTTCGCTTGTTGATTCCGGCTTGTGGCCAACTTGTCAAAGTTTATTTGAGATTTAGGTTTTTAACCTTACATTAGGCTTTTAACCATCCTTATTGAAGAAAACAAAATTATTAAAAGAGAGAAAAAAAAAGAGAAGGGAATAAAAGGGAAGTAAAAAAAAAGAGAGAGAACAAGAAAGAAGACCACATAAAAAGGGAGAAGAAGAAAAAAAGACACAACATAGGTTTTATTTAACCAACCTTGGTTTTATAAAACCACACATTGCCTTGGTTTTATAAAACCATCCCGTGGTTTTATAAAACCAGCCTTGATTTTATAAAACTAGCCTTGGTTTTATAAAAAAACCATTATTTATAATAACTCATACCTTAATTAGGATGAGTTTAGTTATTATATGACTGTAGTAATAATAATCCATTTTTATTATATTTATTATATAACTATAGTAATAATAATACATATTATTATTATTTCAAAGGCTTGAACTCTTCGTAATCCAACTAAAAATTAGTTTTTTGGAGAAAAAAAAACTATATATATACATATATAGTTTATAAAACATTAATATAATAATATTATTAATTAATTAATAATTATTATTATAAATAAAAAAATAAAAAATAAAAAATAAAAATAATTATTTTGTAATAATTATTTTTGGAAAAAAAGGTTATTTGACTTGATAAGAAAAAAAAATATAGTCAAAGAAGGTTCTTCCAAGAGAGACATATTGGGAATTATTACAGTTTCTGTATCTACTTATTGTCAAAGAAAAAGAAAAAGAAGTCAAACTATTTATCATCGAAAAAGAAGTCAAGGAAAACTAGTTAAAGAGTTCAAAGCCCTTCTATCATCGAAAAAGTCGAAGACAATTTATCGTTGAAGAAGCCAGAGTCTATCTATTGCTAAAGGAATCAAAGTCAAAAGAAGACCAAGTAAAAAAAAAAAAATCAATCAAGAAGACCAAGTTATCGTCCAAGCCAGGAATTATGGTGAATTTTAAAGCAGAATTACAGTCCGGACTAAAAGAAGCATTTGACATGATGAAGCGAGATATGTTTAAGAGATTAATAGAACAAGAGAATAATTATCTGAAAATCCATATTGAGAGATTATCTACGCAAATTGAGGAATTAAAAAATGAAAACGATTTCAATCAGAAATTGAAAAATCAAGATATAAAGAAAGAAATAAATGATTACAAAGCAGAAATAATATGCTTGAACAAAATTGTTTACAACAAGGACGAAGAAATGGCACAGATACAAAAGAAATTAGAGGATCAAGAATCAGTGATCGACCAATATCGACAACATAAAATTTCTTCAAAAACAAAATGATGAGTCTAAAAAGACTCATAAGTCAGAGATCACAAAGAGTAATAAAGCACTATCCAACAATTCCGAAGAGATTTTCAGATTAATTAATCATAACAAGACACTAGTCACAAAAATTAAGAATTTGAAAAGTCGTCGAAAGACAGAACAATCTACGGAAGACATTGAAGGAAAACTTCTAGACAAGAAGGAAGAAAGGATCTGCACGAGAAGTCATAACAAAGATCTTAAGGAACAACTTAAGAAGTTTGAAGATGACAGAAAATTGCAAGTAGAATTGATTAAGAAGTGTCAAAATGATAACATGCAGTTAGAAAACAAGTTGGAAAAGCTACAAAATGAAACCTTTAAACATCAAGGGATCAAAATACAACTTCCAACTCAAGAAAACGAAGCAAAAGAATAGACAAAAAGGTCTCCTTATCATCACCCAAATTATAAACGTCATTTTGACCAACGATAGGGTCAAAATGAACATACATAGAGAAATTACGATGTCAGACAAGCAAGAACATCGAATCAAAACACTAAGCATAAAAAAAAAAGTTACGTTCTACAAAGCGATCAAATAGCTCAGATAAAATTAGATCTCGGATGGACCACATCAGAGATAATGTGACAGTTCTCCCTTGGGATTCGTAACTCATATCACCTCATTTCATCAAGTGTCGCCAGTACTAAAAAAAGGATCTAGAGATGTCGGTTCAAACAAAAAAATCATTTGTTTCCAATAAAGCTTTGAGGATAAAACTTCCCTTAAGGGGTAGGCAATGTAACAAATATAAATGTTATAAACATTAACATTTAATACTAAATAGATTAATTAGGGTAATTAATTAATTACTCAAGAGGTGACTTGAAAAGTCACCTCCCTTCCCACTCAGGGTATAAAATATTCGACATTAATTCTTGTAAATCATCTTATCATTATTAACATTTATTATTATTTACCATTATGTGGGGTTCAGATTTTCTGTGGGCATTTTAGAGAAATTACGAACGTAAAAAAAAGCTTTTATGCTTCAGTCTTGAGTTGGTAGTCCTGCTACTAGTGGGATGTTGAGATGTAAGGAATGGATATTTGGGTTTGCTCGGGCTTACTTATCACCTCTTTGCTAAAGCATTACTGGGTTCATGTTTTGCAGGTGTACATAAAAAAGGAACTCATCCCTAAACCACCTAGTTCCACTACCTAACAAGGGTTCTAGTGCTATGCTTTGAAAAAGGGTCTAAGGCTTAACCCTTGAGAATAAGCCATGACATAAACGAATGGGGTTTGATACCATCATGAATTTAACTATATCTTATGGGTAAAATATTGAAGCATTAATGGTTGTTGGTTGTAGTTTTAAATGCTACATGTGATGTTCACGTGGTTTTGTTGCCAGCTTGGAAATAGGGTTTTTACCTTGGTCTTCACAACTACGCTTGTCATTTCATGTTTTTTAGCTAAGGGTAGTTTCTTGCTACGTCTGGTTTTGAGAGTGCTCGGACCTGAGCTACGCTCATGGTCAATGCACTCGTCGCTACAAAAAAGGGAGATTGATGATGCTATGATCCACTGACAGGTAAAATTTCGTCCATAGCTTAAATTATTTCTTTCACTACTCATCCTGGAAGTATTTGTTTCATTATTGATTTAACGCCTGGCTCTTTATGACTTTACTGGCAGGTAGTAGGTTATGGTACCCCCGGCGTTGGATGCTAATGAGTAACAGGAAGCTTGGGGTTTGGCATAAGTCTTGTAAGCCCAGGTTCTCCCAGTATTCATTCCTTCCTATCACAGCTAGAGTTGAGATCTCTGTAGCTTGAGTTTTTAAATGTAACTTCGTTGTGCCCCTTTGGGCTCTCTGTAATTAATTTTCAAAGTTTTACTTGGGTTGCTTCTGGCCTGGACATTTGCTGAGAGGGAAACGATTATGGTGTAGTTGATTGTGGACTCTCCCGGGAAATATGAACTGTCGTTTAAAGTCTATGATGGTTTTATTTTGATAAATATAGGATGAGGGTTTCATGTCTGCTATTGTATATGAATGTATGGCTTTGTAAAGTCTTTTAAGCTTTAATGGGAAGTACCCACAACGTTTAAGTTTTGGGATTTTTAATCTAATGATAGTATTGGATTTTAAATCATTTTCTCCATTGAGTATGGGATTCTATGAATTAAAATGTCGCTGATGTTTTGTTAGCCAAGATATTTGTTGAAGTTGATACTTCTGTAAGTTTCGTTTTAAGTATTTAGGTGTAGGGTTTTAAGTGGATAACAATCATGCCTCTGGCAGAGAGGAAGATCTTGAAATGCCCTGGTAAATCCTGATGGTGAGGACTCTGCGTTTTAGCTTTAGCATGAAGAATTTCTATTGATAAAAAGGTGAAAATGAATCGTTTATAGTGCAACTCTGTTTTGAACTCTCGGTGGGTTGATATTATTTAATGGATGTTTTTTTTTTAAGAAAAACGTGGAGGTAGGATATGAGTTTGATCTCTATTCTGAAATGTTTGGGTCTCATCTGACTTTAAGTTTTAAATCTGCTGAGGAAGTATTGAATGTATTGGAAACCCTAGAAAGGGAAAAAACGTGTTTGAGAGTTGTTTGCTTGGAAGTTTAATGATGTGGTCAAGTAATGTTGTGTATCTATCAACACCGGCAATATCAAATGATTATTCTTAAAAGAATTTGGAAAAGAGTTTTGATATCTTGACCTGCGTTGATTTTGTTTATTTCTTTTAAGAAAGAGGACTGAGTTTGACTAAGTTGGCTTTGTGAAAAACTCTCATGGGTCCTATCTTGTAAAACTAAATTGTACATCGAAATGTTGAAAGCCCTAACCAGGGGGTTCATGTTGATAGTTGTTTGTTTTGGAAAACTTATGTAGAGTGGGTGTTCTCTTTAAGTTGTAGATTTAAATATTCTAACGATTCTTGTTTGTGCTATGCTGATGGGTAGTTTTCGAAGCTTTGATCTACATTATTTTTATTGTTTAAAATAATGGATGAGGTAGACTAAGTTTCAACTTTCGTTGGTTTCGTGGATCCTTTATTTTGGAAAGCTGAGTTTTAAATATTCATGGATAACAGTTGGACCCTATCTTTCTTGGAATTTAATAAGTTAAGAGTATAGCATGAGGGTTTGGAAGAATAATGTGATTTTGTTTTGTGTAGAGATTAATAGTTCAACTATCGACACTTCTAAGTAAAATTTTTACAATAGTGATTCTACCTATATAGATATCTAGCACATGCTAGCTACACTAGCCTTGCTAGATCCTTGAAACATTTAGGGTAGAAGCTTGAATTAAATGAAAATATTAAATGAAATTTGATCCTAAAATGTAAACCCTGAGAGCCCATGCCAATTTGCCCTTGCTCCATAAAGAAAGAAGAGATAAAACTGTAATGTACAGAAACATAAATGCTACATAATAATTCCTATTTTAATTCCTTAATTTTTATTTGAACTGTATGGAAATTTTGTAGTTCATACCTGGTTCTTGAAGCTTGGTCTTTCCCTTGCAGAACCTGCACACTCAAACACTATTTAATGGGAAAATATATAGACCTAGTTGACCTGTAGGATGATCTTTAATTGGATAGCTTTGGGGCTACCATGTTCCTACCAACCATCACCCTTAAACAATTCCTGGTTCTAACTGGATCTCCCCGATCTGGTTCCAACATGCAATAAGCGAAGTAGAGGCCCTAGGGTAAGCTGCTGATCAGATCTAGAAAATATAGTAGGCTGCTTCAGTTCTGTGGAATAATTATCGTCTATTATCATAAGAGAATGATAGTAGAAAAATATGAACCCTCTCTTAGGATCTTCCCTTCTTTATATAGGTGAGTTTTGTTTGGAATATATCTTTTTGAGTTTAAATAATAATATTCAGTTTTTAATTTAATTTTGAATTATAATATATATGAAAGATATTTTATTAATTATTTACTCCTAGTTTATCTAGGACCTTTATTTTGTTAAAATTTAGATGTAACTTACGTTAGCTCATAGATAATAATAATACTATTAACAATATTAATAGTAATAATAAGTATGAGAATTATCTTATGCATAACCTTTATGCATTTTATTTATATAAGTAATCTTTTCTTTTTTCTTAAAAATAATAATAATATTAATAATATTAACAATAATAACAACATGAGAACTATCTTATGCATAACCTTTATGCATGTTATTTACATAAGAATAAATAAATCTAATTCTTCAAAAGTTTAATCATGGTAACTTCTTTGATTTAATTATGTACATACCATAATAATTCTTTTAAATATTAAGTAAAAGGTCGAACTCTTTGGACAGTGTATTTTGGTAAGATTGGATAGTTGGCTAGGTTAGGTACCTCTAGGTATCTCTCTTGCATGTTGGATTCCCTCATTTAACATGGTAGTTCCTGTAGTCCTTGATGATAGAGAGAAAATGATTCGTTTAAAAAAATTAAATAAATGTGATAAATAGAAGTGTCATTCAGAGTCTTCTCGACTCAACACTTTTAAGATCAAGTAACCCTGAGTGCTCTTCAGAGCTTTAACTCAACACTCTCACATGGGAATTACACTAGTGCAATTATAGAGCATACTAATCAACAATAGTACTACAATGTGGTTGTGAAGCACATATAGAATGTACAAATGGCCTCGGATCTGGTATCCATTATCAAGATTGGAGTGCTCCAGGGATTATGCCGAACACTCTACGTACATCGAGGCTTTACGCCTAGTATATAATAAAATCCTTCAGGTACATCGGGGCTTATGCCCAGTACATAGGTTATTTGTGTGTTCCTGAGTCTATGCTCAAAAGATCATATAAATCAATCATGTAAACATAACTCTGCACAGTATGTAACAAAAGATCATCTTAGTATATTAGGGTTTGTACCCAATTCTCATAATAAAACATAAATCAATACATTGGGGCCTTTTGCCCAGTATATAACAACAATCTGCATCAGCTAGGGTCCACTCCCAATATGTAAATCTATAAAAGAAGTGAATCATGTGCACTAGGGCTTATGCCCAATAATAAAAAATAATCATATGTGTTTGGGCCTAAAGCGTAGTATATAATATCAGAAATAGTTAGTCAAAATTCAGGATATTGCATTTAAAAATGGTTGTGAAATGAAAAAGTTACAGAATAAACACTAACAACATGTTTTTTGACTTAAGGAGTGAATACAAAAGTAAATTAGGAAACAAATAGAAAAAATCAATATTATTTTTAGAAAATTACATATTTGGAATCTGCATAAAAAATGCTATCTATGACTAAAATTTCGTCAATAATGGTCATGTATGTCATCCTGTAGAGAGCAATGAAAAACATGCGTATTGAGAAAAAATGGTGGAAATGGCTAATTAGCTATGGTTCAGTAAATTCTATAGTATAGGTTTGGTAAGTCCGAACCAACCACTTAGGACTGTGGTTGACATGTGGGAGCGATAGGAGGGGGTTATTAGGTGCTCAGGAACGTGTGCACGTTCTATTTAAATTCAAATATTTTGGTTGGTGCGCTTAATGTTAGAAGAAACGAACGCACATTTTTGTATATACAAAGCGCTTGGGAATTATTATTCACATAATGTGCGCGTGTTATGAACTTCAAAAGTTTATGTTTTTAAGTATTGAATGGAGATAAAGGGGTTGAGAGAGAGAAGAGAGATATGAGAGGTGGGGAAAGGGACATAAATTTAAGGATGCTAGGGTTATAAGGATATCTAGGAGGAATTTCCTATGAACAACAACCTTAAGAAGTAATTATGGGCAGTGTATTGGGTTCAAGTAACCTAAAATTAAGTTATGGGCACCAGATCATTAAATATGGGCATATTTGTTAGCATTCTGGATATGAAGTCACCTTCCAACATTAGTGAGATACACCATCTCTAATGCTGGGTTGATTTGGGGTGTTTGAGTAATGTCAATGGTTGTTCCAGGTTTCCAAACAACAGTAGGAAAAGATGTAAAGAGATTCAAATCCAGATCTAGGCACCTCATTCCCTTAATCTGTGCAAGTCTAAGCATGAAAGCAATACTAGAAAGTATTTTTGGGCATCAAGAAGAGTCTTGACCTGTAATAGATCCCAACATTGAAACTCTTTGATATGGTGTTTGAGATCAAAGTATTTTTAGTAGAAGTTCTATGAGTGATTTAGATAATGTAGAATTGTTATGGCATTGATGTTGGCTAGCTATATGCCACAAATTTGCATATGTTGAAAATAGTCATTGTTGCAATAGAAGATAAATTACATAAATAGGGAATGTGAGACTAGATAGGCTTTACCAAGAAGATAAATTAAAAGAGGAGTCGTTTTTGTTTACTACCTCAAACGAGGGTCTTATGCTTTCAAGAGATAGTGTACTCAAAGTGGAAGCTGAGTTTAGTATTTATTCATTGAGTCCATAAGATTTTGTTCCATTCATGGGCATACTAACCATAGTAAATTACAGTTGTCTTGCCATCCTCAGAATCCTTAGTTTCCTCTTGAGTATGTTTAAAGGCAACAATCAGGGCAATGAAGTCAACTGAATTATACTAGTAGTTGAGGTACAAATGATTCAATAGTGCACAAGTGGAAATCAATTTTTTGACTACACAATAGAGTAATCTCATCTTGATTTTTCTATTTTGCTTCAAAAGATTCCTTTTCAGCCCGATGAAATGCAGTTTTCACATATTAAAAGTGTGATGACCTTCATACCTAGAAAAATAAAGTAAAGAAATAAATAATATAGTTTCCAATAAACAACTTACATCATTATGTTTCTCTCATGTATCCTATGCCAACTTATTTTCATATTCAAGATTATCACACACTAAAATGTTATCAAATAATGTTCCTGATTTAACCTGTAATTGCAACCAAGGAACATTTATTATATGAAAATAGTTTATGTAAATGACTGAACACAAAGAAAACTTATCTATCGCATACCTTCCATAACTCAATTTCTAAGTATTTTAGATTGGGGTAAACTTATATTTATGGATCATCCTTGAAATATGCTTACAGTGTATCCCAAATCATAGATAGTGAATAAATATGAAAAAATAAACAAGCCTGAAATGTATATAAGAGACTCAGTATAGCAAACTCCTTCAAATTTGGTTGAAACCTACATCCTGCATAAATCAAGAACAAAGAGATTCAGATACACATTTAGAAAATATCACAATGATCAATTGCTTAACATGTAACATGTATATATATGGATGGGAATAAAAAGGTAGCCCACATTAATAGGATTGCAATAATATTCTGCAAGAAAGTAAAGTCTCTAAATAAATTCAAACACACACTACCAAACAAACTTCAATTTCAGTGATGGAAAACCAAGCCAAAAGATCCGAATAACATAAAAGAATCCTGGGAAACTAATTTTCCATTTAATGTTTCCTCCCAAAATAGACGTTCCAAGGTAGACCAAAATTCTAACCAAAAATACTTATGTACTGACTTATTTTATTGTCCATCACATTCATTAATGATTCAAAGTAAGGATTAAAATAAATGGATTGAACATAATCAACCATATGCTTTTTTCTTTTGCTGCAATACCACTACAAAGATTGGAACACCAACACCGATCCCAAAACAAGTCCACATAGTTATTCCCATCTTGAGCTTCTGATGCTCGACCATGTCCAGATTATGCATGTGCTATGCATGCAAATAAAATGGTTATGCATGATCACCATGTTCATCCATTTTATTGCATCCTATTGAATTTACTTCCGATAGAAAACACTACATTCCTAACTGTTAATTTGCTAGGATATAGGCCCGCAATATATTTTTAATCTAGACATGATTACATTAAAATTGAAATTGTAGATAACAGAATAATCTTTGTATATATTCTATTCAAGGAATCTACTTACAAATTATAATGTAATGTCCATCCACTCCCCTCTCTCTATCTCTCCTAATCCCATTACCCCTAACCCCCTAAAGCCTCTCTATCACTAACCATCGACCTCGAAACCTCCCATAACTCTACCTCTCATTCCCTAACAAACCCCCTCTCTCTACCTCTAACCCCCTTCTCTCCACCTCTAAACCCCTACCCCTAACCCCCTATCTATATCTCTCTCATACTCCCCCCACCCCTAACCCCCTCTGTATATCTCTCCTACTCCCAATATCCCTAACCCCCTAACACCCACCCCTTTCTCTCTACCCCTAAACACCTAACACCCGCCTCTCTCTCTACCTCTGACTACCCCCCTCTCTCTATCTCTCTCATACTTCCCCTAATACTTGGCTGTCAAGTTTGAATGACATATAGAATTATGTGGTAAAGGTTTTTCCAAACTTGAGTCTAAAGGAAGAAGGCAATCTCAATTTCCAAGTTCAATGCTCGGCTTGTCCTTTGGGGAGATGGGGAGATGGGATTTCAAGGGTTTTGGACTTTGGAGGCTAGGGTTTTTAGATTTGGAAGACGAATTGAACCCTATTAGATAGAGGGAGTTGTTAGGGGGGTTGGGGGGCAGAGATATGGGTGGTGGTTAGGTGAAGAAAGGAAGGTATTTTTGCCTCAGTTTGAGAAGTATTTTCATACCTGTGCGTTCTTATTTTGGTATTGGTAATTGTTTTCTTTTTAAAATTTTTGAAGAGCCGCTTGAGTTCCTAGCAACATATGTCATTAAAAACATAAACCACTCATGGAAATTGGAGATGCTACATTGGATGAATGCCATATTTGTTAGGAATAAGACAACAAAGGAGATATGGAGAATCCATGTGCCTGTTCTAGAACCTTGAAGGTGTAGGGTTTAGGGGGATAGATAATAGTGGTTTTTATGGTGTTGTCAAAGGTTTATCACTATTGAGTGTTTGTTATTGCATTCTTGATCCAAAATATACGTTATTTTCTCCATAGTATGCTAACAGGATATGCCTAGAGCATTGGTCCCACAAAAACAAAGATTACATATGTCAACTGTGTTATGAGGTTCATAGTTTTTTATTTCGCAATTATTATTTTTTTACTAATGAACATTACATTATATATATATACTTTTATTATTTCCCTACCATAATATCTTGAACTGGAAAAGTATTGATAATTATATTTTCCTTCGTCCTCTTTGGTTTTAGAACTTGAAAATTTTGGTGGAAAACTAAATGCCCAGGCGATATAAATCTAAGAAATCTGCACATGATTCTATTGACAAAATCACATGCATGATATGCACCATTATAACTTTATTGTTTATGATACTAAGAATTAGAAACGTTATTGGGGTTAAAGGTAGGGGGCGGGTGGGGGTGGTGTTAGGGGGTTAGGGGTAGGGAAAATAGGAGAGAGATAGAGGGGTCGGGGGGGTAGATGTAGGGATAGGGAGAGTAGGAGATATATATAAAGAGGGGGGGCTCTTAGGGGTTTAGAGTTAGAGAGAGAGGGGTGGGTGTTAGAGGGTTATAGTTAGAGAGGGGGCATGTTAGGGGGTTCGGGATAGAGGGAGTAGTAGAGAGATAAAGAGATGGGGGTTAGGGGTATGGGCTGTATGAAAGAGATAGAGAGAGGGGGGGTGTTAGGGGGTTAGAGGTAGAGAGAGAGGGGCAGGTATTAGCAGGTTAGAGTTGGACAGGGGGGGTGTTAGGGGTTAGGGGTAGGGGGATTAGGAGAGAGATAGAGAGAGGGGGGGGGGGAGTTAGTGGTAGGAAGAGTGTGGGAGAGATAGAGAGAGGAGGATTTGCTAGGGAGTCATAGTTAGAGAGAGGAGGGGGGTTTTAGGGGTAGGGGGTTAGAGTTATGGAAGTGTTAGGGGTATGGGGAATATGAGAGAGATAGAGAGGGGGGATAGGGGGTTAGTGGTAAGGGGAGTATGAGAGAGATAAAGAGAGGGGGGATATTAGAGGTAGAGAGATATGGGGGTGTTAGGGGTTATAGGCTGAGAGAGAGGGGTGAGAGATAGGGGGTTAAAGGTATAGAATGGGGGTAGGAGAGAGATAAAGAGAAGGGGGGTGTACGAGTAGGGGGAGTTTGAGAGTGATGGGTATTAGGGGGTTAGGGACATGGGGACTAGGAGAGAGATATCGAGGGAGCATTAGGGTTAGGGGGAGTATGAGAGAGATAGAGAGAGGGGGGTTAGGGTTTGGTGGAGTATGAGAGAAATAGAGAGGGGGGATTGTTAGTGGGTTAGAGGTAGAGAGAGGGGATAGGTGCTAGGGAGATGTAGGTAGAGAGAGAGGGCCCGGAAGAGCTATTAGGGGTTAGGAGGTAGAGAGAGGAGCGCATGTTGGGGTTATAGGTAGAGAGAGGTAGGGGGGTGTTAGGGGGTTATAGGTAGAGAGGGGTGGTGTTAGGGGTAGGGGGAGTAGGAGAGAGATAGATCAAGGGGGTGGTTTGGGGGCAGGGGGTGTATGAGAGAGATAGGAAGAGGAAGGATGTTAGGGGGTTAGTGGTAGAGATAGAGGGGTGGGGTTTAGGGTGTTAGAGGTAGAGAGGGGTTTGTTAGGGGGTTATGTATAGGGGGAGTAGGATATATATAGAGAGGGGTTTGTTAGGGGTTATATACAGGGGGAGTAGGAGATATATAGAGAGGGGGGGTAAGGGGTAGGGGGAGTATGAGAGAGAAAGAGATGGGATGTTAGGGGTTGGGGGAGTATGAGAGAGATAGAGAGAGGAGGGGTTGTTAGGAGGTTAAAGGTAGTGATAAAAGGTTGGGTGTTAGGGTTTTAGAGGTAGAGAGAGAGGGGGAGTTGTTAGGGGGGTTAGACATAGAGAGAGAGGGGTGGGTGTTAGAGGGTTAGAGGTAGAGAGGGAGTGGGGGTGTTAGGGGGTTAGAGGTAGAGAGAGGGGTGTTAGGGGTAGGTGTAGTATGCGAGAGATAAAGTGAGGGGGATGGTTTGGGGGAAGGGGAGTATGAGAGAGATAGAGAGAGTGGGGGGTTGCTAGGGGGTTAGAGGTATACTTGCGGTGTTATTAATATTACCACACCATGATGTGAAATATAATATTATTTATCTTTTTTTTCTTTTCTTTTTATATTACATGGCAATGATTTGAAATACAAAATTATGTATTTTTCCTACTTTTCTTTTTGGGTTGGTGGAAGCTAATGAGGGTCTCTTTTGACATGTTAAATGTAATAGAAAAATGAAAAAAAAAAACCATCCCTAAACTTACATGGATATTTTGAGATAGTTACACAATTAATCTTTCTTTGAGCAAAATAAATTAAATGTAGGAAACTAAATCATGTTTTTGAATATAAAAATATATCTAGTGAAAGTTTTCATAACTATCTCAGGTTTGATATTTTATAATAGGTACTTTTTTCTTAGGCAAATGATCAGATATACGCCTTTCTGGGTGTATCCTTTGAGTTCCTAAATGATTGATTCAACATACAAAAACTGGCTGATATATAATTAACAAATAGTACTAGTGTGGAACTATTTTTCCAAAATAAATTTAATAACTTTTATTTTTATTTTTAATTATCTAAGTGATCCAACCTTGAAGACAATACACCAATCATGGGTGCAAGTTTTGAACTTCTTATTTCAATTAGAATGAAACCGTTTTGTTTTTTAGCATGTAGAGGTCAGTGTCTAGTAATGTAGCCTACAATTTTTCTTAAATGCTTGCGAAATGAAAAAGTTATGGAAAAAACACTAACAGTGTATTTTTTGAGTTGAGTAATGGCACAAGAAAAATAGAAAAAAATAATATTTTTAAAAACAAATTACATATTTGGAATATGTAGAAAAAATGCTACATGGGTCTAAAAATCATTAAAAAATGATTGTGTGTAGCATATTGTAATGAGTGGTAAAAAACATGCATATTGAGAAAATAGGTGAGATTCCCTAATTAGCTATGGTTTACCATATTGCATAGCACATGTTTGGTTAACCCGAAGCTAACTCTGAAGAAAACACATAGTAAGAGAGATGACACCTAGACAAGTGATGAGGCTCAGTCTTAGTGCTAAGAAACATGAGCACATTTAGTTTAAATTCAAATTTCTTACTCCCACCAAAAAAACTGTGAAATTAAGCACAACAAATCTAATTAACAAGTAAATCAATTACAATAGATGAAAATAAGAAAATAGGTGTAAATTGTGCAAAAGGCTTGCAACAGTGCTCTATTGAACTCATAATAGTAGAATACAATACAATACAGTAACAATGACTGAGCAATTCTAATTAACCAAGGAGGTCATTCGAATATACTGCATGGAATAGCTCGGCTCCAACTAGGAGTCCTCATCATCAGATCAGTGGAGTCATCAATGCACAAGTAACGGTCAACCAGGTGTCGAATTGAGTCTAACTGAGTGTGATAGGTGTAACTGGCACATGTAGGCACTATGTGAATGAAGGAGGCTTAGTGGAGGGAGAACGAGGATCTAACTGGAGTCAGAATAGGTAGTTTAGTCTCACTGGAGGTCCAACGGAGTGATACAATCAATTGAGAGTCAATCTAGCCTCAAATCAAGGAAAGAACTCAACTAACGAAAGTGAACTGGAGTGGTAGGTGAAGAAGGGAACCTTTCTCAGGAGGTAGGTGAGAAGTGGGTGCCTTCCTGACTAGGAGGACTAAAACTGTATGGAAAGAAGCTCTCGGGTGCTAGAAGACCGCGGATAAGGTGCTGGAGGCATCAAACTGGTCACTGGGATGCATGCAAGGTACATAACTAAATGATGAGATATCCTAAAACCCCTCCTAGAGCTATACTATGATGTAAAAAATAATAACTGAATAGGGCCTTGGTTACTGAGACCAAAGGTCACCCCAATACAATAATCCAAAAATGCTAGAAATAAATGTAAGTGAGGAAAGAGGGAAAACCCAATGGGAAGAAACCCCCCTCAAGCTGAACATAGAAGGATATAATCTGTCTCCACCATGATGGAAATCACCCCCAATAGTGAACGGAGGTAAGGGAACTTCTTCTTAGTGAATCTCTTGGTGAAGATGTCTGCAATTTGCTCGTCGGTAGGGAAATATTGCAAAACAATGGTTATGTCATGCACAAACTCTTGGATGTAGTCCATGTGGATCTCGATGTGCTTGGTCCTCTATATATGAACTGGATCCGTCAAGATCTTGATAACACTTTGATTGTCACAAAAAATGACATTCGAAGTAGTACTACCAATATCAAACTCTGACAAAATACCCTGCAACCAAACTGCCTGAATGCAAGCATTGACCACTCCTCGATACTTTGCCTCAGCTGAAGATAATTCAATGGCTGCCTGCTTTTTGCTTGACCACCAAATAGGCCCATTTCTAATCATGAAAACATAACCAAAAGTGGACTTCCGATCAATACTATCACCCACCCAATCTAAATCTGTCTACCCAATCAAATCTAGCTCACAATCTGCACCATTGTGTATGCCAAAGTGTCGAGTATCATGCACATAGTGTAAGATCCTCTTGGCTTCCCGCTAATGGAGCTTATGGGGCTGCTGCATATATCTTGATACATTACTTAGGGCATAAGATATACCAGGCCTTGAGTGTGTCAAGTAAAGTAGAGAACCGATCAACTGATGATACAATGTAGAATCTGCAAGCAGTGTAGAATCTCCCTCCTCAAGACTGATTCTTGAGAGGAATGGAAAGGGGGCTACCTTACACTCTAACATGTTGAACTTGTTTAACAGGTCTGAGATGTATTTTTGCTGAGATATGGTGATACCATCAAAATTTTGTGCAATCTCTGTTGATGTATATGTAACTTCGAAATGTATTTCACCCATGTATTTCATATATGTATATTGTACTCCTATAGAGATGGTATTATTCCTCTATACATAAGTGTTTGTATTCCTATAGAGATGTTATTATTCCTCTATATGGAAGTGTCATCATTTATATTGTAAGTGTCATAACTTATACTTGATGGGTTATTAGACCACCGTGTTGGGGTTGGCCCTGTATAAGTCATGTGGGTCGAAGGGTTATTAGACCACCCTAGTGGGGGTCGACCATGTGGGTCAAAGGGTTATTAGATCACCCTATTGGGTGTCGGCCTAGTCAGCATTGTGTTATGTGGTTAAGTTGAGGCCGACCTAGTAAAGGTTATTACGCAGGTCAAGTCAAGTATAAATAGAGTGCGGGAGGCACTCTATTTCATCATTCTATTCTCACACACACTCTTTGGAGAGTGGCGCACTTGTGGAGGAGGAGAAGTTGCTACTAGGAGATATCTATATCTTATGCTTGGGTTGTATCATTTCTCTATCTATCTTTGAGGAAGTTATTGGGGTTTTTCACCTTTATTGTTTTCCCCAAGTAAACTCTATGTCTCTTGTGTGCTTGCATTATTGTGTCCATGATTAATATGTTGTAGATATGTTGTACATGTTGTTCTCTCAATTAAGATCCTAGATCAGATTGAAGTAAATTCTAAAAAACTAACATGGTATCAGAGCTAGCCTTAAAGAAGGCATGGCATGTATGACACTTGTTGCACTTGCAATGCTTGGGATTGATATAGAAAAAACCAGTCATCGTAGCACTTTTGGTACAAATCCATTTTGGCAAAGTTTTTGGATATGAAACTTCTACATGTTGAATATTAGATCCCCATGTACCGTGTGGCCAAAGGAAAACTTTTAATTCATTGTACTGGGTGTTTTATGATCTGTACAATCTAGGGTTTCTGCCTCTTCCAAATCTGAGTCATAAACAAGTGACGTAGGAAAAAAGGTCATAGCGTGGGCTATATAGCTCCAAATGAAATTTAGTAAAAAGTGACAGGTAGTGCATGGACTGTAATTTCTCAAGTCACTTGTTCAGAGGCTGAAACTAAACCAGTGACATGTGGAATGCCGTACAAGTTCTCTCTCCTGTTTCATCCCATAAACAGGTCACGTTGCGACACTTGGCATAAATCTCTCTAGAGAATCCTTTTGAGGTCAGACCTATGGGGTTGGAAAGATGACAGGCTAGGCTACCAAAAGTAGAAGTTTTAGACCCTGCAGATCAGAAAGTTCGGAGTCACACCATAATCATTCAGGTACATATTTCTGTCAAAACAGAATTATTTTTGAGCACCTTCATTCATGGCTTCGGGAATTTAGGGTTTTGGAGAAAGATGGAATTTTTGTAATCGGAGATCACAACTGAATGCTACTCATCAAAATCAAAATTTAGAGACCAAGATAATAATTTTTGGTTGGGAAGAGGGCTAGGCTTGATCAGACCCTATTTCGAGACTTTGATCGGAAAAGTGGAAAATTAGGGCTTCTGCAAAAATTGGAATTTTTGAAATATGTGACCACGGCTGGAAGCTCCTCGAAAAAATAAAAGATTAGAGATTTAGATCGAACCTTTTGATTGCGCAGAAGGGTGGGCTTTATCAAACCCTAGTTCGGGGTCATGTCTAGTGAATCTGAAAGTTTCAAAGGAAAATTTGAGGGGTGAAATTTTGCAGTTTTCAAATTCTGAGTATACCAGGTTTATCAACTCATCAAGGCGCATCTTTCTATCCTTTGAGAAGTTTGAAATTCAAAGTTTGAATTTTTAGGGTTTCCCTAACAAACCCTTATCCAACTCCGGATCCAGTTCATGCAAATCTAGTGGATTGGGTTAATCCTAGAAGAGAATGGATTAGTCACCTGCATAAGTGAAGAAGTTCATGTTTTAGAGGGATATGAGGCTAAGGCCTTACATAGGAAGATTAAAAGAAATCTCGACAGGTATGACTTATCCAGGTATGTTTCGAGATTTGTTCATGATTAAGTTGATGGTATATTTGTCTTCATGTTATTAAGGTTAGTACAATCTTGATTAAATTTAGACTTGTCGTATCACCTTAATAATGAATGCATGATAGAAGATATTCATTGATTAGGGTGTTGACACTTATGATTGTACTAATGCATTATGGTATTGTATGAGGTTTATGTTGTCTACTAACATGAAAGGTACACCAACAAAGAAAAATCATGTTCTAGTTCAAGAACATATGACCCATGGTGACATGAAGACAAAGATTCATCCATTGTCATGGATCACATAGAAGATCTATTTACGAGGTACGTATAACTTGGTTCTATAATAGTTAACTTACGAGATATGCAGGTTACTAGCACTAGTCCAAGTATGTTTTTCCTATATCAAGTTACTAGCTAACATACTAATCCAAGTATGTTTTTCCTATATCAAGTTAGAATCCTACCTTGTGATAGGATCTCTTATATAAGTATACATGGCATGATTGATAATGATTATTCATAGGTTTGAATAATCATGGGTGTATGCATATTATGTTTCTTACCTTAATTGATGATATGACTAACCAGAAGAGTCATGAAAGTATAGGTTTGAGTAATCACGGATTTAGGCATATTATGTTTCTTACCTTAATTTATGATATGACTATCCATAAGAGTCCTTGAATACTAATGCTTATTATTTTTGTTTGAAATGATCATGACTATACATGCTTAAGATTATTGTGTTTTGATACTATTGAGAATATACTAATAAATGTATGATTATGTATGAGATCTCGAGGATATCACAATAATGATACTTCTAAGCATGCATAGTGATCGAGGATGGATATAAGTTCAAGGACAGGTAACCAGGAAGCAAAGATCAAGAGGGAGCACACTCCAGTAGTTTCTGCAAGGATGCAAATATTCAGAGCTAGTCGACCACTTCTCACAATCCACATCAAAATGGAATTGCATAAAGGTTTCAAAGATTTAGAGGGAGTCCACCCAACAACCAAACAAATATAAGTATTTGAATTATCATTTCTTGCATAATTGATTGTTTAAATAATACTGTTCACCGATGTATATACTGATGTTCCTAGAATTAGGCTGTGTGTTTTTGCATATTAGAATAATTGCATTAATGAACATCATACTACTACTATGCATCTAATGGGTAAGTGGCCTATGGCACTGTACAACATTCCATTTCTACTTATCTAGAATGAAATCTCTTTGCTGACATGTTGGGAGTTGTGCACACTCTTAACAATGTTCTGGTAGAGATTGGAAGGCATCTAGAAAGTCATGGGATATGGATAAATGTTGTATTGAAGCATTGGATAAATTAATTGCATGACTGTATGACATATTTCTTTATGAGTAAGAACTTGTTTTGAAAACTATGAGATGTTTCTAATCACGCAATTTAACTTGTTTTGTAGGAAAGATCGTATACCATCACCTACAAAAGAAGGACTACAACATTTGTTTTAGCAACAAAGTTATCTATTGAAGATATTGAAGTTCCCAGAATTCGGGAAGAATGCCATGATCGAGGAGTACCAGTTGATCATGAAGAATGATGTTTGGGATGCAGTCCCAAGACCTAAAGGGAAGTCTACTGTGACTTCCAAATGGATCTATAAGATCAAGCATGCTGCAGATGGTAGCATGGAGAAATACAAAGCGAGGTTTGTAGCTTGTGGCTTCTCCAAGAAAAAGGGATTGAGTATGAAGAGACTTCTACACCTATAGTCAGGCACACTTCCATCATATCAGTACTTTCTCTGGCTGCAGTGATGAAATGGAAGATACGCTAGACATCTTGTTGATGTATATGTAACTTCGGAATGTATTTCATATATGTATGTTGTATGTACTCCTATAGAGATGGTATTATTCCTCTATACGGAAGTGTCGTCATTTATATTGTAAATGTCGTAACTTATACTTGATGGGTTATTAGACCACCTTGTTGGGGTTGGCCCTGTATAAGTCATGTGGGTCAAAGGGTTATTAGACCACCCTATTGGGGGTCGGCCCAATCAGCATTATGTTATGTGGTTAAGTTCGAGCCTACATGATTTATGTAAAAGGCAAGTCAAGTCAAGTATAAATAGAGTGCGGGAGGCACTCTATTTGACCACTCACTTCTCACTCATGCACTCAAGGAGGAGTGGCGCACTTATGGGGGAGGAGGATCTGCTGCTAGGTTATGTCTATCTCTTATGGTTGGGTTGTATCATTTCTCTATCTATCTCTGAGGAAGTTATTGGGGTTTTTCACCTTTATGGTTTTCCCCAAGTAAATCTTTGTGTCTCTTGTGTGCTTGCATTATTGTCTCCATGATTGATATCTGTACATATTGTTCTCTCAGTTAAGATCCTAGATCAGATTGAAGTAAATTCTGAAAATTTAACATGGTATCATAGCTAGCCTAATAGAAGGCATGATATGGCATGTATGACACTTGTTGCACTTACGATGCTAGGGCTTGATATAGAAAAAACTAGTCATCGTAGCACTTTCACTATAAATCCAATTTGGCAATGTTTCCGGATCTGAAATATTTATAGGTCGAAGATGAAATCCCCATGTACCTTGTTTCCAAAGGACAATTGCTAATTCCTTGTACTTTGTGATTTATGATCTGTACAATATAGGGTTTCTGCCTCCTCCAGATCTGAGTCAAAATAAGGTGACCTTGGGAAAAAGGTCATAACTTGGGCTAGGATGCTCCAAATGAAATTTCGTAAAAAGTGACAGGTAGTACACAGACTGTACTATCTCAAAAAAAGTTTTCAAAGGCCGAAGTTGAAATAGTGACATGTGG
This sequence comes from Larix kaempferi, assembly GCA_027924585.1. NCBI lineage: Eukaryota > Viridiplantae > Streptophyta > Pinopsida > Pinales > Pinaceae > Larix > Larix kaempferi. Next base: position 4,914,868 of record BSBM01000118.1, read on the forward strand.
TAGGCCGTACAAGTTCTCTCTCCTGTATTATCCCATAAACTGGTCATGTTGCGACACTTGGAATAACTCTCTCTCAGAGAATCCAATTGAGGTTAGACCTATCAGGATGGAAAGATAACAGGTTGGGCTATCTCAAGAAGCGTTTTCAGACCCTATGGAGCAAAAAGTTCAGAGTTACACCAGAAACAATCAGGTACATATTTCTGTCAAAACAAAATTTCTTTTTAGTACCTTCATTCATGGCTTCCAAAATTTAGGGCTTCGGAGAAAGTTGGAAATTTTGTAATCAGAGACCATGGCTGGATGCTACTCATCAAAATCGAAATTTAGAGACCAATATCAGAATTTTTGGTTGGGCAGAACGCCGGGCTTGATCAGACCCTAGTTTGGGACGTTGATCAGAAAAGTGGAAAATTAGGGCTTTTGTAAAAATGAAAATTTTTGAAATCTGTGACCACGACTGGAAGCTCCTCAGAAAAATAGAAGCTTAGAGCTTTAGATCAAACCTTTTGATTGGGAAGAAGAGTGGGCTTCATCAAACCCCAGTTTGGGGTCACGTCCAGTGAATCCGGAAGTTTCAAAGGAAAAATTGAGGAGTGAAACTTTGCAGTTTTCAAATTCTAAGCATTCCAGTGTGATCAGCTCATCAAGGCGCATATTTCTATCCTTTCAGAAGTTTGAAATTCAAAGTTTGAATTTTTGGGGTTTCTCTAACAAACCCTAATCCAGCTCCAAATCCAGTTCTTGCAAATCAAGTGGATTGGGTTAATCCTAGAAGAAGATGGATTGGTCACCTGCATAAGTGAAGAAGTTCCTGTTTCAGAGGGAGATGAGGCTAAGGCCTTACATAAGAATATTACAAGCGATCTCGACAGGTATGACTCATCAAGGTATGTTTCGATATTTGTTCATGATTAAGTTTATGGTATGTTTGTCTTCATGTTATTACAGTTAGTACAATCTTGATTTTAGATTTGTCGTATCACCTTAACAAAATTATGAATGCATGATAGAAGATATTCATTGGTTAGGGTGTTGACACTTATGATTGTACTAATGCATTATGGTGTTGTATGAGGTTTATGTTGTCTGCTAACATAAAAGGTACACCAAGAAAGACAAATCATGTTCTACTTCAAGAACATATGATCATGGTGACATGAAGACAAGGATTCATCCATTGTCATGGATCACATAGAATATCTACTTTCGAGGTATGTATAACTTGGTTTTATAATGGTTAACCTATGAGATATACAGGTTACTAGAAAAAGTCATTGAAGAAGAACAAGAAGACATCATGTGAGTATGTTAGACATAACTAGCTAGCATGTTAATCCAGGTATGTTTTACCTATATCAAGATAGAATCCTACCTTGTGTTAGGATCTTATACTATTGTGTTGTTGATAATGATTATTCATGAAGTCATAGGTTTGAATAATCATGGCGGTATGCATCTTGTAATTGATGATATGACTAACCAAAAGAATCATGAAGGTATAGGTTTGAGTAATCACGGATTTTATGCATATTATATCTCTTATCTTGATTGATGATTTAACTAACCAAAAGAGTCCTATGATCAAATAAGAATATGCATGAGTAAAAGAAGACTTCCCTGAAACCTTGAATACTAATGTTTATTATGTATGTTTGAATTGATCCTGACTATACATGCTTGAGATTATTGTGATTATACTAATGAATGTTTGATTATGTATGAGACCTAGAGGATAACACAATGGTGATACTAACAAGCATCCATAGGGATCGAGAATGAATATAAGTTCAAGGACAAGTAATCCAGGAAGCAAAGATCAAGAGGGAGTACACTCTAGTGGTTTCTGCAAGGATGCAGATATTCAGAGAGAGTTGACCATCTCTCTACATTCCACATCAAACAGGTGTAGAAGAAGCTACTTCAGATTAGGACTCCAGTAGCTCCTGCAAGGAAGCGAATACTCAGAGGGAGTCCACCCAATGAACAAACAAAGATAAATATTTGAATTGTCATTTCTTAAATAATACTGTTCAATAATGTATATACTGATGTTCCTAGAATCAGGTTGTGTATTATGCATATTAGAATAATAGAATTGATGAACAGTATACTACTAATATGCATGGGTAAGTGGCCTATGGCACTATACAACATTCCATTGCTACTTATCTAGAATGAAACCTCTTTGCTGACACGTTGGGAGTTGTGCACACTCTTAACAATGTTCTGGTAGAGATTGGAAGGCATCTAGAAAGTTACGGGATATGGATAAATGTTGTATTGAAGCATTGGCTAAGATAATTGCATGACTGTATGACATATTTCTTTATGTGTAAGAATTTGTTCTGAAAACTATGAGATGTTTTCTAATCATGCAATTTAACTTGTTGTGTAGGAAAGATCATATGCCATCTCTACAAAAGAAGAACTACAACATTTGTTCCAGCAACAAAGATATCTATTGAAGATATTGAAGTTCCTAGGATTTGGGATGAAGAAATGGAATGCCATGATCCGTCGATCATGAAGAATGATGTTTGGGATGTAGTCCCAAGACGTGAAGGGAAGTTTGTTATGAATTCCAAATGGAACTCTTAGATCAAGCATGTTGCAGATGGCAGCATAGAGAAATATAAAAGTGATGAAATAGAAGATACACCAGATGGATTCAAGACAACTTTCTTGAATGGTGTAGTTGAAGAAGAAGTGTATGTGGAGCAGCCACTTGGTTTTGAGACACATGACAGGGAGTCATATATGTGCAAAACTTGGATATGATGCACCACTTTCTAGGTATGGAGGTGTGGTAGAGTGCATATGAAATCTTCCTTGGACAAGGGAAGTATGCAGTAGAGATCCTCAAGAGGTTCAGGATGATGGACTGCGTGGCTATGGCATCAAACCTGAAGCTTCTGTGTGATGCTTCATCTGAACCAGTTGATGTCACTATGTATCGTCAGATGATTGGGTCCTTGATGTACCTGACGAACATAAGACTAGATATTTGCTTTGCGGTGAACACATTGAGCCAGTTCCTGTCATATCCGAGGAGTTTTCACCTGATTGTTGTAAAGCATATTCCGAGGTACCTGAAGGGTACAGTGGATTATGGGCTCAAGTATGAGAGGAAACAAAATTTTAACCTGCAGGGTTATGTTGATTCAGATTGGGCTGGCAGTGTTGCAGAGCACATCTGGGTGCTGCTTCAGTATGGGATCAGGTGTGATCTCTTGGTTTAGCAGGAAGCAGTCCTGCGTAGCACTGAGTATAGTTGAGGCAGAGTATGTTGCAGCCTGTTCAGCTAGTTATGAGGCAGTATGGCTACGGAAGCTACTGTCTGAGTTATTTGATCTCTCGTTAGATGCTACTGGTATCTTCTGTGATAACCAGAGTTGTGTGAAGCTGTCCGAGAACCCAGTGTTTCATGACAGTTCGAAACACATAGAGATCAAATATCACTATATCAAGGATATGGTGCAGAGAGGAGCTGTGAAGCTCTTGTATGTTGCGACGGATGAGCAGATTGCATATGTGCTGACGAAGCCACTAGCCAGGGTGAAGTTCGAGTACTTCAGAGAGAGGCTTGGTGTTCTTCAGATCGAGGACACTTCGAGGAAGAAGTGAGGGACACATTTGTTGAAGCCATTCCAAGCATGTTGGAAGGAGGATCCTTCACATGGCTGTGGATGTAAGTGCTGGATGACGAGCATCAGGATGATGTTCTAGTTTCTGCTTTGATATGATCAGTTGGATCATTTATATGTATGCATCATGTTGGATGCTGGATATGATCAGTTGGATCATTTATATGTATGTATGCATCATGTTGGATGCTGGATATGATCAGTTGGATCATTTATATGTATGTATGCATCATGTTGGATGCTGGATATGATCAGTTGGATCATTTATATGTATGTACACATCATGTTGGATGCTGGATATGATCGGTTGGATCATGTGTATGTATTTTTGTATATGCATCATGTTGGATGCTTGGACCATGTATCTGTATATGTATCAGCTGGATACATTATATGATCAGGTGGATCATGTATGGTGATATGTATCATGTATTTGTATTTGTATCAGGTGGATACATTGTGTGATCAGGTGGGTCATGTATGATGATATGTATTAGGTAGATACTTGGTATGCATCAGGTAGATGCATTATATGATCGGGATTATCATGGATGACGAGCTTCAGGATGTTGCTCCAGATGACATGCAACAAGATGTTGCAGTGATGATGATCAGGATGATCATGGATGGCGAGCTTCAGGATGTTGCTCCAAATGACATGTAGCAGGATGTTGCAGTGATGATGATCAGGATGATCATGGATGACGAGCTTCAGGATGTTGCTCTAGATGACATGTAGCAGGATGTTGCAGTGATGATGATCAGGATGATCGTGTGTACATTAGGATGATGTATGGTGAGTATCAGGTTGATACTCTATGGCCGTGGATCAGGTTGTGCAGATGAGCATGTAATTCGATGCCCTGGGAGATTTGCAGATAGTCTTTCGAGGTTTTTCCTATGGCATGTAATTCGGTGCCCTGGGATATCTGGAAAATGCTCTTTCAAGGTTTTTCTTTGGGAGCACATATAATTCGGTGCCCTGGGAGATCTGTAGATAGTCTTTCAAGGTTTTTCCTATGGAATGTAATTCGGTGCCCTGTGATATATGGCAGATGCTCTTTCAAGGTTTTGTCCTATGGCATATAATTCGGTTCCTTGGGAGATCCGATAGGTTGGGCTGTGTGCCCGTAATCAGTCCTGGGATGCTCTTGCGAGGTTTTGCCATGACCACATGTAATTTGTGCCCTGGGAGATCCTATAGGTAGAGCTACGTGCTCGTAACAGCCTGGGATGCTCTTACAAGGTTTTGTGGTGGGGTTGCATGTAATAAGTCCTGGAGATCTAGACAGGATGAAAAAGGCCTCAGATGCTCTTTAGAGTTCTTGCTAGTCAAGAGACTCTTTTAAGGTTTTGTGATGCACATAATAAGTCCTGAGGATTCCACAGTATGGCCAGTGATGATGAAGACCTACAGGTGGTGGGCCTACATCCAGTATGAAAAAGGATTGGCTCTGTAGAATTTCCTATGATGAGTAGATTCAAAGATTGATTGAGATAGCAACAGCAGTGACGATGATCCAGATAAGAAGACTTGTGCTAGAAGACCTCTGTTGAGAAATACCTTCCTAGTTAAGAGGGAGTGTTGATGTCTATGTAACTTCGGAATGTATTTCATATATGTATGTTGTATGTACTCCTATAGAGATGGTATTATTCCTCTATACGGAAGTGTCATCATTTATATTGTAAATGTCGTAACTTATACTTGATGGGTTATTAGACCACCCTACTGGGGGTCGGCCCAGTCAGCATTATGTTATGTGGTAAAGTTCGAGCCTACATGATTTATGTAAAAGGCAAGTCAAGTCAAGTATAAATAGAGTACGGGAGGAACTCTATTTGACCACTCACTTCTCACTCATGCACTCAAGGAGGAGTGGCGTACTTATGGAGGAGGAGGATCTGCTACTAGGTTATGTCTATCTCTTATGGTTGGGTTGTATCATTGCTCTATCTATCTCTGAGGAAGTTATTGGGGTTTTTTACCTTTATGGTTTTCCCCAAGTAAATCTTTGTGTCTCTTGTGTGCTTGCATTATTGTCTCCATGATTGATATGTTGTACATGTTGCTCTCTCAGTTAAGATCCTAGATCAGATTGAAGTAAATTCTGAAAATTTAACACATCTTTCTTGAATGGTGTAATCGAAGAGGAAGTGTATGTGGAGCAGCCACTTGGTTTTGAGACACATGACGGGAAGTAATATATGTGTAGAACTTGGTATGGTAGGATAGACAGCTTTCTATCCAATTTGGGCTTTACCAAGAGTAAAGCGAATTCCAACCTTTACTACAAGGTTGAGGAAGGCAATCCAGTGATACTACTTTTGTATTTGGATGACTTGTTTGTTACAGGTGAGGATAGATTGATTGCCGACACATAGTGGAAGCTTGCTTCCAAGTTCAAGATGAAGAACTTGTGGATGATGCACTACTTTCCAGGCATGGAGGTGTGGCAGAGTGCAGATAAAATCTTCCTTGGACAAGGGAAGTATGCAGTAGAGATCCTCAAGAGGTTCGGGATGATGGACTGCAAGGACATGGCCACACCTATGGCATCGAACTTGAAGCTTCTGTGTGATGCTTCATTTGATCTGGTTGATGTCACAATGTATTGTCAAATGATTGGGTCCTTGATGTACCTGACGAACATGAGACTAGATATTTTCTTTGCGGTGAACACATTGAGTTTGTTCCTGACAGATCCCAAAGGTGTTCACTTGGTTGCTGTAAAGCATATTCTGAGGTACCTGAAGGGTGTAGTTGATTATGGGATCAAGTATGATGCTAATCAAAAGTTTAACCTACAGGGTTATGTTGATTCAGATTGGGTAGGCAGTGCTGCAGATAGGAAGAGCACATCTGGGTGCTGCTTCAGTATGGGATCAGGTGTGATCTCTTGGTTTAGCAGGAAGCAGTCCTGTGTAGCACTGAGTACAGTCGAGGCTAAGTATGTTGCAACATGTTTGGCTAGTTGTGAGGCAATATGGCTCCAGAAGCTATTGTTTGAGTTATTTGATCTCCCGCTGGAGGCTACTGGTATCTTTTGTGACAACCAGAGTTGTGTGAAGCTGTCTGCCAACTTGGTGTTCCACGATAGGTTGAAACACATTGAGACCAAATATCATTTATCAGGGATATGGTGCAGAGAGGAGCAGTGAAGCTCTTGTATGTTGTGACGGATGAGCAGGTTGCAGATGTGTTGACGAAGCCACTACCAGAGTGAAGTTTTTGTACTTTAGAGAGAGGCTTAGTGTCCATCAGATCGATGACACTTCGAGGAAGCAGTGATGGACACATTTGCTGAAGCCATTCCAAGCATGGTGAGAGGAGGATCCTTCCCATGGTTGTGGATGTAAGCATTGGATGATGAGCATTAGGACGATGCTCTATTTACTGCTTTGTATATGCATCAGTTGGATGCTTTGATCAGTGTGATCATGTATGTGCATATGCATCATGTTGGATGATTGATATGATCAGGTGGATCATGTATGTATGTATCATGTGGATGCATTGTATGATCAGGTAGATCATGTACTTAGGTATGTATCAGGTGGATGCATTGTATGATCAGGTAGATCATGCACTTATGTATGATCAGTTAGATCATGTATTGACGTATGTATCAGGAGGATGCACTATATGATCAGGTAGATCATGTATGATGATATGTATTAGGTAGATACTTTGTATGCTATGATGATGATCAGGATGATCACAAATGATGAGCTTCAGGATGTTGCTCAAGATGATATGCATCAGGTTGATGCTATGATGATGATTAGGATGATCACAGATGACAAGCTTTAGGATGTTGCTCCAAATGATATGCATCAGGTTGAGGCTATGATGATGATTAGGTTGATCATGTGATGATGTACATCAGGATGATGAATGGTGAGTATCAGTTTGATACATTGTGGCCGTGGACAGGTTGTGCAGGTAGCATAGAAAAGATCCTTTAAAAATCAGACAAGTAGAACGGTGTGCTTGTAATAGCCTGGGTTGCTCTATTGAGATCCGGACAGGTACAGCGGTGTGCTCGTAACATCCTGGGATGCTCTGAGTAGGTTTTGCTACAGTTTCGCATAGAAAATATCCTTTAAAATATGGACAGGTAGAGTGGTGTGCTCGTAACATCCTGGGATGCTCTATCGAGATCTAGATAGGTAGAGCGGTTTGATCATAACATCCTGGGATGCTCTGAGTAGGTTTTGTGAAAGTTCGCATAGAAAAGATCCTTTAAAATCTAGACAGGTAGAGCGGTGTGCTCATAACAGCCTGGGATGCTCTATCGAGATCCAAACAGGTAGAGCGGTTTGCTCGTAACATCCTGGGATGCTCTGAGTAGGTTTTGTGAAGGTCAACATGTAAAAGATCCTGGGAGATCCGATAGGTTGAGCAGTGTGCTCATAATCAGTCCTGGGATTCTCTTTCGAGGTTTTGTTGAGGCACGTAATTAGTCCTGAGTATTCCATAGTATGGCCAGTGATGATGAAGACCTGTAGGCGGTGGGCCTACATCCAGTATGAAAAAGGACTGGCTCTGTAGAACTTCCTATGACATGTAGATTCAGAGATTGATTGAGATAGCAGCAACAGTGATGATGACGATGACTCGATGACAATTATCCAGTGACGATGATCTAGAGAAGAAGACTTGTGCTAGAAGCCTTGTGTCGAGAAATAACTTCCTAGTTAAGAGGGAGTGTTGATGTATATGTAACTTCGCAATGTATTTCACCCATGTATTTCATATATGTATATTGTACTCCTATAGAGATGGTATTATTCCTCTATACATAAGTGTTTGTATTCCTATAGAGATGCTATTATTCATCTATACGGAAGTGTTGTCATTTATATTGTAAGTGTCGTAACTTATACTTGATGGGTTATTAGACCACCTTGTTGGGGTCGGCCCTGTATAAGTCATGTGGGTTGAAGGGTTATTAGACCACCCTAGTGGGGGTTAGCCATGTGTGTCAAAGGGTTATTAGATCACCCTATTCGGTGTCATCCCAGTCAGCATTGTGTTATGTGGTTAAGTTGAGGCCGACCTAGTAAAGGTTATTAGGCAAGTCAAGTCAAGTATAAATAGAGTGCGGGAGGCACTCTATTTCATCATTCTATTCTCACACACATTCTTTGGAGAGTGGCACACTTGTGGAGGAGGAGAATATGCTTCTAGGAGATGTCTATCTCTTATGCTTGGGTTGTATCATTGCTCTATCTATCTCTGAGGAAGTTATTGGGGTTTTTCACCTTTATGGTTTTCCCCAAGTAAACTCTGTGTCTCTTGTGTGCTTGCATTATTGTGTCCATGATTAATATGCTGTAGATATGCTGTACAAGTTGTTCTCTCAGTTAAGATCCTAGATCGGATTGAAGTAAATTCTAAAAAACTAACAATCTCAAGCCCCAAAAATTATTTTAGCAAGCCCAAATCGCTCATGTCAAAATCTAGATTCAAAGCGGTTTTTACCATGTCTATTGAACTAAGAGTGCTACTTGTTATCAAAATATAATCAACATAAAGAACTATAATAAAAAAATTACCTTCAGTTTGCTGTAGGTACACATTTGGTGTTAGGATATTCCTATACTCCATCCTATTCCTACCAGCATTTTCATCCTTTGCATTTTCAGTCTTGCATGCAGCATGCATTTTGCATGAATTGCATGCATCTGCATGCTACTTAGTCATTAGGTTGATACCTCCAGCACCTAATCCCTAGTCTTCCAACACTCGAGAGCTTATTTCCACTCAGATTGAGCCCTCCTAGTCAATGATGCGCCCACATCTCACCATCCACTTGACAAAGGCGCCCTTCTTCACCTACCAATCCAGTTGTCTTCAGTTAACTGATTTCTCTCCATGATTTTAGGCTTGACTCACTCTTAACTGACCTTACCACTCCGATGGACCTCCAATGTGACTATACTGCTCATTCTGACTTCAGTTAGCTCCTTATGCGCCCTCCACTGAGCCTCCTTCATTCAGTTAGTGTCTCCATATGCCAGTTACACTCGGTTACACCTACCACACTCAGTTAGACTCAGTTTGACTGACGGTTGACAGTTACTTGTGCATTGATGACTCCACCGATGATGAGATAGACTTCTACTTGTGCTTTGATGACACTGGAGTTATATTTTGATCACTCCATGAAGGCTAATTCAAATTGTCACCTTGACATTTCGAATCCTCATGCATTGTATTATTTATTTGTCCATTTGAGGTTAATGAATTAGTGTGTGTGAAGTTATTTTGCTTCTATCCGAGTTCTACTGTATCATTATTATTTTGCTCATTTGACTGCATTGACCACTCTTAATCTTATTCCTAAATTCTTTCATTGTGAGGTATACATTAGCTCTTAGATCTGCTGTGAGTATTTTCACACGGTATCAGAGAATGTTGAGACTATTGTTTATCTCCATTCCTGAGAGTTTTTTGCAGGTTATTATCAAGATTTCGAGTGAAGCAGTTGTAGCAGTTTCTGCACTTTTGCTGCAGTAGCAGTTGCAGATATTTCTATTTTTTTTGTAGGTCTTCTACAGCTTCCATTTATTCAAAAGAAATCTATCCTCCTCCATTCAACTATGATCTTCTTTCTCCATTCAACTATGATGAATGGAAACCAAAGATGATAGCACATTTGAAGAGAAATGGTCAATTTGATTATTGTTTTGAAAGAGAGTTTGAATCCTCTGAAGAAGAGATTGATTGGTTAAATAAAGATGACCATGTCCATGCAACCATGATGTTTGCTATGCCTCGATGCATGATACACCAATACATTGATGTTGAATCTCCAAAAGAGCTATGGGCCCATCTGGATGAAAGATTTGGCAGACAGAATGAAGGGATTGGTCCAAAACCTTTCAAGAGCAAGCAAAGTGATGCATTCACCCTCCTTGATGATCTCATTGATCATGAACCAGTATCAAACATATCTCATATTGAATTTGTCCACAAAGAAGAAGAACTAGCAAATTCTACACTCATGCTCCAAATTTCTTCTATTTCGAATTCTGTGCCAGCTCACACTCTAGAAATTGCAGAAGGTCCTGAATCCTCTCTTGCACCAGAGTCTGTTGGTTTGCATCATGATTTATTAAATGTTTCGAAGGTAAAATCAGCCATTGGAGGTAATGCATTCACTCTCCTTAATCACTCACCTCTTATGTACTACTATATGATCATTATCTCATGCTTTTAGAAGGTTATTGAAGATTATGGCCATTTCCATTTGCTTGGGATAATTTCTCATGCATATCATGGTTTTGATCTCACCTCTATTGGTTGAAAGGAGATCTCAAGAAACCATTTCCATTCGCTTGGGATAATTTCTCATGCATTTACTGGTTTTGATCTCCCCTATAATGGTTCAAAGGAGATCTCAAGAAACCATGATTCAAGTCTTGGATCTAATTTGGTTTCTAAGCAATCACCACTTGGGATAATTTCTCATGCATATGATGGTTTTGATCTCACCCCTGCTAGTTGAAATGAGATCTCAAGAAACCATTCTTCAAGTCTTAAATCTGATTTGGATTTCAAGCAATCATGTGATGGTTCCTTTTAGCATAATCTCACCCATGATGGTTCGAAGGAGAAGACAAAGGAATATTTGCACATTCATAGCTTTGATCCTACCTCAGCTAATTCGAATCACAGGTTCGAGGATCATCCTGATACTTTTGGATTTGTTCTCATCACATTCGATCTGAAGTGCAAGTACAAGCACATGCCTTTTGAGCATGATCCACTTCTTCCCAAGAAGAAGATACCTCGAGACATATGTCCAAGCATCACACCTGCTTGAGTTTGCGTCACACCTGCTTGAGTTTGGAATATTTATTTTTGTGTGTGCCTTATAGTCTATTTTGAGGAGGGGTACTTTTCCCATGAGGTTTTCCTCATTTCCTTGGTTTATTTGTTGTTATTATTCATTGTATTGGCTGACCTTTGGTCTTAGTTACCAGGGCCCAAGATGGATTAAGGGGGGGTGTTAGGATATTCCTATACTCCATCCTAGTCCTACCAACATTTTCATCCTTTGCATTTTCAGTCTTGCATGCATTGCATGCATCCACATGCCACCCAGTCATCAGGTTGATACCTCCAGCACCTAATCCCTAGTCTTCCAACACTCGAGAGCTTATATCCACTCAAATTGATCCCTCCTAGCCAGTGATGTGCCCACATCACACCATCCACTTGACAGGCTCCCTTTTTCACCTACCAGTCTAGTTGTCTTTAGTTAACTGATTTCTCTCCTTGATTTTAGGCTTGACTCACTCTTAACTGACCTTACCACTCTAATGGACCTCCAATGTGACTAGACTGCTCATTCTGACTTCAGTTATCTCCTCATGCACCCTCCACTGGGACTCCTTCATTCAATTAGTGTCTCCATGTGCCAGTTACACTCAGTTACACCTACCACACTCAGTTAGACTCAGTTTGACTGACGGTTGAAAGTTACTTGTGCATTGATGACTCCGTTGATGATGAGATAGACTTCTAATTGTGCTTTGATGACACTCCAGTGATATTTTGATCACTCCATGAAGGCTAATTCAAATTTCCACCTTGGCATTTCGAATCCTCATGCATTGTATTATTTATTTGTCCATTTGTGATTAATGAATTAGTGTGTGTGAAGTTATTTTGCTTATATCCGAGTTCTACTACATCATTATTATGTTGCTCATTTTACTGCATTGACCGTCTTAATCTTATTCCTAAATTCTTTCATTGTGAGGTGTACATTAGCTCTTAGATTTGCTGTGAGTATTTTCACATGGTATTAGAGCATGTTGAGAGTATTGTTTATCTCCATTCTTGAGATTTTTTTGCAGGTTATTATCAAGATTTCGAGTGTAGTAGTTGCAGCAGTTTCTGCACTTTTGCAACATTAGCAGTTGCAGATATTTATATTGTTTTTGCAGGTCTTCTACAGCTTCCATGTATTCAGAAGAAATCTATCCTCCTCCATTCAACTATGATCTTCTTTCTCCATTCAACTATGATGAATGGAAACCAAAGATGATAGCACAATTGAAGAGAAATGGTCTCTTTGATTATTGTTTTGAAAGAGAGTTCAAATCCTCTGAAGAAGAGATTGATTGGTTAAATAAAGATGACCATGTTCGTGCAACCATGATGTTTGCTATGCCTAGAGGCATGATACACCAATACATTGATGTTGAATCTCCAAAAGAGCTATGGGCCCATCTGGATGAAAGATTGGGCAGACAGAATGAAGGGATTGGTCCAAACCCTTTCGAGAGCAAGCAAAGTGATGCATTTTCCCTCCTTGACGATCTCAGTGATCATGAACCAGTATCAAACATATCTCATATTGAAGTTGTCCACAAAGAAGAAGAACTTGCAGATTCTACACTCATGCTCCAAATTTCTTCTATTTCGAATTCTGTGCTAGCTCACACTCTAGAAATTGTAGAAGGTCCTAAATCCTCTCTTGCACCAAAGTCTGTTGGTTTGCATCATGATTTATTGAATGTTTCGGAGGTAAAATCAGCCATTGGAGGTAATGCATTCGCTCTCCTTGATCACTCACCTCTTATGTACTACTATATGATCATTATCTTATGCTTTCAGAAGGTTATTGAAGATTATGGCCATTGCCATTTGCTTGGGATAATTTCTCATGCATATCATGGTTTTGATCTCACCTCTACTAGTTCAAAGGAGTTCTCAAGAAACCATTTCCATTCGCTTGGGATAATTTCTCATGCACTTACTAGTTTTGATCTCACCTCTAATGGTTCAAAGGAGATCTCAAGAAACCATGATTCAAGTCTTGGATCTAATTTGGATTCTAAGCAATCACTACTTGGGATAATTTCTCATGCATATGATCGTTTTGATATCACCCCTGCTGGTTCAAAGGAGATCTCAAGAAACCATTCTTCAAGTCTTAAATCTAATTTGGATTTCAAGCAATCATGTGGTGGTTCTTTTTGGCATAATCTCACCCATGATGGTTCGAAGGAGAAGACAAAATACTATCTGCACATTCATAGATTTGATCCCACCTCAGCTGATTTGAATCACAGGTTCAAGGATCATCCTCATACTTTTGGATTTGTTCTCAGCACATTCGATCTTAAGAGCAAATACAAGCACATGCCTTTTGAGCATGATCCACTTCTTCCCAAGAATAATATACCTTTAGACATATGACCAAGTGCCACACCTGCTTGAGTTTGGAGCATTTAGTTTTGTGTGTGCCTTATAGTCTATTTCGAGGGGGGGTATTGTAACATCCCAAAATATACCAGAATTTAAATTTGTTTTATAATAGCCATAATTATCGAAGTTGTTAATGCGGAACATAGAAATTAATTAAATTTCTTAACTAAGATAATTAGTAACGATGACACGTCATACTTCTCCAATAAATATGATATAATTGTATTTTCCATTTTATATTTAAGCGGATGTTAATCTCCTTAACGAGAGATCTTTTTATGATTATGCATAAGAATACAGTTTACAAATTTGCTTAAGTTCTGAATATGATTAGATGTTGTACACAATTTGTACTTTTGTGATGTTCTTGATGATATGCTGACAGTTTGTTTGTATGTTGACGAAGGGGTCCTACGAGGTACCCTGGAGTGTACTTAGCTACATTTAGCTAAGGCATTTGAATCTTGTTTCCATGTGCAGAGCATAGGTAAGAAATTCTATGACAACATGTGTTAAGAGTACATGTGTCTTTCAATTCATCGTCAATGTAAAAATTAGAATGCTAAGTACTTCCTTGCGAAACAAGTTACTGGAGGTATGGATACTTGGTTCTAGACTAGTTTGTATACTAACTTTCAAAACTCTTTAGTGTTATGATTTTACGTCATCCAAGTATTTATTATAATGTTGCAATTATTATATTGCGACTATTGTCATTATTATAAAACCAGTGATAACAATATATATTGATGAAGCTATTAGAAGGCTTGTAGAAGATAGTATTTATAATCTGGAACTATTATTACGTCTTGGTTCTACAGAACTTAGACTATTCTAAGTTTTGAATTCATTATTTGATTATCATTACACAGTTAATGTATATGAACGGTCTAGTGACTAGTGTTATGAACTCTGCATTATAATGTATAACGTCATCATTTAAACTATGCCTTAGGTATCATGTTTAACAATTAAACTTTGCAATACATGGCTAGCATATTAAATGTGTATTACTTAACTTTATCTATAGGCTCACATTATTATTATGAATTGGAAAGTTATAGCTATGGTGTTAAATCTATAATGTTTAAAGTATCTAATGCTACTTCTGGCATAGTTAGAAACCTAACCATATCTATGGTATCCATTATTAATTGATTAACAATATATATACATGGCTAGTTCTATTATATATATATATATATATATATATATATATATATATATATATATATATATATATATATATATATATATATATATATATATACCCGAGCCTTAGTAATTGAATCGTTAACGTTATAAGGTGATTATACATTCACACCATACCTTAGCATATCATACCATATTATGACGCATAACAAAAGACTATAGAGATTGATATGAAATTCTATCTAGGGTTATAATATTGCAATCATTTCGATGTTGACAGGTATTAACTCGGCATGCTTCCCAAGCTGCGTTGACAGGCCTAGCATTAACATATTCCACAGTTAAATGATGTGGAAGCCTAGTTGTATGGTAATCACGTGGACTGTGTTTGAAATGAGTATTAAAATGAGTTGAGCTATGCCATGCACTGGCTCTCGATCTGCTTACTTGGAAAAATGGTAGATGAATAATCAATGCAAAATTGATTGCAAATCTTGGTTTGAAAATCAACGTGCCTGGAATGGAAACTATCCATCATTGATCTATGTAGGATCTAGGGTGGTGGATGAAAACTTAAACAAGCGTTGGTAAGTCATGACATTTGGTTTTCCTCTCTTCATTGTTACGCTTAGTGGGAGGTTAGTAGGGCCGACAGAATGCTGCAATGTAGGGTTGTTGGTTTCTCAGAGAAGAGGACTCCTTCCTCGGTCTTGAACCCAGGACCTAAGTGATGAAGTTTATAGGTTTCAGGCTTACGCATTTGTGCAATAGAGCCACGATACAGTTCTACTAGATGTGTGTGTTTCTTCTATCAGTTTTGGAGAGTGATTTGAGCATGGGGTTCGGATTCTCCATGTGAAAATTGTGTTCTGAGTTTTGAATTCGTGGTTACTTTTATTGTCACCAGGCCTCGTCGTTCTTTTGCTAGTGTGGTGTACCATTGTTCCAAACTTCGATTAAAAAGGTAATTGTTCATGATAATGAATATTGTTGTGTTGCTTGTTTGTATTCTTGTATATTCTCGTTTTTAACCTCTCCGAATGTAAATTTTGCAGGTACCACTTCGAAGGATGGTTCCTGTGCAAAGGATTTGAGAATGGAAAGCTGCTACTGCTTCCTGGTAAGCTTCGGTGGTTCTCGAAAACCTCATCGGTGCCCTTTTTGCATCGTTTTGTTGGTGACTGTCGTATGCTAAGAGTTGGAACTATTCGGCTTTGTTTTCGGTGATGGCCGAGTGTTGAGTTCTAGGGTCTTAGTTTGATACACGCTGTACACGGGGTAACCTTCATTTGTTTAAGTTGTTATTTGGCTATTTTATGCCTGCTGTGTCGTTGATAAGAAGTTCACAATTTTGTTTGTGCTGCTATAGAAATAAAGGGTAAAAACCTGTGTAGTTTTATGGATCTTGTCCTCGTTTAAATGTTTTGGTTGACAAGGGTTTAAACTTCTGTGAAATGTTGGAACCTTGACAGGTCCGTAATGTAAACTCTGTTATACTTTTTGAATGTGAAAAGAGAGCTGAGGGTTCCCCTTTTCGAAAGACAATGGCTAGTTTTTAAAATAGAAAAACTTGTTTTTAAAATTAATAAAAGTTGATAACTCTGTGTAAAATTGTATTCATGTACTTCGTTCTCGTTATTTCTATTCATGTTTGGAAAACTAATGAGATAGTTTAACTATTATATGGTTTCGAAAATGGTTATGCAACAATGTTTGATTTTGATTCACGAATGCAAACCTTCCTGTAGCTTTTGTTTGCTATCTGGTTTGTACTAATTTTTGTACCGAAACGTAACCTGTGTATTAAATGTTTTCGATGTTGTGCATGTGTTCTTACTAGGGTTATGAGCTATCAAAAGACATTAGTACAGAATCGTGCTTTCTGTTAATTGATGAATACTGTCTTGTAGTAGTCTCAAATGATAGTTAGGGTTTGGATAAATCTATAGCTATAAGGCTCAGAAAAGAAAGGTCTAAAGTTTTCCATGAAAAGCTTGGGAATAAAACTGTGTAAACATAACTAGGGTTTGTAGTATCTTAGGGTTTGATACTACTGTGTAGATGGAAGTATTTGTATGAGTTCGAACCAGAGCAAAACATGTGAAACAGTGATAACTAGAAATGAAATAATAAGTGTTTAGTTGTAAACAATCTATACAGAGAATAGTTCTTGCAGCTGCTATAATTATTGAAAATACAATTACTTTGAAGAACATGAAATGTTTAATAGTGATTGCATTTGCTTACTATCTAAAATAAATAGAGTTAAAAGAAATATATAGAACTGTGCAGAAACATACTGTGTTTTTCTTTCATGTATTAATTAGATGAATTCTATATTACTGTTGATGCTATACTGTAATGATTACTGTGTTTAAACATAGGACAAAATTTTAACAAGAACACTACTGTAATCATTTATCCAATCAATAGCATTCTTCCTATCTCTCATCTTTCCTTAATTTACTTCTCTATACTGGAGTACGATGTAGAGAACAACATGGGGAAAAATATAGAGATGGTTATCGATTCAATTATTTCACCAAAATTTTTCATTCAGAATCATACTTACATCAGAAGATTAAAATCATTTCTTTTTCATGACAGAGTTTAATAATTCTACTAAGCAGAAACATTTAACAGTAAACAAAGTAGGAACAGTAAAACCTGGTTGACTGTAGGAGAAACAAACAGCCCAAGGAACCTGTTCCACCCAACCAATTCCTGAAGACAACCAAGTTACTTGCCTTAGGACCCCCGAGCCTGTTCACTAAACCACTAGGAGGAAGATTCTGTAGAAGCCTTAGTACATCTACTTGCAATAGAATGTAGATTGTCTAGTCCTTAAGACTCAACAGTCAAAAAGACCTACACCAGCACCTTTGGTTTTCCTTCTCAGTATAATTAACAGACTTACAGTTGCACTCTCACATAGCCTCCCTATTCGAATCTCTTAGTGACCACCTGATGCGCTTGAGGAATATTTCTACAGAAAATATTGTAAGGGGCTGCCTGCCCAATTCGAGTTGCCTTATGTAGGCTTTGTTAAATTTTCAGAATTTACTTCAATCTGATCTAGGATCTTAACTGAGAGAACAACATGTACAGCATATCTACAGCATATCAATCATGGAGACAATAATGCAAGCACACAAGAGACACAAAGATTTACTTGGGGAAAACCATAAAGGTGAAAAACCCCAATAACTTCCTTAGATATAGATAGAGCAATGATACAACCAACCAAGAGAGATAGCCATAACCTAGTAGTAGATCCTCCTCCTCCATAAGTGTGCCACTCCTCCTTGAGTGCATGTGTGAGAAGTGAGTGAGAAAATAGAGTTCCTCCCGCACTCTATTTATACTTGACTTGACTTGCCTTTTTTTACCTAACTCATGTAGGCTCGAACTTAACCACATAACATAATGCTGAGTGGGCCGACCCCCAATAGGATGGTCTAATAACCCTTTGACCCACATGACTTATACAGGGCCGACCCCAAACAAGGTGGTCTAATAACCCATCAAGTATAAGTTATAACACTTACAATATAAATGCCGACACTTCCGTATAGAGGAATAATAACATCTCTATAGGAATACAATATACATATATGTGAAATACATTCTGAAGTTACATATACATCAACACTCCCTCTTAACTAGGAAGGTATTTCTTAGCACAGTTCTTCTAGCACAAGTCATCTTCTCTGGATCATCGTCATTGGATAATCATCATCGATTCATCATCATCGTCACTGCTATTGATATCTCAATCAATCTCTGAATCTGCTCGTCATAGGAAGTTCTACAGAGCTAGTCCTTTTTCATACTGGATGTAGGCCCACCACCTGCAGGTCTTCGTCATCACTGGCCATACTGTGGAATCCTCAAGACTTATTACGTGCGTCAAAAAACCTTGAAATAGCATCCTAGGATGTTACGGGTACACAACTCCGACCTATAGGATCTCCCAGGGGGCTATTACATGTGACCCCACCACAAAACCTCGAAAGAGCATCTCAAGATGTTACGGGTACACAACTCCGACCTGAAATCTCCCAGGGCACAAATTACATGTGGTCCACCACAAAACCTAGCAAGAGCATCTCAGGATGTTACGGGTACACAACTCCGACCTGAAATCTCCCAGGGAAAAAATTACATGTGGTCATGGAAAAACCTCGCAAGAGCATCTCAGGATGTTACGGGTACACAACTCCGACCTGAAATCTCCCAGGGCCCAAATTACATGCCATAGGACAAAACCTCACAAGAGCATCTCAGGATGTTACGAGTACACAACTCCAACCTGAGATCTCCCAGGGCACAAATTACATGTCCTCCCAGAGCAATGTCTCGAAAGAGCATCCCAGGCTGTTACGGGTACACAACTCCGACCTATAGGATCTCCCAGACATGCTCATCTGCACAACCTGATCCACGGCCACAAAGTATCAACCTGATACTCAATATACATCATCCTGATGTACTCATGATCATCCTGATCATCATCACTGCAACATCCTGCTGCATGTCATCTGGAGCAACATCCTGAAGCTCATCATCCATGATCATCCTGATCATCACTGCAACATCCTGCTACATGTCATCTGGAGCAACATCCTGAAGCTCATCATCCATGATCATCCTGATCATCACTGCAACATCCTGCTGCATGTCATCTGGAGCAACATCCTGAAGCTCATCATCCATGATCATCCTGATCATCACTGCAACATCCTGCTGCATGATCTACCTGATCATCAATGCATCTACCTGATGCATACCAAGTATCTACCTGATACATATCATCATCCATGATCCTCCTGATCATACAATGTATCCACCTGATACAAATACAAATACATGATACATATCACCATACATGATCCATCTGATCATACAATGTATCCACCTGATACATATACAGATACATGGTCCAAGCATCCAACATGATGCATATACAAAATACATACACATGATCCAACTGATCATATCCAGCATCCAACATGATGCATACATACATAAATGATCCAACTGATCATATCCAGCATCCAACATGATGCATACATACATAAATGATCCAACTGATCATATCCAGCATCCAACATGATGCATACATACATAAATGATCCAACTGATCATATCCAGCAGAAGCCAGAACATCAACCTGATGCTCATCATCCAGCGCTTACATCCACAGCCATGTGAAGGATCCTCCTTCCAACATGCTTGGAATGGATTCAGCAAATGTGTCCATCACTTCTTCCTCGAAGTGTCCTCGATCTGAAGAACGCCAAGCCTCTCTCTGAAGTACTCGAACTTCACTCTGGCTAGTGGCTTCGTCAGTACATCTGCAATTTGCTCGTCCGTCGCAACATACAGAAGCTTCACAGCTCCTCTCTGCACCATATCCCTGATATAGTGATATTTGATCTCTATGTGTTTCAACCTGTCATGAAACACTGGGTTCTCGGATAGCTTCACACAACTCTGGTTATCACAAAAGATACCAGTAGCCTCCAACGGGAGATCAAATAACTCAGACAGTAGCTTCCGTAGCCATACTGCCTCACAACTAGCTGAGCAGGCTGCAACATACTTTGACTCAGCTGTACTCAGTGCTACGCAGGACTGCTTCCTGCTAAACCAAGAGATCACACCTGATCCCATACTGAAGCAGCACCCAGATGTGCTCTTCCTATCTGCAGCACTGCCAGCCCAATCTGAATCAACATAACCCTGTAGGTTAAACTTTTGATTTGCTTCATACTTGAGCCCATAATCCATTGTACCCTTCAGGTACCTCAGAATATGCTTTACAGCAACCAGGTGAACACTCCTCGGATCCGTCAGGAACTGGCTCAATGTGTTCACAACAAAGCAAATGTCTGGTCTCGTGTTCGTCAGGTACATCAAGGACCCAATCATCTGGCGATACATAGAGACATCAATCGGCTCAGATGAAGCATCACATAGAAGCTTCAGATTTGATGCCATAGGTGTGGCCATGGCCTTGCAATCCATCATCCCGAACCTCTTTGGGATCTCTACTGCATACTTCCCTTGTTCAAGGAAGATTCTATCTGCACTCTGCCACACCTCCATGCCAAAAACAAATAGTGCATCATCCCCAAGTTCTTCATCTCGAACTCGGTAGTAAGCTTCCGCTGCGTGTCGGCTATCAATCTATCTTCACCATACCAAGTTCTGCACATATATGATTTCCTATCATGTGTCTCAGAACCAAGTGGCTGCTCTACATACACTTCTTCTTCAACTACACCATTCAAGGAAGCTGTCTTGAATCCATCTGGTGTATCTTCTATTTCATCACTTTTATATTTCTCAATGCTGCCATCTGCAACATGCTTGATCTGATAGTTCCATTTGGAAGTCATAGCAAACTTCCCTTCATGTCTTGGGATTACATCCCAAACATCATTCTTCATGATCGACGGATCATGGCATTTCATTTCTTCATCCCAGATCCTGGGAACTTCAATATCTTCAATATCTTCAATAGATATCTTTGTTGCTGGAACAAATGTTGTAGTTCTTGTTTTGTAGGAGATGGCATACGATCTTTCCTACACAACAAGTTAAATTGCATGTTTAGAAAACATCTCATAGTTTTCAGAACAAATTCTTACACATAAAGAAATATGCCATACAGTCATGCAATTATCTTAGCCAATGCTTCAATACAACATTTATCCATATCCCGTAACTTTCTAGATGCCTTCCAATCTCTACCAGAACCTTGTTAAGAGTGTGCACAACTCCCAAAATGTCAGCAAAGAGGTTTCATTCTAGATAAGTAGCAATGGAATGTTGTACAGTGCCATAGGCCACTTACCCATGTATATTAGTAGTATACTGTTCATCAATGCAACTATTCTAATATGCACAATACATATCCTAAGTCTAGGAACATGAGCATATACATCATTGAACAATTTTATAAAAAACAAACACATATGCAAGAAATGATAATTAAAATACTTATCTTTGTTTGTTCGTTGGGTGGACTCCCTCTGAGTCTTTGCTTCCTTGCAGGAGATGCTGGAGTCCTAATCTGAAGTAGCTTCTTCTACACCTTTCTATTGTGGAATGTAGAAAGATGGTCAACTCCCTCTGAATATCTGCATCCTTGCAGAAACTACTAAAGTGTGCTCCTTTTCTTTCTTGTAGGAACAACTGGAGTGTGCTCCTTCTTGATCTTTGCTTCTTGAATTACCTATTCTTGAACTCATTTTCATCCTTGGTCCCTATGCATGCTTATTAGTATCATGATTGTGTTATCCTTGTGATTTCATATAAAATCATACATTCATTAGTATACTATTAAAACACAATAATCTCAAGCATGTATACTCATGATCATTTCAAACAGAAATAATAAGCATTAGCATTTATGTAGGATTTTTATGGTTAGTCAAATCATAAGAAGCATAACATGTCTAAACCTATAATTACTCAAACCTATGATTCTTCGGGTTAGTTGAATCATCAATTAAGATAAGAGATATAATATGCATAAAACCTGTGATTATTCAAACCTATACCTTCATGATTCTTCTGGTTAGTCATATCATCAATTATGGTAAGAAACATAATATGCATACAACCATGATTATTCAAACTTATGACTTCATGAATAATCATTATCAACAACACAACAGTATAAGATCCTAAACCAAGGTAGGATTCTAGCTTGATATAGGAAAACATACCTCGATTAGCATGCTAGCTAGTTTATGTCTAACATACCCGCATAATGTCTTTTGGTTCTCTTCAGTGACTTGTGCTAGTAATCTGCATGTCTCATATGTTAACCATTACAAAACCAAGTTATACATACCTCGTAAATGGATCTTCTATGAGATCCATGACAATGGATGAATCTTTGTCCTCATGTTATCATGACCATATGTTCTTGGACCAGAACATGATTTGTCTTTCTTGGTGTACCTTTCATGTTAGTAGACAACATAAACCTCATACAACACCATAATGCATTAGTACACTCATAAGTGTCGACACCCTAATCAATGAATATTTTCTATTGTGCATTCATAGTTTTATTAAGGTGATATGACAAGTCTAAAATCAAGATTGTACTAACCGTAATAACATGAAGACAAACATACCATAAACTTAATCATGGACAAATATCGAAACATACCTCGATGAGTCATACCTGTCGAGATCGCTTGTAATCTTCTTATGTAAGGCCTTAGCCTCATCTCCCTCTGAAACAGGAACTTCTTCACTCATGCAGATGATCAATCCATCTTCTTCTAGGATTAACCCAATCCACTTGATTTGCAAGAAATGGACCTGGAGCTGGATATGGGTTTGTCAGAGAAACCCCAAAAATTCAAACTTTGAATTTCAAACTTCCGAAAGGATAGAAATATGCGCCTTGATGAGCTGATCAAATTGGTATATTCAGAATTTGAAAACTGCAAAGTTTCACTCCTCAATTTTGCCTTTGAAACTTCTGAATTCACTGGACGTGACCCTAAACTGGGGTTTGATGAAGCCCACTCTTTTGCCCCATCAAAAGGTTTGATCCAAAGCTCTAAGGTTCTATCTTTCTGAGGAGCTTCCAGCCGTGGTCACAGATTTCAAAAATTCCCATTTTTACAGAAGCCCTAATTTTCCACTTTTCTGATCAAAGTCCTGAACTAGGGTCTAATCAAGCCCGGCCTTCTGTCCAACCAAAAATTCTGATCTTGGTCTCTAAATTTCTATTTTGATGATTAGCATCCAGCCATGGTCTCGGATTACAAAAATTCCAACTTTCTACGAAGCCCTAAATTCTGAAAGCCATGAATGAAGGTACTCAAAAATAATTCTGTTTTGATAGAAATATGTACCTGATTGTATCTGGTGTAACTCCAAACTTTTCAATCCACAGGGTCTGAAAAAGTTTCCTGAGATAGCCTGACCTGTTATCTTTCCATCCTGACAGGTCTGACCTCAATTGGATTCTCTGAGAGAGAGTTATGTCAAATGTCACAATGTGACCTGTTTTGGGATAAAACAGAAGAGCAAACTTGTACGGTGTGCCACGTGTCACTGTTTCAACTTAGGCCTCTGAAAAACTTTATTGAGATAGCTCAGCCTATTATCTTTCCATCCTGACAGGTCTGACCTCAATTGGACTCTCTGAGAGAGAGTTATGCCAAGTGTCGCAACATGACCTATTTATGGGATAATACAGGAGAGCAAACTTGTACGGAGTGCCACATGTCATTGGTTCAACTTCGGCCTCTGAAAACGTTTTATGAGATAGTACAGACTCTGTAATACCTGTCACTTTTTACGAAATTTCATTTGGAGCTTCCTAGCCCAAGATATGACATTTTTCCCAAGGTCACCTGATTTTGACTCAGATCTGGAAGAGGCAGAAACCCTATATTGTACAGATCATAAATCACAAAGTACAATGAATTATAGGTTTTCCTTTGGATACAAGGTACCTGGAGATTTAATCTTCATCCTGTAACAATTTCAGATCGGAAAACTTTTCCAAAACGGATTTATAGCAAAAGTGCTACGATGACTGGTTTTTGCTATATCAAGCGCTAGCATCGTAAGTGCAACAAGTGTCATACATGCCATATCATGCCTTCTTTCAGGCTAGCTCTGATCCCATGTTAAATTTTCAGAATTTACTTCAATTTGATCTAGGATCTTAACTGAGAGAACAACATGTACAGCATATCTACAGCATATCAATCATGGAGACAATAATGCAAGCACACAAGAGACACAAAGATTTACTTGGGGAAAACCATAAAGGTGAAAAACCCCAATAACTTCCTCAGAGATAGATAGAGAAATGATATGACCAACCAAGAGAGATAGCCATAACCTAGTAGCAGATCTTCCTCCTCCATAAGTGCGCCACTCCTCCTTGAGTGCATGTGTGAGAAGTGAGTGAGCAAATAGAGTGCCTCCCGCACTCTATTTATACTTGACTTGACTTGCCTTTTTTTACCTAACTCATGTAGGCTCGAACTTAACCACATAACATAATGCTGAGTGGGCCGACCCCCAATAGGGTGGTCTAATAACCCTTTGAACCACATGACTTATACAGGGCCGACCCCAAACAAGGTGTTCTAATAACCCATCAAGTATAAGTTATAACACTTACAATATAAATGACGACACTTCCGTATAGAGGAATAATAACATCTCTATAGGAATACAATATACATATATGTGAAATACATTCTGAAGTTACATATACATCAACAGGCTTCCTAGGCCTTTTAGTGGTTAACTTGTCATTAATGAGCTGCCTGCTCACTACCACCCACCTAGGGGATAATGCCACATTTTTAGGGGTAGTTGTCCCATAACCAACAGCTAGTGGTGGAGTGCAACTGCTGCCATCTGTCCCATACCTTCTAACAGCTTCCATTCCTCCTAGTGGGTCAGTGAACACTCATTTAACAGTTCCCTTGGGTGTTTTTCTCCTAATTTAATTTATTAAATAATAATAATTAGTAATTGCATTCATCCTTGACCAAACTTGGTCATAATTACAAAACTTTGTAATTACAATTTGACATAAAGTATTTTGCAAATAAAATAATATTCTCAGAATTTGGGTAGGTGACATACACCCCCCTTAAGTTTGAACATCGTCCTTGATGTTGGTTAATCACTCTCTGAGTGTTCCCGAAACATAGTTGGGTATGTATCTTGCATACTACTCTCCAACTCCCAATTTGCCTCTTCTAGGCTAAGGTGCTTCCATTGCACCTTTACCTGCCCAGTGGTGCGATTCCAAAGTAGAGTTTCCCTCCTTTCAAGGATACAGTCCGATTCCACCTGAAAATTGCCGTCTTGTCCCAACTGTACATCATTCCAATTTACAACATGAATAGCATCATGTACATACTTCTTTAAAAATGATATATGAAAAACATTATGTATATTTAAATTTGGTGGCAAAGCCAGTTAGTATTCCATTGGTCCAACCCTTGACAATATTTCGAAAGGACTACAATACCTGGGTGCCAACTTGGCACAGCTTCCCAATTTCAATGAACTCTTTTTCGGTCTTACCTTGAGGAAAACATGTTCACCAACCTGGAACTCTTTATGAGTCCTTTTAATATTTGCTTGACTCTTTTGCCTATCTTGGGTAGCTTTTAGATTTCTTTGTACCTGTTTCACAATTAGATCTAACTCCTGCAACAATTCAAGTCCTAAAACAACTCTATTTACTGGGTCATTGCAAGAAACAGGTGTATCACATTTTCTACCATAAAGAATTTCAAAAGGGCTAAGTCTAGTTGATGCATGATAATGGTTATTATATGCAAATTTTGCTGAATGCAAGTAGTCTTCCCACTTACCAGGATGATCTTTAACATACATTCTCAACAAGTCTTCCAATACCTTATTCACTCTTTCTATTTGTCCATCCGTTTGTGGATGAAATGTTGGGCTGAAGTTTAAGGTTGTATTCAACCCTTTAAATAAAGACCTCCAAAAGTTTCTAGTAAACTTAGAGTCACGATCTGAAATTATCACTTTTGGTATACCATGTAATCGAAAAATCTGCTTCATAAATATTTCTGCAATGTCTGGAGCCTTATGAGTAGTTTTCATAGGTATAAAGTGTGCTGCCTTGCTAAGTTTATCCACTACCACCATGAGAGAGTCATTTTTTTTTAATTTTTTTTAATTTTTGGGTAGTCCGGTAATGAAGTCTATGCTTATTACTTCCCTTTCCAGCTAGGTATAGGAAATGCCTACAACAATCTAGCCGGATGTTGGTGTTCAACCATCACTTTTTGATAGTCCAAACACTTAACTATGTACTCTGCTACTTCATCTTTCATTCTGGGCCAATAGTACTCTTTCCGTAGCATAGTGATGGTTTTCTGATAACGTGGATGACCAGAGTAATGGCTTTTATGCATCTCATTTAAAATCAGAATTTTTACTTCTGGTATGTTGGGTACATACAATCTGTTTTTGTATAATAACAGTCCGTTTTCCTTTAAACTGTAATCTACTATAGAATTTTCAGAACTGTTATTTGCTATATTTTCTTGTAATTTTCTGTATTCTTCATTTGTTTCACTACCTTCAAGAATATGATGCTCTAAATCTATTGAGTGAGTACTGATGGCTAAAATAAAATTCAGTTTTTATTTATGACTTAATGCATCAACAACCTTGTTCTCTTTCCCTTTAATATGCTGAATTTTGAAATCGTATTCACTTAGAAAAGTTAACCATCTAGCTTGTCTAGCATTCAGATTTGTCTGATCTAATAAATATTTCAAACCCATGTTATCTGTCAACAAGGTAAATTTTCCGCCAATAAGGTGATGACGCCACATTTTTAAATAGTGAATTACTGCTAATAACTCTAAATCATAAGTAGAGTAGTTCTTCTCATGTATTTTCAGCTTTCTAGATTCGTATGCAACAGCATGTCCCTCTTGTGTTAGGAATCCACCGAGTCTGTCATTACATGCATCTATGCAAACTATAAAATCCTTATTAGGATCTGCTATCCCCAGAATAGGCACTGTAGTTAGTAACTTCTTTAACTTCTTAAAACTATCTAAACATTTCTGATCCCACACAAATTTCTTCCCTTTCTTCTGCAAGGAGGTTATGGGGTTTGCAATCTTTTAAAAGCCCTCTATAAATTTTCTGTAATACCCATAAATGATCTTACATCCAACATATCCTTAGGAACCGGTCAATCATTAATGGCTTTGATCTTATATGGGTCAACCGAGATTCCTTCCTTAGAAATTATGTGTGCTAAATATTGAATTTTGTCCTTGTGAAAATCACACTTACTAAACTTAGCGTATAGTTGATGATATCTCAAAACTTGTAGGATAATCCGTAGATGTTCGTCATGCTCTTCTTTGCTTTTAGAATACACTAAAATGTCGTCTATGAACATAATAGCAAACTTATCCAAATATTTGTGTAGAATATTGTTCATCAAACACATAAATACAGCCGGGGCATTAGTCAAGCTAGATGGCATGACTACGAACTCATAATGTCCATATCGAGTTCTAAAGGCTGTTTTGAAAATATACTCATCCTTCACCCACACTTGATGATATCCTGACCTCAAATCAATCTTTGAAAATATCATTTCTCCATGCAGCTGATCAAATAGATCATCTATGTAGGGCAATGGATATCGATTCTTGATTGTCATCTTATTTAGCTGGCGATAATCTATGCACAGTCTTAGGGTACCGTCTTTCTTCTTAACAAATATAACAGGTGCTCCCCAAGGAGACACGCTGGGTCTTATATAGTTTTTATCAATCAGTTACTTCAACTGTGATTTCAACTCATTTAATTCCAATATATTCATCCTATATGGAGTTTTAGAATTCAGTACTACTCCTGGTATTAACTCAATGGTAAAGTGTAAATCTCTCTTAGTAGGTATTCCTAGAATCTCCTCAGGAAAAACATCCTTGAAATCTTTTAGGACAAGTATGTCTTCTAGTTTCGGTTTGTCCTCTTTACCAATAAACTCATCATTTACTACATTTACTGCAAACAATTGACATCCTTTTCTAACTTCCCTTTTCACTTGCATGGCTGAAATATGTCTAAGCGATGTCTTTCTTGGAATACCTTTTACTTCTACAGTTTCTCCTTCCTTATTTAAACATGTAAAACTTTTCTCATAACAGTTCATAATGACATGATGGGATTCTAACCAGTCCATTCCAATTATAATATCATAGGATCCTAAAGGTAAAACATTCAACTTGGTTTGTGTCTTTAACTGATTCATGGATAAAGCACAACTTTCAATCAAATTTGATACTTTCCTCTTTATTCCTATTGCTAGTTTAACTAACCAATATTTACTAAACTTTTCTGTTTTCAATTTAAAACTTTCTATAATATCTGGTGATATATAACTTAAGCTAGCAGCTGGATCAATCAAAATAGTAACAGGATGATTTTGTAGCATACCTTCAATCTCCACAATAGAGATTTGATTATCTGCGTGTCTGTTGTCGAGTGCTGCATTAATTATGGGCATCTCCCTCGCCAAGTCTCCAACAGTAGATTCAGTCTGTATGGAATGAATGTTGTTAGCTGTCCGCTTCCTCTTGGGGCATTCTGATGCATAATGAGGACCTTGACACTCAAAACATTTGATAGGTGCTTTTTGATCATTAGTTCTGGTAGTATTGGGAGTGTTTCTAGGAGCTGTAAAATTCTACTGCTAACTGTTTTTGGGGTTGTTTCCTTGAAAATTCTGATTCTCAAAATTTTTCTTTTGGAAACCAGAATTCCCACTAAACCTGAAATTTTTCCTTTTCAGCTCAAAATTGGTGGGTTTATGACTTTTCCATTTTGATATTCCTTCTCTTTTTTGATTAGTGTCATAACAGAAAGTTGCTTTCCTCATGGCCTCTTCTAAGGTCTTTGGATTGTCATACTCGATTCTATCCTTGATGTTGAAAGGTACACAACTCAGTTATCTTTGGATCTTTGGTTTTTCTTTCGTGAGGTATGGCACATATCTTAGTAAATTCATAAATTTACTGTTCATCTCCTTCATGTTTATACTTCCCAGCTTTAAGTCATAGAAATCCTTTGGTTTTTCTTCATAGTATTGTTCCGATAAGAACTTCTTTTTGAAGTATCATTTGAAAGTACTCCAAATCACATCCTTATCCTTGATGCCCTTCACTCTTTTGATGTCCTGCCACCAAATATCCACCTTGCCGATCAAGTTGTAGATTTCCATCTTTGCCTTCAATGATTCAGAATAATCATATATTTGGAAATACTTTTTCATGCGGGACAACCAATCTTCTGTCATCTCTCCTTTTTCAGTTTCACCATTGAAGGTTGGGGGTTTGATTTTCCTGAACTCCCCAGAAATTTGCTCATACTCTTTGTGACTTTTTCTTTTGGGTTTGCAGTCCCCTTCGCTGCTGTCACTTGAATAATTTCTTTTCTTTTTCCGTTTTTCATGGGTATCTTTTGATGATGTTGAAATGTTGTTTGCATCATCAGTTTTAATCTTTTTACTTCTGTCTGGATGAGGTAAATCTTCAATCTTGGAGGTATTTTCAATTTCTCTATTCTGTCCATCAGTTGGGCATTGTTCAAATAGTACTTGATTAAGTTCTTCTTGTGCTTTCAAAATCCTCTCATTGTCTTGTTTTGCAGATCTGATTTCTGCTTTTAATTCTTGAAATGCTTGTAACAATCCTGATGAATTGTCAATTAATTTGCCATGGAATTCTTCTCCTTCGAAATGTTGTCTCATGCTATGACTGTTGGGTCAAAATCTGTCTTCTAAATGTTTAGCTGATCATTCCATACTTGTAACTTAAAATAATTTCTATGTAACACAAATAGTTTAAATTTTTGAATTAGTAAGATTTATGCTATAAATAAATTTTCTGCTACGTGTTCTTGGACCTTTTTCAGGCCTAGAGTTCGAACATGAGCTCTCATACCACATGTAACATCCCAAAATATACAATTTTTTTTTAATTTTTTATAATAGCCATAATTATCGAAGTCGTTAATGCAGAACATAGAAATTAATTAAATTTCTTAACTAAGATAATTAGTAACGATGACACATCATACTTCTCAAATAAATATGATATAATTGTATTCGCCATTTTATATTTAAGCGGATGTTAATCTCCTTAACGAAAGACATTTTTATGATTATGCATAAGAATACAGTTTATAGATTTGCTTAAGTTCTGAATATGATTACATGATGTACATAGTTTGTACTTTTGTGATGTTCTTAATGATGTGTTGATAGTTTGTTTGTATGTTAACGAAGGGGTACTACGAGGTACCCTGGAGTTTACTTAGCTACGTTTATCTAAGGCATTTGAATCATGTTTCCATGTGCAAACCATAGGTAATAAATTCTATGACATGTGTTAAGAGTACATGTGTCTTTCAATTCATCGTCAATGTAAAAATTAGAATGCTAAGTACTTCCTTGCGAAACAAGTTACTGGAGGTATGGATACTTGGTTCTAAACTAGTTTGTATACTAACTTTCAAAACTCTTCAGTGTTATGATTTTACGTCGTTCAAGTATTTATTATAATGCTGCAATTATTATATTGCGACTATTGTCATTATTATAAAAACAGTGATAACAATATAAATTGATGAAGCTATTAGAAGGTTTGTAGAAGATAGTATTTATACTATGGAACTATTATTACGTCTTGGTTCAACATAACTTAGACTATTCTAAGTTTTGAATTCATTATTTGATTATCATTACACAGTTAATGTATATGAACGGTCTAGTGACTAGTGTTATGAACTCTGCATTGTAATGTATAACGTCATCATTTAAACTATGCCTTAGGTATCATGTTTAACAATTAAACTTTGCACTATGTGGCTAGCATATTAAATGTGTATTACTTAACTATACCTATAGGCTCACATTATTATTATGAATTGGAAAGTTATAGCTATGGTGTGAAATCTATAATGTATAAAGTATCTAATGCTACTTCTGGCATAGTTAGAGACCTAACCATATCTATGGTATCCAT
The DNA here is from genome assembly GCA_027924585.1 of Larix kaempferi. Lineage (NCBI taxonomy): Eukaryota > Viridiplantae > Streptophyta > Pinopsida > Pinales > Pinaceae > Larix > Larix kaempferi. The sequence goes on from BSBM01000118.1 coordinate 4,946,496, forward strand.
TATTAATTGATTAACAATATATATATATGGCTAGTTCTATTCCATATATATATATACCCGAGCCTTAGTAATTGAATCGTTAACATTATAAGGTAATTATACATTCACACCATACCTTAGCATATAATACCATATTACGACACATAACAAAAGACTATAGAGACTGATATGAAATTCGATCCACGACTATAATATTGCAATCATTTCGATGTTGATAGGTATTAACTTGGCATGCTTCCCAAGCTACATTGACAGGCCTAGCATTAACGTGTTCCATGGTTAAATGATGTGGAAGCCCAGTTGTAAGGTAATCACGTGGTCTGTGTTTGAAATGAGTATTACAACGAGCTAAGTTGTTCCATTCACTGGCTCTTGATCTGCTTACTTGGCCAAATGGTAGATGAATAATCAATGCAGAATTTATTGCAACTCTTGGGTCGAAAATCAACGTGCCTGGAATGGAAACTATCCACCGTTGATGTCTGTAGGATCTAGGGTGGTGGATGAAACCCTAAACACACGTTGGGAAGTCATGACATTTGGTTTCATTGTCTTCATTGTTACGCTTAGTGGGAGGTTAGCAGGGCCGACAAAATGCTGCAATGTAGGGTTGTTGGTTTCTCAGAGACGAGGACTCCTTCCTTGGTCTTGAACCCGCAACCTGAGTGATAAAGTTTACAAGTTTCAGGCTTATGCATTTGTGCAATAGAGCCATGATACAATTCTACTAGATGTGTCTATTTCTTCTGTCAATTGTTGAGAGTGATTTCAACATGGGGTTCGGATTATCGATGTGAAAATTGTCTTTTGAGTTTTGAATTCGTGGTTAATGTTATTTTCACCAGGCCTCGTCGTTCTTTTGTTGGTGTGGTGTACCATTTTTCCGAACTTTGATTAAAAAGGTAATTGTTCATGATAATGAATAATGTTGTGTTGCTTGTTTGTATTCTTGTATATTCTAGTTTTTAACCTCTCCGGATGTAAACTTTGCAGGTACCACTTCAAAAGATGGTTTCTATGCAAAGGATTTGAGAATGGAAAGCTGCTACTGCTTCCTGGTAAGCTCCGGTGGTTCTTGAAAACCTCGTGGGTTCCCTTTTTGCATGGTTTTGCTGGTGACTGTCGTATGCTGAGAGTTGGAACTATTCGGCTTTGTTTTCGGTGATGGTTGAGTGTTGAGTTCTAGGGTCTTAGTTTGATACACACTGTACAGGGAGTAACCTTCATTTGTTTAAGTTGTTATTTGGATATTTGATGCTTGCAATTTCATTGATAAGAACTTCACAATCGTTTTTGTGTTGTTATAGAAATAAAGTGTAAAACCTTGTGTAGTTTTATGGATCTTGTCCTCGTTTAAACATTTTGGTTAACAAGGGTTTAAAATTCTATGAAATGTTGGAACCTTGGCAGGTCCGTAATGTAAACTCTGTTATACTTTTTGAATATGAAAAGAGAGCCGAGGGTTCCCCTTTTCTAAAGACAATGGCTCGTTTTTAAAATAAAAAAACTTGTTTTTAAAATTAATAAAAGTTGATAACTCTGTGTAAAATTGTATTCCTGTACTTCGTTCTCGTTATTGCTATTCATGTTTGGAAAACTAATGAGATAGTTTAACTGCTATATACTTTTGAAAATGGTTATTCCACAATGTTTGATTTTGATTCACGACTACGAACCTTCCTGTAGATTTTGTTTGCTATCTCGTTTGTACTGAGTTTTGTACCGAGACTTAACATGTGTATTAAATCTTTTCGATGTTGTTCATGTGTTCTTACTAGGGTTATGAGCTATCGAAAGACATTGTACAAAATCATGCTTTCTGTTAATTGATGAATATTGTCTTGTAGTAGTCTTGAATGATAGTTAGGGTTTGGATAAATCTATAGCTATAAGGCTCATAAAAGAAAGGTCTAAAGTTTTCCATGAAAAGCTTGAGAATAAAACTGTGTAAACAGAACTAGGGTTTGTAGTATCTTATGGTTTGATACTACTGTGTAGATGGAAGTATTTGTATGAGTTCAAACCAGAGCAAAATATGTGAAACCGTGATAACTAGAAATGAAATAATAAGTGTTTAGTTGTAAACAATCTATACAGAGAATAGTTCTTGCAGCTACCATAATTCTTGAGAATACAGTTACTTTGAAAAACATGAAATGTTTAATAATGATTGCATTTGCTTACTATCTGAAATAAATAGAATTAAAAGAAATATATAGAACTATGCATAAACATACTGTGTTTTTCTTTCATGTATTAATTAGATGAATTCTATATTACTTTTGATGCTATACTATAATGATTACTATGTTTAAACATAGGACATAATTTTAACAAGAACACTACTGTAATCATTTATCCAATCCATGGCATTTTGCCTATCTCTCATCTTTCCTTAATTTACTTTTCTATACTAGAGTACGATGCAGAGAACAACATGGGGAAAAATATAGAGATGGTTATCGATTCAATTATTTCACCAAACTTTTTCATTCAGAATCATACCTAGATCAGAAGATTAAAATAATTTCTATTTCATGACAGAGTTTAATAATTCTACTAAGCATAAACATTTAATAGTAAACAAAGTAGGAACAGTAAAACCTGGTTGATTGTAGGAGAAACAAACAGCCCAAGGAACCTGTTCTGACCAAATAATTCCTGAAGATAGCCAAGTTTCTTGCCTTAGGACCCCCGAGCCTATTCACTAAACCACTAGGAGGAAGATTTTGTAGAATCCTTAGTGCATCAACTTGCAATAGAATGTAGATTGTCCAGTCCTTAAGACTCAGCAGTCAAAAAGACATGCACCAGCACCTCTGGTTTGCCTTCTCAGCATAATTAACAGACTTACAGTTGCACTCTCACATAGCATCCCTATTCGAATATCTCAGTGATCACCTGCTGCACTTGAGGAATATTTCTGCAAAAAATATTGTAAGGGGCTTCCTGCCCAATTCGAATTGCCTTATGTAGGCTTTCTAGTCCTTTTAGTGGTTAACTGGTCATTAATGAGCTGCCTACTCACTCCCACCCACTTGGGGGATAATGCCACATTTTTAAGGGTAGTTGTCCCATAACCAAAAACTAGTGGTGGAGTGCAAATGCTGCCATCTATCCCATACCTTCTAACAGCTTCCATTCCTCCTAGTGGGTCAGTGAACACTCATTTAACAGTTCCCTTTGGTGTTTGTCTCCTACTTTAATTTATTAAATAATAATAATCAGTAATTACATTCATCCTTGAGCAAACTTGGTCATAATTACAAAAATTTGTAATTAAAATTTAACATAAAGCATTTTGCAAATAAAATAATATTCTCAAAATTTGGGTAGGTGACAGGTATTTTTCCCATGAGTTTTTCCCCATTTCCTTAGTTTATTGACTGTTATTATTCACTTTATTGGTTGACCTTTGGTCTTAGTTACCGGGATCCAAGATGGATTAAGGGGGGGTGTTAGGATATTCCGATACTCCATCCTAGTCCTACCAGCATTTTCATCCTTTGCATTTTTAGTATTTCATGCATTCCTACATGCAGCATGCATTGCATGCATCCGCATGCTGCCCAGTCATTAGTTTGATACCTCCAGCACCTAATCCCTAGTATTCTATCACTTGGGAGCTTATTTCCACTCAGATTGAGCCCTTCTAGCCAGTGATGCGCCCACCTCTCACCATCCACTTAACAAAGGAGCCCTTCTTCACCTACCAATCCTGTTGTCTTCAGTTAACTGATTTATCTCCTTGATTTTAGGCTTGACTCACTTTTAACTGACCTTACCACTCTGATGGACCTCCATTGTGACTAGACTGCTCATTCTGACTTCAGTTAGCTCCTCATGTGCCCTCCACTGAGCCTCCTTCATTCAGTTAGTGTCTCCAGGTGCTAGTTACACTCAGTTACACCTACCACACTCAGTTAGACTCAGTTTGACTAATGGTTGACAGTTACTTGTGAATTGATGACTCCACCGATGATGAGGTAGAATTCTAGTTGTGCTTTGATGACACTCTAGTAATATTTTGATCACTCCATGAAGGCTAATTCGAATTGCCACGTTGGCATTTCGAATCTTCATGCATTGTATTATTTATTTGTCCATTTGTGATTAATGAATTAGTGTGTGTGAAGTTATTTTGCTTCTATGTGAGTTCTACTAATCATTATTCCATTGCTCATTTTACTGCATTGACCACTCTTAATCTTATTCCTAAATTCTTTCATTGTGAGGTATACATCAGCTCTTAGATGTGCTGTGGGTATTTTCACATTTGGATCCGATTTGCAGCTTACGAAGTTTTGCGAGAGAAGGAATGAGTCCATCTTAGCATACCAAGCTCTTGGGGCCTGTTTTAAGCCATACAATGACTTTCTTAATATGCATACTAACTTTGGATCTGATATATATCCTTCTGGATGCATCATATATATTTCTTCTTTTAGATATCCATGGAGAAATGCACTCTTCACATCCATATGGTGCACTTTCCAGTGCTTGGATGCAGCAACCGCTAAAACAAGATGGATCGAATCCATCTTTGCAACCGGTGCAAAGGTCTTAGTGTAGTCCACTCCTTGGACTTGGGAGAAACCTTTTGCAACCAACCGAGCTTTGTATTTGTAGATTGAGCCATCAACGGAAACCTTTTTGCAGTAGACCCATTTACATTGGACTAATTTCCTCCCAGGTGGGGAAGAGAAACTAGCTCCCATGTAGCATTCTTTTGAAGAGAACTGTACTCTTCATCCATGGTGGTTTTCCATCTCAGATATTGGTGGGCATGATAATATGATTTAGGATCTGAAACTACCTTCAAAAATAATTTCTCATCTAGAAAAGGATTAGAGAAAGAAAGAGCCATACTTGCTCTTTGAAAGTCTGCTCGAGTCCTCCTTGGATCAACAGGATTTCCAATGTTTGGACCAAAAAAATTGAGTGTATTTTGGACCCACTTTGGCAAGTGTTGGGGCACAACTGGATCAGCTTCTGAACCTAATATATCATGTTCATCAAATTCTGATAAAATATCAGAAATATAAGAACCATTAATTTCATCATCTTCTTCGAAATCTTCTTCTGGTGGAGGCGGTAAATCAACAGTTTCTTCCTCGATTAGATTTAGATTTTGAAGTGGTTCTTCAAATCTGACACTTTGCTCAATGAATATATTTTTGGATCTGATATCCATTAGTTTGTAGCCTTTTTATTCTTAAGCATATCCCAATAGGATTCATTCAACACTTTGTGGATCCAAAGATCTTCTCTTTTTACTAGGAATTCTAGCCTAAGCGGTTGAGCCAAAAACCCTGAAATTGGACACATCAGGTTTGTGACCTGTGTAAGCTTCAAAAGGTGTAATATCAGTCAAAGATGAATTTGGAACCCTGTTTTGAATGTATGTAGCAACATTCATGGCCTCGTCACAAAGGTTTTCAGCCAAACCTTTTGATTCAATCATACAGGTTGCCATCTCTTTCAGTGATCTGTTCTTCCTTTCTGCTACACCATTCATCTGAGGTCTGTAGGGAACTGTGTGCTGGATCTGAATGCCACTTTCAGCATAAATTTGCATCAGCTCTGATTTGATATATTCACCTCCATTATCATATCTAAGAGCTTTTATCTTCCTCTCAGTGGCAGTCTCAATAGAAGCCTTAAAAAACTTGAATTTTTCTAGTACTTTTGACTTGTTTTTGAGAAAGAAAAGCCATGTAAAACTAGCGAAGTCGTCGATGAATGTAAAAATATACCTTCAGACCTTCATGGATGTTTGTGGAAGTGGACCGCTGATATCAGAATGTATGAACCCCAAAATTCAAGAAACTCTGCTAGCTTTGCCTCAGTCAAATTTGTGCTCGGGGTGCTTCCCAATGATGCAACCTTTGCATATTTCTTTCGAGGATTTGATCGTCGGAAGGCCATCAACCATGGAATTTTTCTGTAGAAGCTACAGATATTTATAATTTAGGTGTCCAAGCCTCTCATTCCATAGTCTACTAACCTCATTTCCATGAGTTAGAAGAGCGGTGGGCTTGTCATGCGACAGAAAGTGTGAAAATTCATATGCTTTTGAAGCATGATTTGATTTTTCGACCGCAATAATTCTTCCACTTTGAATATCAGAAATTTCAAATTTGTTAGGGAAGAGTAAAACATTCTTTGCTGAACCAGTGTGTGTCATTTGATAAACGGAAAGAAGATTTGAAGCTAAGGAAAGAACATAGAGAACATTGTGAAAACTGCCATGCTCTAAATGAATGGTTCCTTTTCCCTTTGAAGAGATCTGAGAGGCATCTCCCATGTGGATGGAGATGGTGCTATTTGGATCAAAGTCTGATAGAGAATCATTATTTTCATCCTCATGGTTCAAATATCTAGAATCAATGAGTAGAGTGGAGGAATTCAAAACAGTTTCCATGAGTGCATGACCTCTTTTAGGATGATCATTTTTGTCCTTCTTCCTTTCGCTTTCGGGAAGGGTTATGTTGTTTTTCTCCAAGAAAAGGGCCATATGATCTATGGTCTTCTTCATGCATGACTGTTCAAGATGATATCCCTTGCTGCAATAAGAACATTTAGATTTCTCTTTTCCCTCTTTCCCTTTTTGCTTGTTTCTTGAACCGGATGGCTCATCCGCTTGCCTTGTCTTCTCTCTTTGCTTGGACGGATCAAACTTTGGCTTCTCTCTCTTTTGCTTCCCTTTACCATTCGTAGCTTTGGATCCTCCAGCAAATAATGCTTGGTCTTTGGAGCATATGGTCCCCATTTGAATGAGTTTATCATGCTCCTTCGTCACGGATTCAATGAAGGCACTTAAGGTAGGCATTTTCCAATTCAAATTTGTGAGCTTTTCGGAATTGAATGTAGAGACAAATACCAAATAATCTTTTCCAAGTTTTGAGAGAATAGAAAGAATCAATTGTTTATCTTCCTTTGCAAATCCGCTTTGCTTCAATAGCAATACCAAGTGCTTGAATTTGGTGAAGAAGTCATTTATGGTGTCGAAATTCTCAGGATTCAAGGAAATCAATTCATTTTCCAATTGAAAAGACCGCATCTCATCTTGCTTCCCAAGGAGATTTTCAAGTTGCTCCCATATTGCTTTTGGAGTAGTCAATAAACTGAGGTGGAAGTGAAGATCGTTGGAAATATTGAGGCAAAGAAGACCATATGCTTCATCTAGTTTGTTGAAGTGCTTGGCTTTCTCAATGAGTGTATTCGGCTCAACTTCGAGGCCCATGGTAACTTTGTAGTACCCTTTTGAGCACAACACAACCTCCATGTCATTCTCCCATTCAAAATAATTGAAGGGAGCGAGTAGCTTTGAAGAAGAAGAATCCATCTCAATGATAGCGAATGTTGATGGAGGAGTTATAAAACCTGCAAATCACAATAAAACAAGAACAATAAGGTCAAACAATCCACCCTTTTAGAGTTGCATCACACCCGACATAGGAGATCAAGCAAGCTTGAAGATCCAATGATCTATATCTAGGAATTCTGTGGAAAAATCAAGGCTTTTGGAGTGGATTGGAGAGAAATTTCAGTCTTGCATGCACATGAGCGAATGCACATGAGATTTTGCATGCCGCTACTAAAATATTTTTGTGAGCAAATCACTCAATATTCATGTAGAACACCTGCAAAAAAGAATTCTTGTCCCTGCAATGGCTTTGATACCATGTGAAATTAAGCACAACAGATCTAATGAACAAGTAAATCAATTACAATAGATGAAACTCATAAAATAGGTGTGAAATGTGCAAAAGGCTTGTAGTAGTGCTTTATTGAACTCAAAATAGTAGAATACAATACAGTACAGTAACAATGTCTGAGCAATTCGAATTAACCAAGGATTTCATTCAAATATATTGCATGGAATAGCTTGGCTCCAGCTAGGAGTCCTCATCATCAGATCAGTGGAGTCATCAATGCACAAGTAATGGTCAACTAGGTGTCAAACTGAGTCTAATTGAGTGTAACTGAGATAGGTGTAACTGGCACATGTAGGCAGTAACTGAATGAAGGAGGATCAATGAAGGGTGCATGAGGAGCTAACTGGAGTTAGAATAGGCAGTCTAGTCTCATTGGAGGTCCATTGGAGTGATACAATCATTTAAGAGTCAATGTAGCCTCAAATCAAGGAAAGAACTCAACTAACTGAAGTGAACTGGAGTGGTAGGTGAAGAAGGGTGCCTTTCTCAAGTGGTAGGTGAGTAGTGGGCGCATTCATGACTAGGAGTGCTAAAACTATATGGAAGGAAGCTCCTGGGTGCTGGAAGGATGGGGATAAGGTGCTGTAGGCATCAAACTGGTGACTGGGATGCATGCGGATGCATGCAAAGTGCATGCAAGGTACATACTGAATGATGAGATATCCTAACAAAAACTTGGTGGAAAACGAAACATGTGCACTATATAGAAATATAAATCTCATGTGCAATATATAGTTATAAAACACACACGTGATATATAACTATATAACTATATTATATAATTATATTACTATATAGCTATATTATATAATTATATAATTATATAGTATAGCTATAATTATATAGTTATATAGTATAGTTATAACTATATAAATATAACTATAACCAATACAAATATATTATATATGACACTAAGGATTAGTAAAGGTTAGGGGGGAGGGAGGAAATAGAGAAAGAGAAGAGTATGGGGCTAAGAGAAGAGAACAAGAGATAGAGATAAAGGGGTTTAGGGGTTTGGGGAGGAGTAGGGTGGTTTGTAATGTCCCCGACCTCAAACTAAGGCCAGAAGCACTAGGAAACCCAGGAAAAAGGGGTTAAGTGAAGTATTACTCAACGGATTAAGGTTAGGCCAAATAGCCATTCAACCAATAAATTTAAATCTATATCCTTTTAAAATAATTGAAAGCATAAAATCCCCCTATGGTGCATACTATTGAACATAATAATAATGTAATTTGTAACATGTACATGAGTAAGGTATGGTATCTAGAATCTCTAGTACGATTATGAAAATACAATTAACTCAAGTGATTGATAGAAACAATTGGATTATAATTCTATTGAGAACATGATTAGCAAGTATTTAGATGTTTTGGTTATCTTTTGCTTACATAATAATTATTTTTCATATGAGGATTACTTATCAGTTATGTTATGTGTGTGTTGACAGTATGGTTAAGTATTGACGTAAGAATACCATAAAACAATGTCCACAGGATTCCATCTATAACCACACATAAACCATATCAAGGACAGAGGCACAAGCTTCCAACTATAGCCTCCAAAATCAAATCTCGTGGCTATCCCCTACAACCATCTTTCACTAGTGCAATTTAGATTCTATGGGTTCCTTCCCTCCACTAGCCATAAATCACTAATAAAAATCATATCTACAATAATATAATCAGATATTCAATAATCGAAAATATCTACATGCAGAGGTACTCTCAATCAAAAGACAGGGTGTGTTCCTTTCAACACCGGAAACACTGTTGGGCCAAAACGGTCATAACTTGGTCATATGGAAAGCTTTTTGTTGACACAGTTCCGTGGACAGGGGTTCACTTCTCATTGATGTCAACAAACATTAACGAGACACCCGTAAGCATTGGCCCATAAAGGTTTTACCCTTTCCAGCAACACCCGCAAAGCGAGTGAGGTCTCACCTGAGATGTCTAAGGGGGGCTGTAGGAACCAAGTTTCCACGGTAGGGAGAAGACATGCGATATTCTACTCTCAATGGACACAAGCCAGAGATTTGCATTTGCATTAAAACATCATATTATAATCTTAGTAATCCTTTTCTGCATTATCATCTCATACTTAGCGAATTAAAAAAATCAACAAAGCATGTTTGAGTAATCTACGGTACATAACATATCTGCAAAAGTATCTAATGCAATCTCAAGAAAACATCATATTACGATAAACAGAAGATAGATATGCACATTACTCATAGTACAGAACCAAAACTAGATAAACACTCCATAGATCGATCCAAAAGACAAAAACACAATAGATGCGAAGATATCATCTCATATTGCACAACCTAGAAAAATGCAAACAAGCTTACAATCGCACAAAAGGTTTTTCTTGTTTGATTCTCCCATCGACTATGCTATAAAGATTATAATCTTATATCTATTTATAGGTGCACTTGTTCATTATGAATGGTCCTAATTACCCATTGCTAATTAATTTAACTAATTAATTCTGCATATCTCGGCTTTGTGTCCAGTCCTTTGCTCTTGTTTGTGACCCTTTCGCTGCTTCAGGTTACGCACTTGTGCACTCCAATGCCGTGCCAAGAAGACCCCAACACAAAATTGTGGCTCTCCCTCGAGCCACTTCATATGGAAACTATTAGTGCATCCACTTGCTACTTGAAACCGTCATAGGATGTCGTGAATTGATCGAGAGGTTCCTTTGCTCATGCCGCTTCGCACTCTTTCCCGTTTTGAGGAACAATATTTCTAGAACCCATGGTGAATGAATATTCTGACATCCAAATTCTCTAGTTCTAGAACATTGGTTTCGCGAATTTGATCATCATTCACTAGAGCCAGAGTGTCCCTTGTGTTGGTCTTGCGATGGTCAAAAAACCCGTCGATTCTCCATCAATTGCAACTCGTGCCGAGCTGTAGGAATCCCACTTCATCCTTCGGTTGGTATCCATCAATCTAATGGTAGTTTTATTGTTCCTCATCGTCTGCACTGATGCAACCACTTGTTTCTCATAAATATTTGTTTCCCTTTCCCTTAGAGCACCTTGTGTGCTCATGCTACAATTGGAATGCCCCATTGCAACCCTCTAATCTGACTTCTTCACTCTGCAACTTACAGTCACGCATTAGGCTCAATGACTCCCACCCGTATTGCGCATACGACTAATGATTGTATCTATCCATTTGTTTGGGTATTTATAACTTAACTCGCTCGCTTCTCGTTCATCTTGTCATCCTTTAGAAATGATTACCGAATCATTCATTGAATCTTTCACCTATTTTCCAAATTTTGTCATCAAGCGTTATATTAGTTTCCTTCGCCGCCTTCTGTCGATGCTAAAAATGTTGTAATTATTAATGGATTTGGCTGAAGAATGCTAAACGTCAACAAGATTCAATCCTTGTCGCTTACTCTTTATTCTGCGCTTGACTATGGCGATAGGGTTTCAACCAACTTCCATTCACTAGACTTGTCAACAGTTTCTCATCTAACCTTTGTAACTACATTGCACCTCCATTAGTAATAAAATTGATAATATAGGGACCCAACCAATGCATCTGGAGCTTAGCTGGGTGATTTGCAAACTTACTGTCATACAATAGGACCATATGTCAGCACTGGAAGTGCTTCACTTTGACATGGCGATTGTGCCAAGACTCATGTCGATCCTTCTCAACCTACTGATGGAACCGTGCAATAAACCTATCCTCATCAAGTTGTACCAATTGCTCCAACCCTTCTTCAATTTCTCTATAGTCACTCATTCATGTGGTTGCTACGATGCATAGACTCGGGACAATGTACTCCATTGGCATCACTACTTCTTGTCTGTAAACTACCTTGAATGGATTTTGTCCTCTCAATCGTTTACAAGTCGTTATGTAGGCCCACAGTATTACTAGAATCTTCAAATCCCAGTCATCGCGGTTTATGTTACACACCTTTGTGATCGCATGCTCCAATACTTTTTTCAGTGCTTCCACCGCACCATTCACCTAAGGATGATATATGGTACTCCTTTGATATTGAATTTGGAATTCTTCCATCATTGCCCTGATATTTTTGTTTACGAAGTGAGTACCTTGGTCACTCATCAGTATCTTTGGGCACCCAAACCTAGTGACCAAATTATCAAAGAGAAATCTTGCTGATGTCGCAGCTGTGCAATCCTTTACTGGTGCAGCTTCAGCCCATCGCATCAAATAATCAGTCACAGTGGTTATATATCGCAACCCTGTTCTTTTTCCTGGTGGGTTGACAGGTCCTATGAAGTAAACTGCCTATTTTTTGAAAGCCTATAATGTTAGTTTAGGTACTAGCGACATTTCATCCCTTTGCGATGGTTTCCCTATTCTTTGGCATACATTGCATCTCTTTCCGTAATCGACGACATCTCCATGCACCGTCGACCACCATAGTCTAGCTCTAAGTATATTTCTAGTAGTGCCATGCCCTACATAGTGTCCTCCTGCGATCCCATCGTGAGATTCTCCTAATATTATTTCCTCTTCATGTGGAAGGATGTATCGGCGAAGGATTTCATCTAGCCCCATTTTGTAGGGTTGACCGCGATTAGATGAATTTCGACATCCCTCACAACTAGATTCTTGTTCTGATTGGTATTCAATCCTTCTAGTGCGCATCCTGTTGTCAATAACTGAATAATTTGCTCGCAATGGTCATCAACCATTCCAATTCGGAATAATTGCGCATATGGTAAGCCTTGATTAATGCTTCTTGGTTCTTCACTTGACTCAATCTGGGATAGGTGGTCTGGTCTTGCATTCGATCACCCTGGTTTCATGATGATCAGAAAGTCGAATTCTTGGAATGACAACAACCAACGACAGATTCCCCCCCCCAACACAAGATTATTGACCAAGTATTTCAATGCAAGGTGGTGAGTAAACATCTTGAAATGTCCTCCAATTAGGTAGTGGCGAAATTTTTGTAGTGCATAGACCATTTCTAGCCCTTCCCTTTCTGTCGTCGTATAGTTTTTCTCCGCAGTGGATAGCTTCCTACTTGTGCATGTGATTGGATAATTGATCTCCCCTTCTCCTAGGTGGGCCAATGTCACTCCTAGTGTGAATGATGACGAGTCCACATGAACATGGAATTTTTTTTGTCGAATTGGGAAAGATTAATATTGGTGTTGATACCATCTTCGCTTTCAGTATATCAAGGATCTTTTGGCAGTCATCATTCCACTCGAACTTAGCATGCTTTTTTAACAATTTTTCCATTGGCACTATGATCGCTACATATCCCATGATAAACTTTATGTAATACCCAGTATGCTCCAATGTCGCCCTTAATTGCTTCACTGTCATCGGTGGTGGAAAGTCGACAATGATGGAAATCTTCACCAAGTCAGCCAACATCCCTTACTTGCATACAATATGCCCTAACAGAATCCCAAATGGAGCACACAAGATGCATTTCTTCAAGTTTAACAAAATTTGTTGTTATCTACATCTCTCCAGCATCGGCCTTAGATTCGCAACATGGTCCTTCACCAGGACATATACAGTCCAATCGTCCATATATACTGCGAGGAAATTATGAATGAAATCCTTCAATGCAGCAACAATTAATCTTGAAAAGATCACTGGTGTGTTTTTGAGACCAAACAACATTACTATGTATTGAAAACAACCCCATTCTGTTACGAACGTTGTATTATGTCGATCCTCATTCGTGATATTTATTTGGGGGTATCCTAAGAATCCGTTTGTGAATGAATATATGTCCTGACATCCGACACATCATTAGTGATTGGTGTAGGGAATGGATTGTGAACACACACATCATTTAGTTTCCTTCGTTCAACGTAAATCTTGATTTTTCCAGTATTCTTATCTTGGACAACCATCAGACCGATCCATTCAGATTCCTCCACAAGCTCTATGATTCTTGCATCCAACATTCACTCTATATCGGCTTTCAATCGCTCCTTGTACCTGGGATTCAATCTATAGGGTCGCTGCTTTACGGGATTCGCATCAAGTTTAAGTGGAATCTTCATTTATCCCAGGTCCTCGAAAATTCCTTTCATTTCCAAAAAAATTTGTTGGGAATAAACCTTGAAACTTGTGTAGTAGATCAATAACTTTTGCGATTATCGCATCATCCCAATAATCTCCAATACTTGCGAACTTGGGGTCTTCCAACGACCCAATATCAACCTTCTTGATTTGCAGTGGATGTTAGAATTTGTTGAAGGGAATATATGGTGCTTTGACATCCCAGATTCTTTCTGACTCTGGTACATAAATAACTTGTGTATCATCCTCTTCATAATGTCCTCCCATCATGTTGTAGCACTCCAACAGCATTTCTAGTGGCCCAATCTACTATAATCGCATTGGTTTTTCCATCGGGACTGCTTCAAGTACCTTCTCCTAGATCTCCTATAGTGCGCTATGGATGAAGTGGTTTTCATTCGAGAAGCTGAGAGTTGGGATAAAGCTAATAGTTATCTCCTCCCACATATTCTTTCCACGTCATAGTTTGGCTACGATGCACCAGCTTCGTGATACCTCATCCAATGTTTGGATGAACACATGGAGCCATTCCTATTTTGGTCTCACTCCCCATGCGCTTTGACACTCCTGCAAGTGGTCCCTTGGGTTACTCCTTCCACTGTATTTTCTTCCGTAGTACCCTTTCGTTTTGCCGAATCTAACTTCCATAAGTTGTCGACATATTGACCAGTTGGTTATCGTCGACTTGTGTGCTACCCACCACCATGTTGGCATAGCCTTCAATGCTTCCTCCAATTATAGCAGTCTCTGTGGTTCTGCTACTTTTTCTTCAAATCCAGCGATAAATATCGTCAGATTAAGAAATCCTTCATATGTTGGCAGTTCATATACCTACATTGCCACCCATCTCAATGACTGGGTGATTCGTGTGCACCTCCTGAATGATACTTCGTGTAATCGATTATGCCAATTCTTAAGCGCTTCATCGGAGTCTGACGATGCTGAGCTAACTTTGAAATATGCGTAAGTCTTTAATCCGTCTATCTCGACCGAGAGATGACATAATCCACCAATGAGGGTGACCTTGCTCTGATTTTCTAGCAAAAACTGTACAAGGGACCATGCCATCTGTGTTTTCCCCATTGTCTACCATGTTTGTTTCGTCAAGATATTTACATTTGATACCAAGTCCAAAATGATAGAGTCGATATCGAATACCCCAATATGCGCAGTCATCCTCATTTCTCTCCTTGTCTTCTTCCTGTGCAATCGTTTTACTGTTCGAACTTGTCGTCCGTCCTCCTGTCGCTATAATAGCATGTCTATCTCTACTAGCAAATCTTGATCTTTTGCTAGTGCCAAACATATTTCTAGGAAGTCCCTCAAGGTGTTGATCCTTCCTATTGGTATCGTCATATCGAATATTTGCGGCATCTCATAAACATGTTCTTTCTGGCCAATAGGTGGCATCTTAGTCCATCTCATTGTCTTATGCACTTCTAAAAATGTCTCCCTTTGCGCTTCCACATCAAATCGAACTTGTCTCCTTAGTGTAGGTCGGATACTAGGATGTGGCCTGTCTTCCCCTATCGTAGCCCCCCCTCTGGTCACTAATGAGACATTCACATGTCGACTTCTTAAATTAGTTGAGATCTTCTTTACATTCGGAGGTGGATTTTGATTCTGATTCACATTTGGATTCGGTTGAGGTTGGGGTGGAGTTTTAGTTTTCCATTTCGTAATCAACGGGGAACATTCCTCAACACTGTGGTACACTGTGCTGTAATAAGTACAATGTGGAACCAGGTTTGGACAATCCCTTTGATAATTTCCAACTTGACCACAGTTATAGCATATCACTAGCCCTTGACCTCTTGCAAAAGCTCCTCCACGACCAATTCCTCCACCTCGACCTCTGCGGAATCCTCCTCTGAAACCTCCTCGCAGTTGACCGTATAATTGTTGGTTATATTGCAGCTACTAATACTATGGTTGGCCGTACTGCAGCGGCGGTTGGTTGTACAATGATTGTGGTTGACTATAATGGAGATGTGGTTGGTTATACTGTGGCAGTGGTTGATTGTAGTGCATGGTAATTTGTTGCTTGAACCACTAGTTGTTTCTTTTCAATTGTTAATTAGGCTTGCGGTGCTACACCAGTGATGAGGAAAGTGGTTATATTTCCTAATTAAATTAGTATAGCCTATATCCTGAAAGGAATTTATTTTGGAAAATAATAAATTGAGTCTTGTACTGACATTTGATTTCTCAAACTTTTTATTTCTCAAGTTTTACGATGACTTCAAATTCAAACTCTTGGAAAAAAATCCATCTGCAAATCCTCTCGTGTAGTACCATCTTGTTCACTGAATACTTTAAAGCGGACTGGTATTTAATGAACTTGGAATTCCCCCCATCAGGTAATTTTTATATTTTTATAGTCAGAAGACCATTTCTAGTCCCTCCCTCTCAGTAGTGGTATAGTCACATTCCTCTTTAGACAACGTTTTGTTGGTGAAGTAAACCGAGTGGTCTACTTTTCCTTCCCCGAGTTTCACTAAGATTCTCCATAGTGTAATTCCAAATGCATTAATATGTACATGGAATTCAATTTTCCAATCAGGGAAAACATGTATAAGGTCACTTACTAGATTTTCCTTTAGTAGGTCCAGGGAATTTTGGCATTTTGTATCCCAATGGAAATGTTTGGTCTTCTTGAGTAATCATTCCATACGAGTTGTTTTTATGAACCTGTGGAAGTATCTAGTGTGGCCCAAGATTGATCATAGGGTGTGGATGTTGCTATAGGATTCAAGATTTATAGTCACCACTATCTTGGTGGGGTTAACCAACACACCATCATTACAAAAAACACGGGGCAATAATTTTACAAAAGGTACATAGAAGATACACTTCTTCAAGTTAAGTGAAATTTGTAGTTGTTGGCACTTATTGAGAATTAGTTTCAACATGGCCATAAGGGATTTTGAATAAACTATACACCATCGAAATCCAATCATCTATGTATACTTCCAAGAATTTGTGAATGTATTCCCTAAATGATACAATTAATATAGCGACGATGTCTGAGTGTTTTAAAAAATAAAATCAATGGGGTATAATTGCTATGAATTTCAGGGAATTGGACCAAATGGTGGTAGGGCGTTTGAATAAAGGTATAATTATTAACGTGTGTGATTTAAAGTGGCTTGTAGAGCATCCCAAGGCATGAGGGGCATCGACAGGGTTGTCAATCCTCATCCTCTGTGAAGTTGTTAAGAAATTGAGCCAATTTTTAGCTTGATATGGTAGATTTGGTCATTTATCGCTGATTGGGATTGCGACGTGTGAAACATACCTGTGTTGTCAAGTATATCAGACTTTATGGAGGATGATTGGGACCTGCAGCCTCTACCTATTGTTTCCAAACCAATTCCAGGATTGTTTCCTAGTTTCACCCTATATAGAGCACTAGTGCTTGATAATATATAGTATGCATCGATGCATATTAAATAGCAGTGATTTGGTGTGACTTATTGTCATAAGTGCACTAATAAAAAAAAACTAAGTTAAAACCTTTTGCCACCCAAAATTTTTTGTTATGCACATTTGCTAAAACCTTTGCTTTCATTACCAAAGTTTTTTGTGATAATTTTTCCCAATCTTGTAGCATTGAAAAGATATGCTAAAACCTCCATTAATTATTGTGTTCCTTGTAGTTCAAGACTCATGCTTGTATTATGGTAGGTTACTATCAAAAATTTGAAATCCAATAAACTCTTTGATATAGTCAGACAATAAGTTATTTGCTGAAAATATGTTATGTTTTATGAGAAAACTTAAAGTACTACTCTATTGGCATCTTCTCTTAGTACATTGAGTATGGATTTAGTGGAAATATTTGGGAATTCTAAATTGATTCACCCACACTCTAAGTTGACTAATATATTATTTGAATTAAATAGGTGGACTAAACTAACTTCTTAATGAATTTCTATTGTAGAATGAACTACAAGTCAGAACCTTGGAAATGAATCCATTGATAGTGATAAAAGTCATATTGAAATTTTCCTATAGAGGAATATTACTCACTTAATTCTGTAACTAACATGACTGAAGCTGCTCAATCAGAAAAATAAAAGGGAATGTCTTCAGATTTCAAAGAACACATCTGGATGCTACCCCAAGATACTATATAACAATTGAAGCTTCTTTCAAAGAACATCTGACTGCTACCCCTGGATGTTATTAGAAGATACTATATAACATAGCTTCTCCTATGGAAAAAAAATGGAACCTTGGAAAATGTTAAGGAAAATTGAAGGTCTCATTTGCATTTTCCATTTCTTATGATCTATTACATGAGCCTATCTAAGAAGTTAACGTAAGATCTTGACCTACATATTTCATGCCTTGCAAGCTGATATTTCATGTAGTCTAGGATAGATGAGATAATGTGTTATGGTGTTAATGTCTTTGCATTCATAAAATTGACTAAAAATGATTAAAAACATGTGTAAGCCACCATAAAGAAGGATATAATAAATATAACCTTGTGATCCAACCTCCAATCTTTGTGATGCCTCCAACAAATTGTTGGCCCTGGTGTATACCTCAAAATAGTCATCGCTTCTATACATGCACCGCATGCCTTATGTACAACTAATAGGATTCTTAAACAGTGCCACACGATAGATTTTGAATAGCAACCTATGTCTTTGTACATATGGAGATTTTGAATAAAAACCTCAGCAATTGGGTCTACAAGATAGAGGACCTATAAAGAAAAACAATATGGCATAGTTGTCATGTTGTATGTATTACTACAGTACAATAAAATTTTGTAATTATTGTGGAAAAGAGAACCCATACCTCAATATCCTTCAAGCCCAGCGTGTCCCAAAAACAATGAGATACAATAACCATTAAAGTACCGAAAATAATAACAGTAATAATAGTAGAAATCTATATATAATAGTTGCAATATATATCACATATGAACCAATTATAAACTCAAATTTAGATGTTGGGTAAGACCTCCCTTATCCTCAGAATTAAACCTCTTAGCATTAGCTTACTTGCATGAGACTCAACTAGAACAACATACATGTGAAAGGAGAGAACCCAACATTAGAAAATACACTAAAATAGATCATCCAACCCTCTCAAATCAAAAGCAATAGCAGCACAGCAGTACGACCAACTCACAATCAAAAGCGACAACAAAGTACTCCAAAAACGTCATATAAGGTAGCTCTATGGTGGATGGAACCAAAGCAGGGATCTTACGGTCAATGTAAGGGTGGAAAACAATCCTAAGCGGTCATGTTAGGGATCAACAAGTTGGACATCAACATTTAAGGGTTGCATAGATCAATGTTACCATGCAAGGGTCAATCACGAGTCACCACAAGGATAAACATCACATACAAGTAAACATGCAAGTCAATGTAACATAACAGGAAAACACGACGTCATACTAGGATCATGCACATCAAGTCAACATAAGGGTAGGTTACATGTCCTTCTCAAGTGTATGTGGCCATGTGTCTGATGTGTCTCATGCAAATAGTGTGTTGTTGATGCAACATCCTTCCCCAACATTTTGAAGATATTTGGGGCCCCTCCTTTTGCACGTTTTGTAACAAGTGTTTTCCTTGTCTTTCAAGCTTATTTTTTCTCTTTAACTTGGAAAAATTTCAAACACTTGCTTTCCAAAGGTTTTCTAGATTATTTTTTCTAAGGCAAAGTCACCTTTTCTCTTCAGCGCATTTTTTAGCCTTAAGTCGGTCGCCCTTTGGCGCAAGTTTTAACCATAGATATCCCGTTTGGCGCAACTGATAACTATAAGTCGGCCACACCTTAGCGCAACTGCTAATGCTAAATATTCCACCTTAGCGTAGATGTTAACTCTAAATCTACCGACACGAAAGCTCTGTTGCTCCTTTGTTTGGTCCAAAACTCTTGCTTCCCAAAGTTTTCGCAATCTTTTTTTTTGCGCACTTTTTAGCCTTAATTATGCCTCCCTTTGGCGCAATCCTTAGCTATAAGTCTTCCACTTCGCGTGTTTTTTGGGCTTAAGTCAGCGGACCCTTTTTGCAAATCTTAGACTTTTATCATCCACCGCGCATTTTTAAATTTAAATTGGCTGTCGGTAGCACACACTACTTGGTGCGATTGGTAACCATATCTCGAGCGACATTGGCGCAAGACCAATCCTCAAATGAGCGCCTACGAAAAAAATCTATTAAGTCTTTCTCTAGGGCTTATTGGCGTAGTTCTCGTTAGCGCATAATTTGTGACTAAAAGTTGCACTAAAGGTGCAAATCTTATCCCTATAACTCCCGCTTCCATAGCCGCGCTTCATATTTTCCTTAATCACACCTCATTTTCGAGCACAACTTTCGAATCTAGTTTTGGCACAAATATCTTGCGAGGATTTCAATGATGCGATCGTCGCTTTGGCGCAAGTCTTAAACTTACACTCACTGCTTTGACGCCAGACTTAATGTTATGATCATCGTCGTAGCGCAGAATTTAATCTTGCGATCGCCTCTTTGGATGTGAAGTTTTATTTTGGTGCATGTGCGACCATAGAGTAGGTGGGGTCTTGAATGTGGCCATGTGCCATCTTAAATGCACAAGACCTCGAGCCCTGTACTCATTAAATCCACCAATGCACCACCTTACGTAAACTCAATGCCTCGCCCTAAATGAATGCATAGAATGGGATTTCAAAATCACTCGACCAGTGCCATTGGAAAATGGAGCTCACTATTCGATATCGAACTCTGACTGCACTGCTTCCTGTCTCGGAATGATCGCTAGCCATCAGGGAACACTGCCAAGCTGATAGGCAGGTGCTTGGTCCCTCCTCTCTTTGTTTTCCGAGGTTCTCATGTGGACTTGCACCTCTTTCATGCATTTTGTTTCGACTATATATATATGTGCAAAGCAAGCTTGTACGCACTAAATGATTAGTTGTAAGTCGAAGCCATGAAGACACAGAACCACCGTATACAAACAAGAGCCTGGAAGGCCCTATCCTCCCATGTGCGCTTCAAATTTTTCCCACTACTGCGTGCTCGGCATCCTAGGTAAGTTTCTTGCACATCTTTTCATTTCTGGGTTTTCCCGGTTATATCTTAATGGCCACACATCTGGCGTTCCACGGTTGAACCCATAGCTAATTGCTCGTTGTGGTTAAAATGCTACATACTCGCATACCCCATGAAAAATCACTGCCAAGCAACGACACCTTTTACGCCGAGGCCACCTAAAACCCACAGTGTCGGCCAAAACCACGTTAAAGCATGTGAGAAAGACCCGACGGGCTAGCAATGGTAGCTTTATAAATAGTTCTGCTTTTTACTTATATAGGCCGGCTACTGTGAAAGAAGAACTAGTAAAACCACCCATGTGATATTTGCTAGACATCGCTTGTGCGAATGCAATGGTTTCACCCAAGCGTACAAAAACGCTATAGGTACTTACACATTTCTGTGAATGTCATTAATAGCTCCGGTGCCTTTTTCATCCATTAGTCTGTCTTGTCATTTTGATTTGGAAGACGCCTACATATTGGACAAAGTAATAGTGCAAATGAGAAGCTTTCTTGCCACCTTGCCACCATGTCAATTTTCTGGTTTGTAGACTTCCTAAACCCATATACTCCCTGTTGGTATTGCACTGACAACGAATTAGCTTTGTCATGATAAACTCATTAAACATGAAATCGAGACAGCCATGGTCCTAAGATGTCACATAGGTTCTAGAACTATCATTCCAAGAATAATGAAACCATAGTACCATTTATGTTATATATAAACTTGCAGTGGTTTGTATAGCTTGTTGGCCTTTGTGCCTGGTATTTCTCAGGACTTCCAATTGTGAAACAGTAGTTGCGTTTGTGAATTGGTTGATCTTTTGGTAAAATGGATTCCATATTATGAAAGTGGCATTTTCTGAATTTCTTTATAATTGTTTTGCTAATGTTTGAAGGTTATCTAGTTAAAGCCAGCTCTGTCATATTTTCTTTCACTGATCTATAAGAGGTTTTGCATCTTTGACTGAATGTCTACATATGCCTTATTTGTACTACCCTTCTTACCACAGGATTATCATGGATAGGAGGTCTGCAAGGAAGAAAGACGCACAAAATATCAACTCAGATTCAAATGTATAAATCATGTTGGACAATTCACTCGAGACAATGTTTACTGATACACAAGCTACCACCAATGTGCCCCTTGGGAGCTCTACCCCGAAATTCCAGTGGGGTGAGCTATATAGGTTTATCATGGACCAAAACAATCCTCAATCCCCCATATAATATTCTCTAGTGTATGCAAACATATGAAGGTCTTACCTCCATAAAGAAACGACTCGTCCTGAATTGTTCCCATGTTCTGAAGTCATTGGCTGGTTGATCCCTCACGTCAAGACTGACACTAGGTTCATAAATGATAAAAATGGGATGAACCTATCATCTTTTTCTCTTGAGCATATCACAGCCACCTACATATTACCTCAACCTAGAGCTTGGTTAGATGATAAATGGATAGCAGAGCATCCTATGGATCTGCTGGAAGTCGCCAAGAAAATGATGATAGCTGACAGACAGATAAGGAGCAAGAATAACAATGAATATGAAAGCAACCTCATGAAGACTCCTTATAAACTCATCGTTCTGATGTTGATTCGGCTCTTCGGCATGCCTAATGGCAATATTTTTAAGATCGGATGGGTGCCAGTAATTTTTCATATAGCTATGAATGGCACCATTTTTAATTGGGATGACATAATCTCAGACAGTCTGGCCTCACAGTTAACTGCGGCCCAGGGAGGAATGACTCAGAAGAAGGAAGATTTCTTCATGTCTTCGTATTTAATGGACTGCTTATTGAGCAAACATACCTTCCCAGACTTGGGCTGCTCATGGAAGCCAAAGGAAATGTCTCTATTCATGGCCTATCAACTCACATGGGCAAGTAAATACGCAAACCATTACAAACAGGTTTGCGAGAAATTCATCATGCCTCTATACGAGCTTATTTTTGTAAAGGAACCAGATTGCATGTCAGAGAACGCCATGCCCGTTATCGAAGCATTTGGCGATTATTATCACAGTATAGAAGGTACCTATATCCGAATGAATGGATGGTCCGTAGCTCCCTTTTTGCTTCCCAGATATGCTACATATTTTGTGATTCACAGGGAATCCATAAGGCAACTCTTTAGCATTGGCGGAATCAGCAGAGTTCTCACTGAAAGGAAGAAAGGAATGTA
Source organism: Larix kaempferi (assembly GCA_027924585.1). Classification (NCBI taxonomy): domain Eukaryota; kingdom Viridiplantae; phylum Streptophyta; class Pinopsida; order Pinales; family Pinaceae; genus Larix; species Larix kaempferi. Next base: position 4,969,498 of record BSBM01000118.1, read on the forward strand.
TCTTCCAATGCCTTTCTCTATTGGTGCATACAGCCTCCCGAAGGCCAATGGAGACAACTATGTCCAAGATTTAGACATCTTCCATTTCAGTACAAAGTTTTTCAGGAGGCATGACCCTCGTGGTGAAGTTGCCAAACATATTATTGATGTCAAAACTAGCTTCGAGTACATCCATCTTAAATACAATGAGGAAGAGTTTTTCTGTAGTGCTCGAAACTTGACAGAATTAGGCAAGCACTACAAGAATAAATGTGCAAAGAGATATGCTCCTAGGCCTGTCGGCCTAGTCCAAAAGGAACATGAAGCATCAGTGTCCCAATCAGGAAATCCGACAGGAATAGAACAAGAGGAAGCTGACAATATATTGCATCAGCAAGATCAAGAAAAAGCCATGATTCAAAATGAACAAGCCGCCAAATCCCAACAAGAATAGGCAGCAAGAATCCACAGAGAGCAGGCTATTCAATTGCAGCAGCAAGAAGAAGCTGCTAGAGTACAGAGGGAGCAAAAAGTAAGGGCCCAAAGAAAAGAAGAAGACATAATCATCTAGGAACAAGCTGCTAAACTCAAAGAGAAGGAAGAAGAAGAGAGGATTTTGTTAGAAGAGGCAGACATGTTACAAAAGGCGTTAGCAGAGCCAGCTGAAAGGCAGCAAAAGGAGCAGACTGAGAAAACTCCCGAGCCACAACCACCTACTCCTAAAAACATGGAATTGGATCCGCCATTAATAGACCAACTAGGAATAGCTCAAGAAGGGGTTGCTTATATTGAAGGATTAGTGTCGACCCCGTACAAGCCCAGAAAGCAGCGCCAGGTGGCCAACCTGGATTCTGTATATTTTCACGAGCTGAAAAGGGCTATCATTGACCGAAGAGTAAGGAAAATGGAAATTGGGGAGGACTTATATGAATTCAGGGTATCGGAGACCACAATGGTCCAAGGAACTGATGTTTACCTTGCATTCCAAGCCCAATGCACTGTGGCATCAGCCGAGGCGAGTAAAGCCAATACTGATCGGTTAATAAATTAGGTAAAGCATTACAGAGATAAATGCTTCAAAATAAGAGATGACAGGAAGAGGGAAGTTCTAGAGGCAAATGAACTGAAGAAGAAATATAGGGAAGTGACATAAGAGAAGCTAAGGATAACTTTGGGATCTCTACAACTTGAAAATGAGAAGAATTCCCTAGAGATGCAGTTGGCCATCTCCAAAGACGAGAAAAATAACTTAAAGGCTCGGATATCCGAATTGGAGGAGCTCAAAGCTAGCAGGGCCCAAAAAATTTATATCCCCAAGGATCAGTATGAGGGGTTAATCCAAGAAAAGGAGCAATTATTGAAACAACTCAAAGAAACAGTGGAAAACAAGCAAGACCTATTCACGTTTCACAAGCAAGCGTGTGACATGCTAATAAAAGGCCATTAGCTACTAGTGTTGATCTCAAGAGAAATTTGCAACATGAAAGAAATGATTATGAAAATGACAGCCATTGAAATTGGATCCTTAAAGAACAAAGACAAATTTGCAAATCATGTGGAAGAGTTAAAACAACAATTTGAGTGGAGAAGAGGAAAATCTGGATTCCCCTCAAACTTGTGCTCCACCACCGAAGAAGAATTTGACTTGGATGTAGGATTCCTTGAATTTAGTAAAGATTGTGGCGCTAGGATAAGCTTGGAGATCAAAAAGACTATCCGCAAATGTCACTCTTTCTACTCCAAAATTAGAGAATCCCATGGCAAGTGCCACTTGGTACTGCCTGAAACTATCAATGAATTCCCAGAGTGAGAACATCAGTTGGCTAAGTTGCAAGGCGATTTGGACCAAGTATTGGACTATGTTAAAAGGGTATAGGTAATAAACCAAGATGAAATTCATCAATTCATTGGCCAGCCCGCTATACATATCTACTTTCTGGAAGCAATTGCTCAAGAAGCAGCAGTAGGAACAACACAGGTCAAATCAGATCTGCGCAAGTATGAGATTGCAGCAAAGGAAACAGTATTTGTTCAGAGCAAAATTATCTTGAAAGAGCTTAGTCAATGGGCCACCCATATCCAAAGTATAGATGGTCGAGCATCCACAAGTGAACCAGTTGGTGGGGATGAGTCAGCGAGTGAGCAAAAGGAAGCCCAATAAAATAGATAAACCATCAGAATTTTTATTTGTCTTAATATGAGAAAAGGTTGAAATTCATCTATTATATAAATGCTTTGAAAGGACAGCTGGTTCTATTTTTGTCTTATATGTGAGACCCCCCACTAATCTTTTGGTTTTGTAAATGTGCACTAAAGGACAAATTAGAAGGTTCTAGAGTTTAGGGTACACTTTTCAGCTCAAGGAGCAATTTGTAAATTTAAAAATAGGAGAATAGAAGAAGGAGAAAGGACTTTTGGCAGGTGAAAGACATTTTTTGTCTTGTATGTGAATTACTTCTCTGCATGTATAAGGAACTCGATTTTGCCCAATGAAAGCCTAGAGAGGGCGTTTTTTCCTGGAATTGTGTGTTGAATGCTTGCTGGACTACTCTTGTGTCATTCACATACTACAGTGAGATCTTTCTTTGCTGTTATGAATTATTTTTGTGTAATGAATGATCTTTCTATTTTCCTAAACAATGATGTCTTTCTTAATGAGTAATGGAATGTATTGCATTTGAATTAAAGCTATCTTTGATATCTTTTACCTCCTATTGAGAATGTATCTTCAAATTTAATGGCTATCTATATGATCTTTAGATGTTTCTTTCAGTGTATTGTTCATATTTACAGTTTGCTCCTTGCAAGGATAGATTAGATTTGTTTTATCTCAGTTTTATATTAAGATTTGTTTCAACTCTGCAATTAGATTAAATTAGTTTACAACACTTGCATATCATCTTAAAATAAAATCACAAAACGGTGGATTAGGCCGCATCCGGTGCAAAAGAAAACAATTCTTTAAATCTTACGGTAGCCAGAACCGTTAACCGAATGGATTCCCCACACCAAACGGTGGACAATCTAGTTGGGACGGTTTACCGGGGAGAATCCCTTGCTGCTTGATGCTGCGATTTTTGGGGCCTCAACAATTTTTGGCACTAGAAGGAGGGCGTACAGTGCATGGCTGATAGAGGAGACTCTTCCTGTCGAATTTATCCTACTGAAAACCTGCTTGAAGCAGCAATCCCAAGAAATCAAGAAAATCCCAATTCTGATTCTGAGCAACAAGAAACGTTGTATGCTGTACCTTTTGCTGAAGTAGTTGATTTACAGAGACATACATGAGCTTATGTTAAACAAATCGGTGGTTTAAATGCAATAACTCTTCTCCCTAGAAGAAGAACCCCTAGAAGAGAAAGACAGTACACCTGTGATTCGATTCTTGTGCAGAACTTCGAAGAGCTGGTAGATTTATCTTTGGAAGAGATTATAGAACCTCTGAAAGAAGTTGATCTTGAAAATCGAGAAAATTTTGAGGATCCAGAACCTCTTGGAGAACTTTTTTCTCCAAAGAACACTCCACTTAATTCACCACACGATTATCCACCTAATTCTCCACATAGAGCCATGGCTGTACCTTCTTGGAGAGCAAGGGGAGCATTAAATCTAGCTGTGCCATTCCACAATCTAACTAAAAATCGAGAGAAAATTTTGCCCAAGTACGACCCAGGTAAAGGCATATCTACTGAAGATCATCTTAAGAGCTTTTATTTAGCTTTGAATCTTTTAAATGTACAGCATGAAGATGTAGTCTGTAGGCTTTTCCCATACACATTTGAACCGAAAGTTTCTTCCTGGTATTTTACCCTTCAAGCTAGCTCAATTTCCAATTGGGAAGAGTTTGAAAAATGTTTTTTAAGGAAGTATGGAAATCAAAAAACTATAGCTACACTCATGAAAGAATTATTGTCCATGAGAATGGAAAAGAAAGAAAAGGTTCAAGACTTCAACCAAAGGTTCACTACGCTCTTGAATAATTTCAGGGAAGCAACTAAACCTACAGAAGAATCTTTAGTTGAATATTATACAACATCACTTGAAGGCCCCATAGCAATGTTCGTCAAAAGAACTAAGAAGACCACCCTGATAGAAAATTTCGAAGAATCTAGGAAGGTGGAAGAAAAAGTAGACAGCATTGCTAAACATGCCTTAGATGCAGAAACAAAGCCAACAACTAATAGAAAACCCCTGTTGCTTACTAGGAATAAAGAAGAGTCATCGGCAGACATGGAAAACGTAGTTAAAATGATGCAGAAATTGTCCAATAAAATTGTAGATCTTGAGAAAGATAAGGAAGCTAGTACATCTAGGAAGCATTTCAAGCCATTCTACAAGAAGAGAGAAGAAAATGACCAGCCTCATCCACCTATGAACAACTCCCCTGTTTTAAATCTAAATGAAATAGGAATGGAACACTTCTGTACCTTTCATCAAGAGCCGCAATCTGAAAAGAGCTTCCCACAATGGATTAATTCTATGAGTTTAGTAATGAACCAAATGTTGGATTCACAGATTCCAGATCAAGATGATCCTCCAAAGGAACAAACTCTTGAAGTAGACGAGCCCTCCCCAGATACCACTATGGTATTATGGGACTAGGTACTTTTAACTGAATCAATAGAAGACGATCCCATGGAGAGCCCAGTCTCTGCTGTAAACATTAACACTCACAGGAAAGGTCCCATTGTATATCCAGTTCCAAGCTCAACTATGCCCATACCTAAAGTTTCCAAAGAGATACCTAAAAGACACATTACAGTCAATCCACCTCAACCTAAAGCTAAACCAACAACTGCTAAATAACCAAACATTGAAACAACAGTCCAGCAACCAAGGGTCACATTGAGCAAGGCAGACAATCAAACGAAAGTTGTAAAAGAATGTGATATGGGATATGACATCATTGAAGATATAAAGAAGGTAAAAGCAAATGTTTCGATATTCGGTATCTGTAGTCTGACCCAACAATTAAACAACTTGTTGCAAGCTCTTCAATCCCATCCCAACACTCCATTAACAGACACTCAAGAAGACCCTAAAATTAATGAAGCCAGTATCGGCAGGAAATCAAAATCCCACACATTGCCTTTCCTTTTAACTTTTGAAATCTTCAATCACAATGTACACAATTGTCTGGTAGATTCTGGAGCATCTTCAAATGTCATGCCACTGTCGATCTGTAAGAAGATAAACGGTCAACCAATTCCATCCCCCGCTTAGATTATTCAGTTAGATAGGATTGTTGTTAAAGTTATTGGGGAAATGAAAGATGTGCTCATTAGGTTGTCGGCAGATTCTAGAGTATGTCAGTTCATTGATATAATGGTAGTTGACATTCCTGAAGCCTATGGTTTGATCCTAAGCATGGACTGGTCCACAAAACTAAATGGATACTTTGCAACTGATTGGTCCCATTTATGGTTACCATATCAGAATAGGCAGAATCAGATTAAAATTTTGAGGGAACCACACATGAAACAAAATGTAACTCAGCTAGAAGGAAAGAGCGAAGCTATAGCCTTCTCATCTTCAGTTTTGTGGAATTATTTCTTAGAAATTGATCTGGGTAATTATCAATCTGAAACTATTGGCCATGAATCAGATAAACAGTTTGATCTCCTTCATTTTTCTCGGACTGATGATATCAACTGTAACATAGTTAGCTTAGTCACTGACTTAGATAATAAAGATACTAATTTAGTTAAATCAAGCAATGTTTTTTGGACTTTATACTTTAATGGTTCCAAGACTCTAGAAGGGTCCGGAGCTAGTTGTATTCTAGTGGATCCTGAGAATAATATGTACTTCTTCTCCTGTAGATTGGAATTTGAGTGTACTAATAACACTGTTGAATATGAAGCGTTAGTCCACAGATTAAAGAAAGCCATTGGTTTGAATGTTAAGTACCTGAAAGTTTTTGGTGACTCAGAAATAGTTGTAAGACAGGTATAAGATACCATTCACTGTCTTTCACCTCATTTGAAAGGTTATCAGGCTGAGGTATGGGATTTTATCACGCATCTTGATGCTTTCAATATAAAATCTGTTCCTAGACTACAAAATGCTACGGCTGATTTATTAGCAACTTCTGCTTCCAGATTGGTGCCGACTAATAACAAATGTTCAATTGAACTGGTTTTCAGGCCTTCTGTCCCAGACAATATCACAAATTTCATATTTTTCGACGATGACAATCACATCATCAGTTTTTTAACAAATGAAGACATGTTCCAAGAAACTGTGATAGACGAAGAAGAGCATGATGCTATTTTACAAGAAAAGGATGAGGCTAAAGGAAATTTCATCGCCAAAGGGGTGAGGTCACTTGAAATGTTGTTCGATTTGTAGAGAAAATTCAAAAGGCCAGCAAATACCAAGACCAATAGCTCATCTATGCAACACAAATTGGTAAATCTGAGCACCGAAGTTGAACCAAAATTTGTTAACCTTGGTAAATGTTGTTCACCGGGAGAAAGAGATAAGTTCATCAAGCTTTTCGACAATATAAAGACATTTTTGCATGGACTTATGAAGATTTGAAAACATATGACACCCGCATTATTCAGCATATCATAACAATGAAAGCAGGTGTCAAGCCATTTTAGCAGCAATTGAGGAGGATGCACCCTACTCTCGAACCTCTGATTCAAAAGGAATTGAAGAAGTAACTTGATGCTAACATAATCTTTAAGGTCCGACATTCTGAGTGGGTTGATAACCCAGTTCTCGTAAGAAAGAAATCATGAGAGATAAGATTATGTGTTGACTCCAGGAATCTGAATAGAGCTTTAGATAAAGATAACTATCCCATCCCTTCAATGGAACAAATTCTCTAGATGGTATTAGGATCGGAACTCTTTTCCCTTCTTGATGGTTTCTCTGGTTACAATCAAGTATTAGTAGCTGAAGAAGACCGCCTTAAAACTACTTTCCGCACCAAGTGGGGAACTTTCGCATACCGAAGAATGTCATTCGGCTTAATAAACGCAGGAACCATGTTCTAGCGAGAAATGGACATTGACTTCCAAGGATTGGGTGGCCATTGTATTGTTGTCTATCTAGATGATGTGACAGTTTTTTCAAAGAAAAGAGAAGACCATGTTGTTCATTTAAAGCAGATTTTTTATCATTGCCAAAAATATGGTATCTCTTTAAACACCAAGAAGAGTGTGTTTGTTGTTCTTGAAGGTAAACTTCTAGGTCATATCATTTCATAAAAGGGAATTTCAATAGATCAAGAAAGAATCCAAGTTATCAATAAAATTCCCATGCCCCATAACAAAAAATACATGCAATCATTTATGGGCACTATCAATTTTGTTCGAAGATTTGCCCTCAATTTCGCTCAGACTGTTAAACCTTTGCAGCAAATGGTCAAGCAAAGCACACATTTCAAATGGACAGAATTGGAGAAAGATGAATTCAAATATATTAAAGCGGCCATAGATAATGCTCCTTCCCTAAGAAGCCCAGATTTTGACAAATATTTTATCTTGTATACTTTTGCTTCGGATGAATCTCTCGCAGCAGAACTTACTCAGAAGGTAGAATCAAGGGATGAATACCCAATTTCTTTTATGAGCACTAGTCTGCAGGGCGTTGAACTGAACTACCCTGTCGTGGATAAACAAGCGTATGTAGTATTTAAAGTAGTAAAATAGTATAGACCATATATTCTTAAGAACATAACTAAAGTTATAGTTCCCCAACCAGCTGTTAGATCCCTTTTTGTTCAAAAGGAGTTGGGAGAAAGAAGGGGAAATTGGGTCATAGCTCTTAAAGAATATGACTCAGAATTTAAACCGACCACCATAATTAAAGGACAAGGCTTATGTAAATTTCTTACTAAACATACAACTGATGAAGAGCAGGATTGGAAGAATGAAGTCGAACTGAATTCAATCGAAGTATGTCCCATTTTCACAGCTCCCGAATCATGGTATAGGGATTTAGTGCATTACTTGCAACAAGGGTACCTACTAGAACATTGGAGTTCTAAACAAAGAAGGGCCCTCCATTTAAATTGAACAACTTATCAGATCATTGACGGAATACTTTTCAAAAAAAAAATTGATGGAGTTTTTCTCAGATGCTGAGAGAAGGAGGATGCAGGTAAAGTCGTCAAGGAGTTACATGATGGTCCTGCTGGGGGACATTATTCAGGGGAGATAGCTCACAAAATACTGAGAGCTGAACATTACTGGCCCACTTTATTTCGAGATTCCCATACTTATGCATGGAACTGTGGTGTATGCCAGAGCAGCGCTGGAAAATTACCTAGGGCAGCAGGACCCTTACAACCAGTTATCATCTTAGAACCTTTCGAGCAGTGGGGTATAGATGTCATCGGAGAGATAAAGCCAAATTCTTCTCTACAACATCAATACATCCTGACAACCATCGATTATTTCACTAGATGGACAGAAGATTCCCCATTGCACAAGATCAATGAAGATGCAGTCATCACTTTCTTGACAGAGAACATCATAACGAGGTTTGGGGTTCCAATTTCCCTAGTATTTGATAATGCCACTTATTTCTTGTCTTTTAAAATAAATGAATTTGTTTATGAAAGGGAAATTAAATTGCATTATTCATCCAATTACTACCCCCAGGGAAATGGACCTGCTAAATCTTCAAACAAAAACCTCATCCGAATTCTGAAGAAGACTATGATTGAAAATCAGCGAAGCTGGCATATAGCTCTCCCAGATGCCTTATGGGCAGATATGGTGAATCCAAAGAACGCATTAGGGGTGTTCCCTTACACCCTTGTCTATGGAAAGGAAGCCATCCTTCCTCCCAACATCTTACTCTCATCCTTGCAATTGACCCAAGCCTCTCGAGGGTCTGGTAGTCAGGTTTTACAATCCAGGATTGACACCCTGCTTCAACTTGAAGAAGCTCAGCAGAAAGCTAAGAATCGATTCCAACAACACCAAGATATAGTCAAGATATTGTTCGATAAAAGGAAGTCTAGTAAAGAAGTTTTGAAGTAGGAGATTTATTTCTGAAATGGGACCATCATCACAAAGGCAAGGGAATGCACACAAAATTCCAACACTTATGGGTAGGCCCTTACCAAATTTCTGCTAAGCTCGGCCCATCCACTTACAAGCTAACAGACCTCCAGGGAGAGGAAGAAACCCTTCCCCTCAACGGCCTCGCCTTGAAACAATACTTTGCATAGGCTCGTTGAGGTTTTCTGTACATAAATAAAAGCTTCATTCTTTTTCTTTTACTTTTTACTTTTTACTTTAGTCTCTTGATTTCTTTTGTTTCAGCCAAGTTGACCTCTTTTCTGAGTATTTGAGTTTTCCCTTTCCCCTTTTCTTTATATAGTTTTTTCCCGCTTGCCCTGCAATTGGGCCTTTCATGAAGATAGATCTCTCAAGAAATCTCACAACTCATGAAGCTAGAAATGTATCCTCAAAAGAAAGTTCATCTATGCATTTTGGCTTTTGTTGATCGTTCTCCATAATGAAGAGATCATGTTTTTTTAGTCCCATTAACCCTTGTTTAATGGCAGAGATCTATGATTTTCTTTATCACTATCTTCGGGCTCCATCCACCCTCACATTTATAAACGTCTCAAGAAGATCATTGTAGTTGGACCCATGGAAAGGAAGCACATCTCGAAGGCATAGGGTATTAAAATGACTCCATGTTGCAAATCTAAAGCCAAAAGGGCTTGTAATCAAGAGTCTTTTTTCCAGAAATTATCGCCTCAATCAAAGCATGGCTGAGATAAAAGCAAAGTGTTCAAGTCAAGAAATTTGTTCAAAAGACTAAGCTCAAGTTAGGTTCTTCTCTATCCGTGAGGTTCTTCTCTATCCGTGAGGCTTGATAAATCAAATAAAATCTCTCACTCACACAAAAGGACATTATGGATCAAAGAACCAAAATCAAAGATCAGAATTTTAAGAAAACTATTTCTGGAAGGCTCAAACAGCAAAAGCTGTCAAATACATGAACATCCAAAAGGATGCAAGTAGCATGGGAATGAGGAACAAGAGAATATTGTCTATGATATGTTGTTACAATCCTATGGAGTCCAATGACAGTGGTCGAGTGAAAGATGAATCTTCTAAAATGAACCCCATATTTTGGCCCTTGGAAAGTTTTAAGGATGTCTTCATCAAAGATCCATTTCCCGATGACCAATGGATAAGGTGGCTGCTTCCTTTGCCAAGATTCAAATGCTCAAGCCAACCGTTGCACATAAGGTGAACAGCTTTTAAAATTTCCTATGAACAAAAGAGAGTTTTTTCAGAGATCTGTGTTCGCCAGCGATTCGCCAATTGTTGTTGCTGCAACATCCTTCCCCAGAATTTTGAAGATATTTGGGGCCCCTCCTTCTGCACGTTTTGTAACAAGTGTTTTCCTTGTCTTTCAGGCTTATTTTTTCTCTTTAACTTGGCAAAATTTCAAACACTTGCTTTCCAAAGGTTTTCTAGATTATTTTCTCTAAGGCAAAGTCACCTTTTCGCTTCAGCGCATTTTTTAGCCTTAAGTCGATCGCCCTTTGGCGTAAGGTTTAACCATAGATCTCCCGTTTGGCACAAATGATAACTATAAGGCGATCGCACCTTAGCACAACTGCTAATGCTAAATCTTCTGCCTTAGTGCAGATGTTAACATTAAATATGCCGACGCGAAAGCTTTGTTGCTCCTTTGTTTGGTCCAAAACTCTTGCTTCCCAAAGTTTTTTCAATCTTTTTTTCTTCAGCGAAGTTTTTTTCCTTAATTCTGCCACCCTTTGGCACAATCCTTAGCTATAAGTCTTCCGCTTCGCATGGTTTTTGGGCTTAAGTCGGCGGACCCTTTTTGCAAATCTTAGACTTTAATCATCCAACGTGCATTTTTAAATTTAAATCGGGTGCTGGAAGAGCACACTGCTTGGCGCAATTGATAACCATATCTCGACCTCCATTGGCGCAAGAACAATCCTCAAATGAGTGCCTAGGAAAAAAATCTATTAAGTCTTTCTTTAGGGCTCGTTGGCGCAGTTCCCGTTAGCGCATTATTTGTGACTAAAACATGTGCTAAAGGCACAAGTCTTATCCTTATAACTCCCGCTTCCATAGCCGCACTTCATATTTTCCTTAATCACACCTCATTTCTTAGTGCAACTTTCGAATCTAGTTTTGGCGCAGATTTCTTGCGAGGATTTCAAAGATGCGATCGCTGCTTCGGCATAAGTCTTAAACTTACACTCACTGCTTTAATGTCAGACTTAATGTTACGATCGCCGCCGTAGCGTAGAATTTAATCTTGCGATCGCCGCTTTGGGTGCGAAGTTTTATTTTGGTGCATGTGCAACCATAGAGTAGGTGGGGTCATGAATGTGGCCATGTGACATCTTAAATGCACAGGACCCCGAGCCCCATACTCATTAAATATGCCAACCCACCACCTTACATGAATTCAATGCGTCGCCCTATATGAATGCGTGGAATGGGATTTCAAAATCACTCAACCACTGCCATTGGAGAACAGAGCTCGATGTTTGATATCGAATTCTGAATGCACTGCTGCCTCTCTTGGAACGATCGCTAGCCACCAGGGAACACCGCCAAGCTGACAGGTAGGTGCTCGGTCCCCCCTCTCTTCGTTTTCCGATGTTCTTGTGTGGACTTGCACCTCTTTCATGCCTTTTCTTTCAACTATATATATATGCAAAGCAAGCTTGTACACACTAAATGGTTAGTTGTAAGTCGAAGCCATGAAGACACGGAACCACCATATGCAAACCAGAGCCTAGAAGGCCCTATCCTCCCATGCGCGATTCAAATTTTTCCCACTACCGCATGCTCGGCATCCTAAGTAAGTTTCTTGTACATCTTGTCATCTCTGGGTTTTCCAGGTTATATCTTAATGGCCACACATCTGGCTTTCCATGCTTGAACCCGTAGCTATATGTTCGTTGTGGTTAAAATGCTACTCGCATACCCCATGAAAAATCACTACCAAGCAATGACACCTTTCGCGCCGAGGCCACCTAAAACCCACAGTGTCCTCCAAAACCGCCTTAAAGCATGTGAGAAAGACCCGATAGGCTAGAAATGGTAGCTTTATAAATAGTTCTGCCTTTTACTTATATAGGTCAACTACTGTGAAAGAATAACTAGTAAAACTGCCCATGTGATATTTTCCAGACATCGCTTGCGCGAATGCAGTGGTTTCACCTAAGGGTACAAAACCGCTATAGGTGCTTACACATTTATGTGAATGTCATTAACGGCTCCGGTGCCTTTTTCCTCAATTAGTCTATCTTGTCTAGGTATTTTGATTTGGAAGACGCCTACATAATGGACAAAGTAATAGCGCAAATGAGAAGCTTTCTCGCTACCTTGCCACCATGTCAATTTCCTAGTTTGTAGACTTCCTAAACCCTTATATTCCCTCTTGGTATCGCATTGACAACGAATTATCTTTGTCGTGGTAAACTCATTAAACATGAAATCGAGACAGCAATGGTCTTAAGATGTCACATAGGTTCTAGAACTATCATTCCAAGAATAATGAAACCATAGTGCCATTTATGTTATATATAAACTTGCAGTGGCTTGTATAGCTTGTTGGCCTTTGTGCCTGGTATTTCTCAAGACTTTCAACTGTGAAATAGTAGTTGCATTTGTGAATTGGTTGGTCTTTTGGTAAAACAGCTTCCATATTATGAAAGTGGCATTTTCTGAATTTCTTTATAAATGTTTTGCTAATGTTTGAAGGTTATCTAGTTAAAGCCAGCTCTGTCATATTTTCTTTCACAGATCTATAAGAGGTTTTGCATATTTGACTAAATTTCTACATATGCCTTATTTGTACTACCCTACTTACCATAGGATTATCATGCATAGGAGGTCTGCAAGGAAGAAATCCGGGCAAAATATTGACTCAGATTCAGACGTAGAAATCGTGTTGGACACTTCACTCGAGACAATGTTTAATGATACACAAGCTACCACCAATGTGCCCCATGGGAGCTCTACCCCAGAATTCCAGTGGGGTGAGATATATAGGTTTATCATGGACCAAAACAATCCTCAAGCCCCCATAGAAGATTCTCTGGTGTATGCAAACATCCGAAGGTCTTACTTCCATAAAGCAACGACTCGTCCTGAATTGTTCCCATGTTCTGAAGTCATTGGCTGGTTGATCCCTCACATCAGGACTGACACTAGGTTCATAAATGATAAAAATGGGATGAACCTAGCATCTTTTGCTCCTGAGCATATCATAACCACCTATATATTACCTCAACCCAGATCTTGGTTAGATGATAAATGGATAGCAAAGCATTGTTAAATTTTCAGAATTTACTTCAATCTAATCTAGGATCTTAACTGAGAGAACAACATGTACAGCAAATGTACAGCATATCAATCATGGACACAATAATGCAAGCACACAAGAGACCAGAGTTTACTTGGGGAAAACCATAAAGGTGAAAACCCCAATAACTTCCTCAGAGATAGATAGAGCAATGATACAACCAGAATACAAGAGATAGTCTTCTCCTAGCAGCAGAGCCTCCTCCTCCACAAGTGCACCACTCTCCCAAGTGTGAGTGAGAGAATAGAATGTGTAAAATGAGAGAGACACACTCTCTATTTATACACTAACTTGACTTGACCTTTACTCAACTATGTCGGCCTCAACTTAACAACTTAACATAATGCTGACTGGGCCGACCCCCACTAGGTTGGTCTAATAACCCATCAAGTATAAGTTACGACACTTACAATATAAATGACGACACTTCCATATAGAGGAATAATAACATCTCTATAGGAATACGATATACATATATGTGAAATACATTCCGAAGTTACATATACATCAACACTCCCTCTTAACTAGGAAGGTATTTCTCGACACAGGTCTTCTAGCACAAGTCTTCTTCTCTGGATCATCGTCACTGGATAATCGTCATCGAGACATCATCATCGTCAATGCTGTTGCTATCTCAATCAATCTCTGAATCTACTCGTCATAGGAAGTTCTACAGAGCCAGTCCTTTTTCATACTGGATGTAGGCCCACCACCTGCAGGTCTTCATCATCACTGGCCATATTGTGGAAACCTTAGGACTTATTACGTGCATCACAAAACCTCAAAAGACCATCCCAGGCTGTTACGAGCACACGGCTCTACCTATAGGATCTCCCAGGGCCATATTATATGTGACCTCACCACAAAACCTCGCAAGAGCATCCCAGGCTATTACGAGCACACAGCTCTACCTATAGGATCTCCCAGGGACAGATTATATGTGGTCACCACAAAACCTGGCAAGAGCATCCCATGATGCTACAAGCACATAGCTCTACCTATAGTATCTCCCAGGGACAGATTATATGTGGTCATGGAAAAACCTTGCAAGAGCATCCCAGGACTTATTACGGGAACACAGGCCAACCTATCGGATCTCCCAAGGACATATTCTATGCCATAGGACAAAACCTCAATAGAGCATCTGATAGATATCCCAGGCCCAGATTATATGCCATAGGAAAAACCTCAAAAGACTATCTGCAGATCTCCCAGGGCCAAATTATATGTCCTCCCAGAGAAAAACCTCGAAAGAGCATTTGCCAGATATCCTAGGGCCAAATTATATTCCATAGGCAAAACCTTGAAAGACTATCTGCAAATATCCCAAGGCCAAATTATATGCTCATCTACACAACCTGATCCATGGCCATAGAGTATCATCCTGATACTCACCATACATCATACATGATCCACCCGATCATACAATGTATCCACCTAATACAAATACAAATACATGATCCACCTGATCATACATGATACATATAAACATACATGATCTACCTGATCATACAATGTATCCACCTGATACATATACAGATGCATGATCCACCTGATCATACATGATACATATCAACATACATGATCTAACTGATCATACAATGTATCCACCTGATACATATACAGATACATGGTCCAAGCATCCAACATGATGCATATACAAAATACATACAAATGATCCAACCGATCATATCCAGCATCATCCTAATGCATATACAGAGCAGTAACTGGAGCATCGTCTTGATGCTCATCATCCAGCGCTTACATCCACAGCCATGTGAAGGATCCTCCTTCCAACATGCTTGGAATGGCCTCTGCAAATGTGTCCATCACTTCTTCCTCGAAGTGTCATCAATTTGAAGAACACCAAACCTCTCTCTGAAGTACTCAAACTTCACTCTAGCTAGTGGTTTCGTCAGCACATCTACAATCTGCTCGTCTGTCGCAATGTACAGGAGCTTCACTACTCCTCTATGCACCATATCCCTTATATAGTGATATTTGATCTCTATGTGTTTCGACCTGTTGTGAAACACTAGGTTCTCAGACAGCTTCACACAACTCTGGTTATCACAGAAGATACCAGTAGCATCCAACGAGAGATCAAATAACTCAAACAGTAGCTTCTGAAACCATACTACCTCACAACTAGCCAAATAGGCTGCAACATACTCTGCCTTGGTTGTACTCAGTGCTACGCAGGACTGCTTCCTTCTAAACCAAGAGATCACACTTGATCCCATACTGAAGCAGCACCCAGATGTGCTCTTCCTATCTACAACACTGCCTGCCCAATCTGAATCAACATAACCTTGTAGGTTAAACTTTTGTTTCGCTTCATACCTGAGCCCATAATTAGCTGTACCCTTCAGGTACCTCAGAATATGCTTTACAACAACCAGGTGAACACTCCTCGGATCCGTCAGGAACTGACTCAATGTGTTCACAGCAAAGCAAATATCGGGTCTCGTGTTCATCAGGTACATTAAGGACCCAATCATCTAACGATACATAGAGACATTAACCGGCTCAAATGAAGCATCACACAGAAGCTTCAGGTTTGATTCCATGGGTGTGGCCATGGCCTTGCAGTCCATCATCCCGAACCTCTTCACGATCTCTAATGCATACTTCCCTTGTCCAAGGAAGATTCCAACTGCACTCTGCCACACCTCCATACCAAGAAAGTAGTGCATCATACCCAAGTTCTTCATCTCGAACTCGGCAACAAGTTTCCGCTACGTTTCGGCAATCAATCTATCTTCATCTGTAATAAACAGGTCATCCATATACAAAAGTAGAATCACAGGATTCCCTTCCTCAACCTTGTAGTAATGGTTGGAATCCGCTTCACTCTTGGTAGAGCCAAAACTGGATAGAAAGTTGGCTATCCTGCCATACCAAGTTCTGCTCATATATGACTCCCTGTCATGTGTCTCAGAACCAAGTGGCTGCTCCACATACACTTCTTCTTCAACTACACCATTCAAGGAAGCTTTCTTGTGGTGTATCTTCTATTTCATCACTTTTATATTTCTCTATGCTGCCATCTGCAGCATGCTTGATCTGATAGTTCCATTTGGAAGTCACAACAGACTTCCCTTCAGCTCTTGGGACCCCATCCCAAACATCTTTCTTCATGATCGACGGATCATCGCATGCTTCCCGTATCCAGGGAACTTCAATATATTCAATAGATAATTTTGTTGCTTGAACAAATGTTGTAGTCCTTTTGTAGGTGAAGGTTTACGGTCTTTTCTACAAAACAAGTTAAATTGCATGATTAGAAACATCTCATAATTCTCAGACAAATTCTTACACATAAAGAACTATGTCATACAGTCATGCAATTATCTTATCCAATGCTTCAATACAACATTTTTCCATGTTCCACAACTTTCTAGATGGCTTCTAGTATCTACCAGAACATTGTTAAGAGTTTGCACTACTCCCAACATGTCAGCAAAGAGGTTTCATTCTAGATAAGTAGCACTGGAATGTTGTACAGTGCCATAGGCCACTTACCCATCACATGCATATCAGTAGTATACTGTTCATTAATGCAATCATCCTAATATGCAAAATACATATCCTAAGTCTAGGAACATGAGCATATACATCATTGAACAATTTTATTTAAACAAACAAATATGCAAGAAATGATAATTAAAAATACTTATCTTTGTTTGGTTGTTGGGTGGACTCCCTCTGAGTCTTTGCTTCCTTGCAGGAGCTGCTAAAGTAGCTTCTTTTACACCTTTCTATTGTGGAATGTAGAAAGATGGTCAACTCCCTCTGAATATATGCATCCTTGCAGAAACTATTGAAGTGTGCTCCTTTGCTTTCTTGCAGGAACAACTGGAGTGTGCTCCCTCTTGATCTTTGCTTCCTGGATTACCTGTCCTTGAACTTACATCCATCCTTAATCATTATCCATGCTTATTAGTATCATCATTGTGTTATCCTTGAGGTCTCATACATAATCACACATTTATTAGTATAATCTTAATACTATCAAAACAAAATAGTCTTAAACATGTACAGTCATGATCATTCACAGATAATAAACATTAGTATTCAAGGTTTCAAAGAAGTCTTCTTTTACTCATGCATATTCTTATTTGATCATAGGACTCTTCTGATTAGCTAAATCATCAATGCATAAACCCGTGATTACTCAAACCTATAACTTAATGATTCTTCTGGTTAGTCATATCATCAATTATGGTAAGAAACATAATATGCATACAACCATGACTATTCAAACCTATGACTTCATGAATAATCATTATCAACAACACAACAGTATAAGATCCTAACACAAGGTAGGATTCTAGCTTGATATAGGAAAAACATACATGGATTAGCATGCTAGCTAGATATGTCTAACATACCCACATAATGTCTTCTGGTTCTCTTCAGTGACTTGTTCTAGTAACCTGCATGTCTCATAGGTTAACCATTGTAGGACCAAGTTATACATACCTCGAAAGTAGATCTTCTATGTGATCCATAACAATGGATGAATCTTTGTCTTCATGTCACCATGATCATATGTTCTTGAAGTAGAACATGATTTGTCTTTCTTGTTGATGTATATCTAACTTCAAAATGTATTTAACATATATGTATATTGTATTCCTATAGAGATGTTATTATTCCTCTATACGGAAGTGTTATTTATATTGTAAGTTTCATAACTTATACTTGATGGGTTATTAGACCACCTTGTTGGGGTCGACCCTGTATGAGTTATGTGGGTCAAAGGGTTATTAGACCACCCTAGTGGGGGTCAGCCCAGTCAGCATTATGTTAAGTGGTTAAGTTGAGGCTGACCTAGTTGAGTAAAGGTCAAGTCAAGTTAGTGTATAAATAGAGAGTGTGTCTCTCTCATTTTACACATTCTATTCTCTCACTCACACTTGGGAGAGTGGCGCACTTGTGGAGGAGGAGGTTCTGCTACTAGGAGAAGACTATCTCTTGTATTCTAGTTGTATCATTGCTCTATCTATCTCTGAGGAATTTATTGGGTTTTTTCACCTTTATGGTTTTCCCCAAGTAAACTCTATGTCTCTTGTGTGCTTGCATTATTGTGTCCATGATTGATATGCTATAGATTTGTTGTACATGTTGTTCTCTTAGTTAAGATCCTAGATAAGATTGAAGAAATTATAAAAATTTAACATGGTATCAAATCTAGCCCGAAAGAAGGCATGATATGGCATGTATGACACTTGTTGCACTTACGATGCTAGGGCTTGATATAGCAAAAACCAGCCATCGTAGCACTTTCGCTATAAATCCATTTTGGCAAAGTTTTCGGGTCTGAAACTTTTGCAAGTCGACGATCAGATCCCCTTGTACCTTGTGTCCAAAGGAAAACCTCTAATGCATTGTACTTTGTGATTTATGATCTTTACAATATAGGGTTTCTGCCTCTTCCAGATCTGAGTCAAAATCAGGTGACCTTGGGAAAAAGGTCATAACTTGGGCTTGGAAGCTCCAAATGAAATTCCATAAATAGTCACAGGTAGTATGCAAACTGTACTATCTCAGCAAAAATTGTCAGAGGCCGAAGTTGAACAAGTGACACGTGGCACGTCGTACAAGTTCGCTCTCCTATTTTATCCCATAAACAGGTCACGTTACGACACTTGGCATAACTCTCTCTCAGAGAATCCAATTGAGGTCAGACCTATCGGAATGGAAAGATGACAGGTCGGGCTATCTCAAGAAAAATTTGTAGATCCTGTGGATCGAAACATTCAGATTTACACCAGAAACAATCAGGTACATATTTCTGTCAAAATAAAATTATTTTTGAGCACCTTCATTCATGGCTTCCAGAATTTAGGGTTTCGGATAAAGTTGGAATTTTTGTAATCAGAGACCACGGCTGAATTCTACTCATCAAAATTGAAATTTAGAGACCAAGATAAGAATTTTTGGTTGGGCAGAAGGCCGGGCTTGATCAGACCCTAGTTCGGGACTTTGATCAGAAAAGTGGAAAATTAGGGCTTCCGCAAAAATGGGAATTTTTGAAATCTGTGACCACGGCTGGAAGCTCTTCATAAAAATAGAAGCTTAGAGCTTTGGATAAAACCTTTTGATTGGGTAGAAGAGTGGGATTGATCAAACCCCAGTTCGAGGTTACGTCTAGTGAATCTGGAAGTTTCAAAGGCAAAATTGATGAGTGAAACTTTGCAGTTTTCAAATTCTGAATATACCAGCTTGATCAGCTGATCAAGGCAAATATTTCTATCCTTTTGGAAGTTTGAAATTCAAAGTATGAATTTTTGGGGTTTCTCTGACAAACACTAATCCATCTCTAGGTCTAGTTCTTGCAAATCAAGTGGATTGGGTTAATCCTAGAAGAAGTTGGATTGGTCACCTGCATAAGTGAAGAAGTTCCTGTTTTAGAGGGAGATGAGGCTAAGGCCTTACATAAGAAGATTACAAGCGATCTCGACAGGTATGACTCATCGAGGTATGTTTCGATATTTTTTCATGTTTAAGTTTATGGTATGTTTGTCTTCATGATTATTATGGTTAGTACAATATTGATTTGGGATTTGTCGTATCACCTTAACAAAATTATGAATGCATGATAGAAGATATTCATTGGTTAGGGTGTTGACACTTATGATTGTACTAATGCATTATGGTGTTGTATGAGGTTTATGTTGTCTACAAACATAAAAGGTACACCAAGAAAGACAAATCATGTTCTACTTCAAGAACATATGATCATGGTGACATGAAGACAAAGATTCATCCATTGTCATGGATCACATAGAAGATATACTTACAAGGTATGTATAACTTGGTTCTACAATGGTTACCTCATGAGACATGTAGGTTACTAGCACAAGTCACTAAAGAGAACCAGAAGACATTATGCGGGTATGTTAGACATATCTAGCTAGCATGCTAATCCAGGTATGTTTTTCCTATATCAAGCTAGAATCCTACCTTGTGTTAGGATCTTATACTGTTGTGTTGTTGATAATGATTATTCATGAAGTCATAGGTTTGAATAGTCATGGCTGTATGCATATTATGTTTCTTACCATAATTGATGATATGACTAACCAGAAGAATCATGAAGGTATAGGTTTGAGTAATCACGGGTTTATGCATTGATGATTTAACTAATCAGAAGAGTCCTATGATCAAATAAGAATATGCATGAGTAAAAGAAGACTTCTTTGAAACCTTGAATACTAATGTTTATTATCTGTGAATGATCATGATTGTACATGTTTAAGACTATTTTGTTTTGATAGTATTAATATTATACTAATAAATGTGTGATTATGTATGAGACCTCAAGGATAACACAATGATGATACTAATAAGCATGGATAGTGATTAAGGATGGATGTAAGTTCAAGGATAGGTAATCCAGGAAGCAAAGATCAAGAGGGAGCACACTCCAGTTGTTCCTGCAAAAAATCAAAGGAGCACACTTCAGTAGTTTCTGCAAGGATGCAGATATTCAGAGGGAGTTGACCACTTCTCACAATCCACATTAGAATGGAGTTGCAAAGATTCAGAGGGAGTCCACCCAATAACCAAACAAAGATAAGTATTTGAATTGTCATTTCTTACATAATGTTATTCAATGATGTATATGCTTATGTTCCTAGAATTAGGTTGTGTATTATGCATATTAGAATAGTTGCATTGATGAACAGTATACTACTAATATACATGGGTAAGTGGACTATGACACTATACAACATTCCATTGCTACTTATCTAGAATGAAACCTCTTTTCTGACATGTTAGGAGTTGTGCACACTCTTAACAATGTTCTGGTAGAGATTGGAAGGCATCTAGAAAGTTACAGAATATGGATAAATGTTGTATTGAAGCATTGGCTAAGATAATTGCATGAATGTATGACATATTTCTTTATGTGGAAGAATTTGTTGTGAAAACTATGAGATGTTTTCTAATCATGCAATTTAACTTGTTGGGTAGGAAAGATCGTATACCATCACCTACAAAAGAAGGACTACAATATGTGTTCAGCAACAAAGTTATCTATTGAAAATATTGAAGTTCCTTGTATTTGGGAAGAATGCCATGATCGAGGAGTACCAGTTGATCATGAAGATGTTTGGGTTGCAGTCACAAAGGGTAGTCTGTAGTGACTTCCAAGAGGATCTACAAGATCAAGCATGTTGCAGGTGGTAGCATAGAGACTTTTGCTTCTGTAGCCAGATACACTTCCATTAGATTCGTACTTGCTCTGGCTGCAGTGATGAAGTGGAAGATACACCAGATGGATTTCAAGAAAACCTTCTTGAATGGTGTAGTTGAAGAAGAAGTGTATGTGGAGAAGCCACTTGGTTCCGAGACACATGACAGGGAGTCATATATGTGCAGAACTTGGTATGGTAGGATAGACAACTTTCTATCCAGTTTGGGCTTTACCAAGAGTAAAGCAGACTCCAACCTTTACTACAAGGTTGAGGAAGGCAATCCAGTGATACTACTTTTGTATATGGATGACTTGTCCGTAACAAGTGAGGATAGATTGATTGCCGACATGCAGCGGAAGCTTGCTGCCGAGTTTGAGTTGAAGTACTTGGGGATGATGCACTATTTTTTTTTGGCATGAAGGTGTGGCAGAGTGTAGATGGAATCTTCCTTGGACAAGGGAAGTATGCAGTAGAGATCGTTAAGAGGTTCGGGATGATGGGTTGCAAGGCTATGGCCACACCTATTGAATCGAACCTGAAGCTTCTGTGTGATGCTCCATCTGATGCTTCAAGTATGATGTGAATCAAAAGTTTAACCTGCAGGGTTATGTTGATTCAGATTGGGCATGAAGTGTTATAGATAGGAAGAGCACATCTGGGTGCTACTTCAGTATGGGATCAGGTGTGATCTCTTGGTTTAGTAGGAAGCAATCCTGTGTAGCACTGAGCACAGCTGAGGTAGAGTATGTTGCAACCTGTTCAGCTAGTTGTGAGGTAGTATGGTTTTGGAAGCTTCTGTCAGAGTTATTTGATCTCTCACTGGAGACTACTGGTATCTTTTGTGACAACCAGAGTTGTGTGAAGCTATCTGAGAACCCAGTGTTCCACAACAGGTCGAAATACATAGAGATCAAATACAACTATATCAGGGATATTGTGCAGAGAGGAGCAGTGAATCTCTTGTATGTTGCGATGGATGAGAAGATTGCAGATGTGCTAACGAAGCCACTAGCCAGAGTGAAGTTCGAGTACTTCAGAGAGACGCTTGGTGTTCTTCAGATCGACGACACTTCAAGGAAGAAGTGATGAAGACATTTGCTGAAGCCATTCCAAGCATGCTAGAAAGAGGATCCTTCACATGGCTGTGGATGTAAGTGTTGGATGACGAGCATCAGGATGATGTTCTAGTTTCTGCTCTGTATGATCAGTTGGATCATTTACATTTATGTATGTACGCATCATGTTGGATGCTTGGACCATGTATCTGTATATGTATCAGGTGGATACATTGTATGATCAAGTAGATCATGTATGTTGATATATATCAGGTATGATCAGGTAGATCATGTATGTTGATGGATACATTGTGTGGATCATGTATCTATGTATCAGGTGGATACACTGTGTATGGTGATATGTATCAGGTAGATGCTTGGTATGTATTAGGTGGATGCATTGTATGATCGTGGATGACGAGCTTCTCTAGATGACATGCATCAGTACGATGTAGTGATGATGATTAGGATGATCATGTGTACATTAGGATGATGAATGGTGAGTATCAGGACGATACTTTGTGGCCATGGATCAGGTTGTGAAGATGAACATGTCTGGGAGATCCTATAGGTCGGAGTTGTGTACCCGTAATAGACTGGGATGCTCTTTCGAGACATTGCTCTGGGAGATATTTAGGTTGGATTTTTGTACCCGTAACATCCTGAGAAGCTCTTGCGAGGTTTTTTCTTATGGCATGTAATTTGCTCCTGGGATATCTGGACAGGATGAAAAAGGCCTCAGATGCTTCAGCCAGGTTTTTCCATGACCACATGTAATTTGCTCCTGGGAGATCTGGATAGGATGAAAAAGGCCTCAGATGCTTCATCCAGGTTTTGTGGTAGACCACATGTAATGTGCTCCTGGGAAATCCGACAGGTAGAGTTGTGTGTTCGTAATAGCCTGGGATGCTTCAGCCAGGTTTTGTGGTGAGATCACATGTAATGTGCTCCTGGGAGATCCGACAGGTAGAGCTGTGTGCTCGTAACATCTTGGGATGCTTCAGCCAGGTTTTGTGATGGGTCACATGTAATGTGCTCCTAGGAGATCCAACAGGTAGAGCTCTATGCTCGTAATAGCCTGGGATGCTGCAGCCAGGTTTTGTGACGCACGTAATAAGTACCAAGGATTCCACAGTATGGCCAGTGATGATGAAGACCTGCAGGTGGTGGGCCTACATCCAGTATGAAAAAGGACTGGCTCTGTAGAACTTCCTATGACGAGTAGATTCAGAGATTGATTGAGATAGCAACAGCAGTGACGATGATGATGACTCAATGACGATTATCCAGTGAGGATGATCCAGAGAAGATGACTTGTGCTAGAAGACCTATGTTGAGAAATACCTTCCTAGTTAAGAGGGAGTGTTTATGTATATGTAACTTCGGAATGTATTTCACATATATGTATATTGTATTTCTAGAGTGATGTTATTATTCCTCTATATGGAAGTGTTGTCATTTATATTGTAAGTTTCATAACTTATACTTGATGGGTTATTAGACCACCTTGTTGGGGTCGGCCCTGTATAAGTCATGTGGGTCAAAGGGTTATTAGACCACCCTATCGAGGGTCAGCCATGTGGGTCAAAGGGTTATTAGACCACCCTAGTGGGGGTCGGCCCAGTCAGCATTATGTTAAGTGGTTAAGTTGAGGCCGACCTAGTTGAGTAAAGGTCAAGTCAAGTTAGTGTATAAATAGAGAGTGTGTCTCTCTCATTTTACACATTCTATTCTCTCACTCAAAGTTGGGAGAGTGGCGCACTTGTGGAGGAGGAGGCTCTGCTGCTAGGAGAAGACTATCTCTTGTATTCTGGTTGTATCATTGCTCTATCTATCTCTGAGGAAGTTATTGGGGTTTTTCACCTTTATGGTTTTCCCCAAGTAAACTCTATGTCTTTTGTGTGCTTGCATTATTGTGTCCATGATTGATATGTTGTAGATTTGTTGTACATGTTGTTCTCTCAGTTAAGATCCTAGATCAGATTGAAGTAAATTCTAAAAAGTTAACATTTCTTGTTGTACCTTTTATGTTAGTGAACAACATAAACCTCATACAATATCACAATACATTAGTACATTCATAAGTGTCAAAACCTTAATCAATGAATATCTTCTATTAAGGTAATATGACAAGTATAGTAACTAATCAAGATTGTACTAAATGATATGAAGACAAACATATGATGAAATTAACCATGAAACATACTTGTAAGCCATACCTGTCAAGATTGCTTGTGATCTTCTTATGTAAGGCCTTAGCCTCATCTCCCTTTGAAACAGGAACATCTTCACTTATGCAGGTGACCAATCCATCTTCTTCTAGGATTAACCCAATCCACTTGA
Organism: Larix kaempferi; assembly: GCA_027924585.1. NCBI lineage: Eukaryota > Viridiplantae > Streptophyta > Pinopsida > Pinales > Pinaceae > Larix > Larix kaempferi. The sequence goes on from BSBM01000118.1 coordinate 4,994,423, forward strand.
TTTGCAAGAACTGGACCTGGAGCTGGATTAGGGTTTGTTAGAGAAACCCCAAAAATTCAAACTTTGAATTTCAAACTTTTGAAAGGATAGAAATATGCGCCTTGATGAGTTGATCAAGTTGGTATATTCAGAATTTGAAAACTGCAAAGTTTCACTCCTCAATTTTGCCTTTGAAACTTTCGGATTCACTGGGGAGGACCCTGAATTAGGGTTTGGGTTTCCCGAAACTTCACCCAACCAAAATATTTCATTAAAAGCTCTAAGCTTCGATTTTTCTGAGGGGCTTCCAGCCGTGGTCACAGATTTCCAAAATTCCAATTTTTGTAGAAGCCTTAATTTTCCATCTTTCCGATCAAAGTCCCGAACTGGGGTTTGATCAAGATCGGCCTTCTGCCCAACCAAACAAATCTGATCTTGGTATCTAAATTTCGATTTTGATGAGGAGCATCTAGCCGTGGTCTCCGATTAAAAAAATTCCAACTTTCTCCGAATCCCTAAATTTTGAAATCCATGAATGAAGGTACTCAAAAATAATTATGTTTTGACAGAAATATGTACCTGATTGTTTCTGGTGTAACTCTGAACTTTTCGATCCACAGGGTCTGAAAAATGTTCCTAAGATAGCATGACCTATTATCCCTATTATCTTTCCATCCCGATAGGTTTCACCTCAATTGGATTCTCTGAGAGAGAGAGAGAGAGAGAGTTATGCCACATGTCGCAATGTGACCTGTTTATGGGACAATACAGGAGAGCAAACTTGTACGAAGTTCCACGTGTCACTAGTTCAACTTTTGCTTCTGAAACATTTTCCTGAGATAGTACAATCTGTGTACTACCAGTCACTTTTTACAAAATTTCATTTGGAGCTTCCTATCCCAAGTTATGACCTTTTTCCCAAGGTCACCTGCTTTTGACTCAGATCTGGAAGAGGCAGAAACCCTATATTGTATAGATCATAAATCACAAAGTACAATGCATTAGAGGTTGTTCTTTGGACATAAGGTACATGGGGATCTAATATTCGACCTGCAAAAGTTTCAGATCTGAAAAATTCTCCAAAATGGATTTATAGCGAAAGTGCTACGATGCCTGGCTTTTGCTATATCAAGCCCTAGCATCATAAGTGCAACAAGTGTCATACATGCCATATCATGCCTTCTTTCAGGCTAGCTCTGATACCATGTTAAATTTTCAGAATTTACTTCAATCTGATCTGGGATCTTAACTGAGAGAACAACATGTACAGCAAATCTACAGCATATCAATCATGGACACAATAATGCAAGCACACAAGAGACACAGAGTTTACTTGGGGAAAACCATAAAGGTGAAAAACCCCAATAACTTCCTCAGAGATAGATAGAGCAATGATACAGCCAGAATACAAGAGATAGTATTCTCCTAGCAGCAAAGCCTCCTCCTCCACAAGTGCACCACTCTCCCAAGTGTGAGTGAGAGAATAGAATGTGTAAAATGAGAGAGACACACTCTCTATTTATACACTAACTTGACTTGACCTTTACTCAACTAGGTCGGCCTCAACTTAACCACTTAACATAATGCTGACTGGGCCAACCCCCAATAGGGTGGTCTAATAACCCTTTGACCCACATGGCTTATAAAGGGCCGACCCTAACAAGGTGGTCTAATAACCCATCAAGTATAAGTTACGACACTTACAATATAAATGACGACACTTCCGTATAGAGGAATAATAACATCTCTATAGGAATACAATATACATATATGTGAAATACATTCCGAAGTTACATATACATCAACAAGCATCCTATGGATCCGTTGGAAGCCGCCAGGAAAATGATGATAGCTGACAGACAGATAAGGAGGAGGAATAACAATGAATATGAAAGCAACCTCCTGAAGACTCCTTATAGACTCATCGTTTTGATGTTGAGTCGGCTCTTCGGAATGCCTAATGGAAATATTTTTAAGATCGGATGGGTGACAGTAATTTTTCATATAGCCATGAATGGCACCATTTTTAATTGGGCCAACATAATCTTAGACTGTCTGGCCTCACAGTTAATTGCGGCCCAGGGAGGAATGACTCATAAGAAGGCAGATTTCTTCATGTCTTCATATTTAATGGAATGCTTATTGAGAAAACATACCTTCCCAGACTTGGGCTGCTCATGGAAGCCAAAGGAAACGTCTCTATTCATGGCCTATCAACTCACATGGGCAAGTAAATACGCAAACCATTACAAATAGGTTTGCGAGAAATTCATCATGCCTCTATACCAGCTTATTTTTGTAAAGGAACCAGATTACAAGTCAGAGAACGCCATGCCAATTATGAAGCATTTGGTGATTATTATCACAGTATAGAAGGTACCTATATCCGGATGAATGGAGGATCCGTAGCTCCCTTTTTGCTTCCCAGATATGCTACAGATTTTGTGATTCACAGGGAAGCCATAAGGCAACTTGATAGAATTAGTGCTCGGAACTTGATAGAATTAGGCTAGCGCTACAAGAAGAAAGGTTCAAAGAGCTCTGCTCCCAGGCCTGTCAGCCTAGTCCAAAAGGAACAGGAAGCATCAGTGTCCCAATCAGGAAATCCGATAGGAATAGAACAAGAGGAAGCTGACAAGATATTTCATCAGCAAGATCAAGAAGCAGCCAGGATTCAAAATGAACAAGCTGCCAAGTCCCAACAAGAAGAGGCAGCAAGAATCCAGAGAGAGCAGGCTATTCAATTGCAGTAGCAAGAAGAAGCTGCTAGAGTACAGAGGGAGAAGGAAGTAAGGGCCCAAAGAGAAGAAGAAGACAGAATCATCCAGGAACAAGCTGCTAAACTCAAAGAGAAGGAAGAAGAAGAGAGGATTTTGTTAGAAGAGGCAGACATGTTACAAAAGGCGTTAGCAGAGCCAGCTGAAAGGCAGCAAAAGGAGCAGACTGAAAAAACTCCCGAGCCAGAATCGTCTACTCCACAAAACATGGAATTGGATCCGCTACTGATAGACCAACCAGGGATAGCTCAAGAAGGGGTTGCTTCTACTGAAGGATTAGCGTTGACCCCGTACAAACCCAGAAAACAGTGCCAGGTGGCCAACCTAGATTTCGTATATTTTCATGAGCTGAAAAGGGATATCATTGACCAAAGAGTAAGGAAAATGGAAATTGGGGAGGACTTATATGAATTCAGGGTATCGGAGACCACACTGGTCCAAGGAACTGATGTTGACCCTGCATTCCAAGCCCAATGCACTCTGGTATCAGCCAAGGCGAGTAAAGCCAATATTGATTGGTTAATAAATGAGGTAAAGCATTACAGAGATCAATGCTTCAAAATAAGAGATGACAGGAAGAGGGAGGTTCTAGAGGCAAATGAATTGAAGAAGAAATATAGGGAAGTGACAGAAGAGAAGTTAAGGATAACTTCGGGAGCTCTACAACTTGAAAATGACAAGAATTCCCTAGAGATGTAGCTGGCCATCTTCGAAGACGAGCAAAATAACTTAAAGGCTCAGATATCCGAATTGCAGGAGCTCAAAGCCAGCAGGGCCCAACAAATTTATCTCCCCAAGGATCAGTATTAGGGGTTAATCAAAGAAAAGGAGAAATTATTGAAACAACTCAAAGAAGCAGTGGAAAACAAGCAAGACCTATTCACGTTTCACAAGCAAGCGTGTGGCATGCTAATAAAAGGCCATCAGCTGCTGGTGTTGATCTCATGAGAAATTTGCAACATGAAAGAAATGATCATGAAAATGACAGCCATTGAAATTGGAGCCTTAAAAAACAGAGAGAAATTTGCAAAACATGTGGAAGAGTTAAAACAACAATTTGAGTGGAGAAGAGGAAAATCTGGATTCCCCTCAAACTTGCGCGCCACCACCAAAGAAGAATTTGACTTGGATGTAGGAGTCCTTGAATTCAGTAAATATTGTGACATCAAGCTAATCTTGGAGATCATAAATACTGTCCACGAATGTCACTCTTTCTACTACAAAATTAGAGAATCCTATGGCAAGTGCCACTTGGTGCTGCCTGAAACTATCAATGAATTCCCAGAGCAAGAAAATCGGTTGGCTGAGTTGCAAGGCGAGTTGGAACAAGGATTGGACTATGTTAAAAGGGTAGAGGTAATAACCCAATATGAACTCCATCAATTCATTGGGCAGCCCACTGTACATATCTACTTTCTAGAAGCAATTTCTCAAGAAGCAGCAGCAGGAACAACACAAGTCAAATCGGATCTGCGCAAGCATGAGATTGCAGCAAAGGCAACAGTATTTGTTCAGAGCAAAATTATCTTGAAAGAGCTCAGTCAATGGGCCACCCATATCCAAAGTATATATGGTTGATCATCCACAAGGAAGCCACTTGGTGGGGATGAGTCAGCGAGTCAGCAAAAGGAATCCCAATAAAATAGATAAACCATTAGAATTTTTATTTGTCTTAATATGAGAAAAGGCTGAAATTCCTCTATTGCATAAATGCTTTGAAAGGATAGATGGTTCTATTTTTTTCTTATATGGGAGGCCCTCCATGAATCTTTTGGTTTTGTAAATGTGCGCTAAATGACAATATAGAAGGTTCTAGAGTTTAGGGTACACTTGTCAGCTCAAGGAGCAATTTGTAAATTTATAAATAAGAGAATAGAAGAAGGAGAAAGGACTTTTGGTAGGTGAAAGACATTTTCTGTCTTGTATGTGAATTACTTCTCTGCATGTATAAGGAACTCGTTTTTTCCTAATGAAAGCCTGGAGGGCGCTTTTGCCTAGAATTGTGTGTTGAATTCTTGCTAGACTACTCTTGTGTCATTCACATACTACAGTGAGATCTTTCTTTGCTACTATGAATTATTTCTATGTAATGAATGATCTTTCTATTTTCCTAAACAATGATGTCTCTCTTAATGAGTAATGGAATGTATTGCATTTGAATTAAAGCTATCTTTGATATCTTTTATCACCTGCTGAGATTGTATCTTCAGATTTAATGGATATCTATATGATCTTTAGATGTTTCTTTCAGCGTATTGGTCATATTTACAGTTTTCTCCTTGCAAGGATAGATTAGATTTTCTTTATCTCAGTTTTAGATTAAGATTTGTTTCAGCATTGCATTTAGATTAAATTAGTTTACAGCACTTGCATATCATCTTAAAATAAAATCACAAAATGGTGGATCGGTCCGCAACCGGTGCAAAAGAAAACAAATCTTTAAATCTTTTGGTAGCTGGAACTATTAACCGGATGGATTCCCCACACCAAACGGTGGACAATCTAATTGGGACGGTTTACCGAGGAGAATTCCTTGCTGCTTGATGCTACAATTTTCGGGTCTCAACAGAGTGTAAGCTCATAATAATCATCCTTGGATAAGGAAGCTCATGTGGTCATCTCATCTTGCTCAGGTTAACTCAGCAAGGGGTGGCTAGCCCCTTAAGGATAACAATAGTCCTTGGAATATCTCACACATATTAAAAAATAAGCTATGCAACAAAGTGAACAAACATTTCGCATATAAATTTCGTATATTAATTGTTCTAATCAGCACCGTACTATGAAACAGAGAGCTACAATAATCATTAAAGTACTGAAAACGAAAACAGTAATAACAATAGCAATATATATCAAATATAAGTTGTTAATGAAAGACAACAATGTTGAAATAACAATAACATGAATATTTTAGATCTAAACCAATTATAAATGATATGGTCATCTCATATTTCTCAGGTTAAATTAGGAAGGGGTGGTTAGTCCCTTGAGGATAATCATAGTCCTTGAAATATTTCACACATATTCAGAAATATGAACTGAGAAATAACATCCACACATGAAACCTCAATTCTAAAATATGACCATGCACCGACTAGATCAAGAAACTTGTAACAAAACTGTAAATATTTCATGCCTTTACCTAGTCAAATACAAATCTTAAATGTTTACAATTACATTTTTTTCTTCAGAAATTCAAAGAGGGGGACTTCATCTTTGTTGTTTTGACCCATTGTATTTATTGTGCCCTCTCTTTCTGTTGATTGTGTGCACATGCCCTCCTGTACCATACTTTTGGTACATCGATTAGCAGGGCACAGACGTTGATGGAGAGGGGATCATCTACAAAAACCAAGACAGTTATATAGATATAAACGCTCAGTTATTATTGAGATACATATTTCACTATTTCCAATATCATTACAATTATCTTTACTTGTTATCTCACTAGATGATACAACTGAAGTGTTCATTGGTTCTGCCATTTGTTTCTCTCTCAGTTGAACATGAGTAGGTACATGCTCTACCATTCACAGAAGAATATTAATTAGTACACACCATCAATTATGTATTTAAAATCATATTAAATACTTTTGTTTAATAGCATACATACCTGAATGGATAGGAAGCTCCCCACCATCGGGTGCTACCGGTTCGGTACCGCTACGGTCGCTGCTTTTGTTTCTCTCACCCTGGAAAAAAAATCAGACATTTATTTTTCGATATAATCATTCATAAATAGATTACACAAGTACATTATAATGATGGCCTTATTGATTTTATTTACCTCTGCGTGCATCAATGGGGAAATTGGGGTTTTCCCCAATCTTTTTCAACGTTCCAACACATGCTAAAAACTGTACTTGAATCCAAGCCTCAAGTCTTCTTCAATCGTTGCCTCTTGAAAAGCATTTCCCTGCAATGCATAACACCATGAAAAGTGCTTGTGATAAATCAATTAATTGTTCGCTGCAGTTAGAAATTTTTTGGCTACAAATAATGATCGTTTGATTCTTACAATTCGTGCCCTTAGTTTATGATATCCACCATGGCCTAGTTTGTGTTGCCCATGTTTTTATACTTTTTCCTTTGTATATTTAGAGGTGTCAGGGAGCCTATGAAAGGTTGAAAATATGTTATATATCGCAACTTAAATATATTTAAAATTTAAAAAAAATTGAACATTGTTCATTTAAAATATGATATATGTCATACCTTCTTGAACCGATTGGTCGAGTCTTTCCTTGCTTTCTCAATACCTTATAATTTTCATCCTCCATGAGAGCCTTCCACTCCTTCTCTGGAACCATCGGAGGACACTCATCCATATGGTTAATTTGCAAATTGTCCCTATAATCTTCCCTGACATATTTCAAATTTAAGCCAGCTGCTGCGGTGACACCTTTCCTGATGAAGGTTTCACCAAAGAAGCTGACCATGTGGTTCATCAAATCATCTTTCAATTTGTCATTTTGGGAATTCCACTGTGTACGAATGGTGGGCCCGAAAATATCCAACGCCTTATCATGCAGGTTCTTATAAAAAACATTATTTCCTGCAAAAAAAATTATTATCATTAATTAAAACTAATTTGAGGTATGTGGCTTTGAATTACATAAAAAAAAACAATAAATAAATTAAATAATACCTGCAATCTTCGATATCTTGATTGGAACACAGTCTTGGTCCACCAAGAAGCTAATGAGAAATGGTCCCTTACTAACCACACATACTGTGCCAGGATAGAACTTTCACATTCGATGCTATTGTCCTCTCTGACATCTTGTGAAGTAGTGGTGGTTGAAGGGCCCTGCTGACCTCCAACATCCGGTGAGGTCGTAGCATATAAAGTGCATTGTTTTTCAGGAGAGTCAAATATCCTCATTGGTACGGTAGATTGAAGATGTGTTGAACCATCGCTACTACCAATACCAACCTCTATAGACTGTACTTGTTGCACGGGTGTTATCTCCAAAAATTCCTACAAAAAGAAAACTTCAATTCATTAGATCATATAAAAAATGAGAACTAAAATAACATAAATGAATATATGTCATAGTTCGTAAAATCCTTCAAATATGCCACTTACCCTGTATTTTTCTGTTTTTTGCCTCAATTCATCAATTTTTGCTTTGATTTCTTCAGGCCTGGGTTTGATTACAATCAGTCTAAGAAGGTCTTGATTTCACTTTTTCAAAGCCTTCCTCACAGTTTCCATTGGCTTGGTTGAATAAAATATATCTTCCTCAGTGACCACCTCATCATCCTGATGTGGTGTGCTCTACGAACGTCAATCAATAAAAGTAGTTAATTTATTTTTATCATTACAAAAAAACATGTAAAAAAATTAAAATGCATATAATAAAAAATATAAGTACTTTAATCATGTTTAGTTACTAGTATGCTGTCATTTACCTGATGCGACACCATTGGCGAACTCCCATGGTCACCCTGCCACAATACAAGAAGCAAGACATATTCTTATCGAAAAGTAAAAATTGAACCATGTATAATAAACATGATTAATGAAGAAAACATTTATTATTAATATGACAATAACATTTACCTGTGCGGAAGCTATAGGTGTGCTCTAAGTATCACCCCCCTACCACAATACAATAAGAATGATATCATCTTGAAATATTGAGCTCATAAGAATAAAAAAGGTCAAATGTTAATAGCTCTGATATAATCATGAATTATGTTTACTATTACATTGATGCTATTAGGTACTATTAAACTAGCATTTACCTCATGCGTCGCCATTGGTGACTTTCCACAGTAAGCTTGTGGCATATGGCCACAATCACCCTGCCACAAAATAATAATTAACACATATAAAAAATGAAAATTACATATTTAACAATGTCTCTTAAACGTGAATAATGAAAAACATGACATATAATTAACCATGTGTATATTATAAAAAGCATAACATATAAATAAATTTGTTGCAAAAGAAAAATAATAAGTCATCAATCAAGGGTTGAGTTAAATGTTGTATAAGAAAATTACCCCTATAATAGCAACCCCCGCATCTATTCGATTCAAACCGTAATCGATCAACAACTCTTCACCTGCAACTATTGATTTTGTTGCACATACGAATACATGATTTCCTTCATGCCCCTCAAATATGTAATTTGGTAGCTTATGTGTTTTCCCTGGTCATTTACTATTTATAAAACCTGCTATATTTCTGGAAGCTTTTGGCATTCCATCAATATACATAGTATCTCCTTTGTTCATATTTTTGTCCAATAGTTGACAATAATTTGCTTCCACTACATATGTCCACATATTTTCACATATATCGGACCAAAAATAACCAGCCATTGTATTTGTAGCATGGTCCAACACACTCCATCAATTCAATTTCAGTGCCATACTTTACCTTTATGCCATCCATGGAAAATATTCCCAATCCATGTAAAGACGATGGAGCAATACGATAAATCCTCCCATTGAGGAAGAAATCCATGTCCACTTGGGGTAGCTCCTTGGGTATCCATCATTTGACAAGATGTCTATACCTCAGGGGAAACTCAATGTCACCTATGCTTTCATTATCATAATCACATGATCCTCCCTTAGAAAGAAAAATTTCCATGCGTATACAAAATTTTCTCCTTACCTTTTCACCTCTAGTTGATCTTGACCTGTTATATCTTGTAATAGACGTCTCGCTTTCAACCTCTTCTAGTCTATCTTCCTCACTTGATGAAGATAGATCCGACAAGTAGCTATTTGGTGGTACGTACAATCATTAAAATGAGACAACATGTTGTAGTTGAATTTTCAATACTGAAAACATCATTCATAGCTCTTTATCTTGCAACAAAATAAAGATGGAATAGTAACGATGCTAACAAGGACTAGAGTAGTAAATTGCAATGAATAAATCTTATTGGTCTACATTTTCTTAAGGGGGGTGCATTATTATCTTCATATGTATTAGATTTCATTGAAATTTCATAGTATTCTTGGTTCAGGTGAATGGTATTTCATTCATCAAGTGGCCAAATCATTTCTTCACAACTAATGGGTATGTTTTAAGTTTTTCACAATTCTATGACTCAATTTCACTCCGCCTTTTGAACATTAGCACTTTTCAATTATTGTTTTTTCATTTTTTTTAATAGTTGTATAGTTGTATGACTGCATTATTATTGTTTTTTCATTATTATTTTTTTAATAGTTGTGAATGGTATTGCATTCATCAATCAAACTTAACTAGCCAATTCTGCAGATCTGTGATCATTTTAGAGCGGATTCCAAGTTCACAATCATTAGGGTAGTTCATATAGTGGGTGGGATGGTAGCAGAGAAATTATAAAATCCTTGGACCATGCTTTCCAACTATCGCCATTCCATAGGAATTCCTAATTGCAACATGTCACGTTATAGTTTGGGGTGCCACATATAGCATTATAATTCCTCACAATTCTTGAACAATGTTTTACAAGTTCCATTATTCCATAGTCTCACCAACTACTTGCCACATGTCACATTCTAGTTTGGGGTGTCACATATCACATTGTCATTCCTAATCAAGTACATATGCAATCAAAATGTGCATATCATGAGGAGAGGGAATTGTATGTTAATGTTGAGGAGGAGAGGAGTGTGGAGGATTTTTGACCTCCACATTCCATATTGATATTAGGTTAATGCGAAGAGTAAGATAATGCAAAGGTTGAGAGGAGTGTGGATGAGCTCCAACATTCACATTACAAATTGAGCCCAAGTATGGAAAGCAATGTAGATTTCAAGAGGAGTGTGAAGGAAGGATGTGGGATGTAGAAGGTGGAGAAGTGGACATGTGGAGGAATGAGTAATGTGAAAGGTTGAACAAATGGAATGTGAAGGAATAAGCAATGTGGAAGGTGAAAGAAATGGAATGTGGAATGTGGGTAAGTGTGGATGTAGAAGGATGGAAGTTTAGAGTAATGAGCAATGTGTAAGGTGGGGATGTGAAATAAAGGGAATGTGGAGGAATCAGAAAAATTATGAGAGTAAAACTAAAATTCTAAGCATTTAAAATTCCTTCTGAACCATACCACAGTTCATTTCCATGGGTCCCTATATAGAATTGGGGATATCTTGGGCATAATACCTCTAATTTTAATGTTGTAAAATGATGGATGAAGCTAACACAAAATATTTAAAATGAGTGGGAACACATATCCATGTTATTATTTCTTAGCATCCTTATTTTCATCATAATCATACCTATTACTTTGGATGAGTTTGCATAATAAAGGAGAATTTCAATGTTGGAGCTCAATTCCAAATTCGTAAGGGAAATGATTTCTCGTTTTTTATGATCATCATGTAAGGGTTACTCAACACTCTTCATATTTCACAAGTCAATTCTCAGTTAGGAGAAAGCAAGGATCATGTGAAGGTGAGTACGTAAATTGATATAGGTTCTAGGTGAACAATACCAAATGGTTAATGGGTGTCATAGTCCATGTTATGAACTTTTTTATGAAAACCCATTCTTATTACATATGAACATGGAATTGGAATTAATGAAAGGAGTTACACAAATAGATTATAAGTGAAATAAAATTAATCAACACACTTGAACTGGCCATATGCCAAGTTCATGCCCAAATAAATATAATTTTTATTCAATAACATGCCCGATCAAATGCTTTTAGGATCCATTGATTTTATTTATGACAATTAGACTAGGTGAACCAAATTTTAGTTGATTCCTTGGGACAAAAATTATTAGGGTCATAGAGGTTGATTCCAGGTTTAAGGTTGTTCCAAGTTGTCACTTGTTCTCTCAAGGGAATTCAAGTAGGAAAAAGGATTTATTTATCTTCTTAAGTTTCAAAATTATTGAAATCACCAAAAAAACCTTTTTGAAAGCCTCCATAATGTCTTGAACTAGCAAGTCTCACAAGGTCATTTTTTCTCCAACATCATTGGAGCATTAACATTGGCCATGCCTAACATATAGAGTTTGAAATAAAAAATACCCATGCAACATAGTTGGTTGGGTCCAACCCATGTTGAATAATGGTGTCCACCCACCTTGGCGATATTAGGGTTGCAAATCCACCTCTAGTATCCTCATCGTTAGTGAAAAATTAATCGAATCCAACTATATTACCTAAAATGGCCAATTTAATCACAAACCCAATAACTTTATACTCTTGCAAGTACAAAATTTCAATCTCAGAAACTTCAATTCCTACTCTTTGAACCATGGATTTGTGACAAGCGTTAGTGAGTCCATGTGCATTCCATGAAACTATCTTCATCATGAACCTTACATAAGAAAATCCATCTCTTCACTCTCCTACCCCGATAGTGCATTGAAGGGATTTGAAGAGTTCACATTTTGCATCTCGAGTGGGAAATAATTACTAAAAGTTATGTTTCTTGTATTTTTTAGGACATCGTCAATTACAAATGATTTGAAAGCATCTAGACCTTATATGATACCCCCGCTACTAGGAAAAGGTTGGGAGCTTCTAGGAGTGTATTATTTTCATCATCTCACATTCAAAAAAGGAGAAATTATTGTAAGAACACAACCAATGGACCATAGGGAAACATATAATTCAAACCATTAAGGATGAAGAAACTAATCACTAGCTCAATGATGGGCCTTCATCTTGAATTTTGTTTAGCCCATATTGCATGGAATTTTGATATATTTTCCCTAGAAGTGACCCTCGTATAAGAAAAAAGATCCCTTTTGATGATTACAAGATTATTGTGACATTTGCTTGTCTAGTTATGCATGATTTGTTTAAACTATTGAATATGAATGTGATGTACCTTGTTAGTGAATTAGTTTTGTTATTTGCATATGAATGTATTATGAAGTCTAATGTGGTTCAAGGATAAGAATGTGGGAAATTAAAACATTAAGGCCAATATTGAATCATCCACACCTCACTCAAGATGACGAAAGAAAATATTATCATTTTAGAGTATCTCATCCCTTCATCCACTTAAGTAGCTTCCAACACTCAAAGAAAAAATAATTAGAATTGAATGTCCAAGGATATTCAATTTGGATGAGGAGGGTGAAATTCCCATGAGAGATAATGCATATTTGTAGGGGCTATCTTCCATCAATCAATGGATTTATTGGGAGCTCCATTGGGATCTTTATTCAAGCATAAATATGAGAATATGTTGATATATTGAGGTATTCATTTTATTTTTTTCATTCATCAATTTGCTACAATAAATTTGTAAATTCAAATTTGGAAGGAAGGTATATTTTTGGTTCAAGTCTCTTGTTGTAAATAGTGTTTTTATCTTGAGGGATTCACCCATTTTTTACTTTGGGGTTTGGGCCCGCTCTAAAGCTACAATGGAGCTCGAATCCCCTCTACAAAAAGATTAGATTTATTTTGATCGCTATAGTTTTTTTTATACATTTCCATTTCATTGTTGGTTTCTCTTTTTTTTCTGCATTTCCATTTCCATTTATATTGTTGGTTAGGAATCTAGCTCGACCGCAATGGATCCAGGGAAACCAACCCACTATCCCTGTGGTGGTAGAAGTCATAGGAAATACCATTTTGATGAGACCTTCACGGGAGACATTTCGCTCCACATTGGCGAGGAAGTTGAAAATCTATAGGAGCAAATGTTGGGACTAATTGATGCAGGGGCATAATCTAAGTGATGAAGTTGTCATGACTTCGTAAGTTCAGGTGAAAGATTCTAGAAGAGAATGGGTTCTCTTTTGTAATTTTTGTTTATCAGTATAAGAATTTGAATTCAATAAGGGGATCCTCGAATCCTCCAATGTAATAGATAAGGATAGAACTAGTTAATATATTTTAGCAATAGATATAGGAATAAAAGATCTGAGTCAGAGTTTGAGTCAGGCATTGTTTAGGTTCTCGATCCTAATTTTATGGATGTAACTAATTTAGTTTAGGTATTAAACCCAAACATAATGCATTGTAAAATCAGCTTGGTAGCTCGTAAAGCTTGAGATAGCTAAATAGCTCATGATATCTCAACAGCTTGGAGGCTTGAATAGATTGAACAGATCAAGAGAGTCATTGAAAGAAGAGGGCTCAGAATAAATCTATTCTTGGAGTAGACCGGGATAAAAGATTGTGACATATTTTCTCTGTAAATTCGATTCTGCACACGTTGTATTCAATTTTTGGAAATTTCAATGGAATAAATAATGAATTTCTGTATATATTAATTTGAATTTGACTTGGACGAGTAAATTAAGATCGAACTTGTAATCCTACGTGTAATGGTTGCAGTCATCCGTCGTTATTCGTATAAATTACCGGTCATATTAAAGGCCTGGAAATTGCAATCGATTTGGTTTCTTATTGTTTACTATATTGCAAATGAGATCGTTGCATTGAATGAGGTTTTGTGCATTGTGTCTCTATTTTGTTCTTTCAAATTCGAATGAGATTGAAATGTTGACCTGTGGAATCGTATAGCAGTCAAACTTCTGGTTCAAACCGCTACCAAATTGACAAAAGAAGTCTCAGGTCACATTCAGCAACTGCACTGACACAAAAAGAAATGTAGCATTGCGTGAAAGATCGATTTTTGAAGAGATTTCAGCCATGAGAAAGCGATTTCAAACTCTTGAGATTAGACAGGTTGCATTTCGAAGTCTTGAGCCATGGTCTACTCTTCTATCAGCCTGTTGGCTCCATCACTAATGGTTGAGGAATCTTTCGGGAAGGGGGATTCAGTAACTTCTAAGAATTGTCTTTGGGCACTCAGGACTCTTCTTGTTGAAGAGGTCTCCATTACATAATAGGAGATTACAAACTCAAGGAATGATAGTTTCAGTGAAGAGTACTTACCAATTTGGGGGGCATTGTGTGCTCTAGGTGACCAATGCGGCCCCTATGCAGCCTCCGTGACCTCTACGACCCCTCTGTGTCCTCTAGGTGAGCTCTGCATCTTCCTTGACCTTGCCCTCTGTGTACTTCGTTGCCTCACAAGCCATCTGCATCCTCTCCTCTCCTCTGCGGCATCTCCTCTCCTCTGCGTCCCCCGGATTCACAACCCCTCTGCGTCCTCCGGCTTCACAACCCCTCTATGTCCTATCCTGTGCGTGCTCCTTCACCAGCTCCTTGCTCTAGCTTTGACCACCAAGCGCGGGAGGGATGTAAGAGTGTGAAAATAAAACAAGGGCGCACAATGAAAAGAGAGATTACTATCAGGTTCACTTACCAAATCGTTTGTGTTAGAGAGGGAAATTAATGCTATTTTAATATCTTGACCTTGGGTTCATATAGTGTGTAATGATGCCCTTCTTTTCCTTGCTAGGGACTTGCAGGGAAATTTCAAATTTTGGGCAAACTAAAAATTCAACTATGTAATATTTATGTAATAAGATAAACATGGACAAGCTGGGATTTTGGAGATGAACTATTGTTTTTCATGGAAGCATGTCCATATAAGGCCAAGAAATCTCCTTCAAATACATTGGTTTATTTTCCTAGGTAAAATATGGGAGATGCCATAGAATTTTCTTTGGCTTGCCTACTTAAAATAACCATAATCCACTCTAATGATTAGTATATAGGAAAAAATACAATAATGGACAAGTTTTTTGTGCATTTTTTTATGCAAATGGACAATTCTCGTGGAAAAGGAGAAGTATTATACTACTATGAAAATTGTTTGTTGTCAACTTTCAATAGTTCTTCGCCTGCTTTGGGATATGCCATTGCTTTGGGTAGGACTATTCACTTAGTATTTGTCATTTGGTTTGAAATAGAGTTTTTTTAATTGGTGTTATTAAAAAAATAATGCAACAAACAAGATAAATAGAATAAGGGAAGTTTTCAACATTCATACCTAGCAAATTGGAGGTTGGAAACTACGACAACAACAAATTATGAATAAAATTTGACCTAAGATTTCTCAATGAAGAAAATATTTACAAAAATAAATATAAATATATGTATTTTGTATGATGGAAAAGATAAGGAACGCCATATGTGAAGAAAAATAATAAGGCAAAGATATTTTTGAATAGGAAAGGTAGTCTTTCTAATGCACTTTGGAAGTTGGAGGAATTTGTGCATCATTACAAATATTTGTTTCATAATGTTTTCTTGTTGTATGTTGAAGGCTTTAGAAGGAAGTTTGTGTCATATATATATGTGTGTCGTATTATTTGCATGTAGGTAAATTGTGCATGCATAAAATGATAAAGAATGATGTGGGTTTGAGTTTGATCATGTTTTCAATTCAATATTTTTAGGGTAAATACCATGTATTATATATGTTCTATTGGTCTTTATGGTTTTCTTAAAATTTGTTAGCATTGCATCTCTTCAATAATTTTATTAGTCACTATCTTTCTATATTTGGAATCAAAGAGAATTTATTAGCTTTAGTGGAATGCCTAGATTTCTAGGTTTTAGCTTATTTTGTGTATTGAAAAATACAATTAGGAGAAGATAGATAGGAAGGATGATGATGATGATGATGATGATGATGATAAGGTTTAGCTTATGATGAAGATGATGATGATGATTATGAATACCATGAAGATGATGGTGATGACAACGACAATGATGAAGATGATGATGATGAAGATGACGATGATGATGATGAAGATGAAGATAATGGTGATGAATATGATGAAGATGATGATGATGATGATGAAGATGACGACGATGACGACGATGACAATGATCATGATCATGATGATGATGACGATGATGATGATGAATATGATGATGAAGATGAAGACGATGAAGATGATGGTGATGACGAAGACAACGATGATGATGATGATGATGATGATGATGACGACGACGATGATGATGAAGATGATGATGATGATGAAGACGATGAAGATGATGGTGATGATGGTGATGTTGAATACCATGAATATGATGATGATGATGATGATGATGATGATGATGAAGATGATGGTGATGACGAAGACATCGATGATGATGAAGATGATGATGATGATGATGATGAGGATGATGACAATGATGATGATGAGGATGATGATGAGGATGATGATGATGATGATGATGATGATGATGATGGAGATGGATATGATGATGATGATGATGATGATGATGATGATGATGATGAATATGATGATGATGACGAATATGATGATGATGATGATGAATAACATGAATATGATGGTGATGACAACGACAACGATGATGATGAAGATGATGATGATGATGAAGATGATGATGATGAAGAAGACGAAGATGATGGTGTAACATCCCAAATTTTCATAAAAATTTAAAATTTTTGAAACAACATTAATTATGATAATTATAATTGCAGAAATAATAATTGTGATTACGACAGCATTAATGTTAGGATATTCCTATACTCCATCCTAGTCCTACTAGCTTTCCAGTCATTTTCATTTTCTGTCATGCATGCAAAATTAGGGTTTGCATGCATTCTAGGTCATCAGTCCTAGCACCTAGTCCTCAGTAAACTAGCCCCCAGAGCTTCTTTCAGATCATTTCTAGGCCTCCCAGTGACTAATGCACCCTCTTTTGCTCCACTGCATGACAAGGGCGCCTTCTTCACCTACCAGTCTAGTTATATTGAGTTATATTGAGTTATCTTTAGTTATTTCCTTGATTTAAGGATTAACTGACTCTTTACTGAGTTTATCACTCTGTTGGACCTCCAGTGAGACTAGATTGACCATTCTGACTCTAGTTAACTCCTATGGTGCCCTCCACTAAGCCTCCCTCACTATATTAGTGCTTCCATGTGCTAGTTACACCAACGACATTCAGTTAGACTCAGTTTGACTCCCGGTTGATCATTACTTGTGCATTGATGACTTCACTGATGAGAAGGTGGACTCCTAGCTAGGCATTGATGACTCTCCACTGATTATGGATTTGTGCATGAAGGCCAATTCGAATTCCTCCTAGTGAATTTGAATCCTCATACTCAGCATTGTATATTTACCTATTTACTATTCACTTTACTGTAACATGTGTAATTATTCTGCCTCAACTAGAGTTTCTTTGGATCTAAGTTTTATTGCTTGTCTCTTCTTCTATTATTCCTAAATTCTTTCATTGTGAGGTTTACATCATCTCTTTGGATCTTATGTGGGCAATTTCACAATTAATTGTAAAGTTGTTAGTACTAAACATACTTTAATTTCTATTTAGCAGCAATATGAAAATGACACATTTAACACATAATTAGTAAACATAATTATGATAACAAATGCACTAACAGATCTGAAATATGATGCGACACATTTCTTTTGCAAGAATACTGACAGTTTGACCTTTGATACATAAGGGTGTCCTACGAGGTACCCTGGAGTTTACTTAGCTGCAACGTTAACGCACTTGAGTATTCTATGTGCAGATGATAGGTAAAAGGTTCAATAACTGTGTAGTTAAAGCACATTGTGTAATTCAAATCAATCGTCAAATAGAAATATTGTGAATTCTTTTATGAAAACAAGTAATTGCAGGTATGATGGTTTAGTGCTTCTTCCCAGTTTCTCAACACTATCTTGTTTGATTATAAAGTTGAAAATAATGATGTCTAAAGATATACATGTTGTATACGTTTGTTGTCGTAAGCCAAAGACGTAAATCTAGCTTGGATGTGGTCTTTTTATGCTAGTTAGAAACATTTGTTCAAAGCCCAAAAGTATAAACTCCTACATTTATATTTTTATAAATGGTGAAAATGAAAACTATGGTTAATATATTAACCATATAAACCTTATATAATTGCTATCCTATAATAATAGTTTTGAAATTGCAATATTATAAATGTTATATATAAAAGTTCACAATATCGAAATAATATGAAATTGTGTTTATTACATGGCTAAAATTAAGCCTTGATACCGTAATTCAAGATTATAAAGTTAAATCCTATATCTACTATGCAAACATATTGATAACGTTATTAAATTTATGAATATTCAAATGATATAACAAAATTTCAACCAACGCTTTGAACTATAACTACTATACAATTTATCAACTTAGAAACTATATCGTGGATTTTTATGCACTGACATGAAATAAATGTCGGTAGGGTGGTGACCTGCTGGTTCATTAAATGGCGTAAGTTTCGAGCTATCATGGAGATCGAGTCTCGATCCTGCATTAAAAGCTTGAAATGAAAACTCTAGGTGACAAGGATTGTTACCACTCCATGTATTGTAAAATCGTTGTAAAGGTGAATGCTGAGACCACTGTGTAATGGTTGTAAGTTGATACTCCTCCGAGCTGGATGTAAAACAATCCAACGTGATCCATCGTGGCAATACCATGTATGTGAAATGATAGAGCATTAAATGCAAGGGTTGTTTGACCCAATGCAACCTCGCTGGCACAACCATGAACATTGATTGTGATGAGTTTGGTTCGTTAGATTACAACCCTAACTTCTATCATTGATTTGGTTTATGAGATTGGAAAGTTGTTCAATGTTCTATTGTTTTCAGCGTGTATGGCCGACAGGCTGCCAAAATTCTAGGGTAGAGGGTTTGTGAGAGGTTCGACCTTGAGACCTGTAGATAGGGTTGAAGTTTGCAGGTTCTTCCCACTGTAATGGCGTTGTAATTTAAGAATTGGGTCTCCGGTTCGAAGTGATATCGAGTTAATGTTTTAAGCTTTTCGTTTTAGAAAAGGAGTGAAACACACAGGCTGCAAAAGATAGAAATTCCCTAGTCTCGTCTACAACAAAGGCTTCTTCGTGGATGCAAGAGCTCGACTGGATATTGAGAAGGTAAATACTTTCGAAAATCTTAGTGTTTTCCTTTGTTGAACTTCAATTTAAGTTTGAACATACAACAGATACTTAACTCTGGCTATTGTTATGTTAGTTGCAGGTCGTGAAGAACGTGTTGAGAAAGGGTTTGGAAAAGGCACGCTTCCATTCCTGGTAAGCTCCGGGTCTAAAACCTTCTTAGATGCCCTTTTTCTGTGGTTGATGTGTTTCAAAGGGATGAGTAGCCAGTTTCTCATCGTGTCTCATCGTTGTCTTCAGTTGGAAAACTTCAAAAAAAAACTTTTGTTATTCGAATAGTGTCTGTATAGGGCTTCGGCCTTCGTTTGTTTGCATGATACTTAATTGTTTGGCTCGGATGTCTATCTCGTCAAACTGTGGGTTATAAACTCGTCAATACAGATGCTTCTTTGGATTTGTTTTGAAATGTTTAAGGTTTGGGTTTAAACACTGTGTGTTTTCATTTGGAAACATGTTGTAATCGTTTTGCTTCTGAGAATATCGTTATCCTTCTTTAAGTTGGAACCCGCAATGGTGTAAACATTTGAGCACAACCTGCTCTTTAAGTTATGAAAATATAAGTAGAGCCGAGGCTCGTTTATAGTGGATACAAGCTTTTCTCCTCGATAATAAAAATTATGCTATAACGTTCTATGTGATTTAGCTATACTATGTGTTTGAGTGTTGTAGGTAGATAATATGATTTTCAAGCTAAGCCAGGGTTTAAGAATTTGTCGTAGAAGATAACTCTGTAAAGTATAATGACGAAATGGTTTTCATTTCGTTTGCACAAGAAACGAACAGGGCCATACCCTAGTTCGTGTTTTCTTTGAATAGAAACTAAATGTTTGAATATGAGCTCCTAAATAGAAATATAGTGCCAAAACTAAGATTCAATCCATAGCTTGTGTAGATTGTAAAGTTTATGTTGTAAAAACGATGATAATGGAATCGAATTTCTAACTAGGGTTTGATACGAAACTTAGCTTTGAGATCGACACTTATAGTTTAGAAAAATCTATATGGATAAAATGAATGATGGCAATCATAATGCTTATAATGTTTTCATATTCTGTTTCAACTATAAAATCAAAGGCAAAAGGTTATAGTGTGAAGTGAAAACATTGTGTATTGGTGAAGTGTGTAAAACTATGTAACGACTGTTAGATGCAGCTTTGAAATAATGAACACATTTATACATTTACAGCATTACTATTTATAATGTAGATATGATAAGAGTAAGATAAAAATAGGGTTTGAAATCCCTTTGTTTACAGTTTTTTATAATACTAAACTAATTATGAATAAAGTATTCTATAGTGAATGTATGAAGCAAAATACAGTGTGAATAAAAAAAATATGTTAACTGTAATTTCTAACTTATGATCAAAGCTAGCACTTCTTATTTATTTGCAGTAATGATACTTGTTTCTACATATAATGTACAGAACTTTAAAATGTATTGACTTCCTATGTAAATAATAAGGATAGCAAAAACACAATGAAATTATACAATCAAAATCTATAATTGTTTCCATGAAAACAATGAAATATTCTACACTGTAATAGATACTATATAGTAATTACTACTGTTAATTATAGGGAAAAAATGAAAACATAATTCAATCACTGCACATGTCTATTCGAATCAGTGGCATTTTCCTATCTTCTAATCTATTTTAATTTGCTTATCTACACTAGAGTACAATGCATAAAACAGCATGTGGAAAAATATAGATACTGGTGTTAAATTTTCAGAATTTACTTCAATCTGATCTAGGATCTTAACTGAGAGAACAACATGTACAGCATATCTACAGCATATCAATCATGGAGACAATAATGCAAGCGCACAAGAGACACAAACATTTACTTGGGGAAAACCATAAAGGTGAAAAACCCCAATAACTTCCTCAAAGATAGATAGAGCAATGATACAACCAACCACAAGAGATAGACACAACCTAGCAGCAGATCCTCCTCCTCCATAAGTGCGCCACTCCTCGTTGAGTGCATGTGTGAGAAGTGAGTGAGTAAATAGAGTGCCTCCCGCACTCTATTTATACTTGACTTGACTTGCCTTTTTACCTAACTCATGTAGGCTCGAACTTAACCACATAACATAATGCTGACTGGGCCGACCCCCAATAGGGTGGTCTAATAACCCTTTGACCCACATGACTTATACAGGGCCGACCCCAACAAGGTGGTCTAATAACCCATCAAGTATAAGTTACGACACTTACAATATAAATGACGACACTTTCGTATAGAGGAATAATAACATCTCTATAGGAATACAATATACATATATGTGAAATACATTCCGAAGTTACATATACATCAACACTCCCTCTTAACTAGGAAGGTATTTCTCAGCACAGTTCTTCTAGCACAAGTCATCTTCTCTGGATCATCGTCACTGGATAATCATCATTGAGTCATCATCATCATCACTGCTGCTGCTATCTCAATCAATCTCTGAATCTACTCATCATAGGAAGTTCTACAGAGCCATTCCTTTTTCATACTGGATGTAGGCCCACCACCTGTAGGTCTTCATCATCACTGGCCATACTGTGGAATCCTCAGGACTTATTACGTGCGTCACAAAACCTCGAAAGAGCATCCCAGGATGTTATGGGTACACAACTCCGACCTGTAGGATCTCCCAGGGCGCTATTATATGTGACCCCACCACAAAACCTCGAAAGAGCATCTCAGGATGTTACAGGTACACAACTCCGACCTGAAATCTCCCAGGGCACAAATTACATGTGGTCCACCACAAAACCTAGCAAGAGCATCTCAGGATGATATGGGTACACAACTCCGACCTAAAATCTCCCAGGGCACAAATTACATGTGGTCATGGAAAAACCTCGAAAGAGCATCTCAGGATGTTACGGGTACACAACTCCGACCTGAAATCTCCCAGGGCCCAAATTACATGCCATAGGACAAAACCTTGCAAGAGCATCTCAGGATGTTACGGGTACACAACTCTGACCTGAAATATCCCAGGGCACAAATTACATGTCCTCCCAAAGCAATGTCTCGAAAGAGCATCCCAGGCTGTTACGGGTACACAACTCCGACCTATAGGATCTCCCAGACATGCTCATTTGCACAACCTGATCCACGGCCACAGAGTATCAACCTGATACTCACCATACATCATCCTGATGTACTCATGATCGTCCTGATCATCATCACTGCAACGTCCTACTACATGTCATCTAGAGCAACATCCTGAAGCTCATCATCCATGATCATCCTGATCATCACTGCAACATCCTGCTGCATGATCCACCTGATCATCAATGCATCCACCTGATGCATACCAAGTATCTGTTGAAATATTGTAACTTCAAAGAATATTATATTTGTATATTATTTATTCCGGAGATGTTCCATACCTCTGATGTGATTATACTATAAATCCGGAGATGTTTATTCCTCCGAGATTGGGTGTGGTAACTAGGGTTATTAGACCCACCATGTGGGGGTCGGCCCAGTCAGTTTTAATGGGGTATTTAACCTAATGGTTAAATACGAGCCTACATGTACTTGTGTAAAATACATATCAGAGTAGTGTATAAATAGAGGAGGTGTGTTCCTCATTTGATACACACACTCACTTGAGGATAGTGCACTTGTGGAGGAGAGGTCTGCTATTGTGGAGGAGGAGATCATGTCTCAGGGTTTCATCTTTGTATATTGCTGGTCATCTATATTGAGGAAGCTTTGCTGGGTTTTCTACCCCATGAGGGTTTCCCAGGATAAATCTTTGTCTCTTATGTTTATGCTGTGCTTGTTGTTTCTTCAGTGATCCTGTATATGCTATTATTGTGAAATGGAATGTAATGCTGCTATTTTCTATCTTAGCATATTAAATTTTAACATGGTATCAGAGCTAACCTGAAGGAAGACAAGGGTTTCTGCCTCTTCCAGATCTGAGTCAAAATCAGGTGACCTTGGGAAAAAGGTCATATCTTGGGATAGGAAGCTCCAAATGAAATTTCGTAAAAAGTGGCAGGTAGTACACAGTCTGTACTATCTCAGAAAACTTTTTCAGAGTCCGAAGTTGAACCAGTGACATGTGGCATTCCGTACAAGTGCGCTCTCCGGTATTAGCCCATAAACAGGTCATGTTACGACATTTGGCATAACTCTCTCTCAGAGAGTCCAATTGAGGTCAGACCTGTCAGGATGGAAAGGTAACAGGCCGAGATATCTCAGGAAACTTTTTTCAGAGGCAAAAGTTAAAACAGTGACATGTGGCACTCCGTACAAGTTCGCTCTCCTGTTTTATCCCAAAACAGGTCACGTTGCGATATTTGGCATATATCTCTCTCAGAGAATCCAATTGAGTTCAGACCTGTCAGGATGGAAAGATAACAGGTCAGGATATCTCAGAAAACTTTTTCAGACCCTGTGGATCAAAAATTTCGGAGTTACACCAGAAACAATCAGGTACATATTTCTGTCAAAACAGAATTATTTTTTTGGTACCTTCATTCATGGCTTCCGGAATTTAGGGATTTGGAGAAAGTTGGAATTTTTGTAATCGGAGACCACGGCTGGATGATACTCATCAAAATAGAAATTTAGAGACCAAGATCAGAATTTTTGGTTTGGCAGAAGGCCGGGCTTGATTAGACCCTAGTTCGGGACTTTGTTCAGAAAAGTGGAAAATTAGGGCTTCTGTAAAAATGGGAATTTTTGAAATCTGTGACCACGGCTGGAAGCTCCTCAGAAAAATGGAAGCTTAGAGCTTTGGATCAAACATTTTGATTGGGAAGAAGAGTGGGATTCATCAAACCCCAGTTCAGGGTCACGTCCAGTGAATCTGGAAGTTTCAAAGGCAAAATTGAGGAGTGAAACTTTGCAGTTTTCAAATTCTGAATATGCCAGTTTGATCAGCTCAGCAAGACATATTCTTTCATCCATTTAGAAGTGTGAAAGTCAAAGTTTGAATCTTTAGGGTTTCTTTAGCAAACCCTAATCAAGCTCCAGATCAAGTTTCAGGGGGAGTTGAGGCTAAGGCCTTACATAAGAAGACTACAAGAAGTCTCGACAGGTATGACTTAAAGAGGTTCAGGTATGTCTTGAAATCTAATTCTTGATTAAGTTCATGATGTGTTTGCCTTCATATTATTTACTAGTACAATCTTGATTAATGTTAGAATTTTGTTATCACCCTAGTAACAATATGAATGCATGTGAATGATCAAAGACATTCATTGATTAGGGCTATATGATTGTACTAATGCATTATGGTGTTGTGTGAGGTTGATGTTGTCTGCTAACAAGATATAGGTACATCACAAAAGACAAATCAAGTTCCATGACCATGACATCATGAAGACAAAGACTCATCCATAATCTTTGTTCTACTTACGAGGTATGTATGACTTTGTTATATTATGCTTAACCTATGAGACATGCAGGTTCTAGCTCAGGATCTCTAAATCATTGAAGAGATTGTTTAGGAATGTTGTACATAACCAAGTAGGTATACTAATCCAGGTATGTTTCCCATGAATCTCACCTTGTGTTAGGATCCCTTATATAAGTATACTTGGAATGATTGGTTATGCTTATTCATAAAGTTAGTAATCAAAGGATTATGCATATTATATCTTTTATCTTGATTGATGATATGCATGAGTAAAAGAAGACTTCCCTGAAATCTTTAATACTAATGTTTATTAACTATAATCATGACTATACATTTTCAAGATTATTTAGTACTATAATGTTTTGATAGCATTTAGAATATACTAATGAGTGTATGTTTGTGTATGAGATCATGAGGATGACTCTTGAGCATGCATAGTGGTACAGAATGAATAGAAGTTCAAAAGACATACAGAAGATCAAGCGGGAGGCAGCCACACAAACATAAAAGATAAGTATTTGAGTTGTTATTTGAAATAGTAATGATATTGCCTGTAATAGGTTGTATGCATATTTGTATTCCTATAATATATCATGCTGAGTGTAAATATTCATAGAACATTGAACAGTATACTACTAATATGCATATGATTGGTAAGTTGGACAAACATTCCATTGTTGCTTGTCTAGAATGAAACCTCTTTGCTGACATGCTGAGAGTTGTGCACACTCTCGATAGTATGTTCTGGTAGAGATGGAAGGCATCTAGATAGCCACTGTATGCATACAGGATATGGGAAAGTGTTGTGCCAAAGTATTGGTCAAAATAGTTGCATCACTATGTAAATGATATCTGTATGCATAATAGATTATCATGTCAATATGATTTGATGATTATGAAGTATTACTAATCATGTACTTAATTTTGATTTGTAGGAAAGGTCATGAAGAATGATGGAAACCGTACAAGTGGTGGATGTTCAAACAAGAAGATTTACAAATCAAACAAAATATAGAAGGCTCATGGCTAGAAGATTCTCTTAGAAAGGGGAAGAGAATCACGACAAGATGTTTGCTCCAAGTATGGTGTAATTAAAGAAGAAGTGTGAATCGGGTTCTGTATAGGTACCTAGGATCGATAATAAATTGATAAGCTTAATGATCACCATGGGTGATGTGGATCTCAACCTTTGCTACACGGCTGAATATGATTTCTATACACAAATGACATGGATGCAAGAAGGAACTCACCACATAGTTCGAATGATATTAAGGCTCATATTAGTAGACCCATCTAACGAGAGATGGCACAGATAGATATGCAGAAGATCATTCAATGCAGAAATGAAAATGAAAGATCTCAAATTGATGCTTTACTTCCTAGGTCTGGAAGTATGGCAAGGCTCAAAAGGAATATTTCTCAACCAGGGAAAGTATGATGAGAAATATGACTTGAGGTGTTGGAATGGCCACTCTTATGGATTCCAACTTGAAGCTGTTAGGGGATAACTCATCAGAGTTAGTGGATATAACTCTGTACAGTCAAATTATTGGGTCATTGATGTATCTAACATATACTAGATTAGATATATGCTTTGTTGTGAATACCTTGAGTCAATATCTAGTGGAAACTAGATGTTTTCACCTGATAGTTGCAAAGCATGTGATGAGGCACCTAAAGGATACGATAGACTTTGATCTATGCTATCTTGGAGATCATGACTTCAGATGGATACTCAGATGCTGATTGGGCAGAAAGTGTATCAGACAAGAAGAACACATCAAGAGGATGTTATTGTCTAGGATTAGCCATGAGCTCGTGGTTTAGCTGGAAGCAGTCTAGTGTGGCTCTCAGTACAAGTAGAATATATGGCTGTTTGCTCTGCTAGTTGTGAAGAAGTTTGGCTTCAGGATTGTTTGACTTAGAGATAGAACCAACTATGATCCTATGTGACAAATAGAGTTGTATCAAGATGACATAGAATCCAGTGTTCCATGATAAGTCAAAGATCATAGGGATCTAACAAGATATGACACAGAAAGGAACTATAAAGTTTGAATTCGTAACAGGTTACCAACATACTAACCAAGCCTCTGTCTCGAGTGAAATTTGAATACTTTCGAGACAAGCTTGGTGTAGCTAAAAAGGACCCTCCTCGAAAGGGGGAGTAGTATAGTCACTGATGATGAGATTGTCTCATCGAACAACAAGGTCGATGATGAGGTAACCTGTTCTCTACACCTAGATACTTAGAAATATTTAGATTTAGGACTCGTATACTTAGAATACTTAGTTTTACTTATACATGCTTTTGATGTTATATGTATTAGTAAGAATACATGCTTTTGATGATATATGTATTGATGAGAATACATGTGGGGATTGTATCATCCTTGAACACATGTTCTAAAGTGAGCCGTAGACGTATGGTCTCCGAAAATGAAGTCCTTAGTGGACAGGTAGGGATTGTATCATCCCTGGACTTCGGTCCCTGAATAGATCCGTAGACGTATGGTCTCCGAAAATGAAGTCCTTAGTGGACAGGTAGGGATTGTATCATCCCTGGACTTCGGTCCCTGAATAGATCCGTAGACGTGAGGTCTCCGAGAATGAAGTCCTTAGTGGACAGTTGAGGGGATTGGATCATCCCTGGACTTTCAGTCCTAAAGAGAGCCGTAGACGTGAGGTCTTCGAGAATGAAGTCCTTAGTGGATAGTTGAGGGGATTGGATCATCCCTGGACTTTCAGTCCTAAAGAGAGCCGTAGACATGAGGTCTTCGAGAATGAAGTCCTTAGTGGACAGTTGAGGGGATTGGATCATCCCTGGACTTTCAGTCCTAAAGAGAGCCGTAGACGTGAGGTCTCCGAGAATGAAGTCCTTAGTGGACAGTTGAGGGGATTGGATCATCCCTGTACTTTCAGTCCTAAAGAGAGCCGTAGACGTGAGGTCTCCGAGAATGAAGTCCTTAGTGGACAGTTGAGGGGATTGGATCATCCCTGGACTTTCAGTCCTAAAGAGAGCCGTAGACGTGAGGTCTCCGAGAATGAAGTCCTTAGTGGACAGTTGAGGGGATTGGATCATCCCTGGACTTTCAGTCCTAAAGAGAGCCGTAGACGTGAGGTCTCCGATAATGAAGTCCTGAATGAACAGGCAGGGGATTGTATCGTCCCCGGACTGAGGTCCCAGAATAGAGCCGTAGACTGGGTCTCCGATAATGAAGTCCTGAATGAACAGGCAGGGGATTGTATCATCCCTGGACTTCGGTCCCTGAATTGATCCGTAGACGTGTGGTCTCCGAGAAGTGGGGATTGTATCATCCCCGGACTTCGGTCCCTGAATTGATCCGTAGACGTGAGGTCTCCGAGAAGTGGGGATTGTATCATCCCCGGACTTAGGTCCCTGAATTGATCCGTAGACGTGAGGTCTCCGAGAAGTGGGGATTGTATCATCCCCGGACTGCGGTCCCTGAATTGATCCGTAGACGTGAGGTCTCCGAGAAGTGGGGATTGTATCATCCCCGGACTTAGGTCCCTGAATTGATCCGTAGACATGAGGTCTCCGAGAAGTGGGGATTGTATCATCCCCGGACTGCGGTCCCTGAATTGATCCGTAGACGTATGGTCTCCGAGAAGTGGGGATTGTATCATCCCCGGACTTCGGTCCCTGAATTGATCCGTAGACGTATGGTCTCCGAGAAAGTGATTTTTCATGTGGTTACTTGTATCGGTAGGATACTTGTATTGATGATGTGGTTACTTGTATCGGTAGGATACTTGTATTGATGATGTGGTTACTTGTATCGGTAGGATACTTGTATTGATGATGTGGTTACTTGTATCGGTAGGATACTTGTATTGATGATGTGGTTACTTGTATCGGTAGGATACTTGTATTGATGATGTGGTTACTTGTATCGGTAGGATACTAGTATTGATGACGTGGTTACTTGTATCAGTATGGATACTTGTATTGATGATATGTATACTTGTATTGGCATGAATACTTGTACTAATGATGTGGATACTTGTATTGTTATGGATACCTGTGTTGATGACGATGCTGACGATCGTGTGATGACGATACTGATGATCGTGTGATGACGATGCTGATGATCGTGTGATGACGATGCTGATGATCGTGAGATGACGATGCTGATGATCGTGTGATGACGATGCTGATGATCGTGTGATGACGATGCTGATGATCGTGAGATGACGATGCTGATGATCGTGTGATGACGATGTTGATGATCGTGTGATGACGATGCTGATGATCGTGTGATGACAATGCTGATGATCGTGTGATGACGATGCTGATGATCGTGAGATGACGATGCTGATGATCGTGTGATGACAATGCTGATGATCGTGTGATGATGATGCTGATGATCGTGTGATGATGATGCTAATGATCGTGAGATGACGATACTGATGATCGTGAGGATCCAGATGTTGATGTTGTTGTAGTTGTTCGAGTGCTGCAGAAGATAAAGACTCAGTACTGAAGATGTTGATGTTCCAGTATTGAAGATGTTCCAGTAACTACTTGAGTTACTGATGATGTTGAGAAAGATTCCAATGATTTATAGATGTATCATGTATGATGTTGATGACTCCTTGCTTGTGCAGATACTGTTATAATATCCTTCTCGTTAAGGGGGAGTGTTGAAATATTGTAACTTCAAAGAATATTATATTTGTATATTATTTATTCCGGAGATGTTCCATACCTCTGATGTGATTATACTATAAATCCGGAGATGTTTATTCCTCCGAGATTGGGTGTGGTAACTAGGGTTATTAGACCCACCATGTGGGGGTCGGCCCAGTCAGTTTTAATGGGGTATTTAACCTAATGGTTAAATACGAGCCTACATGTACTTGTGTAAAATACATATCAGAGTAGTGTATAAATAGAGGAGGTGTGTTCCTCATTTGATACACACACTCACTTGAGGATAGTGCACTTGTGGAGGAGAGGTCTGCTATTGTGGAGGAGGAGATCATGTCTCAGGGTTTCATCTTTGTATATTGCTGGTCATCTATATTGAGGAAGCTTTGCTGGGTTTTCTACCCCATGAGGGTTTCCCAGGATAAATCTTTGTCTCTTGTGTTTATGCTGTGCTTGTTGTTTCTTCAGTGATCCTGTATATGCTATTATTGTGAAATGGAATGTAATGCTGCTATTTTATGTCTTAGCATATTAAATTTTAACAGTATCTACCTTATACATATCATCATACATGATCCTCCTGATCATACAATGTATCCACCTGATACATGATACATATCACCATACATGATCCATCTGATCATACAATGTATCCACCTGATACATATACAGATACATGGTCCAAGAATCCAACATGATGCATATACAAAATACATACACATGATCCAACTGATCATATCCAGCATCCAACATGATGCGTACATATAAATGATCCAACTGATCATATCCAACATCAACATGATGCATACATAAAAATGATCCAACTGATCATATCTAGCATCCAACATGATGCGTACATACATACATAAAAATGATCCAACTGATCATATCCAGCATCCAACATGATGCATACATACATACATAAAAATGATCCAGCTGATCATATCCAGCATCCAACATGATGCGTACATACATACATAAAAATGATCCAACTGATCATATCCAAGCAGAAAATAGAACATCATCCTAATGCTCATCATCCAGCGCTTACATCCACAACCATGTGAAGGATCCTCCTTCCAACATGATTGGAATGGCTTCAGCAAATGTGTCCATCACTTCTTCCTCAAAGTGTCCTCGATCTGAAGAACGCCAAGCCTCTCTCTGAAGTACTCGAACTTCACTCTGGCTAGTGGCTTCGTCAGCACATCTGCAATCTGCTCGTCCGTTGCAACATACAGAAGCTTCACAGCTCCTCTCTGCAACATATCCCTGATATAGTGATATTTGATCTCTATTTGTTTCGACCTGTCATGAAACACTGGGTTCTTGGATAGCTTCACACAACTCTGGTTATCACAGATGATACCAGTAGCATCCAACAGGAGATCAAATAACTCAGACAGTAGCTTCCGTAGCCATATTGCCTCACAACTAGATGAACAGGTTGCAGCATACTCTGCCTCAGCTGTACTCAGTGCTACGCAGGACTTCTTCCTTCTAAACCAAGAGATCACACCTGATCCCATACTGAAGCAACACCCAGATGAGCTCTTCCTATATGCAACACTGCCAACCCAATCTAAATCAACATAACCTTGTAGATTAAACTTTTGATCCGCCTCATACTTGAGCCCATAATCCACTATACCCTTCAGGTACCTCAGAACATGCTTTACAGCAACCAGGTGAACACTCCTCGTCAGGAACTGGCTCAATGTGTTCACAGCAAAGCAAATATCTGGTCTCGTGTTCGTCAGGTACATCAAGGACCCAAACATCTGACAATACGTAGAGACATCAACTGGCTCAGATGAAGCAGCTTCAGATTCGATGTCATAGGTGTGGCCATGGCCTTGCAATCCATCATCCTGAACCTCTTCAGGATCTCTTACTGCATACTTCCCTTGTCCAAGGAAGATTCCATCACTCTACCACACCTCCATGCCAAAAACAAATAGTGCATCATCCCCGAGTTCCTCAACTCGAACTCGGCAGCAAGCTTCTGCTGCATGTCGGCAATCAATCTATCCTCACCTGATACAAACAGGTCATCCAAATAGTAGTATCGCTGGATTGCCTTCCTCAACCTTGTATAAAAGGTTGGAGTCCACTTTATTCTTGGTAAAGCCCAAACTGGATAGAAAGCTGTCTATCCTACCATACCAAGTTCTGCACACATATATGACTACACCGTGCTGTCTTGAAATCCATTTGGTGCATCTTCTATTTCATCACTTTTGTATTTCTCAATGCTGCCATCTGCAACATGCTTGATCTGATAGTTCCATTTGGAAGTCACAACAGACTTTCCTTCAGCTCTTGGGATCGCATCCCAAACATCATTCTTCATGATCGACGGATCATGGCATTCCATTTCTTCATCCCAGATCCTGGGAACTTCAATATCTTCAATATCTTCAATAGATATCTTTGTTGCTGGAACAAATGTTGTAGTCCTTTTGTAGGTGAAGATATACCTTCTTTCCTACAAAACAGGTTAAATTGCATGATTAGAATCATCTCATAATTTTCAGAACAAATTCTTACACATAAAGAAATATGTCATACAGTCATGCAATTATCTTATCCAATGCTTCAATACAACATTTATCCATATCCCATAACTTTCTAGATGCCTTCCAATCTCCACCAGAACATTGTTAAGAGTGTGCACAACTCCCAACATGTCAGCAAAGAGGTTTCATTCTAGATAAGTAGCAATGGAATGTTGTACAGTGCCATAGGCTACTTACCCATTATATTAGTATACTGTTCATCAATGCAACTATTCTAATATGCACAATACATATCCTAAGTCTAGGAACATGAGCATATACATCATTGAACAATTTTATTTAAACAAACAAATATGCAAGAAATGATAATTAAAATACTTATCTTTGTTTGTTCATTAGGTGGACTCCCTCTGAGTCTTCACTTCCTTGCAAGAGCTGCAGAAGTAGCTTCTTTTGGACCTTTTTGTTGTGGAATGTAGGGAGATGGTCAACTCCCTCTGAATATCTGCATCATTGCATAAACCACTGGAGTGTACTCCCTCTTGATCTTTACTTCCTGGATTACCTGTTCTTCAACTCATATTCATCCTTGGTCCCTATGCATGATTATTAGTATCATTATTGAGTTATCCTTGTGATCTCATATAAAATCATACATTCATTAGTATACTATTAAAACACAATAATCTCAAGCATGTATAGTCATGATCATTTCAAACAGAAATAATAAGCATTATCATTCAAGGTTTATGTAGGATTCTTATGGTTAGTCAAATCATAAGAAGCATAACATGTCTAAACCTATAATTACTCAAACCTATGACTCTTTAGTTGAATCATCAATCAAGATAAGAGATATAATATGCATAAAACCTGTGATTATTCGAACCTATAACTTCATGATTCTTCTGGTTAGTCATATCATCAATTATGGTAAGAAACATAATATGCATACAACCATGATTATTCAAACCTATGACTTCATGAATAATCATTATCAACAACAGTATAAGATCCTAACCCAAGGTAGGATTCTATCTTGATATAGGAAAAACATACATGGATTAGCATGCTAGTTAGTAATGTCTAACATACTCACATGATGTCTTCTTGTTCTTCTTCAATGACTTGTGCTAGTAACCTGTATATCTCATAGGTTAGTCATTATAAAACCAAGTTATACATACCTCGTAAATGGATCTTCTATGAGATCCATGACAATGGATGAGTCTTTATCCTCATGTCATCATAATCATATGTTCTTGAACTGGAACATGATTTTTCTTTCTTGGTGTACCTTTCATGTTAGTAGACAACATAAACCTCATACAACACCATAATGCATTAGTACAATCATAAGTGTCAACACCCTAACCAATGAATATCTTCTATCATGCATTCATAATTTTGTTAAGGTGATACGACAAATCTAAAATAAAGATTGTACTAATGAAGACAAACATACCATAAACTTAATCATGAACAAATCTCAAAACATACCTCGATGAGTCATACCTGTCGAGATCGCTTGTAATCTCCTTATGTAAAGCCTTAGCCTCATCTCCCTCTGAAACAGGAACTCCTTCACTTATGCAGGTGACCAATCCATCTTCTTCTAGGATTAACCCAATCCACTTGATTTGCAAGAACTGGACCTGGAGCTGGATATGGGTTTGTCAGAGAAACCCCAAAAATTCAAACTTTGAATTTCAAACTTCCGAAGGGATAGAAATATGTGCCTTGAAGAGCTGATCAAACTGGTATATTCTGAATTTGAAAACTGTAAAGTTTCACTCCTCAATTTTTCCTTTGAAACTTTCGGATTCACTGTATGTGACCCTGAAATAGGGTTTGATGAAGCCCACTCTTCTTCCCAATCAAAAGGTTTGATCCAAATATCTAAGCTTCTATTTTTCTGAGGAGCTTCTAGCCATGGTCATAGATTTCAAAAATTCTCATTTTTACAGAAGCCCTAATTTTCCACTTTTCTGATCAAAGTCCCAAACTAGGGTCTGATCAGGCCCGGCCTTCTGCCCAACCAAAAATTCTGATTTTGGTCTGTAAATTTTTATTTTGATGAGTAGCATTTAGCCATGGTCTCCGATTACAAAAATTCCAACTTTTTCCGAAGCCCTAAATTCCGGAAGCCATGAATGAAGGTACTCAAAAATAATTCTGTTTTGACAGAAATATGTACCTGATTGTTTCTAGTGTAAATATGAACCTTTTGATCCACAGGGTCTGAAAAATGTTTCCTGAGATATCCTGACCTGTTATCTTTCCATCCTGACAGGTCTGACCTCAATTGGATTCTCTGAGAGACAGTTATGCCAAATGTCGCAACGTGACCTGTTTTGGGATAATACAAGAGTGCGAACTTGTACGGAGTGCCACGTGTCACTGTTTGAAATTCGGCCTCTGAAAACTTTTCCTGAGATAGCTTGCCCTGTTATCTTTCTATCCTGACAGGTCTGACATCAATTGGATTCTCTAATAAAGATTTATGCCAAGTGTCGCAACATGACCTATTTATGGGATAATATAGGAGAGCGAACTTGTACGGCATGCCACGTGTCACTAGTTCAACTTCGGGCTCTGAAAACGTTTCCTGAGAAAGTACAGTCTGTATAATACCTGTCACTTTTTACGAAATTTTATTTGGAGCTTCCTAGCCCAGGTTATGACCTTTTTCCCAAGGTCACTTGATTTTGACTCAGATCTGGAAGAGGCAGAAACCCTATATTGTACAAATCATAAATCACAAAGTACAACAAATTAGAGGTTGTCCTTTGGACACAAGGTACATGGGGATCTTATATTCGGCCTATAACAATTTCAGATCCAAAAAATTCGCCAAAACAGATTGATAGTGAATGTGCTACGATGACTGGTTTTTGCTATATCAAGCCCTAGCATCGTAAGTGCAACAAGTGTCATACATGCCATATCATGCCTTCTTTCAGGCTAGCTCTGATACCATGTTAATTTTTTAGAATTTACTTCAATCTGATCTAGGATCTTAACTGAGAGAACAACATGTACAGCATATCTACAGCATATCAATCATGGAGACAATAATGGAAGCACACAAGAGACACAAAGATTTACTTGGGGAAAACCATAAAGGTGAAAAACCCCAATAACTTCCTCAGAGATAGATAGAGCAATGATACAACCAACCACAAGAGATAGACACAACCTAGCAGCAGATCCTACTCCTCCATAAGTGCGCCACTCCTCCTTGAGTGCATGTGTGAGAAGTGAGTGAGTAAATAGAGTGCCTCCCGCACTCTATTTATAATTGACTTGACTTGCCTTTTTACCTAACTCATGTAGGCTCGAACTTAACCACATAACATAATGCTGACTGGGCCGACCCCCAATAGGGTGGTCTAATAACCCTTTGACCCACATGGCCGACCCCCAATAGGGTGGTCTAATAACCCTTTGACCCACATGACTTATACAGGTCCGACCCCAACAAGGTGGTCTAATAACCCATCAAGTATAAGTTACGACACTTACAATATAAATGACGACACTTTCATATAGAGGAATAATAACATCTCTATAGGAATACAATATACATATATGTGAAATACATTCCGAAGTTACATATACATCAACAACTGGTTTATTAATTCAAATCATCATTGTAACTTAAACATGCTAACTTTCAAATAGAATCAAAACATAATTCTTCTTCCAAAACAAAGATTAATAAATGAATTAAAATAAGAGATAGTGAAACCTGGAATAGTCCTGTAGGGAAACAAACAGCCCAAGACGACTGTTCCACCCAACCAATTCCTTAAAGCAGTCAAGTACTTGCCTTAGGACCCCCGAGCCTATTCACTGAACCACTAGGAGGAAGAAACTTAGGAATTTAGGATCTCTTCTTTGCAGTAGCAAATAACTTCTGAGTCTTCAATAGCTAGTAATCCAAAAGACCTGCTCCATCACCTCCAGTTCTTCTTAGCCAAATACAGACTTATGATTGCACTCACAGCTAGCCTCCCTATTCGAATCTCTTAGTGATCACTTGATGCACATGAGGAAATATTCTGCATAAATATTGTGTAAGATCTGCTTGCTCAATTCGAATTTGCCTTATGTAGGCGGCCTAGGCCTTTTAAGATGTTACTGGGTCATTAAATGAGCTGCATGCTCACTCCCTCCACCTGGGGAAAAATGCCACATTTTTAGGGGTAGTTGTCCCATAACCAACAGCTAGTGGTGTGATGCAATTGCTGCCATCCGTCCCATATCTTCTAACAGCTTCCATTCCTCCTAGTGGGTTAGTGAGCACTCATTTAACAGTCCCCTTGGGTGTTTTTCTCCTAGTTAATTTATTTAAATAATAATAATCAGTAATTACATTCATCCTTGATCAGAATTGATCATAATTACAAAACTTTGTAATTAAATTTAACATAAAGTATTTTGCAATAAAATAATAATTTTCAGAAATTTGGGTAGGTGACATACACCCCCCCTTAAGTCTCAACATCATCCTCGATGTTGGTTAATCACTCCTTGAGTGTTCCTAAAACAGAGTTGGGTATGCTGCCTGCATACTACTGTCCAAATCCCAGGTTGCCTCTTCTGGGCTAAGGTGCTTCCATTGCACCTTCACTTGCCCAATTCTGCAATTCCGGAGAATAGTTTCCCTCCTTTCGAGGACACAGTCCGGTTCCACCGGAAAATCTCCATCTTGTCCCACCTGTACATCATTCCAGTTTACAACATGAATAGTATTCTGTACATATTTCTTTAAAAACGATATATGAAAAGCATTATGTATTTTTAAGTTTGGTGGCAAAGCCAGTTGGTATGCCACTGCTCCAACGTTAAACAATATTTTAAAAGGACCACAATACCTGGGTGCCAACTTGGCACAACTCCCCAATTTCAGTGAACTCTTTTTCGGTCTTACCTTGAGGAATACATGTTCACCCACCTGGAACTCTTTATGAGTCATTTTTAAATATGCTTGACTCTTTTTCCTATCTTGGGCAGCTTTTAAATGTCCTTGTACCTGTTTCACAATCAGTTTTAACTCCTGCAATAATTCAGGTCCTAAAACAACTCTATTTACTAGATCATTCCATGAAACAGGTGTATCACATTTCCTACCATAAAGAATTTCAAAAGGACTAAGTTTGGACGATGCATGATAATGATTATTATAAGCAAATTCTGCTAAGTGCAAGTAGTCTTCCCACTTACCAGGTTGATCCTTAACATACATTCTTAATAAATCTTCTAAAACTTGGTTTACCATTTTTGGCTGTCCATCCATTTGTGGATGAAATGTTGTACTGAAATTTAAGGTTGTATTCAACCCCTTAAACAGTGACCTCTAGAAGTTTTCGGTAAACTTAGAGTCACGATCTGAAATTATTACTTTCGATATCCCATGTAGTCGAAAAATATGTTTCATAAATATTTCTGCAATGTCTGGAGCTTTATGAATAGTCTTCACGGGTATGAAATGTGTTGCCTTGCTGAGTTTGTCCACAACCACCATCATAGAATCATGTTTTTTTCTGATTTTTAGGTAATCCAGTAATAAAGTCTATGCCGATCACTTCCCATTTCCAACTTGGTATCGGTAATGGTTGCAACAATCCAGCAGGATGTTGGTGTTCAACCTTCACTTTTTGACAATCCAAAAATTTAGCTATGTACTCTGCTACTTCATCCTTCATTCTGGGCCAATAGTATTATTTTCTCAACATAGTAATGGTCTTTTGATAGCCTGGATGACCAGAATAATGACTTTTATGCATCTCATTTAATATCATAAATTTTATTTTTGGTATGTCCGGTGCATACAATCTGTTTTTATATAGTAATAATCCATTATCCTTCATGCTGTAATCTGCCATAAAATTTTCAGAACTGTTGTTTGTTGTCTTTTCCTTCATTTTTCTATATTCTTCATCTGTTTCACTCTTTTCAAGAATCTGATTTTCCAAATCAGTTGAATAAATATTGATGGATGAAATAAAATTTAGTTTTGTCTTACGATTTAAGGCATTTGCAACCTTGTTCTCCTTTCCTTTAATATGTTGAATTTCAAAATCATACTCACTTAAGAACGTCAACCATCTAGCTTGTCTAGCATTCAGGTTTGTTTGATCTAATAAATATTTCAGACCCATGTTATCTGTCAATAATGTAAATTTTCTGCCAATAAGGTGGTGACGCCACATTTTTAAAGCATGAATAATTGCCAATAACTCTAAGTCATAGGTAGAGTAGTTCTTTTCATGTACTTTCAACTTTCTAGATTCATATGCCACCACATGCCCTTCCTGTGTCAGGACTCCACTAAGTCCATCATTGCATGCGTCTGTACAAACTACAAAATCCTTGTTGGGGTCTACTATCCTCAAGATAGGTGCTGTCGTCAATAATTCCTTTAATTTCTTGAAACTGTCAGAACATTTCTGATCCCAAACAAATTTCTTCCCTTTCTTCTGCAAGGAAGTTATGGGGTTGGCAATATTTGAAAAAATTTCTATAAACTTTCTGTAATATCCAGTAATGCTCATGAATGATCGTACATCTGACACATCCTTAGGAACTGGCCAGTCATTAATGGCCCTTATCTTGTCGGGGTCAACCGAGATTCCTTCTGCCGAAATTATGTGTCCTAGGTACTGAATTTTGTCTTTGTGGAAGTCACACTTACTAAACTTGGCGTATAGTTGATGATCTCTTAAAACTTGTAAGATAATCCATAAATGTTCATCATGCTCTTCTTTACATTTTGCATACACTAAAATGTCGTCTATAAACACAACAACAAACTTGTCTAAGTATTTATGTAGAATATTATTCATCAGACACATAAATACAACTAGGGCATTAGTCATGCCAAATGGCATGACTACGAACTCATAATGTCCATATCGAGTTCGAAAAGATGTCTTGAAAATATCTTCATCCTTAAGCCGTACTTGATGATATCCTAATCTTAGATCAATCTTCGAAAATATCATTGCTCCACGTAGCTGATCAAATATATCGTCTATGTGGGGCAACGGATACCTATTCTTGATTGTCATCTTATTAAGCTGGCGATAATCTATGCACAATCTTAAGGTTCCATCTTTCTTCTTAACAAAGATGAGAGGTGCTCCCCAAGGAGACACGCTAGGTCTTATATAATTCTTATTAATCTGTTCTTTCAACTATGATTTTAATTCGTTTAACTCCAGTATGCTCATTCTGTATGGATCTTTTGAATTTGGTACTGCTCCTGGTATTAATTCGATGGTAAAATCTAAATCTCTTTTAGGAGGTAATCCTGGAATCTCCTCAAGAAATAAATCCTTAAAATCCTTTAGGACAGGTATGTCCTCTAATTTTAGTTTGTCCTCTTTACCAATAAACTCATCATTTACTACGTTTATTGCAAACATCTGGCATCCTTTCCTAACTGCCCTCTTAACTTGCATGGCTGAAATCTGTCTAAGGGTTACCTTCCTTGGGATGCCTTTTATCTCTACATTTTTCCTTTCATCATTTAAACATGTAAAAAAATTTCCATAACAGTCCAGAATGACATGATGGGCTTCTAACCAGTCCATCCCAACTATAATATCATAAGAACCTAAAGGTAGAATATTCAACTTGATTTGTGTTTGTAAATGATTCACGGACAAAACACAGTTTTCTATAAAATCTGATACTTTTATCTTTGTTCCAGTTGCTAGTCTAACTAGCCAAGATTTACTAAACTTTTCGGTTTTCAATTTAAGACTTTCCACAATGTCTGGTGATATCTAACTTAAGCTAGCACCTAGATCAATTAAAACAGTAACAAGATGATCATGTAGCATACCTTCAATCTCTATCATGGAGATTTGATGATCTGCTTGCATGTTATCAAGTGCTGCATTGATTCTGGGCATTTCCCTTGCCACATCTCCAACAGTAGGTTCAATCTGTATAGAGTTGATGTTGTTTTCTTTCCGCTTCCTCAAGGGACATTCTGATGCGTAATAGGGGCCTTGACATTCAAAACATTTGATAGTTTCCTTTGTCTCACTGGTTTTAGTATTATTAGGTGCATTTATGGGTGTTGTAGAATTCTGCTGTGAATTGTTTTTGGAATTATTTCCTTGGAAATTCCGATTATGAAAATTCTTCCTTTGGAACCCAGAATTTCCACTAAATCTGAAAATTTTCTTTTTATGTTCAAAATTGTTGGGCTTATGATTTTTCTAGTTTGACATTCCTTCTCTTTTCCGATTTGTGTCATAACAGAAAACTGCCTTTCTCATGGCCTCTTCCAAGGTTTTAGGACTGTCGTACTCAATCTTGTCCTTAATATTGAAAGGTAAACAGCTCAAGTACCTTTGAATTTTTGGTTTCTCTTCTATGAGGTATGGTACATATCTTAGTAAGTTCAGAAACTTAATGTTCATTTCCTTCATGTTCATATCTCCTAGCTTCAAATCGTAGAACTCTTTGGATTTTTCTTCATAGTAATGTTCAGACAAATACTTCTTTTTAAAGTATCATTGAAAGGTACTCCAGCTTACATCTTTATCTTTGATGCCCTTTACTCTTTTGATGTCCTTCCACCAAATATCCGCTTTTCCGGTCAAGTTATATATAGCCATTTTTGCCTTCAAAGACTCTGAATAGTTATAAATCTAGAAGTATTTCTTCATACCAGACAACCAAGATTCAATTGTCTCTCCCTTCTCAATTTCTCCATTGAAAGTTGGAGGTCTGATCTTTTTGAACTCTCCAGAAATCTGCTCATATTCCTTATGATTTTCCTTCTAGGCTTGAAATCTCCTTCACTACTATCACTGGTGTAGTCACGTTTCTTTCTGCGTGTTTCTATAGCATCTTCTGATGAGGTTGAACTATTGTTCACCTTACTGGTTTTCACTCTCTTGTTTCTATCAGTAAGAGGTAGATCCTCAACTTTGGAAATATCTTTCTTATCTCTCTCTTGCTCCTCAGTTGGGCATTGTTCAAATAGTACTTGGTTTAATTGTTCCTGTGCTTGCAAAATCCTTTCATTGTCTTGTTTCATAGATCTGATTTATGCTTTTAATTCATGAAAAGCACGTAACAGTTCTAACGAACTGTTATTTAGTTCACCATGTCCTTCTTCTACATAGTGTTGTCCCGAGCTATGACTGTTTGGCTGAAATCTGTCGTCTAATTGTTCAGCTGAGTTCTCCATACCTGTAATTGAAATATTTTATAGATAACATAATAATTAAAATTTCAAATTAGTACAATTTTTTGTTGTATAAAATTTTCTGCTGCGTGTTTTTGGACCTCTTTCAGGCCTAGAGTTCGAACATGAGCTCTGATACCACATGTAACATCCCAAATTTTCATAAAAATTTAAAATTTTTGAAACAACATTAATTATGATAATTATAATTGCGGAAATAATAATTGTGATTACGAAAGCATTAATTGTAAAGTTGTTAGTACTAAACATACTTTAATTTCTGTTTAGCAGCAATATGAAAATGACAGATTTAACACATAATTAGTAAACATGATTATGATAACAAATGCACTAATAGATCGGAAATATGATGCGACACTTTTCTTTTGCAAGAATACTGACAGTTTGACCTTTGATGCATAAGGGTGTCCTACGAGGTACCCTGGAGTTTACTTAGCTGCAACGCTAACGCACTTGAGTATTCTATGTGTAGATGACAGGTAAAAGGTTCAATAACTATGTGGTTAAAGCACATTGTGTAATTCAAATCAATCGTCAAATATAAATATTGTGAATTCTTTTATGAAAACAAGTAATTGCAGGTATGATGTTTTAGTGCTTCTTCCCAGTTTCTTGACACTATCTTGTTTGATTATAAAGTTGAAAGTAATGACGTTTAAAGATATACATGTTGTATACGTTTGTTGTTGTAAGCCAAATATGTAATTCTAGCTTCGTTGTGGTCTTTTTATGCTAGTTACAAACATTTGTTGAAAGTCCAAAAGTATAAAATCCTACATTTATATTTTTGTAAATGGTGAAAATGAAAACTATGGTTAATATGTTAACCATATAAACCTTATATAATTGCTATCCTATAATAATAGTTTTGAAATTGCAATATTATAAATGTTATATATAAAAGTTCACAATATCGAAATAATATGAAATTGTGTTTATTACATGGCTAAACTTAAGCCTTGATACCCTAATTCGAGATTATAAAGTTAAATCCTATATCTACTATGAAAACATAACGATAGCGTTATTAAATTTATGAATATCCAAATGATATAACAAAATTCCAACCAACACTTTGAATTATAACTACTATACAATTTATCAACTTAGAAACTATATCGTGGATTTTTATGCACTGACATGAAATAAATGTCGATAGGGTGGCGAGCTGCTAGTTCATGAAATGGTGTAAGTTTCAAGCTGTCATGGAGATCGAGTCTCGATCCTGCATTAAAAGCTTGAAATGAAAACTCCAGGTGACAATGATTGTTACCACTCCACGTATTGTAAAATCACTGTAAAGGTGAATGCCGAGACCACTGTGTAATGGTTGTAAGTTGATAGTCCTCTGAGATAGATGTAAAACGATCCAACGTGATCCATTGTGGCAATAACATGTATGTGAAGTGATAGAGCATTAAATGCAAGGGTTTTTCAACCCAATGCAACCTCGTTGGCACAACCATGAACGTTGATTGTGATGAGTTTGGGTCGTTAGATTACAACCCTAACTTCTATCGTTGATTTGGTTTATGAGATTGGAAAGTTGTTCAATGCTCTATTGTTTTTGTCCTGTATGGCCAACATGCTGCCGAAATTCTAGGGTAGAGGGTTTGTGAGAGGTTCGACCTTGAGACCTGTAGATAGGGTTGAAGTTTGCAAGTTCTTCCCACTGTAATGGCATTGTAATTTAAGAATTGGGTCTCTGGTTCGGAGTGATATCGAGTTAATGTTTTAAGCTTTTTGTTTTAGAAAAGGAGTGAAACACACAGGCTGCAAAAGATAGAAATGCCCTAGTCTCGTCTACATCAAAGGCTTCTTCATGGATGCAAGAGCTCGACTGCTTATTGAGAAGGTAAATACTTTCGAAAATCTTAGTGTTTTCCTTTGTTGAACTTCGATTTAAGGTTGAGCATACAACAGATACTTAACTCTGGCTATTGTTATGTCAGTTGCAGGTGGTGAAGAACGTGTTGAGCAAGGATTTGGAAAAGGCGCGCTTCCATTCCTGGTAAGCTCCGAGTCTGAAACCCTCGTAGATGCCCTTCGTCTGTGGTTGATGTGTTTCAAAGGGATGAGTAGCCAGTTTCTCATCGTGCCTCATCGTTGTCTTCAGTTGGAAAACTTCAAAAAAAACTTTTGTTATTCGAATGGTATCTGTATAGGGCTTCGGCCTTCATTTGTTTGCATGATACTTAATCGTTTGGCTCTGATGTCTATCTCGTGGAAATGTGGGTTATAAACTTGTCAATACAAAGGGTTCTTTGGATTTGTTTTGAAATGTTTAAGGTTTGGGTTTAAACCTTGTGCGTTTTCATTTGGAAACATGTTGTAATCATTTTGCTTCTGAGAATATCGTTATCCTTCTTTAAGTTGCAACTTGTAATGGTGTAAGCATTTGAGCACAACCTGTTGTTTAAGATATGAAAAGATAAGTAGAGCTGAGGCTCGTTTACAGTGGATACAAGATTTTCTCCTCGATAATAAAAATTATGCTATAACGTTCTATGTGATTTGTTTGTACTATGTGTTTGAGTGTTGTAGGTAGATAATGTGGTTTTCAAGCTAAGCCAAGGTTTAAGAATTTGTCGTAGAAGATAATTATGTAAAGTATAATGACGAAATGGTTTACATTTCGTTTGCACAAGAAACGAACAGGGCCATACCCTAGTTCGTGTTTTGTTTGAATAGAAATTAAGTGTTTTAATATGAGCTCCTAAACAGAACTATGGTGCCAAAACTA
The DNA here is from genome assembly GCA_027924585.1 of Larix kaempferi. Taxonomy (NCBI): domain Eukaryota; kingdom Viridiplantae; phylum Streptophyta; class Pinopsida; order Pinales; family Pinaceae; genus Larix; species Larix kaempferi. Next base: position 5,038,495 of record BSBM01000118.1, read on the forward strand.
AGATTCAATCTGTAGCCTGTGTATATTGTAAAGTTTATGTTGTAAAAACGATGATAATGGAATCGAATTTCTAACTAGGGTTTGATACGAAACTTAGTTTTGAGATCGACACTTATAGTTTAGAAAAATCAATATGGATAAAATGAATGATGGCAATCATAATGCTTATAATGTTTTCATATTCTGTTTCAACTATAAAATCAAAGGCAAAAGGTTATAGTGTGAAGTGAAAACATTGTGTATAACACATATTTAATTAAATTTGGAATTAAAGAGTGGATCTAGAATTCCAAAATAACTAAAAAGACTCAATTTTTGTGATGCACTTGGAATAAAATGTTCCCAATTTTAATGAAATATGTGTTGTATTGGTGAAGTGTGTAAAACTATGTAACGACTGTTAGATGCAGCTTTGAAATAATGAACACATTTATACATTTACAGCATTACTATTTATAATGCAGATATGATAAGAGTAAGATAAAAATAGGGTTTGCAATCCCTTTGTTTACAGTTTTTGATAATACTGAACTGATTATGAATAAAGTATTCTATAGTGAATGTATGAAAGAAAGTACACTGCGAGTAAAAAAAATATGTTAACTGTAATTTCTAACTTATGATCAAAACTAGCACTTCTTATTTATTTGCAGTAATGATACTTGTTTCTAAATATAATGTACAAAACTTTAAAATGTATTGACTTCCTATGTAAATAATAAGGATAGGAAAAACACAATGAAATTATACATTCAAAATCTATAATTGTTTACATGAAAACAATGGAATCTTCTACACTGTAATAGATACCTTACAGTAATTACTACTGTTAATTATGGGACAAAAATGAAAACATAATTCAATCACTGCACATGTCTATTCATATCAGTGGCATTTGCCTATCTTCTAATCTATTTTAATTTGCTTATCTACACTAGAGTACGATGCATAAAACAACATGTGGAAAAATGTAAATACTGGTTTATTAATTCAAATCATCATTGTAACTTAAACATGCAGACTTTCAAACAGAATCAAAACATAATTCTTCTTCCAAAACAGAGATTAATAAATGAATTAAAACAGGAGATAGTGAAACTTGGAATAGTCCTGTAGGGAAACAAACAGTCCAAGAAGACTGTTCCACCCAACCAATTCCTGAAAGCAGTCAAGTACTTGCCTTAGGACCCCCGAGCCTATTCACTGAACCACCAGGAGGAAAAAAATTAGGAATTTAGGATCTCTTCTTTGTAGTAGCAAATAAATTCTGAGTCTTCAATAGCTAGCAATCCAAAAGACCTACTCCAGCACCTCTGGTTCTTCTTAGCCAAATACAGACTTATGATTGCACTCACAGCTAGCCTCCCTATTCGAATCTCTCAGTGATCACCTGATGCACATGAGGAAATATTCTGCAGAAATATTTACAAAATTCGAATTTGCCTTATGTAGGCTGCCTAGGCCTTTTCAGATGTTACTGGGTCATTAAATGAGCTTCCTGCTCACTCCTTCCACCTGGGGAATAATGCCACATTTTTAGGGGTAGTTGTCCCATAACCAACAGCTAGTGGTGTGATGCAATTGTTGCCATCTATCCCATACCTTCCAACAGTTTCCATTCCTCCTAGTGGGTCAGTGAACACTCATTTAACAGTCCCCTTGGGTGTTTGTCTCCTAATTAATTTATTTAAATAATAATAATCAATAATTACATTCATCCTTGATCAGAATTGATCATAATTACAAAACTTTGTAATTAAATTTAACATAAAGTATTTTGCAATAAAATAATAATTTTCATAAATTTGGGTAGGTGATAAATGGTGATGAAGATGATGAAGATGACGACGATGATGATGATGATGATGATGAAGATGACGACGACGACGACAATGATGAAGATGATGATGATGATGATGATGATGATGATGATGATATGATGATGATGACGATGATGATGATGATAATGATGAAGATGATGATGATGATGATGAAGACGATGAAGATGATGGTGATGACGACGACAACGACGATGATGAGGATGATGATGATGATGATAATGATGAAGACGACGACGACGATGATGACGATGATGATGATGATGATGACGATGATGATGACGATGATGATGATGATGAATATGATGATGATGATGATGATGATGATGATGATGATTATGAAGATGATGATGATGATGATGATGATGATGATGAATATGATGATGATAAAGATGATGATGATGATGATGATGATGAACATGAATATTATGGTGATGACAACAACAGCAATGATGATGAAGATGAGGAAGATGATGATGATGAAGATGATGATGATGAAGATGTTGATGATAATGATGATGGTGCTGATGGAGATGACGACGATGATGATGATGATGATGATGAAGATGGTGATGAATATGATGATGATGAAGATGATGATGATGATGATGATGAAGATGTTGTTGTTGTTGATGATGATGATGATGATGATGATTATGATGATGATGAAGATGATGATGATGATGATGATGATGATGATGATGATGATGATGATGATAATGATAATGATGATGATGATGATGACGAAGATGATGACGATGATGATGACGACGATGATGATGATGGAGATGATAAGGATGAGGATGAGGATGACGATGATGAATATGATGAGGATGATGGCGATGACGATGAAAATGATGGTGATGACGATGATGACTATGAGGATGATGGTGACGATGTAACGTAGTAAATAAAAAATGACATAACTAAATAATTTAAACATAATACATTATGCAAAAAAATGTTCTCACATACCTCCTAGATTCCAATGTTGCTACAATGTCATTGTTATTCTTCTTCATCTAACTCAACATCTGTATCATCATCTAGTTTAGAATCGCTATCGTTGAAAAGATCGCTCATATCAACATCAACATCAAGGTCATTTTCGGTTATATATTCATCATCAATATCATCAATGACTACGTCAATATCTGCTACATCATTTGGATGATCAAATTCTTGATCTGATTATTCATCTGACACATCTATGTCGGTGACCAATTGTGCCTGATATGCATCACCTTCTTCTTCAGCATTGTCTTCTTCCTCTGCATTATACTTGTCTGATCTTCCTCTTGGATCATATCTAACAATGTATGACCAACTTGCTTTACCTGGCACCTCTAAGTAAAAGACTTGCTCACGTTGACTTGGAAGAACATAAGGCTCTGTACCCAATTCAAGTTCCCTTGGATTAACCATGGTAAATCCATTGGCATTCTCAATAACAGTTGTTTTTGGATCACGTTCATTCATTTGTATCTTGTACCATTTGACCTCAAACATAACTATTTTAAAGGAAATAAAGTCACACTCAATTATATCTTCCAAATAACCATAGTACCTATTTTCAGATACTTCTGGATGCCTTTCACTTCTAGAGGAAACATTAGTGACTTGAAAAAATGCAATTATCCCACAATCAAATGTTTTCATATTGTCATCCAACTTTTTGATGCGAAATTTATGACCATTGCACCACATAGCATTGTGATGTATCAGCTGCATCATGCCCGTCTCATTAAATAAATATATAAGAAGAAATAAATGAAAGAAATATTTTGATATAATGGGAAACAACGAAAAAAATGAGTAGGGTAAATATACTTGTGTTTTTATCTTTTAAACCACATGCTAAATCAATTTCCCTTTGCGTAAGTTCACTGGGATATTCTTCTCGATAAAAATGCATTGTTTTAATAATTTTACTAACCTCTTCCCATGATAAGGTACCATATTATTTTGTACATCGTTATATCCATTCCACCATCCAATTAAGATATTTTGCAATGTATAAATGTAGTGCATCCCACATGCGACCAACTATATGAAAAAATAACAATTAAGAATTGTAAATTAGCTATCATTAAAGGAAATTAAGTTTACCTTAAAATATTGATGGAAAAATAAAAATTACATAAATTGAAAAATTAATTGTATAATAAATTAAATCTACACCATTCAATTACCTTTCACTTGAACCCTCATTCTACCTTTCCCCAACAGGACCTCCCCTTCAAATTTGTTGATGGATTCGACATGCCAAATGCGAGGCAGATTAATATTTTTTTCTAAATTTGGAAGATCCTGACTAATGTACACCATGGATTGATATAGCATATAGCCCTGTATCATAGAATCCTCAGGACATGCTCTTTATCCATCAAAATCCTTCAATGACTTCAAATGCCTTTCCGCCATCCACATTGAACTTGAGTTTATAGGTCCACACAATTCAATCTCCTCAACTTGGTGTATGAGATAGTGTTCTTGCACATTTAAAAATTTTGGAGGTAAATACTTCTGCATTTCACACATTAGACGAGGAATCATCTCTCTTCCAATACCTAATATCTTCTTTATGTATTCCTTTACATGAAAACCACCTACAAAAGATGCATGAAAATAACAGTGGTCAACAAGATTGAGGCATATATAATAAAGTTCCAAGTTATAATATGTCAATAATCAATGCAACAAAGAGAACAAACATTTCCATGCATATAAATTGTTACTTACCTCATGTATTTACCAAGATCATATATAAATTGTTTTATGTTTTCGTAAAAGCTAGCTGGGAGATATAGAGGTAGAACGTACTGTAGAAAAAATCAAATCATTATTTAATGTTTTCAAATAGGAGAGAACAATTATTAAAAGGATGTACTTAATGGAAATTATATACATAAATAATTACCTTAATGAATGTATGCCAGTCATGAGTTTTAACACTGCCAAAATCACCTTGTTTGGTTAAGATATTTTGTATGCTTGATGAAAACCCCGTCGAAAACCTTATTTTCTGAATTACCATGTTTATAGCATTGCTTTGTTTCTCTATCAATAACGATGAAGACTAATATTTCGGTCCCCATTTTCCATTACACTTTGCAATGTCTGATTGGATTTTGCAATGTCACTACAATTTTTTCCAATTTTATCTTTGTCATACCTTCCATCTAATATCTTCCATATCATTTCTATTACATTCTTCCCAATATGCATTGTATCAAACAAATGAGATATTTGTAGGTGCTCTTAGTAAGGAAACCTACTGAATTGTATGGGATAACTCTTCATTCCTCGTGGAAGCCCATTCATGCCTTAAAGACATTCATTAAACATAAAATAAAACACATTAACAATAATTCATGACACCCATGGTAGAAAAAATTCAGTAAAAGTATAAAAATCATAATATTACGTGTTTATATATGCTACATATAAAATTTGCATACCTCAAAAATTTATGTTATATTCCAACTTCCATAGGTGAGGTGTCATTCTTCGTGGTTTCTTTCCATTCTCTTCTTTACCATTGATTTTTTTTTCGGTAGTTCGATACCTATGGTTCTTAGGGAGGAAGTGCCTGTACTCATCAAACACCTCCTTTGCTAAACTTCTTGAACGATGAGATTTTATCCTAGGACCACATACTAGACATGAAAATTTTCCCTTTGTTTGAAGACCTGCAAGGTATATGTATTAATGCTATAGCATCAAAAAATTAATAATTTAAAAAAAAATGCATGCTTTTTACCTTAAAAATCATATCATTTTAAAACGTACAACCGAAAGTTACATACCACAAAAATGTGTTAACCCAAGAGCGTCATGAATTGTCCATGCAAGTATTTCATGGAACTGAAATTGTTTATGCCCTATTGTTCTGGATATTTCATACATAGTGATGCCAACCCATAACTTCAATAACTCATCGATAAGAGGCTCAATATATACATTCATATCTTTAACTTGGTACTTACCTAATTGATAATTCAACATACAATATTTCTATTTAGTTATGTGTCCCAATATACAAAAGGTGTTCTCATGCAACAATTAAACAAATAAATTAATGAAATAATATAATTGCTTTCAAAAACATACCTGGAATAATCATTGCCAACATTGTGTGCTCTCTCTTTATCGTCATCCAAGGAGGTAGGTTATTGTTTATGACAAAAATAGGCCACACTGAGTAAGTGGAACGAAGCTCACCAAATGGATTGAAACCACTAGTTTCCAATGAAACTCTAACATTACGAGGTTGATCTTTAAAAATTGGCCATTTTTCTTGGATGCTCTTCAATGTAGAACCATATGTGGGCATTCAAAGAACACCATCTTCACTTCTATTCTCCACATGGTAATCCATAAACTATGCTATACTTTGGCACCTGAATAGTCATTGGAAACGTGGAATTATGGGAATATAACAAAGAACTTTGTGAGGCACCTATTTTGTTACTTGATCAGTTTGATATCTACTAATTTCACATTGTGGGCATTTGTTTTCTGATGTATACTGTCCATAATATATAATATAATCATTAGGACATGCATCAATATCTTGATACTCCATTCCAATTTCTTTCATAATCAAGAATACCTCTCAACATGCACGTGGTAAATTATTTGATAGTGGTAATAGAAATTCATCCAACAATCTGCAACATTGACAAAAAAATGAAATGTAAAACATATACGTCATAAATATTGCATATCCCTAATTTACGAATTAATTAACACTAAAAATAGAGGAACATATTCAACTTTACATAACTTAGGAGCTGTGTGAAACAAGTGTTTGATAAACCATTCAAAACCTTCAAGTTCACCAACAACAATATAGTAGATAGAATAATGGTTGTTGAGCCTTCATAAAGAGGTTATTGGGACTTCTCGAGTAGAGGAAAATCATGAATATCATGGAGGTTGTCCTCATTCAATGGAGAAAATGTGTGTTGGAGAAATCTATTTATCTCATCTTCACCATTTGTATCAATAACGCCATCTTCTTCCATAGGATCATTAAGAACTCGATATTCAATAGCCCGATCTCCATGTTCGTCACCTTGTAAATTAGTATTTCTACTATTATGTGGCAAATAGCTCTCTGGCGGTCGACATTTAGGGGGCATTGTCTTTATATTTACAAACAATGTAATAACATTAGTGTATAATATACAACACATATATTTAAAATAATAAAACATTTTGTGAATATGTATGATCAGTACTATTACAAGAAGTACATTATGTAATGAGTATTGTCTTACCAATGGATGATATTCATACTCTGCTTCAGCATGCCCCTTCTCCTTACAATTTTTTTCAGTTGTTGTTATTAAAAGTCTTCTCATTTGCAAACCTTTGCAATCATTGCAAGGGAAAGAACACTTTCCATCACCCTTTGCCTCCAATGTTGCCTTAAATTTAGCATACCTCTTATTATTTTTTTCCCAAGTATATTTATTTGGCATTATGATAGCCTATAAGAACAAAAAAACACAATCAATATATAAGTAAATTGAATAGAGGATATATATATATATATATATATATATATATATTAAAGGAGACCGAAAATTAAAGGATGTGATTAGAGGATTACCTAAGCATGTGTAGAGGATTACCTAAGTAATTCCCTTGAATTACTACATGTTGTTCCAATAAGAATTGACGTATGGTGGGTAATGGTTATTCATTCTACATAACATGAATTTAGATATTGCCTTAAAAAAGGGGCTAAGGAGTTGTGTTAATGATGTCACAAATTAGGAGTTTACATATTACTTCAATTCATTTGTTGGTATGTTAATAGATATGGTGTTTCCTTGTAAAGTAATGAATTGCTATATAAATGTCCAAACGGGTTAATATGTTGGGTTGTAAGTGTATTTGTGAAGGGAGTTGTCACATCATTTTACCAAGTAGTAATACCCATAGGATAATGAGCAGTTAATTGGTTCCCTACACTGGTTTATATTATTAATTGCAAGAAGGTCTACATTATGGTGCCAATGGATCTAATGTAGAACAAATTGAGGGGTCGGTAATATTGTTTATGTTCATTATACTAGATATTAAAAGGTTTCAACACATTATAATGATATTGTCAAATTGGATTATGAATATAGATGTAGACCCACCCAAGTATACATAATTTTTTTTTTTATTTTACGTCATCCAAGAAGGGTGTTACAATTATTAAGAGCATATCAACAATTTGATGTATTCATGGTATAGTGATGATTCCATTTACAAAGGAATTGTATGGAAAAAACACTAGTGAAGGACAAACCCATTCAAATGGAGAGATCTCACTCTAGGATAGAACAGATTAATGGCCTCCCAATGATTCCATATACTATGTAATTTTTTTTTTGAAACTTTGAATTTAGTAGAAATGACTATCAAAGTTTGAAAGGATACACCTTTGTGGTCTCATTGGTTATCTATGAGGGGGCTAGTTAAATCTAATTAGATAGTGTTGAAATCTACGATGATGGTCCTATTGATTACAATGACGATGATTTCATTATCAACATCATCATCATCATCATCATCGTCACTAATTATGATGATGATGATGATGACGACGATGTTGGTTTTTTTTTATGATGATGATGATTATTGACGATGACGAAGATGCTTATGATGATGATGATGTTCTTGATGATGATGTGATAATGACAACAATGATTATCATGATGATGATCAGGATGGTTTTGATGGTGATGATGATGATTTTCATCGACATTGGCGTCATTAGCATCACCATCACTAACATCGTGTTCCAACTTGCTAGGTTGATGTGTGAGTTGTTGTTAGTTATACACTAGACTAGATCAATTGTTAAACAATTGTAGGAAAGGGATGGAAAATAAAATGTGATCAATACATAATTTATGTATAAGAACATTCCAATTTAAGTACTAACATTGAAAATTATATTAATTCCATGGTTTATGGGTGCTATATTTCTTGTGATTTGTTAACTATGTGACTTATCAACAATTGTAATTTTTTGTACAATGTTCTAAAGTAGGGCATGGGAAACATTCAAGTTTATAGGCCCAAGGTCAATGTAAATAATTTTAAAATGGGAAGAGGTATATTCTAGGATGTTCTTGAAGTCATAACAATTTATGAATCCAAAAGATGCATAATCCATAATTTCATTGAAATAGCTAATTTTAAATCTATCTAGCTTGGATATCTCCTTGGTATTATTTTTCATTTACCTAGATAGAACCAAAGGCTACCAATAAAAAACATAGAAGAAGCAAAAAAAAAACATTTTAACACAAACGACCATTTAAAAAATTACATTTTAACATAAATGAAAATTTAAAAATTTACATTTTAACACAAATTACAATTTAAAAAATTACATTTTGACACAAAAATCCCAAATTATATAAACATTTTCTCCATTGCATTGAAGCCCTGGTTAGAACACAAAGGGCGCAAACACAAAAATGACTAGTGCATTGCAGTCAAACTAACCTGGGAAATGAAGGAGATAAAAAATTCAATGTGTCAAACTAGTACCGGTCTCTTGAAATCACAGAACAAACATTCAACAAAAAAATTGTTGCAACTATAGAAAATAATTTGTGGAAATACGTCTGAATAACATGTATTTATAGATCAATGAGCGTCGCGGTTCAAGAGAAAAATGCACAACGATCAAATTTAAAAAATAACAAAAAGTCAATGACTGTTTAGTATGTATAATTGTTAATGTTGCACATGTAACTTTTACCGTCGCTATAGAGACGAACTCATATATGTCGCTATAGCGACCATAATTCGTCACTATAGTGACGCCATGGTACTTACATCGCTATAACAACGATTATCAGCGGCGAGAACAATATTTTTCAAAAAATTTATCTATTTATCCACAAAAGTTTTGATTTTAACTTATTCGTGGCAATATTTCATGGAAATTTTGAGCCATATGTAGTAGTGATGTTTATTGGCTAAGAATTGAATTTTATTTATTCAAGTTCATTTTAGTCAAAGAGACTAATTTGGGTGGTAGCTACTTGGTGGTAGCTACGTGGTGGCAATGTCCCCGACATTGCCATTGCCACATGGTGTTGCGATAAGTTAACTTGACAATAAACCTAAGGAAAGCAATTTTGTAGTAGTGAATTGAACATGTTATGCACAGAAAGCCAATAACCATAAAGCATGTAATTCAAGCATATCAACTAGCCAAAAATATCTACTTTAGATTGCATTCCATATACTTCTCAAAAGACTTCCCAAGAGACAAAACTTACCTTCCAAATGACTACTCTGGTTGATGTATTGAACTTAACTTTCATACCTACACAATACTGCTTGACATTATTTCTATGCTCCTACTGGATAAATTTATAATTGAATTCTAAACCAAGGATCAAGTATGACTTTTTATGCTCAAAAAGCATAAAACTAATACTCAAACCTTGTAAGATATCATTTTTACCTTGTGTTATTTCAATAGAGGTGATAACAAGGTCTGCAAATGAGTTTGATTCAATCAAAGAGAAGCTTTAGTAAGCTCAATAAATTTACAAACTATTTGGAAATCAAAATGACCCTTCACAATAACAATTCCAAACCATATTACAACACAAAATATGAAAAGTAATTATCTTGAGGTATTCACATAGTTATGAAATAGTTCCCTTTGGTGAAAAAAAGGTTCAATTCCACGTACACTTTCCAATTTGGACTGAATGACCTGCATGCTTGTACATGTATCTTCTTTGAGGTCCAACTCGATTTGTACTCCCTAAAACCGTGTTTGAATATTTTCCAATACACTAAAGTATTCCCTCAATGTGATAAGTCTAGATGTAGTGATTATAAAAAAGGCACATTAAGTATACATTCATAATCACTACACATAAACATCAAACAAAGAAAAAAAATGACAAACAACAATATACAAATAGAAAAATAACTGAGCAAATTTAACTACTACAAATGGAATAACAATGAAATTATGAAAGTAACATAAAATTGAGAGAAAATAAAAAACAGAATGTTTACATTTATATAGATCGCAACCAAAAAAACTAAAAATGAATTAAAAAGCTAAATATCCATAAATTTGATTCAAGTTCCATTATATCAAAATACGAAATTTAAGAAAAATTATATAATATAATTAATATATTTATATAAAATATAATTAAAAACAATCCAAAAAAATATTCACACATCATTCATGTTAAGGCATACACTTTTCCAAGAAACTCTAAGACATTAATCATTACTTCAAGCATCTCCTTATCGATGTGGAATATAATGATATCAACTTTCTAGTCAAAATTATCTCAATTAAAAAAATACCAAATGGAAAACTCATCATAGGGTCATGAGCCATGACCCTTAACATGTCTTCCCATAAAGTTGAATTCACCTCATCATGCATATTTCACCTTCATATGGACAGATATTTCACAAATTTTGTGCTATAATTATATTGTTACATTATGTTATTATTTATGTGAGAGTGAATGTGAGAGGGAAATTAATTCGATGGACTCCAGTGTCAAAATCAATGCAAGCTATGGAAATTAATCCTATGGACTCTAGTGTCAAAATCAATGCAAGCTATGGAAAACATGTATATGTGAGAGTGACTGTGAGAGGGAAATTAATCATATGGACTCCATTGTCAAAATGAATACAAGCTATGGAAAATAATCCTATGGACTCCAGCGTCAAAATCAATGCAAGCTATGGAAAACATGTATAGAGTTTTTTGTTGTGAAATATGGGTATGATACAACTAATGATGGGAACTTCTATATGTGACTTGCCTAGGTGAGTGGATCTTTTACTCAACACAAGGAAAATTTGGCTATAGTTTATTAAAACAATGACCCCAAAAACCGGCTCTTCTGGGACGCAACATGTCCACTTTAATTCAACTCTAATGAAATGCAACACCTTTTGCATCACTTTGTGTATGGTTTTAAATTAATGTTTACAATTAAGTGGAATATTTTTAAATTGAAATTTTTAATGTGGATGTATTTAAAATATTTAAAAAAATGTTTTTCTTCTTAGTGTTAAATAACATTTTAAAAGAAAAGAAAATTTTGTTTATTAGTATAAATTTACATTTATGTTTAATAAGTGTACATATAACCTTCCAAAAAAGCATCGTTGTGTATGGTTTTAAAATAATTTTTTCAATTAAGTGTAATATTTTTAAATTGAAAATTTTAATGTGGATGTATTTAAAATATTTAAAAAATATTATCATTTCTAAGAGTGTACTATTACATATTGACCAAGTAAAAAAACACAATTATGAACCATTATGAATAAATATCATTACTCAAATTATTTGTGTTGATGTAGACTAGAGAATGTGACTCTTAAACTTTCCAACTTCAAGAAAATAAAGCAAGTGGCAATGTCTGGACATTGTCACCTCATGGCTCTTCTTTTATGATTGAAGGGTGGGTTCGATAGAAGGGCCATCAATATAAGGTCAAGGAGAAAGTAAATCCCATCAAATTAAAGAAATAGGTCATTGTAATGTGGGCCTCAACATTATATTGGTTAAACTCCATGTGTGCACACACATATATGTAATGGTTGATGGATAACTAGGGAGGCAAGTGTATACATTTACCTTAATTTTATTATGTATTAAATATTATTAAAATTTTTAATTTCCCTTGGATTCATCAATTAATATTATGAGTTTGTGTATTTGAAACAATTGTTTTATAGTTTGACAATATATTACAAACCAACATCTAGATTAAAAATGTTTAAATAAAAATCAATATAGTATAACTTTAGAAAAAAATTACATCATTAACAATATAATATACAATAAATCTTAATCATTACAACATTTCCTCAAACATATTGCTTGTCATGACAAATTATACAACATCAAAACATAATATGGGTTGTTTTAGAAAATTAATTCTTCAATCATAAAAATACCTACCTTCAAAAACCAAATGATATCCAAATGCACTTGAAATTTATGTTTTTCAATTCTCATGTTAATATTGTTTAATATAAACTAAATATTTATCAAGTCTCCATTTACAGGGTCATAGAAAAAGCATAACTAAATATATTTTCAAAGTGTGCAAATATACATCCCTTACTTTTTAGAATATAGATATAATTAAAAATCTCAATCTTTGATTTCAAATATTTTATTAAAAATTTCAGATTTTTTAATTAAAATTATAGTTATAGATATATAATTAAAATATCCAATTTAATAATTAATTAATAATATAAATAGAGAATATCTGGATTTTATTGTCTTCCTTATAACATTAAATTCTCTATTTACATAATCATACTAAAAAATAAACCATAATCTCTAAAATGTTTAAGTATAAATAATTCTATCAATAATGAAATCATCACCCTTTTCTAAACTAATGCATACAATATTTGAGTACAACTATACTAACATAACAAAATAAAAATTTTATTATGTAATCAATAAATTTTTTTAACCTTTTTTATAATGAGTGATTTATTCCTCTATCATCTATGTATCATTCAATTCTATTACCTCTTACTGCAACCAAATGCACTATATGGAAAAGCTATTTGTATCACTCAATTCAATTACCTTCTCTTGCAACAAAATGCACTAAATAGAAAAGTTTATAAATGTATTAAATGAAAAAGTTCATAAAATAACCAACAAAATATTCCTATACAAATTTAGCTAACCAAACATTTTCAAAATTTAATATCTTTATTTTTTCTAGCACTCAATTCCATTATTTCTTCATAAAATCAACAAACTAAATATTTTACTAAATAAAATTTTCACAACCCAATTAATAAAATAAACTAGTGTACCCAAAAAACATTTTTCACATGAACAAACACCATTTATACTGCACATAGGAGTGGAAAATATTGTGGAACAAATCCAAAAGTTAACAGTGTGAGACCATTAAGAAAGCCACAAATTATAGTGTGCTAGCCACAAGTATTCCATTCAAAAAAGTAAGTGAGAATTACAAAACTATGCCACTCTAAATCATTCATTGAAATTATCCAGAAGTATTCCATTCTAAAAAAGTGAGTGAGAATTACAGAACTATGCCACTTTAAATAATTCATCGAAATTAAACCTCTAAGCAAATCTGAAGTACAGTTCACTTACAACGGTTGGAATAGAGCTTTAAGCCTGAAAAAAGTCGGGTGAGAGCGCTGCAGGGTCAAGTTCCCAACAGCCACCTCTGGGTATGTTGAAAGCCTGGTTCCCCTTCTGTGTCCGAGCTGGTACCCGGTGTGAGAACCTCATAAAGTTCTTAATTTCCATTGAAACCACTTCACAACTAGTAACACCCCCAAGCTGGTATTGCCTCTGGAAAAGAGTCTTGAATCCATTAACCTTGGAAAGAGGAGCAACACAAAATCCAGTGCCTGGAACAAAATCCCTGAGTATCTCCACCATTTCATAACTATGCCTTATTTTCTTGGGAGTGGATCTATTCCATTTACAAGACCAGTCCCTGTACAGAGCCCAAACATCCCTCTTTCTTGGCAGGATTTTGAGCACTCCCTTGATCCTTTCCCATATCATCACATGAGAAAATACGTTGACATGCTTAATTATGTTGGAATTTCCAAACTTAAAATCCCCACAAGCCATGTAAAAACCAGCTTTCTCCCATCTCATCAGAGCTGGATCGTTATTGTGTTTTGCTTCCAGCCATGTTACCTCAACCTTGAAGGGATCCATGGAATATATCTTTTTAATTCGAGCATAAAACCTAGGCATTCCATCGTCGTCATCATATGCTGCCCAAATCTGGTTTACTTCGAATGATTCCTCGGTTCGATTCTCATCAAAATCATAAAAATCTGCGTCTGGTACACCCATATGGCGACCATGGCCGTCATTGACAAGTTTTCTCTTTCTATCAGGAACAAATGCAGGCCCAGGCCCAGGCCCAGGCCTATCTGTTGTGGGCATCCCACTAAATTTATGCTGGTCACTGCTACAACAATCACTTTCACTTTCCACTGGGCTTGAAGTCTGCGTCTCGTCGCTATCTCCACTATCAGTAGATTCATCACTATCTCCATTATCAGTAGATTCGTCACTGTCTCCATTATCAGTAGATTCATCACTGTCTCCATTATCAGTAGATTCATCATCTGTGGCCTCGAAGGTCTTCTGGGAATCAATAGTATTGCCCAGGTCTCTTCTCTTTTGATCATACATTGCTCTCTTGCTGGTATCCGAAAGCTGTGCCCAAGCTTCTGAAATGAGGTGAAAGGCTCCAGCGGCTCCCACGGAATGGTTCTTATCAGGATGCAGCAGCAGAATCAATTTTCTATACTGTTTTTTAATGACGAAATATTCGGCTGAGGCATCAACCTGTAAAATTCTGTAATAGTCCATCTCTCCATTGGAATCCATATCCTCTGCGGCCAGATAGACGCCTAGAACTAATATGAACTGGTTAATTCCTCCCAGCTCAGGATACAAACGTAGAGCCTTCATTGCAAACTCCATGGCGCCTGCAACGTCATGCAGACTGAACTTTTTTTCTGCAATTTCCTTGGCTCTTGCTGCCTCGTCTCTGTTGCAGTCCATGACAACTTCCAAGCTGTTAAGAAATAAATCCTGGGCGGTTTCGAGGTGAATGGATGAGAGAGGCGTTTCTGAATTCATAGTATAAGGTTGATGGAAAGGAGAGGCAGGACATTGTGATTCCATGAAATCATATATAGGAGTTGTCACCAGAAATCATATATAGGAATTGTGACCAGAAGTTTATAGGACATGGTTTTAAGGTTAATTATTGTTGCGTGCTGAAATGAGGAGATCATTTTAAGAAACACGATGCAAAGAAAAATGATGACGGGAATTATTATTATTATGTCATAAACTTATGGAGACCCAATCGCAAGTAAATACATACACTCATGCTGATGATTTTGTTTACAAATCATGGGAGGATATTTAAAATACAAGGTCCTTTCAAAATGTTCATATAATAATTTGTGTTCATTAATGATATTTAATAATTCAAGGGAGTGGTGTCTACGAAGAGACTATGTTCCACATTCAGGTAGGCAATCCAGAAGGTTAAGCATCAACATCAATGTTTGACTATCCTCTAAGATGATTGCACCATGGAAGTGGTAATCTGTGTAATAAAAAAAAATATGAACTAATGATGCAATTTGATTGATATGAATGAAAAGATGTTCTCCACACTTTATTATGATGGTGAAAATAAATAAATAAATAATATATAGCATAATTTAATTATATTATAATAAATATGTTTTCAAAGTTATAATTATAATTGTTATTATATTACTAGTTTTTTTTTAAATTTTATTGGAGATTAATTATATTATTATAAATGAAATATTTTTGATTTGGTACTTAGAAGTCGGTTTTATTTTGTTAGAAAGTGCTATAACTAATGCAATAGTTAGCTTAGATGTGACGCGTCAATAAAAATGTTATTTAGAGTGCACTTTTTACTTTGTGAAGGTTTCTCCACTATATATACTTTGTCAACTTTTTTGTGATGTGGTTTTTGTTTATAATTGAAAAGTAGAATGAAGCAAAGACAACTCACAAGCATAACTTTTTTGTGATGTGGTTTTTGGTTTATAATTGCAAAGTAGAATGAAGCAAATTCAACTCACAAGCATATCATTGTCGTTGGGTTATTTTGGAAATTCTTTAAAGTAAAGTCCTAACAACACCTCCACACTATGTTGCAAAAATAGATCCATGTCTTGACAATTCCATACTAGTTAAGTATCATCATGTTGTTCCTTTCCCATATTGTCCATGAGAATATCCCTTATTTTGAAATACATCCTAGCCTCACACTTTATAGTTCTTCTAACTTCTCCACACTATGTTACAAAAATAGATCCATGCCTTGACAATTCCATATTAGTTAAGTGTCATCATGTTGTTCCTTTGCTATATTTTCCATGAGAATATCCTTTATTTTGAAATACATCCTAGCCTCACACTCTCTAGTTCTCCTAACTTTTTGTGAAGATGAACTAGGTGATTTTCTAGACCATCTCATAAACCATCATGATACTTGTATTTTTTAAGACATGAACTTCTAGTGCATTGTTTAGGGCCATGACATTACTTTTTAAGGTTTTGATTTCGACTAAGCATCTCACCATGTCTACAAATTATATTTCCAACAAGTTAAAAAAACCTTATACAAAATGAGATAATTCAAATTATGATCTAGCCAAGGATCCCCTTTTTTTCTAGATAGCTCAACTCCATCTCGTGTATAACAAGCCTTAACTTCATGTTAGGGTTAGGATTCTTACATCTTAGAATTTTCTCCTCTTAGGTTTTTTTTGTACTATTATAAAATGTAATGTTAACCTCTTGTCATGATTTCTTTGTAAGTATAGTAGATACACATCTTCTCAAAGTTAGCTATCATTATTCTAGTCATTGTGTATTTCTATGTACATTGTAGTATTTTTCAACATTGGAACTATAATATAAGCCCATCATTTTGGCACAATTTTTTTTCCAAACAAAATTTCTATAAATCTAATTGAAATTTAATTTAATATTGACATCTTCTTTTAAAGAAAAAAACTTTAACTAAAATTTTGTAGAAATTTTTATATATAATGTAATATTTTAATTTGTGCTAGAAATTTATGTCTAAATATTAGTCAATATATAGTTCACTAGAAATTCTAAAGGAAAATCATTAAAAGTGTCAAGATATTTTTATTATAATTCATAATTTTGATTTTTACATGACACAATTGAATATATATATATGTGTGTGTGTGTGTGTGAAATTTATATTGATAATCAAAGGATATTATATTTTTTTACATTTGTAATATAATTTTTCAAAATATTATGATTATCTACTATTAATTTGCCATTTTTTATTATAGTTTATATAATAATATTTTGTTATAATTTATCGTAATTTAACAAAATACAATAAAAACTCAACCATATGTTAAATCAACATATGATAGTTATTCCTTTAAAATTAATATCGATAATTGAAGGATAATATAACTTACCGTAATTTTTATTACAATATAATTTATTGATGATGATGATGATTAATGTCCACTGAGACCACCCACATGGGTGTGGCTCATTGGGGATTCACTTGATATGAAGTCACATGTTGTAAATTGGAGGTCACGAGTTCAAATCACACCCTACTTTACCCATGTCCCATGCTTGCGGGGTGTGTGGGGCACCTAGGGGTATAGTGGTAGCGGGATTGGATCCCTGGACCCTGTGTCACGCGAGTACCAACCCAGTCTCCAGCTGTCGATTCCCCTAGCACAAAAAAAAGGGGCCCACTAGGACCAAGTTTGGTCTATTGGACCTTAAGAAGGTTATTACTTGGTTTGCTTTAAACTTTTGTCCGAATGCTAAAAAAGCTTGGTAAGAACATTTCCAAGATCACCATAGTTTTGGCAATTTAGGAGGTTAGCAAGGTTTGTATTGTAGAAAATACAATGAAACTCATATCTAATGTGGGTGTAAGAAGGGCACTCTAAGAGAAAGTGATTTTCATCATCAATTATCATAGACTCGCAAAGATGGAAAACCCTTTCAGCCCACGGAGTTTTGGAAATAGACCAACGCCTTGTTTTTCTATGAAGCTCATGGGAGTTCATTCTAATCTCGACCATATTAATTTTTTTCTTTGAACTAGTTACTATCGAGAGATATTTCTGATCTTCTAAATTAGGGTTAATGACCTCGTTATAGTATCTTATTGTTCTCTTAACCACTAAATTTTCCTCGCACCACAATTTCTCTTAAAATTAAAGGTAATAATATTTTTGACATTATCAATATTCTGTAAAGTGTCATTTTCATCAATGCCCCAATGGTCTAACCAAGCCATCATATCTTTACACCAACTCTGCTTGAGGTGTAGTTGGTTTTGAATTGAATTTAAAGAAATTGTAGGAAGTCTCTCGTTTCCCATGTTATTTATCTTGTGATTGAATATCAGGTAACTAGTCATAGCCATGCTCTCGATTGGGGAAAGACCCACTTCTATGACGAGAATAGGATAAGGCTTATTGCTTTTAATTTTGAGGTTATAAGTTATAAAGCGCTTATGGATTTGCTCAATCTTTCTCCAAGGTTCTCTAGAAATGGTGCACCCCCATACTTCACAACCGTATAAGATAAAAGCGATGAAAATGGTTTCGAAGAGGAACTTTTTTTTATCCCACATGACCGGGTTGGTTGATTTACAATTATTTTCAAGACCAAAATATGCTTTCCATCCTCCATTAATCCTTTTCTCAATTCTATGGTTCCAATTGAGCTTATGATGAATATCAATTCCAAAATATTTGTAAGAAGTCACTTCCTGGACAGTTTACTGTTATCATAAATAAAATTTGCGTAGGTGTCTTTCTTAGATTTTATAATCATAACTTTTGTCTTGTCAGTGTTAACAATCATACCCATGTTAGAGAAGAAATCTTTAAGAATTATTAATTGTTTATCAAGATCAAAGGGACACCTTGCCATAAGAATAATATCATCAACATAAAGAAGGAGGATGATAACTATCCTAGATAAGATCGTGCCGGCACAACCTACTTCTTCTAAACATCTTTCTAGTTTATCGTTGTAAATGCCAAAAAGGGTAGGGGAGAGGGGGGAACCTCGCTTAACTCCAATATTACAGTTTATATACATTGACCAACCCTTATCATTCTTAAAGTTGGAAATGACCTTTTCGTATAACCTTATCGTGATAGCTCTCAACTCAAAAGGAACAATTAAGCTCCTCTACCCTATTCCACAGGTTATTTCTAGGCATTGTATCAAAAGCTTTCCTAAAGTACACAAAGCAACAAAAAAGGTCGGAATTATTATTACGACATTCCTCTGCAATGATCCTAAGTGTAACGAGGTGGTCTGTGGTTGAATGATTCCTTCTATAATCTGCTTGTCCTTTAGCCCGCTTACCTTCCATTTCTAGCCATTCGTTGATCTTCTTTTCTAAGATAATACCGTATAACATGGCTAGGAAAGGGCTAATCATAATGGTCCGATAATCATAGGGGTTATTTTTATCGCCACTTTTGAAAATAGGAATAATTAGGATCTGAGTCCAAGGTGTACGGAACCCTTTCTTGACCGCTAGATTAAAGAGTTTGTGGATGTGCAAGATGAGGACATGCCCCCCATTTTTTAAGATTTCTGCTTGGTAGCCTTCAATGTCTTTGTATTTTCCATTTTCTAAATGCTTAACCCTGAAATCTATGTCTTCTAATGAGAAAAATTCTTTCATTGTAAGAAGGGTTTGAATGTTACCTCTAATATCCGAGGATTCGTAAATCTTTTCAATATAGGAATTCCAATCTTTTAAAGCAATCTTATTATCTTCTTTTGTTTTGCGAGTTAGAATTTGCCTCCAGAATTTCTTAGGAGCCACCTTGGAGAAGTGTAAGAGATTTTCATGTTGTTTACTAATAGTGTTTTTTTTCTTTTAACTAGGGTTTTGTAGTGATTTATCTTGTCCATTTTTATCGATTCTACAGTAGCTTTGCTTAATTCTTACACTCTTGATCATACCAAGGGTTGGTTCTACTATCTCTCTTTTTAACTAAGACTTCAATAGAGAACTTGCTTATGGACGATGAGAGGGTTGTAGTAAGATTATGGTACAGGTTTTCTATATTCTCCATACTAGATAAAGGAAACAAATATTTTTTAAATCATGGAGAAAAAGATCGGTTTATTTTGATCGAAGATCGGGTGCTTTTGGAAATGATAGTTTTCCTCTTTGACATCGCTATGCATGGCTATATTGAGAGTTATAATTAAAGGCATATGATCAGAGTCAGGCTCATCGTCGTTCAAGATGTCGAAATCTATTAACTTGTTGCATAAAGGGATATCAGAAATAACATAATCTACCACACTACTACCAAGCCCATGAATACAAGTCATCCGACTAGAATTTGGCCATTTTGTTAGTCTGTTGCAAATGATAAGATCTCGAGTAATACAAAAAATGACCAGCTCAAAACTGAATAAATTTTCACCTAAATCTTCATAACTTCATTTGTACCTATTAGCTCACTCAAGGTCTTCATCTAACCAAAGAGGATTAGGATTGGAATAATTTCTTAAAAGAATAGCTTGGTTACTCGAAGTTTGGGCATTGAAGTCACCCATCAAAATGATATTTTCTTCCTTCCTTAGACTAGAAATATCATGTTCTAGACCATTATAAGGACAATTTTTATCTAAATTGCTTTTTTATAGAAGTTAGAATTAATAGGGGCAAAACAACAAATGACTATGTAGGTATTTTCATCATTAATGTCCATGATATCTATCCAAATAAATTTGTTGTAAGGGTCTTTCTTATCAATCCTACCATGAGGGGACGTGGAGGGGATGTGGAGGGGACATGTTCTTCCTAATGTAACAGGCTATTCCCCCAATGCCTTTATGACATGAACGTTTATTCCATATCGACCAAAGAACATATCTGTCTATATAATAGTATGCTCATATAATATTAATTTATTATCTTGTGTCATAATAATGTAATTATTCCATCTTAATTTTTTCATTTTGATTTAATTTCTCAAAAAAAAATTGATGATCAACCTAACATATGAGAGAAAATATAAGTATAACCATATTATATTTCCTTATTATAACATATGAACCAATTTTTTTATGGATCATAACCCACACCATGGAAAAGGAGACATAACATGTGTAGTGGAGTATATTAATTATGTAATGGTAAGTAAAACTAAATAATTCTTTAAAAGAAAACATTTATAGTGTAATTTGAAATCCAAAAGGTATATCTTCAAATCAAATCATTATTCACAATTTTCATTATTTATGTCAATTTAGTTGAATTTGTGGGAATATTGATGTTCTCAAACATTCATATATATATATATATATATATAATAACAAACCATATTTTCATATTTTCTTATTTAAAGTAGTTAGATGAAAGAAAATTGATTATAATGACTTTCCTACACATATGACTTATTTTCATTTGTTAAAAATATAGTTAAGTCAATTGAAAATCATTTTTTATCTTCATCTCTTCTTAGATCTATTTACTTTTTCAAACCACTTATTCTTGATTAGTATTGGTTTAAATAATTCACTATAATCTATCTCAAAATTTATTTATTGTATAGATCTCACATATTGCAATTCACTATAGATAACATCGTATCTATTCACTATAAATAACGACAGATTTATTAAAATGCTATTTAAACTTCATAATATGATGTATTTTGTGTCTCATTCACATTTAAAATGCTATTTAAACTCCATAATATGGTGTATTTTGTGTTGAAGGTGCATTCACCTTCAACACGATCCAAGAATGATGGTCACACATACATTGTACAAGAATATGTTATTTATTTTAAAAGAATTTCAAATATATATAATTTGAGTGATCACATGATTATGAATGAAAAATAATAATATATTTATATTTAATTAGATAAGTAGATAACATTACAAGATAGATATTTTAATAATTAAAATATAAATATTCATTTTATAATTTAAAATTTAATAATTATTTAAATAAAATAGTTAAATATATATAGTATATTTTTATATATATAAAACATAAACATTAGTTTTAGTGTGATTTTTAAAAATGTGAATTTTTCACTTTAAAAACACCAATGTTAATATCTTTAAAAAAAGTTTATCCTGAAGTTAATCTAAATTTATTGTAATGGTTATTGACTACCATCTACTCAAGATACTTAGTGCATATATACATATCCTTTTCTTACGTGTTATTATCCCTTTCAAGGTAGGGATATAATTTAAGTTATAAAGTCAAACCTTTTTTTTAACATACATTAGTTTAGTTTTTAAAACACAAAATTTGCATAATTATAATATTAAACTTAATATTTTGAAAAATTAAAACAATTTCAAGAATTTTTAAAATACAACAAATTGATTTTATTATTGATCAAATACAATTCTGATGCGACATGAAATTTCTACAGGAATGGTTTTAATTATCAAAATTTAAAAACAAATAAAAATTATTTATAAAATTAAAATTCTGAAAAACGCCACCTGTTATCTAGTAGGCTACTATGACAACAAGCAAGTACAATGCTTCCGTCATTGCTCTGCCTCACACCCAGTCGATTGCTCTAGCACCATTTCCTACCCTCTCCTCATTTGTGTTAATTTCTTTAACTCCAAGGATAAAGAAATTACCATAAGAACCAATAGTAAAAACATAGGCCGTTGTTCTTTATAAATGGTAGGATACATAACGATTAGATAAAATACACCATTTGTCTAGAAACCACTTGTAAACAAGTACTATGAAAAGTTGATAGCCACACATAATCTTTGTTTAATACAATGATCACATTGTGTACCCACAAATATTTAAAAGTTGTCCCAATGCTTTCTCTCAAATCATACAATACTCAATACAAGATTGAACTGCCAAATTGAATGAGATAACCAAACCACAACGTTACTCTCAATTAGATTTATCTCATTTTTAAAGTCTTTCTTATTGAAATAGATAAGCAAAAACTTGATAAGAAAAATATAATTTAATATATAATTTATAAATACACAAATAGATATAATTGTTAAAAAAAATCATCTTTTTGGTTAAAGAAAAGCTTCATTCCCATTAAAAAAAAGCTATATAACTTGATCATGAACCTCAACTAATGCTTATATGGTAATGCCACTTGATATGTGTGCCACATTTATTCCTTAAAACCACCCTAGCTGTATGCCAAGGTAGGGGTACTCTCCTCCTTTGACCAATTATATATTAAAATATACCCTTAAAACAAGAAGAATAAGAATTATTTATATGAGATAGATGTAAGCACTTTCATACGAAAATGTATGAATATCTCTATGCATCATTATACATTTAAACATGGGGTTGGAGAAACATATCATCATCCAATGCTTGAAAAATATTTTGCAACAAAAAAATGTATTCCATAATTTCCTAGCCCGATAGAGGATAAGATGGGATAGCATAAATTGTTATATCGATGTCCAAACATATCATTATCTAAAACTTTATTAAAGATTTTAGCATAATAAAGGCAAAGATAAGATAGCATAACTTGTTATATTGATGTGTAAAATTTTACTCCGTTTTTAATTTTAATCGAACATTATTATTATTCAAAATTAAAACAACATGTCAATTAAATTGTAGATTGAGTAATTAAGAGAATTCATTATTAGTCTCTTCATCCAAATACAAATCTTTCTAAAAACATATTATAATCCTTATACACAAACTATGTTGTAATGATTCAAAGGAAATGAATTCTATGTATTTTTACTAATCTTTCTAAAAACATATTATAACCCTTATACACAAACAGTAATGATTCAAATGAAATGAATTCTATGTATTCTTACTATAATCATATCGTGGGACATTAATTCTATGTATTTTTACTATAATCGTAACTATGCAAACAAAAGATTTCAATTACTTAAACTTCAACACAAATAATTAATAGTTAAAAAAATTTTAAATAAAATTTAAAATAGGAAAATATTATGAAATATGTATACTAAAAAATGCTTAAAAATACATGACAAAATATTTTTAATAAATAATATAAAAAAATTAGTGCTATGACTCTCATAATTTGTTGAACCTTCAATCTCTATTTATCCTTCTTAGCACTATAGAGATGTTTTTACTAGGAGTCCACTAATCATTTCGATTAGTCTAGTACCAACCTAGTTATAAAAAAAGGGGGAACTCTACTTTTCTAGTTTTTTTTACTCCGTTTTTACCTCCCTATTTTTTCGTTCCATTTTTCCCTTTGCACGTGACTATTCAGTTGGATTTTTCAGAGGATTCTCATTGTCTCTAGTTATCGGTTGATTTTTGAGGGGATGTTGCTACCTACCAGTTTTCTCATTCACTGATGTCACTTCCAAGGGCTTCGAATGATGGGATGGGTCTCTTCCCTACTCCCTTGTCAGAGGGTGGTCCTATGGACTCAAAGAGGGTTTCGTTGGGACCTTTCTCTTGTTCCTATGATCTTTTCCGGATAAACTCGAATATTTTGCTAGAATGTGCTAACCTTACAAAGGGGAAACCATTATCTAGTCAGGTGGTTTCAACCTCATCCCTAGTCGCAGAGGGGATTGATGTTTCAGAGCTTAAGCCTGATGCCTGTAGTGAGTTGGATAGTTCAGATCTCGTTCTACGTAATCCATTGACTGTGTTAGAGCTCACAGACGATGGTTCCTCAAGATGGAAAAGGTTAAAATGGGTAAACCTTCATGTGTGTTGGGAAGGGGCGTTACCTTTGATACGGTGTTAGGGATGTCTAAATGTACCCTGTTGGGGCGCTTCGAATATATTCAACTCTCATGACCTGAAATTATTGAGTGGATGGGAAAGTTCTGGAAACCTATTATCCATTAAATCCCTCGAGTAAATGAGCTGAGCATTGGGTGGTTCAGTTTTCATTTTCTGAATGAGGAGAGTCTTCACCAGGTTGAGAATCGTTTTTGGGTCATCGGGCATGGTTCCTTATTCTTCTCCAGGTGGCATTCTGGGTTCAACCCTAAGACCGAAAAATCGGTTAAACATCACTTGTGGGTTATCTTATGTTACTTCCCCCTACAATGTTGGTCCTTCGGGGGTTTTATGTCGGTTGCTAATGCCCTTCGATGGTTCATCTTAGTCGAAGAAGCTACTCTTCTTGCTACTGACAGGCGGGCACCTCGTATTCTAGTGGAGATGGCGATCTCTCAAGGCCTTCCTAAGGAGATAGATGTCCATTGGAATGAGGGGTTTTTCACCCAGCAACTGGATTACTGGCGAGTCCCATTCCAGTGTTTTAAGTGTCATCGAACCGACCATATCAGGGAAGCCTGCCCGGAGCGTTTTGTTGGTCATCGGGAGGATGCTCATGTTTATTCTGTTGAGTCCTCACCTTCTAAGGACTCGGAAACTCTGGCTCCTCCTTTGATTCCATTGGATTACGCATCGGTAGTCGAATTCATGGGTAATTTCAAAGACTCCATCTCAGTTTTGAAAAGTTTATTTCATTTGAGGAGTTAAAGATATTATTGTTGGACGTTTTAGTTGATGACCCTGCTCCATCTTGTCATTTGGAGGCTACTGGTCCGATTGATTCTGTCATTGTGGGGGATTCTTTGGTATTTGTTGAGCCTTATGTTGAACCCCCTCCTGCTCCATATCTACCCCCTTTAGGGTTGGGGGTTTCCTTGGCCTCCTCGCCTGCGACTGCAGACCAAGGGTCTACCCTTTCTACCACTTTTCCTAGCTAGTTTTCTTAGGTTTTCCTCCCCTTGAGGGTAGGATTTTGCAAAATCAAATATTGTTGGTCTTCTCAGGCAAAACCTGTAAGTGACGATATCATACCTATTTCTTATATTCGCTCACAAAACATTAATACTAGGAAGAAGAAAGGAAAATATTTTAAGTCTGGTAGTCCTCCTTTTTGTTCTGATGAGAGTCCCCTTTCTTTTGTGAACCCTAATTTATCTGACATCACTTATGTAGGCCGTGTACTTACTTGCAGGTATCTAGACAAGTCTTACCTTGAGGTCCTTAGAGAAAATTTACCTCGGGATGTAGTTACCCAATGATACTGCCAACCCTAAATATTAGAGGGTTTGGCAGTGTTCCCAAAGGAACTTCCGTTAAATGTTTCGTCCAGTCCATCAAACCTGATCTCATTCTCCTTCAAGAAACCATGGTTCCCTCTCAGCAAGCTTGTGAAGTTTTCCTAAAACTTTTCCCATCCTGGTATTGTTGTGCTTGTGATTCTTTCAATCTATCGAGGGGCCTCTTGTCGGCCTGGAATCCTCTTTCTTCTCATTTCACATCCTTCCCTATTGATGGCAACATTCTCCTGGAAGGCAAGTTCAAATATCTGAATCATGTGGTCTGTGTTCTAAATATCTATGGACCTTACAACCACAAGAAGGCGTTATGGGATAATTTTTTTTCGTTGAGTTATCTAAATTACCACTCTCTGATCCTTGCAGGGGATATGGATCTCACACTTTCATATTTGGAAACTTGGGGCTCGAGTAGGTAGGAGGACCCTTTATCTTGTTATTCCAGGGACTCTTTTGAAGCTGCTAAGCTTATTGATGTTGCTCCCGTGGTGCTCGTTCCCATGTGGAGCAATAGTAGGACTGGAAAAAATGGTTGTGAAAAAAGAATTGATCGGTTTCTCTATCTAAAGAATTTAGTTATTGTTTTGGAAAGTATAGATCATGGTCTATCTCTGTCGGTATCTCCGATCATGAACATGTTTTTCTGGAGTTCGATTTGAATGTTCCTAAGAAGAGCTATCCATTTAAGTTTAATCATCATTGGCTTCAAGATGAATATTTTTGTACTTTGGTCCGAGAAAAGTGGTTGGAATATTCTTTGGAGCCTCATCATTCTACAACTTTGGTGTTTCTTTATAAACTCAAAATGTTGAAGTTTGATGCCATACGTTCACATAAAGAGAAGACGGACAGGTTACAAGCTGATTTAGTCTCTATAGAGTAGCAGTTATACTCTTTGGGGAAGGATGTGGATGTTTTTCTTTCTGTTGATACAAAGAGTCACCGGACTCTTTTAGAATCTACGAGGCATAATATTTTGCTTCAAGAAGAAGGAGCATGGTGCCTGAAGATCAAGTATCTCTAGATCCAATGCGGTGATAAAAATACCAAATTTTTTCAAAATTTTGTGAGTGTGAGAAGAAATACCAATTCCATCTGGGAATTATCGGGCACAAATGGTCAACTTTTGACAAATCAGTCCTCTTTGGAACTGGTTGTGGTTGAGATTTTTAAGGATGTTTATACTATGGAAGATTGGGATACCTCAGTCGATCAATTAAGGGTGGTTGAAAAATACCCTCGCATCTTTCTTGAGTTGGAAGGGAGTGTTATTTTTTCTAATGTTACGCTAGAGGAAATTTGTTCTGTCCTTGAACAGTTTGATAAGGTTGAGAGCCTCGGTCTGGATGGTTGGACCGTTGAGTTCTACATCCACTTTTTCGATTTAGTGGGAGACGAGCTACTCAAAGCTGTGGAAGAGTCAAGGATAAAGGGGGTGGTTCTAGAAAATATTCACTCTACTTTCATTATACTTATTCAAAAAAAGGAAAAACCTTCTTGTTTCAACGATTATTGTCCTATCTCGCTCTGTAATATTGTCTACAAGATTATAACAAAGATCATATCTAACAAGATCAAACCATTCTTAGATATGAGCCTTTCGAAGGATCAATTCGGATTTCTATCAAACTGGAAGATTCTTGACGCCATAGGGGTTTCACAGGAATGTACTCATTCTATCAAACATAAGAAATGGAAAGCCATTATTTTGAAAATGGACCTTATGAATGCCTACGATCGGGTGGACTGGAATTTTTTGAGATTTATCCTGCTGCAATCTTGTTTACCTTATGAAGCTACGAATTGGATTCTTGGTTACGTCACTAGTGCAAACTTTTCAGTATTGGTGAATGGACACCCTTTTTCCTTCTTTAAGGGGGATCGAGGGTTAAGGCAAGGTTGTCCGCTTTCTCCATTACTATTTCTGATGGTTATCGAGGGTCTTAGCCTCCTCCTGAATCTTGTAAAAGAGGAGAAACAATTCTTGGGAATCAATCTTTCCTCTGGGATTTCCATATCTCATTTGTTGTTCGTGGATGATGTTTTAATTTTTGGACGGGGCTCTATGCAGGATTGGCACTACTTCTCGGATATTTTGACGCTTTTTTCAAAGCTGCTGGTATGAAAGTCGGCCCCCATAAGTCAACATTGTTTATGAGCTCCGATTTGGAACTTGACTTATTTTTACGCCATAAGTTGGAATCTCTTTTCCCATTTCAGTGGCAACTCTTACAGGAAGGTGTGAAATATATTGGTTTTGTTCTCAAGCCAAATTGCTACACTACTTCTGACTAGTTCTGGTTGGTTCGACGCATTGAGAAGAAAATCAACACCTGGGCTTATCGTTTCCTATCTTTAGGTGGTAGGTTACTATTGATCAACTCGGTCCTTCAGGGTATTCCTCTGTTCTGGATGTCTTTGGCTATGGTGCCATGGTCTATTTTGGAAGTTATAAGGAAACATATGTATCAGGTTCTACGGGATGGGAATATCACCCATTCAAGAACGCATCTAGCGGCCTAGAAGAATATTTCCTTGCCAAAGTACCTAGGTGGCTAGGGCTTAAAACACTTATGCTAGTTTGTGGATGCCCTAGGGGGAAATTCACTCTGGCGCGCTCTCCTCAGTGACAATTTATGGAGTGTTATCATACGAAAGAAATATTTAAGATCGAATCTGCCCTTTATTTGGATTCGTAACACACTTGCCATTAGTCTATCTACATCTTCCATCTGGAGAGGACTCTATAAATCTCTTCCTATCTTGAAAAAACACCTATGTGGGGATGTTGGTCATGGAATTTGGGCATATAATGGTATTGATCTAATTATTGATTTGCAGGAAGATTTCTCTCTTTCACCAATGTTATTAAAAACTCTTCACTCAAGGAAGGTTGAGGTACTTTCTCAGGTTTACATTGGTTGTACCGGAGGTGATGGTTCTAAGGCTTGACTCCATTCTGAAGAGCTGGGTCTTGTTGGTAGCGAGGCCATTGAGTGGCAGAGTTATGTTTCTAGGCTCTCGGAAGCTGGCATTCGTTTGAAGGAGGAGTCCAATCGTCTTGTCTGCGATTGGAAGGATTCCAATAGTGTTATTTCAGACAACCATGCATATGATTTTTTGGTTATGGAACAGGTGGAGAAGATACCTTGTTGGTGGTTTACCAATATTTGGAAATGGAACATCCCCCTAAAGTTAAGTTATTTTATCTGGCTATGTATGGAAGATAAGGTCCTTACTTGGGACAACCTTGTGAAACATGGTTTCATAGGTCCAGGTTTTTATATCCTCTGCGCAAATGCAGTAGAATCTGTGTCTCATCTTTTTGTGCATTGTGCTTTCATAAATACTGTTTGGAAATCCTGCCAAGGCATATTGCACATAAATGAAGTATGGAATCACGGTACCTTCTAGGAATGTATGAAATGTTGATTTCTCATAAAGCCAAGATATCGTTAGATCCCGCTGTTTGTTATCTGGGAGGTATGGAAACAACGAAACTACTCTATTTTTTAAGGAAGCAAGACTTGTCCTTGCAGGGCTGCGACTAAGGCTATCTCTTTTTTTAAGGAGTTCAATAGATGGAAGAATAAATCCAATTCTCGTGTACTTATCCCTCCTTGTTTTGATACTTCTTTCTCGATTGGCTATTTTTATGGGGCACATCGAAATGGCTTATGCGGGGCTGGCATAGTGTTACATATCTGTATGGGACACTATATTTTTCTCTGGATGAGTGTTGGCTTGTGTACAAACACTCGGGCGAAGTTGCTTTCCCTTTGGGGTCTTTTGTGGATTGCTAGGAAGAAAGGTCTTCCTCAGTTACAAGTGGCGGGTTACTCGCAGGTTATCATCCATTGGATTGCTGGAAAATCCTCCTTGAACATCCTTCATCTTAGTCAGTGGATGTCCAGAATTTTAGAGTTAAATGAGGCCTTTGAGCATCTCACTTTTACTCATATCTTCTGGGACTTTAATAAGGAGGTTGATCGGTTATCAAAGCTGGTTGTAGGACAGATGGATGGCTTCCTTCACTTCGAAGAGTTTGTGGATCACGTCTCTATTGATGTTAGATCCTACCATCTTTTCTAGATCAGGCCTTGATGTGCATTGGTATGGGTTGGACAATACTTTCCGGGTGATGTAATATGTTATTTTCTATTCTCTTTTGGGAAAGGATATTTTGGCACACTTGGGGTATATGGTTTTTCTGCACCTACTAGAGATTGTACATCTGAAAACTCTAAAATTTTGGGATTTTGTACTATATTAGCATACTTTATATTAGTCAACACACTATATAAACACTTGATATAACTTTGATTCCTTAAGAGTAACAAGTTACGTTTTTTTAAGCTAGAAAAAAAATCAAAACATTGAAAACAGAAAATACAATAAATTGATAAACGTATATAAATTAAAATATAATTTTTTAATTCTTTCTCAACAAAAGTGTATAGATTAAAATATAATTTTCTTAACTCTTTCTAGCTTGCAATGAAGATATACATTAATGCTATAAAAAAAGCTATAATATAATAAATTGACAATAAACTCTCAAAGAGTGTATACATTAAGCTATAATTTTTTACTCTTTCTGGCCTACAACGAAGATATATACAGATTTCAAGCCCTCACTAGCTTACAAGTATTATCATTAATCCCTCATGTCCTAGGTTGTGATTTCATTATATGTTGAGGCCTCTCATACACATTTGTTATCAAATAATTGGCATGCCCTAAGATAATATTTCATTTATTTTATATTAGAGTCGTGCTCCTCAAGTCAAACGCCCATTACATGAAAATTGTTAATGCTAAATGAATTTTCACCATAATATAACTGCTGAAAAATGGTGCTATGAGGTACGCCATTGCGCCAACCGTTTAATAAACATTTTAATTAAAAATACACTTTAATATTTTATTTAGGAGCTCGGGTAGATAGTAACCACACACCGTTGATCAACCTCCGGTAGGGATAGAATATTGCCTTTATGCAATTATTATATTTCTTCTCATGACACAATAATTAGTATTATTTTACTTTCTTTTGGTTGTAAGAACCAAAAACAAAAATGTGTTTTTTATTTAGAATGTGTGTTGCCAATATTTTGGTATTATTGGATCTCAAAGATGGTCTAGCTACTAACAAAAAACATTATTCTACACAAATATGGTTTAAAGCATGTTTAGGCCCTAGATTACCAAGGAATACCCTTCAAATGTAGTAGATGTTATATATATGGACATTTGGTAGCGGATTGTTCTTTAAACTTTAGGTGAAAAGTATGGGTTCAAAAAGAGAATATTCTTCAATTTCAAGATTCAAAATCAATAGACACAAAAGATCAACTTAATAAACTAGATGAGAATTTAAAGGATATGGATTTATCAGATAAAGAAGACATAGAGAAAGATTTCTTAGTATTGAATGGAATCGAACCCTAGAACATGAATATTGATCTGGAAAAGGAATCTGCTATGGATCATGATGTATGAACTATGTTGGAAGAATCCCACAAAATTATCTCTCTGACACAAAGAAACCAGTCCTTTAAAGAAGATTCAGGTATGCTCCCAATTTCAACCCCTATACGCTTGGGTTAGACTTTTGATTAGAGTCCATTTCTATTAAAATATTTTTTTGGTTCTTCTTGTATGGTTCCAATTTTGATTTCAAACCAAGGTAATAGATCCTTAAAATATTTTATTGAACCTTCTTTCGATACTACAAAGGCTAATTTGGGAGGGGATTATAGGCTAAAACTTAAATCATACCAAGGTGGAGAGAGGAATTTCTCTTCTTTTCAGAAAAAAGACATAGCTTAGGTATGAATCTCGATTCACATAAATCTTATACTAAGGGCAAGAGATTTCTCTTTCAAAAAACTCAGGAAAAAGCTTTGGTCGATGTAGCCATGGGTACACAAAAATCTATTAGTGGGACACCTAAAGCAGTGGGTTCCCAATCAATAGTTACCTAATGCTTTTATGCTCCCTAAATTGTAGCAGGATTCCTAAACCCTAAAAAAATCTAGCCATTCGAAGATTGATTGAAGCTAATAAGCCTGACGTAATATTGCTATAAGAGGCAATGACTAAAGGTGGGAAAATGGTAAAGGAATTAAAAATTTTGTTAGAAGATTGGAAATTTTTCTTCTTAGATGAAAAAGGAAGGTCTGGTGGACTGATAATGGGTTGGAGATCCAAATATCTAGTGCTGACTTACTCTTGGTCTATGGATTCAGTTTTCGGCACTGGTCTGATCCAAATTGATTTGGTATTTTGAAGCTCAAACGATAAGAAGTTTGTTGATTTTCATATTCATAATTTGACATAAAATGTCTTCATCACAAACATATGGTTCGATAAGAAGTTTCTTGATTTTCATATTCATAATTTCACATAAAATGTCTTCATCACAAACATATGGTTCAAAGTATTATTGTTTTGTAATCGTGTGTTTTATTAAGTGAAGATCTGCCATTGTTTTTATTTTTTGCCTTTTTGCATTATTTCAATATTATTGAAAGTTATCATTTAAAAATGTTATTTGTATATTTATCAAAATTTTAGGTTTTCTAATACTAAAATAATTTTTCAATAATAATGTTTAAAATGTATATATTTTATAGATTATTATAAATAGTTCCTAAATAACTATGTTTATTTAAAAAGTAAACCTTACATTCCTTTTTTTTATCATTTAAACATGTTATTTATATAGTTGGATTTTTTTTCCTTCAAATCTATATAAAATTTTAATAATATTTTAATGAATACGCGTATTTAAATATGTTTTTTTTACAAATATATATAAACCGTTAATGCCATTTTAATTGATATGCATATTTCTTAAGCCAAAATATGTGTACTTTTAAATATCTAACCCTTATCATTTCAACATTAATAATTAATACAAGGAGAAACTTGGTATGTTTAATGTAATATTTAATTTTCATTTAAAATTATATGAAAATTTGTAATGTCTCCAAATTTTTGCTAAGGACAACTCTATTGGATTAGGGATGCAATGACCTAAGTTACTTGGTAAAGTTGTGATAAATTATTAAGGTGGTGGCATGGGTCACAAAGTTGTATAGTATAATGTCCAATAATTGTCAATGATGCAACATTAGGAAAAATTGGACAAGGAGGGTGCACAAGGAGGTTGAGTTGGGCCCCACAAGAGTTGTAACTCTCTCAAATTAAAATTCTAAGATGGCATTGGACACAATTGGTCAAGGAGGTCATATTAGTGGAGGAATGAATCCAAATATGTGGTGTAACTCTCATCCAAGGTGGAAGGAATCCAATCATGGAGGCATCTCATGGCTTGTAACTCCTCGAGCTAAATATAACAAAACTATGACAACCTATGACATATATTATAACATCCCCTCCCATAGACCCAATTCCTGGAAGGGAACATGATGCCAAGTTCTGGGCTTTCACATAATCTCAACCCATTCATTAGAATCATATCAATAAAACATTTGTGTGCAAATGCAAAATAAATGAAACATGCAAAGCGGAGTTAAACTACATCATCCACACACACCAATCATATGATTTCAACATATTAAAAACAACCATCAAATTATAACATTTCAGAAGTAAAACACATAGGCAAAGGAACGCTTATCTTTATAGTGAAATGGTCCCAAGCAACTAGCTATGTCGCTGCAACGTTCCACCCAACCATAGGCCAGTTGTGTTCACCAATTCTCTCAACACAACTGCCACCCCTGAGCTCGCCATGATTCTTACAAGGAAAATGAGACATTCAAGATCATACACAGCCAATTAATCATTTCATCTGAGCCAAGCCAGTCCACAGCTGGGTTTATCAGGCTACATTTGAACCTTGGATGCTTGCACTCAAGCTCAAGCCAAAACAATGGATACCCATCTCGACCACAACCCTCTCTTACACACAGCAAACTCAAAAACTGGGCATGGATACACATTTCCAACAATGGGATTTACAAACAAGATGGCCATGGGTTTTCCCCAAATCGTGGCTCACCCAAAAAGAACTGTGGGAAGGGAAATCCGTCCCCAAGGATAAACCCAATTTCTTCCACAAGTTATGAGTGTTTCAAATGGCCAAAATAGCCTCATTGTAACCCAAAATCGAACTGTTCTCTTCCCCATTAGTAACCAAAACAAAAATGCCCTTCCCAGCTTGATAGATGAAGGAAAACACAGGAAATCCATGGAGAAAAACGCCCATGTAGCTCCAAACTCGTGGGAGAGAAAATATGATTCATGGGTAATGTCTTGGGGAGCAATTCATGGCTCTTTTCTTGCCAAGGAAGCTAAACACGTTTTTCCATGAAGGGTGGCTTGCCTATACTCGAATTTGGACAACCATACCTCCCATTCCCCAATGCATTAACTACCTCAACCAACTCTTGGGAGAAATCAATGATTGGGTATGAAAGTCAACATGGATAGTTGAGGGTTTGATTGGTTCTCTCATTGACACTTGGCTTGACTTGATTGGCTTCAAGGGTTTGAATGTTTTCCCTCCCAATTCCTTGTAAAATCAAGCCCCTGTCTCTTGTTGCATTGCATAGCTAGTTGTGGGTATTTTATTAAAATGCATACTTACATGATATTCACAATTCCACTGTTCCTGGCTAGCATGCAAACCATATGCATCAATAAATTGATGGTGGGGCCTTGGCCTTGAGCTCCTCACCATGATTTTATGACAATATTACATCATTTGCATTTTAATGGAATAGGGTCAAGATGGGGATGTTACATATATGACAACTTATGAAAGCCTCTCACATGTTGCAGGTCCTAAATTTAGCCAAGGAGGGTGCTATAGGAGAGGGGTGGGCCCACATGCTAGTGTAACTTCCCCAAAATCAAGCTAAGCCTCTCTTTCAAATTTCCAAGGTATATGAAGTTATTATTTGACCAGATAAAATTATACAGGAAGTAAATGAGTCCCAAGGTGTCATTCTGTCATAAAAATAACATTTATTAATATTTTATTAAATATTTGTGAGAGAGTTCCAGAATGAGAGGGAAATGTTCCGTGAAGATTTATAAAAAGGATGAAGACACCAGTGAGAGGGATTTTTGTAATTGTTGAATTTTGATATTAGAGATCTCTTATGGCTTTTCATAGCTTGGTAGATGTGCCCCTTGCATTTGTGATTGGTTTCAGTGGTGAAATATTCCACCGTAGCTAGTAGAAAGGAGGAGGTCACCTAGATCTCTTCATTGTGCTTCATCGAAATTGATTGAGAGGGGAAATCACTTTCATATTTCTCTACAAAGATGTATTGCAGGATTTTATGTTCATTTATGGTAGTGGGTTTGAACTATTGAAGGTGTATTCATGTTCTAGTCAGTAGTGTTAGGATATTCCTATACTCCATCCTAGTCCTTCTAACATTTCTGACATTTTCAGTCCTGCATGCAAAATTAGGGTTTTGCATGCAATTAGGGTTTTGCATGCAATTAGGGTTTGCATGCAATTAGGGTTTGCAGCACCAGCACCTAGCCCTTGCCAAACTAGCCCCAGGAGCTTCTCTCGGATCATTCTTAGCTCTCCTAGAGCTTAGTGCGCCCTCTTTTCAGTTATTGCATGATAAGGGCGCCCTTCTTCACCTACCAGTCCAGTTTAGTTCAGTTATCTTCAGTTCTTCCTTGATTTAAGGATTAACTGACTCCTAACTGACCTTATCACTCTTTTGGACCTCCAGTGTGACTAGATAGACTGTTTTGACTCTAGTTAGCTCCATGAGCGCCCCCCCACTGAGTCTCCTTCACTATATCAGTGCTTCCATGTGCCAGTTACACCAACCACACTCAGTTAGACTCAGTTTGACTCCCGGTTGATCACTACTTGTGCATTGATGACTTCACCGATGATGAGATAGACTCCTAGTTTGGCACTGATGACTCTCCACTGATTATGGATCTGTGCATGAAGGATAATTCGAATTACACCTAGTGAATTCGAATCCTCATACTCAGCATTGTATATTTACCCGGTTACTATTCTGATTAATGTAATGTGTGTAATTATTCTGCCTCTATTGGATCTATGTTCTATTGCTTCTCTCTTCTTCCTAAATTCTTTCATAGTGAGGTTTACATCATCTCTTTGGATCTTATGTGGGCAATTTCACATGGTATTAGAGCCTTGAGAGTATATTCTACCTCCATTCTTGAGAGTTTTTTTTTTTTTTTTTGCAGGTATTTTGAAGTTCCAGCAGTTGCAGCAGCAGATTCAGTAGCTTCTATTTTGCACTTGTTCAAGCAATCAAGATGAGCAATTCGAATGATCCTTCTTCTATACTTCTCACTCCTTTCAATTATTTCGAATGGAAAAGGAAGATGATAATACTCTTGCGATCAAGAGGGTTTACTAGAATAGTTGAAGAAAAAGATGTCATACCACATCAAGCTGAAAAGAGAGTCAAGCACCTAAACAAAATGGATGAAGCCTTTGGATTCATATGCCTTCATATTTCTGATGATCTATTGTTTCATGCTGATGGATTGAAGTCTCCATATGATTTATGGATAAAATTGAGGAGTCTTTTTGGCAAACAAGACGAACTGAGAGGCTACATTCTTGAGAATGAATTGGTTGCCCTTCAACCTAGCAATTTCGAGAGCATTCAAGATTTCTTCTCCAAATTTCAGAATTTGGTTTTGCATTGCAAGCAATGTGGCATCACTAAAAGTGATGAGCAATTGATACTCTCTATATTGAGCAAACTTGGATCTCAATTTTCTGTCTTTGTATCTACCTTTCATTCTGTTCGAATGTCCATCCCTGGATGGAAGTTTCCCACCTTAAGTGACTTCATTGAGGCTCTCACTCAAGAAGAGAACAAACTGTTTCAAATGGGTGCCATCAAAACCTCCAGAGATCTAGATCTGTTGGCTGGTGAATCAAGTGGAGCGAATGATAAAGGGGGACAAAAAGGAAAAGGAAAGAAACCTTCAAGATCCAAGAATGACAAACAAAAGAGACCAAATTGTACCTACTGCAAGAGAGGAAACCATCCTGAGCATGCCTGCATGCATAAGAAGATTGATCTTCTAACCAAGCTTCTTGAACAAAACCAAATTGTTGTTCCAAAAGAAGCAAAGATGTTTGATTCTGGAAGTGGATCTGATGATTGTCATGCATTGATGGCTGGTTTTTCAAAGACAAAAGCTCTCCTCATAGATTCTGGAGCTTCCAACCACATGATGGCACAAGAAGAATCCTTCTCCTCTTTGGATCTCCAAGATGGGCCTACCATTCACATGGGAGACAACTCTCAGATTTCTGCCAAAGGTTTGGGTACAGTTCATATGGAGCATGGTAGGTTCAAAAATGTCTTATTTGTTCCTTCTCTTACAGCTAATTTGTTATCAGTATATCAAATGACTCATACAGGATCTCCAAAACAAGTGATTTTTGGTCCAGACACAGTAGAGATTATAGAAATCTCCACTGGAAAGGTTATAGCGAATGGGATTGCTAATCATGCCTCAAAGGCATATGAGTTCTCCCACTTCATGCCCTTCTCTCCAACTATCCCTTCAGATTCTGATGAGGATCACAGTGACTTCTCTTCCAGTGACTCCTATTCTAGTGAGGAAGAAGATCAAGATTTTGATGTTGAGATCATAGTTCAAGAAGATTCAGAACCAACACCTATTCTTAGTCCAGATTCAAGAGAAATATGTTCTCACACAATCCTTGCTACTACTAAGAACACAGTTGATGATGTATTTGCTTATAGAACTACTAGACTTCAGTAGCATGCTAACCTTGCATTATGCCATCCACCTCTCCATGAGAGATTCAGCATGATGATGGGGTTTACTCTTCCATTCCTTGGGAAAACTCATCATGATACATTCGCTCCAGTGACAGAAAAGGTTCCTGAAAGACTTGCTACATTCAACACATTCTCTAGCACTTGCATTCGCACTTTACAGAGGATTAGCTTACCAAGTCTCTTTGCAAAGTTTTCACTGATGAAAGCTTGCTTCTTTTCTGCTTAGAGTAATGGCTCCTTGAGTTATTCAAAAATATAAAAACACAAAAAAAAAAAAATTGAGGCAGTATTCTTTTTATCATTTCATTGATTATATGGGTGACCTTTGGTCCTAGTTACCAGGGCCCAGGATGGATTAAGGGGGGGTGTTAGGATATTCCTATACTCCATCCTAGTCCTTCTAACATTTCTGACATTTTCAGTCCTGCATGCAAAATTAGGGTTTTGCATGCAATTAGGGTTTTGCATGCAATTAGGGTTTGCATGCAATTAGGGTTTGCAGCACCAGCACCTAGCCCTTGCCAAACTAGCCCCAGGAGCTTCTCTCGGATCAGTCTTAGCTCTCCTAGAGCTTAGTGCGCCCTCTTTTCAGTTATTGCATGATAAGGGCGCCCTTCTTCACCTACTAGTCCAGTTTAGTTCAGTTATCTTCAGTTCTTCCTTGATTTAAGGATTAACTGACTCCTAAATGACCTTATCACTCTTTTGGACCTCCAGTGTGACTATATAGACTGTTTTGACTCCAGTTAGCTCCATGAGCGCCCCCCCACTGAGTCTCCTTCACTATATCAGTGCTTCCATGTGCCAGTTACACCAACCACACTCAGTTAGACTCAGTTTGACTCCCGGTTGATCACTACTTGTGCATTGATGACTTCACCGATGATGAGATAGACTCCTAGTTTGGCACTGATGACTCTCCACTGATTATGGATCTGTGCATGAAGGATAATTCGAATTACACCTAGTGAATTCGAATCCTCATACTCAGCATTGTATATTTACCCGGTTACTATTCTGATTAATGTAATGTGTGTAATTATTCTGCCTCTATTGGATCTATGTTCTATTGCTTCTCTCTTCTTCCTAAATTCTTTCATAGTGAGGTTTACATCATCTCTTTGGATCTTATGTGGTCAATTTCACAAGTAGAAGTGTGAATTTGTGGTCTTTCTAGAGCGCATTGTTTATGGTGATTTATGCTTGTGGATGGTCCACTCGTGGCTATCCAAATCTCATGAGGACTGATCTAATGGTTGTATATCACTCATATTTGACGGAGGGCACATTTTAGGTGGCATACCTAAAGTTTGGGGTTGAAATATTGCTTGTGGAGGATGCAACAGTGGAAGGAAATAACTCATTTGGAGCAGTAACTCTCCCTCTCTTCTCTGTGGTTTTGTAGCAGGATTTTCTACTCTCTTTGTAGAAGTTCTTTATATTTATTTTATCTCGTTGTATTAGAAATCAATTTACTCTCTTTGAATACTTCATTAATAATACAAATCATAGTGTTATTCCCCATATGTTGTTTGATATTCAAGCACAATTTAATCTATGAGTAAATGGTGGACTATGAGAAAATATGCTAATGTATGGTTGTGTAAACTTGATATACGACTATGAAACCTTCGTAAGAGTCATTTATATATGTGAAGAATCCATTTGTATTTATTTGAGTATGTTTGGAATTATTTTGGGGGTATTTGGAAGTTCTATGGTTATGGATGTTCTCAATCTTGTATTGGTGCAAAAGGGGTTGAAAGTCACTTTCCGGTTCGTACATTTCTGAGTTTTTTTGGGATCTTAAATCTATTTCATTGTGTTTTTAGTTTCGTTTACACTAGGAAAAATGTTTTATTTCATCCAAACAGGTTTATGTATGCCCAATTTATGATCATTTTACTAGTCAGTCAACATGTACAATTATGCTAACACACCTTCAATTATAAAGGTCTGTGTAAAGTGTTCAATGCTTCCATAAAATTCCTATGAATTAAATTAGTGGTAATATTGGGAGTGTTTGGGTCCATCTAAATCTATTTGGTTCAAATTCAGTCCTGTTGGGAGGTGACAGGGAAGAGTTGGAAACCCAGCGTTCTATGCATGCAATTTTGAACTAGCTTTCCTAGTTTTGATTCCAATGGTTTGCGGAGGTTCCAAATGAGATAGTAGGTCTGATTTTGGGGTAGGATATCTTAAAGAGTTATTACAGAGATATATCAGATCTGATTGAACTCATCATAGTGGTTTGAAAATATACATTGTGGGTTGCACGTGCCCTCATCCATATTATTCATATTTCGGTGAACCATATAAAAGTCATTGTTTGGGATCAATTTGGGGATCAATTTAACCTCTATTGGAAAGTTGAATTTAATGTGCCACAATTTTTAAATGGGTACATTACAAAATTATAATTAAAATAAAAAATTAATAAATGTAAAAAAAGTGATTTTCATGTAAATATTATGATTTCTATGTTTAATTATTTTTTACTTTGGTCAACCATTTTTTATTTAAGTTAACTAATGTCCACTATATCAAACACGTTTAACCATGGCAAAACATGGTTAATCATGGTAGACCAAAATTAACCATGGTTAAAAAAAGTCAACCAAATCTAACCACGGTGTAGGGACCTATCCAGGTCCTGAGTTAAATAAATAAGAATCTAATTTGTTAACAGAATTGTTGGTTTGTGTTTGTTTCTAAGTTAATTTGTTCTAGTCAATGCTCATATAAAATTTTGTGAAGGTAGAAAGAAAAGGAAATTTGTTGTAAGTATATGTATAAATATGAATGTCCATATATGTATAAGTCAACTTAATAGCATATTCATTGAAAAAAATAGCATTCTAGGTTTACTTCTAAATATAAATTTTTGAAATAGTAGTGACATACTTGTAGGATAGCCCAACCCTTAGGATACTCAACCGCCCAAAGTGATCTGCCACCCCGCTGTAATGCCCCCATTTTGACCTTTAGGAAATATTGGATTTTAATGTAAATATTGTATACATGCGATGTATGTTTCCCTAACGTGGAGCTCAAGGACAAGGTCCTGCTAGTGTATGTTCGGATTTTATTTTAAATGGAAAAATATTTGATATTATGTTATCCATGTGCTATTAAGACATGGACTATTGTAAATTGATGTAAATATTAATATTGTAATAAAATACCAAAAACTGGCTATGGAAGCAACTAATGAGAAGGGGCCATGTGTATTCCACTAGGGAGCAGTGAGGGGGATTGTGGGGTTGAACCATATGTTGTCAAATTTCATCTTGAGAACCCATTTGAATTTCCTTGCTGACATTTATTTCTATTGTAAGGAAGTAGTAGAAGAAATCAGTCCATGGCTTCAATGGAGCATGGGCAGCCCAGAAATTCGTATGGCAGGTATGGGTTCTGTTTCCTTGACCCACAAGTCACTCTACCTCATGGTAATTCATTCTTCCTCATTCCCATTACATTGTGGAATATCTAAGCTTCAGTTTCCATCCATTACATAGACCAAATAGTGAGAAAAACCAGAAATCACAACTTTGCATGAACGCACATTTTGAAGTGCCATAAACGCCCAGAATTTCGTGTGGACAGTGAAATACGATGCATAATCTATAGACATGAACCTTGGGGCAAATTTGAGAGTGTGAGATATCCAGAAATCCATGGGAAACCCCAGTTTTGATAGCCCAAAAATCCATTTACGAGATTGAGTCATTTGGTCACCGAATTGTGAGAATCCAAGTGTGAATGATAGAACAGAGGCTGGGATTGCTTGATAAACCCAGTGAAGGGTAGAATATCAAGGAATTAACAACTGGACCATTCTATTTCCACCCTGAATAGCACTGAAGGGAAGGGGCGTATGAGGGACTTTTCAGTAGAGTAGGAGGCCTTCCTTGTGTTGGGTGTGGTAGGTATTGTGGGTACCATGACTGTTTGAGTTCAATTGAGATGCCTGTAGCTCTGTGGTTGAGATCATTAGCTTAGCATCCTCCTCCTTTGTCTCTTGTATGCTTGATAAACCCAACTGTGTGTTGGCTTAGCATGATTATTGGTGTGAAACCATGGCTATGAGTGATCTTGTTTAGTTCCTCCTTAGTGGATACACATCCCAGCTCAGGGGTGGTCTCTTAACTGAAATAATATAGGTTGGACGAGGACCTATGGTTGGGTGGAAAGTTGCTATCACATAGCCAGTTGTTTGGATAGTTTAATCATAAAGATAAGTATTCTTTGTGGTTAAAATTATGTTCATTCTGTGTTCTACAATGTTTAATTTCATGATTGTTATTGGTATGTTGAATACATGATGTAGTTATGTGTGGATGATATTTATTTATGTTGTGTATAATTTAATTATGCATTTTATGAATTATAACTTCGTCATATGGCTTGGAAAAGAATTAGACACCCCCATAGTGTGGTCATGTTCCCTCTGTGGGTCTGGATGATGGGAAGGGATGTGACAGAGTTGGTATCAGAGCCCATGTTACAGCACTGGGGCTGCTTGGGCCAAACTATGAGTTTACAGGAAGATATCAAAATGTTTTAATGTGGTATTGATGAATTTTGGACACATTTTGATTAGAAAAATGATAGGATCAGAGTTCTTAGGTGTGGCATAGGATCACATAGTTCCATAGAGCTCTCCAATATATTTCCAATGGTACCAGACTCGCCTTATTTGGTTTAGGGACGAGGGAGATATGAGCTCTGAAAGTTTGTCGGAGTAGAGGTGTTTCCGCAATTGCGGATTGCGGATTGTGGAAACGTAAAATTTTCGAAATTACGTTTTGGACTTCCACATTTCCGAACCCACATTGCGGATTGTGAAAACGTTAAATTTTCAAATTTTCCTTTTAATGTTCTACATTTCTGACTTCCGCAATACGGATTGTGGATTACGGTATGCGGAAGTGACATTTTCCGAAGTTGAAAATTTGGCTTTCAGCATTTCTGACTTCTACAGTACAGATTGCGGATTGTGGAAGTCACATTTTCCAAAGTTGAAAATTTGACGTTCCATAGTACAGATTGCGGATTGTGGAAGTGACCTTTTCCGAAGTTGAAATTTTGGCTTTCCGCATTTCTGATTTCGTAGTACGGATTGCGGAAGTGACATTTTCCGGAGTTGGAAAATTGGCATTGTGACTTCCCCATTGCGGATTACGGAAGCATGCGAAATAGAAAACTCAATTTTTTATAGCAGGAGCATGCAAAATC
This sequence comes from Larix kaempferi, assembly GCA_027924585.1. Lineage (NCBI taxonomy): Eukaryota > Viridiplantae > Streptophyta > Pinopsida > Pinales > Pinaceae > Larix > Larix kaempferi. The sequence continues at coordinate 5,082,123 of BSBM01000118.1, forward strand.
AGAATTGGATGAGTCCTGTGGTGTTCTGAGGCCATTAACGAAGGCCATGAAAAACCCAGACAAGGTCCTGAGCCCATTATGCTCCAATTTGATGTAAATTGAGAAATAATGGCTTTTACAAATCGATGTCCCGAAGCTTGGAAGGAGGTTGGATTGAGTCGAAATCGATTAGGAGTGGCTATGGAGTAGGGACAATGTTAATTTTGGAAGCTTGAAGTAAAAATCCAAAGGATGTGGATTCGGGGTGAGTGAGAAGGCAAAAAAGCACTATTCTAGGCCACTTTTTGAGGATTTTGAAAAGCTTGCAGTGGATGAAAGTGACCTTCTATTTAGGATTCAAGAAATTTACTGAACTCAACATTTCATATTCTTATTAAGACAAACAATTCATGTTATATAGATATTTTCCAGAAATGCTCAGTTTGGAAGATCGCCATTTTTGGCTAAAATTTTGAAATTTTGGAAAACGTTAAAAGTTAAAATTAGTCAAACCCATAATTTTATAGAAGATGAATGGAACATTGGAACAAATATCCTAAGGTTGCTGAGTGTTCCTTGTTATATGGAATAACTTCTCCCTATAGAAATGTTTTCATGATTCTTCCTAGATTTGCTTCTACAAGTGGTTGAAGTTGGCATTTCAAAATAAAATACAGTAGTGTAAAAAGTGCAGAATTTTGGTAAAAAATGTCATTTTTGGAGTAATGTGATTTCCACACCCAAAGTCGGAATGGAACATGTAGATAGGAATTGCAAAGTTTTTCCAGCAGGGAACAGTGGTGCATAACCAGAATTTTAATGAGGTTATCATGCATCATAGATATGTACAGTAGAGAAGTGCCAGTGATTGTTTTGACAAGTTGTTGACAATATAGGCGATTTCCAGAATTGCATGATTGGGAAAAGGAAATGAAGGCATAATAACTCCGTGAATTATTCCATGAGTTTATTTATGTTAAATATTGATGTTTTATAATTCTATATGCATTCCTAAGAGGTCTAATAAATATTTTTATAATGCACAGTGCTTGCAGCTGATAAGATTTGAATAGTTATAGCAGAGGAAGCATACAAGAAAGGGGTCTCCAAAGGGAAATGGTGACCATGAATGATGATCATGATCCTTATGAGCATGATGAAGTTGTGCTAGGAGAAAATGTGCAAGAAGAGAATGTTGAAACTGAATCCAATGGGAGAAAGGAGCAAATAAATCCTCAGAATTTGGTTGAGACCATGGTAAGATTTAATGAAAGATTGATGAAGGCTCAGGAGGAACAGAACCAACTCAATGCTACTATTCTATAGAGCCTCACTGATATGCAGTAGAGCATAAACCTTGGTTCCAACCCAAGCAATGTAGGCAAAGAGGAAGGAGATGCAGAGAGTCGCTCTAGAGGTCGTTCTAGGAGGAGGAATCCAAGCCCAAGAAAGAGTTTTGTGAGAAAAAAGCATAGAACACACTCCTCAAGATCTTCTTCAAGCAGTTCATGTGACTCCATAGATTTTAGGAGAATTCCAAGACATTCTTCTTGCAGAATTGAGGGAAGAAAAAAATTCAAAGGAATTCAACAGGGAGAATTCAGGAAGGAAAGGCCTCCCACGTTTTATGGAGAAGACAAGATTGGCCAAGAGGCAGAGGCATGGCTTCTTGGGATGAAGAAATATTTCAGGATTCATGATTACTCACGAAATGAAAAGGCCAAAATTTCCATTTACAATCTAAATGGCAGAGCTTCAATTTGGTGGGATCACCTTTTGGAAGTAAAAGGGATTAATGAAAGAAGGATCAGTTGGGAGCGATTTAAGAAGTATTTCAAGGAAAAATACCTTTTTGCTAGGTATTATGACAGTAAGAGGAAAGAATTCAATGAACTCAAGTTGGGATATAAAACTATGGAAGAACATGTCCATAAATTCTTGGAATTGTTGACGTATGTGGACTATATGAAAGATGAGAGGGTAAAGTTCCAATGCTTCCTTGGGAGTCTACCTCAAAGTTTCAGAGATAGGATTTAGTTTGTTAATCCACCAAGTCTTGATGAATCCATTAGAATGGAAATGCATTGTTATGAGAAGAGCAAAGGAAAATCAGAGGTTCACCCAGCATGGAAAGGAAATCCAAGAGGGAGGTTTGATCAAAAGAAACTTGGCTTCAAGCCACCATTCAAAAATCATCCCAAAACCTTTCCATAGGGGCAGCAAGGAAGGAGTGGATTCAAGCCAACGGTAGCAGCAAAAAAGACATCAAAAGGGCCACTTCAGTGTTGGGGATGTGGAGGAAACCACTTGCTAAAGGATTTTCAACATCGGAATAAGTCAAACAAAGTCAACCATAGCTAATCAGGTCAACAAAAGTCAACCAAATTCAACCATGGTCAACCATATTCAACCAAAGTCAACCATAGTGGAATTATATCAACCATGTGATTTTAAAGTCAACCATTGTATCGACCATAGTCACACAATAGTGGAATTATAATCAACCATATTTTTCTAAGGTCAACCCTTGTGCCACCCATTATCAAGCCAACAATTCAACCATAGTGTTAACACTGAAATTGTCCTCAATTTTTATGTGCTTTTATTTAATGTTTGTTCTTTATTTCCCTTTCATTTCTTAATTTTTAAATAATTTTGATTGTCTTTTTAATTTTTTATGTTATAGTTTTTGTTTTAATTGATTTTATCATTAGTGGCTTATTTCATGTTATATTTCCTTTCAAAGTTTTCAAAATGCTTACTTAAGACTATTCTATTGCTATATCCAAAGTTTAACCTTTATTTTCGAGTTTGTATGTCAAATTTGTATGTTGAGATACTCTCGCGGTGCAAGGTCCAAATCCTAAATTCTAGCGTTGCTGCAGGAATCCGAGAATCATGAAGCTTTGTGTTTCATTGATGATAGAACATGGCTATTTCATTTGATGAGGATAAAGAGCTCCCAGACACATGTTCTCTCCATTATGGCACATGTTTTATAATTAAGCAGGATGAGCAAGAAAAGAAGCATATGCCTAGCAAGCAGTCCAGTTTTATGAAGACATTCAAAAGAGATGTAGACGAGGAGGAAATACAAGATGAATTGCAGGATTTTTATGTACAGGATTTTGAGAATTGTGGAAATGCAAAGCAAGAAGATATGTTTGAAAGACAACAGGGACATATTTCAGGAGATAGTACAGAGAAAGCCATTGTTTTTATGGACAAAGAAGAAGCTGCCAATTCGAAGGAAGAAATGCATAATGGCATTTTTTAGGAAGGGAGATCAACCCTAATTACTCCTATTGTAAGTATTAAATAGAAGATATTCCAAATTCAATATTTTAGTGTTGATGATATTCAAGGAGATGAGACCAGAATGTCCTTTTTTCCTCTGTTTTAGTCATTATAATTAAGTGCATATTACAAGGTGATGAAAGAAAATTTTGAAAAAAAAAAGAGGTTTTTGTCCACAAAAAGACTCATTTACAAAAACCTCTCCCAGTTTTGCAACAGCTATCATAGTTTGAAAGATTCGAATTCATCTTTGTGGCCTATTTTTCAAGGTTTAAAAGATTTAATAGTTTACTGTTTTAGTCATGAATTTTTGGCACGTCTTCCGATTAATTGGAGAGGAATTTTTAAAAACAAAGAGATTTTTTTGTTCATAATGGACTCATTTAAAAAAACGTCTCTCAGGTTTCTAACAGGTGTCGTGAATCGAGAGATATGGAGGCATCTTTGAGACCCAATTTTTTAGAAATTCGCCAAGTTTCCCAAAAATTCGATTTGTTATTTTTGGTTAATCAGTTTTTAAAGATTCAAAGTTAGTTTGTATAGCTATGAAATGTAACTGTTGAGTAAAGGAGTGGTTATAGAACTACTTTATTTTGTAATTATAAAAGAAGGGAGAAGATACATGGGAGGGGTTCGATTTTTGTTTCAAGGAAGACTATACAACTAAAGGACATTGGATGCATTTTCAGACTGATATACATGACTTTTATGTAAGTTTTTTCAAGATTGATATTGATATATAAGCCACTTTATCTTTTCTATTGTTTTTGTTTATGGCCATTTTAACCACTCAGCTAGTGACTTCATTCCTTTCTTAAAGTTTTATTCATGGAGTGCTCATGTGTTGTGGACAAAACCAGTAATGTGTTGATGAATGTGATGGTTTATTTTTATTCTTTGAAGAATTAAATATCTCATTTATTTGATGTGTTACGTGACACAGTTCCTGTATTAGTTTGTATTTATTTCAATGAATGATTACTTTCTTGAATATGAAACTCTCAAACCAATAAATTGCCAAGACAAAACCTAGTTTCTGTTTATTATTTCGAGATTGTACTAGCTTGTTCCCTTTGTAGTGTAGGGACAATTTCTAGCACAAACACATAGTTAACCATATCATATTAAAATCAACAAAAGTCAGCCATGCCCAACCATGGTCAACCATAGTCAATCATGGTCAATGATAGACAACCATAGTAAATGATGGTTAGCCACAGTTAACCATAATCAATTAGTCAACCAAATTCAACTGTAGTCACCCATAGTTAACTGTGGTCAACCATAGTAAACTAAAGTCAATCATATTTAACCAAAGTTAATAAGAAAACAAGGTCAACCATAGTCGACCATAGTCAACCATGGTTAACCATAGTTAAAAATTAAATAAGGTTAACCAATCATCAATTGCGACCAATCAAAGTCACCCATATCCAACCATTGGAAACCATAGTTAACTATAATTAATTACTCAACCAAAGTCAAGCATAGTGAAACAAATTCTTGACCATAGTCACCCATGGTAAACCATAGTCAACCAAAGTCAATTACGGCTAACCAAAGTCAACCATAGTTGACCATGATCAACCATAATCAATTAGACAACCAAAGTTAGCCATAGACAAACAAAGTCAACCATTTCCAACCATGTGTATCCAAATTCAACCATAGTCAACCATGGTCAACTAATAGTAATAATGACCAAATTAAGTCATCCATAGTCAAGCATGGTCAACCAATACTCAACTATGTCCAAACTAAGTCAACCATAGTTGATCATAGCCAATATAAGTCAACCAAATTCAACCGTGGCCAACCATTGTTAATCATGGTCAATGATAGTCAACTGTGGTCAACCATAGTAAAAAATTGTGAATTAGTCAAGCAAATTCAACCATAGTCAAACAAAGTCAACCATATTCAACCATGGTCAACCAAAGTCAACTATATTCAATAAAAGTCAACCATATTAATTAGGGAAAACCATTACCAACCAAATTCAACCAAAGTCACCCAATAATAAATTATGGAAAACAAAGTCAACCATAGTCAAATGATCAACCTAAGTCAACCATAGTCAAACAAAGTCAACCATCATCAACCAACATGGACTAGTGTTAACGAAAGTCAACTATAGTCATCCATACTCAACCGAGGTCAACCAAAGTCAAAATAACATTCATAGCATTTTAATGACTATGCATGTTTCTTAAACCAAAATATGTTGTTTTTTCATATATATAACATTTTAATGAATATGTATATTTCTTAAGTCAAAATATGTGTGCTTTTAAATATCTCACCCTTATCATTTCAACATGTAAAGGAAAAGGAATTAAGCAATAATTAATAATTATAATTAAAATAAAAAATTAATAAATGTGAAAAAAAATATTTCCATGTAAATATTATGATTTCTATGATTAATCATTAATGATTTCGATCAACCATCGTCAACTGAGTTTAACTAATGTTCATTATATTAGAGGAAGTGGGATCGAAAAGAAGTGTTGGAGATTTTGGGACCTAGCTCTACAACTAGGGTTTTGAAATTCGACTCTCGTCGAAGTTTTCTAGCAGCCATGGATCCTTCCATGGCCGATCCACTCCTCTCCTGCGTTGGATTCCTGTCATAGGCCGACGTATGGTTTTTTTTCCACCTTGGAGCGTCTGCTATTGACTTGGCGCGGCGACCCATTGGGGGTTGGCTTCTTCGGCTTACCAGTGGCGGCAACGGATGCGTTTTTGATGGATGCTGGTCCGGGGCGATCGGCGAAGATGGTGGCGGCTGCGAAGAAGGGTTCCTGTCTCTTTATGCAACGGACGCTGTGTGACGGGGCCAAAACCAGGTTCGTCAGATAGGCGGTGATAGCTCGTCTTCTTTTCAGCGGCGGTCGACATGGGGAGCTCCTTGCTGTCAGTTGCTTGATCTTTCGGCGTCCGGGGGTGTTCATCACAGCCACTTGTGGCAATACATTCTTTTCAAGGATTCTGGGAGGGTATTTTTACCATTGGATCTTTCTTGATGTTTTGTGCCTCTCATGGATGACGGGATTTTAGGTCCTCTGCTGTTCTTGGAGGCCGGCGGATCTTGTTCTGTAGGTGGAGGCGGATCTTGAGGGCTGCGGTCGGGATGAGCTGTGTTCTTCATTTTTTCTGGTTTGTGGATTACATGGATAGGATCGGTTTCCTGCTCATTGTTTACAGGGTTTGCTGCCTCTTCTGGGTGTTGCTCACTATATAGTCGCTGCCTTCCTGCTCGCTGCAGGGAGTTCTATCATATCCCTCTTTATTGAGGCTGGACTGCCTTTGCTGTTGGGAGGTAGGCGGATGCGTACGGGAGTGGAGCCTGCGGAGTGGAGGCAGATCCTGCGAGCTGTGGATCTCTTATGTGGATCTGGTTTTTGGTGGGTTTGAAGCCTGTTTTAATTCACTGGTGTTCTATCTTTTTGGGCGTTTGAGGGTTTGTTCCCGAGCCATGGGAATGTAAATATGTGACAATGTAGGGATCTATGTGATCCTATTACATGTGTAGAATGTAATTTTGTTCATCTTTTTGAAATAAAATTACAGACTTTTTCCAAGGAAAAAAAAAAAAAACTAATGTTCATTATGTCAAATATGTTTAACCATGGTCAACCATGGTTAACTATGGTCAACCAAGTTAACCATGGTTAACCAAAGTCAACCAAAGTTAACCACAGTCAAACAAATTCAACCCTAGTCTACCATATCCAACTATGGTCAACCAAAGTCAACTAAATTCAACCATGGTCAACCATATAAAACCAAATTCAACCATATTAGAATTATAATCAATGATATGATTTTAAAGTTAGGCCTTTCGTTAACCATAATCAAACAATAATGGAATTATAATAAACCATATGGTTTTAAATCCAAACCTTGTGCCACACGTAATCAAGTCAAAAATTCAACGATAATCATCCATATGATATTAAAATCGACCAAAGTCTATTGGAACATAATTCCCATCTAATCCTTGGTTAATAATCCCTCCATAAGGCTCCAAATGTTTAGTGTAAGTTGTTCCATGGTTTGTCTTCATAGTGCCTAGTCTAGGGTGTTTTTCCACGTATTACTCTAGTGGTTTTCCATAATAGCTAAGTTTGTCCACAAGTGTGTCCCATTTCCTTAATATGGGGTGTCAAAAGGACATGATTTAATGCATTTAATGAGGGAGGTGCACCACTTCCATTTTTTATGGGATAAGGTTGGACCAAGGGTGCTAATGCACTAAATTTGGTCAAATTTCTCATTAATGGCCACTACCAAAGCCCTAAACCACCTAATTATCCCTCATAATGATTTCATCCACATTAACTGACTTGCCTAACTTCCTCATGGTCATCATAGGTTCATTGGACCTCATTATGGCCCAATTCAAGAGTTACACTTGGCACAATGTCATAGATTGGGGGAATTACTCCACTAAGCCTAGCATTATTGTGATATACTCAACTTTCCACTAAGTATCTCGATTTTTCCACTTGAGAGAATCTATATATTATACACATTTTGTTGAATAATAATGCATTGGAACATTAATCCACATGCATGTTTTTCTCTTGTGTTCTACTTGATATTTTCTTCATATTTCTTCTATTTTCTAAAACAAACTTAGCTTATTTCTCCCCAACCCCCATCATGTTTGATGAGTACCTCTTTGTTTTTTAACAAGCTTGAGGAGGATAACAGATGCTCGGTATAGCTCATCCTTTGGATGAGTCCAATCTCACATGTTTTATGAACGTGAGAAATGAGTGGTTCGGTCCCAAAAGAGTCCTTCGATGTTTGATTTTACGTGTCCAAGGAAGGAAAATGCGATGATTTTTCATGTTTAGAGAGTCTGAAGTAATCTAAAGAAGACTCCAGGTTTTGAATTTTTTGTAAAAGTTAGTCCCCAGACCCAAAAAAGTGTAAAATAATATCTAGAAGAACACTCTTAGTAAAAGGTTGACTAAGGTGTACCTTTGTCGTAAATAGTCTAAACGGTCCGAAAAAGGGATAACCTACCACCAAATAGATGTCCTTTCAAAAAAATTTATGAGCGTGAAAGAAACAAGTTCGCTCGACAATATTTTCCTATTTTAGGAGTCTGAAAAGATATTAAAGAGGACTCCATGTACAACTTTGTCATGGTTGGTGACCGAGTACGACAAAGGAAAAAGTAAACTCGGAACAGTTCCTTTTCTGTAAGTAGTCTAGCGAGGCCAAATAAAGTGATAAACCTATACTCGTTAGACACACCTTTTTACTTAATTTTTAACAAGCACGACAATGGTATCAAAAGCACTTGGAATATTTTTCATGTTTTTAACTAGAGCACGAAAAAGTGAAAAGGAAGCTCGACACCTCTTACTATTTTTAACGAGCTCGAAGAAAGGTTATAAGAATACTCATGGTATCCACTTCATTTTTTAACGAGCTTGCAACAGAAAATGAACTATGCCCGGGATGATGTTTTCATTTTTTAGCGAGATTGAATTTGAAACTAAACTATGCGCGGAATCAGGTCCATTGATGTGTTACTTCCCAACATGATGTCTAGAGGTCGGAAAGTTTCCCTCCAGCATAATAAGCTTATGGATAACCTACAGTATGATGTCTAAAGGCTGTAGATATGCCCCCCAATCTTCGTTTCATTTGCCTACTCTTTTCATCCATCCAATCAAACTCATGGTTATTAATAGGAATATGTTCACTAGGGGAGGATAAAAAAAATAGGATTAAATAGCATAGGCAAATGAAATGAGGGTTCAGATATTTAATCTAGAGAAAGACTCGATTAAAGGGGAGGGGGTCTGTTTCATTTTTTAATGAGCTTGACACAAGAATAAAACCATGCTCGTGAGATTGGTTTCATTTTTTTACGCGAGCATGAAACCAAAAGTAAACTATGATTGGGAATGGTTTCATTTTTACACAAGCTTGAAACCAAAGGTAAACTATGCTTGGGAGTGGTTTCATTTTTACACAAGCTTGAAACTGAAAGTAAACTATGCTGGTAGGGTCCTGTTTCATTTTCTAATGAGCTTAAAACAGAATAACACTATGCTCGAAGTGGCCCATTTCATTTTTTAACGAGCTTAAAATGGAATGAAACTGTGCTAGAAATGAGGTCCACTGATGAGTTACTACCCAACATGATGTCCAGAGCATGGAAAGTGTGCCCCCAACAGAAGAAGCTAGGGGGAGAACTCCAACATGATGTCCAGAGGCTAGAGACATGCCCCCTATCCTAAGGGGTAGAAACCACTAAAACATGTGGAACATTTAGGGAAGTCTGATGACTAGGATTCATGCGATGAGTGAGTGTCACAAAGGAAAGTTGATCAATGGTCACCATATTCCCATGATGAGGAAAATACATCACTTGAAAGAGTGTGGACACTACAGCTTTCATAGCATGGACATAATCACGTCCAAGGAGAAGATTAAAATCTAAGGGACCTTGGACTACCATAACATCAATACAGACAATTTTCCCTCCTAAAGTGATAGGTAACTAAGGAAGGATTCCTAAAGGTCCAGTAGGACTTCTATTGAAATCCAGTATCTGGTCATTGATTGGCACAAGATGAGGAGCACATATAGATTTCCAAGCAGTTGAGGTCAAAATACTAACAGAAGCTCCTTCATCAACAATAGTGCAAAGTACGTTCCTACAGGGAACTTCTACAAATATCTGGAAAGGAACACCCGAAGGAAGACGAGATTCTGTTAGATCATTCCAATCAAAGGAAATGACCTTAGAATCTGGGGCAGCATCTATTATACCTCAATGATGATCTAAGGTGATGAGAAACAACACTTAGAAGAGGATTTGATGATCCAAACAAGCAAGCAAAGGTGAAACTAGGGAAAATTCCCCAGTATGGCCTCCATATTCTATTGTGAGAAAATCTCCCTACAGATAGGTAGATAACCCCTTGGGATGAAAAAAGGTCCCTAGTTTCCTACCCAAGACAGAGAGGAAACAAATAGACACTATAGTCCTCCTACATCTAGCTCATGCATCATCTAACAAGCTATGGAAATACAAAGCAAGTAGATGGTGTACCTTACTTTTATGGTTGTCCTTGCTACTCCTAAGTTGCTCCAGCTCCAGCCTTTGATTATGGACTTATGAACCTGTTCACAAAGGAAATACAACACCTTCTCCAAAGCAATATATGTATAAACAAATATCTAACTATAAAAACATAGACAATTTCATGCATTCATCATTAAAGACATGAAAATGAGAGGAATAGGTTAAGTTATATTAATGATAAGAAATCCAAAAGAAGCTGATTACAATGTTATACATTGATGTCCAAAGTAGCGGCACCTCCTTCCAAGCTCTCCAACATTACCCTTGTAAGACTCATAGGATCATAAGTTTAGTTCTTCCAAGATCACTTCCGTAGCTCATGGATGGTCCTCTTTAAGTAGGATTTGGGAAGGCCAACCACTAGGAGAAAATGATGGATCTAAGTGAATAATATGAGGATCAAGGATCTAAACCATGCCAAGGAGGGAATGTGAGATGGGATTCGAAGAGGTACCTCATCCCAAGAAAATATCCATGAGATCCAAGATCCAAAATCAAAGGGATAAGCCTAAACCAATTGTTTGCTCCCCTATAACTAAGCAAAGCACGAAAATATTGAAATTTTCGCTCCCCCATAGGCATGCAGAGCGCAAAAATTTCAAATTGTCGCTCCCCCATAGGCATGTAGGGCACGAAAATTCTATAAGGCTAATTTTTGGAGGTGGTTAAGGTGGGTTTTGACCCCTTGCTTGTTGGATTTGCTTCCAAATGTGAATAGGGAAGGGATCAACATTAGAATGAAGGATCCTAAAACCCTTAGGAGGCATAAAAGTCATGTTTCCATGGTGGTGAAACATGTAGATCCTCACTTACACATGGTGTGGAAATTTGAGGTATAACAATCTTTCATATCTTTCATTTATTGGAAATACATGCCTTTAGCCATCATTAGACTGATATTCCACACATCTAGACCTGACCCCATCACTCATGGTTCAAAAGTCAAGTCCTCAACCTCTCCAGGCTCGCTCAGCTGTCATGGTGACCTAATCTTTCACACTTTTCCTACTGAAACTCTGGTTGATCATGGAGACTCCACTTATTTATTGGTTTCTGCTCCATATGACTCAAATTCTAATATTTCATAGCTGCATGATTTCCTATACAATATTAGAAAGGTTCTACATCAGTTTGAGAAGAAGGTACAAGAACTAGCGCACCACATTGCAGCTACAGAAGAAATTGATTCCATTGAGCTCACTGATTTTCCTTGGGAATTAATTTGCATAGATCTTCTTTCTAGCATTGATTATGTTGTCAGATCTGATTATATATGTTACAAAAGCAAGAAAAATTCATATGATGCTCCTTCATCATTAGAAGATGAGCTTCATGGAGCCTCTACACATGACTCTTTCCAACACCATATTGATGCACTGATCCATGATCATGAAATCCACAATCTCTTCATCAAATTTGTTACTCAAAAGCATCCCATTAAGCTCATTCATCTCCTCCAAATGAGAAACAAGACAGTATTATGTAATGTCCCCATTCAAATAAAATTCAAAAGAGGAAATTCCACCAATCTACTAGTTTCCTAGGTTGGGGTGGACACATTGGGATTTTGAATAAGGGAGATAATAAACCCCAAATGGACATTAGATTGAAATAAATGTAATAAAATGGGTTAAATAAATAGTTATGATAGGAAAATAAGGTGTCACTTGGTCATGGAGACACATTGGTGGTGTGGGACCCACACAAAGCTATATTCCACATGCCACATGGCATTCTATTCTCACCCATTCGAATCCAAGGTGGATTCTAATGATATTGGGGATTTAGAAGTTCAATATACTTGGAATGACTCAATGAAGGTCGAATTGGAGTGGAAGAGTAACTCCCATGGAAGAGGAAGAGGCATTTTGGAGCTAGTGGGACACTTGGACTAGATTCCCTAGCTCTATGACAACAATGATGAAGATGCTATGACACCTATGACACAAATCATACCTGAATGCTGAAATATGACATATATGACATGTCAGGGCTAAATATATCCTCCAATAATGCTCACAAGGGAGTTAGGTCAGCCAAAGAGACACCCATGCAAAATGAGGGAAGATGGAGACTAGGAATTGTTGGACAAGTGGCACACATTGGAATCTTTTCCCAATTTGAGTTGGCATGATTCTTTTGGGAAGGAATTCGACCCAAGGAGGTATTTGTAAGTTTATAAAATTCAATAACAAAGAAGGAGAGTATCTTTTGATCATTTTTCATTTTTCATATTGGAGAGCATAGCTTGTCCATGCTTGTGGAGTGTTTACTCTACTTGCCTTAGTACCAATTTTGAGCGTGAAAGATTCACATCCTAATTGGAAATTGGAGAGGCCATTAAGAAAATTAATTTGGAGCTACAATGGAGTCATTTGTTGCAGGTTGAAGCTGCATGGAAACTCGTGACATTCTCATCCTCAACTTGCTTCCACACCTTTCTCACTTTTCTCTTCACATTATGGCTCTTGGAGGAAGGGTGCACTTGGTGAGATGATGTTATATTTGAGGGAGATATTGTGGCCCCATTTATTTGTATTATGATATATATACTCTTTATTTAATACATAAAAGACTCTCAAGTCGAAATACCAAGTGGAACTATGTAAAAATACCAAACAATGCATAAATGGTGCCATTTTCCCTAGATCTTGTTATGAAAGCTTGAAGTTGCTCTATTTAGAGTTTTATCAGTTCATCTATGTGATTTTTATAATGTATTGAGGGTCATTAATTTTTGGAATAATTTTCATATACATTTCATAATTCTTTGAAACATAAATATCGAATTTCATAGCAAGTGGTGAAGTTTACTAGCATTTCCCCATATGTGAAGACATCTCCACAAACCTATGATTTGTGGGAGTTTCAGAAGCCTTTAGAAACTGAATTATGATTTATTTGGGAGCCCATTTAAGTCCATTAATAGAATCATGTCTTTGTTCTTAAATTTGGGAAGTTCATACAGCATTTGGAGATCCATCTTTGACTAGTACCCTTGGGGGATTTGAACCTCGTTTTGACTAGTAAATTGCCCTATCTTTCCCTGATTGTAATTTAATGTTGCAGAAGTATTTTGAGAGTTTCCAAGAATCCATCATCCCAATTTTTATGTATTAATACCTTACAAACACATTCATAACCAATTCGGAAGCATTTGGATCCATTTGGAGGCATTTGGGTCAATACTAGTCTAGGGGTCGAATTGACAAAAATTGCAAATTTTCCTAGTTTTTACAAATTCATGAAAAGGGACACTACAAGTGGTATGAGAGAATGGTACTTTAACCTAATGTAGATGACCATTCATGAGGAAAATAAGTCAAATAAATCATCCCTCACCCTTAGAAATTGAAATTGGAAGTACTTTGGTGAAAGGGAGGAAATAGGAGAAGAAGTGCATTCTTTGGTAACCATGAGTAAGGATGAGAAAGAAACCTTAGAGGAGAATGGGGAGTTTAGAAAATTCCTGAAACCATTCTTTGAAGACATGAAAAAACAACTAATTCAAGGGTTCGAATTGTTGCCTAGTCAATTTGGAAGCAAATTGGCAATATGAGGGAGCAATAGTTCTCCTTTCGAGGAAAAGAAGGGAATGGATGAAAGAATTTATGTCACAAAGGAGGAACCTCATGTAATGGTGGAACATGAGGTACATGTTGATATGCAAGTTCTTGAAGACGCTACACTCAAACAAGAAGAAAGACAAGCACTTGCCTTTGTTCAAAGGGATTATGAGTTGCCTCATGGAGAGAGTTGCAAAGCCTTGGAGGAGGCACATGATATCACAATATTTGGACCGGCCAATTATGGAGAAGATGAATTAAATATTTCAATGGATAAGATTTGTAAATATTTAAGGTTGTTTCACAATTCCTCACCCCCTACTTCTTTTTCAGCCACATCAATTGGGGATGAAAATTGGGTGAAAGGCTTTTTTCTAATGGTGCCACATGAGGGTTCAATTGATGTTGGAGAAACTTTATCCAATACTTGGGTGAAGAGATATATTATTGGAGAACATTTTTATTGGTAGCAACATCATTTTTTATTTCTTGATGATACACATATTCATGGATGGACAAATGGTACTTATGTGAGGCCCTTGAAGGCTCATTGTTTTCTTTGCTCCCTACTTGGTTCAGATTTTACTGGAGATTCTTCATTCACTTCTTGGATGAAGGAATACATGGCTGATTGTTTTGATGCATCTTACATATTTTTGGAGCAACATTATAGGACATGGGATACTCACCTATGTCATTGGAGCAGATTTGATTGGTCAATTGATGCTTTTATGCACTTGGAAAATGGTGGTCTACTTACTTGGAGGTACAAGCACTATCATGATTCTTTGATGATGCACCTCCTTGATGTACATTTTTATTATGTTGTCATGTACTTCCATGATCTATATTTTGCACTTATAATTTTTGGAAGAAGGCATACAAGGAAATGGGATCGAGGAATTCGCTTGCCTGATGGTATGGGTTGGAGAGCACTCCTAATTGTTGGAGTGAAATACAAGCAATGGGACCCTAGAATAATTTTAGTCTCATTGGTTTCAATTTTTTTGTTTTGGAAACAAAGCAATTTCTTCAACATCCATGTTCGAATTGCTTGAGGAAAAACAATCTTGGGCGGGGAGGACTGTAATGTCCCCATTCAAATAAATTTCAAAAGATGGAATTCCACCAATCTACTAGTTTCCTAGGTCAAGGTGGAAACATTGGGATTTTGAATAAGGGAGATAATAAACCCCAAATGTACATTAGATTGACATAAATATATTAAAAGGGGCTGTTGACACCAGGTCTGAGGAAACCTAAAATTTTTGCTAAAAGGTCCTAAGAGAAAAAATCTCACAAAAAGGGTTGAATTGAAGGTTTTTATATAAAAATATAGGATAAAAACCCATATTTATAAAGTCCGCTAGCAAATATAGGTAAGGGTTAAACCCCGGTCAAGTTCCACCGGTGGAGATTATATAGATCAAGATCTACGGCTAATATCACCCCCGCGTCGCCAAAGTGATCGTCAACAAACAACGGTGGGTGGTAGCGGACATAATACCACCAGGGCATGTGTCCGATGTTCATTCATCCGCGTATGGATAAAGTGGTATTGGAAACCACCATAGCGCCGGGCGGAACCACCCATTATGAAAATACGGAGGGATACATTATGTGGGAAGGTGGGGCCTAACACGTGGCGAACAGGAAATGGTTTGGTAGGGCCATGGCACGTGGCATTATACTTTGTAAGGATCGGAGGGCTGATACATACCTAAATAAAATCAACGGTCAGCGTTTCATCCACGGCCAGGAACATGCACACGGGATATAAGGAAAAGCGGTCGTGGAGAATAAACCACCATAACAGGTGTCAATAGGTGGTGTATCCGCGCGGGGAGCAAACCAAAAAAGGAAACAGCCTTTTCGATCGCGGATACCACCGGTGGAATAAAGGGAGACGAGATCTGACGGCCCAAAACAAAGCCTCGAAGATCAACGGTTGGATATGACCCGCGTTCATAAAGGTGCAAGGAGGTTAATTTAAAAAGGCTTATATAAAAAAGAAAGGGCTCCACATAACGGCATTTTGCATGTGTCGTTATCCTGGAGAGCTCCGAAGACTGGTGGAAGCTGGCGATTGCGACAGAAGGCGAAAAGCGAGCACTTACAGGTAGGGTCTGGTGACCTGTCACACTTTTTAAACGGAATTTTGTTTAAAAGAAGCGTTTAAATGGAGACTGTGCAAGATATAGACGTTTTTAGGTCAAAAGATGCCCTAGAAGACAGAGATGAAGATGTTTACGATACCTTAATTAGGTTTCCGGTCTCCGATGTAAAAATTAGGTTGTCTGAGTTATTAAAAGAGGGTATAGACCCCCATAGGGTTCACCAGTCGTCTCTGATAGCTTTTTGCCCAGACCAATTTCCTGTTTTCCCAGAATTCGTCTCTTGGTGTGCCGAAAATTACTCCCGGGAAGAAAGAGTCGTTTTAAACAGCCAGAAAACCAGAGTCATTTGCGAAATCAAGCCAGCCGAATTGATTAGAGCCCTAGAAGTAGATTTGCCCCAAACCCTGGACCCTGAGGTTTTTTCTGAGGTCTCAATTATTGAAAATTATCATCATGCTTCTCAGAGTGATAGGGAAATGTTTTTGTCGACGTGTCTCAGACCAGAGACTAGCATTTCGGAACTCCCTTACCCTTTAGATATCAATCTTTTTAATGAAAATACTCAGTTGGTCTTGACACTGTTGGCCGTAGTTTTAGGGTTAGATACGGATTTGTATATAACTGAGTGTCAATTGAGTCTGTTGTACAGAATAAGTATAGTCCAGTCGGGGATTGACGAAAGTCAAATTCCTCGACTTAATTTTGAAACATTCATAGCAGAAAGGATTCATGACCAGATGGTCAATTTTTCCACCCACCGACATTTCAGGTTTCAGGCCTTTTTAATGAGAATGATTATGGTATCCAGTCAGGAAGAATTACAGTTCCTAGAAATTGTTTTCACGACTCTACTGGAGAATAATATGTTCAATTTTATCAACTACATGCTCTCAGCGATTTTTAGGATGATTTTCGGAAAAAATATGCCTAGAGTACTGCCGAAAATGCAGGTATCAATGCAATTGAATACAGAATATGCTACAGGGGATTGGTTTTTATCGAAAGATAGTACAGTAGTCAGATTGTATGGATTCAGACATAAACCCTATGTGTTACCAGCATTCCTCACTTTGAGGATTTTTGCCTTGGAATTCTTAAGACAGAAGTTGATTGTAGAAGATAACAATTTTTTAGTTCACAGACAAGAAACGGACATTAAATACCCTTTCACATTAGGTCCGTTCACAATAAAGAATAAGAACGCTGCTGTATATATAGAGAAGTTGTTAAAAGACATGAATTTTGAGACAGATGCAGCTATGGAATACGACCCATTAAATATCATATCCAAACAAAGAATTGAGCATCGTATCAAGGCTCTGAATCATCAGATTGTTGATGGAATGTCTTTACTTCTTTCTATGTCACCTGAAAAGCCAAATTGACTGTAATATGATTACTATCTTGCCTCTGTGTAAATTTGTATGGTGAAAATCTCTTACTGGTTTATTATACATTTGAAAGCTTCGACTCCATGCCGAATGTTTCTTGTTTACCTTTTCAACCAGAAAATATTTTTGAGAAATTTTAAGAGAACCTTTGTATATTTTAGCCTTCACATATATATCAGGAGAGAGCCCTCTCTGGTGGAGAAAATGGCTAGTTTTTTCTACCTAAAGCTTGGTTTGAAATAGGTTACCTTAGGTCTTATTTTCTTACAACCGAAATAAAATCTAAGTGCTAACAGGGGCTAAATAAATATTTATGATAGGAAAATAAAGTGGCACTTGGTCATGGAGACATATTGGTGGTGTGGGACCCACACAAATCTAGATTCATCATGCCACATGGCATTCTATTCTCACCCATTCGAATCCAAGGTGGAGTCTAATGATATTAGGGATTTGGAAGGTAAATATAATTGAAATGAATCCATGGAGGTCGAATTGGAGTGGAAGAGTAAATCCCATGGAATAGGAGGAGGCATTTTGGAGCTAGTGGGACACTTCCACTAGATTCTCTAGCTCTATGACAACAATGATGAAGATGCCATTACACCTATGACAAAAATCAGACTTGAATGATGAAATCTGACATATATGATATGTTAGGGCTAAACATAGCCTCCAAGAAGGCACACAAGGGAGGTAGGGAAACCAAAGAGACACCCATTCGAAATGAGGGAAGCTGGAGACTAGGATCTATTGGACAAGTGGCACACATGGGAATCTCTTCCCAACTTGAGTTGGCATGAGTCTTTTGGGAAGGAATTCGATCCAAGGAGTTCTTTGGAAGTTTATAAAATTCAAGAACAAAGGAGGAGAGTATATTTTGATCATTTTTCGTTTTTCATATTGGAGAGCATAGCTTGTCCATGCTTGTGGAGTGTTTACTCTACTTGCTTTAGTACCAATTTCGAGGGTGAAAGATTCCCATCCTAATTGGAAATTGGAGAGGCTATTCAGAACATTAATTTGGAGCTACAATGGATTCATTTGTTGCAGGTTGAATCTACAGGGAATCTCATGACATTCTCATCCTCAACTTGCTTCCACACCTTTCTCACTTTTCTCTTCATATTTTGGCTCTTGGAGGAAGGGCGCACTTGGTGAGATGTTGTTATCTTTGGGGGAGATCTTGTGGCACCATTTATTTGTATTCAGATATACATAATCTGTATTTAATAATCAGAAGATCCTTAGGTCAAAATACCAAGTGGAACTATGTAAAAATACCAAACAATGCATAAATGGTGCCATTTTCCCTACATCTTGTTATGAAATCTTGAAGTTTCTCTATTTAGACTTGTATAAATTCATATATGTGATTTGTATAATGTATGGAGGGTCATTAATGTCTAGAATAAGTTTCATATACATTGCATAATCCTTTGGAACATAAATATCGAATTTCATAGCAAGTGGTGAAGTTTACTAGCATTTCCCCCTATGTGAAGACATGTCCACAAACCTATGATTTATGGGAGTTGAAGAAGCCTTTAGAAACTGATTGATGATTTATTTGGGATCCCATTTAAGTCCTTTAATAGTACCATGTATTTGTTATGAAATTTGGGAAGGTCATACAACATTTGGAGATCCATCTTTGACCGCTACCCTTTTTTGGGTCCAGGAAATGCCCCTTTTTGGCCATCCTTATTTCATCATTTTGCCCTAATTACATCATATTTATACAAGCCATATATATGCCTTCCCTCCAGATCAACCAATAATATCGACAGGTATAATTTATTATTTATTTATTCATTTTATGCCTAAGATTGTTATAGTTCAATATCTTAACCTTTGAATTATGCTAACTTGTGTGGTTTCATTTAGTCAAAGCTCAAAGCATAAGTGTATCCGCTACCATGCCTTGAAAGCAATCATACGTGGTGCCAGTTGTTACTCTTTTAGCTCAATTCCTCATGTTTTCAAGGGACAACGCATCTCTCCATGCGAGCTGTAATAGGTAGCTGTAACAGATTGTTGTAATGGAGTGTAGCTGCGACAAATAGGTCGCCTTCCAGATTGCTAATCCGTTGATCTATGGCTCACCAACATAAAAACATCTTTTATGATTAAACAGTCTCATTCAATGTGGCTATAACAGTTAACTGTGACTCAGTAGCATGTCGATCATAGATCTTCATTGCTGCACAAGATTAGTGGATCACGAACTACATTTTGTATGTATAAATATGGGAAGGCTTCCTATGCCTAGGGTTGGTGAATCATCAATTATTCTATGGGCTGTAACAGGGATTGAAACTGTGAATTTCCATCTTTTAATGAAGAGTAGAGTTACTTCCATTTCTGTATCTTAATTCATGGTGATTCATGGCATCTCTGTCAGAAGTTCTGGGCCCGCCTTCTCACAGAGATTGCTGATTTAGTTAGATAGTTAGATAGTTAGATTTATTCATTTCTTGTTGTGTGTTGTGGAATTGTATTAGGTGTGTTTCTGATAGCTGCAACAGTGAGTTTATGATTGCATTATTTATGGTAGTTTATCTCCTGCATATGAATAGTTGTAATTGCATGGTGTGACAGTCGACTGTGTTTGATTATGCATGTGTGTTCAATAGCTGTGATAGCCGAGCTCAGTTCCAATTCCCTTCAGTCATTTATGCTTTCTAGGATTTCCCTTGATTATCAGTTAGAGTTCAAGCTTATGTTTTAATTATGGTTGCTATTGTATCTTAAATTGGATTCATAGATTAGATAGATTATGGTTGAGTTGTAGTAGTCACTAGATGAATCATTTGGTGAAGATTGAATACTGTAGTTTGATAATTATAGGATTTAACTTCTTGCAAAAGTAATATAGTTTATTTTCATTCTTAGATCATTAAACTGCTAGGTTAATTTTTGTATGAAGATAGTTGCATTTTGGATTCCTAGAGGTATGAATTAGATTAGTTTTCTTAATGGAATGAGTTTGTTTGAACAGATACGTAGGATTGTTATCTCCATTTACTTAATCAACTACTGAAATTGTTTATGCATAGATAGTGCTTATTGCCATTGAAATAAAAACACCTCCCTGGGTTTGACAATTTATATTGAGCATCCTGTGTGTTAGTCTTAATTAATTGACATATAGGGTGACCAACATTTTGGTGCCATTTCCGGGGATGGTAATAGATAGACATAGTTAGTGGTTGGTTTTATTTGATTCCATTTTAGTTCAATCATTCACAGCATGCATGAATACAAGAAAAACAAATCGAGAACCCCCTTTGAATACTAACATTGCAGGTGGAAGAGGTCGAGGTCGTAATACAGGTCAAGGAAGATACACATACATTGATGAAATAATTGCTAAGGTTGATTCTTCCACTAGACCACCCCGGACATCTACAGGTAGGAGAGAGTCTGTTCCTCCCGATCTTGAGAATTCGGCATCAACAATGGAGAATACAACGGTACCTTCAACTCCTGTTGCAGAAAATAAACCTCCTGAAAATAAGGGAAGCGCTGTGGGTGTACCAGATAGAGAGGAGATCTATCATATCAACAGAACCAGAGTTACTAAAGAAGTGTGGTTGGAGACTCTTCGAGTAGCAGAGGAAGAGAAGCAGTGAGAAGAAAGAGAGGAGAGGAGAAGAAGAAGCAAAAGCAAAGGAAGAACGCATAAAGGAAGCTATTGAATTTTGGACTAGAACCATGGATGGTAGAGAACAGGAAGGAGAGAATGAACATAGGGAGAACCAGGAAGAAGAAGTGAAAGATAATCAGCCTAGTAATACTGTGGCTACATTAGAATTCTCTATCCTCTAGACACCTGGAGTAGCTCCCATGAAAAATATCTCACCATCATTTCTCCCGAATTTTCATGGTAAGTCTTATGAGGATCCCGATGAGTTTCTATTTGAGTTTGATATCCTATGTCGTAGTTATGATTACACCTCTAGTGCTCAGAAGCTGAAACTATTCCCAGCCACCTTGAAAGGAAATGCTCTATACTGGTTCATGAGTCTAGGTCATGAGACCATTACTACTTGGGACCAAATGAAAAATGCCTTCCTTTCTAAATATCAAGAATATTGTAGAACTAGGGATAGAAAGGAGGAGTTGTTTAAAATGGTTCAGAATGATGAAGAGAGCTTGGAAGACTTTGTGGAGATATTGTTGTATAATTTACAAAGGTATGGGCACGCTGAGATTGGAAATGATGTACTCAAGATCATTTTACTACGAGGAATTAGAGAAAACTGCCTTGATATGTTGAATTTGTTGGGAAAAGGGGACATCTCGAAGGAACCTTTTGAGAAGATTGTTGAATTATTTCAAAGGTACTCAAGGGGATCCTCTAGAACCAACAAACGAGACAAAGATCGAGACCAAGATGTCTTCACTAGGACTCAGAATTCAACTAGTGGAGGAGCCACTCGAGTAGAAATAGGAAACTTACTGAAGAATTTTAAAACAGACATGATGAGCTCCATTTCCTCAGAGTTAGATATCATGAGAGCAAAGCAGAGGCAAGTAGTAGAGGACCTTACACTTGGTGTATTCTATCCTAAATGTAGGAAAAGGCACCCATTGAAAGAATGTCTGCTGGACAAAGCAGAGATATGTAGGATATGTGAACTGGAGCATGATACTAAGGAATGTCCTTCATCACCTAAGGTCAAAGTAGTTCTACAGGAATCCATTCCAGATGTGGAGCAGACTTACTTCATTACACAGAAGAAACCATGGCAGCCTCGCAATCAAGGTATGAATTAAGACCCATCATTTTTTCTGAATAATATGAATGTTATGAACAATATGAATAATATGAATACACAATTCCCTTCACATTATTCTGGTAACCATTGGAATCCATCTTAGAACCAAATGCAAAATCCTAATTTTTGGACACCATGGCCACAACAGTCAAACAATCAGGCTCCCTAGAATTCCAACTGGAGAAATTATTACCAAGGAAATAAATTTCCCCATCACCAAACTCAGTATCAATAGTATTCTCCTCAATAGTATCAGCAACCATAGCTCCCATTTCAAAACAATGCCGCACCTGTCAATCCACCACTTCGACCACAGCTGCCTGCACAAACCTAACCCGAACCCAAACAATAAAGCTATCCATCAATTTGAAACTACCAACATGCCTACGTATTCCATCACCCAGATTCCCTGTAATGATATACGATTACGATTAGGGAGGGTAGTGGAATCTATTATCACTGAGGATGTTTCATCCCCACTGATTGAAACTAGAGTGAATTAGTACTATGAGAATATGGTCAATTCAGCAAGCCCCATCATTGAGGATGCTGATACTCCTACCGAAATAGTAGCTAAAACTTAGGAGCTAACACATGATGAATCACGATCTACACAGTTGAAAAGAGAACTGCCATACCCTGAACAATTGGCCCTGCAGAAAACAGTGGAATAACCTCGATTCGATCTCTTAGGAGAATTGAAAAATTTGTATGTCAAAATTCCACTATTAGAAACCCTCCATGACGTGCCCATTTACGCCAAGACTGTTAGAGATTTGTGTATCAAGAAACCAGGAAGAAATCCTAGGGATCCTCCCACTATCCATGTATTGGGAAAACCTTCCGAATTGATAATGGGAAAGACTCCTATGGAGAAATATGATGACCCTGGAAACCCTACTATTACAGTTCACATAGGAAACACACAAATCCCCAACGTCTTGGTAGACTTATACGCAGCTATTAATGTTATGACCATAGAAACTGTGAAGAAACTTGGACTCACTAACCTTCGATCGAACCCTACTATTTTGGAACTTGCTAACCGATCAACAATCAATCCTGAGGGGATCCTAGATGACCTCGTGATCTCAGTTGACTCATGGGAATACCCCATGGATTTCTTGGTGTTACAGCCGAAGTCCCAGTTGGGGGGACACCCACTGATCCTGGGAATACCGTGGTTGGCCACAGCAGATGCCTATATCAACTATCGGTTAGGATCTATGACCATTTCAGATGGGACTAAGATCAAGAGCCTAACCTTGTACCCTCCAGCTCGACCAAGCACAGAAGCTGAAACTCCATTGTGGGAAAATTTGGAGGAGGAAGAAGGTGTGCAGCCGTTATTAACAATAGGGAGAGCCTTAACATTTAAAGATGAAACATAGGATGATGCCATTAATAGTTTCATCAGTGAGCCCAAATCAGTCAATAAAAATGTCTATCAAATCTTGGACAGTACTTTAGCTGCAACAGAACAAGAAAATCTTACAGAAGAAACTCTAGTCAATGATGCCAGTATAATTCCAGTACTCAAAAATTTGAAGAGTGTTCCAGTAGAAATCGAGCCAGGGAAAACATTGAATATCAATCCAAATCTTGCACCTAGCGAGTTGGAGCAGCTAGTCACTCTGCTGAAACAACGTAGGGGAGCTTTCGCTTGGGAGTACACAGACATAAAAGGGATTCCTTCCAATCTGTGCACCCATCACATTTATATTAAGAGCGACTCCAGGCCTGTGTGTCAACCACAACGAAGGATGAACCCGAACCTAAGAGACATAGTGAAAGAGGAGATCCAAAAACTTTTGGAAGCGGGATTTATATATCCAACTTCAAATAATGAGTGGGTTTCTCCACTGGTGATTGTGCCAAAGAAGAATGGGAAATGGAGGGTATGCGTGGACTACAGAGAATTGAACAAAGCAATGCAGAAGGACCACTTCCCCTTACCTTTCATCGATCAGGTCCTTGATACCTTGTCCAGGAAAAAGTATTTTTCCTTTCTGGATGGCTTTAGTGGCTACAACCAAATCCAGATTGCTCCAGAAGACCAGGACAAAACCACTTTCACCTGTCCCTGGGGAACTTTTGCATACCGAGTACTTCCTTTTGGGTTGTGCAACGCACCAACCACATTTCAGAGAGCCGTGATTGGAATCTTTTCAGAAATGGTAAATGATTGCATGGAGATTTTTATGGATGACTTTACTCCATATGGTGATAGTTATTAAGAAGCACTAGAAAATTTAGAAAAGGTCTTGAAACGCTGTGAACAAAGGCAACTCTCTTTAAGCACTGAAAAATTCCATATGATGATGAGTGAGGGCATAGTGCTGGAGCCCTCCATCTCTTCTAAGGGTATCCAGGTAGATCCATCCAGAATCAAGGTAATTGAAAATATATCAACTCTCGGAACACAGAAGGATGTACGTAGCTTCTTTGGGCATGCTGGCTATTACAGAAGGTTCATAGAAAATTTTTCCAAACTAGCTTCTCCTTTATTAACTCTGTTGATGAAGGATGCACAGTTTGTCTGGAATGATGCATGCCAAACAGCGTTTACTGAGCTAAAGAAAAGGCTATCTACAACACCCATCTTACGAGGGCCCAACTGGGCTCTGCCTTTTCATATTTCTTCAGATGCTTCAGACACTGCCATTGGAGCAGTTTTGGGACAACGAGATGGTAATGCTCCTTATCCAATTTATCACATTAGTAAGAACTTATCTCCTACTAAACTAAACTATATTGTCACAGAAAAGGAATTCCTTGCCATTGTTTATGCCATCAACAAATTTAGACATTATATTACTAGATATTCTACTTTTGTACACACTGATCATTCTGCTATCAAATATTTAATGAATAAACCAATCACAAATGCTAGAGTTACTAGATGGTTGTTACTGTTACAGGAATTTGATATCACAATTATTGATAGACCAGGGAAGGAAAATGTTGTTGCAGATTTTTTTATCTCGACTTACTAACAGTGTGTTGGCTGCTTTCTGGATAGACCCGGGTTTTCAGGAGGCGCAGCAACAAACACCCCTTGGCACACTGGCCCTCTCGGCAATGAGCTGCGCAGCAGCCCGAGGTCTCACCCGAAGTGGCTATGGGGGGCTAAGGAATCAGGCTTCCTTAACCTAGGTGACATGGAGACTAACCTCCTCTCTTCTCTTCTAGGAGGATTCCTCAGAGCGGGACGTCTTACTCTTTCTCGGACTTTTCAGAATGACAGCGCTGGAACTCACGCTTACCAGCCTGGCTGCACGGTATCTCTGCACCTACTGATGAGGCATTTACCCGCTACGTCTGATACACTATGTATCGTCTTTACTTCCACGCCCCAGCGCAGTAACACATTCCTTAAGCACTACGGCGATAGTGCTCTTACCGACTCCCTCGATAGTGCTTGAATATATCTTCTAAGGGAACTTCAAGGACTTGCTTTAGATACTCATTCATAAAGATAATGAAACATTCATGTAAACACAGATAGTAAAACATAAACATGCATTCACACAACACATCATCATAACAATGAGAATTATGTGGTTCGCCTCCACAGGGAAATCACATTCACGGGAACTGTATTCTATATTAACTCAAAATGGGAATTACACAATACGTTGCGCACACAGCTGCAGCCTTAGATATTTCTGGGAAACTCCATGCACACAGCCGGGAGCCCTTATCTTAGAGCTATTCCCTTCTTCTACAGAGATTACAATGACTCAGACATCAACTTAGATTGTCTGCAAACTCAAACATCATCTTACAATGACCTTCTAACCAGTCTATCTCTGACCCATCTAACTCATCCAACCCTTTTCCCTTTTCAATTACACATATATATAGGTGGCCCTAAGGGTCACACCTTTACAAAACTGTGGGCCTTTCCCAGCAGTATTCCCTAAAAACCCTAACCGCGGACATGGCTAGGTGTACTGTAGGCGCCGCTTGCAGTCACGTTGCTGCTTCCTGCAGACTCCATGATTTTCGGCGCAGATTGCGGGTATGGGCGCCGCTTCATCATTCACTGCTCTTTGTCCTTCGCCTTCAATGCTTTGGTCCGTTGCTCTTCCTTGGTCAGAGCAACCATAACTTCTGTACTTAGCCTTAATGAGGGTAGCTGAGCCCTCCATTCCGTCGCTTCATTTATTGTGGTAGCTGAGCTTTCTACTCGGCCGCATTCACTCTTCCTTTTGATGGGTGCACGCAAGCTCTGCGATTTCAAGCCCGTAATCTGCACTGAGCTCGTCCATCTGGCGCCGTACTGTGCATTGTTCACTTATGCCCAAAATTGGTGCTTTTACTCAAAATTAGCATCTTTTCCCTTCAACACTTGTGCTTTTTCCTCAAAATTCGCAGCTTTACTATAGCTACGGCCTATGCTCCAACACAGTGATGATAATTTACCAGTCGAAGATTCCTTCCCTGATGAACATTTGTTTGTAGTATCAACTCATTCCCCATGGTATGTAGATATTGCTAACTTTTTGGCTGCAAGTAAGCTCCCAGTACATCTGTCAATTAGAGAAAAAAGAAAGATCATACAACAAAGTGCTAGGTACTGCTGGATTGATGGCCATCTTTTCTACACATGGCTTGATTTAGAGATCAGAATATGTGTTAGAGAAGATGAGATCTTTAGCATTCTTAAAGCTTTCCATGATGAGCCCTGTGGGGGACATTTTGCAGACAAAAGAACAAGTCATAAAGTTTTGAGAATGGGCTATTTTTGGCCGACATTGTTCAGGGATGCAAAGAAGTATGTTCAGGCATGTGATAGCTGTGAAAGGATGGGCCAACCCAACATATTAGATGAAATGCCTTTGCAGCCACAACTCGTGGTTGAACCGTTTGATAGATGGGCTCTAGATTTTGTAGGGCTTATCAACCCTCCCTCAAAACAGAAAGTTCACATCTTGGTTTGTACAGATTACATGACCAAATGGGTACAAGCTATAGCTTTGGTTAAGGCTAATGATCAGGCTGTGATTGAAGAAATTTTCACTCGGTTTGGAGTACCCAAGGAAATCGTCACAGATGGTGGACCACAGTTTGTGTCTCGCAAGCTGGAAGCACTATTACAAAAATTTCATATTCAGCACAGAATAACCTCACCATATCATCCACAGGCCAATGGCCAAGTGGAGAGTTCAAACAAGGTTATTGAGGCTATTTTGACAAAAACAGTGAAAATTCATCGTAAAGATTGGGCTGAGAGACTTCCAGAGGCATTGTGCGCCTATCGCACCACATGGCGTGACACCACTAGTTTTTCCCCATATGAGTTAGTGTATGGCAAGAATGTTGTTTTCCCAGTTGAATTTGAAATCAGGACTTTGAAAACAACTATAGAAGCAAATCTGGATTTATTAGAAGCACAGAGGAACCAATTGAATCAACTTAATGAATTGGATGAAAAGCACACAGCAGCAGTAAATCATACAACTTTAATCCAACAGCAACGCTCTAAGTGGCATGACAGATTCATAAAGAAGAAAGTCTTCCAGGAAGGAGACCGGGCTCTGTTATATGATTCACGGTTTAAGAGGGATTTCAAAGGCAAGCTACGCACTCGTTGATTGGGGCCTTATCAAATAGAACGTGTATTTGACAATGGAACAGTTCAGTTGATCACCATTGATTAAAACAAGACACCATTATTCGCAAATGGTCATCGGCTATGACTATATCACAAACCGATCTCAAGGGATGCTTTCGTTTCATAGGTTGCAGCAGATCCAGATTATCAGTTAACGCCAGGGTAGGGAGTTTTCTCAACCCCTGTGAATCTTTAGGACTGCAATATTCACATCATTTGTACATAAATATTTTTTATTTTTTATTTTTTTTCATTCTGTATTTTATCTATTTTTCATTTTGCACTTGATCGGTTTGTTTTGAAGATTTGTGTGCAGGGATTAATTGGAGGAACAACAGTCGTGACTGGGCCAGATGATTGCAGGCACCTTACATTGTTTCTTGATTTAATAAAGCTCTTTGAAGAATATGGATGATTCGTTAGCTTTTCAGTAGCCAGCTGAAAGTCCGCCTGTTACTCTTTTTTTTGCACAGCTGCAACTCCTTACCTTGCTCATTCTTCCTATTTCCACAGTTGTAACTCCATCATTTTTCCATTCACTTCATTTTTGCCAGTAGCCGCGACTCTATTATTTTTGCCTATCTCACTAGTCTAGCAGCTATGACTCTGCTATTTCCATTTCATTTTTTCTTTTTTCCAGTAGCTGCAACTCCGCTACTCTTGCCTATTCTGCTATTCTAGCAGCTGCGACTTCGCTATTTCCATTTCATTTTTGCTTTTTTCCAGCAGCCGCGACTCCGCTATTTTTTCCTATCCCGCTAGTCTAGCAGCTGTGACTCTGCTATTTCCATTTCATTTTCACTTTTTTCCAGCAGCTGTGACTCCGCTATTTTTGCCTATCCCGCTAGTCTAGCAGTTGTGACTCCGCTATTCCCATTTCATTTTCGCTTTTTTCCAGCCTGCGACTTCGCTATTCTTGCCTGTTCCGCTAGTCTAGCAGCTGCGACTCCACTATTCCCATTTCATTTTCACTATTTGTCAATAGATATGACTCCACTAGTTGTCCTTTTTCCGAATTAATGCCAGTAATAATGACTCAATATGGCATCAATTTGAATGCTTTCTCCATGGATCCAATCACAATCCACCAAGAAGACAACATTATGTGTCTCGAGCATCTATCAGTCAAATGGCGACGGCCAAATCACCTCGGCACATGTGCATTTATGCTCATTTTATTGGGAGGTGGGTTATAATGATAACTCAAGGTTGAATGCATAATGAAAAAGGTACGGATTCGGACTTTTACATGATTAAGCATGAAATTGAATATAGTAATAATGATTATGCACTATCTTTTAGTCCCTGTCAGCAAGGCCATACCATTTAACCACCAGGATACCCCAATTAAGCCAACTTTCCATAACTGTCTCATTTTACCGAGATTTCATACCTGTGCCGACTTTCCAAAAATACCCGATTTTAAACTCCAACGATTCCTTGCATGTTCATACACTGCAACCCCCATGTCCGGACTGTTACTTGTTGTATTCGTCACCTGGATTTTTTAAGAAGGCTGATATGGGCAACCCAGTCCGGCATGAACCCGTGAATATGGAAGCCTTGTGCTCTAATGCATAAGTGCTTAACATTTTCATAACAGCAGGTTGGATGGAATATTTTGAACGGTTTCCACATAGAAACAGCATTACAATTCACCCTCAACCTAACTGATACTCACTCTGAAGTCAGGAGACTGTGCATGGATGTTACAAAAGAAATCATAGCAGAGGTTACTAGCCTACCCCGGATTGGAAAGAAGCTATTTGGACGGAAGGCACATAATGCAATGGTTATAAGAGAATTTCTAGCAGTTAGGGAGAATGTTCATCCAAAGCGTCGTGGGTTAGAATTGGTGTCATTACCACGACCCTGGAATCAGGTGGTAGCCTTTGTGAAGAAATATATTTCTTGTGAAGTAAGGTATCAAACTGTTTCTTTCTCTGAACCTCCTTAATTGTCTCGCTTACGCCATGGTATTTTAGTAAATATGCCATTCTATCTTTTTAAAGCCCTGCAAACCATGGCTGGATATGCAAAAACAACCCAACACCCAGTTTCCTCCCTTACCAATCATGTCCTAGTTAAATTGTTAGTCTTAAGGGCCCTTGCAAATCACAATTTAACCTGGGATCAATTTCTTGCGAGGGTATGGCCATTTAAAGGACCTGTATTAGAAGTGGGGGGTATTGGAGAAGGTGAAGAGGACCGACATTCCTCAAATCTAGTTGGGGGGGAGGTTGGAGCATCAGGAAACCAGAAGGAGGACAAAGATGAGGTAAATATGGGGGATGCTGTAACAACAACAAAACCTGTTATTGAAGAAATGGTGATGGAATCCATGGCACAAGAGGAAGTGACATTAGAAGATGTAACTACATAAGCAGAAACTAAGGATGAAGAAGATGAAACTGGAGCAGTTGTTAAAGAAGAGACAGTAGAGGCTGCAACTATAGAAGTAGAAATTCAGGAAAAAGTAGGAGGAGAAGGAAATGTGGAAGTTTTTGATGTTGTGTCCTCTCCTGATATAAGGGGGACCATTATTGAGGAGGAGAAGACTGAAGAAAAGATCCTTATGTCAAATAAATGAAGAAAGCCAAGGGACAAGGGTTAGACATCCACTACAGCAAAGAAAAGAAAAGCCAGAGTTGTCACAACATCAATAGCATCATGCCGTGGAGGCCGATCGGAGGATATTTTGAAGAAAAGGAGGACTCAATCAATGGCAGCAACAAAGAGAGCAGGTGCAATTGGGGTTAATAGTGAAGTACCCTCAGCAGAGATAGTAGGAGTAGTCAGAGCAAATATTGAGTTACCTATGGCAGAAATAATACCCGTAACAGAGGTAGATATAGAAATTCCCATTTTGAACCTCAAGCCACCTACTTTTACACAGGAACCTCCCATAAAAGAACCTCAAATCGAAAACCTCATGTTTGAAAATGAATTATTAAAGGAGGAAGTGCAGACATTACGAAATGAGTTGGAAAGATTGAAGGGAGCAGTTGGAAAACAAGCAGAGAAGAATTTGAACACATTGTTAGATGCTGCAAATTTATTAGAAAATTCATCTCTTGCATTAGAAAATGAGGAGCAAGGAGAGATTGTTTGCTCAGAGTGTGGAGACATATTCTTTGCAGCAGGACATAGAGTGATGGTGTTGGGAGTTGTATCACAAAAGCATGCACATATAGAGTAGGAGGAAGAAAAAATACCAGAAATAGAATTGATGGGGGAAAATGAGCCAAAATTTGAAGTGATTCCTTATTCAAATATAGGAGATGAAATAGTGCAGTCCCAGCCATCAGGGGATACTGAATTTCTTCAGGACCAATCTCATCATTCAGAGGGATTTGATATAAACCAGAAACAATCTCAGCAGTTTGAAGAAATTGAAGGATAGGGGGCTGTTACACAAGAACCAGCACCCTCAGAAATATATAGTGAGGATGCAACTAAGACAACAATATTTGACATCAAGGATCAAGAAGAGAACACTGTTACACAAGAACCAGTGTTTTCAAAATCATTTGCTGAAGATGCAACACAAACTAAGATGGTTGAGATTGAAATGGAAAGAAAGGTTGTTGTCACACAAGAACCAACAGTCCTAAGAATATTTGCTGAGACTGTAACACAAATTGAGATGGATGAGGTTGAGATGGAAAGAAAGGATGCTGTTACACAAGAACCAGCATCCCCAAAATCAATTGCTGAGACTGAATTACAGGCACAGACCATTGCAACACCATTGAAGGATGAAACTGTTACACTATCAAAGAAAAACGAGGAAGTCAGTACAACAGGGGACAAGGTAGGAATACAGCCTTCTCAGGAAGTCATTAATCTAGACTCTGATGATGAAAAGGATGTGGAAAACATAAGAATTCAAAGGTTAGAGAAAAATATTCTCTGGCTAAATCTCGAGTTGGATAAATGGCATAAATATATTAATCAATACAGGACAGGTATGATTTCTCTCCAAGAACATATAAATATCATTAGGGAGTTGAGAGAAAAGTGGGCTAAGGAGTTATTCTTCCAGAAACTCCGGTGGGATAAACTTCAAGAAAAATTGGAAGGATTGAAGAAACTTAAGTCTCTGCAACAAGAAAAAGACAAAATGTATACTCTTTCCCTAAAATTACTGAGTTGCAGGGCTTCATCCCCCTCTTACCCTGTCTTTCTCCACGAGCAGAAAACTTTATTTCAATTAAGGGCTCTTAAGGAAGGGAGGTCATTTGATTTAGCAACAGCTACCCAGTTTTTAGAAACTTTCCCGAAAAGTGATTTTAAGGATCAACATTTGTTATGTGAATTGTATTTACATAATAGGTCTTGTTATATTGGCTCTCCATCCAATCCCTTTCCTTGTTTGGGGGATGTTCAGCTAAGATGTTTTGTCATCGTCCATGTAAAATGGTGAGATGCTTTCCAAACTATCCTCAGGAATGAGGAGAATTCTACTCTCTGGATTAGGGGTGAACCTCAGGATCCAAAAGGACTCATAGCAAATCATGCTGGATCTCTCAGGGTTCCTGCAATTTCCCAATACTTTAAAATTTTGTGAGATAAAATCCTCACTACCTGTGTCCCGATGATTCTTAATATGCAGTAGAGTGCTCTGGAAGATAGTGAATACAGATGGCTATATTCTTCTTCATCTCTAAAGGAAGGGGACCCATACTGCTCTGAATATTTCCAGCAAGTCTTGACAAGGGTTCCTAGATATGTGCAGTGCATGAAAAATTGTGGACCTTGGTGGATTGGATTAAGATTTAGATTCCCTCTTATACGGCTGCCTATGAGTCCTTACAGGAACAGCTATGCTTTGACTGAAGAAGAAGAGAAGCCATGTTGGGAGAAATGGACATCATGCTATGGGTTTGTTCCTCAAGAGAAAACACCAGAATTTGCCTACAATCTTCACAGATTCAACTCAGACTCAGATTCGGACTAGTGGAGGTTGTTGCATGGGGACATGCAATCGGATAGTTGGGGGGAGATGTTGGGTCCAGGAAATGCCCTTTTTTGGCCATCCTTATTTCATCATTTTGCCCTAATTACATCCTATTTCTAAAAGCCATATATATGCCTTCCCTCCAGATCAGCTAATAATATCGACAGGTATAATTCATTATTTCTTTATTCATTTTATGCCTAAGATTGTTATAGTTCAGGATCTTAGCCTTTTAATTATGCTAACTTGTGTGGTTTCATTTAGTCAAAGCTCAAAGCACAGGTCTATCAGCTACCATTCCTTGAAAGCAATCATACATGGTGCCAGTTGTTACTCTTTTAGCCCAATTCCTCAGGTTTTCAAGGGGCAACGCATCTCTCCACGCGAGCTGTAATAGGTAGCTACAACAGATTGCTGTAACAGAGTGTAGCTATGACAGACAGGTTTCCTTCCAGATTACTAATCCATTGATCTATGGCTCTCCAGCATAACAACATATTTTATGATTAAACAATCTCATTCAATTTGGCTGTAACAGTTAGCTATGACTCAACAACATGTCGATCATAGATCTTCATTGCTACATGAGATTAGTGGATCACGAACTACATTTTGTATGTATAAATATGGGAAGGCTTCCTATGCCTGGGGTTGGTGAGTCATCAATTGTTCTATGGGCTGTAATAGGGATTGAGACTGTGAATTTCTATCTTTTAATGAAGAGTAGAGTTACTTCCATTTCTGTGTCTTAATTCGTGGTGATTCACGGCATCTCTGTCAGAAGGCTAGGGCCTTCCTTCTCACAGAGATTGTCAATTTAGTTAGATAGTTAGATAGTTAGATTTATTCATTTCTTATTGTGTGTTGTGGAATTGCATTAGGTGTGTTTCTGATAGCTGCAGCAGTGAGTTTATGATTGCATTATTTATTGGTAGTTTATCTCCAGCATATGAATAGCTGTAACTACGTGGTGTGACAGTCAACTGTGTT
This sequence comes from Larix kaempferi, assembly GCA_027924585.1. Taxonomy (NCBI): domain Eukaryota; kingdom Viridiplantae; phylum Streptophyta; class Pinopsida; order Pinales; family Pinaceae; genus Larix; species Larix kaempferi. Next base: position 5,115,944 of record BSBM01000118.1, read on the forward strand.
TGATTATGCATGTGTGTTCAATAGCTATGACAGCCAAGCTCAGTTCCAATTCCCTTCAGTCATTTATGCTTTCTAGGGTTTCCCTTGATTATCAGTTAGAGTTCAAGCTTATGTTTTAATTTTGGTTGTTGTTGTATCTTAAATTGGATTCATAGATTAGATAGATTATGGTTGAGTTGCAGTAGTCACTGGATGAATCATTTTGGTAAAGATTGAATACTTTAGTTTGATAATTATAGGATTTAACTTCTTGCAAAAGTAATCTAGTTTATTTTCATTCTTAGATCATTAAACTGCTGGGTTAATTTCTGTAGGAAGATAGTTGCATTTTGGATTCCTAGATGTATGAATTAGATTAGTTTTCTTAATGGAATGAATTTGGCTGAATAGATAGGTAGGATTGTTATCTCCATTTACTTAATCAACTACTGAAATTGTTTATGCATAGATAGTGCTTATTGCCATTGAAATAAAAAGACCTCCCTAGGTTTGACAATTAATATTGAGCATCTTGTGTGTTAGTTTTAATTAATTGACACATAGGGTGACCAATAGCCTTGGGGGATTTGAACCTCGATTTGACTAGTAAATTTCCCTATCTTTCCCTGATTGTAATTGAATGTTTCAGAAGTCTTTTGAGAGTGTACAAGAATCCATCAGCCCCATTTTTATCTCTGAATACCTTCCAAACACATTTAGAACCAATTCGGAATAATTTGGATCCATTTGCAGGCATTTGGGTCAATACTAGTCCAAGGGTCGAATTGGCCAAAATTTGCAATTTTTCGTTGTTTTTACAAATTCATTAAAAGGAACATTACATATTAAGACATCCAATCATGTCCATTTTTAAGGGAGGGTTTTTTTCCCATGAGGTTTTCCCTGTTTCCTCACTTTACATGGACTAGTTATTATTGTATTAGGGTGACCATAAGCCTTGTTGCTTGGGCCCTATATTTCTGATATTTTTCTGATTTTCATCACATAAATTCAGGCTTAAGGGGGGTGTTAGAGTATTAAAAAACCCACCTATACCATTTTAGACTTAGGATAAATTAATTAATCATTTATGATTAATTTCTTGAGTTTTGACTAGGTAAAATAGAACAGTTTTGTCTTTTAGTGGACCACTTTCCATCCCGAGTCACTAGGGTGCACCTAAGGAAATTCTGGATAAGATTTCATTGGATTCTGTCTGATTTCTTTCCATTTTTGGTTTAGAAGGTGCTTTCCTAATTTACTTATCTTTGTCCTTTTTTTTTGCTTTCTAGTAGAAAAGGTAAAGCTAGTTGACTTAGAAAAATTTTCCACTTGACTCTAGTACAGTTTTGGAAACTGCTTTTTCCACCTAGGGGTTTTTGCCTTATCTAAGCCTTTTCTTTTTGTCCTTTCCAAATTGCCTCCAAGGAATTCGATTTTCTCCATGGAAGATGTATTATATATTTTTATCATATTGATGAATAAAATACAGATTGATTTCCACAATCTATCTTCTTTATTCTTCCTCTCTCATTGTCTGAAATATTCCATGTGAAATTATCTTATGAATCTAGATCTTAGCAATTGAAAATCTAACAAGTTGGACCAAGGGCGCTAATGCACTAGATTTGGTCAACATTCTCATTAATGGCCACTACTAGAGCCCTAAACCACCTAGTTCACTCTCATAATGATTCTATCCACATTAATTGACTTTCCTAACTTCCTCATGGTCATCATAGGTTCATTGGACCTCATTATGGCCCAATTCAGTAGTTACACTTGACACAATGTCCTAGATTGGGAGAATTACTTCACTAATCCTAACATTATTGTGAGCTACTGAACTTGCCACTAAGTCTCTTGATTTTTCCTCTTGAGAGAATCTATATATTGTACACATTTTGTTGAATAATAATTCAATGGAATATTAATCCAAATGAGTATTTTTTTCTTGTGTTCTACTTAATATTTTCTTCATATTTTTTCTATTTTCTAGTCAATGTTTGGTAAATTCTAAGTGAAGCTTTCTCTAGTAATCTAGATCTACCTGTGACACATATAGAATTTGACATGGTATCAGAGCTTCATAAGGGATCCTAGTCTTTCTTCCAAAATAGATTTCCAAGTGTGTGTTTTGCAGGTGCATACAACAACTTCATCATGGATTCGAAAGTTGTTCCTCTCCTCTCTCTATCCAACTATTCTGAGTGGAAATAAAATACATGTGCATATCTCAAGAGAAAATATATCTTTGATGTGTCCATTGGTACTGTGAGTGAGCCAGAGACGTATGAAGAGAAGTATGATTGGCTCAATGATTGTGATAGAGAATATGGAACTATGTGTCTCACTATACCTCCTAGATTGCATTATCTCATTGATTCTACTCAGTATCCATTTGAGATGTGGAGAAATCTAGATAAAGATCTTGGCATGCAGAAAAAAGATATTAGATATATGGAGAGCAAGAAAATGGACACCTCCTCATGTGTTCTCCCTCCAAAGGTATGTGCCTCATGCATTTCTCAAGAAGTTGTTCAAATTGAAGAAGAAGAAGAAGAAGATACAGATTCAACAAATGATCCAACTCAACTTTCTTCCTCTGTGGATTCCTCTGTTTTCCATGAAGATAAAATACGAGTTGTTTCCATCAATGTTGTTGAATAGATGTCTCTCGATTCCACTTATTTATCCTCTATGTATTCTATTACTAATTTTGAAGATGGGTTGTTGATTGGTGATCATAGTGAGCCTTCTCTAGAAGAGTTTATTTATTCATATGAGAGTATTAGTTCAAAATATGGTCAAGGAAAAGTTTGTAAGTCAATGAATATCTCTCATTGCTTCACACTCTTTTTATCCCTATGTATTCCTACACCATGACTAGCAAAATTTCTTCAAGTTCATTTGAAGATGGAGAATCCTTAGCCATCACATTGGCAAACTTGAGACTCTTGTTCCTCTTTCTTGGAGCTGATTACAACTCTCATTATTTGATGTTGATTCTTCAGGAGCCTTATGATTCTCTTGGATTCACTTATTCTCAAGCATATCAAGTCTCTTTTGGACCTAGCACCCTGGTTGGTTCGAAGATCAAGTCTAAAGTGAAGCCTTCGCTCTACTATCAGTGTTACTTAGTTTCTCTACATGGTTCCAGTTTCCATCATTCAACTTTACATGTACATGATCTAGTTGAGCACACTCCTCTTGTTACTAAGAAGAAGGTTCATCCAGACATATGAACAATTTCACACATACCTGTGTTTTGGAATAATTGATTTTTTGTGTATTTCACGTCCATTTTAGAGGGAGGATTTTTCCCATGTGGTTTTGTATCTTTCCTCACTTTATATGGATTAATAATGTAAAGGGTGACCATAAGCCTTTGTTGCTTGGGCCCTCATAATAATTTTCTTCGCTCGCAACCATTTTGTCTTAAGGGGGGGTGTTGGAACATAATTTCCATCTAGACCTTGGTTAATAATCCTTGCATAAGGTTCCAAGTGTTTAATGTAAGGTGTTCCATGGTTTGGCTTCATAGTGCCTAGTCTAAGGGGTTTGTCCACATATTAGATTAGTGGTTTTCCATAATAGCTATGTTTTTCCACAAGTGTACCCCATTTGCTAAATCTAGGGATTCAAAAGCACCCAATTTAATGCATTTAATGAGCGAGGCCCACCACTTCTATAATGCCCCTAGATTAATTGAATACTTTGTGGGCACTTTCCAACTAGCTCGGCTAAATTAATTCCTGATAAATGAGAATTTTATATGTGTGATGTAGGATAGAGTTATTTACCGATTAAGAGACATGGAAGTTTAATCTGTTTTAGCATGATGTATGACTTAATGATAAATACGAATAAGATGGAGTATGATGGAAATTTCTACTTAATGACTACCTCATAGTATAAATGTTGCACTCAAAATGAATTTTGAAATATAGAAATGTATAGATAAATTTTGATGATTCTGAACCGATGTATGTTTTGCTTAACGACTAGCAAATTTATGAAATGAGTTGTGAATATGAACAGAAGCATGTTTTGCTTAAATACTTCCGAATTTATGAAAATAAATTATGTTTATGACTAAGCTTGCAAGTTATTTATTAAATGAATTATGATTATTGTGAACAGAGCTATTAATGTGTGCTCTGAGCATGTGTGTAGTGATAGGTGAAATGGTTCACCGAGGAACTCACAAAGGAATAAAAGGGGGGGCGTAGAGAATGGGAAACGCACACATGAGAGTACGACGACGATGTCGACTCCCAATAACCTCCACGAACGAGTTGAAATCCGTTCAGCTTTGCTCGGGTGAGAGTGAAGTCGTACGGGTGAGACCATAATGGTTTGGTCACGTATAAGGTTGATGAGCACGTAGTAATAACATACTTACTCCTCCATGTCATTAGTCTCATGTAGAGTGTTGCTAGATGATTTATGGTCACGATTCCTAAATCACTACACGGAATCCCCGAACATCAGATAGAAGGGAAATTATCATCGAAAGGACCCGACAATGCAACCTACCTAGATAATAAAGGAAGAATGATTGTCGGAAGGACCCGACGATGTGGTCCCTAGAAAAATAAAAGGGGAATTGATAAATGAACACCTATGTATTTGGCATATAGCATTTCGTTAGATTAATTGTGCAAGAAATGCTTATTTGTAATTATTGAATTGAAGAATAATATAACTAGTCAACTCCACCCACACCCACTAAATTAGAGATTGGAATCCTAACATCAAGGGACATCTAGGAGTAAAATATGGGAAGTATGTGCACTCTCATGAGAGAGTGACACATGGCTGGGTGAATATTTATATTAAATAATTTTGCATAAAAGAGTATATTTGCATGAAGCGGCATGTGTCGTAGGAAAATCTCATATTTAAGAAAGATGAGAAGAAAAGAAAAGGGACCCTATTGTTGGATGATTTTCATAATGACTTCGAAGTACTGATTGTGCTACTATCGTGTGTTTGGAAAAGGATTTTGGTGAGGGGGATCTCATTTCTAAATTCTTGTTGAGTGTGTATTCTCTATGTACTTTTTGCTTGTGGGATCGTGAGGAAGGAGAGTACTCCTGGTAAGGTAGGGAGGTCAACCGAGGGGTTCGTCGATACATCATCAATTAAGATCAATCCTAGTAATTACGAAGAGAGAATATAAGTGCACATATCTACATAAGTATGATTTAGGTTGTATAATGCACAAATTATAAATATTCAAATTCAAAATGAACATATGATGCAAGAATAATTACACTCCTTCATACTCACAATTATGTTGTTATAAAAATATAGATATATCTTGAGTAGTTTAATTATTAATACTTTAGTTGAAATAAAATGAGAATAATAATGATTGGAGAACTATATTAACATGCACGGTTAGATTGAGATAGTTGTATTTAATTTTAAATGGTTGAAGAACTATATTAGCATGCACGGTTGCATTGAGATAGTTGTATTTAATTTTAAATGGTTGAATAACTATATTAGCATGCACGTTTGTATTGAGATAGATGTATTTAATTTAATGTCCAAATGAAAGGGGTATAATAAAAATGATGGTTACATCATGTAAGAATTACTTATATAGTAGGATGGGTTTGGTATATGAATAAACTACTTATGTTCATGTGTTAGTAGAATAGAAAAACCATTGCTTGAAATTATAGAATGATTTCTAATAACACAACATATTAAAGATGTTATACTTCTCCGAAGTAGAATTGATTATTACTTATTTTGGTTTTAAAAAAAAAAAAATAATAAATAAATAAAATACAGTAGAAAAAATAGAGTCCCTACAATTGGTATCAGAGTCTGTTGAGCCTTGACCGGACCAAGAGAGAATAATGTGTTATTTCCGCAAACATTTGAAAGTGTTATTGAAATTTAAAATTCGCAGATTACAATTTATCTTATGAAGAACGCTAATAAATTGTTCATTATAAAAATCAGGTTATGGATCGTCATGGATGAAGGGGAAGAAGAAGAGTCGGGCAAGGACGGGGCACACGTCCTCCACCCGTAGAAACTCCTACAGCTAGCTCGATGCGACAAGAAGAGCAGGAAACCATCCCTACTAGAGAAGTGGTTGCCATGATGAGAAAATTCCAATGAATGTCAGAATCTTTAATTACTAGATTGAATCGCAAAAACGGCAGCTCGCAACTAACCGCGGTATCACAAAATCCATCGTCGGTCAACCTTCACCATGAATTGGAAAAGATTAAATTTCAAGAATTTTGGGGTTCCATTGAGGGAACCAATGCCGATCCATGGTTGGAAAATATGGCCATGTGATTTGCGCTCAGAGATTACACATCAAAATTAAAAGTGCGCATGGAATTTCTACAATTGAAGGGTGAATCTCTTTTATGGTGGAAGACTTTACGTCCGCAACTAGACTTGGAAACCGACGAGGTTTCATGGGAATTATTTGATGAGAAATTCCGCCAACACTACCTTTCAATGAATTCAATGAACGACAGTTAAATGAATTCAATGCTTTACGACAGGGACATTAGGCATTGTAGGAATATGAAATCTGTTTTATGGAACTATTGAGGTATGCACCTCATGCCTCAATGGAAAAGACATTGAAGGTCAATAAGTTTGTTTTGGGGCTAAAATAGAATATCAGAGATAAGGTTCACATTGTAATTCCCTCCACTTTGCATGACATGGTTCAAAAATCTCTCATAGAAGAAGAATCGATTTTGAGCATAGGACCGCCCAGTAAACACCTTGCTAGTGGTGACCGAAACAATCAACCTCCCCATGCATCCAAGCATTACTATGGACAAAAAAAAATTGGAAAGGGATCTTAGAGTGAAAGATATAATAGAGAGGCCTGAGCACCCTACCGACTGCCACCACCAAGAAATGATCATGCAATACCTTTTGGAAAATCGACACAGTTTGGACCACAGCGAAACAATGCACCAACTAGCGGTGCATCTAGAGGCCCTAAGGAAGGATGTTGGAAATGTGGAGGCGCTCACTTTTAGAGCTAATGCCCTCGACATAACCAGGGTAATGGAAGAGTAAAAGGACCAAGTCAAGGACTGCAAGAGACCACTGCATTCGATCTGGGTCGCACACACCACATTCATGCAACAATTAACAACCACCAAGCAGAACACCAATCAACCATCCTTGAAAACACAGGTAAGATCGACGGTAAAGTATTTTCTTTACTAGTAGACCTTGGTGAAACTGAGAGTTTCATTTCTTTTAAGGCTTTAGAACGTAGTAATATGATGGCAGTTAGTCAAGAGGATTTCGACGCAGTCTAAATGGCATCCGGAAGTATCCAAAAAGTGGTTCTAAAGTTAGAAAACTGTGATATAGATTTGGGGGTGTGCACAACTAAGGTATCCTTTTATGCTATAGAGTTGGGGGCTTATGAATTAATTTAGGGTATGTATTGGTTATAAATGCATGTGGCCGTGATGGTCTTCCAAAGCAAGGAACTAACCTTCTATGATGACGAAGGTTACAGGAGGACATTGATCGGGAAGAAGAGAAAGGTTTCCCTGGGAATGGTTTCAACCATGCAATTAAAGAAAAGTATGAGGAAGGGTGAAAGCTATATGCAGTTATAGAAATGAACAAAGAGTGAGATAAGAACGAGATAATTAACCACCCTTTATTTTCAGAATACATGGATGTATTCCCTGAAGCATTACCTGGTCGACCACCGCAATGCGAGCTAGACTTCACCATTGAACTCAAACCAAGAATAGAACCTATAGAAAGAACCCCTTACCGAATGTTTGTACCAGAGTTAAAAGAGCTGCAAATTCAACTTCAAGAATTTCTAGAATTGGGATTGATTAGACCTAGTGTATCTCCTTGGGGAGCACCCATCATTTTTGTCAAGAAAAAGGATGGGTCATGGAGACTGTGCATCGATTATCATTAGTTAAAAAAAGAAACTATAAGAAACCAATACCATCTGCCTAGGATTGATGACCTTTTTGATCAAATGAAGGGTGAAACAATATTCTCCAAAATTGATCTGAGATCAAGTTACCATCATTTAAGGATAAAGGAAGAGGATATTCTTAAGACGGATCTCAAGCCTAAGATTTAGTCATTACAAGTTTGTGGTAGTACCTTTTGGGTTGACAAATGTGCCAAGTGTTTTTATGAATTTGATGAATAGTGTATTCTTCAAATACCTGGATAAGTTTGTATAGGTGTTTTTGGATGATATCTTAATATATTCAAGGACGCTCGAAGAACAAGAAGAATATATAAGATTTGTACTTGAGTGTTTGATAGAGAACCATATTTATGGGAAGTTGTCGAAGTGTTCCTTATTTCAAAAAGAGATCCATTATCTTTGCCACATTATATCTAGCGAAGGAATCGCAGTATATCCTACAAAGATAGAAGACATTTGGGAATTGCCAGCAACCACAAATGTACACAAGGTGCGTACTTTCATAGCACTTGCTGGTTACTATAGACAGTTTGTTGAAGGTTTCTCCAAAATAGAAGGACCCATAACATAATTACAAAAGAAAAATAGACCATATGTGTGGACCGAGAAGTACGAAAAAGATTTCTCCAAACTTAAGAAACTTTTAACAACTGCACCTATATTGAAAGTTCCTCACATGGAACAAGACTTTCTGGTATGTACAGATGCGTCGAAAAACAGAATCGGATGTGTTTTGATGCAAGAAGGGAAAGTGACTTCTTACACTTCTCGAAGGCTTCGACCGCACGAAGAGAACTATGCAACCCAGGATATGGAAATGACAATAGTAATTCATGCCTTAATATTATGGCGACCCTACTTGGTCGGGAGAAAATTTGAACTAAAGACAGATCATTGTGGGATACAACACATTTTAACCCAAAGCGATTTGAATACAAGACATAGAAGATGATATGAACTACTCATTGAATATGATTTTGACATAACCTATGTGAAGGGAACTTTGAGCAAGGTATCCGATGTGCTCTTCTGAAGACCGATAATATTCTTGGCAATACCTATGAAAACCAATTTGAGGGAGAAGATACTTGCACTACAACAGGGTGATGCATGGTATAAGGAAGTGAGAACAGAAATGGAAAATGAACAGATGAGAGTGCCCAAGTATGAAGGATACTCCTTGGATATTGGCAGTCTATTGAGATATAACAACCACATTTATGTGCCATAAAACGATGAGCTCCGAGGAATGATATTATCAGAATCTCATCGAGCAGTTTATAAAGCCCATCTTGGAGTCAAAAAGATGTATGCGTACCTGAGACCTTTATTCTTTTGGAAAGGGATGAAGAAGGATGTAGTGAATCTTGTAGCATGATGTTTGGAATGTCAATTAGCCAAAGTGGAACATCGACATCCTACGGGATTGCTACAACCCCACGCAATCCCTGAATCAAAATGGAAAGTCATATATATGGACTCTATAGTTGGTTTTTCACTAACAAGCAGGAGACATGACACTATATTTGTGATAGTTGACACTCTTACCAAGATTGCACACTTCTTACCTATCAAAAACACTTATCAAGCTCCAGAGATTGAAAAAGTATTCATTAATGAAATTGTCCGGCTGCATGGAATACCTAAGAATATCATTTCTCATAGAGGATCAGTATTCACTAGAATATTTTGGACAAGTTTCCAGGAATCCTTAGGCACACAACTTAACTTCAGTACTTTCTATCACCTACAAACGGATGGACAGACAGAAATGTTAAAACATGTATTAGAGGATATGTTAAGGATGTATGTGATGGATCAACGCAAGAGATGGGAAGAGTACTTTCCATTTGTAGAATTTTCCTACAACAATCACTATCAGAGCTCCATACCGATGGCGTTGTTTGAATTTTTGTATGGACGACCCTGTAGAATGCCCTTGAGTTGGGACAGGTTGGAAGATAGGGCATTGCTTGGTCCAGATGTATTTCAAGAAATGGAGGAGAAGATGGTAACCATTCGTGCTCGTCTTAAGGAGGCACAGGATCGCCATAAGAGCTATGCATATGCGCATAGAACAAACCGAAGTTATGAGACAGGCAATAAAGTATTTATGCGAGTGAAACCATAGAAAAGTTCAGTAGAGTTTGGAAAGGGAGCCAAGTTATCCCCTATATTTGTAGGACCCTTTTGTGATCTTGGAACAAATAGGACTGGTTTCCTACCGACTTGACTTGCCATCATCTCTAACGTAGGATACATAATGTCTTTCATGTTTTTGTTTTATGCCACTATGTACCAGATGCTTCTCATGTTATCGATCTAAGTAATGTGCAGATAACGGACGACGGGGACGTGATGGATGAACCGATCTGTGTGTTGGACCAGCAAACGTGGAAACTTAAACATCACAAGATGGACCAGGTCAAAGTACAATGGGACAATTATAGTCCTAGTTCTAAGACTTGGGAGGACGCAACTGAGATGCGTCATAGTTTTCCATATTTGTTTTGAACTTAGAGATGAAGTTCTAAATAAGAAGGGGTGTATGTAATGCCCCTAGATTGACTGGAGGATTTGAGGTCACTTTCCCAGTGACCCGACTAAACAAATTCCTAATAAATGAACATTTATGTGTGGTGTAGGATAGATTTATTTACAGATTAAGAGACATGGAAGTTTAATCTGTTTTAGCATGATGTATGACTTAATGATAATTATGAATAAGATGGAGCTTGATGGAAATTTCTACTGAATGACTACCTCATAGGATAAATGTTGCACTAAAAATGAATTTTGAAATATAGAAATGTATAGATAAATTTTGATGATTATGAACTGATGTATGTTTTTCTTAACGACTAGCAAATTTATGAAATGAGTCATGAATATGAAAAAAAAGCATGTTTTGCTTAACCATTGCCAAATTTAAGAAAATAAATTATTTTTATGAATAATTATGCATGTTATTTATGGAATGAATAATGATGATTGTGAACGGAGCTATTAATGTGTGCTCTGAGCATGTGTGTAGTGATAGGTGAAACAGTTCACCAACAGACTCATAAAGGAATAAAAGCGGGGTCATAGAGAAAAGGAAACGCACACACGAGAGTACGATGACGATGTGGACTCCTGATAACCTCTACGCACGAGTTGAAAGTCGTTCAGCTTTACTAGATTGAGCGTGAAATCGTACAGGTGATACCATAACGGTTTGGTCACATACGAGGTTGAGGGGGGAACAGTAAGAATGGACTTACTCCTCAGCACCATTAGTCTCACGTAGAGTGTAGCTAGATGATTTATGGTCATGATTCCTAAATCACTACATGGAATCCCTGCAAATCAGATATAAGGGAAATTATTGTCAGAAGGACCTGACGATGCGGTACCTAGATAATAAAGGAAGAACGATTGGCGGAAGGACCCGACGATGTGGTACCTAGAAAAATAAAAAGGGAATTGATAAATGAACACCTATGTATTTGGAATATAACATTGCATTAGATTAATTGTGAAAGAAATGCTTATTTTTAATTATTTAATTGAATAATAATATAACAGTAGTTTAGTTGTGCATGAAATGATTAATTATAATTAAACCATTTGGAATAATCAAATATGGAGCAAAAGATAGACTAGGATTCACTAACTAGTCAAGTCCACCCACACCCACTAAATTAGAGATTGGAACCCTAGCATCAGGGGACATCTAGGGGTAAAATATGGGAAATATGTGCACTCTCATGAGAGAGTGACACATGGTTGGGTGAATAGTTGTATTAAATAATTTTGCACAAAAGAGTATTTTTTCATGAAGTGACATGTGTCGCAGAAAAATCTCTTATTTAAAAAAGATGAGAAGAAGGAAAAAGGGACCCTGTTGTTGGATGATTGTCGTAATGAATTTGAAGTATTGATTGTGCTACTATCATGAGTTTGGAAAAGGATTTTGGTGAGGTGGATCTCATTTCTGAATTTTTGTTAAGTGTGTGTTCCCTGCGGCCTTTTTGCTCGGGGGATCGGGAGGAAGGAGAGTGCTCTCGGTAAGGTAGGGAGGTCAATCGAGGGGTTCATCGGTACATCATCAATTAAGATCAATCGAGTTGGAGCATCGACCATTCCAAGCCTGCGACGCATTTATGGAACAACCATCCATACAGGTAAAATGACATTTGTTATTATTTATAATATGTTTTTTTTTGGAGCTACATGCATTAGCCAGTCGGTAACTAGTTGGTAGATATAACTGTTTGAATTATATTCTTAAATATGAATTTTAGTTAAAATACTCTGTAGGATTTCCCTTAGTCAAATCCTCGAACAAATCCTTCACATCCACAATCATACTGTAAAGACACAGAAAAATTTATATCTTCCTTTGTATAAAAAAACTGCTCTTCTGGAAACTCTGAATAGGCGAAATTTATAAAAAAAAAATAGTGTTTGTTTCTCTGCTGGTTCATTAGAATAACATCCAATTGCTAATGAAATCTCGAAATCAAAATTATGTGTATGGAATTTTTCTTTTATTACAAGAAGGATATATTTTATTCACTCCTTGATCCCATAATAGATCGAGAGATTGTTTTCTCCTCTGAATGGTTGATCTACATAAATTGATTAGCAGAGGTGTTCATGCATCAATTCCCTATCAGTCAAAGGGAGACCCTGATACGATCTTATCCTAGTTTCGATCTCTCTAGATCAAGCCATCAATTTGGTTGCAATATTTTGTTTTAATGCAGATTAGTTTAACCCTTCCTCCAGAAATCAAGTCGCGATCTTTTTTATCAAATGAGGTTTTGTAGAGGAACAATATACCTCATACTCCAATCTTTTAAAGTTTTGGGGAAGAAGTGCAAATCTATTTAATAGTTTAATGTAGCCATTGTATTCGGGTCTCGATCTTACACCAACCGTGTGCAAGCTTACCGAGTTAATCATTTGCTTAAACCTGTATGCTCTCGAACAACTTTGTAACTATGAATGGAAGATACATGGGGATCCTTTTTCATTATCAAACTCAATTGATTAAGTGTTGATTTGGATATCCTGGTCTATTGGAATTGTCTTCCTGATTAAATTGTTATTTCAACTTGAATATTCATACTGGATTTTACCCTCAGCTTTTGATAGTTGTCAAATGATGGGTTGGATAAATATATTACTATCATGGTAAACTACTGTTAGTTTTACAAAACAATATATATATATATATATATATATATTTGCGTGAGAGTTTATTTTGGGGTTGGGTCGGAACGAGTCAAGCCATGGGTTATGTCCTTATGGATTATTGACTTTTTCTTCTACATACCGATAATCGTTTCTTATGTGAAATTATATTACTGATTAATGAAAACTAGGATATCCAGATCGAACTAGAGCAGAATACTTTGATCGATATCCAATGAATTCGTTGGCCTGTCATGTTCCCCTTTTGTCAGCACCATGAAGCAGATTGAACCCCATGGATCCTGGTGACAGATTGAATTAATTAATTAATGAGGGGTTAAGTTGAGGCATTTAAGTAATTAGGAGTTTGAATTAATTTGTATCCAAAGTTTTTTTTTTGTACTACGGGAATCGACAACTGAGAGGTGGCCGGTACTCGCATGACACGGGGTCCAGGGATCCAATCTCGCCCGCTACCACTATACCCCTAGGTGCACCCACACAACCCACAAGCATGGGGCATGGATAATCCGGGGTGATTTGAACTCCTGACCTCCATTTACAACATTTCCTTCATATCAAGCGAATAGTCGGTTGAGCTACACCCCTACCAGCGTTTGTATCCAAAGTTTATTATGCACTTGGAATATTTATTTTTCATGCATTTAATATTTTTATGTGGAATAAATGAGGATAATGCTCCACTAGGGTGTATGAGAGGAAAAGGTTGAATTGGATTTAGCTTGAGGAAGAAGCAAAGAGAAAGATTCCAAAGCTAGGGAAATCAGAGAAAATTAAAGAAAGTGGAGCAAATCAGAAAAGTAGCATAAAGCATAAAGAAGGAAAAATAAAAAAATGCAAGAAAGTTTAGAAAAGTAGGAATGCTCAGAAAAGAAGGAAAGTCCAAAAAAGCAGACAAAAGCAGAAAAGCAGGGCAAAAGCAGAAAATCAGGGAAATGCATAAAAGCAGGACAAAGCAGAAAAGCAGGGTAAGGCAGAAAAGCAGGGAAAAAGAAAGACAAAGTAGAAAAGCAGGGCAAGGTAGAAAAGTAGGAAAAAACAGGATAGAAAATAAAAAGCAGGATAAAGCAAAAGTAGAAAGAAAAGCAAAGCAGAAATCAAGGAAAAAGCTAAAGCACAAAGCAAAGCAACCTTATCCACTTCATATTAATTTCTCAACAAGTCACCTAAATATATACAAGAATGATTACAACTCCATTTCACATCTTTTTTTAGTTTGAGAATTTGTATGAGTGCATTTTTTCCTCAAAGATTTGGGAGATGTGCCCCTTGTCAAGTTTGGGAGATGTGCCCCAGCTTTCTATGAGAGGATGATAGCATTCATCTATTGTAATTGATTTTATTTGCAGTTCATGTATCTTATAAATTCGAATATGAATTTCATATGCTTCATCATCTAGTTCAGAGTTCGAATCTTCAAGCTTTCTATAAGTTTTTGGAGCTAATTTCTTATTTAGAAGAAGAGAGATATTTCCATATTGTCTTTAGAGGAATATTGGACTATTTCTGATGCACTTACAGAGGATGTAATATTATGATATAATTATGGTCAATAAAACTTACAAAACTCTAATTTCTTCTCCTGTTTCTCCACCCCTTCTAAATTTAGGTAGAATTTGGCTAGTTTCTAGTGTCCATTTCATAAATGAATGAGTATGAATCCAAATGAAGTCATTCTTGTTTCTGTATCTGAGTAACATGTCATATGTCATGATATAATTCTTATTTCCAAAATCCATGGTCATTTGAATACTGTTTGGGAGCCCATAAATCACACTATTTGACTTGTCCTGGAAGGAAATTTTATGTGTGTTTATGTGAGACTTTCTCAGATCTCTTTGAAAATTTATGGAATGTTGTTTTATTTTAAAATGACTGTTGTGAATTTATATTTAATCTCTAAGAGTCATAAATACCCATCCCCAAACTCCAGTCCAAGTTTTCACCTATACTAGTCTGCATATGTTGAGGGGCCTGGGAGTTTTGGAGTAAATTGCAGCCTTGATGATATTGAAACATAAATGGTATCAATACTTTGTGCATAGGTAACAGAACATATCAGAGCCTTCCATCCTTCCATATCCTTTGATCTTTCCCATCCCTAGTTAATCTAGCTTCCCTAGTCATTGTTTTAATTAATTTTGAGAAGAAAGGAGTTTTTGTATCGTGATATAAGTTGGTACATTAAAGTGGTATCAGAGCTCTTTCCTTGGCTCATCCTGTGGAAATTAAATCTTAGATGAAGATATATCTAAAAACAATCTTCAAGTTGCAGCTATGAAACTAGTTCCCATCATGGAAGACTGAGTTATACGAGGAAGAATAAATCATTTACATTGATGAAGGCCTACCAAGAGATGATGATGGTTACATTTGTGACCAGATGTACATAGTTAAATGGGATGAACCACTGATGGATAATCCTAAGGAGTTAGAAAGGAGGATATCAACAATTAAAAATTTGTCCAGTCACTACCAGGAGTATCTAGCTTTAAGAGAAGCAATTCACAAGGCCATTTCTTTCAAAGATTACTTTTATTACACATTTGGATTTGAGATCAAGGGTAAATATTTGGAATCAATAGAGAGCAGAAAACCACCCATAGAGGAAACAAGGTGTTCCACCTATATGAGCAAAGAACAAGAAAGAGAAAACAAAATTGAAGCCTCAATGGATGCCATTGTTTCTAGCATGAAGAGACTTTTTGGATTCTCTTCAAACAAGGTTTCCAATAATACTGATTCTAAGGTTACAAGGGATAAATATGCATAAGCTATCTTGAAGGATCAAAAGCATAGTAACAATCAGTCATCAAAGGAGAGGAGCAGCAATCTCCTGAGAGAAGAGCCATGTGTTTCCTCCAATGAATGCATTGAGCAAGAACAAGAAGAGTTCAAGCTAAGGAATGAAGGTAAATATGATCTTAGTAGCATGAATTATTTTTTGCATCAATCTGAAGAATGTACCACTAATTTAATCACAAAAGAGAAAGGATCAACCCTTCAAGCATTCTCAGAACATCATGATGGAGAGATATACAACCACACTCTAGTTGAGAGTGAACCGGGAGATTTGGAGGGAGAGAATGCCATCACCACTCCACATCATGAAGAGATAGAGATGTCACAAATATATGAAAACCATTCGGATTTTTTAATTCAACAAATTCCTTTATTTCATCTTGATATGGCAGCCATTTCTGATGATAAGGTTGGCAGAAAATATTCTAGTGATGAGATCCAAAATTGTGAGAAGGATGATTTTTTAAAAGAGAGTTTGCATGATTATCAAGAGTTGCAGGAGAACACATATGATCAGATGTGTGTGTCTATAGTACACATGACATTATGTAGCAAAAACATTCCCAAGGAATACATAAGGAATCCTCATATTTACAAGTACTTCAAGGAAGCATTGAATTGCGGAATGATTTCCAGGAACTTATTTCACTCTAGAGAGATTATGAGCCTCTTCCATGTAAGGAAGGCTTATCCTTGATGAATATGGTTGATTACATTCCATTGGGACCAACAAGAAAAGAGTCCTATTCATCATTGAATTGGATGGATAACTACATCACGAAGATGGAGACTACAGATTGTGAAAGACTAGCTCACATGGGTAAGAGTTATTTTTGCATTAGTAATGAATCTATTGTTGCATTCAAATCTGTTATGACCAATGAGAATCATGCAAGGCATATGTGGTTGCAACATGATACTTACCATAAATATTGATTCATACTTGGGAGGAAAAATTACATAAAAGATGAAGAGTTATCCCATGGCATGATATCCATAGTAAAGCTGGTGACATTGTGGGGGCTATTGAGGGCCTTGCCACCATTCAAAGCACAAGTATGGGTTACTTACATCAAATTGAGTTCATATGGAAGTCACCACAACAAGATGATAAGATTCTTGAATAACACCCACCGGGTAGACCACCTAACAAGGTGAAGAAGCATGAGGCTGAATTGATGATGGATGTGCCACCCATCAATATCTTTCATTACAAGCAGTTGAAAAGGTTCAAGGAAGGAGATGAAAGGTACCTCAATGGTTTCTTTGAATGGAGACACATAAAACCAAGTCCTCTTGCATCTTATGGGCTTAGTGAAGATGAAGTTCAAAATAGAGTACATGTGCATAAGGAACAAAGTCCTTAACAAGGAGAGAATTTAGAAAGCAAAGACTACAAACCAAGGTAAATTTTCACATATGCTTTCTGGCAGATATTACTTGCATGATCTTCTTCATATGTTGCAGGAAGCATACTTGAAAGATGATGAAGATATTTGCAGGACCAATGATGAATTGATGGCCACGCAAGATTCTTTTAGAAGCAGTCAAAGTTCCCTCTTGGAATCCAAGATGGAGATGGAACACTTTCACCAAGAATTGCAGAAATCTCATACTCCCTCCTACATTCAAATCATCCATCCTCTTTCGGTTGATGACATTTAGAGTTCTATGGAGGAACCTCATTATATGGTGGTTCATGAGATTCATGTTTACATGCATGTGCATGAGGGTTTTAGAGATACAGATGATCAGCTCCAAACACATGATACCTTCCAGAGCCAAACTGAGCTTCTTCCTGGAGTGAGTCATTCCTCCAATTAGGAGTCAAAGGATCTCATGGTTGATGGAACAGCCTTTGATAGAGTTGATGCATCAACATATTTGGTGCAAAATTGTTGCATAAATTTGTTTCATCTTGGGACCAATGGCAAAGAGTTGAGCCATTGGAAGCACTCACATAGGGAAGCATCTTGCTTTCTAGTTGGAGCATTGGGTTGGAGTGTCTCTTCTTTTCCTATTTTGGAGAAAGGAAACATGAGTGATATTCTTTATTGCAGATATGGAGACTTATTGGATACATTTTTCACCTTTTGTGAGCAACAAGGGCCTGCATGCACTTGTGATGATGCCTTTCCTCTTTGTGGTTGGACATGGGACTTTCACCCTTGTCATTGGAACAACAATGTTTTAATTTTTGGTACTTGTGTGCATTAGGGATATGAAGTACAATCTGATTTTCATGAGCTTGGGGAGTTTGAGGTCAAGGAGGCACATGATCTCCCTTCAGTTGAACCAACCATGATGGATGACTATTATAGAGAGTTCATTCACCATTCTACATCCAGCTCACTAAGTTGGAGTATGCATTCATCCACTGATTGGGTGGGTAGTTACGTGAGGGAGTTGAGTACCCCAAGAGGTAAGTTTGTTGATTGCATTAGTGGAAATTTTATGGGCACATCATCCATAGTTTGTGATAAGTTGTATAGGAATTTATGACTTCTATGTGTTGTCTTTATTATTCTTGGTTGGACATGGGATTTCCATCTATGTCTTAGGAATGGGGATTGCAGTGCTAGTTTGCACATGGCTTATGAGGAGATTCAATACACCTTTGGGTGTGATGAACTTCTAGTTTGGTGCAGTGTTTTAGACATCCTCCATGAGGAGATATTATTTTTGTTGATATTGATGTTTGCGAGGATGCAGTTATGACAATGGGACCATGGAATTCTTTGGGATGATATTTTTCCACAAGCAACAATGTTATTGGGAGACATGCAGCAATCGCAGTGGGATCCAGGCAATGATGAGTCATTTGAGTTTGCATTGATGTCTGGAGGAATGAAACATAAGCAATGGGACCCTAGGATCAATCTTGAAGATCCAGATATAATTAGAGTGGTGCAACAGAAACATGATGGACTTTTGGTATTTTGCTTGGAATTGAGGATTTTGATTCTAGACATCCAGCAGCACATTTTGAGGAGTGAGGTCAGTGGTTGGCTTCATAGATAGTTGGAGTTGGTTTCTTGCTTGAGGACAAGCAATCTTGGGAAGGGAGGACTTCCATGTTCACATTTTGCCAGCACCATGAAGCAGATCGAACTCCATGGATCCTAGTGACAAATTGAATTAATTAATTAATGAGGGGTTAAGTTTAGGCATTTAATAAATTAGGAGTTTGAATTAATGTGTATCCAAAGTTTATTATGCACTTGGAATATTTATTTTTCATGCATTTAATATTTTTATGTGAAATAAATGAGGATAATGCTCCACTAGGGTGCATGAGAGGATAAGGTTGACTTGGAGTTTGCTTGAGGAAGGAGCAAAAAAAAAGATTCCAAAGCTAGGAAAATCAGTGAAAATGAAAGAAAGTGGAGCAAATAAGAAAAGCAACAAAAGTTCAACAAAAGAAGCATAAAGCAGGAAAAATCAGAAAAGTAGGAAAGTTCAGAAAAGTAGGAATGCTCAAAAAAGAAGGAAATTCTAGAAAACCAGAAAAAACCAGAAAAACAGAGAAAAGTAGAAAAGCAGGAAAAAGCAAGACAAAGCAGAAAAACAGGGTAAGGAAGAAAAGCAGGGAAAAAGAAAGACAAAGCAGAAAAGCAGGGCAAGGTAGAAAAACAAGAAAAATCAGGATAGAAAAACAAAAGCAGGATAAAGCAAAATCAAAAGCAAAAGTAGAAAGCAAAGTAGAAAGCAAGATAAAAGCTAAAGCACAAAGCAAGGCAAAAGCTAAAGCAGAAAGCGAAGCAACCTTATCCACTCCATACAACTTTCCCAACAAGTCACCTAAATATATAAAAGAATGATTACAACTCCATTTCACATCTTTTGTCATTTTGAGAATTTGTATGAGTGTAATTTTGCCTCAAAGACTTGGAATATGTGCCCCCAGTCAAGTTTAGGAGATGTGCCTTAGCTTTCTGTGAGAGAATGATGGAATTGAACCATTGTCATTGATTTTATTTGAAGGTCCTGTATATTATAAACTCGAATCTGAATTTCATAAGCTTCATCATTCAGTTCAGAGTTCGAATCTTCAAAATTTCTATGAGTTTATGGAGCTAGTTTCTTATGTAGAAGAAGAGAGATATTTCCATATTTTTTTGAGAGGCATATTGGCCTATTTATGATGCACTTACAAAGTATGTAATATTCCATTATCATTCTGATAAAAAAAAATTACAAAAATATGATTTCTTCTCCTATTTCTCCACCCCTTCTAGATTTAGCTAGAATTTGACTAGTTTCCAGATTGCATTTCATAAATGAATGAGAATGAATCCAAATGAATTCATTCTTGTTTCAGGGGTTTATTAACATGTCATATGTCATGATAAAAGTCTTATTTCATAAATTAGTGGTCATTTGAATATTGTTTGAGAGCCCAGAAATCACACTAGTTGAGTTGTCTTGGAAGACAATTTTATGTGTGTTTATGTAAGACTTGCTCAAATCTCTTTGAAACTTTCTGGAATTTTTTTTACCATTAAATTACTGTTATTAATTGATATTTAAACTATAAAATTCATAAATACCCATCCCCAAACTCCATTCCAAGTTTGCACCTATATTAGTCTGCATATGCTAAGGGGCCCAAAAGCTTCGGAATAAAATGCACCTTTGATGATATTAAAACATAAATGGTCTATGTACATTATATATAGTTATCATAAAATATCAAAGCCTTCCATTCTTCCATATCCTTTGATATTTCCCATCCCTAGTTAATCCATCTTCCCCGATCATTGTTTTAGTTAATTTTGAGAAAAAAGGAGTTTTTGTATCATGATATACATTAGTACATTACGAATATCTGATAAATAGGATGTCACCATGGTTTATGTTACTGAGTAGTAGTTCAGTTGTTAACCCCACCTTCTATGCTGTTCAATTGATAGATCCATCACCGTCTACTGAATTTAAGCCTTAGAGATATCACCGTCGATCAATTGCGAACTCGAGTTAACTATATGTTAACACGCTCCTCCGCAAACACTGTAATGACAGCTACTCTCGATCTGAATTATGTGTCAAAGTAAAAGTAGTCGAATGAATTCAATAGTTGGGAATTAGCCTTGAGTCGTGGACATGTTGCCTTAAGATTGATATAGTGATATATAAAGTGACTATTGTACAATTCCTATGGTAACCATCATCTGAATTGCAGAATAACGGAATCCTATAGGTTGTTTAAGTTACCCAATTCTTCTTGATCAAAGATAGTTCCGTTATTTGATATTCGCTTGAACTTTGTGCACTTATAAAAGAGATAACTTCCCCTTATCACATATGTCTTTTAAAAATACTTAACGTGATAGGATAGTTAAGAATCCGTGTCATTCTTAGTAATTACGAAGATAGAATATAAGTGCACATATCTACATAAGTATGATTTAGGTTGTATAAATGCACAAATTATAAATATTCAAATTCAAAATGAACATATGATGCTTATACGAGAATAATTACATTCCTTCATACTCACAATTATGTTGTTATAAAAATATAGATATATCTTGAGTGGTTTAATTATTAATACTTTAGTTGGAATAAAATGAGAGTAATAATGATTGGAGAACTATATTAACATGCATGGTTAGATTGAGATAGTTGTATTTAATTTTAAATGGTTGAAGAAATATATTAACATGCACAGTTGCATTGAGATAGTTGTATTTAATTTTAAATGGTTGAAGAAGTATATTAGCATGCACGGTTGTATTCAGATAGTTGTATTTAATTTTAAATGGTTGAAGAACTATATTAGTATGCACGGTTGTATTGAGATAGGTGTATTTAATTTGTTGGCTAGAATGAAAGTGGTATAATAAAAAAGATGGTTCCATCATGTAAGAATTATTTATATAGTAGGATGGGTTGTATATATGAATAAACAACTTATGTTCAAGTGTCGGTAGAATAGAAAAACCAATTCTAAAACCATTGCGTGAAACTATAGAATCATTTCTAATAACACAACATAGTAAGGATGTTATACTTCTCCAAATTAGAATTGATTATTGTTTATTTTGGTTTTTAAAAAATAAAATAAAATAAATGACAATAGACAAAACAAAGGAGTCCCTAAAACTTTCATGTTTTATGGGATAAGGTTAGGCCAAGGGCGCTAATGCACTAGATTTGGTCAAATTTCTCATTAATGGATACTACCAAAGCCCTAAACCATCTAATTCGTCCTCATAATGATTCCATCCACATTAATTGACTTGCCTAACTTTCTCATGGTCATCATAGGTTCATTGGACCTCATTATATGGCCCAATTCAGGAGTTACACTTGGGACAATGTCATAGATTAAGGGGATTACTCCACTAAGCCTAGCATTATTGTGAGCTACTCAGCTTGCCACTAAGTCTCTCGATTTTGCCTCTTGAGAGAATCTATATATTGTATACATTTTGTTGAATAATAATGCAATGGAAGATTAATCCACATGAGTGTTTTTCTCTTGTGTTCTAGTTCATATTTTCTTCATATTTCTTATGTTTTCATGTCAATGTTTGGTAAATTCGAAGTGAAGATTGTTCTAGTTATCTAGATCTACTTGTGAAACATATAGAATTTGACAATGTCAATAGTTCCCAACCATGGTTAACCATAGTCAACCATGGTCAACAATAGCCACCATTTTAACCATGGTCAACTATATTCAACCATAATCAATTAGTCATCCAAATTCAACCACAGTCACCCATAGTCAACCGTGATCAACCATAGTCAACCAAATCCAACCAAAGTCAATAGTAGTCAACCAAATTAAACACTCAAAGAAGGTCAACCATGGTTAATTATGGCTAAACAAAGTCATCCATAATTGATCATAGTCAACCATAGTTGATCGTAGTCAACCATAGTCAATTAGTCAACCATATTCAAAAGTTAAACAAGGTCAACCAATAGTCAATTACGGCCCAAAATGTTCATGCATAACCATACCCAATAGTTGGAAACCAAAACCAACTAATTATAATCAAAGTTAGCCATAGTTAACAATAATCATAAACAAACAAGGTCAATCAATAATAAATTATAGAGAAACAAAATTAACAATATTCAACCATGCTCAACCATATTCAACCAATATCAATCAAAGTAAAAATAACATTAATTTAACATTTTAATAAATATATGTATTTTTAAGTCAAAATATTTTTCTTTTTCAAATATATATATATATATATAATATTTTAATCATATGCATATTTGTTAAGTCAAAATATGTGTGATTTTAAATATCTCACCCTTATCATTTCAACATGTAAAGGAAAAATAATAAAGTAATAATTAATTATTATAATTAAAATAAAAAATTAATAAATGTGAAAAAATTATTTTCATGTAAATATTATGATTTCTATGCACTTAATAATTTATGACTTTGGTGAATCGTTGTCAACTGATTTTAACTATTGCTCATTATGTCAAACATGTTCAACAATGGTCAACCATGATTAACCATGGTCAACCAAAGTTAATCATGGTCAACCAAAGTCTGCCATAGTTAAACAAAGTCAATTAAGGTTAATCAAAGTTAACCAAAGTTAACCAAATTTAATCATACTTATACAAAGTCAACCATAGTTGACCATAGCCAACCATGGTAAACCAAAGTTAACCAAATTCAACCATGGTTAACCATATTCAACCAAAGTCAACCATAGTGGAATTATAATCATCTGTATGATTTTAAAGTCAACCCATTTGTCAACCATAGTCAAACAATAATGGAAATATAATCAATCATATGGTTTTAAATTCAACCCTTGTGCCACCCATAATCAAGCCAACAATTCAACCATAGTCGACCATATGATATTAAAACAACCAAAGTCAACCATGTCCAACTATGTTCAACCATAGTCAACCATGGTCAGTGATAGTCACCATTGGTAACCATAGTCAACCATAGTGAATTAGTCAATCAAACTTAACCACAATCATCCATAGTCAACCGTGGTCAACCATAGTCAACCAAAGCTAACCAAATTCAATCATAGTGAACCAAAGTCAATAGTAAAATAAGGTAAACCATAGTCTTATGGACAAATAATGTCAACCATAGTCGATTGTCATCAACCATGGTCAACTATAGCCAACCATAGTAAATTAGTAAACCATAGTCAACCATAATCAAAAGTTAAATAAGGTCAACCAATAGTTGATTACGACCAAACAAATTCATCCATAGCCAAGCATTGGAAACCATAGTCAATTATAGTTAATTAGTCAACAAAAGTCAACCATAGTCAACCATGGTCAACCATTGTCAACCACAATCAATTATGGCCAACCAATGTTAACAATAGCCAACCATGGTCAACCATAGTAATCCATATTCAATTAGCCAACCAAAGTCATTCATAGTCAAATAAATTCAACCATATCCAACCATGGGCAACTAAAGTCAACCATAGTCAACTATATTACACCATGATCAACCATAGTCAACCATGGTCAACCAATAGTCAATTATGGCCAAACTATGTCAACCATAGTCAACGATGGTCAACTAATAGTCAAATATGGTCAAATTAAGTCAAACATGTTCAACCAAAGTCAACAAAAATCAACCATCGTCAACTATGTCCAACCATTGCCAATGATGGTCAATCATAGTCAATTAGGGTCAACCATAATCGACCATAGTGAATTAGTCAAGCATATTCAGCCACAATTAAACAAAGTCAACCATATTAAACCATGGTAAAGCAAAGTCGACCAAATCTATCCATATTCAATCAAAGTCAACCATATTAATTAGAGACAACCATAGTCAACCAAAGCCAACCAAAGTCAACCAAAGTTAAAACTTAAACAAGGTAAACCAATAGTCAATTATGGCTAACCAAAGTCAAATATAGTCAATTAGTCAACATAAATCAACTATAGTTAAACAAAGTCAACCATAGTAAACCAAAGTCAACTAACATTAACCAAAGTCAACCATTGTTAATCATAGTCATCAACAAACAAGGTCAACCAAAGTCAACAAAAATCAACCAAAGTCGACCATGAAAAACCATAGTCCACCATATTTAGTGATGGTCAACCATAGTCAAACATAGTCAACCAAGTGTTAATTATGCCCAAACAAAGACACCCATCGTCTAACAATCTCAAGTATGGTCAAGCATGTTCAGACAATTCTTAAGCATGGCCAATCATTGTCAACCACATAGATGATTTTAGGGACGAATTTTATGATGTTTTGAAAATTGAGTGGGTGGATTTTTAATATTAAACTCATTTTTTTCATTATTAAAATTTAGCCCACAATTTATTTACCCCAAAAAAGTCAAAAGAGGTTAAACAATGGAAATTTAGTCCAATATTTTGCTTGTAAATTCAAATACGAATCTCAATAACCCCCTGATTTTCTTACTCGAGAATTTTTTAATAGAAATTAGTCCATAAATCGTGGCATAACCGTAGAATGGGACCAATTTCGTCCCTATATATCGACATAATATGTTTTCAAAGCTTAATAGGGTTTCAATTTGGGATAATCGGGTTATTTTGGAGTTGTTAAGCTCTTGCTAATGTTATTGGGAAAATCAACAACTTGAGCTTGTGGAACCGGATCAGGACATAGACGAAGACGACTCTTTTGAAGCTATAGACAAGCATAGGAATTCTTCAAAATTTAAATGTTACCACAATCTTTGTAGCTCATCTCAATATTAATCGCGTTAATCTTTACTCGTTCTTGGCCTCTTTCGTTTTAATTTTACAGTTACACAACTGAAGATAAACGCAGGAGACAATGTCAAGAAGCTCCAGGGTGCCGGCATTTACACATACCATCATTTTCGTCTTTTATGCTCTCGTTTTAAAGAGAAGACTAGTACAGAGTTCGACGAGCATCAAAAGGATTATCTAATCCAAAGGACGAACCAAATATGTGAAGCTGTGGAAAATATTATGGTAAAAAATCTTTAAAGCTCTTTTTTGTGGATATATTTTATTTTCAGTACAATTATAATCTCTTAAGAAATTCAAAATTTATGGAAATTAACTTGTTCTGGGTGCTGTAATTGGCAGAATTTTGGCTATGTGACTGGAAATGAGGTTCTCCAAAGAGTATTCTCTACTTTGTCAATTTTTCTTTCCAATAGCCTTTACTTAAAACTATAAGTAAAGGAGAGTTAAATGTCTTTACTGCGTTCCATTTCATAATTTTAAATCATTATATTTGTGTGTTATGCATTGTAGTACAAGGTAGCGTTGAGGCACATCTGTATCGTAGCATGTGATTTTGTTCTCTATTGATAATCACTTACTACATGTATATGCTCTGGATCTAAACGACATGTAAATGATAGGAGTGGTAGAGAACAATCCAAATGGCGGCTGGGTATGTTCGTATACTAATGTTTCAAAGTCCAGCTTCAATGTTTTTACATCAATTCAATTCTAAAAGGATTTTCATATTAAATTGATGTTTTAAGTAATAATGGAAACAAAAACTTTACAATGTTTTATATCAAAGAAACAATATGTCCAAACACTGAAAGATTGCTCCTATAAAGCCTCCTCATTAAAAAATAAAATGAATTGAAATATAATTATACTATTGGTAGTCATATGTGTCATCTCATGTCACGTTGAGACAAGTTGTTTCTAAGATAGTCAGAACAAAGCCCAGAGTCTCGTAGTGTAAGACCTTGGTAGGAGTTGGAAAGACAACACTCGCAAAAGAACTCTTCAATAGGAAGAATTCATAGTATGACAGCTCTTGCTTCTTCTTCTTATTTGATGTGAGAGATAATGCAACTAAAGGCTTTTTAAAGTCATTGCAGAGCGAACTTGTGAAGAGCTTGACTGGATTAGATAAGGCAATAGACAACATTGATGAAGGCAGGATTCTGTAATTTTAGATGATGTAGATAATGCAAATCAATTGGATGCGTTTTGGTCGAGTCAAAATGTTCTCGGTTCTGATAGCTTAATATTAATTACATCTAGAGACAAAGTTGTTCTCAGAAGTTGGGTGGAAGAGACATTAATTTACAAGTTAAATGGCCTTGAGGCAGGACACTCATGAGAGCTCTTCTGCTCCCATGCCTTCAACGGGCCTTACCCACTCCAAGGATTTGAATCTATGGTAGAAAAATTCATGAAAGCCTGTAATGGTTTTCCTTTGTCTTTGAAAGTGTTCAGAGCTCTTCTTTCCGAGAAAGATAACCTATCTGAATGGAAAAACCAACTAGATAGTCTTTCATCAAATACTTCCTAGTGACATACAAGGCAGACTAAAAATTAGTTGCGATAAACTGGATGAAGAGGAACATAACATATTCGTATATATTGCATGTTTTTCATTGGGGAAAACATGGATAAGGCCTTAAGATTATGGGACCGATCAGGTTGTAAAGATCTTTTAGGGTTTCAAAATTTACACAAAAAGTGCCTTTTGGAGTTGGACAACAAAAATAAAATACATATGCATGATCATCTCAGAGATATGGGAAGAGCTATTGCAAAGGATTCAAAATTGAAATTGTCTGGTTGTGTTTGCTGATGTTTTGTTGCCTAATCATATGTAAGTCGTTAATCATTCAAACCTTTGTAAATTATTAATATATATCTGTGCTTACTCTTTAATTCTTGATTGTTATGTTTTTAAAGATTCTAGAGGCAGCAGTGCGCGGAATTATGGTTGTTCCTATGTTGACCTTAGTGCATACATTTTGTATCATCCAGGTGGACACAATTATTCTCATCTTGCGGCATGGCCACCTCTCATGAACTAGCGATTACAACTATTATCTCCCTTTGCATGTTGATTTGGAGCGGTCTCAACACATTTGACGGAGGAATATTGGCACAGTTCCATGTAAATGTGTTAAAACTCTGTGTGGCGTGATAAATGATATCTCCCTTTTATTTTAGGTGCAACGACTTCTGTGGAAACAATATGATGATAACTGTGCTGCTAACCCTTTATTTTAATATAGTACTGTTTTTGGGTTACATTCCTTGGTTCTTCACCAAAGAGGTGAATTGAAGCGAGTGCAACAAAAAATTGATTGTCAACCGATAAACCAATAAAGCATGCAACCGCTAAAGAAACCAATTGTTCTGTATGCTGCCCAGTAATAAATAAGTGAACTTCGAGAATCTCTTTTCTATAAAGTTTCCCTCAATTCTTTGTTCATGGCACCCTCTTATTTCAAGAGTTAAAAATAAGTAAACCATATGTAGGCCAGATGAGGACTCATTCTACCGACCCAAGCACAGGAAATTTACTATAGCGCACTACCCCAAATCATTCCATGGCCGCCACTTACTGATCCCACCTATACTCATTTAAGGGATTGTCACTGAATGTATACGTTCACACTTACTGTGTCTTACTTAACTCCTTGGCTTGGCCAAATGCCTCTGAGATTTTGCATTAGTTTTATTAAATGTTACTTAACTCCTTGGCTTGGCCAAATGCCTCTGAGATTTTACTTACTCCTTGGCTTGGCCAAATGCCTCTGAGATTTTGCATTAGTTTTATTAAATGCTTGTGAAAATTTCGATGGCTTTAATGAAATAGCTATCATAAAAATCATCGCCCTATGTTTAATTGTAATTGGCAACACTTGGTAAATATGTTTATTTTATAGTTCCTCTTCATCAAAGCACGTGACTTTGTTAAAAAAAATATTAATATATTCATGTTGCGATATAGCAACATAACAAATTTACTAAGTCTCCACGAAAGTATTTATTCCATAATTAACTTACCATTTCATCACTCAACGTAGGAAATATTATTTCAAAATGTTGTGAGACTTTCACCTCAAACCAAAAAACGGAAATGAATTGATTGGACAAAAATTTGTCTTTTAAAGTATATGAAAAATAAAATATTTGTATTACAAGAAACTTGGAATTTTTTTTGTTAATTAATCTTAGGCAAAAATGAAAACAATAAACTTTAATAAAATATTATAATTTTATCAAAAAGTTATATCTATCTATCTATCTATATATATATGTATAACTTTTTAGTCAAGGATATGGTGGTCCGTTGGTGGGGTTAGATGTATTTCATTCCATCCGCCTAGGTTCAATTATGTTGAGACATCTTCTGGCTTGGATTATCGGTTGACGGTTTTCTCAACCTACCATCCACGATATGTGAGGAAGTTTGTTGAGATTTCCCGCACGTTGTTAGCTTTCCTTATTCCTTTGGAATAGCAGGAAGGCTGTTGAAAAAAAATATATATATATAACTTTTTAAAGCTTAATTGTAAAGTAAGTTTATTTGCTTCTCATATTTTCCACAAGAAATACAAATGTATGTTAAGTTTCTTATTACAGTTTATGATTCAATTTGCGTAATGAAGATTTTATATAATTAATGAAAATACCTTAAAATGAGATCATTAAGGGCGTTAGGAAAATATCATATCATACTCAACATCAACATGAAATCATAAGAAGCAAAAAGACCAGCATGGCATATATCAACCAAGTCACGAAAACCTCATCACGTGATCCCAAAAATTGATAGGGAACATAAGATCAAGCATGCACTATCAATGGATGCCATCAAACCAAGCAACAAAATCAAACAAACAAATGAACATCTATCAAAAGCACTATTTACAAAATTTAGAATGGGGGCCCCTAAAATATCACAAGGATATTTTTTAGAGGGGTTGTTGGGGTGCCAATGTCCTATTACATGTCATCCCAATTATCGTGATGATGATTGTTACACTGAATTTGATTTTTTTTACCGTGCTTGTACTCAAACATGTCAAGGTTCAAAAGGAACATGTTGAGGTTCAAAAGGAAAATTCATGAGATGTTCGGAAACCACGTGATGAAGCTTCACAATAGACTGCTTAATACACGTCATCTTTTTGTTGGTGTTGATCTCCTTGCTGCTGAAGGCGGTGACCTGTAACACATTTTGGGGAAGGTGCAGTCACCAAATGTAATATGGCTTCGTCGGTACAAGTGTCCCTATTCTCTGTTTCCTTCGTGGGTTCCAATGAATAATTTAACGTATTTGGAGGTGGGAGGGGACATACTAGAAACATTGTGGCAAGGCCAATTGTAGGTAAATTGGAATTCTGAGTTAAAGTCATTTGTTTTTATCATTATTGATGTTATATTGCATCATAGCATCTCCAACGAATTCTTAGGAATTCTTAGGGTTCCCTTGATGAGAATCATATATATTTTTCATCGTTGGAACACATGTAAATTATGCATCCTCCTTTGCAGTTGATGAAGTTACTTATTTATGCTTCCTTCTCGAACATTCCAAAGTCCCATTAGCGAAAGTTTGTGGTGAAAAATGGACCTCAAAACAAAAGAAATGTACTATAAAAATCAACCAATGGGATTCAAGGTGATGATTTCAACCATGGGGGATGAATTGTCATTTTTTGGTTAAAAAGGTAGAAAGGTCAAAGTGAAAAACTACTTCTTCGACTCGTATTTTCAACTTATCTCCCTATTTATTCACTCAAATTTCGATCAAAAGCAGTCGTTGGATGGGGAATTCAATTCCGCATCCAACTAGTATCCACTCGACATATGTTTGATGGAACTCGCTACCCCCCAAAAAAGAAATACATGAAAAAACATGATGATGACATCATCATCACATTTTTCCATGTATTTCTTGTTTTTGGGGTAGTGGGGTCCATCAAAAGTATGCCGAGTGGATACTCATTGGATGTGGAATTTAATTCCCCATCCAATGACTGCTCATGATCGAAATTTGAGTGAATAAACATGGATATAAGTTAAAAATACAAGTTGAAGAATTAGTTTTATTTTTTTTCCTCCAAAATTTGATGAGGTATGGTAATATTATGTTATGATTTCCACTATTATTTTATAATTTTCCTTAGGAGGCCCATTTTAGACCTCAAAATTTATCTAATGATAGGGTAGCTGAGTAATCTCGAATGGATTGTTATAATTTTAACACATGCGGGTCATATGATAAACTTCCCAGAAGAATTTTGTGAGTTGCGGTCATTGAAGGTCTTGATGTTAAGAAGTTGCTAAAAAATGAAGTCACTACCACATTCCTTCGGGGTTTTAGTAAATTTGGAACACCTCAATTTGACTAATTCCTGGAGATTGGATATGCTTCCAAATTCCTTTGAGAAGTTAATTAGACTTAAATATATTTGTTTGAAGGGGTGGGAAAATTTATCCATGTGTGCACAAACAATGGGAAACATCGGAATGCTTGAACACCTAAATATTTTCCATTGTAAACGAATGGAAGTATCGCCTCCGCAAGTGGCACACCAAAGGTCACTGATAAAATTAAATTTGTGGGGCACAAACTTAAAGAATTGCAAAGTGCAATGGGAAATCTAAGCGATTTGGAATTTCTGGAGTTTGGAAGTCCTCAAATGCACTCTCATTCGTCTTGGATTTGTGATCTAAAGAACTTGACCAAGTTGGTTATGATATGTCCATTTCACGAACTCACATTGAGAAATATTGAAGGATGGAGAGAAACATCAGCAAAATATTCCTTTTAGGAATTCCCGCCTTAGCTCCAACACTTCCACATGAAAACGACAGGAATATCAGAGATATCATTTGGTGAAGATATTTTCCCCAACCTTCATCTTCATAAAATCCAGTTTTGTGATAATTTGAAGAAAATACAAGGGCTTCATGCTCTTGAAAAAATTCAGCAAGTAGATATTTATTATTGTACTAAGTTAGATGAGTTTCCAAGTGTTGAACATTGTAGGTTGTTACAGTTGCTTATGATAGTAGGATGTCAAAAACTGAAGTTGAAAGAGTAAGAAGAGAAACAGCTGAGGCAACGAGGCTACTTTGTTGATTTTGTACATAGGAAAGTGTTACCCTATTGAAAATTAACCTAAGTCACAAAAGGGGAAAATAACATGACCCTTGCATGAAATGACTTGAGATGAGCATTTAATTCCACTTTAGAGATTAAAGTGACTTTTTGATAAATTTAAGTAAAGTGGGTGAAATTAATTTTGGAGAGAATTAAATTAGCTTTTAATCTCATCCATCCATTTAAATCAATGTGGGCCCTTGGATTAGAGGTCTCTTCACTCACCCTAGCATCCAAACAAAAAGGAAAGGGAAAGGATTTTCACCATTCATTCTTTCATGAGATTTGAGAGAGCTGAGAGAGATGAGAAAGCTGAGAGCAATTCAACTTCTTGAGAGGAGAAGAATTAAATTTGTAGGAGGGAGGAGAAGTACAGTGGCACAAATTTCAAGAATTCATAGAACATGTTCGTATAACAATTTTGGGCACAGTTTTTTCGAGGAGAAAATCAGTGACATGAATTTCCAGGAAAAGGCACAAATTTTGAGGCAGGTACAAAAAACAAATTCCGTACAGTCCATACAATTCCATACAGTGGAATGAAAATCGAGGTCTGTGGTAAACATGATTTTCGAGGAAGGAAATTAATTTTTGGGCATGAATTTTGAGGTCCATACAGTCAATCCGTACACTATTGGTTTGACACAAATTCCAAGACATAATTTATGCTTTTTGCTGTTAAGATAAGTTGGAATCTTGCTGTTGCAATTTTTTTTAATTTTGCTAAAGAAATAAAATAAAGAAACCTCTCAGGCAGGTTTTCCCCTTTTGGGTTTTTCCTGGGCATTTGCCAAAAATTTCCGAGTCTTGAAAATTTCATGGTGTGCATTTATTATTAAATTTTATGCCATTAACAATGATGTTCATTATGTGTTTCTAATTCTGAAAATGTTATATGAGTTTTTCCATCTCTAATGTAAACTGGGTTGTGCATTAAACTCTCTAATATTTTGACTTGAAACCAGGTTGGGTTGAACCTCAGAAAACTTTCATGGTATCAAAGCTTGGGGGAAGAACAGTGAAGTGAAATTTTCAGATTTACAGTTGGTCTTCTTTTGTCAGTGAGCAACACCTTGTTGAAGTTTGAACCGACATTGAAATGGCTACAGGACTTAGGTTGGAAGATAGGCTAGATGGAGAAGGAAATTTTTTTCCATGGAAGGCTAGGATAGTGCTTATTTTGGAAGAAAATGAACTTTGGAATGAAGTGGTAAATGGTACACAAGCAAATCCAATTCAAGTTCTCACATCCACTGATGCACAAGCATTAGCAGCTTTCAACAAAAAGGACATTAAATCTAGAAGGATTATTCTAAATGCAATTAAGGACCATGTTATTCCACATATTACAATCAAAGGCCGTGCATTTAAAATGTGGGATGTTTTGACCAATTGATACCAGAGCTCAAATGAGAACTGGAAGATGGTCTTCAGAGTGAATTGAAAAGTGTAAAAATCAACAAAGCATAGGGAGTAACATCTTACCTTACTAGGATATCTTAGGTGAGAGATGAGCTTGCAGCAGTTGGGGAGGTTGTTTCTGGTAGTGAGCTAGTGCGGACAGCTGTGAGTGGTGTGACCAAACCATGGGATGTTTTTGTGGAGTCTATAGTTGGCAGGGAGAACTTACCTACCTGGGATCGAATTTGGGATGAATTTGTGCAAGAGGAGACCCAGAGAGGTATTGTGCAGAGCAGCTCTTCATATATTAGGGAGGATGAAGAAAATGTGGCTTTGACGTCGAGAGGGAAGAAAAAGTCCAAGAAGGGTCCCAAGCAGGGTGGGGCTAAGAAGCAACAACATCAGGGTGGACAAAAGAAGGATTTAAGCAAAGTCAAGTGCTTTGCTTGTTAGGGGTTTGGGCATGATGGCTCATAGTGTCCAAACAAGAAGAAGAAGAAGAAGAAGCAGACAACAGCTTCAGCTGAGATTGAGGATTATGCAGCTATGTTCGAGAGATATTTTTCTCTTTGTGTTGGACATGTTGAGAGAGAGAGAGATTCTATCATCACCAACACCGAAATAGAGATTGAGATGGAGCATTCCTTGTTGACTAGGCATCCCATGGGCGAATTCACCACTAGCACTTGGTACATTGATAGTGGATCCTCGAGCCACATGACAGGTGCTCGAGAGATGTTTTCCAAGCTTTCACAGGCGGACCTAGATGTGGAGGTTGTGTTGGGGGATGACACTGCTGTCAGAGCTGTTGGTCGTGGGACCGTTACATTTCAGAGGGAGTCCATGAGACCCATGACTTTGAGGGATGTGTTGTTTGTCCCTGAGATGAAGAAGAACTTGATATCAGTTTCCACTATCGAGGACATAGGACTAGGGGTTTATTTCCTGGATGGACGTGTGTGTGTTTTCCCCAAGACTGTAGGATCATCAGCCTCTTTTGTCATTGGATTAAGATGTGGGAAGTTGTACAAGCTCTCGTTTCAGCCCCAACATGCTTTGGCACATAGCAGCAGTAGTGATATTTGTGAGATTTGGCATCGAAGGATGGTTCATTTGTATCATCCATCTCTGAGATTGTTGAGGGACATGGTTACAGGTATGCCAAAGTTTAGCACGAAGAACAATGATGTTTGCAGAGGGTATGCTTTTGGAAAGTACACCAAGACTACTTTTCTTAGTAGTGACAGCAGGCCAGCAGGAG
Source organism: Larix kaempferi (assembly GCA_027924585.1). Classification (NCBI taxonomy): domain Eukaryota; kingdom Viridiplantae; phylum Streptophyta; class Pinopsida; order Pinales; family Pinaceae; genus Larix; species Larix kaempferi. Next base: position 5,150,444 of record BSBM01000118.1, read on the forward strand.
TGCTTGATTTGATTCATTCAGATTTGTGTCGCCCTATGTCATATGTGTCCTTGATAGGTTTTGAAGACTATGTGACATTCATCGATGACTATTTCAGGAAGACCTGGATCTACTTCCTGAGGAGCAAGAAATATGATGAGGTCCTACAGAGTTTCCAAGAGTTTAAAGCTCTTGTGGAGAACCAGGCTGGGAGGAGGATTCATGCACTTAGATCAGACAATGGAGGTGGATATACCTCCAAGGGGTTTGATGAGTTTTGCATACAGGAGGGCGTACAGAGATAGTTGACAGTACCATATACTCCTGAGCAGAATGGAGTAGCTGAAAGGAAGAACAAATCTATTGTGGGAGCAGCGAGAGCCATGCTTCATGATCAGAGTCTTCCTTTATTCCTTTGGGTCAGGGCTTGTAGTACAGTTATATACCTTCAGAATAAGAGTTCCCACCATGCCTTGGGAAGAAAGACTCCTGAGGAGATGTTCACAAGAAATAATCCCGAGGTTGGTCATTTTCGCATATTTGGTTGCTTGAATTACTCTCATGTCCCTTCTGAGAATACGATAAAGTTGGAGCCCAACGTAGAGAAGAATATCTTTGTGGGCTATGATGAGACTTTGAAGGCCTTCCTCAATTATCTTCCTACCCAGAGGAAGTTTGTTGTGAGGCGGGAAGTGATATTTGAGGAGGAGCGAGCTTTCAGGAAGTCCATAGAGTTGGAGCAGGAGGAGTCACAGGTTTCCACAACTCAGGAAGTTATACAGGTACCACCAGTTCAAAGTACAGGATCACAGGTTTCCGGAGTGACTGGACCACATATTATAGGCACAGGTTCTACAGGTTCAGTGGTTCATCCATCAAGTATTTCAGTGACAGGTTCTGGTTCTCAGGTCACTGGTTCATTAGTTGCAGCTTATGGATCACTGAGCTCACCAGTGGCTAGTTCACCAGCTACTGATTCACAGGTTTCTAGGCCATCTACTTCTGGAAGTTCTTCATAGGCTGAGAGACCAGTTTGGGAGCCACCTTAAGGGAAGAGGAAGCCCATGTGGCTTCGTGAAACCTTGAAGGAAGCAAATTCTTTTGGTAATACCAAGGAACCAATTAGGATAGTTGTGATGCCAGACAGACTAGGTATGGCATTGGTTGCTAGTCTTCATGATTCAAAGCCATCCACCTCTTAGGAGGCCTCTCAACATCAGGTTTGGAGAGATGCCATGATGGAAGAGTACCATTCCATCATGAAGAATGATGTATGGAAGATTGTACCGATACCAGCGGGGAAATCTATAATGATTTCCAAGTGGATTTACAAGGTGAAGCATGCTGCAGATGGCAGTGTGGAGAAGTTCAAATCTTGATTTGTGGCACAGGGGTTTTATTAGGTTGAGGGAGTTTATTATAATGAGACCTTTGCGCCAGTTTCCTGATATTCCTCTATTAGAGCAGTGATTTCCATAGCAGCAAAGATGGGTTGGAAGATCCACCAGATGGATGTGAAGACCGCATTTCTCAATGGTCTTCTATAGGAGGATTATTTGGAGAAGCCTCAGGGATTTGAGATCCATTGGAGAAATTCTCATGTGTGCAGGCTGAAGAAGGCCTTGTATGGTCTGAAGCAAGCTCCTTGAGCTTGGTATTCCAGGAGTGATGCTTACTTGATGTCGATGGGATTTCAGAAGAGTGAGGCTGATCCCAACCTTTACTACATTGTGGTTGGTGGTGATCCAGTCATTCTTCTATTATATGTTAATGATTTTTTTATCATAGGGGAGGAGCATCGCATTGCAGCTTGCAATAGAGATCTTCCTTCATAGTATGACATGAATGATATTAGGTTGATGCATTATTATTTGGGGATGGAGATTTGGCAAGAGCCTACTCATATTTTCCTGGGATAAGGAAAATATGCTACAGATATTCTGAGGATATTTTGGATGAAGTATTGCAGGCCGATGACCACACCGACAATCACCAACTAGAAGAATCTTCATGCTTTTGAGGGAGAGTTGGTATATCCCACTTTATATCGTCAGCTCGTTGGTTCACTGATGTATCTGGTCAACACCAGGTCAAACTTGTGTTTTGCGGTGAACACTCTCAGTCAGTTCATGGTGGATCCTAGGAGAGTGCACTAGTTAGCCGCGAAACATGTGTTGAGATACCTTGTAGGGACAGTGGATTATGGTTTGGACTATAGGATTTCGGGTGGAGTTAGATTAGTTAGCTTCACAGATTTAGATTGGGCAGGCAGTGTGATGGACCAGAAGAGCACTTCCGATTTCTGCTTTAGTTTGGGCTCAGCAGTAGTGTCGTGGTTCAGTCAGAAGCAAAAGTCTGTTGCTTTGAGTTTTGTTGAGGTTGATTACATGGCATCCAGTCAGGATATTTGCAAGGAACTGTGGCTTCGCAAATTATTGGTGGATCTATTCAATCAGGAGCTGAGCCCCACGGTGTTAAACTATGACAATCAGAGTTGCATCCAACTCTCTGAGAATATAGTTTTCCATGATAGGTCAAATCACATAGAGTCAGATACCAATTCACCCGAGACTATGTTCAGATAGGGGTTGTGGAGTGACAGTACATTTCCACTGATGAGCAGGTAGCAGAAATTTTGACAAAATCCTTGGGGCGAGGCAAGTTTGTCTTCTTCAGGGACAAGTTGGGAGTGGTTCATAATACCTTCCTCGGTAAGAGCAAGTGTTGATTTTGTACCTAGGAAAGTGTTCCCCTAGTGAAATTAGCCTAAGTCACAAAAGGGGAAAATAACATGTCCCATGCATTAAATGACTTGAGATGAGCATTTCATTCCACTTTAGAGATTAAAGTGACTTTTGGATAAATTTAAGTAAAGTGAGTGAAATTAATTCTGGAGAGAATTAAATTAGCTTTTAATCTCATCCATCCATCTAAATCAATGTGGGGCCTTGGATTAGATGTCTGTTCACTCACCCTAGCATCCAAACAAAAAGGCAAGGGAAAGGCCTTTCACCATTCATTCTTTCATGATATTTGAGAGAGATGAGAGAGTTGAGAAAGTTGAGAGAAATTCAACTTCTTGAGAGGAGAAGAAGAAAATTTGCAAGAGGGAGGAGAAGTACAATGGCATGAATTTCAAGATTTCGTACAGCAGGTTCGTACAACAATTTTGGGCACAATTTTCGAGGAAAAAATCAGTGACATGAATTTCTAGGTAGAGGCACGAATTTCAAGGAAGGTATAGAAAATAAATTTTGTGCAGTCCATACAATTCCGTATAGTCCGTATAATTCTATACAGTCCATACAGTGGCACGAAAATTGAGGTTTGTGGTAAACATGATTTTCGAGGCAGGAAATTAATTTCTGGGCACGAGTTTGGAGGTCTGTATAGTCCGTACACTGTTGGTTTGGCACAAATTCGAAGACAGAATTTATGTTTTCTGTTGTGGAGATAAGTTGGAATACTGTTGTTGCAAATTTTTTTTTTTTTATTTTGCTGAAGAAATAAAATAAAGAACGCTCTCTAACAGGTTTTCCCCTTGTGGGTTTTTCTTGGGCATTTGCCAAAAATTTATGAGTCTTGAAAATTTCATGGTGTGCATTTATTATTAAATTTTATGCCATTAATATTGATGTCCAGTTTGTTTTTCTAAGTCTGAAAATGTTATATGAATTTTTCCAGCTCTAATGTAAATTGGGTTGGGCATTAAACTCTCTAATATTTTGACTTGAAACTGGGTTGGGTTGAACCTCATAAAATTTTCATGCTTTACATGGAATTTTTGAAGCGATTTCTTGGACTATGGTTCACACCTTCCTTGGAAGGATTGTACCGAAATAAAAATTTCGGATTATTTCAGAATAAAATTTTTGGATTATTCTTATTCAGATGGGGATTCACACCTTTCTTCAAATGTAGACTAAACCATTACAAACCAATTTGGTGAAGTTATTCACCAAATGAATAAAATAAGTAGTTATTACATAGAAGCTCCAACTTTTGTATTTATTAATGAATAAATTATTATTATTTGTTTTTCTAAAAATAAAAATAAAAATCTCCACCAATGAAGAAGGGTATAATCTCTAGATATTAAGTAAAATAAACAATGTGTATAACAGTGTCATTTTAATAAAAAATGCTTACCACTTAGGTAAACTATTTTACAAACTATTTGTATGATTATATTCCTATGTGATATATCACATTTTTTATTTGTTTTTATGTTCTTTTCTATTTGAAAATTGTTTATTTTTTTTATTTTCTGAATTGACTTTTAATGAGTTTTAGTTAAAATAATAACGAACAGTTATTAAGACCAAAATCACATTATTAAAATTGATATTATAATATTAGTATATATTTTCATTATAATCATTATTATATTTTTAAATTATTTTTATTTTAATCAAAATTATAATCAAAATTTTATATGTAAATTAAATATACAAAGAAAATGGTAAATAGGTATAATGTTCTACACATTAATTTTAATTAATAGAATCTAAGGACACTTTTATGGTGTCTAGTGGTTTTATAAAAGCTTACTAAGGTGTCGAATACTATTTATGTTTGTAATTTTGATGTGATGAGGCTTCATGAACTATGTTGACAATACTATTTATGTTTGTAATTTTGATGTGATGAGGCTTCATGAACTATGTTGACAGTTCCAAGACATTATATGTTTTGTAATAAGTTATATTTGACTCTAATGGAATATCAAAAAATTGGTTGTTTTTCTGTGAAAAAAATAATAATTAATAGAAAATAGAGTAATGGTTTATTTAAATAAAAGTACTTTTTAACTTACATTAAATGTATATAAGTTCATTTTTTTAAAGTTGTTATATCATTTCATATTATTTACTATACGATATTATAAAATTGAGTTTAGTAAATATTTGTCTTAACATTTTATTATCCGAAACGTTTTAATCTAATTACAAACTAGTTATAGAATTAGGCATGGAAAAGGTTTTATTCTAATTGTTATCAGATTAGGCATTGATTCAACTAGGCTATTTGTTCAATTTTTTTGGAAAGTCCTTTTCCTTTTAGATTTTTCCCAAAGAGTTGTGGGAGGTTGTTTTGGAGAGGGAAAAGAAGAAAATTGACAAATTGATAACAAAGTCTTGGCTTTGGCTTCCAAGTTTCAGGCATACAAAAGTATTTTAGCCACTAGTGTTTACTACTCTTTCTTTTGGGTCTCATTGAAAGTGGCTTACAAAAACCTTAAAAATCCATTAGAAGCTTTCTCTAGATAACCTCTAGCTAGGGTAAAGGATTTCACAAAATCAATTGGGATATTTGTTGCATGCCAATTGAATTAGGAGGCATGGGAAAAAGCAAAACATGGATTCAATCACCATTGAGATATGCCATCGTTAAATATTGTAGGTTTTAGGTGCCATGAAAAACTTTGTTATGTTGTTTTCTTCATCAATGTCTGTACCTACTAGCTCATTCTAGAGACCTACCTGATCTACGCCTTTCCATCCTGTTTCCCACCAAGTTACTTTTAAATTAGGTTAAAAGATGATTACAAGGTAAACTACTAAAAATGACATTGGAAACTTATCATCATCCTTTATTAATTCTCAAAAACCTTATCGCAACCAGATCCAACCCCTTTCTCCTCGACCCCAATCAAATTTTTGAAGGGTTTGTCCTAAAAGGTGTTACCCGAGCTCCATGATGTTATATTAGCTATTACAAATAGATATTTTATATATTATATATCGAGTAGCATTTCCATATAACACATAAGCACTACAAGAGAGGCACAAAGTATAGAATTAAATGAAGTCTCCAAGATTTTAGAATTTTATGAAAGATTCGCCAAGAATTTACAAGGTTTTATAATTCAAAGAAAGATTCACCGAGATTTGCCAATATTTTATAAGGTTTAATAACTCAATGAAAGATTCTCCAAGATTTTATAATTTTATGAAAGATTTGCTAATTTATTTTACAGGATTACATAATTTTATGAAAAAAATTGTAAAAAAATTATATATACATATTATATTCTTGATAAAATATCCCTTAGTGTTTCCTATGTATCATGGGGATTCGCCCAATTATTATGCATATAAATATAGGGGGTCCTTAAAATCATCCTTGGTTAACCATCATCAAGCATGGTTGACATAGTCCACTAATAGTCAAAAGTTAACCAATAGTCACCCATAGTCAACCCACAGAGGATTCACCTTATTGACCAATATCTTATCATGTTAATTCATAAGCGGGGTTTTTAAATTGTGAAAAATAAGTTCAATATATTGTAGGTATTGAGGGAGGGGAGTAGAGTATGGGGGATTTATAGGTATTCAGAAAGTATAAAAGGGGTATCTAGTAGAAATAGGAATATCTCATAAAAATAGGGTTTTATAAATTGGAAAAATGTATTGGGAGGGGGGCTGCACAAAAATATTTTGGTAGGTATTTATCAATATCTAGTGAAATTAGGGGTATAGTTTCTTTAGTATCCCATGAACGGAGGTGTTATGGATTAGTTTCATTGAGTGAAGACCCAATGAGTCAACCATGGTTGGAATATAGAGACAATTGTGAAAAGTCAACCATAGTAAACCACATCAAGCATTGTCAAACATGGTCAACCATGGTCAATTATAGCCCAACCAAGTCAACCATCGTAAAACAAATTCAACTATGGTCTTAACATTGTTCAAACAAATCTTAAATGTGGCCAATCATTGTCAACCATCATCAAGCATGGTAAAACCATACTTCACAGTCACCCATAGTCAATAGTGCTTAAACATGGTCATTCATTGTTAAACATGATTAACCATCGAAAACCTTATTTAGCCATATAGAATCATGACAAACATGGAAATACATGCACATCTTTTGGTCAGCCGAACTCAATCATAATCATACATGGCCCTCCATAATCAACCATAGTTATTATTTTTAATTTTTGGCATTTTAACATTTAAATTAATTTCGAATAATATTAAATAATGTCACATTGGAAGGTAACCCTTTACAATGTTTGCAATGTGACATAACTATTAAAGAGCATAGCCACCCTACATAACTCAACTTACATGAATAACATAGCACAACAAATCCATTGGGAACCATTGCCATGAACATAACCTAGAATTTTGAAATGAAAAATAAGCCGTTAACATCTCAATGAAACATAACCATTGATCAATGTACCAATTTTATATTGTGAACATAATCATATTTTATATTGTTAACATAACCATATTTATATTATTACCTTTATATTAACGTTGATATTAATATTATGAAATATGATTAACAACATTGAATATAAGCATAAAAAATAATTAATTTTACTATTTATACATTTCAAAATTATTATATAAATAATAATAATTATTAAAAATAATTATAATTATCTTTAATATTTAATATGATTACTAATATAATAAGTTTAAGATTAATATTAATGATCATTATTATTAAAGCATAATAATAATTATTATATATATATATATATTTCTTCCAATATTACTATATAAATAATACAATTGTTTGTATTATTATATTTATATTTAATTTTTATTAAAATATTAGTTTTATTGTTCCAAAGTCTGTCGTCAACTAGCCCAACATATTAATTAATAATATGTTTGATATACATTGATTAGTGGTATTATTTAAGGTGGGGAAAAGAATAATAATGTTGCCCATAGGCTATATTAAACATATTATTAATTAATATATTTTATATTTGGTTGTAGAGATTGAAGAATTTGGTTTTAGACTAGTTTTAATGAAACAATTACAAAATAATAATACATTAACCATACTTTGTTATTAAAACAATTTAGGTCAACTTATAAATATGAAAATCATCAAACTTCGTATAGTTTGAGCTTTGAAATACCAATTCATATTTGATCATATCGACCTTTCTTTTTGTGCAAAGAGATGAATTTCAGAATCATGTTTATGTAGAAGAACAAATCCTAAAAATGTTAATTCATGAACATGCACTAAAAATGGTAATTCCTGAACATGCATAGACACTTATGGTTATAAAATTACCAGTCAAGAGTTTGAAACCAATGGATATTCCCCATACGTGTAACAGGATTCTCCACAGAATATTAAAAGAGAGGCATTGGGATAGAACAAAACAAAAGAAAGAATAACTAAATATAAATTGTGTTTGGAAAAAACGTTTCGCAATTTCGATGATTCCTCAGACAAAGTAAAATTGTACACTAAATGGCTATGACACAATTTTGACCAGAAGAAGATAATGTATAATTCGAGTACAATATTTAGAGTATAATTATAACACTGGTAAAAACATATATAGACTTAAGAATGAAGAATAACTCAGGAAATGCGAATGCCAATACAAAAAACCAAGAAGTTAGTAATGCACATCCATGCACAAAAGGATGTTTATCAAAGAAAATATGTATCACTTTCATTCTATGCATGTGGAGAAGGATATTAATCCTAGGTGTGCAGAAGGTCTATAGAGAGAGGGGAAGATCTACACCGTTTTTTAGCATCGACTGCCTCTCGTCTTCCTCCTCCTAGATGCACCATCCTAGCCAAAATTTTGAATTGCAGTATGTAGAGAATTTCCAAATATGCCTAAAAAAATATGCGCAAAAACATAAATTGATTTTAAATTTAATAATGTTGTGAAGCATTCGCATTCATACCAACAGTGTTCACCAGGAGAGCAATAATTTTGTCGGGGCAGAAGAACACAATTACTCACAGCACCCTTTGCAAAAAGTTAACAATGTCCACCCACAAAAGCAATAATTCTCTCGGGCTTTAAGAACACAATTATTCACAACACCTTTTGCAAAACGTTAGCCCTTTAGGGATTTCTCGATCCATTCATTTGTATTTACCATCAATTATTTTTCTCTTTTGGCTTGATGCAAATACCCACAGAAAATCAGACAAATAACTAGAGCATTCAAATAGTAATGGGATTCAATATTGCATGCAGGTCATGAATATTATATGGGAAGAATTCAATAAAGCGCCACAATGTAAATGCATTCAGCTGTAAACAAGTGGGTGATCTGTACAAAGAGATTTGACTCTTGGAAGTATTGAAAATTGAAATGACGTCGGGAGTAGAGAGGAAAATGTTAGGATTTTCTCTACACTTGGTAGCCGTCACTTCACACCTGGAAACCTCATGTAGGAGCATCGAACAAAGTTCTATATTTTCTCAATGAGCAGCCAATGTTATTTTCTTCTTCCTTGTAATAGTTTCTAGAAGTCTATGGTTAGTTATTGGTTTAATTGTAATTGGTTTTGAGATAGGATTAGTAAGTTTGATTGTAATAATGGAAATTTTTCACTCATGTCCTCGTATCTTGCAAGAGGTTGCTCGAGGATAGGTTTGTTGTGTATTTGATTTCTATAGGAGTCCAAATCCTATTTATTCAGATTTGCAGGTTTGAGAAGTCTTATTTAATCACTAAATGTAATTGATCAAAGGGTTGTTGATGAAATGAAGAACAGAGATTTAAGACGCTACGTTTGATTGCATATTCACTGTCTTCTTTCAATAACTAGAAACACATATAAATTCTCTGCGTATGAATGAACAGAGTGTCATTAACAAAGATCCCCAGAAGCCGAAGTTTGTGACATCTTCATTCGAATACAAGGTGTGTGAAATTGATTGTTTCACTGATCAATTTACGAGATCACATTTTGATCAACAAGTAAGAGTGAGTATTGGACGATTAAGATCTGAGGAGGAGGATCGACAGTCTAAGATAGATTCTAGAAGGCCAAAGTATAAGCTTGTTAGAGCTGTGGACAAGTAGAGATCGTACGGTGGAGATCGAGACCGAAATGATCGACAACCCATGTGGTATTCCACATAGGTGAAGTACGTGGACTATAGACCTCTGAAACTCTAACGTGGATGTTTTGCATTGATCACAGATCAACGGACGAGAGAAGCCAGGAAGAGATAAACGGTTTGGACAGTTATGACGGTCCAAAGCGATTGCGGAAGGAACTTTGTGGGAGGCTATTGCGGAATCCAATTGAGGAAGGAAGTTGCGGAAGGAAACCCCGCAATCGCGGAAGGAAGGCGATTGCAGAAGGTCGTTGTGGAAAGGTGATTGCCGAAAGGTAACTGCAGAAGGGTAATTGCGGAAAGTAATTGCGGAAGAGATTGTGGAAGGAATACTTGCTTGACGCTCTGCATTCAAGTGAGACCTGAAATTCTTATGAAATTCAGTTCACCGCAAATTTGAGATATGCCCTTCAGTGATGGTTTGGAAAAATACTTAGCCAATTCTGCTAACTTTGGAACCAGACTAATCCTGGGATAGCAGATTGGATTGGTTTAGTTGATCCTATCCTGCATCAATTGGTATCAGAGCATAGTTCATAGCAAGGAGAAGGATGCCACCAAGACAAGGCCGAACATGTGGATTTCTAATTGGAGGTGGCCGAGGAAGACAAGTTGCAGATGCAAATGCATATACACAAAGAGAATTGAGACAACCCCAAACTAGGATGGAATCTATGGAGAGAATAAATTCAGGGATTGTAGATGTTAGTGATGAAGAAGAATCCTCTGAAGAGGAACCAGAGAAGATTGCTGAAGAAGTGAAGGTATTAAGGATGCTGGTAAAGGCTAGTAGCAGGCCTAAAGTGGATGTCCCCATGTATGAAGGTAACCTGAATGTTGAAGAGCTCATGGACTCGATGATTGCTTTAGAAAATTATTTTGACTTCAAATAAATTGAAGATAAAAAGAAGGTGAAATATGCAACCATCAGACTGAAAGGATATGCATCCATTTGTTGGGATGAACTACAGATCCATAGGGAAAGAAAAGGTAAGTCCAAAATAAATAAAAATGGGATAAAATGTTGGGTAAAATTAAAATTCAATTTATGCCAAAGTATTATCAGTTAACTCTCATTAGGCAGTTGTAGAATCTTAGACAAAAAGGTATGACTGTTAAAGAATACACAAAAGAGTTCTTTAGGCTGAGTATTAGAGATGGACATATACAAGGATAGATAGAAAGAGTGGTTAGGTATCTAAATGGACTAATATATGAAATACAAGATGAGATCATCTTATTGAATTTCATGACTGTTGAAGATGATTATTAGGAGGCCTCTAGGGTAGAAGATAAGCTACTAAGAAAATAGAACTAGAAGAATAGAGGAAGCAGTACAGCAAGAGGAAAAGGATCTTCAAACAGAGGAGAAAAGTTTCAGGATTCTAGGAATGAAGCAGAAGGTTCCAGCAGCCAAATACCCCAAAGAGGAGGATTTAGGGGAGGAATATTTGGTGCTAGAGGAAGATGCGGAAACAGAGAAATGAAATGATATGCATGTGGTGAGATTGGACACATGTCATGGGAGTGCCCAAGGAACAAACCAACAGCTCAGAGGAATGCAAACATTGTTGAGGCTCGAGAGGATTCCAACGAGAGATCAGAGATGGGAAATCCTCCTGAGGAAGGAGAGTCTCTTATGATGAAGAGAGTTTTGGTAAAAACAGAAAAATAAGTATATGAACCAGCACAAAGGAAGAGTCTATTTAGGACTAAGTCCAAGGCACAAGGGAAGTGTTTCAAGGTGATCATTGATAGTGGTAGTACAAAAAATTTGGTCTCCACTGAGATGCTAGAGAAGATGGTATTGAAGAGGATGAAACATCCCACTCCTTATAAAGTGTCTTGGCTGCTGAAAGGACATCATCTCTTAGTGAATGAGCAGTGCAAGGTGGAATTACATATTGGTACTTACAAAGATGTGGTATTGTGTGATGTAATGCTTATGGATGTTTTCCATATACTCTTAGGAAGGCCATGGTAATATGATAGAAAGGTTGTTCATGATGGAAGGAGAAACACTTATTCTCTGAAAAAGGATGGAAAAGGAACATGTGCTGCTACCTTTGCAAGATGAAGCAGCTCAAGAAGATACATGATCTAATATTTTGTTGATGACTGGGAAAGAGATGCTACAAGAAGTCAAGAAGGAAGAGGAGCTACATTTTCCCCTCATTGGAAAACCAAATGTAATTTTGAATTCTACAAATTTAGATGATCTTCCTAATGAAGTTAGGATTTTGCTTGATGATTTTGCTAATATTATTGTGGATGAGATACCTAATGCTTTACCTCACGTGGGAAGTAAATTATTCATCATATTCAATTAATACCTAGTGCAAGCTTACCCAATAAGGCAGCCTATAGACTGACTCTTCAAGAGAATGGAGATATTAACCAACAGGTACAGGAGTTAATGGATAAAGGTTTGGTGCAAGAAGGTTTGTGTCATTGTGCAGTGCCCACAGTGCTTAGCCAAAAGAAAGATGGTGCATGGCATATGTGTCTTGATTCCCGAGCAATCAATAAGATTACTATCGGGTACATATTTCCCTTACCTCGCATTGATGATTTGATGGATTGTTTGAGTGGGTCCAAGTATTTTCCAGAGATAGAGTTGAAGAGTGGTTATCATCAAATAAGAATCAGAGAAGCGGATGAATGGAAAATTGCATTCAAGACTAATAATGGATTGTATGAATGGTTACTAATTACCTTTGGAATTACTAATCCACCTAGTACTTTTATGAGATTAATGAATGAGGTCTTGAAGGAATACACTGGAAAGTTTGTGATAGTGTACCTAGATGATATTCTGATCTTCAGTCAGAGTAAGGAAGAACATCTGATTCATCTCAAATTGGTGTTGGATACTCTATAGAAGGAGAAACTATTGATAAATTTGAAAACGTGTAGTTTCATGAAGAAAGAGTTGATTTATTTGGTTTTTGTACTCTCAGGAGAAGGGTTAAAGATGGATCCAGAAAAGATACTAGCAATTCTCAATTGGCCAATCCCGAAGAGTACTTTTGAGGCCAAAGATTTTCATGGTCTTGCAAGTTTTTATAGAAAATTCATTAGGAAGTTTAGTCAAATTTTTGCACCCATAATAGACACCTTCATGGAAATTGGAAAACCTTTCAAGTGGACAGAATCAACTGATACAAATTTCAATCTATTGAAAAAGAATATCACTGAGAAGCCTATTTTGGATTTACCAAGTTTTGAGAAAGTTTTTCAAGTGGAGACAGATGCTAGTGGGACAACAATAGGAGTTGTTCTGAGTCAAGAACAGAGACGAGTAGCATATTTCAGTGAGAAGTTAAATGAAGAAAAACAAAAGTATTCCTCATATGACAAAGAATTGTATGTTTTTGTGCAAGCTCTTAAGAAGTGGAGGAATTACTTGATGCCCAAAGAATTTATATTATTTTCAGATAATCATGCTTTGAAATTCATAAATAGTCAACCTAAATTGAATAAGAAACATGCTAAGTTGGTGGAATTTTTGCAGAACTTAAATTTTGTGATCAAGCATACAATTGGAAAATCTAATAAGGTGGTTGATTCCTTAAGCAGAGTAAATTTAATCTTGTAGGAAATTAGTGTCAGCACTTTGGGATTTGAAGATTTGATTAATATGTTGAAGGAGGATGTAGATTTCAAGGATATATATGCAGCATGTGAGAATCCAGTTTCCCACAATAGAAGTCAATGGTTGGACAACAAGCTACAAGAAGGATTATTGTTCAAAAACAATAAATTGTGCATTCCTAAATGTTCTATGAGGGAAAAATTGATAAAGGAGAAGCAGTGTGGAGGTTTTTCAGGTCACTTTGGACAGGACAAAACATTTGCTCAGGTAAGTGATTTTTATTTTTGGCTAGGGATGCATCAAGATGCAAATAAGTTTGTTGAGACATGTAGGATATGTCAACATGCCAAAGGGAGGAGACAAAACAATGGACTGTATCAACCCCTACCTATTCTAACTAGGCCTTGGGATTCCATCAGTATGCATTTTGTTATGGGATTGCCTAGAACTTAGAGGGGGGATGGTTCTATGTATGCAGTAGTGGATAGATTTTCAAAAATGTCTGATTGTATTGCTTGTAAAAAGACCAATGATGCAACAAATATTGCTAATTTGTTCTTCTCAGAAGTTGTTAAGTTACATGGTATGCCTTTGAGCATTGTATCAGATAGGGACACTAAATTTGTTGGTCATTTTTGGAGAACTTTATGGAAGAAATTAGGAACCAATATTAGTTTTAGCTCTACTTATCATCATCAGACTCATGATCAGAGTGAAGTGGTAAATAGAAGCTTGGGGGATATATTGAGAAGTCTTGTTTATGAGAATCCAAAGCGGTGAGATTTAGCTCTTGCTCAAGATGAGTTTGCTTATAATGATTCACCTAACATGAGTATAGGTATGAGCCCATTTCAGATTATGTATGGGATGCATCCAAGAGGGGTGTAGGAAATCATAAATTTGGGAGAGTTAGGAATGAGGAGTGTAGATGGTGAAGAATTTTCATATAGTATGCAGGAGCTACAGGAAAAAGTCAAAAAGAAATTGTAGGAGAGTGCTAAAAAGTACAAACAGAGAGCATATTTGAAGAGAAGGGAATTTAATCTTCAGGTTGTAGATTTAGTGATTGCATATCTTAGGAAAGAGAGGTTTCCTAATGGAACCTACAATAAATTGAAACTCAAGAAAATTGGACCTTGTAATATTTTGAGGAAGTTTTTTGCAAATGCATATGAAATAGAACTTCCTTCTGACCTTGGAATTTCTCCAATTTTTTATGTTTCAGATCTGTATCCTTTTAAATATTCAGGTGTTCAGACAGAAGAAATGATTTCAGGTAAGGATGGTCAAATGGTATATTGGAAAGAACAGTTACCTCAGAAGGAGCAGCCATAGATTGAAGCTATACTTGACAAGAGGATTTAAAAGAAAACTAGGAACAAGGATTATTTCACTAGTACATAATGAGGAATTAATGACTAAAAAAATCACTAAAATTCGACTATAAACGACTATTTTTTAGTCGGTGACTAATAGTAGCGAATTTCCACTATCTTATAGCTAGTCGTATTTCACTAGTCATTAATTGGTTGACTTATTAGTCATTGATTTAGTCACTGATTTAGTCATTGATAGTCACTGATTTAGTCATTGATTGCAACAATTAATGACCAAATATACGATTAAATAAACTACTAGATGATAACATATTAATGACTCAGCTAAATTTGACTGAAAATTTATAAGTAACTTGAAGATAATGGTGGATGATGCCATGGAAAGGAGAATTTCAGTTTATATAGAAGCAAAGGATGAGCAAATGGTGTCCCAAACTAATCTTCCTCCAATGCGGGCCAAGCCACCTCCCTCGCTACAGAAATGAGATCTTGATCACAGTGAAATCTAATAACAAATAGGTCCATGATATCAAACTACTGCTTGTATCTGCAATATACAGTCATGGTTGGCAATCTATTAAAGTTAACAAGACAACATGGCATGCTTAAATAAAATTTAGCATATTACATTTAGCAACAAATTAATAAGAAGGGCACAAAGAAAATTTGAACTTGACATTGTTTTTATTTCCCTGTAATGTTTTTTTCAATGCTATATGATAGAGCGAGAAAAAGAAAGGATCACTAGCTATTCTATACCCTATGCTCTATTGTGTATCATACATAGGAATACACTTCAATTACAACATTGTATATTCGGTTTCTATAATCAATTTGCTTCCATAACTATCAATGGGGTGACTATTCAGGTTCTTGATTGGAGGCGCATCGGTTGGGTTTCCATGATGGTCCTAGCTATAGGTGTGTGTGCAAAGCTGGAGTGGGAACAAAGGATTGGACCTTGGAACCCAAAAGGGGCATTGTACCTTGAACCCTACGAGGAATTAGGAACCAAAAATGGCCTGGTTAGAGGAAGTCAGTGAGTTTGTGCGTTGAATACCTGTAGCTACACTTAATCAACTATCATGTCATCTTTGGCTTCAATATCAAGAGAAACTACATCTTTCCAAGAAAATGTCAATTATGGATGAGAACCATACAACCAACTTTGTTCTAAATGTTGCAACTTCTTGCAAATAGAATAGACAAGTCACCCCTTAAAGAGGTTAGACAACATCACCTTTTCCAAAAAATAAAATGCCCACATCGCTCAAGTATTACAGATTTACAGATGGTTGTTGCATGGATTGTCACTAAGCTGAAATTATTAAACATGTTAAGCCAAGTTTGAAAGTGGCTAGAGCCCTTTGGGATTATGCTGCTACTAATATACTATTCTCTTTGTTTCCCCTCTTCACTAAGAAGGGGTACATTTTATGAACAAATGAATGGTCCAACATGTACAAGGAAAACACTCAAGTTTTGGAAAGTAGTCAAGAAAAAGGCTCAATGACTAATTATTAATATTTTAGTTAAATCATGAGTAGAAATATTCAAATCAGAAATTCATACCTACTAAAATCCCAGCAGTTAAATGTTAAGGCAAAGATATGCATCCATGATGGCTTATCGTACTATCATGAGAAGGGAACCTTAGTTGCTCCCTTTAGAATGGCATAAATGTATTATGTAGCCAGGGTTATACCTAGAACTTGTTTCCTTCAACCTTGGATAGTAGAAGAACAGGCCTCCCTCACTCTTACATCACCCAATGATCGTACAACTGGATCCCACTATAGTTTCCACGAACTACGATAGTGAGCCAGTACCAAAGTCCCCCCCACTTTCCCTCGGTTATCACAAGCGGGAGACCTTGACATCATCCCCATTTCTCCCTTTCTTGATCAGCACTCAGATGTCCAGTTTCAGTCTCAGGCCTCACATTGTATCACTACACCCATGATACAGTTATACATATTTGAATTAGACCTGACAATTAGCTTATCTAGGCACTTGTCTCTGCTGCACTGTCTTTTAATTCCTTCCTCTTGCTTTATGTATTAGCTAGGATTTGCTTTTGCACTCCCACATTGTATTCACACGGGTTGTATCTTTTAGTCCCATTGACCTTTTGCGGTCGTTTGTTTTACATCAATAAAATTATCTTATCTTATTATCTCAAGTCTCCTACCATCTCCAAGTTTTCTATTTTTACCTCCTGCTATCTTCTTTCTCTATCTCCTACCCATTTACTTCTTCCATATCCCATTTTCCCCATTATTCTTCCCAAGGATTCCAATTCCTATCCAACTTTTATATGCATGCCTTTTTCCACAACATCAGCAACACAATTGATTCAGGTAACTCGTGCTCAACAAAAGTAACTTTTTGTATTTTTCCTTGTGTTCAAGTCCTCATAAACGGAAACCTCTTCCACCATGGTTCGTGTCCTCATAAATTGAAATGTCTTCCACCATCAAATTTAAAATCTAAAAAATTGTCATTTCAGCCTAACTTGAATTTCATCAGTTTATCAGTGGAGGATAGGTCAATTATTCTTCAGCCAAAGGGATACTTCTTTTCAGTATTTTTATGAATTTAACAACATGAATGCATGACATTTCATTTCCAACTCCAACTAAAACATCCATATAGGGTTTGTTGTGCAATTGAATTAATAAGTGGAAGCCCTGAGATAGTCATGAATTGTGAAGAGATCTTCAACCAAAGGGCTACATCTTTTCAGTATTTTTATGAATTTAACAACATGAATTAATAGCTGGAAGCTCTGAGAAAGTCATGAATTGTGAAGAGAGTCACAATAAATTTGGATGTGAATTCTTAAAAGAAATTTAAACATTTTGAGATTAGATTTTATACAAAGGACTCGTAGCCAAAGTTATTGTATATAGGAAAGCTAAAGATATTTATATAGTAGATGTCTAGTTTTTTAGATAGCACGATTTATTATTTATCCTTCCTTCTGTCCATTTTGCGCCAACACAATACTTGATCACTCACTAAGTAGATAAAACTGAGTATCAACAATTAAAGAAGATCAATCTAAGTATCAACATTTAAGGAATTGGCTAACACCTAATGGTACTTGAAATATTGTAGATCTCTGCAACTGAAATGATTCATCTAGCTTATCCTGGTTAGGTTGGAAGACAGACCTAAATTTTGACGAGTCCCCAAAAAATATAACCCCATTTTATATAGCCCTTAAATAACTTGGCCCAGTGACTCCTTTAAAATATAAACTATAGGATGAAATGATCTGGGGCATCCCTCTGGTAAGGGATTTTACACAGTGAACGAAGCAGATAGCAATTCAACAAAAGTTTGAAGCACTACCTATGCAAAATAAACATTTTTTTCTTGTTATTGTCATGGCCTTGAATGCTGAAACTCTAAGAAAAATAGTTATGGAGGAACCTATCAGGTGCCCAAACACTTATATTATTGTTTTGCAATGTGTCAAGATATCTTGGTCTAGGATGTTAAATGATGCAGCATTTACTCCAGACTTAACTCCCCATAGGACATAGTTCTCCAATAGAAGGAAAAATACTCAGGTTCATTCGCATGCAAGTCATACTCGGCTCAGATCTGGAAAATGGGCCCACAATATCTAACACTGCAAAATCTGGGAAAATCATAAACAAAACATTTTATGATGAAAGTTGTAAGAAGAAATAGAAGTATGAAGGTGATTTCCTTGTTTAGGAAAAGGACAAAAGCTAAAATAGGTAAATCCCACGAAACTCACCATTATACATCTTATAGATCCTTTAGTACGATGGGTAGAAAATTGAAATATGGGAATTAAAATCTATGGTGGAAAGCAAATGTGTAGACTGAATTCAGCTCTAACTATGTCTAGAAATGAAAAAATCTAATATAGGATTTTCATTGATGGGCAGCAAAAGAAAATTGAAGCAGGGCCTGGGCCAGGGTGCTGCTCATTATTGAAACCCGGAAGAGGGGATGGTAGCAACTGCAAGTTACATGAAAGAACTAGGGTGTGACTACCAAAAATCTTGTAGAATCACTAGTATTATATCAAGGATTGGTTATAGAGGACAAGTTAGGTATATCAAATATCATGTATTGGGGACTCCAAGATTTTATTAAATAGAAAGTTCATATCAGTCAATTTTGGTAATATCGTGGAATTAAGTCAATCCAGAGGAATTCTATTCACCACTGCTAGGGAAAACCCTCATAGCAGAATGTTCTCACTCTCCTCCTACTAACTTCAACATATCCAATCTTAAGTTTTAACATTGTTAGGATATTTAGACACTTAGGAGTTAGTTAAGATCAACTTGTGTAATATATCCATTAGGGATAGTGTGTTTCTTTAGTATGCATTAGTATGCATTTGTAAATACTTAATCCGATGGTCACAATATGTTCCTGACATAGAGTGATCTGACGGCTCAACTTCTCTTAGATAAAACCTAACCTTGATCCGTGGATTAACACCCGATTGGTCCATGATCTCTATTTAAAGAGAATGGAGGGTCATTGTTTAGTTGATCGATTATGAGAAGCTCATTTGTAACTCTCTTTCTTTGCATAATAAATTGTCCCGTAGAATCTATTTGGCTGGGGCCGTGGAGTGTTTCCCTCAAGAGGGTTTAAACCACGTCAAAACATCAGTGTGTTGATTTGTGATCTGTTTGTGTGAAGTGGTTTCTCTTGGTGTTCAGTCCTTTGGTAGTACCCTATGTACCCAAACATGGTATCAGAGCTTTTATGAAGTGTCGCTTCCGGTTATGATCTAGATCTTGAACTGCTGTTGCCGAAACTCGAAATGGTTTCTAGTTCTAGTATTTCTATGCATTTCTGGGCTGTGGGAGGTGTTCCATTTCGTCTAGAGCGTCATTTCCATTGGGAAATATTTTTTGTTTGATCGAAAACAGTTCCCGGTTGCTCCAGAAACGCGTATTTCATCAGATCTGAAGGTATAATGTTACAGTGACACATTTTTTTTTCTCTTTTTTAAAAGAAAAAAATCTCATATTTCATCATTTTTTTACTGTTAGATTTTTTTTTGGGTTTGGATTGTTGCTTTCCCATCTGTGTATGCTCTTTGCCGTGCACCTTGAGCGATCTCGACAAATTAGAAACAGAAAGGGAAAGGGTTTTTCTCGGCTGCGTATGCTCTTTGCCGTGCACCTTGCACGATCTCGGCAAATCAGAAACAGAGAGAAAACGTAGACTTTCCGGGCAAGCTAACGAGATCTAACTCCACAAGTGTGGAAAAGTTTTTTTCTTTTGATTTGTGGTGTGTTTTGCAGGAAAAAGGGCAAGCACGCAAACCGAAAAAAAAAACCCCTTCCTCATTCCCATATTTTACATACCTTTTAATCTAGCTCACTTGGTTCAAAGTTGCTTTATTCCTTAATAGGTCTTGAGTTCAAGTCTTAGGAAGTTACTTTTAAAAGAAATAGTGCATGCAATTTCTATTTTCAAGTTACTTTATTGTAAAAGTGCATCTCACTTAAATAATAAAAAATAAAAATACAAGTGAGTCACTTAAGTTTTTATTTATATATTGTTGCACTATTTAAAAGTAATATCATTGTAAAAGTGAAATCACTTAATTTACAAAATTGGTTCACTTAAAGCAACTTTCTTGTACAGTGATTGTCAAAAGGTTCATCTTGGGAAGAGGGGGGTTCTTTTTTTTTACTGGACATTCTCTAACTGCCACATCATTATTGGGGACATCTTCAATAGTTTCTTTGTTCAAGTATAACTTCATCATACAGAGTCAGTTTTCAGTGCCATTTTTTTTTAAACCGCCTATTTTTTCGAGCTTTTCACATCCAGACTATTGGTTTTTAATTTTACGGCCATTAATTTACAAATATGGCTACCCCTTGTGATATTCTACTTAACAGTTCCAACTATTTCTCATGGAAATCTCGTATGGAGGATGTTCTACAAAGTAGGCGACTTTTCAGAATTACCTCAGGGAAAGAAAAAGAACCCACTGATGATAATAAGAATATAAAATGGGTAAATAGATGTGATGAAGCTCGTAGATTGATTGGGATGTCAATATCTACTCATTTGCGATTCCACATATCTGGAATTGATGAACCTAATGCTACTTGGGACAAGTTGGAATCTGTGTTTAGTAAACACAATGAAATTTGAGATCACCAACTCGAAAATGAGTTGATTTCTTTAAATCCAAGTGACTTTTCATGCATTCAAGATTATTTATCTAAGTACAAAACTCTTAAACTCTTATGTGCAGAATGTAAGATTGAGAGGGAAGACAAACAATGCATTTATCATATTCTTTCCAAACTTGGACCTACATATTCTGTTTTTGTATCTACATTTTACTCCATGAAAGCATCCTTGAATGCAGCTAGCTATCAAGAACCTAGTCTTGAATCCTTTTGTGATTCCTTAATTAGAGAACAAGATAAACTCATTCATCTTGGAATAATCAACAATGCAGATACATCTAGGAAAGCCTTATTGTTCCAACAAAAAGAAAAGTCCAAGTCTCCCAAGAAACAAAATTTTTGCAATAATAAGTCAAACAAGGGTCCCAAACCCTCTCAGTCAGATCCTTCTTTAAAAAATGACAAAGGATCCAAGCCAAAAGGCAAGAATACTGAGCGTCATTGCAACTATTGCGGGAAAGATAAGCATGATGAATCTAAGTGTTTCAAGAAGATGGAATCCTTGGAAGCAGCAATGAAGAAGCACCAAATCAGCCTAGATTCGCCTTCAGAATCTGCCTCTCATGGACATGCACTTTGTGCTTTTGGTTATTCTTATAACGCATATTCTTCTTCTACTTCAAATGAATGGCTCATTGATTCTGGAGCATCTTATCATATGGCTAAGGATCAAGCCATATTTTCTACTATGCATGAATGTAACACCAAACAAATATTTGTTGGTGATGATAGATCTCTAAGTGTTGTAGGAGTTGGAGCAGTTCCAGTAGATAATGGTCATTTTAGTGATGTACTATGTGTTTCAAGAATTTCCTACAATTTGTTATCAGTCTATCAGATCACTCATTCTGGTGAAGGTAAAACTGTGAGCTTTACACCTCACCAAGTTGTAATCAAGGATTTTAAAGATCCTCAATAGGTCCTAGCGACTGGAATTGTTGATGATATTACCAGGTTGTACAAGTTTAACAGCTTTGGGTCATAACCTTTCTCTTCAGTTTTTGTTTCTCATAGTGATAACTTGAGCAAACTTTGGCATGAGCGATTTGGTCACTTAAATTATCGCTCATTGCAACAACTATGTAAAGAAAATATGGTGACAGGTCTTCCGATGGTATCTTGCAGGGATGGTGTTTGCTCCAGTTTTGTACTTGGAAAACATCATCGGGACAGTTTTGACAAACGTGCCTCTTGGCACGCCTCGGTTCCCTTGGAGCTTGTGCATAGTGACTTGTGTGGTCCTCTTCCATCTGCTTCCTTTTCTGGTTTCAAATATTTCTTAACTTTAATTGATGATTACACTAGACGCACTTGGGTTTATTTCCTAAAACTTAAGAGCAAAGTATTTAACATGTTCTTGGCCTACAAGGCCCTTGTTGAAAAACAATCTGGTCATCAAATTATTAAGTTAAGATCTGACAATGGAGGAGAATATGTTAACAAACAATTCACTACTTTCTGCACTGAACAAGGCATCCAAAAACAACACACTCTTCCATATACACCACAACAAAATGGTGTAGCGGAGCGGAAGAACCGCACTTTAAAAGAAATGGCTAATTGTATGATCCAATCTAAGGGACTAAGTCTTCAATTTTGGGCTGAAGCCATAAATTGTGCAAATTACATAGTTAATCGCACCCCCACTAAAGCATTACAAGGTATAACACCAGAAGAAGCATGGAGTAAAACTAAACCTGATGTAAGTCACTTCCGTATGTTTGGTAGCGAAGCATATGCTCACATTCCGGATGAAAAACGAAAAGCATTGCAGCCTAAAAGTGAAAAGTGCATATTTGTTGGATATTCTAAAGATGTAAAAGGTTATAGACTTGTTCAACCACATTCTCATGATATAATCATTAGAAGAGATGTTGAATTTGATGAAAATCTCTTGGCCTTCGAGCCTAACTTAGTGATTGTGCCATTTTTGGCCTGCAAGCCTGATTCGGTGTTTGTGCCTTCTTCTTCTTCTTCCAACTTCCTTGACAGGTTTCCAACTCTAGTTTCTAATGATGACAGTGAGGATGAAAATCCACCTCCGCCTGCTCATGTTCCTCAAGTTGCACCAACACATGTGCTTCCTCGATGGGTCCGTTCAACATGTGAAGCAGCTGGTGATCTTGCCGGTGATCCTAGAGATCAATGTCGAACACGTTCTCAGTTTCAGCGAGCCTCTTCTCTTTTGGCTCAAGTCTCCGAGAATCATGATCCAGAAACTTTTGCAGATTCAAGCTTCAGGGAATCCAGATTGGGATGCAGCCATGGATGAAGAATATCGTTCGTTAATGGCGAACGATACTTGGGATCTTGTACCTCTTCCAAAAGGAAGAAAACTTGTCATATTTAAATGGGTCTACAGAACTAAGTATGCATCAGATGGAAGTGTTGAAAGACTTAAGGCAAGGTTAGTTGCCAAAGGTTTTTCCCAAGTTGAAGGGATTGACTACAATGAAACCTTTGCTCCCGTCGCAAAAATGAACTCCATCCGCCTTGTTCTTTCCCTTGCAGCCTTACAAAACTGGGAAATCCATCAAATGGATGTCAAGTCTGCCTTCTTGCATGGTGATTTACAGGAGGAAATTTACATGGAACAACCTCCTGGCTATGTTCAGAATAACTCTAGCCTTGTCTGTCACCTTAAGAAATCCTTATATGGCCTTAAGCAAGCTCCTAGAGCTTGGTATGCCAAAATGGATAACTTTCTCCTTGACACTGGTTTTTCTAGATCCCATTCTTACCCCAATGTCTATACCGAGAAAGTAGGAAACCATCTCATCATACTTGTTCTATATGTTGATGACCTTATTCTTACTGGTAGTGTCCCTAAGCTTATAACCCATGTGAAATCTAGTCTTAAACAAAATTTTGAAATGTCAGACTTAGGACATTTGCATTATTTTCTTGGTCTCCAAGTCCTGTAAACCAAAGAAGGAATCTTTCTTTCTCAGTCTAAGTATGCTTGTGACCTTCTTCGTCACTTTCACATGGAAGATTGTACACCAGCCCCTTCTCCCTTCCAGTCTGGAGTCAAACTTTCTGCCACTTGTACTTCACCTGAAGTCGATGCCACTTTGTATCATCAGCTTGTTCGTAGTCTCTTATACTTGACTCATTCCCGTCCTGACCTTTCCTTTGCCATTGGTCGTGTTTCCCGTTATATGCAGACACCTCATGAAAGTCACTGGAAAGCAACTAAAAGAATACTTTGATATATTCGAGGTACAGTTTAGTTTGGGATTCATTACATTACAGGGGGGAAACCTTTGTTGGTTGGCTTCACTGATTCAGATTGGGCCGGCGATCCTGATGATCGAAAGTCTACTGCAGGTTGTGTTTTCAGTCTAGGATCTGGACCTATTGCTTGGGCTTGTAAGAAACAACAAGCTCTTGCTCTTTATTCAACAGAGGCAGAATATCGAGCAGCATTTAATGCCAGTCAGGAAGCTTTATGGCTTTGATAGATCCTTTCAGAGTTTGGATTTGAGTAGTAGCAGCCTACTCCACTTTGGTGCGACAATCAAAGTGCCATCAAGCTTTCCAAAGATCCAGTTCTACATCAACGCAGCAAACACATTGAGCTACATATGAACTTCATCAGAAATCTTGTTCATGATCATGTTTTTGAAGTGCTCTTTTGCCCTACAGATAATCAAGTTGCAGACATCTTCACCAAGTCTCTTACAGAAGCGAAGTTTTCTAAACTTCGATCTATGTTAGGAGTTCAGGAACTTGTCATTAAGGGGGGATAGGCTCTAATGCCTCCTTCCTTCTCCTAATAGTGTCACTTTTGTAAATCCTTCAATCCTATCCCAAGTTGTTCTTAAGGGGGGATGTTAGGATATTTAGACACTTAGGAGTTAGTTAAGATCAACTTGTGTAATATATCCGTTAGGGATAGTGTGTTTCTTTAGTATGCATTAGTATGCATTTGTAAATACTTAATATGACGGTCACGATATGTTCCTGACATAGAGTGATCCGACAGCTCAACTTCTCTTAGATCAAACCTAACCTTGATTCGTGGCTTAACACCCGATTGGTCCATGATCTCTATTTAAAGAGCATGGAGGGTCATTGTTTAGTTGATTGATTATGAAAAGCTCATTTGTAACTCTCTTTCTCTGCATAATAAATTGTCCCGTAGAAGCTATTTGGCCGGGGCCGTGGAGTGTTTCCCTCAAGAGGGTTTAAACCACGTCAAAACATCGGTGTGTTGATCTTTGATCTGTTTGTGTGAAGTGGTTTCTCTTAGTGTTAGGTCCTTTGGTAGTACCCTGTGTACCCGAACAAACATTGTCCATGGGATGTTGTCCCCAAACAAAAAACAACATTTTAGTTTCAATGGGAAGTTGCCAATGGCTTCTGCTTCAAAGTGTTCCATGAATAGGTTAGCATCAACAAGGGATAAGGGATTACCCATAGTAGGGCCCTCAATTTGTTCATATATTTCACCTCTAGAATCGAATAAATTGGATTGAAGACAAATCTTGATCAGGTATGACTGACTTAAAATTCCAGTTGTCTGACAAGGAAACTGGCCTGGGCATGTGTGGGGGAATTAATGGTATTTATAATGGATCTAGGAGAACTCCTTGAAAGTTAGGAATACCATAAATTCAAAGTGTGAATAAATTTTTGGGACTATTTGTTTTTTTATTACTAGGCCTAGAGAGGAATTGTTGAAAACAGAATGATTTTCTTAGGGATAAGGTTTAAAGGGTTATGATTGATTTTCTCGCAAGTGTCAAAGGAGAGTAGATCTAGCATTTTTGAGGTTTACTCATCAGTATAATGACCAAAGAGTTGTTATTATGTTGTTTTACCATGATCTCAAACATGGAAATGATTGGATTGGAAGGCTTTGCATATCAAACTATACAAGCACAATCTTGTCTAATTACTTACAAATAATTGTTGAGTAAATAATATGGTTGAATGATTAAACTCTATATTTCCTATACTAAGTATTATTTAAGTAAATATCTCAACAACATTGTAATCTAGAATTGCCTTTATCTTTCCATATTGCCTAGACAAATGTTAGAAATGAATAGAAAATATTTGTTTCATCATGATAAACTATTCAAAGGAAAAACAATGTTAACACTTTAACATGTCTGCTTTAACACAAGAGAAAGATGTTTGTCATTTAATGGTAATTGTTTTAAGTGGTGAAAATTCCTTACACTTTATAGGATCATATACATGTGCCATGTTGGAGACTCCCACTAAATGGAAAACATATAGATACATGTAACGTCCCAATGTAACATCCCCACCCATCATGCCAGTGCAATGGAGAGGATCGTGATGCTAAAACTGGGCAATTGGCCCCAATAACTACTAAATAAAAACAACCCCATATATAGAAAGACAGGCATGCAGATGTACACATCTAAGCAAACACAGCAGAAGTAAATACATAGGCAGAAACACTTATCTTCATTTCAATTGTCCCAAGCAACTAGCTATGTCGCTGCAACGTTCCACCCAACCGTAGGCTCTTCGAAAGCTTATACTGAGTCCGTCCGAAGGCCACCCCCGAGCTGGGCATGATTCTCACAAGGACAAAGGGGACATTCACGCTCACACACAGTCTATTAACCATTTTATTTTAGCCAAGCCAGTCTAACTGGGTTTATCAGGCTGCACTTGCACAATGGATGCTCATTCCCAATCTCAAGCCAGAACCAGGGATTACCCATCACCCATGCCCATCATACTCTTCTTTCTCACAGCAAAAACGATTATTGACAGGGTTACACATTTACAACAGAGGTGTTCACAAAACAGGGTCCACATTGGTTCTCCCAACTCGTGGTTCACCCAAACGAATTGTGGAATTTCGATTTCAACCCCAGGGAGCAAAACCGATTTCTCTCCACTAGTTAGGATCCCTTCCAATGGCCTAAACGACCCCCAGTAAGACCCAAAACGTTCTGCTCTCTTTCCCCACGGGTAACCAACACAAAAACGCCCCTTCCCAGCTAAAAGATGAAGGGAGACACAGAAAAACGAGGGAGGAAAACGCCCAGGCAGCTTGAGTTGTGTGAGAGAGCAAGGCCATGGTGAATAATGGCTATAGGCAGCCATTTCGTGGCTCTATTCTTGCCCAAAAAGACCAACATGTTTTTCCATGAAGGGTGGCTT
The DNA here is from genome assembly GCA_027924585.1 of Larix kaempferi. Lineage (NCBI taxonomy): Eukaryota > Viridiplantae > Streptophyta > Pinopsida > Pinales > Pinaceae > Larix > Larix kaempferi. Next base: position 5,177,588 of record BSBM01000118.1, read on the forward strand.
GCCCATACCCGATTTTGGACAGCCATACCTTCCCATTCCCAAGGCAATAACTTCCCCAACCAACTCTTGGGAGAAATCAATGGTTGGGTACAAAAGTCAACATCGGTAGTTGAGGGTTTGATGGGTTCCCTCATTGACACTTGGATTGACTCTATTGGCTCAAGGGTTTGAATGTTTTCCCTCCCAATTCCTTGTGAAATCATGCCCCCATCTCTTTGTTGCATTGCATAGCTAGTTGTGGGTATTTTTTATTAAAATGCATATTACATGCTATTTGAATTTCCACTGTGCATTGCTAGCACGCAAACCATATGCATCACGAAATCGATGGCGGGGCCTTGGCCTTGAGCTCCTCACCATGATTTCCTAACAATATTACATCATTTATAGTGTTAATGCCATGGGGCCAAACTGGGGACATTACAATACAACTCAATAAGGATTTTCAATTTTTATTTAAGCATGTTAGATGCAAGCCTAAAACATAACTCCACACTCCTTAGAAACTGACATCCACAATGGCTTGGAAGGTCCACAACAACTGTGTAGAAAGGTACTTGCAAGTAGATAAACATTAGAAGTCCATTAGTACAGTGGTGCATGCCTGAGGAGTGGGAAGGCCCATTAGTATATCTCTGCATAATTGAGGAGAGGGCATGCCATTAGTTAACCTTATTATTTGATGAAAAATAATTGTCCATGTCCATATTTGTATGAGGTGCAGTGGATAAGACAACAGGTGAAAGAAGTCTCTCTCTTCATTGACTTTACAACCACAATTAATGGATGGGTATCCTAAGTTCATATTAACATAGTTTCTAAGATATAACATGAATAGTTTTCCATTCAAACTTGAAAAGAGAGGAGGATGCCACTGTAATAAATTGCCATAGTCTTCAAGTAACATTTAAAAGAGTAGAGGATGCGACTCCAATTATTTACCATGGGTTTCAAGAAATAATCAGGAAAAATAGGCCCAGAATGAAATGAATTATCATCATATAATAATATAATCTAGTGTATTCTATATCTCAATATATGGTGGGAGTAAAACAATTTGTCATGAATTAGAACTCCAAAAAATTGTAAACTTGTAAAATACAAAGAACTAGAACAAACTTTTCAATAAAGTAGAAAGGTCACAAAAATAATAGAAGGATATACTATTTTTTGCATACAAATTCAAACCCAGGAACGATCTTGCAATTGGTTGAATAGAAAAGGCAAAGCTTGGAGAAATATTAAATTAATAGAACTGCCTAAAGCCCTCTTGACTTTAAGATTTGATTGAAAAGTTACCATACAATTGCAGTGCATACTTGAGTATCTATCTTCTTAACAAATTAGCCATTAGAATATTGACAATGATACAGTTTGGCGGACGAAGTTACTTTTTATGGTAAGTCAACGACAGATTTGAATATTTGACAAGAGAACCAATTGACAGGGAGATAACCTACCAGGAGCAACTAGTTGATAAGGAGTTGGTGCTAGAGATGGCGTCCATTAGGTATTAAAATCCCCTGGCCCAGAACCATATGCAGCCAAAGGAGTTGTATTAGAATTTGGCAAAGCATCTTGCAATGATCCCATGCTTGGAAACTGCATAAGAGTTTTAGACACCAAGCAATATCAGCACACAAAGCATGACAAATCCTAGCATTAACACTGGTTAGAAAATATAATCATCTTGCTCAATGATTAGAAAAGATATAATAGAAAGTAGAAAGAGTAAAGATATTTTCAGCTACTCCTGTAAAATACTTAAAAATGCATAAGCCTTTCACTGATATAACCAAGCTTCAGATCACAGAAGAACCAATGGTGACATAATGCATAAAAATACAATCAGACCAATCTTGCTAATTGTAATGTTCCAAAGGTCGATCTCTATAGAAATTTCAATATTGTCCAAACCCAACAATAATACTTTAGAAGGTCACAAATCTACAAGATCAATCAAACCAATTCTACTAACTATTCAAATAAATATAAATACTCCCTGATTACTTGCAACTGGAAACATAGACTAAATTTATGAACTTTGATCCCCACATACGTTTCATAAATTTTCAAACAACACATGAACTTTGAAATATTACAAATCTTCACAAACTCAAGTGGTATGTTTAATTAGGTTGAAAATGTGAACTCTTGGCTAAAAAAATACTATTGTATTAGATGATTCCAAGTAAAGCTTTTATTGAGAGCATGTTAAGTCCAATCATCTAACATAGCTCATTGAGCACTAGAAAGCTCAACCCCTAGACTGCAAAGCACCTAAACTGTAGAGCACCTCATTGAGCACTAGAAAGCTCAACCCCTAAATCATTAGAAGTTACAACATTTCATCTCCTGGTACCAACTGAGATAGGTTACAAAAGCATATGGAGGCCTTAGGGACACAACAGAGTAGTTCTACATCCACCTGACCCCAGCGGCGTGGCCATCCTCGGCCCCATCCCAGTAGCCTGTCAACTACATCCAGATCACAACAGCATGTTCCCACTCCCGGCGGCGACACACTACCCAATATAGCTCTTCTTCAAGTTCTTCCAATTCTTCTTCCGGCAGATTGATATTTCAAGATTCCTTTATTCGGCTTTGGATGTTAGGAGAGACGCTTCTAGGGCTTCCAGTGTTTCCAGTGTGCCATTACATATTCACCATTTTTGTATCACAGTTCCCAGATCCACTCTCCTTGTACATTTCTCTTCTATATTGACTCTCTTTGTACTTGTATCGTTTGGGTCAGCTCTCCATCTTTGGATTTAGCTCTTTTTGGTTTTAGGATAGAGTTTCATATTTTGCTTTAAATAGGAGCCATTAGCACTCCCACTTTGTATTGACATCCGGGTACCACACAGTGCCATTGACTTACTTTTATAGTCATTTGTTAGGAATTAATAAAATTATCTTATCTTATCTCCAAATGAGACAATGGTTATAAGATACAACATTTCATCTCCAAATGTCATCAAAATGGGTGACCATGACATTAAAAATGGAGTTATCGCAGATGATCATATGAAGAGACCTCTTAGGTGCTCTAAAGCTACTCCAAAGCTACATTAAAATGGGACATCTTCCGCAATAAGATTTACTAAATATTTAGGTTTAAGGTTGAATAAAAACAAGAAAACAATAAACTAGATAACTCAATGCTAAGTACTAGATCCAAACAAATAGTACTGATGAAAAATTTACATAATAAAAGTATTATCACAAATCCATTTAGCTCAAGCAATAGAAACAAAGTTTCCTTGAAATACAAAAGATGTTTGACTATTGATTAGGGAAAGGATAAGATTAAAATTTAAATATTTATAGTTCTGAGTTTTGTTTAGCAACTATTTTTAAGTAAAATAATAAAATATTCACACAGATAAAACATTTCAGCATTAGCTTACTATAATATTGATTTCTTATTGGTTTTTCCACAAGTTGAATAGATCTTTTTCAAAGTAAGTTAATTGGTAGAAACATGAATTAGTAGAAGCACACGAATGTGTTGACAAAAATTAGTTTTCTTTTTCCGGATGACGGCTTAGTTTTTTTTCTAGATGACAACTTAGTTTTTTTCCAAAGGACAACTATGTAAAAAAATTAATAAATAGCTTCCATGATATGAACTATTTTGCGAACCACATTCTATTTTCATTAACAATTTTGAGAAACAAATTTTGTTGTTTCCTGATGCTTACTATGACTCGTACAATTTTACTTGAGGAAAATACATACAACCTATGAGGAAAATAAATCTCGGGGAACTTATCTAGGGGAATCAGCAAACAAACCTGGGTGCAAGAGAGGGCTTCATGAAGTAATAATAGCTTGAAAGCGTATGATGCATCACATGATTACAAGTATATTTTGAGGAATGAGATAGATATATGACTACTATCAGACAGGGCAGTAAAATACACACACCAACAATCCCAAGCAAGAGAATCCCTCCAGAAGCTCCATGAACATTTAGCAAAAAATCAGGTAGGGCTATTACCATTTGAATTCCATGTCATGTCAACAGTTTTGACATTAATACATAATGAACAAGAATCATATCAGAGATCTTAAAGAGATTCAACATTCAGAGAGAAAGCTAAACTTTGAAAAGCAATAAACAATTTATATCATCTTGCAAGCTTATAATTGATAAACATGTTCAGTACAAAAACAGAGAAAACGGTTTAGAGACAAACCTGTCTACCATCTGGATGACCATACTTTGTAAAATTCGCTCGAGCTGCAGGGTCAGTAATAGCCTGATAGGCCTTTGATATATACTCTACAAAATACTTGTTGGCCTCTGAAAACATAAAACTAAGCATTCATCAATTAAAGGAGCAACAAACTAAAATTACATGTAGGATGTAAGCATGTAAAATTCGTTCGAGTTGCAGGGTCAGTAATAGCTTGATAGGCCTTTGATATATACTCTACAAAATACTTGTTGGCCTCTGAAAACATAAAAGTAAGCATTCATCAATTAAAGGAGCAACAGACTAAAATTACATGCAGGATGATTTTTTAAAATTTTAGGGAATCATACAGAAAATACAACATAGCTATAAGCAAATTAAGAAAAGGTTGAAGGTATTCAGTGGATAAATACAACATAGCTATAAACAAATTAAAAAAGGGTTGAAGGTATTCAGTGGCATAGAAGCCCAAGAAAATCCATATAGACAAGCAAAAAGCAATAATGTATACTCGGATCTAGATTTTTATCTGGGTGGTATCGAATGGAAAGTCTTCGATAATCCTTCTTGATATCTACATCAAGAGCTGCAGGATCCAATCCAAGAATTGCAAATGGCTCAAAATATTGAACCTGAGATCAAACCAAAAATGAAAAATGATTACCTGGTAATCAAAATAAGCATACCAAAAGATTGCGGTAGGCTGAAAGGTTAATATTGTATAAAGAAAATAAAAAATGTATATTAATCAAACAAAAGGATGACACCTATCCATACTACAAGTTAAGTTTCAAATATATAGTATTGAACATGATAAATTAGAATTGCAATCAGTGAGTATGATTGATCACATCATAAATCCATTTTACTATTATAAAACAAATATAAATGCTCGAAATAAAAAAAGAAACCCACACAGAGTTCCAGGCTCCAATTACAATTGCATTCCACATTTTCTTCTTCTACCAAACATTCTCCCATGGCATTAATGTACATCCCACTAACATGACTCTGCCATAGGAATCAATCTAATGACTCACTGTTTCACAAGTAGCACTGAGCCACTCTTGCTCATTTCATCACATGGTCAATATCTTAAAAAGAAGAAATATATCTACTAAAATAAACATGAAAAAAAAATTAAAGATCATGTGGTACACTATGGTACACAGAGAGTTGGTGTTGTCCTAAATGTCAGAATCACAACCTTGTCGTCTCTACCTCTTCTCTTTTATTCATATACTGTGTGCAATGCCTCCTGTATACTGAACCCCAGAGAATGCATATAAAAATTGGCAAATGAATCTTTCCCGACTCTACATTGAAAAGATTAGGAAGTGGTAGGCTCATTCTTTTGTGCATATTCCTGTACGAGATTATTAAGATCATATGAGCACACATTTCTTTATGATAATGCAACAGACTTCAATCCTAGACTTAATCTTTCCTTTGATCGCCTCAAACTATAAAACTGTTCTTCAAAACATAAGTTTGCATAACAAAAAAACTCTTTATATGCAAGAGGACTCTGGTTTCTTCAGTTATCATTTGGATCATGATGTACACTTATTGTATCCCCCTCTTTAAATCGAGTCTCAACTCTCACTTTTGTTGATATAATTGGAGGGAAGTAAATGATTAAGAAATATAGCTTCTGGTTAATGATAGACAGGAAGCAAGTTGTTTATTACAGCACCACAGATTCCTTAACAACTTTTCTCATAATTCTGGAAATAGTTCAAAAACCCTCCAATTAAATATGATGAATTAGGTCATTTCACCTCAAAAAATGTCCCCTAATTTTTTCCCTTCTAGGAAATTGTATAATTCATTTATTAGTAAAATCATGGGGGCTTCTCACCCTTATTTAAACTTACATCATAGCATTGCTCAATGAGATAACCACAACCAGCAGGGCCTTCACTAATGAGCACCCATATGTCAAGAGTAAGGAATCAGCAAACACATTTCCTGAAATTATGAGAGCCTACAAAAAAACCCTCCTAATGAACCTTCACATGAGTCATGTTCTCTAGGAATGGCAAGAAAACCCTTCACAAATGGCTGCTCCACCAGAGAAACCTCTTCCAAGCGACCCTAAAATCTCCACGATGATGGTCGCTACCTTCAAGTGTTGGTATAGGTTCAAGCAATGAATTTCTAAGGATGTTTGTGATTTCATTCCCAGAATGCAATTTTATTTCAGTTTAATGTTATTTTTATGCATAGGAGATCAAAATCAAGCTGGAAAATACACAATAATTCCCAAAATTAAGGATTAAGTTCTGATTATTGCTTTTGTGACTTAGGGGACCTCCCAGAATTTCTCTTTTAAGGTTGTTTACTATTGTCATGAATTCCTAGAATTTGTTTTGCACCCCAGGTCTGATATTTAGCGTTGTTTATGTGCCCACACATTCCTAGACTATTCTTTCTTGTGCCCAGGAAGGTATAGGATGCCCAAAATTGTCCTCAGAACTACGCATAATTAATATTCATCGTTGTGTTGGGTTAAACAAGGCTACAAGCACACCTAGAAATTGCCTAAAATAGGCCTAGACTTGGATTTTAGGCTCCCTTGTTGTTGCAATGCACCAGACATCTCCAGAACAATACCCAGATTTCCTCCACAGTCTTCTTTTAAAATGAAAAGTGCCCAGAACTATTGTACAAGCTTCCAAATTTACTCAGAATTGATCTAGACTACATAGATAACCCTAAAATGTGCCCATATTCACTTTTCAACCCACAGTACTAACCCCGAATGCCTCCTCAATCATTTTAACAATCACTTTACAATCATTTTAACAAACCCTGTGGGACACCTTGCTTTTTGCCAAGCAAACCTACAAGATCATGAAGGGTACACATAAGATTATGTTCTTGATTGTCTGCCAAGAAGTAAAATTTAACAAAGTTCCATAATACCAGATATCCTCCCTCTGTTCACCCTAATTATGAAAAAGCTAAACACCCTACTCAAAGTTTACAAAGAGTTTCACAAGCCCCAAGGAATACCATCAAAATGTCAAGTGCAACATGCCATCAATTTACTCCTCCACTGGTGTTTTCCCAACTGTTTGTTCTACTAGGAATCACTTCTAGAAAATAATGAATTGAAACCCCAGATTCAAAAGCTCCATAAAAAAGACCACATTTATCACAATCAACCCATATCTTCACCAAGAGTCCGTATATGTTTGTTTTGAAAAGGGATAGTAATTGGTACATATGCATTTACTATTAAGATCTTAAAAGAATTATAATTAAAATTCGTCATCCATTTCCCTAAATCATCAAGTACCAGTTCTTATGTAAAGGTATCACCAACTGTCGATCCTAACTAAGCATGTGTTGAAGATGTCCTCCAAGATAAAACAAGCCCTATTTAAATTGTCGACCATGGCTTTTGGAATCACCATTGCTGCAACTGCATTGATGTTTACTCATAAATAGCATAATGTATCCTATCATTGACATATTTGGTGTATTGTATCTTGATGACATTCTTATTTACATTTACATTGAGGAAGAACATTCAAAACATATTCAACAAGATTTTCAAGCATTATTTTCCCACAAACTACCAAAAAATATTAACAAGTGCAAAGTTGCAATGAAGAAGACAATATACTCAGACTTTATTGTTGATGAGCATGGAATCCATATTAATACAATCAAGACTAATACCTTGAAGGTTGTCAATACCTAAAAACCTCTGTGAGCTCTTCAGTTTCTTCAATCTTGTGTTCTGCAGCTTTTATCATCAACTTACACTAGATTTCTCCCATATTAGATGGGATTTCAATAATTACCACAAATGAGGTGCAAACAATGTATCCCAATGGGAAAACAACCAATAATGTGCCTTTGATATGCATAAGTAGGACCTCTGTTCTACACCAATGTGGCCACCAATGGATCTCCACTAACCCTTTGAATTCAACACGAATGTGTTAAAATTTACAATGGGAGTTGTTTAGACACAACATATGCACCCATTACATACCTTTCAAAAAATATCAAATATGCAATGAAACAGTATACCTATGTGTAAGAGATGCATGCAACTACACAATGGTCAAACATTAGAGATATTGCATTTTGCAAAAATAGATAGTGACTTTCTCTAATTACATGCTCTTACATGTAATTTATACAATGATTCACCAAGATTTGATGATGGGGGATGGAAATGAAATGGGATGAATTATGGGGATATGATGAGTGAAGATACACCACTCCCCCCAAATCTTAGGGAAAACATTAGTGTTTTATGCAACAACATAATCCCATCTTAGAGGACATAGTGGGAAATGGTAATGGAGTCCTTTGGTGTGTTCAATATGTATTTTTCCAAATTATTTGATCCATCCAAGCTATTTTGGATTGAGATGAGCGAAGGTTAGTAGCTTCAAAGCTTCTACTAATTGTTGATTCACTAGATTCTTTTGGTTGTTGTTGTAAAAAATGATGGAGGCGGGTTTTCCCTTGAGACAATTATGTGTAAATGAGGCTTTTTCATCATGACCATTGTGATCCTTGTTCGTTAAGACAAGTCAAGGATTGATGGAAGTGGGGTTGGTGACATCATATTTTATGTCTCCAGTTGGATGTTGTTTCTTAGAATTGAGGGTGTGTGCCATATTGGTGACATTCACTTATAGAACCTGAATTTCATTATCAAAATGACCATACTTTTTGTGATAAGAACAATAGTTTCTATTTTCCTGAGTCCTAGCTATAGTGTTGGGTAATCTTGTGTTATGACTAATGTTGTTAGATTGACCCTTAGAAGGGGCAGAGGACTAAGGAAAGGAAAAGAGTTCAAACAATGACAATTTTCACTTACAAGAAAGGAAACAAGGGAGAAAGTAGGAAAGAACAAATGGTATATTGTCGAGACTGTACACATGTTGTACACTATTTTGTATTATATTATATAGGTGAAAAATGGTGAGACTGATCATCTTGACCAAGTCTATAGAAAATACACACATGAAGTACAAGTCAAGTGAGTGATACTAGGCCACCCATGAAAGACAAAAATGTACGTGGAATAAAATATAAGAGAGATAAAGTGCAAATAATGATACATGTGTGAACACATCTGGTAATGTGAAAGGTGTGGCCCAATTCAACTCTAATGTCTCCACCATTGCTTATTTAAGGATAGGAAAAGATTGAAATCAGGGCAATTTGGGATGATCTCCTTGATTTCTCTATACTCATTTTGTTTCTTTTGGACAACCAAAACTTGTTTTGAGACTTAACAGCTCTTTAGGGATGCAATAGGAACTTCAATAAACTCCATGAAATCCTTTTTTTACATTTTTCACTAATCATAAGAAATTCCAAAAAAACTATGTGAGTTTTTCATCATAGGCTCTGTTAGATGAGAGTCAACATGAGTAGAAAACATTTGTAGTTGTTGGTACTTTTATAGATTTGGAATTTTGTAGACAAGAACATTGGCTTTGTTATCTCGTATTACATCATTTTTTCTTGTTTATTAGTGTCATTATTATAGGTCTACAAGTGATTTCATAAGTCCAAATGTTATTCATAGGAATTTAAAGATCTATAATGGTTCTTTCCCTAACCAGTCATATATTGCTAACCAAGTATCTAACTGGTTTTAACTTGGAAAATTTTTGAATATTTCTATGCATATTATGACTTCCCAAACTACGTCCTCTATTAACATTATC